>JAZHRO010000050.1:21442500-23842500 GCA_037157565.1 Thalassia testudinum | reverse complement strand
CCGTCTGATTGGCCAAAGGCCAAGAAAGACAAGTTGCACTCTGATACCAGGTACTACATCTAGGAAGACCCATACCTTTTCCGCATAAGTGCTGACCAAATCATCCGGAGATGTGTCCCGGAGGGCGAAGTCAATGACATTCTCTCCTTCTGCCATGACCAGGCATGCGGTGGCCATTTCTCTTGGCACAAAACCGCATCAAAAATCCTCCAGTGTGGCTTTTACTGGCCCACTATCTTCAAAGACGCATACAATCACTATAAGGCAAGCAGTCGTTGCCAAACTCTAGGCAACATGAGCCACCGCAACATGATGCCTTTGTAGCCGATTCTCGTATGAGAGATCTTCGATATTTGGGGGATTGATTTTATGGGCCCCTTTCCTGTTTCGGAAGGCTTCGAGTACATTTTACTCGCGGTGGACTACGTGTCTAAATGGATCGAAACCATTCCGACCCAAACCTGTGATCATAAGATCGTCATCAAATTCATTCATCAGAATATCTTCTCACGGTTCGGGATTCCTCGTGCAATCATCTTTGACGGAGGGACCCATTTCACCAATGCTCAGTTCAGGTCACTAATGACCAAATATGGGGTGTCTCACCGAATCTCTACTCCTTACCACCCCCAAACTAATGGTCTAGCTGAGCTATCAAATCGGGAGATCAAGAAAATCCTGCAGGTTACTGTTCGACCTGACAGGAAGGATTGATCGTCCCGACTTTCGGAAGCTTTGTGGGCTTATAGGACCACCCACAAGACCCAACTAGGCATGTCTCCTTTCATACTGGTGTACGGGAAGGCATGTCACCTTCCCGTCTAACTGGAGCACAAAGCCTATTGGGTAGTACGGAGCTGCAACTTAAATCTTTCTAAGGCTGGAACCCACAGAAAGCTTCAGATAAGCGAGATCGATGAATTACGCCTTGATGCGTATGAGAACTCGTGAATCTATAAAGAGCGGGTTAAAGCCTTCCATGACAAGCACATATCTAGAAAGATCTTCCACCCTAGTCAGAAGGTCCTACTCTTCGATGCCCGACTCAAACTCTTCCCTGGGAAATTGCGATCCAAGTGGGTCAGACCGTATCTTGTCTGACAGGTTTTTGGAAATGGAGCCATCAAAATCAGTCCTCTCAACCACGATTTCGAACCTCTCATTGTGAACGGTCAAAGACTCAAACTGTTCATTGATGTAACCTCTACAGATTTGGCTGAGTCATCATTTATCCTCCATTCTCCCTGAGCTTATTGTGCCCAGCTAATGGCGTAAAACTCAGTGCTTAACGGGAGAAGCCCGTCATTCTTTCTGAAAAATCCGAAACCTTTTCTGACACCTCTTTGCACTTTAGGTTCATCCTTTAGGACAGCCGACTCCACCTCAGGTGCTCACATCTGAGATTAGAAATCGTCCGCAACAGTCACCTCGACCCATCCACTCATCAAAATATTTGTCCTAATGCATGAACCAAGCTAAATAAAAATCCTCCTAATTTACAATGAGGACACTGCAAATCTTAGGCATGGGGGGGTATGAAAGTGCAAAATGAATAAAAACTCATAAGAAAAGGTTTCAACATAAAAAAATATATATATAAAAAAAAAATTTGAAAGGTGGAAGGATTCTTGTGGATTTTACAAAAGGAGGAGGAGAAAAAGAGCTAAATGATAAAAAGGAGCACAAAATGAAAAAGATAAAAGGATAGTCATTAGTAAGAAATTAAGGAATTTAACCTAAGTTCTAGACCACATTAAGGAAAAGAAAAAGGAAAGTGCACAACAAGATTAGTAAGAACGCTAACCTTAGGCATTCTTGGATAGACTCTTAGTACCCATTAAGATCTAGATACTCTTCAAGAGGTTGAGGAAAATGAAAAGCTTAAGTATTAGGTCCAAGGCATAGGGAGTATTCGGCCTCGCTAACTGACTTTTGGTTTACGGGACTCAGTAACCTAAGCACCCAAATTCACACACAGTCAAGTTCAGTGACCATAAGTATCAAAATCACGCAAAAGCTTTTCAAATATTATTAAAAAGTCACCTAGATTAGGAGCAGTCGATTAACACAAGTTGATTTGGACGAGTTCCCGGCACGGAGAGGTGGGAAATTCCCCTCGAAGATGCGTAACAACATATCATCGCCTCGGTGCTTGTCTCTTAGGATATTTACATATCCTACTGGGGGCATGTAAGTACTCTGGCGGTTCAAATTCCATGGATGGCATTATCACGAAGTGTCAATTGCTAGGGTCTGAATTCGGCCACGGAACACCATGGACGGGATTATCTCGAAATCTCGAAAGCCAGGGTTCTGGGGGTTACCATGGGCGGTTCTATCTCGAAGCATCAACTGCCAGGGACCCTTGAGGATTGATGATGGGGACAAGGAATCCGATACAGATCGTGTTGTGAAGGCAATCCTAACCCAAAATTAAAAAGAAAAGAGAGAGAAAACTCTCCAAACAAATACATCTTCTGTCTCTCTCTTACAAAATGCACTGCGAACTGAACCTTAGGCTAAAATTATCTCAAGCACAGGTGCTTTAACCACGAAGTCCAATAAACCTTAGGTTAGTTCCTATAGTCCTTAAAAACCTTTGCTAAAGACTGAGGCTAAAGCTAGATAGATCTAGATCTTGGTTGGTACTAGAGTACCTTTTAGGCCTATGATTGACATTCTGACCTAATCAAGGATATAAGAGGAAAAGCACTTATTTAAACTTGATAAGAAATTCATGGTCTAGAACAAGGGTTAAAACCTTAAAATTTTGCAAACGGACTAGCAAAAGCTAGGCATGGGGGCATGATGAGAGCCTCATCACGAACCCTAACTAGCACATTTTGATCCAAATAAGCATACAAAAGCTCCTACAAAACCTAAGGAAAAGCCTAAATCAGAGAATTCTAAATTTAAGAATAAAATAATTCACAAGGGGTAAAACTGCAATTGTACCAATGCAGTACACAGACGGGGTGTCTAAGGGTCTAAACATAGGTCAAATGGGCTTAATAAGAAAGAAAGTGGGATGACCTGATCCGAAAAGGGTTATAGCAACTTCTAAGAATTAAATGACATTTGTAACCCTAAAACAAACCTGCTTTAATTCATGAGGTTTCAGGTAGGATAAAAATCAACTAAATCCTCTAAAATTCATAAAAAAATATTCCCTAGGGTTTAGAACCTTCAATTTGGCCTTTGGAACCTATCTTGACCTAAATTGAGAGCCATACCCAATTTATCACCAAATTTGGATTTTGTGCAAATTGACCAGTCAAACGTGGTCAAACCAAAAATCAAAATTCACCATTGTCTTCCTTAGGTCAAAATTATGTTTATACCAAAATTTGGACCTAAGGGAAGGCCATCTTGACCTACTTTATAAATTGGTCCGCTTGAATTACTTTTCGACCCTTATCTTTTTGAACCCTTGCATTTTGCCCCCCAGCTTCTCTTTCATTCTTTGCAGAACAGTCCCTCTGCCACCCCACGTAGCCGCCCATACCTCCGGCGACCTTGCGTGGAGGATGGCGCCGCGCAGGGTATGGGGGCCGCTCTCAGAAACAAAAGAGGGGTTCCCTGCGTCGTCCTCTTTCGCAGGCCATTGCCCACTCCTCTCATGCGAACGCGCGAGAGGAATGGGTCTCCATCTCCGACCAACTCCGGCAAGCTCTCCACAATCTCTCCTAGAGATTCTCCTCTCGCCAGCTGCTATAAAAGGGATGGCAGGGCTCTCCAGTCGTCTCAAGCTCATTTTGGCCAGAGAATTCCCCCAAACTCGTCCCTTCTCACTCCTACCAGACAGCCCGATGCTTCCAGTGACCCTTCCCCCTCCCCCTCGTCGCTCTGCTGCCACACCTGCAGTAGAGTTCACTCCGCCTCATCCTCCCGCGCCAGGCCGCACCAGCTGGCGCCTTCCAAATCCCCTCCTCGTCACCGTTACCCCCCTCCGGGCATCTTCGTCTCCGGCGTCGGTAGGCACGCGTCGACCACCTCCTCCCCCCCTTTTCATCAGTTAAGTAGGTGAAACTCTTCCCCTTACTCTCTCTTTTATTTCCCCCTTTTTTATTTGTTATTTCCACCCACCGACCACCAATGTCCATCACCACCTTCTCCATCTCCGGCCGCCCTCCGACGAGGCGTTTCCGCCGCTCCACGCCTCCATCCGCCTCGCCAGCTACCCCTTAAGCACCGTGACACCTTACTGACCCTAAATCTGCACTCCATTCACCATGCCACACCTCCAGAACACCCCCCAAACACACCCACTCTCACGCACGCAGTGTGCCCTAGGCGCATGACCACAAGCACTCTCGCATCTCGCCGACCACCGCTGCACACTCGCCACACCTGGGCGAACCTCCCTGAGCCTTTTGACATGGCCGCGAGGCCATTTTAGTGTTTTCAAGACCCAAGTGCTCGCCGTCATTGTCGAGCGAGTGAAGCTTGCTTGGGAGCTTCACCCAGGTCTCCTCATCCCAGGCAACAAGTCCTAGGTCACGTGGAATCTGCTTGTGCACACACTCAGGTTCGAAATTGGGGTCGCAGGCCTCTGCCGCTGCCCCAATTACACGAACCCTCTTCCCGCAAGCGCTCGAAAACGAAGGCGGGACTTTAGTCCCACCTCGGAAGGGTGTGGGCATGTGCCCACACATAAATTGAAAAGGTCACATAAGCTATTCGCCTCGAAACACTGGGGTGAGGTCCCTCCTCACCTATCCACCGGGTCTCGTCCGCGGCACTGCCCACGCGGACCTGACCCGCGACCCGACTACCCCTACTCCTGAGCACTCCTCGCACACCACACCCACGTTGGTGCACCTAAACCCGGGCACGCGACCCGACCTGATTACCCAACTCCGGGAGAGCATACCAAAGAGAGATTCAGAGAGAGAGAGATGCGGGAAAGGGTAGGGGTAGGTTTTGGGTCGCGTGTGTGCAGGGAACAGGTGAGGAAGAAGAAGAAGATGAAGAGCGGGCAGCGAGGACTTAGCCGCGAGAAGCAAGAAGAAGGTAAAGGAGAAGCTGCAGCAGCCAAAGAAGAAAGAAGAAGGAGAAGAAGACAACAGAAGAAAGAAGGAGGCATTGTAGCATCGGGGCCGACAAGGTGTCCAACTCGGAAAAGCAAACGTCCGAAACAGGGAAAGGCAGAAAGGGAAGAAGAAGAAGGAAGGAGCTGCTGAAGAAAGAAGAAGGAGAAGAAGACGCATAAGAGAGAAGAAAGAAGAAGCAGCAACAGAGAAAAGGAAGAGAAAAAGAAGAACCGCAACAGAGGAGAAGAAGAAGAAAGAAGGCAAAGAAGCTGACTGAAGAAGAGAAGGCACAGTGAAAGAAAAGAAGAAGAGAGAAGAAGAAGAAGAAGCCAAGAGAAAGAAGAGAAGAAAAAGAGAAACCTTTGCTCACTCTCTCTCTCTTAAATTTTTGTAAAACAGTATATAGTCAATTGTGAATTCATATGTTTCTGGAATGACGTGTGCTCCTGAGTTCGACCTAGGGATATTTTAAGATCTCGAGTAATAAATAAATTAAAGTGATAACCATCTTTCATAATACTGCAACGAATACATCATTAAAACCCGAAGGACGAGCCCAAACAAGCCCCCAATACTCCTCAGTTGTCTGGTAGAGTGGCCTCCCTAATTTAGTTATAAACCTGAATGCATGTGTGGATTGAATAGCTAGAACCTAGGATATGGCATGAATCCTAGGATGAGAGGTTACCTGAAATGTCTGTATGCGTGTTTGATTTCCAGTCTTGAATGAATAAATAGACATGATGACAACTGACTATTAATGAACAAGAGCTGCCTATGAAATATGGATTACCTGTACATGTTAAACAGTTACATGTGACATTACCTGTTGTATACGTTGGATGATAGAAATACGAGCTGCATGTGTATAACTTGAGAATGGAAATGTGAATGATAGAAATACGAGTTGCATGTACATAACCTGAGAATGGAAATGTGAATGATAGAAATATGATCTACATGTGTATAACCTGAGAATGAAAATGTGAATGATAGAAATATGAGCTGCATGTGCATAACGTGAGAATGGAAATGTGAATGATAGAAATACGAGCTGAATGTGTATAACCTGAGAATGAAAATGTGAATGATAGAAATACGAGCTACATGTATATAACCTGAGAATGGAAATGTGAATGATAGAAATACAAGTTGCATGTGTACAACCTGAGAATGGAAATGTGAATGATGAAACCTGGTATGGAATAGAATGAGAAATATGAGCATGAACCCTGCGGGGAATTAGGAGTAGAGCTCCTGGAAATAAATGGAACGGATCTGGAAATGTGAATGGGAAGTATGCTGGCCCTTGAGTACGTGGCACCAAGGGGGAGCAACTGTCCCCTTTTTAGTGTAGAGCAAAGCTAGCCACCCTTGGGTTGGGACCCGAGGTTAAGAATGGCCACTCTACACCGACTACTGTTGGCCCTCACGTACATAGTACCAGGGAGAGCTATTAGTGTAGGGAGGGAGCTAGCTGACCCACGGGGCCCGGGGTTAAGCTAGCCAACCTACACCGACTTTTCTTTGGCCTTCTGGGCAAACCGAGGTAGTAAGATGAGGGTGCGCAGACTGTGGAGGGGCGAGACCCCTGTTTGGTTCTGAGGGGCTAAACCCCTGTTACTGAGAGGGCTAGGCCCTATGCTGTTCCGTGTTGTACTTTAGGAGTACCCGTTAGCTGAAATGACTGACCGCGTGCCAGTGCGAGGTAGCTACCCATGTGTTTATCGCGCGTGTCGTAGTCACCGCTACGTCTAGACAGTGACCCCAGGGTGGTTGACTGTGTGTAGGATTATCACGGGGGACTCTCCCAGCCAGGAGAGCACCACGTGTGCCTTCTACTCTTTGGAAAAGACTGCAATCAAGATCATTCCCACGAGAAACATTCGAGATTAAGAAAGAGATTTGAAAATATAAACTAATGGGTGAAAAGGAATAACTTGTAAATTAAAGAATTAGAGTAGCTAGTTTACCTGTTAGCTTTACTACTTTAGTTAATTGGTTGCCACTCTACTCAGCGTTCGCTGACTGTGTTTACTCATAACCCTTTTCAGGTCCAGGTGTTGAGCAGCCTGAGTCACCGGCTGCAGAGGGTGCTGGGCCCAATAGAGCTCAGTAGCAGTAGTCTTCTTTTTGTAGTACTTTCTGTTGTAGTGAGTTCAGACTCTTGTACCTTCATATTTCTGTACCTTTACGTTCCTGTACGTTGTTACTGTTTACTATTGTGGTGGTGATATGTACTATAGCAGCTTTACCTTCTTTACTGCTATACTCTTTTACTGTTAGTTACTTAGCATAGTGAATGTGGTTTACTTTCCTGCTTTTTGGTTATTTCTTGTTGGACGATTGGGCCTTGGGATTAGTTGAATCGAGCCGGTCTCGGGTCCTGTAGGGATTCAGGAACTAGGTCGTAACAAGATGGTATCAGAGCAAGGTCATCCCAAGAAATGAACCAACTAGCTTGAGAATAACCAATTCACGTGCATGTAACTAGAGTAACCACCACAACGTACCTTTTGACATCTGTTCTTAGGTTCTTTCACTGAAGACCGTTAGAGTTGACTTCTATTGTCTCTCGCGTCTCCTTACCGGAGATGCCTTGTCGAAGAGTTCCCGAGCTAGGCCGTGGACGTGGACATGGCCGTGGACGAGGCCGGAGGGGTAGATGTGTTAAGCTTGGATTTTGTGCTACCCCTTCTCTCCTCCTGAGCGTACAGTCCCAGGACCTCATCCAGTTGATCCGAGAGGTCGTTCTAAAAGAATTTCAGCTTCTGCCTACTCCGCCCCCCTTATCTTCCTCTCGAGGGTACGGAGGGGGAATCTTTCGTGGGATGGCAGTGTCACCGTAGCACCCGATGAGTTAGAAGAGCTTAAAGGAGGCACGCGGCGCCCGCAGGAAAGTCGTCTCGTTTTGCAGGGCCATCAATGGCATTTGAGGGCCCCCGATAGGGGCCAGCTGTCAGCACTAGACCCCCGCCCAGCCGTCAGCAGGGACCTACCAAGGGAGGGAGTCGAGTCCCCCTCTGCTACCAGTGTGGCCAGCCGGGCCACTTCAGGAGGGACTACCCATCTAGGGCTAAAGCACAGCAGATGCTCATCGCACCAAGCGTTGGAGGCCGAGCGGGTGGTCGTGGGTCCCAGGTGCATGAAGGAGGGCAGCAATCACGGGGGGGATATCAGCCAACTATCACTAGCTCCACCCCGGGATTGGCTATTTTGTTTGCCCCCAAGACTGAGGGGCGTCAAGACGTCTTGACTCACGGAGACGTCATAGCTTCAGTTTCTACGGTGACAGGTATGGTTACAATTTTTGGTCTTTTTGGAGTACGTATTTCTTGCTTCTAGTATGACGTACTTTCTTGCTCCACAAGTTTATCGTTACTGTGGGGTCCGATAGCACTCTATTAGGGGATCCATTGTGATTAGAGACCCAGGTGGCCAGCTGTTTGTAGCTGAGGTCTACACAGGCTGTGAGGTCAGTGTTGGGGGACACAGCCTCCCCGCTAATCTGATTATGATACGATGGAGGTTTTCGACGTGATTCTAGGAATGGACTGGCTGTCTGCTTTCCAGGCCTTGGTGGACTGTTTTAAGAGGAAGATCGTCTTCTCCATGCTGGAGATGCCTTCTTTTGAGTTTCACAGACAGTCAGTGGACGGAGGCCTCAGGTGCATTTTTACACTTCGAGCGGTGAGACTTTTGGGCCAGGGGTGTGAGGGCTTTCTGGCTTGTGTAGTGGCAGAGCCCAGCTCGTGGCACTTTTAGAGCATTCCAGTGGTCAGAGAGAACCCCGACGTGTTTCCTGAGGAGTTACCAGGACTACCGCCTGAGTGTGAGATCGAGTTTGGGATCTCACTGGTATTGGGGACCAGCCCCATTTCTACAACACCATACAGGATGGCACCACTTGAGCTACGAGAGCTCAAGTCCCAGTTGCAGGACCTATTGGAGAAGGGCTTTATGAGGCTCAGTGCATCCCCATGGGGAGCCCTGGTGTTATTTGTGAAGAAGAAGGATGGTACCCTACGCCTTTATGTGGACTACAGACAGCTAAATAGGGTCACCATCAAGAACAGGTATCCACTGCCAAGGATTGATGATTTTTTTAACCAGTTGCGAGGTGCCACGGTATTCTTCAAGATAGATTTGAGATCTGGCTACCACCAGTTGAAGATCAGGGAGACTGACGTCTCCAAGACAGCTTTCCGCACCCGGTATGGACACTATGAGTTTTTGGTCATGCTGTTTGGGCTGACCAACGCCCCCATTGCCTTCATGAATTTGATGAACTGAGTGTTCAAACCGTATCTGGATCAGTTTGTTGTGGTATTTATTGATGATGTGCTCATTTACTCGCGGGATCAAGCGCAGCACGGACAGCACTTGTGGATGGTTTTGGACACGTTGAGATGACGTAGACTGTATGCCAAATACAACAAGTGCAAGTTTTGGTTGAGGCAGGTGACCTTCTTAGGTCATGTGATTTCAAGGGATGGTTTGGCTGTGGATCCAGCCAAGGTAGAGGCAGTACTCAGGTGGGAGAGGCCACGTACAGTGATAGTGATCTGCAGTTTCTTGGGACTGGTAGGTTACTACTAGTGGTTTATCAGGGGTTTCTCACAGATTGCGCATCCTATGACTCAGTTGACCCAGAAGGACGTGCCCTTTGCTTGGACAGACACTTGTGAGGCGAGTTTTCAGGAGTTGAAGGAGAGGCTGACTTCAGCTCCTGTGCTTACCATCCCAGACAGCAATGGCGGTTTCGTTGTCTACATGGATGCTTCGTTGTAGGGGTTAGGGGGTGTGCTCATGCAGTGGGGTCATGTTGTCACTTACGCTTCACGGCAACTGAAGCCCCATGAGCATAGCTACCCAACCCATGACTTAGAGCTAGTAGCTGTCGTCTTCACGCTGAAGACATGGAGACACTACCTTTACGGTGATACTTTTGAGATATTCACAGATCATAAGAGCCTCAAGTATTTGTTTGATCAGAAGGAGCTTAACATGAGATAGAGACGTTGGTTAGAGCTCCTGAAGTACTATGACTGCAGTATCTCCTACCATCCGGGGAAGGCCAACGTGGTGGTTGACGCCTTGAGCCGGAAGGCACCTGCCCACTTGGCCAGCTTACAGGTATAGGTTAGAGACTTATGGAAGAGATGGGTAGTTAGCGACCCCTAGAGTTACAAGGGCATTGTGTGGCATTGACAGTGACACGACAGACGAGACCAGAGCTGATAGACCGTATCATCACAGGACAGATGACAGATCCGTACCTGCAGTTGTTGCGAGACAGAGTACTGCCAGGGGACCCAGGAGACTTCTTTACAGACGAGGTGCTGCGTATGAGGGGACGTTTGTGCGCTCCCAGGGATGAGGAGTTGTTGAGAGAGCTCCTGACTGGGGCACACAGGTCCAGGTTCACCATATATCCTGGGAACACGAAGATGTATCATGATCTGAGACGTGACTTTTGGTGGAGGGGGATGAAGCGGGATGTAGGTGATTTCGTGCAGTAGTGTTTGGTGTGCTAGCAGGTGAAGGCCAAGCATCAGAGGCCTGCAGGGCTGTTGCAGCCACTTCCTGTGCTAGAGTGGAAGTAGGAGAGCACCACCATTGACTTGGTGGTAGGCTTGCCTATTACCTAACAAGGACAAGACGCAGTCTGGGTGATTGTAGATAAATTGACAAAGACGGCATGTTTCTTGCCGATCTGAGTTACCTTAGGACCAGCATAGTTGGAAGAGAGATATATTCGTGACATGGGACGTCTACACGGAGTTCCGCGTAAGATTGTATCCAACCGGGACACTTGTTTTACTTCCCAGTTTTGGGTTGAGTTTCAGCAGGCTTTGAGGACACGATTGAGGTTCAGTACAGCGTACCGCCCCCCAAACGAATGGACAGTCAGAGCGCACGATACAGACACTTGAGGACCTTTTACGTGCCTGTGTACTGGACTAGAGGGGTTCTTGGGAGAAGCACTTTCCCCTGGCAGAGTTTGCATATAATAACAGCTATCACTCGAGTATCGGCATTGCACCCTCGAGGCTCTGTACAGACAGAGGTGTACTGCACCCTTGAGTTGGGTTGAAGTGGGGACCAAATGGGAGGTTGGCCCCCAGCTGATCCGGCAGAGTCAGGAGGTGGTAGAGCGGATGCACAGACGACTTCGCACTGTCAGGAGTAGACAGAAGAGTTATGCCGATCAGATGCGCAGAGAGGTGCAGTTCGAGGTTGGGGATCACGTTTTTCTTTGCGTTTCGCCCATAAAGGGTCTACAGTGTTTTGGGGTGAAAGGGAAGCTCGCACCGAGGTTTGTGGGGCCATTGAGGTCCTGGAGCAAGTAGGACCCATTGCTTACAAGCCTGCCCTTCCTCCCCAACTTTCAGGTGTGCACGTGTGTTCCACGTGTCCAACCTTAGGAAGTACGTCGCTGATCCCAGTCACATTCTGAGCCACGAGAGTGTCGAGGTGGGTGACGACCTGACATACCCCGAGTGACCAGTACAGATACTAGACAGAGTAGTCTAGAGTTTGAGACAGAAGCGGGTCCCCCTGGTGAAGGTCTTGTAGAGGAGCCAGGGATACGAGGAGGCTACCTGAGAGCCTGAGGCGACGATGCGAGAGCGGTACCCGGAGCTTTTTGAGGGTATGTCTTTTCGGACCGGCTTCAATCCTCTTTAAGTCTGTTATACGTATATAGTTCTTTTCCGCACCCTAGCTAGCTCAAGTTTCAGGGACGAAACTTCCATTAAGTTTGTTATGATGTAAAGACCCATTCTGCTCTGAGCCCTTTAAGACATCCGGACTATCGATCAGACGCCTGGTCAGATGTCTGGACCCCTTCCTAGATGTCTGGAAATCAAAATTTTTAGTACGAGCTTCGCATCTGCGCGTAGACAGTACCCTCCTTTTCTCCCCTTCTTCTCTCTCCCTCCTCCATCGAACCCTAACGCACTCCTTATAAATCCTCTTCTCCTCTCTCATTCTCCCCACTCCACCACCAGCAACCTTCTTCTCTTCCTCTCCACCCCAGCGAGAGGAGCTAGCGAGAGAGAGAGAGCACGAGAGCAGCGACAAGGAGGAGAGGCGAAGTGAGGAGAGGAGGAGGAGTGTTACGAACGCGGCTTCAAGATGATTTTTAAGACGTCTGGGAGGTGGCCCAAATGTCTGACCAGACGTCTGGAACTCCTTCCAGACGTCTGGGATTAAATTTCTGCGGCGTACGGGGTTACGTCTGCGCGCATGCGTGCACAGACCTGCAACCGCCACCCTCTTCCCTCTTTTTCCCTCTCTCCTCCTGCAGGGCGCAGTGCTCTCTCTCTCTCTCTCCCCGCGCGGCCTTAAAAGGCCCTCACCCTCTCCCTCACCCTCATCCCCTTCGTGTCCCTCTTCTTCTTCTCCCAGCCGGTGCGAGAGAGAGCGAGCAGCGGCAATAGCGGCCGCGGCAAGTGTGCGGGAGGAGGTGTTGCGCGAGGGAGGGGACGCTCGACTGTGAGGGCTCGAGCTTGCCGGGGCAGCTAGAGCCAGCCAGCGGGGGAGCAGCGGGCGTGGAGTGTCTTAGAGGGGCTGCTGCAGCTCGAGCAACAAGCAGACGGGGCGCGACGTGGTCGTGCATCGCGGGCGGAGAGCGAGAGGAGCTCTGATTCTGGAAATTTTTCCAGAATCAGATGTCTGGGCTTACGACCAGACGACGGTGAAGACGTCTGGAGGATTGTCCAGACGTCTGACAGGTAAGATATTTCGTCTTCTTCCTTTTTTCGCACGTACGGCCATGCAGCCGTCCGCCGCGCCTTCGTCTGCGACCCATCGTACTGAGAACGGGTATGGGTGCATGCAGGTTCTGCTCGGGAGGGCGCGAGACTCGCCATCCAACACGAATCGGACGTCTGGCCGCAGTGCCAGACGACGGAGAGGACTTCCAGACGTCTGGGTTGACCATCGGACGTCTGGGAATTAAACCAGACGCCCCCGCAGGCTTCTGGATGTCTGAGGGACTGCACAGAGCAAAGGTATCATCTGAACCACCTTCTAAGACGTCTGGAATAGGTTCCAGATGTCTGATTTTGGACAGTTTCGTTATTTTCGACCCGTTTAGGACCCGTTCGGAGTCCGTTTTCCTCGTTCGAGTTGCGTTCTTTTCAGAATAAAATCCTCTACCCGTTTACAGTAATTATATACTGCTCTGAGAAACTCCTTATTTTTTATCCTTGTGTTAGGACCCCGTTCCATTGCAGTCTCGGGGGTTGCGGAAGCACGCGGGATTTCCGACCACGCCCCCAGTACTCCCGTTGTAGCTGGTAGAGTGGCTTTTAAATTTATTAGTATAATTTGTAACAATTATGGAACAATTAATAGAACCTAGGGCATTGCATGAATCCTAGGAATGAGAAACTAGATTGAATGATAGATCCTAGGGTATTGCATGAATCCTAGGGCTGGAAACCTAGACTGTATGATAGATCCTAGGGTACGGCATGAATCCTAGGACTGGAAAACTAGTGGAATATATAAATATTGCAGTCTCGGAAAAGTGGAAAGGAAACAATAGCTACCTGTAAATTGGTTTAACCGCTGCCTATTATGAATAAATAAACATGATGGAAAACATGGGTTGTATGGACGTAAAACTGGAACGGTGAAACCTAAATGAGCTGAGTTAAAGGAGCTGGAACCCTACGGGGAATTAGGAGTAGAACTCCTGGAAAGAGAATGAATGGAACTGAGAAAGTGAAACGTGGAAGTGTGTTGCCTCTTGGGTACGTGGTACCAAAGAGAGCACACATTACCTCTTAGTGTAGAGGGGAGCTTGCCGCCCTCAAGTTGAGACCGGGCTGGGTTTGGCCACTGTACACCGACTTGCTGGCCCTCGCATACGTAGTACCGAGGAGAGCTACTAGTGTAGGGAGAGCACTAGCTACCCCACGGGCCCCGGGGTTCTGCTAGCCTCCTACACTGACTTATTAGGCCCACTGGGCAAACCAGGGTAGTCAGGCGAGGGTGCGCGGACTGTTGAGGGGTTGGACCCCTGTTACTGAGAGGGCTCTGCCCTATACTGGTTCCGTGCTGTGCTTTGGGGCGCACCCGTTAACGGAAACGACTGACCGCGTGCCAGTGCGGGGTAGCTACCCATGCGTTTATCGCGCGTGCCGTAGACACCGTTATGTCTGTCAGCGACCTTGGGGTGGTTGACTGCGGGTAGGGCCACCACGGGGGACTCTCCCGGCCAGGAGAGCACCACGTGTTACTTCTACTTTTCGGAAAAGACTGCAATCAAGATCGTTCCCACGAGGAACATTCGAGATCAAGTGAAGGATCTGAGAAATAAATAAATCATGAAATAATAGAAAGACGTAAATAAAGAAAGTAACAAAATATAACAGCTACTGTACACTCTACTACTTCTTTAGTTTTAGTTTCCACTCTACTCAGCGTTTCGCTGACGTGTTACACTCGTTACTTTTCAGGACCAGGTGTTGAGCAGCCAGGGTCAGCGGCTGCAGAGGATGCTGGGCCGAGTAGGGTCCAGTAGAGTTACCGCAGTTCTTTTTGTACCCCTTTTGTTCCACTGTAGTGAGTAGTTCTTGTTACTCTCTGTACTTTTCTTTACTTGTAGTTTCATGTTATGTTATAATTGTTGTTCTACTGTTGTGGTGGTATATACTGTAGTAGTTCCTTTTCTTACTGCTGTATTTTGTTACTACTAGTTATATTCATGCTGAATGTAGTTTATTTTACTGCTCTTTTGGTTACTTCCTCGTTGGACGACTAGGTCTTGGGATTAGTCAAGTCGGTCCGGTTCTCGTGTCTCGTAGGGACTCGGGAATCGGGTCGTTACAAGGAGCCAAGCTTACGAGCTCGTGGGAGCTCACCGAAGGGCACATGGTCGGAGCGACATGTGCGGGAGGAGTAAGTCGAGGGAGTCATCCCCGACACTGCTACAACCGGAGCTGCAGGTGAGGAGGCGAGGCCGCGGCTGCGCGTGACGAGGGAGAGCAGGAAGAGGTTCTGGTTCTGGGATTTTTCCATAATCAGACATCTGGCGTGATGTCCAGACGTCGGGGCGGACGTCTGGTGACTACACCGGATGTCTGAGGACAGATCTTCGCGAAGGTACATTTCCTTTTGCAGATACGACCATGCAGGCCACTCCACAACTACGTTTTGCGTGGCTTATTGTGGGAGATTTGCTGTCGCATGTAGGGATTGCTTCGGGAAGGAGTGGGACATGCCCTCCCACGCGTTTCAGACATCTGGGCAGCTTACCAGACGGCTAGAAGCACTCCCAGAGTTTGGAGAGGAGGTCGGACGTCTGGAGCTGGGTCCAGACGATCCAGAAGTCCTGGACATCTGGGGTCAATGCAAAGCCTAAGGTGCATTTCTGGTCACTTTTAAGACGTCTGGACATTGTGCCAGACGTCTGATTTGAGTCAGTAACTTTGTTTTTGACCCGTTTGGGGTTCGTTTATCACAAACAAGATATCGATGTTTTCCTTGTGAGTTCCTCTACTTGTTAGAAGGCTTTCTATGCTATTCTGAATGTTCCATTGTGATTATTCCTTGTTATAAGACTTCGTTCCATTGCGGGTTTGGGGCTTGCTGAGACAAGAAAGCCTGTTGTTCAAGCCCCCAATATTCCTGGGTTGTCTAGTAGAGTGGCTTCCCTAATTTAATTATAAACCTGAATGCATGTGTGGATTGAATAGCTAGAACCTAGGATATGGCACGAATCCTAGGACGAGAGGTTACTTGAAATGCCTGTATGCGTGTTTGATTTACAGTCTTGAATAAATAAATAGACATGATGACAACTGCCTGTTAATGAACAAGAGCTGCCTGTAAAATATGAATTACCTGTTAGTAACGCGCTGGTTCGCGTGTTCTATCTTGTTGTGTCTTTATGTTTATTATGGTTTACAATCAGTCGTTATAGTATGTGACAAAACAGCTACCAGATTACTACAAGATTTTTTTACTCGAAATAACAAGGTTTTCCCAAGGTCGAACTCAGGGAGCAACTATGTTTCTAGAAGTATGCATAAGTTCTCAATTATGTTACAAAAATAAGAGAAAGAGAGAGAGAGTTTTGTTGGCTTCTTCTCTCTTTTTTCTTTCTTTTCTTCCTCTCTTTGCTTTCCTTGCACTTCTTCAGTCTTGCCTTCTCTTTTCTCTTTTTCTTCTCTGCAGCAGTGGTGATCTTCCTCTTCTTTTCTTCTTTTCTTCCTTCTTCTTGGCCGCTGACTTTCCTTCCTCTTTTCTTCTTTTTCTTTTCTTCTCTGGCCGCTGACTCTCCTTTTTCTTTTCTTCTTTTCTTTCCTGCCTTTCTGGCGGCTGCAAAGGCTTCTGCCTTCTTCTTTCTTCTTCTTTGTGCTCTGGCCGCTGGCCTTTCTTCCTCTTTCTTCTTCTTCCTTCTTCTTTGCTTGAGGCTATGGTGATTCCGACGTCTGATGCAGTGCTCAGACGACTTATCTGTGGCTTTGCTACAGTGCCTTCCTTCTTCTTTCTTCAGCTGCCCAGTGTGGCTTCTTCTTCTCTTCTTCTGTTTCTCTCCTTCCTTCCTTCTTCTTCAGCTTCTGCTGAGCGGCTAAGGCTTCGGCCGCTTCTCTTCTTCCTCTTCTTCTTCTTTTCTTCCTGCACGCTCACACAAAGGTCAAAGCAAAACCTACCCCTACCCCTTCCCCGCGTCTCTCTCTTTCTCAGAATTCTCTCTTAGGACTGCTCTCCCAGAGCCGGGTAATCGGGTGCGGGTATCGCGCCCGAGACCAGGCCCACCGGCGTGCGGTGGTGGGCGAGGAGTGCGTGGTTCGGGTAGTCAGATCCAGCCCAGACCCGCGGGGCGTGAGCGCTGGCAAGGGCGAGCAAGCACGTGGCGCGCTGCGTGCGGGTGAGAGGGACCTGACCCCTGTGTTCGAAGGCAGTAAGCCCTATGAACTTTTGCAATTTAAGTGTGGGCGCTCGACCGCACACTTACAAGGTGGGACTAAAGTCCCACCTCCCAATTTTGTGCCCGCAGGCGAGGAGTGCGCGGCCAATTGAAGCAGCTGCGAGGCTTGCGAACCAAATCGCAAGCCTGGATGCCTTCGCGGAGATAGCCCGCACAACCTGGAACGTGCGCTTGGGCTGGGGAAGACCTGGAGCTGCAGGTGGACCTACTGCAGCAGGTCGACAATGGCGGCGAGAGGGTGCGAACCTGAAATCACAGTGACGGCCTCTCGGATAAGTCAGAACATGTGGAAAGCTTCGCCGGAGTGTGGCGAAGCCTATGCGATGGTCGGCGAGGCACAGGAGTGCGTGTAGAGGTCGACCTAGGTCAAACAGTGGGTGGAAAGATGGGTTTGTTCGGGGGATGGTTGGGCGGTGCTTGGCAGTGAATGGAGATGGGGGATCGGTGGAGTGGGGTGTGGGGGAGCTTCTGGGCTGGTCGGCAAGGGGTGAAAAGGTCTGTGGACGTGGGATGGACTCGCCGAAGAGGGTGATCGGAGATGGGGAAGATGGGTCTGGACAGTGGCAGTCGGGTGGTCGAAATGACAAATTGGAAGAGGGAAAATACAAGGGAGAGAGAGCAGAGACTATTTACCTATTTACTTGACGAAGGGGGAGGGAGGAGCATCCGGCTTGTGCCTGCCAAAGCTGGAGATGAAGATGCCTTGGAGGAGGGTTTCGGCGACGAGGAAGCAATCGGAGGGCGCCAGCGGGTACAGCTTAGCGCGGACGACAGGGTAGAGTAAACCCTACTGCAGGTAGGGCAGCAGAGCGACGAGGAGGAGGAGAAGATCGCCGGAAGCTTCGGGCTCTCTGACCAGAGGGGGAAGGGATGAAGAGGAGGTGTTTCTCCGTCAAAGAAAGCTTGAAGGAGTCGGCAAGGTCTGCCGCTCCTTATAAAGGGCTTGGCGCGGAGAGAGGGACGAGGTGGCATCGTGCCTGCCTCGCCGGAGTATGGCTGGAAGGGATACCCATGCCTTCTGCGCATTCGCACGGAAGGCATGGTTGACGGCAGAGGTCGTGGGCGGGTCCCTGCGACAAAGGACGTCGCAGGGAACCCCCTTCTGTTCTAGAGGATGGCAGCCTTGCCCTGCGCAGCGCCATCCTCCGCGCAAGGTCACCGGAGGCATGGCGCTGCACAGAAGTGGCAGGGAGGACTATTCTGCAAAGAACGATGAGAAGTTGGGGGCCTAAATGTAAGGGTTTCAAAAGATAAGGGTCAAAAAGTAAATAAAGAGGACCAAATTGTAAAGTCAATCAAGGAGGTCTTTTCTTAGGCTCAGGATTTTATATCAGACCAATTTGAAACTAAGGATTTTAATGGTGAATTTTAATTCTAGGTTGGACCATGTTTGATAGGCCAATTTGCGTAAAAATCCAAATTAAGTCATTAATTGGGCATGGCTCTCATTTTAGGTCAAAATAGGTTCCAAAGGCCAAATTGAAGGTTCTAAACCCTAGGGAATATTTTTCTATGATTTTTAGAGGGTTTAGTTGATTTTTATCCTGCCTCAAACCTCGTGAATTTAAGTGGGTTTATTTTTAGGGTTATAGAATGTCATTTAATTCCTAGAAGTTGCTATAACCCTTTTCGGATTAGATCATCCCACTTCCCTCATTGTTAAGCTTGTTTGACCTGTGTTTGGACCCTTAATTACCTTGTTCGCAAACTACATTGGTAAAATTACAGTTTTACCCCTGATGATTTATTTTATTCTTTAACTCAAAATTCTCTGAGTTAAGCCTCTCTTTGGGTTTTGTAGGAGCTTTTTCACACATATTTGGATTAGATTGTGCTAGTCAGGGTTCATGATAAGGTTCTCATCACCTGTGCTAGTTAAACAATTACATGTGACATTACCTGTTGTATACATTGGATGATAGAAATACGAGCCACATGTGTATAACCTGAGAATGGAAATGTGAATGATAGAAATATGAGCTGCATGTGCTTAACTTGAGAATGGAAATGTGAATGAGAGAAATACGAGCTACATGTGTATAACCTGAGAATGAAAATGTGAATGATAGAAATACGAGCTGCATGTGCATAACTTGAGAATGGAAATGTGAATGATAGAAATACGAGCTGAATGTATATAACCTGAGAATGAAAATGTGAATGATAGAAATACGAGCTGCATGTGTATAACCTGAGAATGGAAATGTGAATGATAGAAATACAAGCTGCATGTGTACAACCTAAGAATGGAAATGTGAATGATGAAACCTAGTATGGAATGGCATAAGAAATATGAGCATGAACCCTACGGGGAATTAGGAGTAGATCCTAGAAATAAATGGAATGGATCTGAAAATGTGAATGGGAAGTGTGCTGGCCCTTGAGTACGTGGTACCAAGGGGGAGCAACTGTCCCCTTTTTAGTGTAGAGCGGAGCTAGCCATCCTTGGGTTGGGACCCAGGGTTAGGAATGGCCACTCTACACCGACTACTGTTGGCCCTTACGTACACAGTATCGGGGAGAGCTATTAGTGTAGGGAGGGAACTAGCCACCCCACGGGACCCGTGCGTTAAGCTAGCCAACCTACACCAACTTTTCTTTAGCCCTCTGGACAAACCAGGGTAGTAAGACGAGGGTACGTGGACTGTGGAGGGGCGAGACCCCTGTTTGGTTCTGAGGGGCTAGACCCCTGTCACTAAGAGGGCTAGGCCCTATACTATTCCGTGCTGTACTTTGGGCATACCCGTTAGCAGAAATGACTGACCGCGTGCCAGTGCAAGGTAGCTACCCGTGTGTTTATCGCGCATGCTGTAGTCATCGCTACATCTAGACAATGACCCCGGGGTGGTTGACTAAGTGTTGGATTATCACGGGGGACTCTCCCGTCCAGGAGAGCACCATGTGTGCCTTCTACTCTTCGGAAAAGACTGCAATCAAGATCGTTTCCATGAGGAACATTCGAGATCAAGAAAGAGATTTGAAAATATAAACCAATGGGTGAAAAGGAATAACTTGTAAATTAAAGAATTGGAATAGCTAGTTTACCTGTTAGCTTTACTACTTTAGTTAGTTGGTTGCCACTCTACTTAGTGTTCGCTGACTGTGTTTACTCATAACCCTTTTCAGATCCAGGTGTTGAGCAGCCTGAGTCACCAGCTGCAGAGGGTGCTGGGCCCAATAGAGCCCAGTAGCAGTAGTCTTCTTTTTGTAGTACTTTCTGTTGTAGTGAGTTTAGACTCTTATACCTTCACATTTCTGTACCTTGTTACTGTTTACTGTTGTGGTGATGATATGTACTGTAGCAGCTTTACCTTCTTTACTGCTATACTCTTTTACTGTTAGTTACTTAGCATTGTGAATGTGGTTTACTTTCCTGCTTTTTGGTTATTTCTTGTTGGACGACTGGATCTTGGGATTAGTCGAGTCGAATCGATCTCGGGTCCTGTAGGAATTTGGGAACCGGGTCGTAACACTACCTGTTTCGCAAATTCCCACGAGGAGGGAATTTATGAATAATCTAGATTCTAAAGATCCATCTTCCTTGGGTTTTCTATCTACTCCTTCACCAACCCAAAAAGGGACCTTTGTCCCACAATCTTACCCACCCTTTCCTATTGCAGAAAACATGTCATATCTTTTAGGTTTACACGCCATTCAGGGATACACTCGAAGACCAAACCCTTATTCAAATTCCTATAATCCTGGATGGAGAAGCCACCCAAATTTCTCTTGGGCTAATCAAAATCAAAATCAAAGACCAAATTTTCTGAATCAGACCCATTTTAACCCACCTCCATTGCCTCAGCAATCAAATTTAAGGCCTAATCTAATGAGTATGCAGAATTACTCTAGGCCTATTAGAGATACACAACTAGATCAAATTTTAAGAGCTATGTCAGAGAGTCAGCGATAAAATGCTGAAGGTCTCGCTGAGATCCATAGGCAAATGTAAGGTAGAGTTGGTTGATTTACGAAATCAAATCATGCTTTTGGTTGAGTCTCGTCAGCCAGGTACTCTTCCATCTCAGCCAATTCCGAATCCTAAGAATCTGCCAAATCCTAGGCAAAATCAAGGCCAACTCCATTTCCTTAATCAGGTCTTTGATTCTAATCATAACCCGTCCTCTATACTTCCTGAAAATAATTCACCAAACCCACATCAACAGCCTATATTGTATCAAAATGATCCACCTATTACTGAGAATTAAAATTGACTCTGCTGATCTTCTGAATTTGGTTGGAAACATTTTTTTTAAATTGCCTCAATCTTGAACATTCTACATCTCGACCTAAATCAGATCTAATCTTCATGAGATTCACTCTGATCTTCCTAAGATTTTTCACAACAATCTGATTTTGGGTTCTGCGAGATCTATTCTAGGCAATTTCTGGACGAGTTGTGACCGGGTAGTTTAATCTATTTTTCTATTTTTGAATCAATTCTTTCATAACTCCTTTATTTTTACCATATACCTATTCTTTTTAGGAGTTCTTTACTAAGGTTTATGCCTAGCTGAAGGCATAAAATTTAGCATTTGTATATAGTTGTTTCCTGTTTTTACCTTTGATTTTCTTCTACACTTACTCTGAACTTTCACTTCATATTTTACTGATTACCTTCATTTAGTCCGATTGACCACTCTGACCTTTGGTCAGACTTGAAATCGTCTGCACAGAGATCTTTGATCTCTTCTATTCAACTCCTTCCATCATCCTATACTAAATAAAGTGTAATATCTTTTCACCTTTCTTACAATGAGGACATTGTAAAATTTAGCTCAGGGGAGTGTTGAAGTGAAATTTTCACTTTAAGTGTGGGTTAAAAATAAAAAATATAAAAATTAAATAACCACAAAATTTTAAAAATAGAAATTCCTAAAATGATAAAAAATTTTAAAAAAAATCAAAAATTTTCATAAAAATTTTAAAAATTTTAAAAAAAATTCATAAAAATTGGAAAATCTTATATACATAAAAATAAAAATATATAAATATAAAAATTTGAAAAAGAAAATTATAAAAATAATAAGAGGGGTATATTCATTTTAAAGAAGAAAAGAAGAAAAAATATATATATATATTTACTATAATTAAGAGCTTAATTTTATTTTAGGTCAGAAATTAAAATGTATAGAGAATATATATAGAATATTTAAGAGCATTTAATTCTTAGTTAGATTTTTACTTAAACATTTTGTAAAAACATACTTTTATTTTTAAAATTTTTAAAATAATATTTTATTTGAATTAGGAATCTTTAAATCTTTTAAAGATTTATTTTTCTATTTTTACCTTGAATTAAGAAACTACATGTATTAAGATTTAAACTTAAGTTTTGGAATTAAATTATAACTTTCTAATCAATTAGATTAAGTAATCGAGAAAATTTGATTTTATCATAAAGTTAAGTAAAAAGGCCAGATATTCAGAGTTAATTAGATAGAGAGTTAGTAAAATTTTGGTTTACAAGACTTACAGGCTAAAGATAAATAACTAGACTTGGTAAATTTTGTCTTGACGGATCTTATAGGAGGAAACTAAGAATTTGAAGAACCTGAGAGTGAAGGGCTTTGTTGTCTAAGCTCTGGTTTGAGAGCTAACCTAAACATCTAAATTCACACACAGAATTGTCTTGTTGGCATATGAGACCACGAAAACACAGAGGTTAAGAGATCAGTTCTAAATCCTCTTTAGTCCAAGGACTTCCACGAGGCGGTTCTTGAAAGGGTGAAGGATGTGCCACTCACCTAGAAAAAGAATTTGGAGAATAATGGTAATAAGAAAAATGAGAAGGGGGAAAGAAAAAGAAAAGAAAAATAAATAAATAAAACACCCTGCAGTTAAGTGCCTCATTACAAATGGGTGCTTATGCAGTTTTTCACATAATAAATAAAGCATCTTGTTACAAATGGATGCTACCCTTCCTTCCATCAAATAAAAAGAACACCTCGCTACAAATGGGTGTTCTAACCTATAGAAAAAGTGAAAAAAAATATGGAGATAAAAATATTAGGAATAAGAGACCTAGTGGTCCACCGGGAAGATATACACAAAAAGTGTTGACCTTGGGATAGAAAACTGGTGAGGAGAAAGCAACCAAACCTGAGTAAGGCCAAGCCAAAGGCTTGAATTGGAATAATTGGGATTGGAAATTGATGTCTTAAGATCTGGATTTTTGCAACTTTGGATGCCTTCAAGACAAATCTCTTCACTAAGCACAGATGTTTCAAAATCATAGCTACCGAACCTTGGTATTGGGCAGCGAAGCCTAAGAAATTGGATTTTGAAGATTTTATGTTGAGACCTAAAGGAGAAGAACTGATAGAATCCTAGGTCGAGAAGTTATTCCTAGCGCTATAGGCTAGTAAATTAGAGTTTTACTACTCTAAGTTTAATTAAGAATGAGTATCTGGTTAATTTGCTTAAACTTATATTGATAAGAGTCAAATATCATAAACAAAGGATCAACTTAATTCTATTGAGTTTTTGAGTTAAAATTTAATTCTCAATTCTTAAGTTTTGTTTCCTTAAAACACTCTATATTCTAATTTGAGTTAAGAATAGTACAAAGATTAAGCGATTTTTGAAGAATTCTAATTCTGAATAAAATTCTTGTTAACAAATTATTTTAAGTGTGTTTTGAAAATGTTATAAATATAAGTCTAAGTAAGAAAATTTTCACATGTGCTCTATATATTAATCATTTATACTAAACTTAAAAATTTCTGACCTAAGCTTTCCTCTACATAGTTACTATTTATAATAATTTAAACCCAAGTGCTTTAAATCATCATAGTCTTAGTTAATTTTGATAGGGACTAGCAAAACTTTGGCTTAGGGGTATGATGAGAGACTCATCATGATCCCTAATTAACTAGTCATCCAAGTTAATTAGCTAAGGTTATGAATATATAAGGGTTAATTATAAAATAAGGGATATTTAGTAAAGGACCTTTAAATAAGTTAAAAATGATATTTTATCATTCAATTAATATTATTAACAATTTAATTAATAATTGGACTCGAGATCTTATTAACCATTTCCTTAATTAATAAGTTAAGTAACTTAAACATAATATATACCTAAGTATATAATAACTTAAGTAATTTTACTTAATCTAATAAATTAACTTGAAAAGGTCAAAAATGTAAATTAAAGGTGAAAATGTAATATTTATCTTATTTACTAACATATATAAAAAGTTGAAAAAGATCTAAGTCAAAATAAACCTTTAAAACCTGGGTTTACATTTAGGTCCTTAATATTCATTGCAATTGGGTCCTTAATTTTCATATAGGTCCTTAAATTTCACTACACATAGGTCCCTGTTCCTTTCTTCTTCTTCTCCTTCAGCCGATTGAACAGCTGATGACGGAGACCGACTCCACCACGTGATCACCGCCCTGCCGACATCATTCTTCCTTCTCCAAGCTCTTGGAGCTTGTGCTCACCACTCCATCTTCATCCATCGGTCTGGATTACTTGGAAATCCTAATTTTTGGTGGGAGTTAACCTCACCATCGTTGGAGATGATGTCGAAGGTTAAGCTCCCCAAGCTTCTTCTTCGTCGCCATAAACTATAAATATCCCCTCACCCTTTCGATTTCTCTCAAGTTGGCTCCCTTCCCTCTTCTAACACTGAGCCAACCCAATAGGCTATTCGTCTGCAACTCCGGTGATCTTCCACGCCATTTTCCGACTTCCTCCATCCATCTTGATTAGTAGAGGAGATTCGTCGAGGTCAGTCGCGTCTCTAGACAAAGGCGACAACCGAGGAGATCCTTTGCTTCACCTCACATCCGCTGCCGGAGATTCTTCTTTTTCCCTCTGATTTCGTCATCCGCCATGAGCCATTGGCAGAATCCTGTTGACCCCTTCGTCCAGGTAATAGTAGATTAGGAGTAGGAGTAGGGTAGTTTAGGTAGGTAGTTAGTTAGGTAGTTTAGTCATAATTTTAGAGTTTAATGTTCGTCTTCTTCGACTCCGGCGAGTTCCTTGAGCTCACCTGAGCTTTGATTTTGTCTTTTTAACTCGCCGATCACCTTCCTCTAACCCTCACAACCATTTCTAATCCATTAAAACACTAAAATTGATCACTGTTTCGCCTAATTCACCTTCACCTTCACAGCTACTGTCGTTGTCTATGGCAACAGTAACTGAGCTTAGATCCACCTTCATAAGGTCCTCCATCACATATTCACAACCTAAGGACCCTGTTTTACACATCAATTTCAATAATTACCACATATAACCTAAACGCCTAAATCTATTTAAGCTCCTGAGCTCGCTGTCATTGGCGGTGCAGGAGAAGTTGAATCTCTTAATTATCTATATATTTATCATCGCAAATTACTTTTGACTTGTTTTGACCACTCAATTGAGTGGGAAAACAAGTCCCAAGCTTCAACTCACTCAAAATCCATTTTAACTTATTTCATTGCTTAATCTTTCATTTAATGATCAATTAAAGAATTTAATGAGTTCCTGAGGTTCCTTGCAACCTCAAAAACCTTTTCAAATCAAAAATGGCATGATTTCTCTTTCTGAACATGAATTTCATCTTTTTCTGGACTCACCGAAGCTCGTCGGAGATCCGACGAGTCATTTTTGATCTTCAGCCTTTAGAATTTGTTAAGAAGCTCCAGAATGATGAATTGAGGTTCACTGATTGTGCTGAGGTTATTTATTTGAGATTTGAATAACTGGAATTGTAGTTAGGCATTAATCTTCTCCAACTCCAACGAAGTTGGAGAAGTCTGACAAAAAGTTTTAAGTTGCGATTAATAGGTCTAGAAGCTTGAGTGCAGTGCACTGAAGTCATTTTTGTGCTTGAATCACTGTAACAACCTCTGGGTTGTTCTGACAAACAAACCACTTTTGAAGTCCAGGCGATGAGCCTAAAACACTAAAATCCCAAGTTTAAACATATATTGAAGGGTCTGAGCATGTTCCTGGGATTGAGGAGAAGACATTTGAGGCTATAATTTCTTGAGAAAAGATTCAAAATAGAAAGTCAAATCTAGAGGCTTAACAGTCAAACCTGAGTTTGATACTTTGATTCTAAGCTCAATCTGTTGAATTGAGGAACTTAAACTAATTCTGAGATTTGTATGAATGATTTTAGAGTGAATTAGATGAGCTCTGTGGATTAATTTGGTTGAAATTCAAATCTGCTAGTTTGGGTTGTTTTCAAACCTAAACTGGCGACAGTAGATTTTGGATGAATTTTGAAGTCAAATCCTACCCAGACAAGCTTATAACGATCCTTAGAAGCTATCCCAATCAATTAGAAATATCCTTAGCTGACTGTTGCATCTTTCAGAGTTTAAAATTTCATTCTCTGAACTTCCAGAGAAGCTTTGAGCTTCTGTGCTCCACCTGAAGCTTTGGAGAGCTTTAAACCTATATAAACAGCTGCGAATCACCTGTATGACCTATTCAAACCTTTAGAAAAGTTAAAATACTTATCCTATTGTTGAGCGAGAATCTACGCTAACGTGTTTGGTTTTTGGAAAAACCCGTCGTTGTAGTTCGAAAGCGAAGGATTCGTGTTCAACAAATAAAATTTATACCGAAATAAGAATTCCGGGTCGAATACAGGGAGGCGAACGTTTGATTTAAAAACTCCGCGTTTCTTTTTATTTTGTCACAAAGAAATTCAATTTAAACTATCTAAGTATCTACAACAAATAAAAGAGAGAGAGGGAGTAAGAGAGAGCGAAGGAATACTATACATGGAAATCAAAATGAGATGTAGAATAGACAAGGAATTTATCATAAAAGAGTTCTTTCATTACAACTAGAAAACATAAAATAATTACTCTAGAAAGCATTAAAAGAATGGAGGGAGAAATGTCCTCCTCGACGATCGCTCGGAGGACGAATAGACTACTCTTAGAAAGCAGTAAATCTATACTAGAAAGCAGTAAAAAGAATAGGGAGAGAGAAATCCTCCTCGACGGTCGCTTGGAGGACGAGCCGGACGGGACGACGCCTGGACGAAGGAGAACGAAGCGGGACGAAGGAGGACGAAGCAGAAGAACGGGAACGAAGCAGCACGCCGTCGTCGTCGCGGGATCCACTTCCGAAGGGGGACGAAAATTTGGACTTTATCTCGCGAGAAGCATCCCGGGTGTGGGACAAGCTTCTCTTGAGCTTTGGAGAGGTAGAGAGGAGAAGGAAGGGATGAAAATTTCGTATGGAGGGGGTCTCCTTTTATAGTTGCAAGGAGTGGGGGCAAAATGGACATTACATCTTCAAAATAATAAATAAGGGGTCTTTAGTGACGGATAAAACCGTCGCTAAAGCCCCGCCGTAGCCGTCGCCGCCGCGCCACGCGCGCCCGCTCGGCTGGCCTGCGCGCGTAACGCAGACGCACGTCCGCGTCGTCTCAGCCGTCCGATCGCGAGATCGGACGGCTTAGATCGCATCCGCGCCCGCTGCGTAGCGCGCCGCCCGCGTGCGATCGCGCGCCCACCAGAGCGTCCAATTGCGCGTCGGCGCTATCGGGCGCGCGCGGCCGTTGGATCTTCATCCGACGCTCGTGCGCGCCCGCTCGCCCGCGCCTTCGACCCCCTCTCCGCGGCTCGAACCCGCGACCTCCGCTTCGCCCGCAGCTGCGTCGCCGCTGCGCTACGCGGGCGAAATGGTCGCGCGGACGTTTTTAAACGCGCGCGACCGCAGCCGTTGGATCGAGATCCAACGGCGGAGAGGAGACGGTGCGCAGTCTTCACAGGACCCCCGCGGCCGATTGGGCGGCTGGGATGGCGCCACGTGGCGCTATCTTGGCCGTCCATCTTCTGGAAGTTGTAGATGGTGCCACGGATGTCGGATTGACTCGATTTTTGTGTCGTTCGACTATGATCGTCGATCCGAATTCATCCGTGTGGTCGGATTTTCCATCTGAAGTGCGGATTTACACCATCCTGGCCCTTGATCTTCTAGGGTTCCCCGGTCTCTATCTGATGCTACGGATGCCTGATTAGGGCGATCTTGGAGTCGTTGAACTCCAATCGTCGCCCTGATCATATCCATACGGTTGGATCTTTGATCCGAGGCCCCGATAAAATATTTGCCCTGTCCAAGCACATAAAAGGAGACAATTAACCTCCATTTTATTCAAACTACTCTAAATGCAAGATGATGCATGTAATGCAATATTTATATCATGAAATGCAATCTTATGCTTAAGAACATGCATAAATAGACATTTTAAGTAGTGTAAATGTGTTTACATCATACCCCCATGCCTATCTTTTGCTAGTCCCTAGCAAAAACTATATGCTATTTATAAAAGAATTAGGTTAGATTATTTGGACCTGAGTTATTTTCAATCATTAAGAAATTGTCTACTTAAGAACTGAACTTTCAAAGACACAACAGTGCCCGGGTATCAGCCAAAATGCAGACCGCCTCAAGCCTCGCCTTATTCAAAGAAAAATTTCTTTTTCTGTTTTTACTCTTTTTTTTTTAGATTTTCAAATTTTAGGGTTTAAGAGTGGCTTTCTACGGCCATTCAACTCACCCAAGATTTGATGAGAACCCTAAGTTTTAAGCATCTTATTGTGATTGTGATAGACTCGTTGACCGGCAATTAAAACGGACTTCGGATTTCTACGCCTCTAGGTGACCTCAAAAAGAATTCTGCCTAAAGGTGTATCTTTACAACCGGTAGCTTTCTCCCTACTTTTATTTTTTTAACGGGGTCAACACAAGGGTGAATCCAGTGTATATCTCCCCGGTTTATTCTACTTCTCCGCTTCTTCCTAAGTGTTTTGGGAATTTTTAGTGCATTTTCTGAGCTGGGTTCTGGACAACCGGTCGATGAGCTGTTACCACCGACAACTTGCCAGCCATACTCGTGCGGCGAAGTGTGGCTTATTTCTTTTTGTTCTTCTCTCCTTTTTGATTTTTTTTTTTTTAAGTAGGTGGCTTCCCTGGTCTAAGATTTACCTAAAGGCAGCAAAAAGAGAAAGGTCAAGTGACTGGGCTCTGGACAACCTACCTATGGGCTGTTACCCACGATAACTTGCCAGCCATATCACCCTAGAAGGTTCATTAGCTACCCAATTTCCGTTAAAATCGCCAAACAACGAGTCAGTGCAAAGAAAGTGTGTAGATGCTTAAAACTCAAAATTCCCTTAAATCAGAGGGCGGGTTGACAAGTCGTGTACTTATCACCCAAACTTATTTATTCCAATTATAATAAAATTCAGGTTGGCGAGAACTCGAAAAACAAATCCACATTTTAGTGGATACATAGGCTGATTAAGTCCAAAGACCTGAAGGGTCTTTGTGTTCAGAACATAATATAGTATTTCTTAAGATCGAAAATTTTCTTAAACCCAAATTCTCTTTCCTAATTTTGATTTTTTTTTTTTTTTTAATAATAAAACAAATCTACGGAGCTGACGAATGAATTCAAAGATAAATATCCACCCCCCCATGCCTATCTAATGCAATGTCCTCATTGTATTAAAAAGACATAAAACAGAGTGGAAAAGCGTAGAAAGCACCTGAATTGCGTGGATATCGGGTCCGCTCCGAGATGAAAATGAAAAAGAACTGTATATGTGCTGAGTTTAGTGCCTTCAGCTAGGCACACTATACAAAGAAAAGAAATGAAGAATTCACATGTGCAGGTCAGAATTAGAATAAACAGAAGAATCCTCTGACCTGTCAGCAGAGGTCCACAGATGTGGACCAGATTGTGGTGCAGACCCACACCCCATAATCGAGAATATCTTAGGTTCTGGATAAAAATTACCCAAAACCTAAAATCAGAATGCAAGCGGGGTCGGGCCTGCGATTTGTGAGGATGCAACCCAAGGCCAAAATGTCGGGTTACAGAGAATTGAAGCTCAAAAGGATAATCGTTAAATGTGTGCTTGAGTTTGACATCCTCGAAAAAAATGTCGTAAGGGTTCTGATTTGATGGTTTCAGTTTAAAAGGAACCCTTCGACTCAATCTTCCATTTCCTCCAAAATTGACTTCCCAAATCAGAATTTCCCAGCTCCTATCCTCCTCATTCGGCATATCAAATTCCATGACCTCTTGTATATTCATCACCCCGTCTGAAATCTCCAAGTCTAGATGATGTGGCAAAATCAAAATTGACTTGGGTCTAATTATCTCAGAATTAGAATCATCAATAAGCTCAACAGGGTGTAACTGATAATCAGGGCATTGAATTAATTCCTCCAGAAAATGCGATTCTGGATCTGTATCGTGTGCCCTAATAAGATCAGTTTCCTCAGTTATTGGGATATCAAATGATCTATCAGATTCCTCAGGCTCAATCGTCTCACAAAAATCGTGATTTGAAAACTCGTGTGAGACTTCGCAACTTGAATCTTCACCATCAGGATCCGTATCAATGTATGTCCCAAAATCATTTGTCACTTTGCATTCCAAGGAGACATACGTTTCCTCGTAACCCGGCTCAGGGATTTCAGGTGAAGAAATCAAATCATCCTTAATTGGTTGTTTTAATTCAATCTGGTCAGCTTCGTAACACGTGTCCCCCCCAACAGGTGCCTGAGCGGGTTCTATCATTGGCTTTCCTGAAGAGAGTTCATCCTGGGAATTATTCCAAGATTGAATCAAAGCAACCACGAATCTCATCCTCAATTTCGCTAATTTCCCAAGTAGAAACTCACCCGGGTTCTTATCCTTAACATCCTGGAGCCAATCCAACAAAGACTTGTTTAAATCATCAATCATTTCAATCAGGGGCTCCAATCTCTCAATGCAAGGTATTGGCTGAACTTCTAAAGATTGAATGATATTCCTCAAGTTAGCCAGAACCTTATCTTGAACCTGATTAACCTGAACCAAATGAGTTGGTTCAGGGTTGGGCGGGTTTGACATCAATGTAGAGGAATTAACGAATTGAGATTCGTTATACCCATCCTGATAATAGATCATTTCAGATTGTTCATAAGATGGAGATGACCTAAAGGCAGTGAAATCAGAGGATGGGTAAGGATCAGTGTATCCTTCTTGATTGTAGATCGCATTAGGTTGTTCATGAAAGGAGGACGATCTATAATCGATGCAACTCTGAGAAGGATAGAATTGAGAATCAAAGTGTTCAGGGTTAGACCCTAAACACGGGGGTCTGGAATTGTATCCCCAATCCGAATTATCCCAACTAACTGATAGTCTATTACAATACGAATTGGGATAATCGTCATGTTGAGGATAATTTACAACAGGAGGGAAAGAGCGGGAATGCGTGAAATATGTGGAAGGATTCATGAGATACGGGAGGAAGAAAGGTGCCCTGCAATACAAACAATCAAACCTGTCCTTAAATGGGTTAGCCTACAGACCTACAGACTCTCAAAACCCGTCTTGAGATAAAGGAACGATTTGATCTACTTCTGTCTGTTCAATCCAACCAGTTAGAAGGAGGGACTGGGGAGAAGGTTCTTCCTTCGGCTTGCGCCTCCGGTTCCTAGTGTACCCCCCAGCCGCGATCATTTGACTCTGCTCCCCTAGCTAGACATCAGATTGAACAGTAGAAACAGACTAATCGAAAATAATCTCGTTCTGAGTTCTGAAGAGCGAGTCCAATCCTTAAGGCCAACGTCTACTCTGTTTTATTTAGGGCTAGGTTTGAATGTGCTTTGGAATGTGATGGGCCCTTTAAATGGGTTGTGCCCTTAATGATTGATTGCTTTGTGTGTGCGTGCACAACCAGTGGTTTTCAAGCAAGATTATTTTTGATGTGGTGAATTTTAAGGTTCAAATCTTGCTTAGTAGCTTTTAGGATTCAACTTTAGGTGTTTTCAATCAAGTTTCATTGGCACACCAGGTTTTGCAAGCACAAGTGAAGATATTTTCCTTTAAAGTTTAAAAAGAATGTGGAGTGCCTGGTAGATCCCTAAGAGTTGAACCTAATTGGCAGCTACTAGATGAGTTGATTTTATTTGAAGTGGTGCGGCCCAAACAACTCAAACAACTGGCCTGATGCACCACCTAATTAGGCACACAAATGATTACCCAATCTGATTTCTACTCGATTATGTGTTTGGATGTGTGTACCGGCTCCTAAGATTGGTTTACCGGTTGAGTTAGAAAATCAGATGAGGTTGTGTACCTCTGTGAGATTTTTTTTATTTTTTTCTTTTTTTTAATGTGGGAGTTGGAGTGAGTATGGATGTCAAACAACAAACAATCTAACCTTAGAGTTTATAAGAACACCTAGGTTGATTGATGTTTGAATTATTATGTGATGAAATGAAATCTAATGGGTGGGAGGTGGGGGGTAACTTACAAAACCTTCCACAGCACTTTACTCCGATCTACCGCTTTTGCCTGTCTCAAAAGAGTACCTGCAATTACAATAAGAAAGGAGAAAAGTGAGGTAAATGATTTGTAAGTTACAAAACGCGAAGAGAAATCAAAGAGCGTTGCCTCCCCGGCAACGGCGCCAAAATGTTGAGCGAGAATCTACGCTAACGTGTTTGGTTTTTGGAAAAACCCGTCGTTGTAGTTCGAAAGCGAAGGATTCGTGTTCAACAAATAAAATTTATACCGAAATAAGAATTCCGGGTCGAACACAGGGAGGCGAACGTTTGATTTAAAAACTCTGCGTTTCTTTTTATTTTGTCACAAAGAAATTCAATTTAAACTATCTAAGTATCTACAACAAATAAAAGAGAGAGAGGGAGTAAGAGAGAGCGAAGGAATACTATACATGGAAATCAAAATGAGATGTAGAATAGACAAGGAATTTATCATAAAAGAGTTCTTTCATTACAACTAGAAAACATAAAATAATTACTCTAGAAAGCATTAAAAGAATGGAGGGAGAAATGTCCTCCTCGACGATCGCTCGGAGGACGAATAGACTACTCTTAGAAAGCAGTAAATCTATACTAGAAAGCAGTAAAAAGAATAGGGAGAGAGAAATCCTCCTCGACGGTCGCTTGGAGGACGAGCCGGACGGGACGACGCCTGGACGAAGGAGAACGAAGCGGGACGAAGGAGGACGAAGCAGAAGAACGGGAACGAAGCAGCACGCCGTCGTCGTCGCGGGATCCACTTCCGAAGGGGGACGAAAATTTGGACTTTATCTCGCGAGAAGCATCCCGGGTGTGGGACAAGCTTCTCTTGAGCTTTGGAGAGGTAGAGAGGAGAAGGAAGGGATGAAAATTTCGTATGGAGGGGGTCTCCTTTTATAGTTGCAAGGAGTGGGGGCAAAATGGACATTACATCTTCAAAATAATAAATAAGGGGTCTTTAGTGACGGATAAAACCGTCGCTAAAGCCCCGCCGTAGCCGTCGCCGCCGCGCCACGCGCGCCCGCTCGGCTGGCCTGCGCGCGTAACGCAGACGCACGTCCGCGTCGTCTCAGCCGTCCGATCGCGAGATCGGACGGCTTAGATCGCGTCCGCGCCCGCTGCGTAGCGCGCCGCCCGCGTGCGATCGCGCGCCCACCAGAGCGTCCAATTGCGCGTCGGCGCTATCGGGCGCGCGCGGCCGTTGGATCTTCATCCGACGCTCGTGCGCGCCCGCTCGCCCGCGCCTTCGACCCCCTCTCCGCGGCTCGAACCCGCGACCTCCGCTTCGCCCGCAGCTGCGTCGCCGCTGCGCTACGCGGGCGAAATGGTCGCGCGGACGTTTTTAAACGCGCGCGACCGCAGCCGTTGGATCGAGATCCAACGGCGGAGAGGAGATGGTGCGCAGTCTTCACAGGACCCCCGCGGCCGATTGGGCGGCTGGGATGGCGCCACGTGGCGCTATCTTGGCCGTCCATCTTCTGGAAGTTGTAGATGGTGCCACGGATGTCGGATTGACTCGATTTTTGTGTCGTTCGGCTGCGATCGTCGATCCGAATTCATCCGTGTGGTCGGATTTTCCATCTGAAGTGCGGATTTACACCATCCTGGCCCTTGATCTTCTAGGGTTCCCCGGTCTCTATCTGATGCTACGGATGCCTGATTAGGGCGATCTTGGAGTCGTTGAACTCCAATCGTCGCCCTGATCATATCCATACGGTTGGATCTTTGATCCGAGGCCCCGATAAAATATTTGCCCTGTCCAAGCACATAAAAGGAGACAATTAACCTCCATTTTATTCAAACTACTCTAAATGCAAGATGATGCATGTAATGCAATATTTATATCATGAAATGCAATCTTATGCTTAAGAACATGCATAAATAGACATTTTAAGTAGTGTAAATGTGTTTACATCACCTATAAACACAGTAACTCTAATTCCATTTCCAGGCATATTTAACCCATAGGAACCCCCTAATTTCACCTATCAAATCAAAGAGGAAATCATCCTCTAAACTTCAAATTGACCCAAGAATCCTGTAGAGCCACCTTAGAGCTCTCCATCAAGCTCTATTTCCCTTGATTTGGAGCTCTGAGTAGGGAGTAATCGTCGTTTGAAGTTGGCACTGGAGGGGGAGACATTGGTCCCATACTGGAAGTTCTCGAGCGCCTGCCTTAGTATAAAACTAATTTGTGTTTAAGGCTTGCCAGTTTTCAAGCACTCGGCGTGAATCTGAAACTTGACCATTTGAGCATGCGTGTGTGTGTGTGGGCAAGTGCACCTGCGGGAGTGCGCCCGAGTGGGCGTGTGTGTGCGATTGGCCCTGGAAGGGCGAGGCCTGGGAGGCATTGAGTTGGTTCGGCTCGACAGAGGGCTGGTTTGGCTCAAGAGAAAAAAAAAAGAAAATAAACCCTAAAGAAATTAGGCGAGGACCGAGTAGGGTCTGGTTCCACCCTGATCTCAAGGTGCTGTGTATCCTCGAAAGGACCTCGCCGCAAATCCTAAACTAATTTTTGGTTGAAAAGGAAATAAACCCAATTCAATGAGAAGGCAAAGTGTTAAAGGAAGAAACCAAGGTTCAGAGTTAAGGAAAGGAAAGAGAGAAGGCTAAGGAAGAAGAAGAAAGAGCAAAGGAGATGGAAGATAGAATAAATCGCAGAGAGAAGGAGAAGAGCAAGAAGAGAAGCAAAAGAGAAGAAAGAAAGGAAAAAGGAAAGAATTCAAAAATATAAGAGAAAGAATAAAGCTAAAGAAAAAGAAAAGAGAGAGAGGCTGAAGAAATAAAGAAAAGATAATAAAGGATTTATTTTCTCATATTTTCTTGCTTTTAATTGTAATAAGGCATATGTTTTGAATGTGTAAATCTTATTTGCCTTTAATCATTTGAAACAAATAGAGGGTTTACACGTTTTTAATGTTGAAAATGAGAATTCATATGGGATTTTGCTTGTTATTCCATTTTAATCAATTTTTAGCAAAATCCATGCTTCCATAATTAACTTAAATATACCTCCTATACTTATAAAGAAAAATAAAAGATAACTAGTGAATTTAGAATGAATTATACCTCCCAGCGAACGACCTGGACTCAACCAGTAAAAATTTTCTAAAATGTTAGGTTAATTCGACCCTATATTACTAATCGACACAACTTCGAGTTAACCTAAGTGACTTTTCTCTACTCTTAATTAAGTAAAATTAACTGAGTTGAGGTAGGAAACAATTATCAGGGTAGTCATCAATTGGTTGAGTTAGATGGTCTGCTGAAGAGCTAAGAGTGAGGCATTCTTCAACCAAAGGTTCCACGAGATCGTGCTCCTCAACCCAGCCACAATCAAAAGACTTAGCTGCCTTGAAGATATCTAATTGCATCTTCTTATCTCCAAAGGTGATTTCCAAGCATCCCGTGTCTCAATCAATGTTCGCCTTAGCCGTAGCTAAGAAGGGTCTACCTAGGATGATGGGTGTGTTTTGTAGCTATTCGGGGACTTCCATGTCGAGGACCAAAAAGTCGACTGGGAAGAAGTCCTTAACCTGAACAATTACGTCCTCGACTACCCCTTCGGGGTTTTCACAGATCTATCAGCCAATTGGATAGTCACAGGTGTGGGTTTCAACTCCCCAAATCCAAACTGGTGATACAAGATCATTGGGATTAGGTTGATCGAAGCACCTAAGTCCAAGAGCACTCTATCAAATGTCATGTCCTCGATATTACAAGATATCAAGGGTGCTCCTGGGTCAGTTCGTTTTGGAGGTAGGCTGCTCAATATCACTGAACTAGCTTGTTCTAAGAGCACAACCTTCCTAGGTGCTTGGGTTCTCAGCTTACGCTTCGGTGTATAGACATCCTTTAGGAACTTAATGTAAGCCGAGATATGCTTGATTGCTTCAAGGAGCGGAATATTAATATGGACTTGTTTGAAAATCTCCAACAGCTCCTCATTCTCAACTACAGCTTTCTTTTTCTTCATTCTCTCCAAGGTCACAGGGTATGGTGTTTGGGTTTGAATTGGTTCAGTCTCTTGGTCCTTGGGTTCCTCTCGCTCATCCTCAGATTCAGGTATCTCAGGAAGTGAGGTCACGGGAGGGGTCGGCCATTTGGGGTCCTAGGTTTTAGTGACGCTTCTCCAGGTAACCACGTTGGCTAAGGCATTGGGACCATGGGTAGATCCTTGAGAAGAAGAGGAAGAAGAAGCACCAAACCTAGGGGGTGTTTGTGGGGCTTGCTGGACCATGTGGGCATGCCCAGGATTGGCTTAGAACCCTTGAGGATTGGGGCCTCTGTTGATCACATTTCTCGGGTTCGGTTGTGGCTGAGAAGGAAGGGACCCTTGTTGTTTGCAATCCAATAGCTGGCTCAACTATCCCTTCACTAATGCCATTTCCTCCTAATGTTTCTAATTCATATCATCCATCATTCTTATTAGCGTGTCCATTTGGTTTTGTGGGGGAGGAGCCGCCCTATTCTGATTATAGGGTGGTCTAACTGGTGGACCTTGCTGATGGAGGGGGGTTTAGCCTAGGTTGGTTCTGGAATTGGTTCGATTTTTGGTTTGTCCAAGCAAAATTCGAGTGATTGCACCATTCGACGTTGTAGGTGTTGGAGAAGGGGTCAGGTTTGGAGTAACCTTGGATGGCCTGGACATCTTCAAAGCTAGAAGGTGCCGAGGGGGAGGGGAGAGAGTAATCAGGGTTTGAGGGAGCAAAGGTCCCTCTCTGAAACATGGTCAAGGATTGTTCCAGGTGCATTTGGTTCATTGGCTGCACCAAATCTACATTGTAAGATCCCTTTGCTAGGGAGAGGGTATGTAGCGGGTTTCTAGTTTGTTCAACAACTCATCAAACTTTTTGTCCACCAACTCAACTAGATCCAACTTTTTGACTATAATGTCCATGTCAACCATTCCAAAATTGGCTTGCACTTCATAGATCTCACCACGGGGTTGACTAGATCAACTAAACTGGGTTATGGAGGCATTGTTGAGTGAATTCTCACTCATGGACTCAAAGAGTTCGAACGCGCTCTCCTCATCTTTGTTCAAAAAGTTGCCTCCACATGTGGCATCAACAAAGTTCCTCAGGTTGTTGTCCAGACCATGGTAGAAGATATGGGCCAATTGCCACCTTTGAACCTCATGGTATGGGCATTTCCTCAACAATTCATTAAATCTTTCCCGCGCCTCATGGAATTGTTCCTCACCTTGTAGTGTGAATGTGGTAATGGCTCTTCTAAGGGCATTGGTTTTACCTATGGGGAAAATTTTTTTCAAGAATGCATGCCTGAGTTCCTCCCAGGTGGAGATGGGTCTTCCTAAGGTTCTAAGCCAGTGAGATGCTTTGTCTTTTAGGGAGAAAGGGAACATCTTGATCAAAACAATGTCCAAGCTGATGTTCCTGGATTTCACAGTTCAGGCAATCCGGTCTAGGTCCTCAAGGTGTTGGAAGGGGTCCTCATTTGAGCTCCCATGAAAGTGACTCTGAATTAAGCTCAGGACATTAGGTTTCATCTCAAAATCATCTCCTCCTTCGGGGACCCTAAGATGTGGCTCGATCCGGATAGCAGACAGATAGTAAAAATCATGGAGAGACCTAGGTTAGCCCTCAGGAGGTTGTGGTGGGTTAAGTGGGTTAGGTGGTGGTTGTCCTTCGGGGTTTTACAATTGGTGTATGTCTTACATGATGGTTTGGATCTGTTGTTGTTGGAGTTGGTGGTTGGTAGAGATTTGGACCTGAATGATGACCATAGCATCGGGTTGAGGTTGGTCAATCTCAACAATTCTTGGTTCAGCCATTTCCCTTGTAAAATCAAGTCTCCTCCTGATTTCCCTTTCTAAAACAAATAGCTCAAGATGAAGTGATCGTCTCCTATGCATACACTAGAGAAGAACAGAGAGGGATGCGGAGAGAGACAAGTGCGAGAAATGTGTACACAAACAAGCAAGCAAGTCTAGTCCTTATGTGTATACCTTAGGTGACCTAGAAACCTTAAAGGGAATGATCAAATCTGCAAGCACTTAACCTCCCTTCCCGATATTAATTTGGCCAGGTTGATTACGAGGGGATTGAGGGGAAGGTTATTCCTTTAACTTTCACCGCCAATTCTGTAAACCCCACAACCGTGGTCATTTGATACTTCCCCGCAGCCTAGACACTAGATTCTATAAAGGGAATGAAGGCCAAGTGCCTAGCAAACCTAATCACACCTCCAAGACTTAGACTAGTCCTACCTAGGGCACGTCTACTCCATTTTAATGAGGGGATAGGCTAGTGCTTGTGCTCAGGATATGTGATGAGGCGTTGTTTGGGGTTGTGCCTCTTAGTTAATCGATTTGAGAGTGTGTGTGTGTGCACTTAACAAAACATGATTCTCAAGCAAGGATTTTAGGATGTGGTGTCTTTTAATGATTTGTCCTTACTTTAATGCTTTTTAGGGTTGAAGTTCCTTAATTTTTGCAAACAAGGTTTAAGTGGGCACACAAGGTTTTACACACAACGGGCGAAAGTCAATTTCCTTTAGAATGATGTGGCCCTAGAAAAACAACCCTAGTGTATTCACCCTAGTGTTCATGTGGTTCTACCAGGTGAGTTGATTTTAATTATGGTGAGTGGTGCAGCCCAAGTCAGGTCATGGTGGCTTCACAAACACCACTCAAAAGAAAGAAAAAACACTCCAAAAAGATTATCTCTAAAAGAACGTTAGAGTGTATTTTTTTTTTTGGTTGGGTGATGATTTTGGAATGTGGGTCAAGTAGCCATTCACCACACCAATTTTGATTTTATATATTTTTTATTTTTTTTTAAGCAAGCAAACACTCAATGGGTGAAGTGGTACTGACAAAAGGTCTTCGCAGCACTTTACTTCGTATCTACTATCTCGGATCGCGCTCCTCTACCGCCCAAGCATCGAGTTCCTGCAACCAATCAAGTAGAGGGAGAAAATGAGTTAGAAGATGTGAATATGAATGCGGGATGAAAGCAACAAAAGAAATTCATTGCCTCCTCAGCAACGGCACCAAAAACTGATGCGCGCGGAACACGTTGGTTTAATTATGTCATTGTAGCATGTGTTCGCGACGTCGGTTTTAATTTAAGATGTAGATTTGGTGAGTCCAATTATTGAACATGAGGAGGCGTGAATGGGATTAGTTTGTTGCTTTGGTTGTCACAGGAATGTTTGGTTTGCTTGCGAGAAAACAAGAAAGAGAGAGAGAGATTAGGGTTAGAGCTTGTGTTTAAATCATGACATTCATTCTAAGAAGATGTGAGCTATGATATAAGGAACAACATTAACATATAGCATGCAATTAGAGTTTGTTTATAACTACACCAATAGATGAAAGCTTAAACAAGTGCGACATAAAACTAAAGTAAAAAGAGTGCGAGGAGGAGGCGAGGCAGCCACGGCGATGGAGGGGGCTCCGTCGACGACTCGACAACTCCGTGGCAGATATGGGATGCTTGGTGGAGCTAGGAGGGGGCTAGTATTTCATGGAGAGTGTGTGAATTCAATGCTCTTGAATGGGGTGGTTGAGGAGGTTTATATAGAGAAGAAGGGGTTTCCAAACTAAGTAAGGGTTTTAATGACATCCAGGACGTCGCTAAACCCATTCCAGAAGTGTCGGTGAAGCCCCTCACCCACCAGTCCAAGCGCACGCGTGTGCTTCTTCCTCCGCACGATCCGTGTGCGCGCAACGTAGGCCATCCGAGATCGCACCCTGAGTGCTGGTTCAGATTGCACCGCATGCTTCAAGCTCGCGCCTTGTGCATGATCGCGTGCGTTCACATCGGGCATGTGAGAGTGCACCGCATAGCCCACCGTAGAACCGTTCGATGGTGATTAGGCGGTCTGAATCAGCTACGGTGAGGGCTGGAGCTTGATTTGGGGTGCAGCAGGGGTCAAACACTCATCACTGCTTGCGAGTGCGAGCGTTCGACTGCTATGCTGCCTTCGCGAGTTGGTGCAGAGGTGAGATTAGGCGCGAGCAATATCAACTGTTGGATGGAGATCCAACAGTCAAATTTTGAAGTCCTTTGGGTGCACTGGAGATGCGGTGCAGGCTAAGCGCTACGTGGATGCTTGTGGGTTGTTGATCATCAGATCAATGGCCAAAACTTCTTGGGCTGGTCAAGGGATCTTCGAATGTTGGATTTAAGTGATTTCGAGTCCGTTCGACTCCATTCGTCGATCAGAATCCATCCATGCAGTCCAATTGCTCATATGAGGCATGTTTCAACATGAACTTGTACAAATGGCCATTAAACATTGATTTATAAGCAAGCTTAATTCGCGATGCATGTAGTACTCCCATGCCCATTATGGTGTGTTATTAGTGCACATATATCCTCAAGATAAACCCTGGTTGACGGAATTAGCATCATCGAATGCAGAGTTATCATATATCAGAACCAGAGTCGGAATCATAAGGGTCTTCATAATGGTAATTAACATCAAAGATCATGCCCTCTCCAGGTTGTGGGTCATATGAGGGTATGCAGGAAAGTAGAAGATCTCTTGAGAGGTCACTGAAATCGTCATCCGAATCACTTAATCCTCATTAGTATTCATCTCCGATTCCTCGAAAGCTGACTCAGTCTTCGAGTCGAGCCATCCATTAGATTGACTAGGATTATAAGTGAGTTCCTAGTTCATTCTACTCAGTGTTTCACCCTCATATGTAGTGAGTTCCTCATCAGATAACATTTCCATTTCCCTAGGTAAGTCGTCCCTAGCCATTCCTGATCTCTGAATATCAGCCTTAGGAGTAGAGAGTGCAGTGTCAGAATTTCCATCAACATTCTAGTAGGCAGAAGGGAATAGATGCAAATCAGATGATGCTGGATTAAGATTGGATTCACTTCCCATGGGAAGTGACTCAGACCGATCAAGAGTGACAAATCCAGATGTTGCACTCAATTCATCCAAGCACGTATGGTCATCAGGAGTGATTGATTTTTCCAAATGGAAAGCTTGTACTTTAGAGTTTCCATCATGATCCATATCCTCAAGTGGATAAACTTCCTTCCTCTTAGCTGGGTTGTCCAACCCATGAGTTATCTCCCATGCTTCAGGGTATTAATGTTGAGAGTCATTTTTAGAGATACTACTCCTTTCCCCACCACTTTCCTAAATGGGGATCTCAGGTGAGTCCATTCGAGATATTCCTGGCTCATGTCCCTTATCCACACTAGATGTTTCTCCCCATGAATTTGTCCCAAGTGTCTGGCCCAACGAATCCCTTGCAGCACTTTCAGGTTCTTTGAGGTCCTCAAGGCTATTCTCCACTTGATACTGCAAAAGCAGTATTTCTTGAAGTGTCCGATTCCATCTGGTTAGCCTTGTCAATGATTCTAATTCCTGAAGGACCGCCATTAAAGCTACTTGTGCTGGAATCTAAGTCTGTCTTTGTTCTGGATCAGTGGTTGTCTGAACTTCATGCAGATAAATTGCAACCTTTTCCTTAGTCCTTTCTATCATTCATTGTAATCTGAAGTGTGGTCGCATATGCAGTGGCAGTTCATCAGGGGTTCCCGGAGGTGAGTCAGGTCTACCACTGTTCCAAGGGTGAGATGTAGAAGTATGAAATTCATACCCTGGGACATAAGACGAGGTCCTTTATGTGGCCAAGTGGTACTGGTCATACTGACCAGGATCAGGATATGGGTTAACCATTTTAGCAACCCGAGAAGAAGGATCAGGTGAAGCGAAAAGTCATCTTCACTACCTTGGGTTTGGTTCCCAAGGTTGTTCTGATTCAATGACCTGACCTTCCAAATAAGCCATCAGGTCCAAATCTGCTAGATCCTGACCAGCTCTGGGTCCAGGATTAGCCATTCGGCTAAGAGAGTAGAAGATGAAGGGTGAGAAGATGGTCCGGTTGATGCGATGAATCACCTTCTCCTCCTTGGGATTAGCTCCCAAGATCCAACCAGTTGAGGTCTAGGTGAACTCCTTCCTTGCATACACCAACCAACCCTTAGGTTGGTGTAGCCGAGCTAGACAAGACTAAGGCCTTGTCAATCAATTGGTCCTTAGAGTCAGGTGGAAGGATTTTTCATTAAGATTCTGATTGATGAAGAAAAATTTGTCGTACAACTAACTGCAAGTAATCCCAACCCCCTAAACCAACCCAACCAATCTAGACAAGGGGACTAAGGGGAAGGTTCTTTCTTTGGCTTTCACCTCCAAGTCCTTTGTACCAGCGAGCTACGATCGTTTAATTCTACCTCGCAGATTTGGTTAAGGTTTGGCTAAGGCAGTTGTATGACCCAGTAATATAACAACAAATTCCGGTTAATTAACATGTTTTAAGTAATTTTTCCTTAACCTTTTTCTTCAACTTAGGGTTTTTGGTGAGTGATCCACAAGGTGACCAAGCTCATCAGCTAGCCATTAGAGTTGATTAAGTCTAGGTTAGCCCAGTGGTCACTAGAATATAACCCTAAAAGTTGAGCCTAGGGTTCATGCAAGTTCTAAGTGTTCAGCAGACCAGTATTCAAATTCAAATTATTCTCTACGCCAAAATTTGAATCCAATTGATTTTAAATTTGACAAGCATATTCCTTTTCCAATTAGCTTTCTAGAGAATATTTCTTTGAAATTTTTACTATTTCAATCAAATAAATATAAATTTTTAATTATCGGGGGGTCAGATCTAGAATTTTGATCCCTTGTCGATTTTTTAATTTGAAATAGTACCAAATAAACTCAAAAAAATCAGGAAAAATATGGAAATGAGAGCTAGTTTGATAATCTTTCAAAACCCACCATTTTTGATCAAATATGATTCACGTGTACTTCAGAATCACTTTTTGAAATTCAAAAATTTTCAAATCTAAGTCAGTTTGACCCCCTTGTAAATCGTGAATTTTCAAAAATTCCACAATTTGATTTTTTTAAATGAATGGTGTCATTTAAAAGCTGGTTTGAAAACAAAGCTATGCTCAAATTTCAGAATTTTTGGCCCAATAGATATTTGGCAATTAAATTTGTAATTCGGAAATAAAGTCTGGCCGAATTCTGCGAGATGGTGAAAAGGCTTTTGAAAGAGTTTGAAATTCAAAATCCAAACTTTTTTACCAAAAATTTTTTTTCTTCTTTTTTTTTTTTTCAAATTTTTTCAAAACTTTTTTTTTTCCTTTTGAAGGAATTTTTTTTTTCGTTTTCTCTTTTTTTCTTCAAATAATAACTCTATCCTAAGATTCAAACGAAACCCTAAATCTAAAACTTTTTTTTTCTTTTTTTTCTCATGAAAATATGCAGATTATTTTTCTTTTTTTTCAAAAATCAAATTCTACCTAGAATTCAAATCTACCTAGGGTTGATAAAGGGAAATCCTAGGCTAAGATAAAGATGTGTACCTGATTTTTTTTAACTGCGCACGATGTATGTGCAAATTCCACTCTTCACCTCTTACACATTAGAAAGCAAGCAAAAGCGAATTTGTCAATGCTAAGTTCACAAAAATCACAAATCAAAATCGCGTTGCCTCCCCGACAACGACGCCATTTGTTTGAGTCGTAGATCGCGTGTTTGATAGGGAAAGCGTCGTAGTATAGTTGTGAAATACGACTCAACAAAACATTTTAGCTAATGAGACGGTGAGTCTCGGTTGATCTCAGGGAGGCATTTAGAAAAGCAAAATTGATTTTGATTTCCTCACTTGCTTACAACTGTACTCCGGTCTCTAAGGTACGAGTCAAAGATGCACCAATTGCTTTACTTATGCGAAAAACGTGTGCGTGCATCAAATAGATCACGAATGTGAAATGTGAGTTGGTGTGTGCACGACTTTGACAATACAATGACGGCTAGCAGAAAACATATCGATCGCTAATTCGTTTATATCTTTGGGGACAGACATTTTAGTTGCAATGTAGTGGCAATCAAATCAGGCAACTCATGATCACAGTGGAGATAGACAAAATGATTTTATTCATTCACAAATATTGTCATTACAATTGATTTTCGAAGAAAGCTTGTACAAGAATGATTAAAGCGAAGATTCTAGCTAGCAGAAGATGGGTGCAGGTGTGTATCTATGGGAGATTATGCATGCATCATTCAGGTAGAGGATGTAATTTCCCGCTTGGTTGGAGGGGGTGAGATATGTGTGACGTAATAAAAAGAAATTGCATAATTAAAATAGACAATCTCACAAAAATAGCAATCACACAATTAGGCAGAAGTATTTTAGGTGGAAACCCAACCAAGGTGAAAACCACCACCTAACCCTCTCGAGTTAGGATTTTTCGATCGATCTAGTCGATCAAATCCACTATACAAACTACTTCAACGAGGGTAGTTCAACCTCAAGTACAACCACGCTACAAGTGCGAAGGTAGCATTCCTCAACCCCTCCTCTTCACAAGGAGGATTTTGCCCCTCGATGGAGATGAGAATTCGCAAAGAGAATACTCAAACCAAAGAACAATAAAACTACAAGAATCCTATAAAGCCACAAATATTAACACCTAGCTTCTATAGGAGTTAGGAAACTTCCCTTTGGTGGAAGTGCGTCGACGACGCGGATGCGTGAACTACACAATGGCACAACGGCACTCTCGTGAACTATAGCAGGAGAGCGGGTGTTAAGACCCGTGCTGTTTGAGCATTTTAAGACGTTTGGACTGTGGGTCAGACGTCTGGACACCTTCCCAGACGTCTGGAAATCAAAAATTTTGAGCACGAGCTTGTGTCTACATGCGGGCTGCACATAGACAGTACTCTCATTTTTCCTCCCCTTCTTCTCTCTCCCCCACCTCCAGCAAAACCCTAAACCCACCGACCTTATATAAGCCCCTCCCCCTCTCTCATTCTCCCCACACCAGCCCCTTCCCCTCTCCTTCTCCACTCCAGCAAAAGAGATAGCACGAGCGAGAGAGCACGCGGGCGGTGTCGAGGAGGAGCGGCGTAAGGAGAGCAGGAGAGCAAGCTCACGAGCTCACGTGGGAGCTCACCGGTGAGAGCACAACCGGAGCGGCGCGTGCACGAGGAGGAGGACTGCGTCGGGGAGGTCCTCCCCAACACTACTGCAGCCGAAGTTGCAGGCGAGGGAGTGCGACGCGAGAGAGTGGGAGCAGGTTCTGGTTCTGGGTTTTTCCCAGAATCAGACGTTAGGAGCGACGTCTAGACGATGGAGCGGACGTCTGGAGATGGTTCCAGCATCTGAGGTGGGAGTTTCACGAAGGTACATTCCCTTTGCGGATACGGCCATGCAGGCCGCTCCGTAGTAACCCTTTTACATGCCCTTTTTGAGAGGATTCGATGTCTGCGTGCAGGATTCACTTTAGGAAGGCATGGGACACACCCTCCCATGCTTTTCAAACGTCTAGGGAGCTTACCAGACGACTGGAAGCACTTCCAGACAACCGGAGAGGTGATCGGACATCTAGAGCTGGATCCAGACAGTCCAGAAGAGTTCCTGGATGTCTGAGGATTGGCACAGAGCTTGAGGTATGATACTGTACACTTTTAAGACATTTAGAAGTTGTTCTAGACATCTTATTTGAATCAGAAACGTTATTTTTGACCCATTTAGGGTCCGTTTGAGGTCTGTTTTATGCAAATAAGATATCAATGTGTTCCTTGTGAGTTCCTCTACTTGATAGAAGGTTTTCTATACTATTTTGATTATTCTTTTGTAAGTGTTCCTTGTTATAAGACTTCATTCCATTGTAGGTTTGGGGCTTGCTGAGGCACGTGCACCTACCGTTCAAGCCCCCAATACTCTTGGGTTTACTAGTAGAGTGGCTTCCCCTAATTTAAATACAAACCTGAATGCATGTGTGGAATGAATGAATAGAATCTAGGATATGGCATGAATCCTAGGATAAGAAATACCAGAAATATCTGTATTGGATGATTGAATTGCAATCTTAAATGAGTAGATAGAAATGATAACAACTGTCTGTAAATGAATAACAGCTGCCTGTGAAATGTGAAATACTTATGCTAGTTAACTGTTGCATGTGACTTTCCTGTTGTATACATTAAATGACATAATACGAGCTGCATGTATTTGATTTGAGAATGGCAATGTGAATGATGGAAATACGAGCTGCCTGTATATAACCTGAGTATGGAAATGTAAACAATATAATACCAACTTCATGTGTACAACCTGAGAATGGAAATAGAAATGAGGAAACCTGGTATGGAATGGCATGAGGAATATGAGCATGAACCCTACGGGGAATTAGGAGTAGAGCTCCTGGGAATAAATGGAATGGATCTGGAAATGTGAGTGGGGAAGTGAGTTGGCCCTTGAGTACGTAGTACCAAGGAGAGCGACTATCCCCTGTTTAGTGCAGAGCGGAGCTAGCCACCCTTAGGTTGGGATCCGAGGTTAGGATTAGCCACTCTATACTGACTTCTTGGCCCTCGCGTACATGGTACCAGGGAGAGCTACTAGTGTAGGGGGAGAGCTAGCTACCCCACGAGGCCCAGGGTTCAACTAGCCACCCTACATCGACTTGTTAGGCCCACTGGGCAAACCAGGGTAGTCAGGCGAGGGTGAGCGGACTGTGGAGGGGCGAGGCCCCTGTTACTAAGAGGGCTAGGCCCTATACTGTTCCGTGCTGTACTTTGGGCGCACCCGTTAACGGAAACGACTGATCGCATGCCAGTGCAGGGTAGCTACCCGTGCGCTTATCATGCATGTCATAGTCACCGTTACGTCTGTCCGTGACCTTGGGGTAGTTGACTTGGTGTAGGATCACCACGGGGGACTCTCCCGGCCAGGAGAGCATCACGTGTGCCTTCTACTCTTTAGAAAAGGCTGCAATCAAGATCGTTCCCACAAGGAACATTCGAGATCAAGAAAGAGATTTGATAAATAAACCAATGGGTGAAAAGGAATAACTTGTGAAATAATGTAATTAGAAAACAATAGCTACATGTCCACTTTTACTGCTTTAGTTAGTTGGTTGCCACTCTACTCAACGTTCACTGAATTTGTGTACTCATAACTCTTTTCAGGTCCAGGTGTTGAGCAACCCGAGTCTATGGCTGCGAAGGGTGCTGGGCCTAGTAGAGCCCAGTAGCTGTAGTTTCTCTTGTTATACTCTTTTGTAGTAGTGAGTAGACTCTTGTACCTTTATGTTTTGTATTCTTACGTTTTGTACTTTATATTCTTGTACCTAGTTACTTTTCTACTATTGTGGTGGTATGTACTGTAGTAGTTTTTACTTCTTTACTATTGTACTTTTTGTTATTGTTAGTTGCTTAGCATAGTGAATGTGGTTTACTTTCCTGCTTTTTGGTTACTTTCTTGTTGGATGACTAGGTCTTAGGATTAGTCGAGTCAAGCCGATCTTGGGTCCTGTAGGGATTCGGAACTGGGTCATAACAGCGGGTGCGCAATTGGATTGAAGCTCTCTGGAAGGTGAACTAAGACTTTAGGGCTAGAGCTTCTTCTAGAGATCAATTAGACACAAAGATGTGGAAATGCTTGTACTTGGTGTGTCTAGGTGTGTCTTGGTGTTCTTGGGTGTGTTTTCAAGCCAAGGGGTCCTCCTCTATTTATAGAGGCCCTAAGAAGGCTTTGAAAGGCCTTGGAAGGCTTCCATAGCCGTTGGGTGCAAGTCTTAAGAGAATCAAGCCGAAGTCAGAATTAATCATGATTTTGACAAGGTCATCAGACGTCTGGTCCTAGCATCAAACATCTGGAAAACCTGTTTAAGATGTCTGGGAACTAAGTCAGACGTTTGATTTTAAGCGGGTTTCCTTCCTGACTTGAATTAGATCGAAATAGGGTTCTAGTGAAAGTTTATCAGACGACACACAGGACGTCTGGCACAAGGTCTGGACGTCTAGAAACCTATTTTTCTGTGGAAATGGATTTCCAAGGGAGTACAACGGCTAGAAAATCTCTGAGAAGAAATTTTGGGTCAGCCGAGGCAAAACTGTCATGTATCAGACGTCTGGGGTCCTCTACAGACGTCTGATACGAGGCTAACGGTCATTTTCTCAATGTTTGCTAAGGAAGCCAACGATCCACTAATTGGACGTCTGGCAAAGTCATCAGACATCTGGACTAAGGTCTGGACGTCTGATTTCGTCAGACAAAACTAACTAAGTCTAGCCTAAATAATCGGACGTCTGAGTCAACAGTCAGACGTCTTAAAAGTTTTTATCAGACGTCTGAAATCCAGATTAGATGTCTGAAAAGGCTGTCTGAACCCTATTTTGGTTTTCTAAGTTCTCTATAGAAAACCTAAGTATCCTAGGATTGTGCAAGTGTTCCTAGGACTACTATGAGGGTTCTTTGAGACTCTTTAACATGAATCTAAGAAATAAAAATAAAGAGCAACAAAAAAAACAAAAATACATAGTACAAAGGAAAGAAAATATATCCTATTCTTCATCTCCTTCTTTCAAGCTATCGCTCCTCGCAAAGCTCCTTTGTTCTCCATCAAGCTCCTCCAATCAGTCATGGATGCGAGCTCGAATGCCATCTAACCACGTCTCCATTTGCAATTAACCTGAAATCTAAGACTTCAAGTGCAAATGTTAAATGACACGTGATTTGTTATCATCAAAATAAACGATCGTGGTGCTCTAGCACCAACAGAGGATGACTACACTACTAAGCAGTAAATTTAATGCAAAAATTAAACTACGAAGAACACTTATCTATGGGAAATGAGGGCATTAGAGGTGATCTCCAATGGCCTAGGGAGCTTGAGGTGGTAGGAAGGAGAAGGAGGGGCGGCCAATGGTGGGTAGGCTGGCCCTTGGAGAGGTGGTGGAGAGCTTTCTCTAGCCTCGGGCATGGAGGTGGGAGTGGTGATGATGATGGAGCTCGTGGATGGAGGTGCACATGGAATGGAGGTAAAGGTGAATTGCCTAAGTGGCTAGATTAGGTGCATGGCCGTCCAAGAGGGTCTTTTATAGACTCTTGGGCGGCTATGGAAGTGGCCCTCTAGAGAATTAAAGAATTCTCTAAAAGTGGGCTTAGGTGGTGGCTAGAGAGGTAGAGAGTGGGTCTCCTTAGATCCACTTTCTAAGGAGGTAGGTTGTGGACTCCTTGAAGACTATTTTTAGTCTTCAAGGTGGCACCACCTTTGGAAGCCTCTAGAGAACTCTAGAGGTGGTGGCTAAGTGTTTGTATGGGTGTGGTTAGGTGGTCTAGGTTGGGTCCTATAGGTCTAGGTGGTTAGGTTTAGGTAGGCTCCTAGAATTAGGGTTATAAACCCTAATACTAAAGTGAATGTGCAATTAAACTTATCACAAGTTTAATTGAGTGTATGTGTGTCTAATTGAGAGAAAAGATACCCAATTAGGTCATGCCTGAGTCAATTGGACTCTCACTGAGTCCAATTAAACTTGTGTTGGATGAGATCTGATCTCAATTGGACTCTATGAGTCCAATTGACTAGGTGAAGTGTGATTGACTTGATCCAAGTCAATTGAGCTTAGTGAGAACTGAATTAGGCTCTTAGGAGAGTCTTAGGGTGGTGTACTAGGCTTAGGGTACCTTAATTTAGGTTCCCTAGGATATAGAATTGGGTTTAGGGGCTTAGGAAATCAAGATCCAAGCTTGATTTCAAAAATAAGGATTGGAGAGGGGTTCCAAATGTCTAATTAGAGTGTCAGATGACTTATACTCAAAAATCAAAAGTCCAGACCTCTTGTTTGGACGTTTATCAGAGGTCAGAGTGGATTCAAGGTTCTGTCTTTGAATTCTACAAAAATTGGGCGTCTGACAACTTGTCTGGACGTCCAATAACACTGCAGGCTTGGGTTCTAGGTTTGCAGGTTGTGCCCAAGGGTTTTAGATGTCCAATAACTTATCTAGACGTCTAGATAAGTGCTGGAACTAGGGTTTTGAGGCTTCCTAGGCTAAGGTGACCTAATCTAAGGGTGGCTAGGGTTTAGGAGGGTCTCTAGGGCTATCCTAGGGCTTGGCTTGGTCCTAAATTCTTCATAATTGAACTCCTACATTAAAATGCTACTTAGTAGAGTAGCGTACCTCTCCCTACATTATTTCTTCCTCCTTATTCCAAGGCTTCTGCTCCAGCTCTGTTGTGGCTCTAGCTTCTTCCCTACTTCAGATCCAGCTTCAAGCCATCTCCTGATCTTCTTTTTGCCTACAATCCAAATAATGTACTTAATCAGCACATCATAATATTATTTGATGCATAGCTAAAATAAAGCAAGAAAGATGCAAAGTATGCTCATGTATACATGGATTACACTAAGTTATGCTAAGTTCTAACTTAATTTAGGTCATTTAAGACCTATGATTGCGGTGCAATCAGTAAACATCATGCATATCAAGTATGTTACGAATACGTACACTGATTTATCAACGTAATGGCAATACGAATGCAAGATTGATTCAATAGATCGCCTATTCAAGTGCCTATCCATCTTGAAAAAGTTCTCTTGATAATAATTCTCCAAGGAAGCATCTTCTTATTTACCTTAACATCATACCCACTATTGGGTATTCCTAGTATGAGCCCAATATCCTCATTTGAGAATTCAACCACAGTCCCACCAAGTAGAAATTTCATGTTACCTTTATACCTTCGGATTATCCATTTGAGAACATTTGAATCAATGTTCACCTTTGTCACCCCAAGTAGCCTATAAAAAGCCATCTTTTCAAGGAACCCTTTCTGCTTATTTGTCAACTCATGCTTGTCCATGAACTCCTTGAAATGTTGGATGTAGCATCTGTGTGTGATCTTGCCAGCGTCTAATTTTTATTTGGCTATTGTTGTCAGACCTTTGAATGCATTTTTAATATAAACTAAAGATTACCTATAAACTGAACAAAAATTTGTATTTGTAATGCATTATTGAAAGAGTACTATTTCAATAAATATACAAAAGCTATGTGCATAACCTTTGTTCTTGGAACCTTCACCAACCTACTCAGACGAACGTTGATTTGTATTTTTCTTCTTTGTGTTCAAGTCAGGAACAGGTTCTTCTGCTCCCTTTGTATTTGGTTCCTCGATGCCAACCTTGGACGCAGCATCCATCCTATCATTCTCCTTCACATTGCCTGATGCCATTGATCATCATGATTTGAAGAAAAAGTTGGTATTGACGAGTTACAGTGAATTATTCTTTACACTTCCTTCAAAGTCAAAACCAGATGATAAACATTCTATACGTGGAATAGCAACCATAATGCATCTGTTGTACATGGACCTAGTATAACACTTTTACATGAACAATTTTTACGAACAATGTTGTAAAAACTAAACATGTCTACTATATTACAATTTGTATTAACAATGTAATACAACACTTTTCTATATCGTGGTACCCGTTGATACCTAATAACATGATCCTTTGTTGCATTGCAAAGAATTTGTTCGTTTAACCTGACATCATATTTTATTAGGAATAGAGTTGAATACTTACATGAATCCAAACTCTGTAGCAAACCAGGGCATGAGATGTTGGGACACACAATGCGTATTACAACATTAGATTTTCTGTTACAAATCTTCAAGTTATGTAATACAACTTGATAGAGCTATACGTAATACAGCACATCCTCACTCTAAACATTTTCAAATGTGCACATCCAACGGATAGATAATTTTGTATTACAATATTCTCTATTCTTTAAGAATGCTCGGTTGCAAAATAATTTGTTATGATCCACAAAGCATGAGCGTAGGTATGCAATAGAGAACATTATATTATGGGCATCTTTTATATAACACAACATTATTTTTTTCTACCCATATCACCAAAGAAGGGTTTTTCCATAATCACAACCATATTTTCTCAACGTCAACCATATTACTTATGGATCAAATATTTGAATATGCTCGACATCATTGATGGTAAGCAGTCCTACGTGCAAATTATTGGCATGCACGATGAGACCTTTACTTTTGGAAAGGCAAAGAATGTTCTAGCACATTTCAATGGACTATATTTTTTAACAAAAGGTAGTTACCTACATACATGCACTTCAACTATGTATAAGTATTTCAACTTACCCGGTTGTTGTGAATCTTCTCCTTCGCACATTCAATCCTTAGGAATGGACTCTCTTTTCACCATTCGCTCTATTCACCCCATGCTCCTTCTTGTACTGGTAAGTTTCTCTGTGCAATTTTTTTCCCCTTTTGCATTTTTAATTGATAATCAATGCATCACTTTACTTATTGTCAACTGTCATTCACTCTGAACAAACTCTTTGCATTCCTTTTATTATTTTAAGTGATAATTACTTGTAACAGAAGTATCCTCTATTTGTCATTGGTTATCAAGAACATTATTGTATTACAAATTGAACAAATTTTGGTATAATGCAATAGTTTTAATTATTAATATACACTAATTCTATGAAAAGCACAAGCACTCTAACTATTATAATGCAATAATCTATGATTTTAGCACACTTGATTGCTCATTTACCATTTTGTATTACAACGCTCATAGAATTCATTATTTGTGCCCATATTTACACAAACAATTGCTTACATCCAACACGTTAGCCAGTTACAATGCTGATGAGGGCTAAAAGGTACCGTCAAAATTAAAACTTCGCACAAAACCCAACGGATCCAATTCTCTGATGGCTTGATGGATCCATCTACCCGACTGTCCAAAACCCAAGTGGATCCAAGCAGACCAAACCCACCAGAGGATCTGATTGACTAAAGTTGAAGAGGTGGCAACAACATCCACGTCAGCGCTAAAGGTTTGTGTTGTAAAGGCTATTTATAACCAACGGACGAGCTATGGAATTTGCAAAGTCCGTTATGAATCAAAAAGTTGTTGCGATATTTTTTGTATTATAAATAGAGAAGAGAAGCCTTGAGAAAAGGCTTCACACAATTTTTGAGAGGACGAGTGATTGTGTTACCAACCACCATATTAGAATATTGGGAGCATCATCCTCCCCCCAAACGTACACCCCTTCAGGTGAAACTATGTTACCAATTTCTTGTGCCTCTATCTTTGTGATTATTTGTGATATTTCGTTGATTCAGGTACCTGTCAATTAGGACTTCGATCAATTGGTGTCGTCTGTGGGATTCAACTATCATTTGATATTGTTTCCTTAATCTGAATCAAAACAATGGCCCCCACAACTGAAAATTCCTCTTGCACTAACCCCAAGAAGGTCGCCCCAATGAAATCAAACGTTGTGTCCATCTGCACACCGAACCTAGCAAGGAGAAGCCCACGTAGCTCAGTCAACAACCTGAGCCTTCTCGTCCTGAGAATCCTCAATGGGACTCTCTCCTCAAAATGAAGGTGAGGAAAGAAGAATACGAAGCCATGCTGACAACTCTGAATGCTGAACAACAGTTGATTGCGAATCAACTCCTTGAATTCAAGTTGTTCAAGGAAAATTGCAAGATTCAGTTAGAGGAGCCCCAAAATTCAAGTCCTACTGACGACCAACTGAAGTGGCGTCATATGGTAGAAGAGGAGAGCACCCATCTACGCGAACAACTCAAGAAGCTAAAACATGAGCTTAGTAGCCAGAAAGGGGAAGTTCCTCCTAGCCCGCCTAAAGATCCCCATCCACCTTCATTAGGGAAGCAGTCTAGGGCTAACACCATGGTGACCAGTGGAGGGGGCTCGCTATCCGAGATCATCCATTAGTCCACCCAGGCAATGAGAGGCATACGCCCACGAGCGTATGTCACTACCTACCCCTTCACAGAGAAGGTAATGACAGCACCTCTGTCAAAGAAATCCAAGCAGCCCGTCATAGCCAAGTATGACAGAATGGAGGACCCCAATAGCTTTGTGGAGAGCTACCACCAATGGCTCACGAAATGGTTCAACGAGCTACTGGTAGGACAGATTACATGGTTCCAAGAGCTGGTGGATAAATTCTACTAGTATTTCGCAGGTCAACAATGGGTTAGGGATAATTGTTAACAGAGGGCGAGATCGATTTTATAAAATAAATGCTATGTCATAGTATAGTTGAAATTGCCTTTTAAACAAATAAGAATTTTATTACTCGAATGTTAAGTCCGAGGTCGAACACAGGGAGCAAATGTAATTCATACTAATCTCAATAATAGATGTAATTTGAACACATAAAATTACTCAAATCCTAATTCAAAATGTAAAGCATGAAGTTATGAATAATAAAATGTATCAATAAAAGAGAAATTGGGAAGATTGGATAAAAATGTTTGATTTGTCTTTCTATTGCTTCTTCCTTTGGCTCTTTCTTCAACTTCCTCTTTAGCTTTCTCTTCTTCTTCAGTCCTTTCTTTCTCTGACTTGGTTTTTAGCTTCTCTCTTCTTTCTTTTCTCCTTTGACTTTCTTTTTGCCTTTTCCTCAGCTATGCCTTCTTTCTTCTTTGTCTTCTTCTTCTTTCTTTCTCTAGCTTTGGCCTTACATTTGTCGTTGGCTTCTTTTGTTCCTTCTTTGGATTCTCTTTTCTTCCTGCCTACTCCTTCCTTATTCTTCTCCTTTGTTAGCTTCTGATCCTTCCTGCCTTAGCTTCTGATTTCTTACTTTCTCTTTCTTCTTCAGCCGTGCCTTCTCCTTCTTCTTCTTAGGCTTCTCTTCTTTCTATTTTGGCCTTTAGCTCTTCTACTTCTTTCTTTCCTTCTGCTTTCTCTGCTATAGTGCCTTCTCCTTCCTTCTTCTTTCCTTTAGCTTCTTCAGCTTCCTCCTTCCTTTCCCTGCACACAAGTGAAAAACCTACCCCTACCTACCCCAGCGAACCCTCTCTCTCTTTTCTCTCTTAAGCTCGCTCTCCTAGAGCCAATCAGGTATTCGGGTCAGGCAAGCTCACCCGGGTCCAGGGGCACTAGCATGGGTGGTGCGCGAGGAGTGCAGGGTAAATGGGTCAGGCAAGCCAGGTCCGCGAAGCGTGGATCGCAAATGAGGCTAGTGGGAGAGGGGACCTCACCCCATGTTTGAAGGCAACGAGCCTAAAACACAAAATCAATTTAAACCACTTCGCCTCTTCCAAACTTTCCAAGGTGGGACTAAAAGTCCCACCCGCTTCGCTTGCGCCTGCTAGAGGATGCCTCGCCTAATTATTGTGGCTGCAGCGCTCTCTCAAAGCCAATCACTGGCTGAATGTGTGCTTGTGATAACTCCGCGTCACCTGGACCTGAATTCCTGCAGCGAGGCAGCCTGGAGCAAAGGTTGCAAGCTCCTTCACATCTGCGTCAATGGCGGTCGAGGTCAGAACCTATTCTCACACAACACAGCCTTGCGGCCTCATTAGAATACGCAAGAGGCTTCGCCATGGCACGGTGAAGGTGTTGCGGTAGGTGGCTGGGCGCAGGGCGGCCTAGGCGTGCGTGCCTAGGTCGATTTGTGGCCATGGTGATGGGTCTGTTCGGGGGGAGATTGTGGAGGTTATAGCGGTCGATGGAGATGGGGGAAGTGATCAGTGGACGGTGGCAGAGCTTCTGAGGGGTTTTGCGAGATGGATGGGTGTGTGGAAGTGATAGAGATACCTCACTGGTGGTCTACCGGAGGTGGAGACGATGAGGGTGGTCTGCGGTTGTCGGGGTGCGAAAATAGAAATAAAGAAGGGGGAAATATAGAGAGGAGAGAGAGGAAGAGATCTAACCTAATTTAAGGACGAACGGGGGCGAATAGCAGCTGGTGCATACCTACCACCACCGGAGATGAAGATCCAGTAGAGGGGTGACGGTGACGACAAAGAGGTATTTGGCACGCACGCATGTACGGCGTGACATGGAGGAAGGAGGCGAAGACAGCTCTGCCACTGGTATTGAGGCAGAGCGACGAGAAGAGGGAGGAGATGTCGCCGGAGCTCTCTGGATGCTTGGTTGGAGGAGAAGAGATAAATTGGAGGGTGGTTCTCGGCCAAACCAAGCTAAGAATGGATGACCAAGCCTGGGGCTTCTTTTATAGCCTCTGGCAGAGGGCCTTGTGCTTGGAAAGAAAGCTTCCAAGCACAGGTGTCCTCGCCAGAGTAGGAATGCGAAAGATACCCAAATCTCTCATGCGTTCGCATGAGAGATTGGGTGGGAATCAAGGCTTGAGACTGCGTTCAAATGATCGGGAATTCCTCAGAGAATCTCCCTTTCAAATTTGAGAGGGAGTCTCTGAGGAATCAGGGAGAAATCCCCTCTGGAATCCTCGCCGGAGTAGGACTCCTCCGCTGTAATGGTAGAGGAACCTAATTGCAAAGAATGGCAAGGAAGCTAGGGGGTCTCTGCAAGGTTTTCAAAAGCTAGGGGTCTAAAAGTAATTAGGTTGGACTGTTTTGCAAAGTGGGTCAAGGTGAACTCCCCTTAGGTTCAAATTTTGGTACAAATCTAATTTAAACCTAAGGAATCCAATGGTGAAGTTGAATTTTAGGTTTGACCACGTTTGACTAGACATTTTATACAAAAATCCAATATAAGGTAAATAATTAGCTAGGACCCCTATTTAGGTCAAAATATGTTTCAAAGGTCAAATTGAATATTATAAACCCTAGAGGATAGTTTTTCATGAATTTTAGACGGTTTAGTTGATTTTTATCTTGACCAGAACCTTGTTGGATTAAGTGGGTCTGTTTTAGGGTTACAAGAAGTCATTTAATTCCTAAATTGCACATTAACCCTTTTCTAATTATACCAACCAACCTTTTATCTTGTTAAGATCATTTGACCTATGTTTAGCTCCTGAGAAATCCCGTTGATGTACTGCAATGGTAAAATTACAGTTTTACCTTTTGTTTCTTGTTTTCTTCTTAGAATAGTTATTCCTTTAATTAGGCCCTTTATTTGGTTATGTAGGAGCTTTTGTTTTCTTTTCTAGGTCAAAATGAGCTAGTTAGGGCTCATGATGGTGTTCCCATCAATAACCTAGAAAGGTTGTTGGAGATCCGGCAGTGTAAAAATGAGTCTTTCCAGTCATATCTAGACTGGTTTAAGGCTCAATACTTCCAATGCAAAAGACCCCACAATGCCATTGCTATCCAGTACTTCAAATCAAGCCTCTTGACTTAGAGGTTCTAGTACGACATTGACGATTTTTCACCTAGAGATATGGAGAAATTATGTGATTGGCCTACAGGATTTGCAGAGTAGGATGACTCGTTCCACTCCCATAGCTGATTGATGGATGGATACAGAGATGATTTTGCTCCCATGGAGGAAAAAAGAGTCTCAGGAGAACCAACTCCTATATCTATCCTTGAAGGCAATCCCTTCTACAGATGGAAGCAAACTTCCAAGATTAAAGAAGTGAAAGGCCCAGTAAGGGCTAAAACAACGGGCTCCGCCAACCTAGATAGGAGTTCTTTGAAGAATACACTCCCCTGGCAGTGAATTAGGTAGAAGTATTGGCAGAGGTATGGTCCACTGACAAGGATCTTTTACCTCCGCTAAAGCCTTTCAAGAAGAAGACTGATACCGGGCCCTACTACAAGTCCATCAGGCTTAAGGACACACTAAAGAAGATTGCCATGATTTGTATGACCAAATTGAGTCCCAAATCTGGCACAGAAAGTTGGCTCATTTCGTCAGCGGATTAAAGGCCAAGATAAGGGCAAGAGACCTATGGAGGGCCCGGAGGAGTGCCAACAGCTTCAGGGAGTTAATATGAGCCTCATAGCAAACCAGGAGCTAGAGGAGTCTGAAGCCTATCAAATTAAGCAAGTGGTGTCTCCATGGCTCCCCCCTGTGGAATATCATCTCTAGGTCCTAGCGGTGAAGGTAGCACTACCCTAGAATACTCACCTCTTGCCGCCTAAAATAATGGGCACGGAGGTCGAGGTCATTTTTGGGATCAACACCTCTCCAAACCAGCAAACTGTTCCTCTCGAGCGGATTCCACACAGTGCTTCCCCACCCTTCAATGGAAAGAGAGAGGCTCTATCAAACCGGCATCCTCAAAACTGTTCTCTACACTACCGAACCCAGCAGAGCACACGGACCTACTCCTAGTGACTCTCTTATTGGCGGAGCAACTCCAGCCTAGGCTCCTGATGGATGAAGGCAGTGCAGTGGATGTTCTATTTTGGAAAACACTACTAAAGTTGGGGTTCAAAGAAGAACACATATCCCCATCAACTCATTCAGTTCTAGGGTTTAAAAATCACAAGGTGATGCCGAAAAAAGAGATAAGGTTACCCTTATCTATCTATGATGGGGACAAGCACTTGAATAGAATGACCACATTCATCATGGCTAGATTGACGGTAGCATTTGACGGCATCACGACCACTTGAAAATCCATGCCTTCCGGGTGATCCCCTCCTCTTAATTCCAATTCATGCTCTTCTAAACTCCACGAGGAGTAGGGATAGTGCATGGGGATCAATCAATCGAGCATGAACTCCTTCAAATCAAGTTGGAGCGGTCCATGGAACCAAGGCCGCCAAAGCCACAGAAATGGGGAAAGAAAAGAAGCCAATTCCAAGCGATTCAGCAAGAAGTGAACCCGACTGGTCTTCTGGCAACATCAAAGCTTCAACCAGGCTCTTCATCCATGGCTGTTTAGTTATATCCTGATGACACGACTAAGCTCGTCAAAGTTGAGGAGGACCTTGATCCCTCTAAAGTCCAGGAGCTACTGCTTTTGTTAAGGACCAACATGGATGTATTTGCTTGGTCCGCCAATGACTTGCTGGGAGTGGACCCGTCCTTGATGCAGCATCACCTCAATGTCCAGACGGATGCTCAGGCAGTGAAACAAGATCGCAGGCACAAGTTAACTAAATAGTGGCAAGCAGCTGAAGCAGAACTTAAAAAGCTCCTGGAGGTTGGATTCATTGAGGAGTCCTTGTACCCGACTTGGCTGTCTAATGCAGTCATGGTGAAGAAGGCAAATGGCAAGTGGCGGATGTCCATCGACGTCACCAACTTGAATGAAGCCTACCTTAAAGATGAATTCCCCTTGCCTAGGATTGACGTGCTAGTGGACTTGTGCAGTGGTCAGTCCCATTTGTCTTTCCTGAACACCTACAACGAATACCACTAGATAAGCCTTGCTCTAGTTAATAGACCTCATGTCTCCTTTATAACAAACAAGGGTCTATTTCAGTTTAGAGTCATACCTTTCGGCTTGAAAAATGCTAAAGCAACTTACCAGCATCTTGTAAACATGATTTTTTCCCATTTAATAGGAAAATCATTTGAGGTATATATTGAAAATATGTTGGTGAAGGGATCAAATTTCCCTCAATATTTAGAGTACTTGACGGAGGTGTTCCATGTCTTAAAAGACACCCGCCTATGTTTGAGCCTTGACAAATGCATCTTTAGCATTTTAGCGAAAAAATTTCTGGGCTTTCTGGTCTCTAATCGGGGAATAGAAGCCAACCTCTACAAAATTCAAGTGATCATGGCTTTAGAACCGCCAAACACTTTGAAAGGGATGCAATCGCTAATCGGCAAGATCTCCTCTTTAAGCCGATTCTTGTCTTGATCTTCCGATAAATATTTTTCCTTCTTTGAATGTATAAAAAAAGGTAAAGGCTATACCGCCATCCATTGGACTCCTCATTACCAGAAGGTTCTAGAGGAGGTAAAGAAATCTCTTAAAAATCCTCCCATTCTGACAGCCCCTAAGGCCAGGGAATCTTTATTCCTCTACCTGGCGGCGTCCATGACCGCTGTCAGCATTGTTATAGTAGGCGAACTAGAATTAGGGCAACGACCGGTATACTTCATTAGCAAGACCTATCAAGGTGCAGAAGGTAAATATAGTGTGATCGAGAAACTCAAGCTAGCCTTGATGACTACTGCCAGAAAGCCGCAACTGTACTTCCAAGCCCATTCAATAATAGTCTTATCTAACTACCCTTTACGTCGAATGTTGCATAAACCCACTAGGTCAATACGGCAAATAAAATGGGCCATGGAGCTAGCAGAATTCGACATTCAGTACCAGCCAAGGAGATCAATCAAAGGTCAATTTCTAGTGGATTTCGTAGTGGAATTCACAAACCCAGATGCTTGCCTCTCTCTACCTTGGAGGTTGTATGTAGATGGCTCTTCCATGGCAGACGGGTCTAGGGCAGGCATAGCCTTAACCGCCCTAAATGGCATTACTCATAAGTAAGCCGTCATGTTATCATTCCCACCTCCAATAATGTGGTGGAGTACGAGGCCATATTAGCCGGCATCCGATGGCCGAGTCAAGAGGCATCTCATCGCTGGAGATTTGTACGGACTCCCAGTTGGTTGCCAACCAAATTAACAGCAAGTACCAGGCTTGGGATCCGAATATGATCCTATATACTAACAAGGTCAAGGAGGAGTTGTCAAATTTCAAGATCGTCTCGGTCAGTCGAGTACCCCGATCTAACAACCCTCTAGCAGATGCTTTAGCTCGCCTGGCATCAGCAATACTTCTTGAACAAGAAGAGGACATATGCCTCCAAACGTTAAAAGAGCCAACAGTATTCACTCCCAGAATGTTCATGATAGAACAATCCATGTCTTAGATGGCACCTATCATTAGATACTTGAACACTGGTGAGCTGCCCTAGAAGGAACCACAACCTAAGGTGTTCTGCTTAAAAGCCTCTAGGTATAACTTGATAGAGTGGAAATTGTATAAGCGGGCATATTACACTCCCTTGTTGTTGCCTTGCACAAGAGGAGGCATCACAAGCCCTACAAGAAGCGGAAGTTCTCTGAAGGAGACCTAGTCCTACGGAAGAATAAAGTCTCCATGCCAAGCAACTCGAGCGGAAAGCTAGACGCCCTATGGGAGGAGCCTTACAAAATTCACAAGGATAGTCCAGACAACTTCTACAAGTTACAAACTCTAGGCGGTAAAACAATTCCTCAAACTTGGAATGTGAGCAACTTAAGATTGTACCATGTATACAAAATTAAATAAGAGAGAAGAAAAAACATTTTCTTTCATTTCTGGTCATGTAGTGTCTTATATTTTCAAGTGAAGGCCATTCCCAACAAATGACCCATAAAAAAAGGAAAAAAAATAAAAAAGGGGGAAAAACAACAACACTATAGGCGCAAAGTGCTTCACTCAGAGTCCTTGGGGTGATCAAATTAAGGAGTTGGAGGGGGCAAAGAGGCTTCATAGGACGACTTCGTTAGATGGGAAGTTTGCTCCAAGGCTCTTGACAAACCTGACTTGTCCGCCTCTTCAGGAGTTGAGCTCCCTGTTTGGTCTTCAAGCGATAGATTTAGAGCTTTGTTCGTGATAAGACTTTCAACTTTTTGTCGTTTGAACTCGAACATAAGCTGGTCTATAGACTAACCACACAACTCTTCTACAGAAGTGTGCTTGCTTTCTAAGAGAGCCTGCACTGCTGCCACCGTATATTTGCTAGCCTCCTTCGAGATGAGGTCCCGACTTTCCTCTATAGATGGATCAAAGGCAAAGAACTCCATCACAGCTGAGTAGGATTCTCTAGATCCAACACCGTTATGGCCCTGTCTTTCTCGATTTGATGGGCCTTGGTGAGATCACCCCTTAGGCTTTCCATAACCGCCTCCACCTTTCCATGACTTGCCTTTAGACTTGCAAGCTCGTCTATAGTCGTGCCCAGGAGGAGGTGCCCAGGAGGAGGCACTCCTCTTTCAGAGCTACCTCATACCCTTCCACAACCGAGTGGGCAACCCTCAATATGTGCACCACATCCTTTAGCCAGAGTACATTGCTACAGCAAGTGTGCAGCCAGTTGGTCAAGTCTCGCAACTTCACAAGATCCCTCTTGTGAATGTTGATGAGACATTCCTCAAGCTTCCTGGCTCTTATTAGCCCCAAGTGGGCCTCCTGCTACTCTTGCAACAGGTGGGACACCTAGCCAATTGCCTGCTGATACAACTGGAGCTTCTCTTAGGTGGCAGTAGCTTCTTCGACCAGGCAGGCGAAGGTCCATTGCTCTGCCCTGGCGATTACCGCCCACTTCGCGGCCATGTCAGCCACCTTGCAAGACATGGGGATTGACAATATCAGATGATACATCGCCCACAGGAATGAAAAATGGCCCAAGGGTCTCAACCTATCAAGAAGGAATGGTTAAAGTTTAATAATCAAGTATCCTGCACAAGCAGGGATAAAAAATGCAGCAAGGAAAAGGGCTCACCACACGAAGGCAGTAAAAGAAAACATGTTTGAAGCTCATCCCTCCTTGACGAGGGGTAGCCCAAATAAGGGCATCTTGCAAATATCGTAGCACCTGCCTTTCCAGTTGAGGGGCACCGCTGGAGGAGCCCACCTGGAACGGGGGCCTCATCGGCCCCCTCCAGCACGGTGATGAGCTCATATTTTGTTATATAACTTATGCCTAACTTATGTTAGTTTAAGGGCGATTTAGGTATAATTGCATGAGACTAAGTTAAATTGGCCATTCTGCATCATTTCGTAAATAACATATTTTTATAGAGTTGTATGCAGTATATTTCCTCTGACGATACCTGGTACCTTAATATCATTGTTTACATGTGTGCAAGTGTCAGATATAAGGCTAAGTGACGCTTGACAGTGAGGAGAAATCTAATTGAACTAAATTATACAGAGAGATTAAACTCACATTCCTTAAATAGATTAACCTAGATTTTCTAGCCATAACCCAATTGATCCTTGACCCTTTACCTAATCTAAATATGCAACCAACCTTCATTGCCATAAAAGCCCACCAATTCACGTCACTTTCCAATCCCAAATCATCACGATGCATATTATTTCCTTTCCCAATGTAAAATAACCTCTCTTTGTAAAATAATCTTAGCCCCCTACACTCGATTATATCCCATCCCATATTATTCCTAACATCAACGTACACACCACCCCCTCCACCTAAACTTTATCCCATGCAACAACATTTCCCACGTTATGTCCCAATCCCTACCGTAAATTCTATTTTATGCCCTAAAATCCACGTGCTTAAATCCCATTTCCCACCACGGGCAATCCCAATTCTTCCCATGCGAAGCCACCGAAATTACCCTCCAACAAACGCCCCCACGCAGATCCCATTCGCCACCGCCGACGCCTAACAACTCTGATTTATCCCCCTCCCCTCCAACGAGTTTCCAAACATATAAAAAAGCCCCCCTTCCACCGTACTTGGATATCCCTTCACGAACCTCTCTCTCTTCCCCCTCATTTCCACCCCCTCCCCCCTTCCACGTAAACGAAGGGCTCGTTCACTCTCTCTCGTTCTCTGTGGATCTCACGTGCCGAAAAGCACCCTTCTTTCTCCCTTGTTCTCTCTCCGTCGAAGCTTCACCATCTTCTCCTCTCCCTACGCTCTTGCCTTTACCACGACCTCTACATCGACTTTCGTCTGTACTCACCCTCACCAGGAGCATGTCCGCACATCCTCAACGTGAGGTTGTGACCCCTCGCGATCGCATGTTCTCAACAAGCGTTGCACCACCTTCAACCACGGCCACATGCTCCACTCTCCTCCTTCGTGACCCAACACGATTGCAACCAGAACCACCCTCCACCAAGCATGCACCCCGATGATCGCCCTCTCCTCCTCTTCTCCTCCTCCTCCTCCTCTTCCTCATCCTTTACTTCTTCCTCCTCTCTTTCTCTCTTCTCCTCTCTCTCTACGTCCCCTTCTTTTTCTTCCTCTCTCTCTCTCTACGTATTTTCTCTCTCTTCCTCTTTCTCTATTTTTGCACGTTCTCTCTATGTTTCCTCTCTCCTTGCAAGTCACTCGACAATTCTCGGCAGGTTCCCACACTTCCTCAGCGTGTCTACGTATCTTCCCATAACTTCCTGTGCATCGTGTTCACATCATCATCGACTTCCTATTTTCATGCACAAGCTTTACCGACAATCGTCGACTGCTTGCTCCACCCCCATCACAACCTCACCGGCTTTCTACCCTCACTCTCTAACTCTTCTTCTTGATATTCTCTATTTTCTCTATTTTCATAGTATTCTGACTTTATAGTAGCAGTAAAAATTCTTATTTGCATTTATGTATTTTTCCCATATCTATTTCCCTGATTGTTTCATTTACTTGTTTTTATTATAAATATATATATATAAATAGTTGACTTGGTCAAGTTGAAAACTATTTAGATATCCCTACCTTCTTGTGAGACGATCCATACTCCCGACATTATTCTCATATTTTCGAAGATGATTTTACAAATTTAAAACAACATGTTTTCGTACCTACGATGACAAATTTATCATTATCGCGATTCCACGACCAGATCCCCTCATGAACCCAACGGTCTAACCGATGATCCCAAGCCCCACCCCCCCACCCCCTCGGCCACTTGGGTCTACCAACACTCATGCCCCTATTGTGCTTGGCCTAAAGTACGACCGATCAAAAGTGCTGTCACCCAAAAAACCTCCTGACGTCGCCGCATCCTGTGCCACCTTCGCAAAGAAACCTGGAGGACCAGTTGATGGGGTAGGCAGACCAGAGCTTCCCCTCTTAGCGACCTCACTAAGAGTCTAATGCGGGGAGTCGCCTAGAATAATGGGCTCAAGTGGGGCAGGTGGGCGAGACGAATCTGTGGGGGCATTCGTTGTTTTGGCCCCACCAGGGCTTGAAGAGACAGGTGCCGCTGACTCTTGTATCGAAGTAGCCGTGGCACTCTACATCTTAGCGCACTTAAGGGGGACCTCCTCATCTTCACCGCCTGCCACTTTCTTCCTCTTTCCCTCCTTGGGATAGGAAGATCCACTCTCCTAGCCCCACTTTGAGGGCCTGCCCCCCACCTCTCCTCGCATAGACCCACCGTGAGAAGAACTGCTGTGTCGCTGCCTTGGGAGTGTTGGACGAACAAACCATCCAAAAGTTGAAAAAAGGAAAAATAAAAGGTTATTCAGATGGCGGAAAAGATAAGCTATCTAAAGCTGCTACCCCCTCAACTTAAATGACGTGGGATAGGAATCTGCAACCCACGTCAACACCACCCAAACATCTCTTTCGCCTCAGCTCTGATCAGGCAATTGGCCCAAAGCCCATTATCTTATCCACATTCGCCTAAGCAAATGGATCAGTTTCCTCGGAGCTAGGCAGCAGGTCTCTTTCAAGCAGGCCTTGCCACTTATAGGGAACTATTAAAGTTTTGACATTGTAGAGGAAGAAAAAGTAGCGGTCTTGCCCCTTCAGACTATCAGAAAGATCAACTATTCTGTATTTGGTGTGCCGACTGTACAAGGACTATGTACCAGAGGGCGGCCTACCCCTTTTTACCTTAAGGGTCATGAGCCCAAAAATTAGGTGGAACACGCCTAACCGGGGAGCGATTTCCAAGTGAAAATAAATAACAGTGAAGGCGTTGAGAACGAGACAACAGTTCAGGCTAAGTTGAGAGAGAGCATGGTTATAATGACAAAGAAACAAAACCATAAAAGGGTTCAAGGGTACCTGGAGGCCATTCGCTAAGGCATATTTACAAATTATAAACAAATCCACCCCGTCATTGGAACACAGGTGGGTCATAGACCCATAAGGGTGGAACTGGACTCCATCGAGTCCATGCTCTGGCAGAAATTTCTTAATGGCAGACTAACTACGAAAGTCAAAAGAAAAATTGTGCAACTCCATCTTGGGGGAATGCCCGTGGAGGAAGATCTGGACTTACCGTTGCTTGCGAGTCCAGACATCGTCAAGCTTCCACTAATCCTCCTAACATGGTGTCTTTGGATGAATAGAACCTCCCACGGTTCGCCGAAGGAATGGAAGCAGACTCGCAAGGTGGGTTTGCGACAGTAAAGGTGAGTAGGGGTGGGGCATTAATTCTACCCTACCCCACTATTTATAACCCCTAAGGGGAGTTCTCCCTCTACGAGTGCGGATTTCGAAAAAAAAAATCCAACGATACGAGGCGTGAATTTCGAAAGATCCCACCAGATATGAAACGATCGTAATCATCATTACGGGCATTAAATTCTACCCCTATGCACATATCATTTCGCAGCAATCATAGCGATTGCATTACTGTCTATTGTAATTTTTGAGGCAAGTACACCTCATGGTTATGACAATTAATGTCGATCCTGTCACACAAAAGGACAAAACAAATTCCAATAGTGATTGACTACCACTCACGAAAGGTGATGCTTGCGTCACATTTATACCCAGGATGTTGATCTTTTAAGGCCGACTAAAATTCAGGCAACAACATACCTACGTTCCCTTCAATAGGGGTCGACCTCTGAAGGCCAACTGAAATTCAAGTGGCAACCTGCTTATGTTTCCTTCAGTAAGGGTCGGCCTCTGAAGGCCAGCTGAAATTTAAGCAATAATGTACCTATGTTTCCTTCAATAAAGGTTGGCCTCTTAAGGCCAACAGGAACTCAAACGGTAACATGCCCTTGTTCCCTTCAAATTCAGTATTCTCATACCACATCAGTAATGGTACCTTGCCCGCTTGAAGTTAAAACATATGCCTCATGACAAATGATTACCCCACTTAGAAGGTAATCGGTACATCACTTGGGGGCATCATCCATATCCAAAGTTTTAATACCTATACTACTCTCTCAACAACATACGCTTGTAGGTTCCCTACTTGGAGGGGGTGACGCAATAATTGCAGAAATAAAATATAAAGCAATCTCACCAAAGAAAACCAATCACACAATGTACACAATTGTTTTTAGGTGGAAACCCAAACCGGGTGAAAACCACCACCTAACCCTCTCGAGTTAGGATTTTCCGATCAACCAAGTTGATCAAAATCCACTAAACTGAATCACTTTAAACGAGGGTGATTCAACCTCAATACAACCACGCTACAAGTACGAGGGTGGCGTTCCTCAACCCCTTCTCTCCACGAGAAGGATTTTGTCCCACGAAGGAGACGGAAATTCGTAAAGCGAATACCCAACCAAATAACAAAGATAAAATAAACAACAAGTCCTATAGAGCCAATAAAGAAATTATGAACCTAGCTTCTATAGGAATAAGGAAACTCCCCTTTGCAAAGAGTGCGTTGAGTTGATGACGCAGTGCGTGAGCCACCCGACGGCACAACGTCGCTCTCGTAAACAACGGCGGGAGAGCGGGTGCGCGAAGCTTGATACTCTCTAGAGAATGGAACTAGAGCTTGGAGAGCAAGGGCTTCTCTTGGACACAAAAGAGTGGAACTAAGTTGCTTAGGTGTGTCTCTTGTTTCTCTTAGTGTGTATCTTGTGTATCTAGGTGTGTAAAGGCTCCCCTCTATTTATAGAGGCCTTAGGAAGGCTTTGGAAGGCTTAGAAAAGCTTTCATAGCCGTTGGGTACAAAGCCCAAGTGAATCAGCCCGAAATCAGAAACAATCATTGCTCTGACAGGCTTATCAGACGTCTAATTATAGCACCAGACGTCTGGAAGTTCACTTTAAGACGTCTGATTTCAAGGTCAGACGTCTAATTTCATGCGGGTTTCCTCCTGACTTGAATCAGATCTAAACAGGGTTCTTGTTCAAGTCAATCAGATGACATACAGGACGTCTGGCATTATGTCTGGACGTCTGGAAACCAACTTTTACTGTGGGAATGGATTTTCCAAACGTTGCAACGGCTAGAAAATCTCTGAGAAGAGATTTTGGGTCAGTCGAGGCAAAACGGTCAATTATCAGACGTCTGGAAAGGCCTAAGGACGTCTGATAAGGCTCTAACGGTCATATTCTTGAGTGCCTGCTAAGCTAGCCAACGGTCCACTATCTGGACGTCTGGCAAGTCCATCAGATGTCTGGTATAAGGTCTGGACGTCTGATTTCGTCAGACAGAACTACTATGTCCAACCTAACAGTTATCAGACGTCTGAAACAACAGTCAGACGTCTTAAAATACTTTATCAGACATCTGATTTGGGAATTAGACGTCTGGAAACTCTATTTGAACCCTATATTGGTTTTCTAAGTATTCTACGGAAAACCTAAGTATCCTAGGGTTGTGCCGGTGTTCCTAGGACTACTGTTAGGGTTCTTTGAGGCTCTTTAACATAATATTCTAAGAAAAATAAAAAGAGCAAGAAAATAAAGACAAGAGATACAAGAAAGGATTAAAAAGAATCTATCATATTCTTCTTGTCTTCTATCTTCAATCTGTCGCTCCACGCGAACCTCCTCTGTTCTTCATTAAGCTCCTCCAATCCGTCCTGGATGCGAGCTCGAGTTCCGTCTAAACACATCCACATTTGCAATTGACCTGAAATCTAGGACTCAAATTGCAAATGTTAAATAACACGTGTTTTGTTATCATCAAAACAAACAATGTACCTATGTTTCCTTCAATAAAGGTTGGCCTCTTAAGGCCAACAGGAACTCAAACGATAACATGCCCTTGTTCCCTTCAAATACAGTATTCTCATACCACATCAGTAATGGTACCTTGCCCGCTTGAAGTTAAAACATATGCCTCATGACAAATGATTACCCCACTTAGAAGGTAATCGGTACATCACTTGGGGGCATCATCCATATCCAAAGTTTTAATACCTATACTACTCTCTCAACAACATACGCTAGCTAGAGAGTGGGTTCCTCACAAAGGCCAACACGTCCAATTCTCTAATGGCTTGATAGATCAGTTTATCCAACTATTCAAGACCCTGGCGTGTCATCTGGGCAAACCTGATCCGCCAGAGAATCCAGTTGAACGTAATTAAAGAGGCGACAATAATATCTACGTCAATGCTAACGATTTGCGCTATCATTATAATAAAATATATAAAAGATGATGCATAAATAATGACGATTAATAACATTCGTTGTTGTTATGTTTAAATATAATAATAATTTTAGTTATTCGTTACTATTTTTTTAAAAATAACAATAATTTTAATTATTTATCATAATTTTTTTTAAATTAACCATGATTGTTTTGATTTATGGTTATATATTTCTTAATAACAAACAAAATCGTCCCATCCGATTTCAATATAAATAAATAATAAAAGATATGTTTTATAATTTTCTAAACCCTCGACAAAACACACACCAAACATACCCACCCCCCCCCTCCTCCCTCTCCACACACCCCTTCTTCCACTTCCATCCCGGCTCCCCGACTCCTCCCCTCAGTCGCAGAGACTAACACCACGACCTCCCTTCCTCCCCTCTCCGATCACCTCGACCTCGATCGCCATCGCCGATCCCTCGACCTTGGCCACCACCGCCGATCCCTCGACCTCCCCTCGACCGCCACCATCAATCGCCTCGACCTCCCCTCAACCTCGACCGATCGCTACTGCCGCTCCTCGCTCTCACATCGCTCATTGCCTCGACCTCCCCTCAACCGCCACCGCCGATTCCTCGACCTCGCCTCGATCGATCGCATCCCTAGATGACCACTATTGCTCCTCGACCTCCGCTTCATGTTTAAATAGATTGAGTTGATTTGCTTTCTAGTGCAGAATACATCAATTTCTATTGTTTGGCTGCTATCACTGAGTTTACAGTTTAGGTTTTAATCTTATTCAACCTGGTCCGTTTAAATCCTAGTTAGTGGTTATGTGGATGTTATTTATGTTTGAATTTCAGTTAAATTTAAGAATAGATGCATGACTCACAAAGATGGAGTTATATCCTATAATGTAGTTTCATATTGATATCATTATGCAGGGTGCTCTGACTGCATTTCTTGATTTTCAATTTCCTTCATCTAAGCTTGATTATTCAATATGATATCATTCTAAATCATCTTCTAGTCCCTCTGATTTCAGGTTTGGTCCTGTAAATTTGTTTTGGAGCACTCGCTATGACAAAGCAATGATGTTATTCCTGTCATGTCTCAAAGCTTTTGCAGATTTTGCAAATGCCAGGCACCAGGAGAATAACATATCTCCAGAGAAATGTTTTAAGCTCCCCTGTAAGTAAACTGATTTTTAAGTCTCATGTTATGTGATGACTTTTTATATGTTTTTGTGTGCTCTACTTTTTCTATTTATTTTGCAGCAGTCTAGAAATCACTTTTATATGATTTCCATGCATTATTGAAGCCCTGTCATTTCCATCAAATGGGCCTTGTTTATACAAGACTATTATGCATGTGCTTTCCCAACGAATTGGATGATTACTTGAGACCATCTTTAATTGGACAAGTGTTTTACTGTTCAAAAAATAAGAAATAAATCTACAATGAGTCCACCCACAACCCTCTGCTGTTTATATAAGGTATTATTAACATAATGTCTCCCATCCAAAACACCACAATCTTCCTCTCAAGCCAAAGAATCCACAATAAGACCATTGGATGTGTTGTCTCTGTAGTCTGAAAAGTAATCAAATATCGCTGGTTGATTATTCTGCTCCCAAAAGCTTCCTTCCAAGAGCATATTCGGAAGGACATATGCATTCTACACCTTATGATAAGCATTTGACCCATTAGTGGTCTGGCCTTGTGTGGTTTTAGATCCCTTGTCTAATGCCCTTTTATTTTTTGCAATTTCAGAAAACAAAATATTTGGAGCAAGCAGCTTCCAACTTTTAGAAGAGGTTTTGTAACTTTGTCTAGTAGCATGGTTAGGGGATTGCTGAGTTGTCAACTTGAATGGTCTAAATGGTTTTTGAAAAAATAGCTATATTGGGTCTGTGAATTGCAATGATTCTAGCATTTGGAGGGATTTGATTCTTGAATTAGGTTGAATTCAGGACAATAGAAAAGTTTCTTTTGGTCCTTTAACAAAGGTAGATGCTCACCTCTGTTCTACTGGAAGAAAAATAGTCATACTGCTTTATCTGCTACCAAATGTAAAAGATCCGTTGGCATTGCTCAACATGCTATCAAGAAAATGATCAACCCTGCTTAATATTTATCATTTCCCTTTGTTTAAAAGAATTCATTACATATATCTGCATTTGCAAGGGAACTTCTATGGCCAAATGTGTTGTTTTCAACTTTTCAGCGTGCATCTATGGTATTCTTTTGTTAGTCCATTGCTTCATAGCACCTTCCATAACATAATCAGTTACTATGAGTTGTTTAACCTGTTAAAACCCCCTCCAGAAACTCGTTAACCCCTATTGAAGTCCATCACCTCCTTGCTAACTATCTTGGAACTCCACTCTCTCGCAAGCAAAGAAGCTGGAATAATCACTATCAAGTTCTTACCAAATCTAAAGGCTGGACTTAAAAGAGAAATTAGAACTTTAATATTTTGTCCAGCAGCTACAGCTTTTGAAATCAATGATTTACATGGTCTAAACTACTGGTACATTTATCTGGCTTATTGTCCACAAAAAGAGTTCTGTCTTGTGTGGTTCCTTATAGGACTATAAGCTGCATGCAATCGTGTGGCCAGCTCTTTTCGTGCCCAAAAGGAAGGCAGGCTCCTTCTATGAGAATAAAAGGGCTTCTCTAGGATGTCCATTAATTGGATATAATATCCAATACTCAATCTGGGTACATGGATGATGAAAAGATACAAAGAAAATGTGTACTTGTGGAAAATGAGCAGAAAAGCAACCAACTTGAGGCTGACAAAGGCCTAAGGGCATTTCATTCAATGGGAATGATTGAAATTGGAAGTGTAGGATAGTTGAATGTATCTCACCAAGATGCTCAAAACCCTGTGTGAAGTCCCTTGCACTACAAAGAAAAAGTCCTATACTAATAGCCCATCTACACCGACAACAAACATGTCACTACAGGTCATTTTATACGTTGCTACTGTTTAATGCTACACAGATGGGTACCATTTACGAGAAAGAAGGGGGCAAATTTGTGTTTTGAAATAGGTAGCCCTTTTGCTATCCACTAATCATAGCTCCTTGGCCTCCCCGACATTCCTCTCAATCAAGCTCTTGAGGTGACGCCACCTCTCATCGACATCCTCATAACATGGCCGATCAAATATATCTCTCATTCTCATCCACATGGGTAAGTCCCACTCTCGATCTCTCTTTCCTAGAGATCTCTCACATTCTTAAAGATCATCGGAGGCAGTGATGAGATCTCTAGTTTAGATTCATTCTGAGATTTGCTTTGTTAGGATTTTGGATATCATATTTGATCTGTACGTAACGGTCACAGATCTGCACATTTTCTTACTCGATCTCTCTCTTGAGAACCATGGATCTCTCTCTATCTCAAACTATGTAGATATCTCTTAGTGGACTAAGATAGGGTTTAGGGTTAAGAGATTAATTTAGTCATGGTTTGGGTTCGGGATTTGGATCATGTTGGGTTTTGGTGGTGTAGGAAAGGTGTTTGACAAGATGTGTCAAAGAAGATTTTTATGGGTCATGGTAATCAAAATTTTTGAAAGTGATCTGTGTGCCTATGGATTTCATTCTCTTTGTTTGGCCTACTAGTTTAGGAATGGAAAACAGTTCACTTTGAGAAGGTATGCAAAAGTTTTTTTTTTTATGGCATGTTTGGTATGAATTATGAATATCATGATGCAATTATCTGTGGACTCATAGTGGCTCTCTTGATGTTAAAGAGAGTTTACATATACGCTCATTTCTGTGGAAGAATTGTGGCAACAGAAACACATTTAGAGGTCTGTAATGTTGTATGTGATATTCTGAATGGCTGGATTAAGGTCCATAAGTTTTCTTTCATATAGTCTACATATACTTGTGATTTCAGAAAGAAAATAAGCACGATACACACTGGCTAAGAAAACAAAAATTACTACATTTAAAAGAATACATATAAAAGGATATGGTCATATGGACAAAAACTCAAGCAAAGAGGATTAGCTGGCTCCTTGAACAAGATATAACATTTTGAAAAACATATTAATTACCTAATGAACTTAAAAAAATCTATGCATGGCTTAAGCAAGCAGGTGAATAAATAACAACATGTCATTTTGAAAGTAAAATATCAAATGATAATCCATAAATGACACTTACAAGCAGACAGTATAAACAACTATGCATATCAGATTTTTATCATTTATCATGAACATGACTTGAGAACTTGCATATCAACAAGCATATGCCTACTTCAAAATCTTAAAAGAACAAGGCTAATAGAGGAGTTAAGAAGTACCATCCATAGCTTGACTTATGGACTCAAAGTCCATAAATGTCCTGGACGACCTATTTGGAGCACTTTGCATAAGGATTATTGTGTGCTTCATTGCTGGCAAGAAGACAGATTCTATGTAAGAATTTTACACAGTGAAAAAAATATTTTCTAGCTAACCTCTCATAACAAGAGATGAAAAATAGTGCACTAAGTAAATTTCGATAAGTCTACTGATAACAACCATCCTCAAGAGTGCCCATGCAGCAAGATGTAGTAGCCTAAGCTAAAGATCTCTAAAATTTCTTGTTACCACAAGGAGATAGATGCTGGCAACAGTTTTGATAGATTATCCAATAGAGGAGCAATTTGTGTGCCTTGTCAGAAAATAAAGAGTTTACTATGGAATCTGCATAACTAGTATTTAAAAAAGTCTGATGTGAGCACACTCCTAGATATCATTTTAGGAAGAGCAATCAAATTTGAATTTATTTTTAGAAATACTGGATATCATAAAAAAAGTAATGCAGATGACCTTGGAGAAAATTAGATCTCTCAAGGGTTCACATTCTTGTCTTGAGTTCAGACAACATTGAATTTCACTTGTTTGTTCTCAACATTAACAAAACAACCATTTCATAGTTACACCCTACAGTAAGCATAGACCAGTTCAAGCATTTGTTGATGCTACATTTTCAAATGAAGCAAAACAAAATGGATTGGAATTAGCTCAAAGATAGAATAACTCCATGATGCATTCTTCTTCTCCATATCATCCCTAATCAATCATAATAGACCACACTCATATGCATGAATAGGTTCATGACTTCCCAACCAAAACATCCTAGAAAATAGAAACCAAATTCTGAGAATTCAGCCAAAAGCTATTTTCATAGTTAGAGAAATCAAAGAATCAACTAAACCAGATCACTAAGGTATAGATGGGCTGTGAGGCAGCAGTTTGATACATCTCAAAATTCATTGTGATGCATTCTTCTTCTCTGTATTATCCGTAATTAATCATAGCAAACCACACTCATATTTACAAATTGTTCCATGATTTCCCTCCCAGACAGAAACCAAATTCTAAGAATTTGACCAAAAATTTATGTTCATATTTTTTGGTGGTGCCATTAAATGAGAATGTTCCAGAGCACTAGGCAGGGAATCACAATGGCAAAAATAATAGAGGGACAACATTGTCGCAATCTCAAACTTTGAGGATCAACCCTTCGAAGTTGAGGAACCAATAATATGGTTATGCCACAGATGTCTTCCCATTTTACAGCATTGTTGGGTAATGTGGGATTTCTAGTCTTTGGTAAGATGATTGGATTGGTGTGGGTCTTTCTATAAACTTCCTAGAATGTTCACTATATTCTAAAATGAATATAGTGACCTTGTTCTTGCATGTTTCTTTTATTTTTTTGCTGACCTATGACAAATTGTCTCTTTTCCATATCTGTGAGCCTATGCCTGTTGTATTTTGCTTCCCCGTTTATGTCTCCATGAATGTTGTGCATACTCGTGCTACTGCTGTAGCCTGTAGTGCCATCAGACAGACCATAACAGATCTTCTTGTGAGTTTCTAATTTTTTGTCTTGAAAGCATAACGGATCAAGTTTTCTGCATGCTTTCAAGTATTTTCCTGTGCATGCTTTTTTCCCCTTCTTCTGGAGTCGTGGGGATGTTTGTGGAGTAAGGATTGTGATGGAACTTTTACATGTTTCTCTGTTCAATTTGTGGAAGTCTTCGTGCTAGCAAGATCTAGTTTTATTGAGAGCAACCTTATGTTGCTCAACATTTCAAAGGGGAGCAACTGTGCCACTGCCCCTGTTTTGGATCCATATGGCGGAAAGGTTATGGGATTTGGTTAAAATTTGTGCTCACATTGGTGGCATATTGGAAGGCACTCTCTCAACATAAGGTGGCATCAGTGACAAATTGGAAGGCAAATATCTAAACAAAAGGTGGCATTAGTGCAAAAATTGACTTATTTAGACTGAAGGGCTAGTGGCAAGGCTAAACTTGTGTGCAACTCGGATATTTCTACTTTTGGGGGGGGCGGGGGGACAAGGAAAGCTGGGATGGTTCTTTTTGAGAGGGATGCATGCAAATGGGATATAGAAGGCAAGGAATGTGGTGGACACTTGGGATAGCTATATCACTATGGCTAGAAGGGATTTGGCTGAATCACTGATACAATGCATTATAATTGTTAAGTTGCATAAACTCTCTCCTGTACTTGCCATAAAAGCATTAGAAAATCCATTTTGTGAAACTGAGTTAATGACATCTTGGTTTTCCTGGTTGACAGAAGGGCTCACCTTCCAATAACTTGTCAACTCATTCTATCATTCTTCATACTTGGACTGACTGGGTAAATTCAACAAATTCAACTCTTATGTTTGGCATAAACTGTTTCCTCTCTATGTCAATTACATTGCTAGTTCAAGTATATTGAATTAACATTGCTCTGTTACAAATTCAACTCTTATTTATGTCAATTACTTTTTGCTTCCTAGAACTTTAAATCATGGTCTCTAAGTTTTGGATACTTCTATCATAGTCGCTGGGTTCCACCTAAGACAGCAAGGAGTTTGGATTCCACCTAATGTCTGCATTGACAGCACTTTTTGCTGTCTAGACACTTTTGGCTTGCCGTAAAATACTTGTAGTTAATGTATGTCTTTCACTTCCCATCCAATAAACAGAAAGCAGATGCAACTTTCAAAATTATAATGATTACCAAAATTATGTAGAGCAGAAGCATAGAAATCTACTTAGCATAAGCTTGTTAACAAAATTTAGATCAACAAGTGATGGCCAATTACATGATAAAATTCCATGGAGCCTATAGGCTTGGGTACACTTAACCGGTCGAGTGACCTCAGCGGAAGATGCATAGGCTATTGCTATTCAAAATCTGCTCGTTGATAGGTGAGGGTACAAGAATAACTTTTTCTGCTTGTGCAAGATTTTTAGACTGGATTCAAGGTAAAAATTGAGGATGCTTTGGTTTGGTGAGTGGGTCTATGTAGGTTGGTTTCTCAGCACCAGCTCAATTTGGAATAAGAGATGAACTTGGACTCTCAGTACCTGAAGTAAGTCAACTTTCTTTCTATCGTCAGTATCCTTTCTTTTTAATGCACTCTGATGTCCAACTGCATAGAGGAGCCTACATATTGATGTCATGCTTCATTTTTCTGTTTCCTGTTTGGGAATTGTACGGAACAAGGAACAACACCCTCCCAAGGCAAAAAGGAGCCTTTTATATGAATCCTAAATGACAAAACTTTAGAACAAAATTGTTGAGAGTAGCATTCTTACACTTTTTCTGTTAAGCAAGTTATCATGGTTAGTTTTTCTTAAATGAATTCAGATCTAGGTCTAGTTCCTTATGGTATGAACCATCAAAATACGCAAATATGAAAACATCTTCTACCTACCATGTTGAATCCTACTACAAAAAAGTAACTCTTTCCCTAGACCCATTTAACTCATCAGAATCAACCATATTATACAAAAAAGTGTTTGGGCTATCATATAATGGGGAAATTATGTTCTTTGCTTTGTATAATGCATCTCAAGCAAAAGTGGGGAAACATAAGGAATTCCGAGCTGTATTACAAGAGTTTAGAGGAGAAGATGCTGACATTTCTAAAGAAGCAGATGAAATTGAGGTTCATACTCCTAACCCAGGCAACTCACTTTTATGTAATCTCATAATGAAACATACAATAATGCAAATCACTGCTGTTTGTCTCAAGAATATTTTCAAATTGTGGAAAGCCTACCCAAGGCTAAAATTCAAGCTCTGTTTGGTAGGAAATACATATATTCAGTAATTGTAAGTTTATATACCTGTATCAAAAAAAAAATCCATCATGTCCTTTCTCCTATTTTCCATGCATTGTAACCTTGGGAACTTTCAATTCCTACATAGGTTGGGGTTGGCCTAATGGTATTTCAGTAATTGTCTGGTATAAATGGTATTTTATTTCATGCAAGAGAAATATTTGTGCAAGCAAGTAAATAAGCATGATTTAGCTTCTACATGTATTCCTTAACTTAATTAAGCATGCTACTTCTTGTTGGCTACCCGGATTCCCCTTTGGCGACATGGGAACTTTCTTGCTTGTTTCCAGGTATAGCTTGTACCTATGTATTTGAATTTTAGACACCTCCACTAAAAATATGAATAAGCTATCTTTTGTTTCAGGTCCCTATGACAATAATTTGTGCTATTCTAGCGGAAGATGACCCCTTATTATGGTACAAAAAGAATGACCATAGATGGAGCATTTCAACGTTTGTATTTTTGATTCACTGCAAATTGTCATGTCAAACTGATCTTTTTTCTCTCTATAACTTAGATTTCTGCATTTGGAACATTTTTTAGGAACATTTTTAGCTGGAGTTTCATTTTGCTTAAAGGTAACCTCAAAATACATGCTAGAATTACTTCTCAAAATCAATGATGATGCTAAAATACTTTAACAAAATAACATCCTTTCGCTGAACAGGAACAAGGTTTATTCAGACTAGATTCAAATGGTCGCTCTTGTCGGCATTCTGGTAAGTTACAGAATCCCTATAACAAATATAGATATAAAACATGATCCCTGCATTACGATACTGGTAGCTAAAACTAGAAATAGATTATCCTCTCCGGTGTGGTAATTGTCTTTTTGTCATCTTATGTGGCCACATTATGATACCGGTAGTTGGTGGATTAGTACCTAAACTAAATGGAAACTTGTAAGGTAGGTTAAACCATTAAAGTGCTTGGAGCTGCATTCCCAGTTTTATCAACTCAAAATGAGCCTTCTTGGTTGAAAACCAAGCCTCGTTCAAGCCTTGTGACAAGATGCGTATGTTCCTCTCACAAAAATGCTTTGCCCTAGTGTGTTGTTTAGGATGGTGGATTAGGACGAAAACCCCAAAGAAAAATTATATGAATGATATCAGCATCCAAGAAACATGATATACATAGATATAAATTATATGAGATGCATATGATATTATCTCATATACATTTTGCGCATACCAATGATATAAATTTGATTTATGAATGTAAATCTAGATGGTCTATGATTTTGGTCTATATATATATTATTGTTTGTTTCTTGATTTTTATTTTATTTGGTAATTGTCTTTTTCTTTATCCTTTGTCTTAGTACTTTTAATAATGCTAATTTTGATTTTTTTCTTAGGAAATGTGAGGATTAGTGACATTCATGGGATCTGGGGATGTGAGGATTGCTTCAAGTGAAGAATGATTTTTTCATATTTTGTTGTATATATATCATTTTAGATAATAGTTTGTGTTTGAAAAAATTTTGTATAGATAGTATTTATGAAATTTATGCACTTCAAGTTAAAGGAAACATTTATTGATGATTAAAATTCTTTTTCTTTGTTATTAATGTTTGATGTTTTTAAAATATATTTTATTTGGATTGAATGATTTGTAACTTTAATTGTTTATTTGCATGTTTAGTTGATTTCATAAGAAGAGGAAGTTCCATTTATGTATGATATATAATAAAAAATTAAATATTAAATTCAAGGACATCTCAATGATGATGTACTATGGATATATATTTTTTATATTTATCAAAGATTTACATTAACGGATATAAGCATTAATGTATGTATTATGAAGGGGGATAACTTGTTTATCTATAGTGACGGTTTTACCAATGATATTTTCATTGATAAAGATTTCTACATTACATTTCAAAGGCTTTCATTAGCACTATAGGTTTATATCGACAATCATAAGCGTCACTATTGGCATGGTCAAAGGCTTTTGCAAAGACTGTTGCTGTAGCTTCTGGTACAACACCAATGGTTTTAACTGTTAGTATACCCTCCAGCAATGCCTCCTAAGAGAACAACTCAAATGACCATGGAAATAGTTCTTTGGATCTACGGTGACGGTAATTTTGACCTATACTGATGGTTATTGACCATCGGTGTAGGTGTAGATTGTTGTGTTGATTTATAGTTGTTCCTTGACACAAATAGGTTTGGTTCTTGATGTATATTCCAGAGTTCTAATGCTACATCTATGGAATTCCTTGTGGCAATGATGATGCTTGTCCACAACTCCCACTACTTCCTTCATGATAAAGGCATGCAGTGCAACATCCGTCAACTCTTTAGAAATGGGCTTGCGAGTATATTTAAGCCATTAGCAAGCCAAAACTTGGTCTTCTTTGTAGTGATTAGGAATCCCCTAATGAGGCATCGCAAGTTCGCATGACGTCCCCACTCCATCATGGGTAAGGTTGCAAGATATGGTTGAAATGGGCCTTTTTCATTTTGTTGCCAACGTAAAACTTGTATATTCACATTCAACGTGATAATCAACTCAAATGTAACAAGATAAAATTACATCCAGTTACAATCAAACCAACAATCTATTGTATATATGAGTACATTTTGGTCAACCAACCTTATTGTATGGAATTGTATCAAACCTATCTTCAACCATTTCTTTCTTGTGTCATCTTTCTATTACATGTACCAAAGCAAAGCTAAGTTCTAGGGGAAGTCTCTTTGCCCTGTAATCTGCCTTGCACAAGAAGGGATTCCATGAAATACTAATATAATTTTTCTCTCTTAATTTATGGTTACTAGAGCAAAGCTGCCTTCTGAGGACAATATATTCAAGATACCACAGTAATATTTGATGGTACAAATTTCTTACTACGGTCAGTTTCCTTCAGGGCTTCTATGAATTCCACAAACTCATCTACTTCGTATTGTGCACGAAAGAGAACATTGAAGGAATATATGGCAGCAAATTAGGAGGAATTGGTGTTTCCACCACTGACTTTTTCTGATTATAGTTCTTTTGATAATAGTGTCTTGAATAAGTTCAATTTATTGTCTTAGCTTCTGTATTTACAAGAAGGCTCTACTTAATTGATTTTGAGTATGGGTCATATAGTTACAGAGGCTATGATATTGGAAATCATTTTAACGATTATGCGGACCTTGATTGTGTCTACAACTTGTAAGATCTTTCGTTGATGCAGTGCAATTTCTTTTTTTACATAAAATCCATGGGCATTTAGTTCATTGTCACAAGAGGCTAACTGAATATCCCTATTCGTGTATCAAGATATCCAGATAAGGATATGCAAAGCCATTTCTTCTGGAACTACTTGCAACGTAATGAACCTCATAAGGTATATTTAATGCTTTAGTAGAACACTTTAAGATTCAACTAATGGACAGATAACAGCTCTTGATACTGATTGCATCTTATGATGATCACACTTCTAGGCTTCTGACAGAGATCTTCAAGTTATTTATATTGAGACAAACACTTATGCACTGGCGTCTCACATATTTTGGGCCTTATGGGGTCTGGTCTAATTCAGGTGCCTACTCTATACCCTCTTTGTAGGATTAAGAAATAGGTGCAGCTTATATCTTAGCTTCTTGAAATTTTGGAACTCATTTCCAATTTTCTCATACTTGCAGACAAAAGTTTCTCTAATTGATTTCATTGGAGAAAATCTGTTGTATTTCCTTTGTTATTGATGGGCAATGTGCTTATTGATGCAAAAGCGAAGAGATTTACACGTTGAGTTGAATGGAGGGTAATGGTGGTTAGCCTTATTTTTAGTTAATGGAGGGTAATGGTGGTTCAGTTGTTTTCTTTTTACTTAGGTAGGAGGGGTGGGGAAGAATTTCTTGACTTCGAATATATGGTGTAATGAAACCTGTACACAATTTTTAGGTGTATTTTCTATAAAGTTTTCATTGAAAATTTTCAATCTGTGAGGAATATTTTGGTAGATATTATAAAATAATTTTCCATTTTATAGATAATCAAAATAAATTATAAATGTGATACATTATAAGTATATAAATGATAATTAATAATTTTTGTATCCTTCTTATATTGCAACGAATTAATCGTTAGCATATTCTTTAGTAGGTGATGCAAAAAATCATTGTTAAAAGAACATACAAACAATGAAAATAGTTGTTGCTAAATTTAAAGTATGGGACGATTTTAGTGACGATTTTATTCGTTGTTTCAATTTGATAACGAATATATTATTCATTGTAGATTTAACAACGGCTCGTATAGCAACGAATATGGTGATAAATAAATTATTCGTTGATAGGTCATATAACGATGATTTATTTGTCGTCATCTTTATAAAATATTTATCACCTTTGATCCTTTTTGTTGTAGTGTATAAAGGCTATTTATAGCCAAGTAACAGACAAGTCGGGGAATCTGCGAAGTCCGTTATGATTTGGAAAGTTATTACGATATTTTTTGTATTATAAATATAGAAGAGAAGTCTTGTGAAAAGGCTTTATGTATTTTTCGAGAGAGAGGACAAGGAGTAATTGTATTACCAACCACCATAGTAGAATATTGGGAGCATCGCTCTTCCTCCAGATGTATACCTCTTCGAGTGGAACTGGATTACCAATTTCTTATACCTCTATCTTTATAATTATTTATGATATTTTGTTGATTCGAGTCCCCAATCAATTAAGACTTCGAGCAGATGCCATTTCCTTTTCATTACAACATTACTTCATTCTGTTACATTGGATACATATATTTGTTACAACCGGATGTTCTAGTGGTCACATCGTCTATTATATTTTGTTACAATAAATTTTCAATTTTTGTTACTCTTTCATTTACATATGAAAATGTAGCACTCAATAATTCACTTATTTGCTTCCCTTTTAAAGATTATATTACCATTGCTTGAATAGCCTATTTTTAGTAAATACAAATAGGATTAGTTTAATTTAAGTCACTTTTTAGTCATGGTATCAATTATAGTTTGTATAATTTGATAATATATTATCAACTGCAAATTTCGATGTTACCATATCGCTTTTCACTTCATTGGATGGTATCTGTGTGGACCACCCGATCGTCATCCGATTGTCATTATTTTGTACCCAAATTGAAGTTTGTAGGCTTTGTGCCCTCTAAATTCACCCCCTATATATATATGTGTGTGTATAGATGTATATATCAATTTTCACTTCAAGTCCTATCATTTTCCAATTAATCCTCCTATAATGAAGATTACATTTTTTTGGCAAAGGCATACCAAATGGGTAGTTATGGAAGCAATGGATTGCTTGTGATTGTTATTACTAACATAATTATTATCAAATGATCAAAGCTTGGCCCCATACCTAACCATCTTAGGGATAATTTAGTTGAGTCTTGAAAAGTCAAGATTCAAAATGTGAAGGTAGTGTCTAACACTTATTGTTGTTTACTTGGTAATGGTGTCAAGTCGAAGGTTGACACCTATTTATGCACACTTGAACAAATGCTAACCTATGGTGTTAACTTGAGATGTGACTAAAGTCTAAACCTATTTACTTGGGAGGTGGTGTTATGAAGCCAAAATCTTCAATCATGGCAATTGTTAGACCACATCCCCCAAGCTTCTCATGCATATAATGCATGACATCAAAGTCACCAAATAATGAGACAATATGAGAGTTGGCTTTGACTAACAAATTAATTTCATCTGAGAGGTTTAAAAGTCAGATAATATAGAAGACCAAGAAGAGTCTTATTTTTTTAGAGTATACCATAAGGCACTATTTAGAAGTGGAAAGCAACTCGATCTGTCATTTAGAGTTGTCCCGAAGCAAAAAAGATCCCACCTCACTCCATATCATTATGGAGCAAGTTTGAACCAAGAGAGAGATGACAACAAACTCTTTGAATAATTGTAAGCATATTCTGGTTTTTGCCAATCCACTAACTTCAAGGCCCCTTAAAACCAATTCTTGCACAAGATATTTTGCACCTTGATATCATGTTAGCCCCCTCACGATTGAATGTGCATGTCCTTCCTTTCCTTTGGTGTATAGTCCACCCATTAAATGCTGAAGTACCTCTAATTGCCTTGGGCAACCTCCTTTCTACGTCAGGTTGTTTTGTGGTAGCTCTTTATGTGTGCAAAGATGCTTTCCAAATGGGATTTGATGTAGACACGTCTATATCACATAAACTATCTATTTATGTGTGTTCTTAAGCGTGTAATTGCATCATGCATTACAAATATTACATAACATACATCATCATGTATTTAGGTTAGATTGTATAAATTTTAGGTTAATTCTCCTCTTTTGTAATCATGAAACAAGGCAATATTTATCGGGGCCTCGGATTGAAGATCTAATCGTACGGATATGATTAGGGTGACGATTGGAGTTCAACGATTCCGAGAGCACCCCGATCGGATTTTCATAGCATTAGATACAGTCCAAGAAATATTAGAGGATAAGGACCAAGGTGGTGTTAAAGTCGTACCTCAGACGACAAATCCAACCGTACGGATGGGTTCGGATCAACAATCGCAGCCTAATGACACGAAAATCGATCCAATCCAACATCCGTTGCACCATCTACAAGTTAGAGAAGATGGACGGCTCGGATGGTGCCACCTGGCGCCATCCCATCTGCCCAATGCCAGCCCAAGCCTCCCACTCCACCTCTAAAGGTGCGATCAAGATGCGATCTCAGTCGTTGGATCCCGATCCAACAGCTGAGGGCACGTGTGCGTTAAACACAAAACGTGAGCAAAGAGTGGCTGCAGCGCATTGGCTCACTCTTCCTTTCGCGAAGACGAGGTGCGAGTTCGAGCCCCACCTCGCCTCAAATCAGGTGAACGAGCAGGCGCAGGTGAAATTCACCCATTGGATGGAGATTGGGCAGCAGAGGAGGCGACGTGGCATGCCAGATGAAGTATGCGCTACACGCACGCGATGACGCACGATCAAACGCGCCATCTCACACGGGCACCCTGAACACTCAAAGAAGAAGCGACACTCAAGGATTTTAAGTCGTCCGATCTCTTAATCGGATGGCTAAGATTTCGTGGACCTGGGTGCACGCATGAAACGACTGAAGGTAGAGAGGTGAGGGGGCACACCAATGCTTAGCCTTTAGTCACATTTATATCTGTCACTAAAGACCTTTACCATTTATTGTAAGCCTTAACATGACCTATTTGCCCTTCCATTCCTACAACTGTAAGAGGTCACCCCTACCACTCATTTTTTTCATCACTTCCTCTCTACTCTCACCTCCTCCAAAGTTCTACGAGTTTGTCCCAAACCCAAGATGCTCCATTAGAGTCTTAAATACAATTTTTCCATCTTCTCACCCTCGTTCATGGAGCACCCGCGGTTGCCCTCTCACCACCGTTTGAGAAGTGGATCCCATTGTGACGTCGCCCTGTTTTGTCTTCTGTCTTCGTTCTCTTTCCTCCAGCATCTCACCACCTTCGTCCGGGCACTCCATTAACGTGGCTCGTCCTCCAAGCAGCCGTCGAAGAGGATAATTTCTCACCTCCTCTTTTATCTCTTTCTAATGTAGATTTCCTACTTTCTAGTGTAGCAAATAGTTGTAATGGACATGCACCTATTGTTATAAAATTCTTGTTTATTCTCTCCCTATTTTTTCTTTATTTGTATTATTCTTTCCCTCTTTTCTATTAATTATTCTTTAAGTAGAATAGCTAGTAGATTAATTTCAACCAACTAATCTGCTTTTGTGACAATAATTATAAACGTAATTTTTGATCAAACATTCGCCTCCACGTGTTCGACACAGGACTCACAAGCGTTTCGGTTGAATTATCTGTTTGACGAATTTTTATGCGACTACAGCGACGGGTTTTCAAACTCAAAACTTTTAGCGTAGAAATCTCATTCAACAGGATTTAACCTTAATAAAATAAAGAAGCTAAGTGGATCTCCTTCTAGTATCTTGCACATGATAACATTCTTGTTTGGCATGACCTTTATATGTGTTACTTTTCCTATGCAAGGGTTAGGAAGAGGTAGCATATCTTAAAGAAGAGTCACTAATGAGAGATTCATCATGACTCTTAATTACCCCTAAATAACTTGTTTCACTAGTTAATTAGCTAAGAATATGCTTAATACATGATTAATTATACTATAAGGGATTAAATAAGGACCTTTAAAATAAGATAAAAATACTAAATTAAATATCAATTAATATTATTAATAATATTATTAATAATTTGGACTCAAATATTAAACATTTAGCCACTTAATATTTAAACTAACTTAGTTAATCTTATGACCTAAGTACTTAATTAACTTAAGTAAATTAATCACTTAAGTAAATATAGCTAAAAAGGGCCAAAACATAAATTCAAGGCATGAATATAATATTTACCTAATTTATAATCATATATAAAAAGTTGAAAAAGAAATAAATTAAAATAGCCTAAAAACCAACTATTTACGTTTAGGTCCTCAATTTTTATATCAATTGAGTTCTTTTCCTATAAATAGGTCCTTAATTTTCATTGTGTATAAGTTCCTGTGTGCACAACACCTTCGTCTTCTTCTTCTTCCTTAGGCTTGGATGGCTGAGGAGGATCGGTGCCCACATCATCCGATCACCTTCCATCTCATAACTGCACACCTCCATCCTTGCCGCCAGTCTTCCGCTCACTGATGCCTTTTAATCCAATGGCTCTGATCCTCCTTAACATAACAAACTCCAACACGGTGACTTTACTGTCGTCGGAGACAAAGGTCTTTAAACCTCTGCACCTAGACGCGATTACGTCCAGATGCAGGCCCCCTACCCTTCTCTGCCACTTATAAATACCCCCCTTGACCTCCGATCTTGGAGAGCGACTGATCCCAACTGATCGTTCCCAACTTCCCCCAACTGATCGTTCAATAGGCTATTCGTCAACAACCTCTGGCGACTCCTAACCACCTTCCTTCGGACTTCTGCGAAGCCCTGACCACCACCCGACCTCTGCCTTCCTCCGTCACGCTTAGCAACAAGGTTGCACTACGTCTTCTTCCTTCTTCTCAACACTCTCTTCTCCACCGAAGCTCTACCTCGGAACCTTCTGATTTCCTCCTCCGTTGCGACCCTTCAACGAAGATCTCTACCTCCTTCGTCCAGGTAACAGTAGAATTAAGTTCTAGTTTAGTGTAGCTTAGTGTAGTTTAGTTAGTTAGCTAGTTAGTGTAATTTAAATGTTTTGAATTCCGTTGTCTTCTTTCGCTTCGGCGAGCTCCTTGAGCTCATCTAGAGCATCTTTTTGTCTTTAAAGATCGCTGATCACACTTTAAATGTTTCCTCAATCATTTCTAACTCATTAATTTCATGTTTATATCACCTAAACAGCTAAACCATCACACCTCCACTGGAGACCTCCGCTGTCCATGGCGGAGGTTCTCTAGCATAGAACACACTCCTTAGAGGCCCTTTATCACCTTTACACCATTTTAGGGCCCTGATCCCACATTTAATTCACCTTATTACTTAATATAGTGTAAACGCCTAATTTCATTTCAACCTTTTGAGCTTACTGTCAATGGCGGCTCAAGAGTTTTATCATCTAATCACACACTCATAAAGCATCGCAAGACTCATCTGAGTCATTTCCCTCACTCAATTGAGTGAGAGGATCAATCTTGAGTTCAGGTGAACTCAAATTCTGCTTTTATTGAATTCATAATTAATCTCTAAGATTGATCACTAATTGGATAAATTGAGAAGTTCCTAAGGTTCCTTGTGGCCTCAGGAAGCTTTTAATGTCATTTCTGTTGTGATTGATTAACAATTCACATCCAACGACATCACATAGCGTTCACCGAAGCTCCAGCAAGTTCCGACGAACCAAATTTACACCTCAGCCTTTAGAACTCTCTCAAGAGCTCCAGATCACTTCCTTGTGATCTCAAGATCAAGAATCATCCATTAAAATTATGCATAAATGTTTTAACTCTCTTTGTTGAACTTCATCTTCTCCAACTCCGGCAGAGTTAGAGAGATGATTCCATTAGGGTTAAGGTCTTGAGAATCACCTTTGAAGCTGAAGGAGATCACTAGGAACCTAAACAAGCTTTCAGTTAGGACTGAAATCCTCTCGTTCCATCTGACAAACACAGCTACTTTCGACCTCAGGCAATGAGTCTAGGAACACCTTAAAACCTATCAAAACCCTAATTTGGAGTGCGGTACAACTTCTTGAGGTTGAAATAAACCCATTAAGGTCATTGATTTGGTTAAAGGAGCTTTAGATCTAAAAGTCAATTTTTTAGCTTCAAAAGTCAACCCTAGTCTGAATCTAAGGATTTAAGGTTTGAATCTCTGATTAAGTGCATAATTTGAGTTCTTGAATTAAATGTGAATCATTTTGATTGATTTGATTAGATTTTATTGCAACTTGAAGAGGATTTGATTTTCTGAACAGTTTGGGTTCCTTAATAAACCCAACCATGTTACTTGAGTTCATGTTGAAATTCAAAGCTAAAATTACTCAAATTAGTTCCTCTTGAGTCACTGAATTGGTTTAAATTGATTTATGACTTTATCTTTCTGTTAATATGATTTGATCTTAAGTTCTAGTTCTGAACCTAAGTCCAGAAGCCATAAAGCTTCTAGAGCATCCTGCAGCTTTGCCTAAGCTTAAGTGTGTCTAACCTATGCAAAATGTTGCATCGAATTACTTTAGCACCACAATTGAGAGGTATTTCTTCTTTGCAGTTCAAAAGACCTGAGACTTCATTGGCTAAGAGCACATCCTGACATGGCAAAATAGCCATGTTTCTCCTCCAAATTCTTGGACCAATCATGACCCAATTATCAAATTGAAGCCAAAATCAAGTAGAGGAACCTTATAACTTTCGATCGAGCTATTATACGCTCGATTTGGATCAGAGAGTTGTCTGGAATCTTCGTTTGAAGATTCAGCATGATGTAGCTTTGTGTGGAGGAGAGCGCTACAATTAAGTCCCACATCGAGGAAATCTGGACGTTTGCCTTGGTATAATATGAAAACTTGTTATGGCATGTTCGGTCGTCAGCGCAGGACACATGAAATGAACTTTGGATCCGATCGGGCGTATGTGTGCATGTGCATGTGTGTGTGTGCGTAGGCATGTGCCTGTGTGTGTGCCTGGGTGGGCGAGTGAGCGTACGTGGGCCTGAATGGGCCTAAGGTTGTGCATGGTTGGGCTTAAAACAATAAAAATATACCTAATAAAAATTAGGCCCAGGCTGAGTAGGGTCTGATCCCACCTCCTTGTGGGGTGCAGTGTATCCTCGAAAGGCCTGGGCCGCTCACTAACAATTTTTTGTTAAATTGTTAAGTGTGATTCATGCATAATAAAAGATAAAAGGGTTGAAGTGATAAGAGGGTTAAGTAAAGAACAAGGGAAGCGACAGAAGGGCAGAGATGAAACAAAAAAATGCCCAAGTATGGAGAACTCTAGAGTGCCCAGTAAAATGAGAGAAGAGTTAGAGGAAAGAAGAGAGAAGATAGTGAAAGGATAAGAATAAGAAGAGCTAGAAGAGAAAGGAAAAAGAAATACAGAGAGAAGAAATTCTAAGGTTGGTGAAAAGATAAAGGAAAGAAGCATGCGTGAAGGCTGAGAGAAGAGGAGCTTGAGCTTAAAGAAGGTACTTTTATTCATTATAAACATTTTTTTTATACCTTGTAATTTTGTACAAATTGTAATAAACATTATTCTATTTAGATTTTATTGTAAAATCATTCATATACATTTCTCTTTTATAAATGGAATAATTACATGCTTTAATTATATACTCTTTTGTGCAAATATTCATGTGCTTAACATATGTTTTAATTATTAATTAATTAACCATTAATTTAACTAATAAGATTGGCAAATTAAAAATACAATTATACCTCCCAATGAACGATTTAGACTCAACCAGTTAAAAAGAACTTAAACCTAAATGTTAGGTTAACTTGACCGTATACTACCTAAATGACTACAATTCGAGTTAACCTAAGTCATTTCTTACACGATTAATTAAAACTTTTAACCTTAATTAACTGTGTTGAGAAATTACACATCAGCCACCTACTACCGATGCACCAGCCAGAGGACTCTAGGCAGGGACAAGCATTGAAGTTCAAATATGAGTTTCCTTTGCCGTACTATATAAGGGGAGCTAAGTTTCCAATGGGAAAGGAGTGAGCTCCAAGTTCAATGGAGATTCAATAAATGAAAGGAAACCATGACTATTAGAGTGGTCAAAGGAACAAAAATAGGTCCATACTTGGAATTTCACCTCCTACCCATGAATAATGAGAATAACCTTGAATGTTCCCATTTTGGTGGATCTATGGCACACTGCATCTCACATAGGAACGCAACTCACTTCATGAATATGTTAATGTAAAGTGGTTTCTTCATGAATTCATAGCTATGCCAAGATTTCAAGCAAACAAAAAATGCAAGCTTAGGTCAAGGGAAGGATCCCAAATTGGAAGCTTTGACAAGTCCTTTTCAAAAGAGCTGGCATCCTCTTGTCACTGAGTGGTAGTTTACTTAGGGGGATAACCCCTGTTTTTGGGGGTTATCCATTTTTTACCTTGGCCGGTAACCCAACCCTGGCTTTCTTATCTCGGGTTATCTCAACCTGTGTTAAAAGAGCAGTTGAGATAACCCACATTCTAACACCTGTTTACAATTCTTGCGACTCGTGCCCTCTCTCAAAACCTTTTTCGAAGTTGCCCCTCTCCCACATTAAATTAATAAAAACTTTAAGAAAATAATCCTAACTAATTTACCTATCATCCCAAGGACAAAAAAATCTTTTGCCAACTTATCCCCCATCCTAATCTCCAAACTCAAATAAACACCCCCCTTTCACATCACAGGTTAATCCTCATTTCTATCCCCATTCAATAAACACAAACACAAGTTAACCTCCATTTGGAAGTAAATAGAAACATGGGTTAACCCCTATTGCAACTTAGTTAACCCACACCATAGACTAGGCCTGAGGAGCCAACCATCTCCCATGGAAGAAGTGTAAGCTAGTTTCTGGAAAGTGATCATAATCCTTTGAGGCAAAGAAGCAAGGAAGAAAATTGTTCCTTCTCGCAAATGCAAAGCTTCAAGTTGTCAATGGGCATCCATACCTCCTCAAGAAGGTTTAAGGGATTGCTCTCCTTGTCCACTAGGGCACTAAGAATAATCCTCAAAAGACAATTGTTGTGGAGCAAGGGGAATACCTATCGCTAGATCCAACCTCCTTGGTGATCACATTCACTCCAAGATTCCCCTCTATGATTTTCTGCTGAGCTTTGTTAGAAGGAAAATTCTTCTTTCAGTGCCCAACCCGCCCACAATGCCAACATGGTTTGTTATTGAATTTCTTCTGGATCTTAGGTTTGACCTTCATTTTGTTTTCATTATTCTTATTTTTATTCTCCTTTCCTTTAAATATCATGACATTTACCTTAGACTCTATAGGCACTACAGGCTTTTGTTTTCTATGCTTTTCCTAAATAGTAATAGCCACCATCAAGTCATCAAGAGAAATATTTCTCTTCATATGCTTGAGAGTCATCTCGAAGTCATTCCAAGATTTAGGGAATTTCTCAACGATGAACATGACTTGAAACTTCTTAGGAAGCTTCATCTCAGCCTCTACTAAATCAAGGAGCAATTGCAAAAATTCATGTGCTTGCTCTGATACCAATTTGCCATCAGCCATTTGGAATCTAAGGAATTTCGCAATAAAGTATTTTTCAATACCAAGATCCTCGATAATATATTTCTTGTCCACTTCCTCTCATAGCCCCTTCGTAGTTGAAATGACCCGTTACCTTGTTAGTCAGATAAGACGTCTGTCCAGAAGTCTAGACACAGGTCCGGACGTCTGGAAGTGAAAATTTTCGTATGTTCCTTTGCGCTCTGTGCACAGGCGGCACGTAGAGCTTCTCTCTCCTCCACATCCCTCACCCTTAAACCCTAACCCCCCTTCTATTTAAACACTCCTTCTCAACACCCTCTTCTCCTCACCCCCTTACCACCTCCAGCGTCCTCCCTGTGCAGTCATGGTGAGGGAGAACGAGAGCGACGAGAGAGAGGGTGAGCGAGGGAGAACAAGAGGGAGAGAGGGAGGAAGGAAGAGAGTGAGAGAGGAGGACAAGGTCGGTGGACCTTCCGGGAGCTCAGCGGAGCTCGCGCGGCCGGCGGTGGGCACGCGCATGAGGGGCTCGAGGAGGCGGCCTCCCGACCCTGTGTAGCTGTTGAAGCTGTTGCGAGCGGCACTACGAGGAGAGCAGCCTCGCGGAGGAGGTTCTAGTATTGGAAAAGTTCCAGTATCAGACGTTTGGAGCATCAACCAGACATCTGGCGAGGCATCAGGGTGTCCGAAGCTGAAGCCGGACGTCTGAAAGCATAATATCGCATGAGGAACGTATTTCCTGTGCTACTTTTCGCCATGCATATTGTAGCACAGGAGATGTCGGGCTAAGAATGTGCCTGCGACTTTCGTACGCAAGTGCGGGGCGTTGGAAAGGCGTGCGGTGCACCCTTCCAGGCACTTTTGGATGTCTGACTGCATCGTTAAACGTTTGACGGCCCTTCTAGACGACTGGAAGGAAGGTGAGACGTCTGGAGCTGCCCCCAGATGGTCGCAGAGGGATTCAGACGTCTGAGAATACCGCAGAAGACACAAGCCAATATCTGACGTCTTTTAAGACGTCTGGGACTAGTCTGAGACGTCTGATTTTGGACAGTAACCGTGTTTTTGGCCCGTTTAGGGCCCAAACGGAATCAAATTTCCGCAAATGAAGTACCGTTGTTTTCCACCCGAGTTTCTCTACGTGTTCATTTTGAGTACCTACTGTTTTGAGCTCGTCTGATGTAAATTAGTCGCTAGTACAAGTTACCAGTCGGTGGTGTGTTCAGGGCCTGCAGAGACGACGAGATCTACAGTGCAGGCCCCCATTTCTCCCGTGATACCTGGTAGAGTGGTTTAATTCATTTGTTAAGATGTGAATAAAGAATTTTCCTGCTTAGATTAAATTGATTGAAACTCTAGTATGTGGAATGAACCCTAAGATAGAAATGTACAAGCCTGATGTTGAGCTACTCTGTTTACTTGAAATGCATGTTAAAATACGAGCTGCCTGTATGTGAATAAGAAATTGAACTATGAAACCACAACTTGCATGCATATGATTGAGAATTAAATTGTGAAAACACGAGCTGCCTGTATATGGATGAGAAACGAGTTATGAACCATGAGATCTGGACATTGATAAATGAGATGAATATGAGCATGAACCCTACGGGGAATTAGGAATAGAACTCTTGTGTATGAAAGGAAATCTGGTATGTAGACGGAAAGTGAGCTAGCCCTTGTGTACATAGTATTAAGGAGAGCAACTGTCTCTTTTAGTGTAGAAGGGGAGCTAGCCAACCCTTGGGTTGAGACCCGGGGTAGGATTGGTCACTCTACACCGACTTCTGTTGGCCCTTGCATACACTATCTCAAACCCCCAACTTTATAAACCCCTTCCCCCTCTCTCGTTCTTCCCACACCAGCCATCTTCCTCTCTTCTCCACTCCAGCGAGAGAGCCAGCGCGAGCGAGAGCGCGAGAGCGGCGTAGAGGAGCGACGTGAGGAGAGGAGGGGGAGAGTGAGCTCGCGAGCTTGTGTGGGAGCTCACCGGAGGGCGCACCGCTGGAGCGGCGCACGCAGGATGGAGAGGAGTGTGTCGGGGAAGTCATCCCCGACACTGCTGCAGTTGGAGCTGCAGGAGAGGGGGCGAGACGCAGCCACGTGCGACGCGAGAGAGCCAGCGCAAGCAAGAGTGTCGAGGTGGGTGATGACTTGACTTACCCCAAGCGACCTGTGCAAATACTAGACAGAGCCGTCCGGAGTTTGAGACGGAAGCAGGTACCCTTGGTGAAGGTCTTGTGGAGGAGCCAGAGGTACGAGGAGGCTACCTAGGAGCCTGAGGCGGCGATGCGAGAGCGGTACCTGGAGCTTTTTGAGGGTACATCTTTTCGGACCAGCTTCGGTCCTCTTTAAGTTCTGCGTATATTGTTCTTTTTCCGCATCCTAGCTAGCTCAAGTTTCGGAGACGAAACTTCCTTTAAGTTTGTGATGATGTTAAGACACGTGCTGTTTGAACCTTTTAAGACGTCTGGACTGTGGGTCAGATGTCTAGATACATTCTCAGACATCTGGAAATCAAAAATTTTGAGTACAAGCTCGCGTCTGCGCGCAGGCTGTGCGCAGACAGTACTTTCATTTTTCCTTCCCTTCTCTCTCCCCCCGCTTCCAGCAAACCCTAAACCTCTTGTTACGACCTAGTTCCTGAATCCCTACAAGATCCGAGACCAGCTCGACTTGACTAATCCCAAGACCCAGTCATCCAACGAGAAAGTAACCAAAAAGCAAGAAAGTAAATAACATTCACCATGCTATGCAATTAATAGTAAAAAGGTACAGCAGTAGAGAAGTAAAAGCTGCTACAGTGCATATCACCACCACAACAGTAGAAACGTAACAAGGTACAGGAACATAAAGTACAGAACGTAAAAATACAAAACGTAAAGGTACAAGAGTCTAACTCACTACTACAAAAGGAGTACAACAAAAGAAGCTACAGCTATTGGGCTCTACTGGACCCAGCACCCTCCGCAGCCGTAGACTCGGGCTGCTGAACACCTGGACTTGAAAAGAGTTATGAGTACACAAAGTCAGCGAATGCTGAGTAGAGTGGCAACCAACTAACTAAAGCAGTAAAAGTGGACAGGTAGCTGTTGTTTTCTAATTACATTATTTCATAGATTATTCCTTTTCACCAATTGGTTTATTTATCATATCTCTTTCTTGATCTCGAATGTTCCTCATGGGAACGATCTTGATTGCAGTCTTTTCCGAAGAGTAGAAGGCACACGTGGTGCTCTCCTGGCCGAGAGAGTCCCCCGTGGTGATCCTACACCCAGTCAACCACCCCAAGGTCATGGACAGATGTAACGGTGACTACGGCACGTGTGATAAGCGCATGAGTAGCTACCCAGCACTGGCACGCGGTCAGTCGTTTCTGCTAACGGGTGCGTCAAAGTACAGCACAGAACAGTATAAGGTCTAGCCCTCTCAGTAACAGGAGTCTAGCTTCTAAGAACCAAACAGGGGTCTCGCCCTTCCACAGTCCGCGTACCCTCGCCTGACTACCCTGGTTTGCCTAGTGGGTCTAACAAGTCGGTGTAAGGTGGATAGTTGAACCCCAGACCCCGTGGGGTGGCTAGCTCTCCCCCTACACTAGTAGCTCTCTTCGATACCGTGTACGCGAGGGCCAAGAAGTCGGTACAGAGTGGCCAATCCTAACCCTAGGTCCCAACCCAAAGGCGACTAATTCTGCTCTCCTTGGTAATACGTACTCAAGGGCCAGCTCACTTCCCCACTCACATTCTGGATCCATTCCATTTATTTCCAGGAGCTCTACTCCTAATTCCTCGTAAGGTTCATGCTCATATTCCTCATGACATGCCATACCTAGTTTCATCATTTCTATTTCCATTCTGAAGTTATACATATGCAACTTGTATTACTATCGTTCACATTTCCATACTCAAGTTATACACAAGTAGCTCGTATTTCCATTATTCACATTACTATTCTAAAATTATATACATGCAGCTCATATTATGTCATTTAACATATACAACAGGAAAGTTACATACAATAGTTAACTAGCACAAGTACTTCATATATCACAGGCAGCTGTTATTCATTTACAAGCAGTTGTTATCATTTCTATCTACTCATTTAAGACTGCAATTCAATCATCCAAGACAGACATTTCCAGTATTTTTCGTCCCAGGATTCATGCTGTATTCTAGGTTCTAATCATTCATTCCACACATACATTCAGGTTTGTAATTAAATTAGGGGAAGCCACTCTACTTAACGTTCGCTGACTTTGTGTACTCATAACTCTTTTCAGGTCCAGGTGTTGAGCAGCCTGAGTCTACGGCTGCGGAGGGTGTTGGACCCAGTAGAGCCTAGTAGCTGTAGCTTCATTTGTTGTACTTCTTTTGTAGTAGTGAGTTAGACTCTTGTACCTTTACATTTTATACTTTTACATTCTGTACTTTATATTCCTATACCTTGTTACGTTTCTACTGTTGTGGTGGTGATATATACTGTAGTAGCTTTTACTTCTCTACTGTTGTACCTTTTTACTATTAGTTGCATAGCATGGTGAATGTGGTTTACTTTCCTGCTTTTCGGTTACTTTCTCATTGGACGACTGGGTTTTGGGATTAGTCGAGTCGAGCCATTTCTTGGGTCCTGTAGAGATTCGGGAATTGGGTCGTAACAGTGAGTTACTAGTGTAGGGAGGGAGCTAGCTGCCCCATGGGACTTGGGGTTAGGACTAGCCAACCTACACCAACTTTTAGGACCTCTGGACAAACCGGGGTAGTCGGACGAGGGTACGCGGACTTTGGAGGGGCGAGACCCCTGTTTGTTTCTGAGGGGCGTGACCCCTGTTCTGAGAGGGCAAGGCCCTATGCTGTTTCGTGATTTACTTTGTGAAAGATCCCTTCTAGGAGGGGGTGACGTAATAATTGCGGAAATAAATATAAACAATATCACAAAATAGGCAATCACACAATGTACACAAAGATTTTTAGGTGGAAACCCAAACCGGGTAAAAACCACCACCTAACCCTCTCGAGTTAGGATTTTCCGATCAACCTAGTTGATCAAATCCACTAACCGAATCACTTTGAACGAGGGTGATTCAACCTCAATACAACCACGCTACAAGTACGAGGGTAGCGTTCCTCAACCCCTTCTCTCCACGAGAAGGATTTTGTCCCACGAAGGAGACGGGAATTCGCAAAGCGAATACCCAACCAAAATACAAAGATAGAATAAACAACAGTCCTATAGAGCCAACAAAATTAAACCTAGCTTCTATAGGAAATAGGAAACTCCCCTTTGCAAGGAGTGCGTCGACGATGACGCGGTGCGTGTGCCACGCGATGGCGCTACGTCGCTCTCGTTATCTACGGCGGGAGAGCGGGCGCGCAAACTGTTTGATGCTCTCAAGATGTAGAGCTTGAGCTTGGAGAGCAAGTGCTTCAATTGGACACAAAAGAGTGGAACTAAGTTGCTTAGGTGTGTCTCTTGTTTCTCTTAGTGTGTATCTTGTGTATTTCTAAGTGTCTCTTCTGTTGTGTTTGTGTTACAAAGGTTCCCCTCTATTTATAGAGGCCTTAGGAAGGCTTTGGAAGGCTTGGAAAAGCTTCCATAGCCGTTGGGTGCAAAGCCCAAGAGAATCAGGCCGAAATCAGGACAATGATTACACTTCACAGGGTTATCAGACGTCTAACTCTGGCATCAGACGTCTGGAAGGCCACTTTAAGACGTCTGATTCCAAGGTCAGACGTCTGATTCTATGCGGGTTTCTCCCTGACTTGAATCAGATCTAAACAGGGTTTTTGTACAAGTCCATCAGACGACATAGAGGACGTCTGGCACTAAGTCTGGACGTCTGGAAACCTACTTTTACCGTGGGAATTGATTTCCAAACGTTGCAACGGCTAGAAAATCTCTGAGAAGAGATTTTGGGTCAGCCGAGGCAAAACGGTCATTTATCAGACGTCTGTGAAGTCTTATGGACGTCTGATAAGGCTCTAACGGTCATATTCTTGAGTGTCTTCTAAGCCAGCCAACGGTCCACTAACTGGACGTCTGGCAAAGTCATCAGACGTCTCCTAAGACGTCTGGTATAAGGTCTGGACGTCTGAATTCATCAGACAGAACTAACTATGTCCAGCCTAACAGTTATCAGACGTCTGAAACAACAGTCAGACGTCTTAAAATCCTTTATCAGACGTCTGATTCGTGAATTAGACGTCTGGAAAGTCAGTTTTAACCCTATATTGGTTTTCTAAGTGTTCTACAGAAAACCTACGTATCCTAGGGTTGTGCAGGTATTCCTAGGACTACTGTTAGGGTTCTTTGAGGCTCTTTAACATAATGTCTAAGGAAAATAAAGAGCAAGAAAATAAATACAAGAGATACATGAAAGGATAAAAAAGAATCTATCCTATTCTTCTTGTCTTCCATCTCCAATCTTTCGCTCCACGCGAACCTCCTCTATTTTCCGTCAAGCTCCTCCAATCCGTCCTGGATGCGAGCTCGAGTTCCGTCTAAACACGTCTTCATTTGCAATTGACCTGAAATCTAGGACTCAAATTGCAAATGTTAAATAACACGTGTTTTGTTATCATCAAAACAAATGATCGTGGTGCTCTAGCACCAACAATCTCCCCCTTTTTGATGATGACAAAACCGTAAATAATAATGCATAAAAATCCTCCCCCTTTTTGACATTATCAAAAAGGTTTGATTGATTTTATATTACTGCCCCTTAAAACATGCTCTTCTATTTATTTTTAACAAAGGTAATACTCTCCCCTTTTTGTAACAACAAGATAGCTATTATTTTTCTCCCCCTTACTAAAGGAAATTTAGCTACCTTATTTCTCCCCCTTAAAAATTGACAATTAGCTCATCCTTTTTTTAACTCCCCCTATCTAAATGCTTATGATAAAAAGATAGGGTAAAGGGTTTTACCTCACCTACCATGGCCAATAAAATGGCCCGAATGGTGGTGGTGGATGCCACATCGGATGGGGCTCCCATCCGTAGCTTGGAGGCCCGGGCATTGGCGCCGGTCTCCAATCTGGTGGTCGACGTGCGGCGGGTCCGTCGTTTGTTCGCCGTCTCGTCGGTCTTCTTGTTCTCCTCCTTGGTCTACTCATTGGTTCTCCCAACTTGAGTTGACCAGCCTTGAGCCTGTAGGTCCAGTCCCTTATGTTGTAATTATCCCTGAATCCTACAAAACAAGATTCTAATTCTTTTTTCGGTATCCAAGTGGGCTTGGATCCGGATTTGTTAGAAGGTCTCCTTGATGGAGATCCTTTCTCAATCTTAGGGCTATAAAAATTATCAACTTTGTTGATTAATTTGTTAGAATTTTCCCTAAGACATGCGATTTCTTTTTCTATAATATTCATCTTAGTCTTTAAATCAGAAATTTCTATTTTTAGACTATCATTTTCCTCAATCAATTTATTATTTTCATTGATGAGGTCTTGATTTTCTAACAATAGGTTATCAATTCTAGGATTAGCTTCTAGATCCTTAAGTTTTATTTCTAACCTATCATTTTCAAATTTAAGAAAGCTAAGGTTCTTTTTAATGCTTTTATTTTCTACCCTAAGTGATTTACTAATCTCAAAAAGTTCATTAAAAGCTTCTTGTAAATCCAGGTTTACCTCATTGTCGGAGTCGCTTTCGCTGTCGCTATTGCTTCCTCTGGCCATGAAACCAAAGCAAGCGGTTTCTTCCTTTTCTTCTTCTTCTTCCTCCGAGCTGGAATCGTCATGAGTGCCTTCCAACCTCCTCCATATCTCGTGGGCGGTGGTGCACTCTTGGATTTTCTCGAACTCTTCCGGACTCAACGCGCAATACAAGGCATTCATTGCCCTTGCGTTGAGTGAGAGATCTTGAATCTGCAGCTGCGAGTAGCCTCCTTGGGGTCGCTTCGGGATCTCGTATGGGGTTTCGCAACATCCCCATAGAGCGAAGTCCGTGGCTTGAAGCCACGTCTTCATCCGCAGCTTCCAGTAGGGGTAGTTGCTCCCGTCGAAGAACGGCGGACGGGTTGTGGACTGCCCCTCGGAAATCCTGCTTGTGGAACAGCTTCCCTCCATGTGATCTTTCCGCGGATGTTACTCCTGTCGGCGGAAAACCTGCTCTGATACCAATTTAAAGTTCCCTTCTAGGAGGGGGTGACGTAATAATTGCGGAAATAAATATAAACAATATCACAAAATAGGCAATCACACAATGTACACAAAGATTTTTAGGTGGAAACCCAAACCGGGTAAAAACCACCACCTAACCCTCTCGAGTTAGGATTTTCCGATCAACCTAGTTGATCAAATCCACTAACCGAATCACTTTGAACGAGGGTGATTCAACCTCAATACAACCACGCTACAAGTACGAGGATAGCGTTCCTCAACCCCTTCTCTCCACGAGAAGGATTTTGTCCCACGAAGGAGACGGGAATTCGCAAAGCGAATACCCAACCAAAATACAAAGATAGAATAAACAACAGTCCTATAGAGCCAACAAAATTAAACCTAGCTTCTATAGGAAATAGGAAACTCCCCTTTGCAAGGAGTGCGTCGACGATGACGCGGTGCGTGTGCCACGCGATGGCGCTACGTCGCTCTCGTTATCTACGGCGGGAGAGCGGGCGCGCAAACTGTTTGATGCTCTCAAGATGTAGAGCTTGAGCTTGGAGAGCAAGTGCTTCAATTGGACACAAAAGAGTGGAACTAAGTTGCTTAGGTGTGTCTCTTGTTTCTCTTAGTGTGTATCTTGTGTATTTCTAAGTGTCTCTTCTGTTGTGTTTGTGTTACAAAGGTTCCCCTCTATTTATAGAGGCCTTAGGAAGGCTTTGAAAGGCTTGGAAAAGCTTCCATAGCCGTTGGGTGCAAAGCCCAAGAGAATCAGGCCGAAATCAGGACAATGATTACACTTCACAGGGTTATCAGACGTCTAACTCTGGCATCAGACGTCTGGAAGGCCACTTTAAGACGTCTGATTCCAAGGTCAGACGTCTGATTCTATGCGGGTTTCTCCCTGACTTGAATCAGATCTAAACAGGGTTTTTGTACAAGTCCATCAGACGACATAGAGGACGTCTGGCACTAAGTCTGGACGTCTGGAAACCTACTTTTACCGTGGGAATTGATTTCCAAACGTTGCAACGGCTAGAAAATCTCTGAGAAGAGATTTTGGGTCAGCCGAGGCAAAACGGTCATTTATCAGACGTCTGTGAAGTCTTATGGACGTCTGATAAGGCTCTAACGGTCATATTCTTGAGTGTCTTCTAAGCCAGCCAACGGTCCACTAACTGGACGTCTGGCAAAGTCATCAGACGTCTCCTAAGACGTCTGGTATAAGGTCTGGACGTCTGAATTCATCAGACAGAACTAACTATGTCCAGCCTAACAGTTATCAGACGTCTGAAACAACAGTCAGACGTCTTAAAATCCTTTATCAGACGTCTGATTCGTGAATTAGACGTCTGGAAAGTCAGTTTTAACCCTATATTGGTTTTCTAAGTGTTCTACAGAAAACCTACGTATCCTAGGGTTGTGCAGGTATTCCTAGGACTACTGTTAGGGTTCTTTGAGGCTCTTTAACATAATGTCTAAGGAAAATAAAGAGCAAGAAAATAAATACAAGAGATACATGAAAGGATAAAAAAGAATCTATCCTATTCTTCTTGTCTTCCATCTCCAATCTTTCGCTCCACGCGAACCTCCTCTATTTTCCGTCAAGCTCCTCCAATCCGTCCTGGATGCGAGCTCGAGTTCCGTCTAAACACGTCTTCATTTGCAATTGACCTGAAATCTAGGACTCAAATTGCAAATGTTAAATAACACGTGTTTTGTTATCATCAAAACAAATGATCGTGGTGCTCTAGCACCAACAATCTCCCCCTTTTTGATGATGACAAAACTGTAAATAATAATGCATAAAAATCCTCCCCCTTTTTGACATTATCAAAAAGGTTTGATTGATTTTATATTACTGCCCCTTAAAACATGCTCTTCTATTTATTTTTAACAAAGGTAATACTCTCCCCTTTTTGTAACAACAAGATAGCTATTATTTTTCTCCCCCTTACTAAAGGAAATTTAGCTACCTTATTTCTCCCCCTTAAAAATTGACAATTAGCTCATCCTTTTTTTAACTCCCCCTATCTAAATGCTTATGATAAAAAGATAGGGTAAAGGGTTTTACCTCACCTACCATGGCCAATAAAATGGCCCGAATGGTGGTGGTGGATGCCACATCGGATGGGGCTCCCATCCGTAGCTTGGAGGCCCGGGCATTGGCGCCGGTCTCCAATCTGGTGGTCGACGTGCGGCGGGTCCGTCGTTTGTTCGCCGTCTCGTCGGTCTTCTTGTTCTCCTCCTTGGTCTACTCATTGGTTCTCCCAACTTGAGTTGACCAGCCTTGAGCCTGTAGGTCCAGTCCCTTATGTTGTAATTATCCCTGAATCCTACAAAACAAGATTCTAATTCTTTTTTCGGTATCCAAGTGGGCTTGGATCCGGATTTGTTAGAAGGTCTCCTTGATGGAGATCCTTTCTCAATCTTAGGGCTATAAAAATTATCAACTTTGTTGATTAATTTGTTAGAATTTTCCCTAAGACATGCGATTTCTTTTTCTATAATATTCATCTTAGTCTTTAAATCAGAAATTTCTATTTTTAGACTATCATTTTCCTCAATCAATTTATTATTTTCATTGATGAGGTCTTGATTTTCTAACAATAGGTTATCAATTCTAGGATTAGCTTCTAGATCCTTAAGTTTTATTTCTAACCTATCATTTTCAGATTTAAGAAAGCTAAGGTTCTTTTTAATGCTTTTATTTTCTACCCTAAATGATTTACTAATCTCAAAAAGTTCATTAAAAGCTTCTTGTAAATCCAGGTTTACCTCATTGTCGGAGTCGCTTTCGCTGTCGCTATTGCTTCCTCTGGCCATGAAACCAAAGCAAGCGGTTTCTTCCTTTTCTTCTTCTTCTTCCTCCGAGCTGGAATCGTCATGAGTGCCTTCCAACCTCCTCCATATCTCGTGGGCGGTGGTGCACTCTTGGATTTTCTCGAACTCTTCCGGACTCAACGTGCAATACAAGGCATTCATTGCCCTTGCGTTGAGTGAGAGATCTTGAATCTGCAGCTGCGAGTAGCCTCCTTGGGGTCGCTTCGGGATCTCGTATGGGGTTTCGCAACATCCCCATAGAGCGAAGTCCGTGGCTTGAAGCCACGTCTTCATCCGCAGCTTCCAGTAGGGGTAGTTGCTCCCGTCGAAGAACGGCGGACGGGTTGTGGACTGCCCCTCGGAAATCCTGCTTGTGGAACAGCTTCCCTCCATGTGATCTTTCCGCGGATGTTACTCCTGTCGGCGGAAAACCTGCTCTGATACCAATTTAAAGTTCCCTTCTAGGAGGGGGTGACGTAATAATTGCGGAAATAAATATAAACAATATCACAAAATAGGCAATCACACAATGTACACAAAGATTTTTAGGTGGAAACCCAAACCGGGTAAAAACCACCACCTAACCCTCTCGAGTTAGGATTTTCCGATCAACCTAGTTGATCAAATCCACTAACCGAATCACTTTGAACGAGGGTGATTCAACCTCAATACAACCACGCTACAAGTACGAGGATAGCGTTCCTCAACCCCTTCTCTCCACGAGAAGGATTTTGTCCCACGAAGGAGACGGGAATTCGCAAAGCGAATACCCAACCAAAATACAAAGATAGAATAAACAACAGTCCTATAGAGCCAACAAAATTAAACCTAGCTTCTATAGGAAATAGGAAACTCCCCTTTGCAAGGAGTGCGTCGACGATGACGCGGTGCGTGTGCCACGCGATGGCGCTACGTCGCTCTCGTTATCTACGGCGGGAGAGCGGGCGCGCAAACTGTTTGATGCTCTCAAGATGTAGAGCTTGAGCTTGGAGAGCAAGTGCTTCAATTGGACACAAAAGAGTGGAACTAAGTTGCTTAGGTGTGTCTCTTGTTTCTCTTAGTGTGTATCTTGTGTATTTCTAAGTGTCTCTTCTGTTGTGTTTGTGTTACAAAGGTTCCCCTCTATTTATAGAGGCCTTAGGAAGGCTTTGAAAGGCTTGGAAAAGCTTCCATAGCCGTTGGGTGCAAAGCCCAAGAGAATCAGGCCGAAATCAGGACAATGATTACACTTCACAGGGTTATCAGACGTCTAACTCTGGCATCAGACGTCTGGAAGGCCACTTTAAGACGTCTGATTCCAAGGTCAGACGTCTGATTCTATGCGGGTTTCTCCCTGACTTGAATCAGATCTAAACAGGGTTTTTGTACAAGTCCATCAGACGACATAGAGGACGTCTGGCACTAAGTCTGGACGTCTGGAAACCTACTTTTACCGTGGGAATTGATTTCCAAACGTTGCAACGGCTAGAAAATCTCTGAGAAGAGATTTTGGGTCAGCCGAGGCAAAACGGTCATTTATCGGACGTCTGTGAAGTCTTATGGACGTCTGTTAAGGCTCTAACGGTCATATTCTTGAGTGTCTTCTAAGCCAGCCAACGGTCCACTAACTGGACGTCTGGCAAAGTCATCAGACGTCTCCTAAGACGTCTGGTATAAGGTCTGGACGTCTGAATTCATCAGACAGAACTAACTATGTCCAGCCTAACAGTTATCAGACGTCTGAAACAACAGTCAGACGTCTTAAAATCCTTTATCAGACGTCTGATTCGTGAATTAGACGTCTGGAAAGTCAGTTTTAACCCTATATTGGTTTTCTAAGTGTTCTACAGAAAACCTACGTATCCTAGGGTTGTGCAGGTATTCCTAGGACTACTGTTAGGGTTCTTTGAGGCTCTTTAACATAATGTCTAAGGAAAATAAAGAGCAAGAAAATAAATACAAGAGATACATGAAAGGCTAAAAAAGAATCTATCCTATTCTTCTTGTCTTCCATCTCCAATCTTTCGCTCCACGCGAACCTCCTCTATTTTCCGTCAAGCTCCTCCAATCCGTCCTGGATGCGAGCTCGAGTTCCGTCTAAACACGTCTTCATTTGCAATTGACCTGAAATCTAGGACTCAAATTGCAAATGTTAAATAACACGTGTTTTGTTATCATCAAAACAAATGATCGTGGTGCTCTAGCACCAACAATCTCCCCCTTTTTGATGATGACAAAACTGTAAATAATAATGCATAAAAATCCTCCCCCTTTTTGACATTATCAAAAAGGTTTGATTGATTTTATATTACTGCCCCTTAAAACATGCTCTTCTATTTATTTTTAACAAAGGTAATACTCTCCCCTTTTTGTAACAACAAGATAGCTATTATTTTTCTCCCCCTTACTAAAGGAAATTTAGCTACCTTATTTCTCCCCCTTAAAAATTGACAATTAGCTCATCCTTTTTTTAACTCCCCCTATCTAAATGCTTATGATAAAAAGATAGGGTAAAGGGTTTTACCTCACCTACCATGGCCAATAAAATGGCCCGAATGGTGGTGGTGGATGCCACATCGGATGGGGCTCCCATCCGTAGCTTGGAGGCCCGGGCATTGGCGCCGGTCTCCAATCTGGTGGTCGACGTGCGGCGGGTCCGTCGTTTGTTCGCCGTCTCGTCGGTCTTCTTGTTCTCCTCCTTGGTCTACTCATTGGTTCTCCCAACTTGAGTTGACCAGCCTTGAGCCTGTAGGTCCAGTCCCTTATGTTGTAATTATCCCTGAATCCTACAAAACAAGATTCTAATTCTTTTTTCGGTATCCAAGTGGGCTTGGATCCGGATTTGTTAGAAGGTCTCCTTGATGGAGATCCTTTCTCAATCTTAGGGCTATAAAAATTATCAACTTTGTTGATTAATTTGTTAGAATTTTCCCTAAGACATGCGATTTCTTTTTCTATAATATTCATCTTAGTCTTTAAATCAGAAATTTCTATTTTTAGACTATCATTTTCCTCAATCAATTTATTATTTTCATTGATGAGGTCTTGATTTTCTAACAATAGGTTATCAATTCTAGGATTAGCTTCTAGATCCTTAAGTTTTATTTCTAACCTATCATTTTCAGATTTAAGAAAGCTAAGGTTCTTTTTAATGCTTTTATTTTCTACCCTAAATGATTTACTAATCTCAAAAAGTTCATTAAAAGCTTCTTGTAAATCCAGGTTTACCTCATTGTCGGAGTCGCTTTCGCTGTCGCTATTGCTTCCTCTGGCCATGAAACCAAAGCAAGCGGTTTCTTCCTTTTCTTCTTCTTCTTCCTCCGAGCTGGAATCGTCATGAGTGCCTTCCAACCTCCTCCATATCTCGTGGGCGGTGGTGCACTCTTGGATTTTCTCGAACTCTTCCGGACTCAACGCGCAATACAAGGCATTCATTGCCCTTGCGTTGAGTGAGAGATCTTGAATCTGCAGCTGCGAGTAGCCTCCTTGGGGTCGCTTCGGGATCTCGTATGGGGTTTCGCAACATCCCCATAGAGCGAAGTCCGTGGCTTGAAGCCACGTCTTCATCCGCAGCTTCCAGTAGGGGTAGTTGCTCCCGTCGAAGAACGGCGGACGGGTTGTGGACTGCCCCTCGGAAATCCTGCTTGTGGAACAGCTTCCCTCCATGTGATCTTTCCGCGGATGTTACTCCTGTCGGCGGAAAACCTGCTCTGATACCAATTTAAAGTTCCCTTCTAGGAGGGGGTGACGTAATAATTGCGGAAATAAATATAAACAATATCACAAAATAGGCAATCACACAATGTACACAAAGATTTTTAGGTGGAAACCCAAACCGGGTAAAAACCACCACCTAACCCTCTCGAGTTAGGATTTTCCGATCAACCTAGTTGATCAAATCCACTAACCGAATCACTTTGAACGAGGGTGATTCAACCTCAATACAACCACGCTACAAGTACGAGGATAGCGTTCCTCAACCCCTTCTCTCCACGAGAAGGATTTTGTCCCACGAAGGAGACGGGAATTCGCAAAGCGAATACCCAACCAAAATACAAAGATAGAATAAACAACAGTCCTATAGAGCCAACAAAATTAAACCTAGCTTCTATAGGAAATAGGAAACTCCCCTTTGCAAGGAGTGCGTCGACGATGACGCGGTGCGTGTGCCACGCGATGGCGCTACGTCGCTCTCGTTATCTACGGCGGGAGAGCGGGCGCGCAAACTGTTTGATGCTCTCAAGATGTAGAGCTTGAGCTTGGAGAGCAAGTGCTTCAATTGGACACAAAAGAGTGGAACTAAGTTGCTTAGGTGTGTCTCTTGTTTCTCTTAGTGTGTATCTTGTGTATTTCTAAGTGTCTCTTCTGTTGTGTTTGTGTTACAAAGGTTCCCCTCTATTTATAGAGGCCTTAGGAAGGCTTTGAAAGGCTTGGAAAAGCTTCCATAGCCGTTGGGTGCAAAGCCCAAGAGAATCAGGCCGAAATCAGGACAATGATTACACTTCACAGGGTTATCAGACGTCTAACTCTGGCATCAGACGTCTGGAAGGCCACTTTAAGACGTCTGATTCCAAGGTCAGACGTCTGATTCTATGCGGGTTTCTCCCTGACTTGAATCAGATCTAAACAGGGTTTTTGTACAAGTCCATCAGACGACATAGAGGACGTCTGGCACTAAGTCTGGACGTCTGGAAACCTACTTTTACCGTGGGAATTGATTTCCAAACGTTGCAACGGCTAGAAAATCTCTGAGAAGAGATTTTGGGTCAGCCGAGGCAAAACGGTCATTTATCGGACGTCTGTGAAGTCTTATGGACGTCTGTTAAGGCTCTAACGGTCATATTCTTGAGTGTCTTCTAAGCCAGCCAACGGTCCACTAACTGGACGTCTGGCAAAGTCATCAGACGTCTCCTAAGACGTCTGGTATAAGGTCTGGACGTCTGAATTCATCAGACAGAACTAACTATGTCCAGCCTAACAGTTATCAGACGTCTGAAACAACAGTCAGACGTCTTAAAATCCTTTATCAGACGTCTGATTCGTGAATTAGACGTCTGGAAAGTCAGTTTTAACCCTATATTGGTTTTCTAAGTGTTCTACAGAAAACCTACGTATCCTAGGGTTGTGTAGGTATTCCTAGGACTACTGTTAGGGTTCTTTGAGGCTCTTTAACATAATGTCTAAGGAAAATAAAGAGCAAGAAAATAAATACAAGAGATACATGAAAGGATAAAAAAGAATCTATCCTATTCTTCTTGTCTTCCATCTCCAATCTTTCGCTCCACGCGAACCTCCTCTATTTTCCGTCAAGCTCCTCCAATCCGTCCTGGATGCGAGCTCGAGTTCCGTCTAAACACGTCTTCATTTGCAATTGACCTGAAATCTATGACTCAAATTGCAAATGTTAAATAACACGTGTTTTGTTATCATCAAAACAAATGATCGTGGTGCTCTAGCACCAACACTTTGGGCATTCCCGCTAGTGGAAACGACCGATTGCATGTCAGTGCGGGGTAGCTACCTGTGTGCTTATCACCCGTGCTGTAGTCACTGCTACGTTGCGACAATGACTTTGGGGTGGTTGACTCGGTGTAGGACTACTGCGGGGGACTCTCCCGGCCATGAGAGCACCACGTGTACCTTCTACTCCACGAAAAGGACTGCAATTAAGATCATTCCCACAAGGAACAAGCAAGATCAAGAAATAATTGGATCCTTTGTGAAATAAATGAATCAGAAATACATAAATGAAATAAATAGAAATGAGAATTAAAACCTGGTTGCTTGTTTTACTTTACTTGCACATAAATAATGTAAATACCACTCTACTTAGCGTTCGCTGACTCTGTCTTTTCGTAATCCTATTCAAGACCAAGAGTTGAGCAGCCCGAGTTTAAGCTGCAGAGGGTGCTGAGACCAGCTAAGCCCAGCCATAGTAGTTTCTTTCCAGCCCTTTTGTTTCTGCTGTAGTTGTGAGTAATGGACTTTTAAATTATTGTTCCTGTTACTTTCTATTTTCTTTCCACTGTGGTTGTGGTGGTGGCATGTACTATATTGATACAATTGCTCTATTTTCCTTTACTATTTCATTTTTCCTTCTGCTTAGTTATATTGCATGTATGAATGTGGTTTATTTCCTGCTTTTGGTTATTTCTCATTGGATGACTAGGTCTTGAGATTAGTCGAGGCGAGCCGATCTCAGGTCCTGTTAGGATCTGGGAACCGGGTTATAACTATAGTGGACGTTGATGTGCTATATACATCAAACAACACATTGGACAAAACCAATAAGATGTAGCAGTGGCAAATACGGTTTCGCTCATTCCACTCATCCATCGCCTTTTAACCTTCAGGAGTGGGTCTTTCCTTGTCCAAAATTAGGCATATGATTTCCAACATCAAGATCAACCCAATGATAAATGCCAATGGTTAAAATTTTGCCCACCAAATATTTTGAGTATACCAGATAAGTCTACACATGATTTGAAAGTCATTTCCATCATCCCAAATATTTTAGATCTACAAGATACCTTCTCGAAGATCGTTGAAATAACGCATATAGGAAATAAATAAATAAAAACATATGCATTTCCAACGATTTTTCACAGATCAAAAATATAAATTAAGCAAGTTAAACAAGATATAGAAAGGTCTAGAATAAAATAAAGAATAAAGAATAAGTAATAGCACAAATAACCAAACTGAAGAGAGGTTAAGAGTTACTCTAATCAAAGCGCGCATGAAGGACTTCCCTTAAAGAGAATATCGCTCCCACAATAGCGGTGCATCGGGATTTAATTAACTTCTCCTAGGATACAACGATCTACCTCTAAAATTCGACATACTCCAAACTTGAACGTCCTCAAAAATTACCTCAGGTAAATGAAGCCAAAATAGTTTGGTTGATCAACCAAATTTTGACCGATCTACCAATTTAATTGGTTGATTAATCAAAAACTCTTATAAATCACTCTCAAACTCCTTGTGCACGATTGACAAATTTAATTAGAGATTAATCTACCAATCTTAGGTACGTCGAACAAACACACTAAGAAAGAGAGATAAAAATGAGTGAGGGAGGGAGAGTGGAGAAAGTTTCTACTCTTATTGTGTGTCAAATGAAAGTCCTCTCGTGGCCTTTATATAGAGCCAACGACTTAACATTTATGGAAATTCACCTTTTATGAAAATACAATAATTAATCGATCAATTTAGTCTCATTAATTGATCAAAATTAACTTTATTAATTGGTCAACTAAACTAATTAATCGACATCAAATTTGACCCATTGATTGATCAAAATAATTAATCAACCAATTTTACATTTTAATCGATCAATACATAACAACATAATGAGATTAGAAACCTATAGCAAGAGAGTCTAAGTTCTAAGTTCCAAATTAATTCTCACCCAAGCCCGAGTCGAGGTTAGACGTAGGGTGGGGCACGTGCACACATGCATGGTCCCAGCCCCAGCTCTTACTCTTTGTTACATAAGTCATGGGTGACAGAAACCTTTTACACTTACCAAGAGATTTGTCACTTCTAGTATGAGACTAAAAATCTATACCAAATCTTATGGATTTCAATATGAATTCCTACATCACTATATATATATATATATCAACTTCATCTCGATTAATACAATTAAGCTCCCAAAATCAATAGTGGATTCCACACTTTCTATCGGTGGAATGGGAGAATTCAGGTTGCTTGGCCAGATAGAGGAGATTTTGATGTTGTTCAGTCGCAAAGGTCTAGGATTGAGTTTGTTTCGTTCGTACATTCTGCGACAAACCTCTTGGTGATTAGAATAGAGGGTTTAGGAGGCAATAATTGGTAGGGTTGCGAATATTCTTTGCAGCTGCCTCATCGTCTGCAGGGCATAATTTGGTTGGACAATATTCAATTTCGGTACATTATTCGTATGGTTTTCACTCTGGTTGGCCATTTGTTGTCATTTTGACCTTCCTTTCGCTTGCCAATTGATCGTCGGTTCCGAATGTAGGAGGCTATGAGTCATGTGGTATAGTCCCTCTACCTCTTTTTAGTTGCCTCCATAGAGTGGGGAATAAATAAGATAGACTCCCAAATTTTATAATATATATACACTATTTTGAAGTAGGTATATTTTAATATAAATTAGTGTTAATGTGATGTAATAAGATAATTTGATTTTAATATTGATTGATGGAATAAAATAAGTTGTATAGTTTGACTTTAAATTTAATTCCTTTAACATTCCTTTGACATTCTTTTTACGAAAGGATATCCGTTGTTATCCTTTTGTCAAACGTAGCCTTAGGCCTCGTTTGCCGATGAAATAAGGGAGGTGATAAAAATAGGTGACCTCAATCAACATTTTTATATATCTTTTCATTACATTGCATTAATATCAATATATATTAAAATATATTCACTCAAATATAACATATCTATTAAAATATATTTACAATATCACATCAACCCACTTACGTCCACATCTTAATATTAAATAAATATCTACTAACATTACATCAATATACCAATCAATTTATCCATACATTATTTTATTTCGAAACAACTCTTATCTAGGTAGATGCCAAATGCATCCTTAGGGAAGCTAATTAGGTTTCTCCACTATTTTTTGTTTGGATGCAAAGCATACGTTGCAATGTACAAAGTACGTGGTGGTTTCAATTGTATTTACATTTTCGACAAGTAAAAATTACGTTTTAGAGGTGAAAAAATACTTTTCAAATGAAAAATTACTTTTCATAAATAAAATTTACTTTTTAGGTGAAGAATCATTTTCCATCGAAAGAAAGATAAAATACATTGATGTATTTTTATTTTTAATTGGAGTATTTTTAATCGATGAAAAATTATTTTCAATCGATGTATTTTAATTTTCAACTCATATATTTTGATATTTTCACATTTGATGTGATAGGTTACTTTTTCTAAATAGTAGTGGACCCTCCATTTGCTTTTTATAAAGTAAGACTTCGTTGATTTTTGACATTGAATCGATGTATTTTACTTAATTTTTCCCTTTAGCAAGGGCTCAAGGACTCGCAACTTTTTTAAAGTGAATCGATGTGAGTGAAGCCCCAAGTGTTGCATGATGCATTGTAATTAATGTACAGGTTTTTTTTACTTTTAATTTTTTAAATAAAATTAAGATCAACGTTCAATGTAACAAGAATAGTGACCCACGTGCCTTTCGGTGGGTCGGTATAAGACGCCGGTAACATCTCAGTCAAACTAATAATTAGTTTGTCCCCCTTCCCCGTCACATTCCCAAACCTCTCACCGTCACCCTCATCGGTCCTTCAAAACCTCACATGCATGATCACACACATCACCCCGCATCCGACACGTACGCCTCTCTCTCCTCGTCATTCCGTCCAAACTCTCTCACAAACAACCCAAACTTCCAAAAAACATTCCCCGCATGGCGGCGACTTCAGGCGATGACATGGGGACTCGCAAGGCGAACCACGACCGCTTGTACGTGGAGAGCCGTCGGGCCTTCCTGAGGAGCTACAAGCTCTGCCTCGAGGAGCCATCCACGGCCGGCCAAATGCGCGGCGTGGTGCAACGCCTAGGCCGCACGGTTCGCGCCCGGATACGCATGGCCAAGAAGGCGAGATGGTTCGCCAGGTCCCGTGTTCAGAGGGGCATGTCCGGTTTATTTCGGCGTTCCAGGCGGTGTCGCGTGTTGCGGTGGCTCTCAAAAGGGAGGCACGGCGGGAGGAGGACCGCCGCACCCGGCGGTTGTTGGTTTGGACGATGGTGCTGAGACAAGTTAAGCTTGTGATAGATTCCTGGTTAGTTTGTTTCGTTGGTTTGTTAGGGTGGTTGTGGTTCGTCATCTTTTAGTTGTTGGATTAAATGTTAAATCGGTTGGAACTTTTGGATGCCATCGGAGATGTGGGGGGATCTTGAAGAAGTGGGTCATATTTGTTGCTTCTTCCTTTTTCTTTATTTTGAAAAATCTTTAGCACATCACTTGCCTCACCTATCAAATCTAAGTCATTTATGAAAAAAAATATATCTTTTTTTTTTTTTCTCATTCTCTCTTCATTAATAACTTAGATTTTATAGATGAGATTTAAGATGAGATCTATAAGCGTGGATAACATTACTCTTTTCTTCTAGTGTTTAATTTTTTTTTGTAAGTGAGCTCCATTCTCAGAATAAAAGTTTCGTGGCATACTTAATTCGGAACTAATTGGTCAGGGAGAGGTAATATTTTGATTTTTTTTTTGTCAGGATTTTTAAAAATACTGAAATTTCATGCCGGTTTTACGTACGTTTTCGGACTTTGATAGCAAAACTACCAAGAAAAAGGAAAAATCCAGGTTTTATGTTAGTTAACGTGAAAAAAGATTGGGACTCATTGGGAACCATTTGCATATCATTCTGCTCTGGAGCACTTAAATCCAGACCCTCATCTCTAATGCAAATTATAATGCTTTTCCTTTTTTATGCATGGCATCTCGTGAAGTACTCGATCCAGATCTGTACCACAGCCTTCGTGTTAGTAGTACTGAGACTTATGGTTAGATTGCGTATTGCTATGACACAGCTTCGAAGATTCAGTTGACCAATTAGTATGAGAAAGAAGTCATTTGGTATTTGAATCGGAGAGGGTTTCATCAAGGGTGGTCAACGTTTCAAAGAATTTGGTCCGTCAAAATTCAACACATGTAATGGATTGGCTAAGTGTCGTATTGAGTTGAAAACTTCATGGACTTCTAACCTTTGCTAACTATAAGATATCCAAATCTCCGAAGCTTAGTAAAAAGAAACGTAAATTGTAACCGATAATTTAAAAAATTAATTTAGAGATACACCTACGTATACATATCCATAGGCCTAAGGAACAAAAATGCACTCAAAAAATTCGTCAGAGGAACGAAGAGGATTTCAATGCGAAAGGTCAAAAGGAGCAACAATTCATAGCTTTTTATAGCATGGCAAAACTTCAAGCGCGCATGCACATAATTTTAAAGAGAGCTCTGATCACCATCAAGATATATGTTCCATCAGAATGCCACATCCTGTTTATATTCTTCCAAACGGGGAAAAAGAAAACGATTTTGGTATCAGTAGTATCATGTCAAGGAACATATCAATTTGTGAGAAAAAAATTGGGTTGAGATTTCTGGATGAATTCCAGTGTGCATGAATTAACGTGGCGTCGATACGTGATATGTTCACATAAAATCAAAGAGTTTTTATTTAAACGTCAGAAGAGATAGGGTGCTAGACTTGTGATACGTAGAGTTCTGGTAGTTCGGAAAGTTACTGTGTGGGTGGAAGGTGATGATGACACTTAACCTTTAGGTGCCGAATCTCACGCTCATCGACCAAATTTCCAGAAGAATGGTAAAGAAAGCAAAAGTCGTCCACGGAAGGCTACGCCCATTCAAACTTTGGCCCTACCAACTTGACCAACATAACTGACCTGTTTCTTGTGCTTTGACATAGATGGAGCTTTTTAGAGAATCTCGTATACGTAGATCTAAAATTTATCGCTACTGCATTGATGCGCTTGACTCTTATTTTCTTTTTTTTTTATTTGCATTTACTCATACTTTTATAAGTTTTTAACACAAATGTCCCAATAATCTTTAGATATTAAATCTGTAACCTTGGGTTCCCAATATTATTATAGGTAATTCTGAAATCACAAAATTTATTACATATATATCCTTATAAAGAATGGGTCATGTAAAATAAAGAATTTCTTTTATAAAAAAATTCCTTATTTTTATTTTTAAGTCCCTCTCTTTCCTTTCTCTCTTCTCCGCCTCCTTCCTCTTCCTCCATCTTTGGCAAGGGTGTTGAGGGTCGATGGGAGGTCCAATGCTTTGCCTTTGTCGACACCATCTCCTTTGGCCTCCTCTATGTCTTCTTTCTCCGTCTTCTCCTCCTTGATCATCACACCTCCAACAACCTTCTCACCTCCAACACCACCTCCATCCCTCAAGTTCTACTTACCGAACTTCATTCACAATCAAACTAGCATCTTCCAAAGTCTTATGCAAGTCACTTTGATCCTTCCTAGCAATTCCACCAATAAGCCCTCAAACTCCTCCCTCTTTTTGAATTTGTTCATATTAGTCTCTTCCATCAAACACTACATGCTCAATCCCTCTAGCAAGCTACCTTAGTTGCATGCATGACTTTACATTATCCATACATTAGTCTTATACAATCCTTAAATTGCTTTAAGAAGTTCCTAAAGAGAATGTCATTAAAATTCCTTCCACCAAGGTCCCGATCAAGAGCGAACACAAGCATCCTCACCTCCCTGGCTTGGTTTGGTTCTTTGTTGGATGTTAGGAGGAGGGGGAGTGCAAATCATGTAGGGGAGGATGGGGAGGGGGTAGAGGAGGTGGTTGGAAGCGTTGGCAACATTGTTGAAGAGTTTGAAGGTTCAAAGCTCTTGTAGGAGGGCTAGGAGAAAGGAAGCAGGTAGGGGAGAAAAAGTGAGCTTACTTTACCCATAGGCTTTTGTCTTGTATAAATATATACTCTTTTGTCTTTCTATGATACGATTTAAAAAGTTATTCTACTAGTACTTTGATTTTTGAGAGGACTTTTGTCTTTGCTTCACGCAAATGTTTGTATGTATTAACATTGTTTTTTAAAATTCCTTTTGCATGTGGATCTTGATAATTTATTCGATCAATATAATTTTCTGAAGTCCATTTAGATACTAAGCATGGACACATATCACACATATGATGCATACTACATGAAATTAAGTTCCTAATCTTGATCAAAGAAAAAGAATCTAGGCTCCTAATTTTTCATTAGGTAGAAAAGATGGTAATAAAGAAAATAACCCCTTATGATTTGCTAACCACCAATTGAAGCTATTTAAATATTGCTCTTGTGTTCATGTTAATCATTTCACTTTCTTATATATTTTTTTGTTTCATTTATAAGCCTCACAATAAATCAAGTCCAAGACCCACCTAGAAAAAGAAAAGTTCGCTTCACTTCTAATGAGATGCGCATGAGTGCCTTGTGTTCATGCAAATTTGATAGTAAAACTCATATGAAGAATATTAATTTGACAACAAAAAATAGGCATGAGTTAAATTACAAAATCTTCTCTAATTGACATGAGAGTTCATTATTCATCAAATATTAATTGTAAAAATCTCTCTCTAAATTGATCCAATATGTCCATTTAAATATCAAGCACTTATTCAATTGAACTTCCATTAGTATGATGTGAGATGTCTTTCGTTACATAAAAAATTTGAAAATAATTTATAAGTGAAAAGGTATTATTATACAAATAATAAATATTAGCATTCTCCAACTTCTCTGTCATAACATTAGTTTTTTAGCCATCATATTCTAGAAACATTCTAGCATAACGTAAGTTTGTGAGTTAGATCGACCAACCCGTGGCCAAATAACAGCCATGTATCCACATTTTGAAACTGCCAAAGCAAACTGCTTAGTTGTATGTAAAAGACATTGTCGATTTCTTGATTTTTTATGGAGCCCACCGCATGTGTAAGGAGTGTGTACTAGACTTTTTACGTAACAAAAGCAAGTATATATCACATGTGAATTTTAATTGTATAGAAATTTCTGTGGTGGATTCGATTTAAATGCATGTGTATCCCACCACTATGTTGCCAGAGGAGTTGCAAAAGAAGCTTCTAAATCACGGTCGTTATCCTTTAGACTCTATACATGAATTTATCACAACATGGGGGTTTTTTTCATAAGTCTTTCCTCGTAACCCCTACAATACAGTTAACCACACTTATAACCTTATTACTTCTGGCGGAATTACATCCCCTTTTTACGATTCTATTTGCAAACAAAAAAATTACCCCCTTGGTTGAGTGTTTTTTTATGGCTCACCCTTGATGATAAATCATCGACTCACTCAAATCTAAAGAAAAAGAGGTTGGCAATTCAAATACCAAGAATCATGAAGAAAGCTGTGATCATTTAATCTCTAGTTCTTTATTCATCAGAAGCTCATTCTTCCTACTCAACATATTTGAAGTTCCTACTATACCAACTCACCTGACAAAAAAAAAACTACCAATCTTTTGATCTTATAGCTCCCCCAGTACTTCTTTGGGATTGTCAGAAAGAAAGATGTTTGCACAATTTTTGACGAAAAAGTTTCAACTTCTACGCAGATTGCCCATGAAACTGCTTTTGTCATCCTAGACTATATTTCCACCAATTACTAATTCTGCTATCCTAAATCACGGGACTCTTAAACAAATTAGGTTATGATTTGTTGGGGTTAACCCACGTTTACAGTGAGGGTCAAGTGGACCTAACTTTGAGTTACAAACACGGGATAAGATAACCAATGTTGAAAGAGAGGTTGAGATAACCCTCATTCTTTACCCCCGCAAGCCCTCTCATACAGCATCACATGATCTCCCTAAGGCTCCCCTCCCAATCTCCCTAAAAATCTATCGCAAGGCAAAGCACTAGAAGTGCATAAGAATTAATCTACCTAAATTAAATTAAATTTTTACTTAACTTAGGAACAATATATACGTAAGCATCATAATTTACATCATAGTTAATTTGTTAACTTTATAGATAATAATTCTATTTTATGCTCCAAAAGAGAGACAATGTTAATTGTAGATGATTCGGGGTCGCAGATAATAGATCAGATCATACAAATTTGATCAAGACGACGACGGAAGTTCGATGCTTTTAAAATTGTCTTGATCAGACTTCTGTAGCACTACATACAACCTGTTACAACCCGGCTCCCGAATCCCTACAGGACACTAGATCGGCTCAACTGGACTAATCCCAAGACCCAATCGTCCAACAAGAAAATAACAAAAAAGCAGGAAAGTAAATCACATTCACTATGCTAAGTAACTAATAGTAAAAGAGTACATTAGTAAGGAAGTAAAAGCTACTGACAATACATATCACCACCACAATAGTAAAGCGGAAACAAAGTACAACAACATAAATGGTAACAAGAGTCTGAACTCACTAACAAAAGAAAGTTCAACAACAGGAAGGCTACTGCTGGCCGTGACTGGGCCCAGCACCCTCTGTAGCCAGCGACTTGGGCTGCTCAACACTTGGACCTGTAAAGGGGTACGAGTGAAACGGAGTTAGTGAACGCTGAGTAGAGTGGTAACCAAACTAACTAAAGCAGTAAAAACTAACAGGTAATTTATTTTACAAGCCATTTCTTTTTACCCATTGGTTTACGTTTCAGATCTCTTTCTTGATCTCGCATGTTCATCATGGGAACGATCTTGATTGCAGTCTTTTCCGAAGAGTAGAAGGCACACGTGGTGCTCTCCTAGCTAGGAGAGGCCCCCGTGGTAATCCTACACCCAGTCAACCACCCCGAGGTTACAGATAGACGTAACGGTGACTACGGCACGCACGATAAGCGCACGGGTAGCTACCCCGCACTGGCACACGGTCAGTCATTTCCGCTAGCAGGTATGCCCAAAGTACAGCACAGAACAGTATAGGGCCTAACCCTCTCAGTAACATGGGGTCTAGCCCCTCAGAACTAAACAGGGGTCTCGCCCTTCCACAGTCCGCGCACCCTCGTCTGACTACCCCGGTTTGCCCAGTGGGCCTAACAAGTTGGTGTAGGTTGGCTAGCTGAACCTCGGATCCCGTGGGGTGGCTAGCTCTCTCCCTACACTAGTAGCTCTCCTTGATACAGTGTATGCGAGGGCCAAAGAAGTCGATGTAGAGTAGCCAATCCTAACCCTGGGTCCCAACCCAAGGGCAGCTAACTTCGCTCTACACTAAATAGGGGACAGTCACTCTCCTTGGGACCACATACTCAAGGGCCAGCACACTTCCCACTCACATTTCCAGATCCATTCCATTTATCCACAGGAGCTCTACTCCTAATTACCCATAGGGTTCATGCTCGTATTCCCCATGTCATTCCAAACCAGGTTTCATCATTCACATTTCCATTCTCAGATTATACACATGCAGCTCGTATTTCTATCATTTAACATATACAACAAGTAATGTCACAGGTAACTATTTAACTAGCACAGGCATTTCATATTTCACAGGTAGCTCTTGTTTATTAATAGGCAGTTGTTCACATTTCTATTCATTCATTTAAGACTGCAATTTCAAACACGCATACAGACAGTGCAAGTACTTCTCGTCCTAGGATTCATGCCACATCCTAGGTTTCTAGTTATCTAATTTCACATATGCATTCAGGTTGTATAATTAAAATAAAGGGGAAACCACTCTATCAGACGACCTGGGAGTATTGGGGGCTCGAACGGTAGGCTCACGTGCCTTAGCAAGTCCCAAACCCGCAACCAATCAAAGTCCTATACCAAGGAACATACCACAATGGAACATTCAGAACAGTATAAAAGGCCTCCTAACAAGTAGAGGAACTCACAAGGAAAACACTGATATCTTATTTGCGTAAAACGGACCTCAAACAGACCATAAACGGGTCAAACACAGGGCTACTGACCCAAATCAGACGTCTGGCACGAGGTCTAGACGTCTTAAAAGTAACCAGAGTCTCACCTCAGGTTCTGCATCAACCTCAAACGTCCAGAACCTCTTCCTGACCGTCTGGACCCAGCTTCAAACGTCTAACTTCTCCTTCGGACATCTGGGAGTGCTTCCGATCATCTGGTAAGTTGTCCAGACATTCGAAATGCGTGGGAGGGCATGCCCTGCACCTTCCCAAAGCTATCTCTGCACACGACAGGCAAATCAACCACTTTTAGACATGGAGATCGAAGCTGTGGTGCGGCCTGCATGGCCGTAACCGCAAGAGGAACATACCTTCGCGCAACACAGCTTTCAGTCATATGGTATCGTCACCAGATGTCTAATATGTCGTCTGGACGGCACGCCAAACGTCTGATTCTGGGAAAATCCCAGAACCAGAACCACCTCCTCCTCTCCCTCGTTGTGCGTAGTCGCGGCCTCGCCTCCTCGCCTGCAGCTCTGGCTGCAGCAAGTGTTGGGGATAGCTCCCCCGATGCACTCCTCCTCCCACACGCACCGTTCGGTCGTGCACCCTCCGGCGAGCTCCCACGAGCTCGCAAGCTCAAGCTCTTCCTCCTCTCCACACGCCACCTCTCCTCCTCATTTCTCGCTCTCGCGCTCTCTCATGTGCTCACCCCTCTCGCCGCAATGGAGAGGAAGGAGGGAAGGTGGATGAGGTGAAGTGGGGAAGAAAGGAAGGGGGGAAGAGGGGTTTATATAAGGGTGCGTTAGCGTTCGGTGGAGGAGGGAAGAGGGAAAGAGAGAGAAGAACGGTACTATCTGCGCGCAGCCCGCACGCAGACGTGAAGTTACATACCAAAATTTCAATTTCCAGACATCTGGGAAGGAGTCCAGATGTCTGACCGACAGTCCAGACGTCTTAAAGGGCTCAAAACAGAATGGGTCTTTACATCATAACAAACTTAAAGGAAGTTTCGTCCCTGAAACTTGAGCTAGCTAGGGTACAGAAACGGAATTTATACAAGCATAACAAACTTAAAGAGGACCGAAGCCAGTCTGAAAAGACGTACCCTCAAAAAGCTCTGGGTATCACTCTCGCATTGCCGCCTCAAGCTCCTAGGTAGCCTTCTCGTACCGCTGGCTCCTCCACAAGACCTTCACCAGGGGTACCTGCTTCCGTCTCAGACTCCGGACGGCTCGGTCTAGCATTCGTACTGGTCGCTCGGGGTAGGTCAAGTCGTCACCCACCTCGACACTCTCGTGGCTCAGAACATGATTGGGATCGGCGACGTACTTCCTGAGGTTAGACACGTGGAACACGTCGTGCACGCTAGAAAGCTGGGGAGGAAGGGTAAGCCAGTAAGTAATGGGTCCTACCCGCTTCAGGACCTCTAAGGGCCCCCACAAACCTCGGTGCAAGCTTCTCTTTCACCCCAAAATGCTGCAGGCCCTTCATGGGTGAAACGCGAAGAAAGACATGATCCCCAACCTCGAACTACACCTCTCTGCGCTTTCGATCGGCATAACTCTTCTGTCTGCTCTTGACAGTGCGAAGTCGTCTGTGAATTTGCTCTATCACCTCCTGACTCTGTTGGATCAACCTGGGGCCAACCTCCTACTTAGTCCTCACCTCAACCCAACTCAAGGGCGCAGTACACCTCCGTCTGTACAGAGCCTCGTAGGGTGCCATGCCGATACTTGAGTGATAGCTGTTATTATATGCAAACTCTGCCAGGGGTAAATGCTCCTCCCAAGAGCCCCTCTAGTCTAGTACACAGGCCCGTAAAAGGTCCTCAAGTGTCTGTATCGTGTGCTCTGACTGTCCGTCCGTCCGTCTAGGGGTGGTATGCCATTCTGAACCTCAACCGTGTTTCCAGGGCCTGCTGAAACTCAGTCCAAAACTGGGAAGTAAAACGGGTATCCCGGTCGGATACAATCTCACGCGGAACTCCGTGCAGACGTACCATGTCACGAATATACCTCTCTGCCAACTGTGCTGGTCCCAAGGTGACTCCGATCGGCAAGAAACGTGCCATCTTTGTTAATCTGTCTACAATCACCCAGACTGCATCGTGTCCTCGCTGGGTAACGGGTAAGACCACCACCAAGTCCATAGTGATGCTCTCCCACTTCCATTCTGTCAGGAAGTGGCTGCAATAGTCCTGTAGGACTCTGATGCTTGGCCTTCACCTGTTGGCACACCAAACACTGCTGCACGAACTCACCTACACATCGCTTCATCCCTCTCCACCAAAAGTCTCACCATACACCTCATCTGTAAAAGAGAAGTCTCCTGGGTCCCTTGATAGTACTCTGTCTCGCAACGACTGCAGGTACAAATCTGTCATTTGTCCTGTGACGATGTGGTCTATCAGCTCGGGTCTCGTCTGTCGTGTCACTGTCACTGCCCCACAATGCCCCTGTAACTCTAGGGGTCGCCAATTGCCCAACTCCTCCATTAGTCTCCAACTCTGTGCCTGTAAACTGGCTAAGTGGGCGGGCGCCTTCCGGCTCAAGGCGTCAGCCACCACATTGGCCCTTCCCGGATGGTAGGAGATGCTGCAGTTATAGTTCTTCAGGAGCTCTAACCAACGTCTCTGTCTCATGTTAAGCTCCTTCTGATCAAACAAATACCTGAGGCTCTTATGATCCGTAAAAATCTCAAAGGTCTCACCGTAAAGGTAGTGCCTCCATGTCTTCAGCGCGAAGACAACAACTGCCAGCTCTAAGTCGTGGGTAGGGTAGCTATGCTCATGGGGCTTCAGTTGCCACAAAGTGTAAGCGACAACGTGACCTCGCTGCATGAGCACACCCCCTAACTCCTACAATGAAGCGTCCGTGTAGACAACAAAACCGCCACTGCTATCTGGGATGGTAAGCACAGGAGCCGAAGTCAGCCTCTCCTTCAATTCTTGAAAACACGCCTCGCAAGCGTCTGTCCAAGCAAAGGGCACGTCCTTTTGGGTCAACTGAGTCATAGAACGTGCAATCTGCGAGAAACCTCTGATAAACCGCTGGTAGTAACCTGCCAGTCCCAAGAAACTACGTATCTCCGTCATTGTACGTAGCCTCTCCCACCTGAGTACCGCCACTACCTTGGCTGGATCCACATCCAAGCCATCCCTTGAAATCACATGACCCAAGAAGGTCACCTGCCTCAACCAAAACTCGCACTTGCTATATTTGGCATACAGCCTACGTCGTCTCAAAGTGTCCAGAATCATCTGCAAGTGTTGTCCGTGCTATGCCTGATCCTGTGAGTAAACGAGTACGTCATCAATAAATGCCACCATAAACTGATCCAGATACGATCTGAACACCCAGTTCAATAAATCCATGAAGGCAGCGAGGGCATTGGTCAGCCCAAACGGCATGACCAAAAACTCGTAGTGTCCGTATTAGGTGCGGAAAGCTATCTTGGAGATGTCGGTCTCCCTGATCCTCAACTGGTGGTAGCCTGATCTCAGATCTATCTTAGAGAATACCGTGGCACCACGTAACTGGTCAAACAAATCATCAATCATCGGCAACGGATACCTGTTCTTGATGGTGACCCCATTCAGCTATTTGTAGTCGACACAAAGGTGCAAGGTACCATCCTTCTTCACAAATAACACCGGGGCTCCCCACGGGGACGCACTAGGCCTCACAAAGCCCTTCTCCAATAGGTCCTACAACTGTGACTTGAGCTCTCGCAGCTCAAGTGGTGCCATCCTGTACGGTGCCGTAGAAAGGAGGTTGGTCCTCGGTACTAGTGAGATCTTAAACTCAATCTCATGCTTAGGTGGTAGTCCTGGCAGCTCCTATGGAAACACGTTGGGGTACTCTCTGACCACCGGAATGCTCTGAAAGTCTACCATGAGGCTGGGCTCTGCCACTACAAAAGCTAGAAAGCCCTCACACCCCTGGCCCAAAAAGTCTCACTGCCCGAAGTGCAGAAATGCACCTGAAGCCCCATCCACTGGCTGTCCGTGAAACTCAACGGAAGGCATCTCCGGTATGGAGAAGACGATCTTCCTCTCAAAACAGTCCACCAAGGCGTGGTAAGCGGATAACCAATCCATCCCCAGAATCACGCCAAAATCCTCCATTAGTATCACGATCAGGTCAGCGAGGAGGCTGTGTCCCCCAATACTTACCTCACAGTCTGTGTAAACCTCCTCAGCTACAAAAAGCTGACCACCCGGACCTCTGATCACAAATGGATCCTCTAACAACACGCAGTCTCGTCCCAAACTGACAGCAAAACTCGCAGCAACAAACGAGTGTGTGACACCAGAATTAAAAGTATGTAAACTAGTCTGCCGGAAACTGTAACCATACCTGCCACCACTGAACCTGATGCCCGAGCGTCTCTGTGTGTCAGGGCGTTGATACGCCCCTCAACTCTTGGTGCAGAAGAAGCAGCAACACTCTGTGTCGGACGGGTAGCCGCTGGCCGATACCCTCCCCCCGATTACTGTCCTCCCCCACACACCTGTTAACCACGACTGCCTACTCGGCCTTCAGTGCTCGGTGAGGGGAGCATTTGCTGCGCTCCAGTCCTAGATGGGCAGTCCATCCTGATGTGGCCCGGCTGGCCACACTGGTAGCAGAGGGGAACTCGACTCCCTCCCTCAGCAGGTCCCTGCTGACGGTTGGGCGGGAGTCCAGTGCTGACAGCTAGCCCCTGTCGTGGGCCCCCAAAGGCCACTGACAGCCCCGCAAAATGAGACGGCTCTCCCGCAGGCACCGCGTGCCTCTTCTCTCGCCAACCCTGTGAGTTGTAAAGACCCATTTTGTCCGGAGCCTTTTAAGACGTCTGGATTGTCGGTCAGATGTCTGGTCAGACGTCTGGAAATTTAAATTTTTGGTACGAGCTTCGCGTCTGCGTGCGGGCTGCGCGTAGACAGTACCCTCGTTTTCTCCCCTTCTTCTCTCTTCCCTCCTCCACCGAACCCTAACTCACTCTTTATAAACCCCACTTCTCCTCTCTCGTTCTCCCCACTCCACACAGCCACCTTCTTCCCTTACTCTCCACCACAGTGAGAGGAGCGAGCGCGAGAGAGAGCGCGAGAGCGGCAATGAGGAGGAGAGGCGGCGTGAGGAGAGGAGGATCTTGAGCTCGCGAGATAGTGTGGGAGCTTGTCGGAGGGCGCATGGTCGAAGTGGCGCGTGCGAGAGGAGGAGAGCATCGGGGGAGTTGTCCCCGACACTGCTACAGTCGGAGCTGCAGTCAAGGAGGTGAGGCCGTAGCTGCACACGACGAGGGCGAGCAGGAGGAGGTTCTGGTTCTGGGTTTTTCCCAGAATCAGACATCTGGAGTGACGTCCAGACGATGGAGTGGACGTCTGAAGACAGATCTTCGCAAAGGTACGTTTCCATTTGCGGATACGACCATGTAGGCCACTCCGCAGCTACGTTTTTCGTGGCTTATTGTAGGAGTTTTTGCTGTCGTGTGCAGGGATTGCTTCGAGGAGGCGTAGGACACGCCTTCCCATGCATTTCAGACGTCTGGGCAGCTTACCAGATGGCTGGAAGCACTCCCAGACATCCAGAGAGGAGGTCGAACGTCTGGAACTGGGTCCAGACGGTCCAGAAGAGGTCCTGGACGTCTGAGGTTGACGCAAAGCCTGAGGTGCGTTTCTGGTCACTTTTAAGACGTCTGGACATTGTGCCAGATGTATAATTTGAGTCAGTAACTCTATTTTTGACCTGTTTAGGGTCTATTTGAGGTCCATTTTACGCAAACAAGTTATCGGTGTTTTTCTTGAGAGTCCCTCTACTTATTAAAAGGCCTTTTATACTATTCTGAATGTTCCATTGTGATTGCCTCTTGTTATAGGACTTCGTTCCGTTGTAGGTTCGGGGCTTGCTGAGGCACGTGCGCCTACTGTTCGAGCCCCCAATACTCCTGGGTTGTCTAGTAGAGTGGCTTCCCCTAATTTAATTATAAACCTGAATGCATGTTTGAAATGAATGACTAAAACCTAGGATATGGCATGAATCCTAGGACGAGAAGTTACTTGAAATGTTTGTATGCGTGTTTGATTGCAGTTTTGAATGAATAAATAGAAATGATAACAACTGCCTGTTAATGAACAAGAGCTGCCTGTGAAATATGAATTACCTGTGCTAGTTAAACAATTACATGTGACATTACCTGTTGTATACGTTAAATGATAGAAATATAAGCTGCATGTGTATAACCTGAGAATGAAAATGTGAATGATAGAAATACGAGCTGCATGTGTCCAACCTGAGAGTGGAAATGTGAATGATAGAAATACGAGCTGCATGTGTATAACCTGAGAATGGAAATGTGAATGATGAAACCTGGTATGGAATGGCATGAGAAATATGAGCATGAACCCTACGAAGAATTAGGAGTAGATCTCCTGGAAATAAATGGAATGGATATAGAAATGTGAATGGAAAGTGTGCTGGCCCTTGAGTACGTGATACCAAGGGGGAGCAACTATCCCTTTTTTAGTGTAGAGCGGAGCTAGCTGCTATAGGGTTGGAATGGCCACTCTACACCGACTACTGTTGGCCCTCGCATACACAGTACTGGGGAGAGCTATTAGTGTAGGGAGGGAGCTAGCCACCCCACGGGGCCCGGGGTTAAGCTAGCCAACCTACACTGACTTTTCTTTGGTCCTCTGGGCAAACCGGGGTAGTAAGACAAGGGTGTGCGGGCTGTGGAGGGGCGAGACCCGTGTTTGGTTCTGAGGGGCTAGACCCCTGTTACTGAGAGGGCTAGGCCCTATACTATTCTGTGTTGTACTTTGGGCGTACCCATTAGCGGAAACGACTGACTATGTGCCAGTGCAGAGTAGCTACCCGTGCCCTTATCGTGCGTACCGTAGTCACCGCTACGTCTAGACAGTGACCCCGGGGTGGTTGATTGAGCGTAGGATTATCACGGGGGACTCTTCCGACTAGGAGAGTACCACGTGTGCCTTCTACTCTTCAGAAAAGACTACAATCAAGATTGTTCCCACGAGGAACATTCGAGATCAAGAAAAAGATCTGAAAAATAAACCAATGGGTGGAAAGGAATAACTTGTAAATTAAAGAATTGGAATAGCTAGTTTACCTGTTAGCTTTTACTGCTTTAGTTAGTTGGTTGCCACTTTACTCAGCATTTGCTGACTTTGTTACACATAACCCTTTCCAGGTCTAGGCATTGAGCAGCCCGAGTCTCCGGCTGCAGAGGGTGCTGGGCCCAGTAGAGCCCAGTAGCATTAGCCTTCTTTTTGTAGTACCTTCTATTGTAGTGAGTTCAGACTCTTGTACCTTTACATTTCTATACCTTTACATTCCTGCACCTTGTTACTGTTTTACTGTTGTGGTGGTGATATGTACTGTAGCAGCTTTTACTTTCTTTGCGGCTGTACTCTTATTAGTTCCTTAGCATAGTGAATGCGGTTTACTTTCTTACTTTTTGGTTCTTTTTTGTTGGACGACTAGGTCTTGGGATTAGTCGAGTCGAGCCATTCTCGGGTCCTGTAGAGATTCAGGAACCGGGTTGTAACATGAGTACTCTGGCTGGTAGGGCCTCTTCCGTCCGCTGTTAGTGTCTCGTGCGGTCGGGTTGGTCTCCTCGTACGTCATAGCTACCTCCACCACTCTCGAGAAGGTGGGCTGCTTCAGGGGTTTGACGTACCCCCGAATGGCAGGTCGGAGCCCCTTAGTGAACCTCCATAGGCGTTCCTCCTCAGTAGCCATAGTTATCACAGCAAAACGTGATAGCTCCAGGAAACGCGTGTGATACGCGCTAACAGTCATTGTCCCCTTGCGGAGAGTGTGGAACTCCCGCCTCCTCTGGTCCTGCCAAGTCTGTGGGAAGTACTGCTCGCAGAAGAGGGTCACGAACTAGTCCCACGTCGGCTCTGCCCTCTCCTGGCCTCTGACTGCCCTCCACCACCTGTGTGCTGTACTCTCCAGCTAGTACGTAGCAAAAGCCACGCAGCACTCTGCAAGGGGGCGAAGGGTGTTTTCAAACACCTTCTCAATCTGCTCTAACCAGTCCTCTGCCTCAAACGGGTCCTCATCCCCCTTGAAAGAGGGGGGCTTCAGCTTCCGGAACTGTCCGAAAAGCTCGTAGTGCAGCTATAGTGGGGGAACGGGCACACCTCCAGGCAGGGAGGGCTCGTGCTAAGAAGTGTCAGAGTGTGGTGGGGGCGGTGGAGGACCACCCCCTCCCCTTCATCCAGTGCTGCGATGGTCTCGCGGTTGCACAGGGGACTCCCCCTCCACATCCCAAGGAGAGGCGCTCGTGGAGGTGGGTGGAGCTCCTCTCTTACTATATCTCGTATCAACTAAGCGAGGTCCTAGGCCTGAACGCCCGAGAGAAGTGGCTGGTCAATTGACACTTCGGGCCCGGCACGTCCGCCCCTTCGACCTCGTCCACGGTCGCATCCACGGCCCGCCTCAAGGACTCCACGTCGAGGCATCTCCTGCAAGGAGATGCGGAAAACAGAACAAAAAGAAGTCAACTCTAACAGACTTTAGCAAAAGAACCTCAGAACAGATGTCAAACGGTACGTTGTGGTGGTTACTCTAGTTACATGCATGTGAATTAGTTATTCTCAAGCTAGTTGGTTCATTTCTCGGGACAACCTTGCTCAGATATCATCTTGTTACGACCTGGTTCCCGAATCCCTATAGGACACGAGACCAGCTCGACACAACTAATCCTAAGACACAGTCGTTCAACAAGAAAATAACCAAAAAGCAGGAAAGTAAACCGCATTCACTATACTAAGTAACTAACAGTAAAAGAGTACAGCAGTAAAGAAGTAAAAGCTACTAACAGTACATATCACCACCACAACAGTAAAGCCGAAACAAAGTACAACAACGTAAACGGTAACAAAAGTTTGAACTCACTAACAAAAGAAAGTTTAACAACAGGAAGACTACTGCTGGTCGCGACTGGACCCAGCACCCTCTGTAGCCGGCGACTCGGGCTGCTCAACACCTAGACCTGTAAAGGGGTACGAGTGAAACAGAGTCAACGAACGCTGAGTAGAGTGGTAACCAAGCTAACTAAAGCAATAAAAGCTAACAGGTAATTTATCTTTTCCAATTATTTTATTTTACAAGCCATTTTTTCTTACCCATTGGTTTACATTTCAGATCTCTTTCTTGATCTCGCATGTTCCTCGTGGGAACGATCTTGATTGCAATCTTTTCCAAAGAGTAGAAGGCACACGTGGTGCTCTTCTGGTCGAGAGAGCCCCCATGGTAATCCTACACCCAGTCAACCACCCTGAGGTCACAGACAAACGTAACGGTGACTACGGCATGCGCGATAAGCGCATGGGTAGCTACCCCGCACTGACATGCGGTCAGTCGTTTCCGCTAGTGGGTACACCCAAAGTACAGCACAAAATAGTATAGGGCCTAGCCCTCTCAATAACATGAGGTCTAGCCCCTCAGAACCAAACAGGGGTCTCGCCCCTCCACAATCCGTACACCCTCGTCTGACTACCCCGGTTTGCCCAGTGGGCCTAACAAGTCGATGTAGGGTAGCTAGCTGAACCTTGGGCCCTGTGGGGTGGTTAGCTCTCTCCCTACACTAATAACTCTCCCTGGTATAGTGTACGCAAGGGCCAAAGAAGTCAGTGTAGAGTGACCAAACCTAACCCTGGGTCCCAACCCAAGGGCGGCTAGCTCCGCTCTACACTAAACAGGGGACAATCACTCTCCTTGGTACCACGTACTCAAGGTCCAGCACACTTCCCACTCACATTTCCAGATCCATTCCATTTATCCACAGGAGCTCTGCTCTTAATTCCCCGTAGGGTTCATGCTCGTATTCCCGATGTCATTCCATACCAGGTTTCATCATTCACATTTCCATTATCAGATTATACACATGTAGCTCGTATTTCCATCATTTAACATATACAACAAGTAATGTCACAAGTGACTGTTTAACTAGCATAGGCATTTCATATTTCACAGGAAGCTCTTGTTTATTAATAGGTAGTTCACATTTCTATTCATTCATTTAAGACTGCAATTTCAAACACGCATACAAACAGTGCAAGTACTTCTCGTCCTAGGATTCATGCCGCATCCTTGGTTTCAAGTTATCCAATTTCATATATGCATTTAGGTTGTATAATTAAAATAAGGGGGAAACCACTCTACCAGACGACCCGGGAGTATTAGGGACTTGAACGGCGGGCACACGTGCCTCAACAAGCCCTAAACCCGCAACCGATCGAAGTCCTATACCAAGGAACATACCACAATGGAACATTCAGAATAGTATAAAAGGCCTCCTAACAAGTAGAGGATCTCACAAAGAAAATATAGATATCTTGTTTGCGTAAAACGGACCTCAAACGAACCCTAAACGAGTCAAAAACAGGGCTACAGACCCAAATCAGACGTCTGGCACAAGGTTCAGACGTCTTAAAAGTAACCAGAGTCTCATCTCAGGTTCTGCGTCGACCTCAGACGTCCAGAACCTCTTCCTGACCATCTGGACCCAGCTCCAGATGTCCAACTTCTCCTCCGGACGTCTACGAGTGCTTCCAGTCGTATGGTAAGCTATCTAGACATCCGAAATGCATGGGAGGGTGTGCCCTGCGCCTTCCCGAAGCTATCTCTGCACGCGACAGGCAAATCAACCACTTTTAGCCATGGAGATCGAGGCTGTGGTGCAATCTGCATGGCCATAACCGCAAGAGGAACATACCTTTGCGCAACACAGCTTTCAGTCATCTGGTATCATCACCAGAGGTCCAATATGTCGTCTGAACGGCATTCCAGATGTCTGATTCTGTGAAAATCCCAGAACCAGAACCACCTCCTGCTCTCCCTTGTCGCAAGCAGCCGTGGCCTCGCCTCCTCACCTGTAGCTCTGGCTGCAGCAAGTGTCGGGGACGGCTCCCCCGATGCACACCTCTCGCACGCACCGCTCCGGCCGTGCGCCCTCCGGCGAGCTCCCACGAGCTCGCAAGCTCAAGCCTTCCTTGTGGTTTCCCTACCAGGAGGGGGTGACGTAATAAATTGCGGAAATATAAAATAAAACAACCTCAGAAAAATTCAAACACACAAGGTACATAATTATTTTTAGGTGGAAACCCAAACCGAGTGAAAACCACCACCTAACCCTCTCAAGTTAGGATTTTCTGATCAACCAAGTTGATCAAATCCACTAAACGAATCACTTAAATGAGGGTGATTCAACCTCAATTACAACCACGCTACAAGTGCGAGGGTAGCGTTCCTCAACCCCTTCTCTTCACGAGAAGGATTTTGTCCCACGAAGGAGACGGGAATTCTCAAAGAGAATACCCAACCAAACAACAAAGATAAAATAACAAGTATAGTCCTATAGAGCCAACAAAGATTTAAACCTAGCTTCTATAGGAATTAGGAAACTCCCCTTTGCAAGGAGTGCGTCGAATCGATGACGCGGGTGCGTGAGCCACCCGACGGCGCAACGACGCTGTCATGAACTACGGCGGGAGGGCGGGTGCGCAAAGGCTTGATGCTCTCAAGATGTAGAACTTGAGCTTGGAGAGCAAGAGCTTTTCTAAGACACAAAAGAGTAGAAATGCTTGTTCTTGGTGTGTCTAGGTGTCTCTAGGTGTATCTTGTGTATCTAGATGTGTATTTGTGTGTCTTGGTGTGTCTTTGTGTGCAAGAGGTTCCTCTCTACTTATAGAGGCCTTAGAAAAGCTTTGGAAGGCTTTGGAAAGCTTCCATAGCCGTTGCGAGCAAAGCCCAAGAGAATCAAGCCGAAATCAGGAACAATGATTGCACTGACAGGGTTATCAGACCTTTGATCCTGGCATCAGACGTTTGGAAGATCAGTTTAAGACGTCTGAAAATAAGGTCAGACGTCTAATTTTAGGCGGGTATCTTCCTGACTTGAATCAGATCAAAACAGGGTTCTAGTGCAAGTCCATCAGACGACATACAGGATGTCTGGCACTATGTGTGGACGTCTGGAAACCTACTTTTTCGTGGGAATGGATTCCAAGAGTTCCAATGGCTACAAAATCTCTAAGAAGAGATTTTGAGTCAGCCGAGGCAAAACGGTCATCTATCAGACATTTGGAAAGTCCTAAGGATGTCTGATAAGGCTCTAACGATCATATCCTCCAGTGTTTGCTAAGGCAGCCAACGGTCCACTAATTAGACGTCTGGCAAAAACATCAGACGTCTTCTAAGACGTCTGGTCTAAGGTCTGGAGGTCTGATTTCATCAAACAGAGCTAACAAGTCCAGCCTAAATGTTATTATACGTCTGAATCAACAGTCAGTGATTCAGACGTCTTAAAGCATATTATCAGACATCTGATTTTGGAATTAGACGTCTGGAAAAGCTATTTGAACCCTACATTGGTTTTCTAAGTTCTCTACAGAAAACCTAAGTATCCTAGGGTTGTGCTGGTGTTCCTAGGACTACTGTAAGGGTACTTTGAGGCTCTTTAACATGAATCTAAGTAACAAAAATAAAGAGCAACAAAAGAAACGAAGAAAACAAAGAGTACAAGAGAAGGAAATCTATCATATTCTTCATCTCCTTCCTTCCTCAAGCCATCGCTCCTCGCGAATCTCCTCTGTTCTCCATCAAGCTCCTCCAATCCGTCCTGGATGCGAGCTCGAACTCCGTTTAATCACGTCTCCATTTGCAATTGACCGGAAATCTAAGACTCCAAGTGCAAATGTTAAATAACACGTGTTTTGTTATCATCAAAACAAACGATCGTGATGCTCTAGTACCAACAATCTCCCCCTTTTTGATGATGGCAAAATCATAAATAATAATGCATAAAAAATCCTCCCCCTTTTTGACATTATTAAAAAGGTTTGATTGATTTTAAATTTCCTATAACTCCCCCTTAAAACATACTCTTCTATGAATTTCTTTTAACAAAAGTAATGTCCTCCCCCTTTTTGTAACAAGATAGCTATTATTTTTCTCCCCCTTACTAAAGGAAATTTTTTTTAACTCCCCCTATCTAAATGCTTATGATAAGAAGATAGGGTAAAGAATTTTTACCTCACCTACCATGGCCAATAAAATGGCCCAAATGGTGGTGGATGCCACATCGGATGGGGCTCCCATCTGTAGCTTGGAGGCCCGGGCATTGGCGTCGGTCTCCAGTCTAGTGGTCGACGTGCGGCGGGATCATTGTTTGTTCGCCATCTCGTCGGTCTTCTCATTCTCCTCCTTGGTCTACTCCTTGGTTCTCCCAACTCAAGTTGACCAGCCTTGAGCTTGTAGGTCCAGTCCTTCGTGTTGTAGTTATCCTTGAAACCTAAAAAACAAGATTCCAATTCTTTCTTCGGTATCCAAGTGAGCTTGGATCCGGATCTGTTAGCGGTTCTCCTTGATGGAGATCCTTTCTCAACCTTAAGGCTATAAAAATTATCTACTTTGTTGATTAATTTGTTAGAGTTTTCCCTAAAACATGCAATTTCTTTTTCTATAATATGCATCTTAGTCTTTAATCAAAAATTTCTATTTTTCGACTAACATTTTCCTCAATCAATTTATTATTTTCATTGATTAAATCTTTATTTTCTAATAACAGGTTATTATCCTTAGGACTAGAGCTACTTTCTAGGTCCTTAAGTTTTATTTCTAACCTATCATTTTCACTTCTAAGAAAACTAAGATTTTTTTTCATACTATTATTTTCTCTTTTTAGTGATTTAGTAACTTCAAAAAGCTCATTAAAAGCGTCTTGTAAATCCGGGTTTACCTCATTGTCGGAATCACTTTCGCTGTCGATGTCGCTTTCTCCGATTGCCATGAAACCCATGCAAGCGGTTTCATTCTTTTTCTCTGATTCTTCTTCTTCCTCTGAGCTCATCTCTTCATAAGTGTCTTCTAACTTCCTCCATATCTCGTGGGCGGTAGTGTACTCTTGGATTTTCTCGAACTCTTTCGGACTAAACGTGCAATACAGGGCATTCATTGCCTTTGCGTTGAGTGAAAGTTCTCGAATCTGCAGCTGCGAGTAGCCTCCTTGGGGTCGCTTCGGGATGTCGTATGGGGTTTCGCAACATCCCCATATCTCGAACTCAGTGGCTTGGAGCCACGTCTTCATCCTCAACTTCCAATATCCGAAGTCCCTCCCGTCGAAATAGGGTGGTCGGACGGTGGACTGCCTTTCCAAGATTCTGATTGCGACTACGCTCCCCTCCATGATCTTCTTGCCGGGTGTTACTCCGATCTCGCAAGAACCTGCTCTGATACCAATTGTGGTTTCCCTACCAGGAAGGGGTGACGTAATAAATTGCGGATATAATATAAAACAATCTCACAAAAATTCAAACACACAAGGTACACAATTATTTTTAGGTGGAAACCCAAACCGGGTGAAAACCACCACCTAACCCTCTCGAGTTAGCATTTTCCGATTAACCAAGTTGATCAAATCCACTAAACGAATCACTTAAACGAAGGTGATTCAACCTCAATTACAACCACACTACAAGTGCGAGGGTAGCGTTCCTCAACCCCTTCTCTTCACGAGAAGGATTTTGTCCCATGAAGGAGACGAGAATTCGCAAAGCGAATACCCAACCAAATAACAAAGATAAAATAACAAGTATAGTCCTATAGAGCCAACAAAGATTTAAACCTAGCTTCTATAGGAATTAGGAAACTCCCCTTTGCAAGGAGTGCGTCGAATCGATGACGCGGGTGCGTGAGCCACCCGACGGCGCAACGACGCTGTCATGAACTACGGCGGGAGGGCGGGTGCGCAAAGGCTTGATGCTCCCAAGATGTAGAACTTGATCTTGGAGAGCAAGAGCTTTTCTAAGACACAAAAGAGTAGAAATGCTTGTTCTTGGTGTGTTTAGGTGTCTCTAGGTGTATCTTGTGTATCTAGATGTGTAGTTGTGTGTCTTTGTGTGCAAGAGGTTCCTCTCTACTTATAGAGGCCTTAGAAAAGCTTTGGAAGGCTTTGGAAAGCTTCCATAGCCGTTGGGAGAAAAGCCCAAGAGAATCAAGCCGAAATCAGGAACAATGATTACACTGACAGGGTTATCAGACGTTTGATCCTGACATCAGAAGTCTGGAAGATCAGTTTAAGACGTCTGAAAATAAGGTCAGATGTCTGATTTTAGGCGGGTATCTTCTTGACTTGAATCAGATCTAAACAGGGTTCTAGTGCAAGTCCATCAGACGACATACAGGATGTCTGGCACTATGTGTGGACGTCTGGAAACCTACTTTTTCGTGGGAATGGATTCCAAGAGTTCCAACGGCTACAAAATCTCTAAGAAGAGATTTTGAGTCAGCCGAGGCAAAACGGTCATCTATCAAACATTTGGAAAGTCCTAAGGACGTCTAATAAGGCTCTAACGATCATATCCTCCAGTGTTTGCTAAGGCAGCCAATGGTCCACTAATTAGACGTCTGGCAAAAACATCAGACGTCTTCTAAGACGTCTGGTCTAAGGTCTGGAGGTCTGATTTCATCAGACAGAGCTAACAAGTCCATCCTAAATGTTATTATACGTCTGAATCAACAGTCAGACGTCTTAAAGCATATTATCAGACATCTGATTTTGGAATTAGATGTCTGGAAAAGCTGTTTGAACCCTATATTGTTTTCTAAGTTCTGTACAGAAAACCTAAGTATCCTAGGGTTGTGCTGGTGTTCCTAGGACTACTGTAAGGGTACTTTGAGGCTCTTTAACATGAATCTATGTAACAAAAATAAAGAGCAACAGAAGAAACGAAGAAAACAAAGAGTACAAGAGAAGGAAATCTATCCTATTCTTCATCTCCTTCCTTCCTCAAGACATCGCTCCTCGCGAATCTCCTCCGTTCTCCATCAAGCTCCTCCAATCCATCCTGAACGCGAGCTCGAACTCCGTTTAATCACGTCTCCATTTGCAATTGACCTGAAATCTAGGACTCCAAGTGCAAATGCTAAATAACACGTGTTTTGTTATCATCAAAATAAACGATCGTGATGCTCTAGTACCAACAATCTCCCCCTTTTTGATGATGGCAAAATCATAAATAATAATGCATAAAAAATCCTCCCCCTTTTTGACATTATTAAAAAGGTTTGATTGATTTTAAATTTCCTATAACTCCCCCTTAAAACATACTCTTCTATGAATTTCTTTTAACAAAAGTAATGTCTTCCTCCTTTTTGTAACAAGATAGCTATTATTTTTCTCCCCCTTACTAAAGGAAATTTTTTTTAACTCCCCCTATCTAAATGCTTATGATAAGAAGATAGGGTAAAGAATTTTTACCTCACCTACCATGGCCAATAAAATGGCCCAAATGGTGGTGGTGGATGCCACATCGGATGGGGCTCCCATCTGTAGCTTGGAGGCCCGGGCATTGGCGTCGGTCTCCAGTCTGGTGGTCGACGTGCGGCGGGATCATTGTTTGTTCGCCATCTCGTCGGTCTTCTCATTCTCCTCCTTGGTCTACTCCTTGGTTCTCCCAACTCAAGTTGACCAGCCTTGAGCTTGTAGGTCCAGTCCTTCGTGTTGTAGTTATCCCTGAAACCTAAAAAATAAGATTCCAATTCTTTCTTCGGTATCCAAGTGAGCTTGGATCCGGATCTGTTAGCGGTTCTCCTTGATGGAGATCCTTTCTCAACCTTAAGGCTATAAAAATTATCTACTTTGTTGATTAATTTGTTAGAGTTTTCCCTAAAACATGCAATTTCTTTTTCTATAATATGCATCTTAGTCTTTAAATCAAAAATTTCTATTTTTCGACTAACATTTTCCTCAATCAATTTATTATTTTCATTGATTAAATCTTTATTTTCTAATAACAGGTTATTATCCTTAGGACTAGAGCTACTTTCTAGGTCCTTAAGTTTTATTTCTAACCTATCATTTTCACTTCTAAGAAAACTAAGATTTTTTTCATACTATTATTTTCTCTTTTTAGTGATTTAGTAACTTCAACAAGCTCATTAAAAGCGTCTTGTAAATCTGAGTTTACCTCATTGTCGGAATCGCTTTCGCTGTCGATGTCGCTTTCTCCGATTGCCATGAAACCCATGCAAGCGGTTTCATTCTTTTTCTCTGATTCTTCTTCTTCCTCTGAGCTCATCTCTTCATAAGTGTCTTCTAACTTCCTCCATATCTTGCGGGTGGTAGTGTACTCTTGGATTTTCTCGAACTCTTTCGGACTAAACGCGCAATACAGGGCATTCATTGCCTTTGCGTTGAGTGAAAGTTCTCGAATCTGCAGCTGCGAGTAGCCTCCTTGGGGTCGCTTCGGGATGTCGTATGGGGTTTCGCAACATCCCCATATCTCGAACTCAGTGGCTTGGAGCCACGTCTTCATCCTCAACTTCCAATATCTGAAGTCCCTCCCGTCGAAATAGGGTGGTCGGACGGTGGACTGCCTTTCCAAGATTCTGATTGCGACTACGCTCCCCTCCATGATCTTCTTGCCGGGTGTTACTCCGATCTCGCAAGAACCTGCTCTGATACCAATTTTGGTTTCCCTACCAGGAGGGGGTGACGTAATAAATTGCGGATATAATATAAAACAATCTCACAAAAATTCAAACACACAAGGTACACAATTATTTTTAGGTGGAAACCCAAACCGGGTGAAAACCACCACCTAACCCTCTCGAGTTAGCATTTTCCGATCAACCAAGTTGATCAAATCCACTAAACGAATCACTTAAATGAAAGTGATTCAACCTCAATTACAACCACACTACAAGTGCGAGGGTAGCGTTCCTCAACCCCTTCCCTTCACGAGAAGGATTTTGTCCCACGAAGGAGACGGGAATTCTCAAAGAGAATACCCAACCAAACAACAAAGATAAAATAACAAGTATAGTCCTATAGAGCCAACAAAGATTTAAACCTAGCTTCTATAGGAATTAGGAAACTCCCCTTTGCAAGGAGTGCGTCGAATCGATGACGCGGGTGCGTGAGCCACCCGACGGCGCAACGACGCTGTCATGAACTACGGCGGGAGGGCGGGTGCGCAAAGGCTTGATGCTCTCAAGATGTAGAACTTGAGCTTGGAGAGCAAGAGCTTTTCTAAGATACAAAAGAGTAGAAATGCTTGTTCTTGGTGTGTTTAGGTGTCTCTAGGTGTATCTTGTGTATCTAGATGTGTATTTGTGTGTCTTGGTGTGTCTTTGTGTGCAAGAGGTTCCTCTCTACTTATAGAGGCCTTAGAAAAGCTTTGGAAGGCTTTGGAAAGCTTCCATAGCCGTTGGGAGCAAAGCCCAAGAGAATCAAGCCGAAATCAGGAACAATGATTGCACTGACAGGGTTATCAGACGTTTGATCCTGGCATCAGACGTTTGGAAGATCAGTTTAAGACGTCTGAAAATAAGGTCAGACGTCTGATTTTAGGCGGGTATCTTCCTGACTTGAATCAGATCTAAACAGGGTTCTAGTGCAAGTCCATCAGACGACATACAGGATGTTTGGCACTATGTGTGGACGTCTGGAAACCTACTTTTTCGTGGGAATGGATTCCAAGAGTTCCAACGGCTACAAAATCTCTAAGAAGAGATTTTGAGTCAGCCGAGGCAAAACGGTCATTTATCAGACGTTTGGAAAGTCCTAAGGATGTCTGATAAGGCTCTAACGATCATATCCTCCAGTGTTTGCTAAGGCAGCCAACGGTCCACTAATTAGACGTCTGGAAAAAACATCAGACGTCTGGTCTAAGGTCTGGAGGTCTGATTTCATCAAACAGAGCTAACAAGTCCAGCCTAAATGTTATTATACGTCTGAATCAACAGTCAGTGATTCAGACGTCTTAAAGCATATTATCAGACATCTGATTTTGGAATTAGACGTCTGGAAAAGCTATTTGAACCCTACATTGGTTTTCTAAGTTCTCTACAGAAAACCTAAGTATCCTATGGTTGTGCTGGTGTTCCTAGGACTACTGTAAGGGTACTTTGAGGCTCTTTAACATGAATCTAAGTAACAAAAATAAAGAGCAACAAAAGAAACGAAGAAAACAAAGAGTACAAGAGAAGGAAATCTATCATATTCTTCATCTCCTTCCTTCCTCAAGCCATCGCTCCTCGCGAATCTCCTCTGTTCTCCATCAAGCTCCTCCAATCCGTCCTGGATGCGAGCTCGAACTCCGTTTAATCACGTCTCCATTTGCAATTGACCGGAAATCTAAGACTCCAAGTGCAAATGTTAAATAACACGTGTTTTGTTATCATCAAAACAAACGATCGTGATGCTCTAGTACCAACAATCTCCCCCTTTTTGATGATGGCAAAATCATAAATAATAATGCATAAAAAATCCTCCCCCTTTTTGACATTATTAAAAAGGTTTGATTGATTTTAAATTTCCTATAACTCCCCCTTAAAACATACTCTTCTATGAATTTCTTTTAACAAAAGTAATGTCCTCCCCCTTTTTGTAACAAGATAGCTATTATTTTTCTCCCCCTTACTAAAGGAAATTTTTTTTAACTCCCCCTATCTAAATGCTTATGATAAGAAGATAGGGTAAAGAATTTTTACCTCACCTACCATGGCCAATAAAATGGCCCAAATGGTGGTGGATGCCACATCGGATGGGGCTCCCAACTGTAGCTTGGAGGCCCGGGCATTGGCGTCGGTCTCCAGTCTAGTGGTCGACGTGCGGCGGGATCATTGTTTGTTCGCCATCTCGTCGGTCTTCTCATTCTCCTCCTTGGTCTACTCCTTGGTTCTCCCAATTCAAGTTGGCCAGCCTTGAGCTTGTAGGTCCAGTCCTTCGTGTTGTAGTTATCCCTGAAACCTAAAAAATAAGATTCCAATTCTTTCTTCGGTATCCAAGTGAGCTTGGATCCGGATCTGTTAGCGGTTCTCCTTGATGGAGATCCTTTCTCAACCTTAAGGCTATAAAAATTATCTACTTTGTTGATTAATTTGTTAGAGTTTTCCCTAAAACATGCAATTTCTTTTTCTATAATATGCATCTTAGTCTTTAAATCAAAAATTTCTATTTTTCGACTAACATTTTCCTCAATCAATTTATTATTTTCATTGATTAAATCTTTATTTTCTAATAACAGGTTATTATCCTTAGGACTAGAGCTACTTTCTAGGTCCTTAAGTTTTATTTCTAACCTATCATTTTCACTTCTAAGAAAACTAAGATTTTTTTTCATACTATTATTTTCTCTTTTTAGTGATTTAGTAACTTCAAAAAGCTCATTAAAAGCGTCTTGTAAATCCGGGTTTACCTCATTGTCGGAATCGCTTTCGCTGTCGATGTCGCTTTCTCCGATTGCCATGAAACCCATGCAAGCGGTTTCATTCTTTTTCTCTGATTCTTCTTCTTCCTCTGAGCTCATCTCTTCATAAGTGTCTTCTAACTTCCTCCATATCTCGTGGGCGGTAGTGTACTCTTGGATTTTCTCGAACTCTTTCGGACTAAACGCGCAATACAGGGCATTCATTACCTTTGTGTTGAGTGAAAGTTCTCGAATCTGCAGCTGCGAGTAGCCTCCTTGGGGTCGCTTCGGGATGTCGTATGGGGTTTCGCAACATCCCCATATCTCGAACTCAGTGGCTTGGAGCCACGTCTTCATCCTCAACTTCCAATATCCGAAGTCCCTCCCGTCGAAATAGGATGGTCGGACGGTGGATTGCCTTTCCAAGATTCTGATTGCGACTACGCTCCCCTCCATGATCTTCTTGCCGGGTGTTACTCCGATCTCGCAAGAACCTGCTCTGATACCAATTGTGGTTTCCCTACCAGGAGGGGGTGATATAATAAATTGCGGATATAATATAAAACAATCTCACAAAAATTCAAACACACAAGGTACACAATTATTTTTAGGTGGAAACCCAAACCGGGTGAAAACCACCACCTAACCCTCTCGAGTTAGCATTTTCCGATCAACCAAGTTGATCAAATCCACTAAACGAATCACTTAAATGAAGGTGATTCAACCTCAATTACAACCACACTACAAGTGCGAGGGTAGCGTTCCTCAACCCCTTCTCTTCACGTGAAGGATTTTGTCCCATGAAGGAGACGAGAATTCGCAAAGCGAATACTCAACCAAATAACAAAGATAAAATAACAAGTATAGTCCTATAGAGCCAACAAAGATTTAAACCTAGCTTCTATAGGAATTAGGAAACTCCCCTTTGCAAGGAGTGCGTCGAATCGATGACGCGGGTGCGTGAGCCACCCGACGGCGCGACGCTGTCATGAACTACGGCGGGAGGGCGGGTGCGCAAAGGCTTGATGCTCTCAAGATGTAGAACTTGAGCTTGGAGAGCAAGAGCTTTTCTAAGACACAAAAGAGTAGAAATGCTTGTTCTTGGTGTGTCTAGGTGTCTCTAGGTGTATCTTATGTATCTAGATGTGTATTTGTGTGTCTTGGTGTGTCTTTGTGTGCAAGAGGTTCCTCTCTACTTATAGAGGCCTTAGAAAAGCTTTGGAAGGCTTTGGAAAGCTTCCATAGCCGTTGGGAGCAAAGCCCAAGAGAATCAAGCCGAAATCAGGAATAATGATTGCACTGACAGGGTTATCAGACGTCTGATCCTGGCATCAGAAGTCTGGAAGATCAGTTTAATAGGTCAGAAAATAAGGTCAGACGTCTGATTTTAGGCGGGTATCTGTTGGTGCTAGAGCACCACGATCATTTGTTTTGATGATAACAAAACACGTGTTATTTAACATTTGCAATTTGAGTCCTAGATTTCAGGTCAATTGCAAATGTGGACGTGTTTAGACGGAATTCGAGCTCGCATCCAGGACGGATTGGAGGAGCTTGACGGAAAACAGAGGAGGTTCGCGTGGAGCGACAGATTGAAGATAGAAGACAAGAAGAATAGGATAGATTCTTTTTAATCCTTTCATGTACTTTTATCTTTATTTTTCTTGCTCTTTATTTTCCTTAGAAATTATGTTAAAGAGCCTCAAAGAACCCTAACAGTAGTCCTAGGAACACCGGCAAAACCTTAGGATACTTAGGTTTTCTGTAGAATACTTAGAAAACCAATATAGGGTTCAAACAGCACTTCCAGACGTCTAATTCCAAAATCAGACGTCTGATAATGTATTTTAAGACGTCTGACTATTGTTTCAGACGTCCGATAACTGTTAGGCTGGATCTGTCTGATGAAATCAGACGTCCAGACCTTAGACCAGACGTCTTAGAAGACGTCTGATGGATTTGCCAGATGTCCAATTAGTGGACCGTTGGCTGGCTTAGCAGACACTCAAAAATATGACCGTTAGAGCCTTATCAGACGTCCATAGGACTGTCCAGACGTCTGATAAATGACCGTTTTGCCTCGGCTGACCCAAAATCTCTTCTCAGAGATTTTCTAGCCGTTGCAACGTTTGGAAATCAATTCCCACAGTAAAAGTAGGTTTCCAGACGTCCATACTTAGTTCCAGACGTCCTGTATGTCGTCTGATCGACTTGCACAAGAACCCTGTTTAGATCTGATTCAAGTCAGGGAGAAACCCGCATAGAATCAGACATCTGACCTTGAAATCAGACGTCTTAAAGTGGCCTTCCAGACGTCTGATGACATAGTTAGACGTCTGATGACCCTGTCAAATACAATCATTGTCCTGATTTCGGCCTGATTCTCTTGGGCTTTGCACCCAACGGCTATAGAACCTTTCTTAAGCCTTCCAAAGCCTTCCTAAGGCCTCTATAAATAGAGGGGAGCCTTTGCAACACAAAAAGACAAGATATACACTTAGAAACACAAAAGACACACTTAAGCAACATACTTCCACTCTCTTGTGTCCAAGAAGCTCTTGCTCTCTAAGCTCAAGTTCTACATCTTGAGAGCTAAATTCAGTTTGCGCACCCGCTTTCCTGCTGTTGTTCACGAGAGCGACGTAGCGCCATCGCGTGGCACACGCACCGCGTCATCGTCGACGTACTCCTTGCAAAGGGGAGTTTCCTATTTCCTATAGAAGCTAGGTTTAATTATTTTGTTGGCTCTATAGGACTATTGTTTATTTTATCTTTGTCTTTTGGTTGGGTATTCGCTTTGCGAATTCCCGTCTCCTTTGTGGGACAAAATCGTTCTCGTGGAGAGAAGGGGTTGAGGAACGCTACCCTCGTACTTGTAGCGTGGTTGTACTGAGGTTGAATCACCATCGTTTTAAAGTGATTCGTTTAGTGGATTTGATCAACTAGGTTGATCGGAAAATCCTAACTCGAGAGGGTTAGGTGGTGGTTTTCACCCGGTTTGGATTTCCACCTAAAAATTCCTGTGTACATTTTGTGATTGCTTATTTTTGTGAGATTGTTTATATTTTCAATTCCGCATTTTTTTTTGTCACGCTGATCTCACCCCTCCAACTAGGGAAACTTTCAATTGGTATCAGAGCAGGTCTCGCGTTATCGGCGTAACAAACCGGCGAGGATCTAGACATGGAGGGAAAAGCATTCGTGTGCACTGAAGGACACGATACCTCGCGACCACCATACTTTGCAGGTATAGATTTCATTTATTGGAAAAATCGTATGACTATGTGGTTGCAGGCCTACGACTTCCGGGTGTGGGAAAAATGCGAATCCGCACTTTTGATTCCTAAGAAACCCGCAAAAGGTTACTCAGAAGATCAGGTTCAGAATCTCAACCTCAACGCAAAGGCAATGAATGCCTTGTATTGCGCATTGAGTCTGAAGGAGTTCGAGAAAATCCAAGAGTGCACCACCGTGTTAGTTCAACCACTCATATATAATATTTTGATGATTTTACAAAATGTAGAAAATGAAATAATAAATAAAGCGTAGCATATTATTTTCTCTCTATAATAACATATTTGCAGGATTTCAAAAAGCTTTCCAAGTCGGGAGATTAAAAGCGTGAAGACGAGTAGCATAAGTATTAGGTCTTAGGCTTTTTTCATGTAAACTTTCAAAGGTTGTAATTTTCATCTTATTTGAGTCTAGAAATATTGTAAAGAGCCCCCAAACATAACCTATAAATAGCTAACTTAGGCTCTCTACACTTAGGATAAATTAGAAACAAAAACCCAACTCTTATACTTTTATCAGACGTCCAGGACAAAGTCAAGACGTCTGATTTTCCACCATAAGACGTCTGACATGTGTATCAGACGTCTAATTTCAAATATTTCTACCTTTGTTCATCTCCTCATAAACATCAGTCGAAGGACTTCACTTTCAGACGTCGATAACCGTTCACAGACGTCTGATTATTTACCCAGACGTCCTCATACTAACCGTTAGACTTTTTGTAGCCAAAAACAATTTCAAGACGTCTTGACACACAGACGTCTGCCTTTGAACCGTTGGCCATGATTTTCTGTGCGTATCTGTCTACGGCCACATAATCTTTTGGCAGAAGCAGGAAGGAAGAGTATTTAGGTTTCCAGACGTCTGTTAATGTCCTCAGACGTCCGTAACGACGTCTGATCCTCTAAACCTAGAACCCTGTTTGGATCCGATGATAACAGGAACGAATGCACCATTCATTAGACGTCCAGTAAACTAATCAGACGTCTTATGACATAATATCAGACGTCCTTCTTTTGATCCAATAGAGTCCGTTAAGGATGTCCTGCAAGATTAGACGACCATAGGAAAAATCAGACGTCCTGTAAGACGTCTGATCATATAATTAGACGTCTGATGTTGCTGTCAGAATCATCATTGCCCTGATTTTGTGTGGATTTCGTCCTAAACTCTTGGGATTTGTCTCCAACGGCTAGAAGAGCTCTCCCAAGTGTTCTTGAAGGTTCCAAACTTGCCTATAAATAGACTACAACTCTTCTTTGGCAACACACACCTCTTGAGATACAATTCCATTAGAAAAATCTCTTGCTCACTACTCTAAGCTCCATCTTGCCCTTGTGCTGTGCTAATACTCTGATCAAAGGGCAAATCCATACTCCCGGCTCACTCCGTTCTGCAAATCATCAGGGAGTTCTTTTCATGCTTAGTAGATAAGAAAGTAACTAAATTATTGGGGTGCTCTATAGGTGTTATTTTTACTTGTTAATTTCTGTATTTTGGGTATCCGGCCTGTCGGGTCCCCGTCTCTTCATTTTGAAGAGAGAAACCTCCGTTTAGGGATCGGAGGTGGGAATTGTAATTGAGGTACACTACCCTCGTTTAAGTAGTGTGGTTAGTGGATTGATCACCTTGTGATCGAAAATCCTAAGTCAAGAGATTGGCTTAGGTGGTGGTTTTCACCCATCTTGGGTTTCCACCTAAAAATAATTGAGTATATTGTGTGATTGAATTTGTTGTATTACAATACTATATAATTTCACTATTCACCCCCCTCTAGTGCAATTTCACACCGCCCACGAGATATGGAGGAGGTTGGAAGGCACTCATGAAGAGACAAGCTCGGAAGAAGATCACAAGAAGGAGGAAACCGCTTGCTTTGGTTTCATGGCCAGAGGAACCAATAGCGATAGCGAAAGCGGAAGCGACTCCGACGACGAGGTAAATTTCGATTTACAAGAAGCTTTTAATGAACTATTTGAGCTTAGTAAATCTCTTAAGATAGAAAACAAGAGCATGAAAAAGAATCTTAGTTTTCTTAAATCTGAAAATGATAGGTTAGAAATAAAGCTTAGGGACCTAGAAAGTAGCTCTAGTCCTAATAACCTGCTTTTAGAAAATAAAAATTTAATCAATGAAAATACTAAATTGATTGAGGAAAATGATAGTCTAAAGTTAGAAATTTCTGATTTAAAGACTAAGATGCAAACTATAGAAAAAGAAATCGCATGTCTTAGGAAAAATTCTAACAAATTAATCAACAAAGTAGATAAGTTTTATAGCCCTAAGGTTGAGAAAGGATCTCCATCAAGGAGACCCGCTAACAAATTCGGATCCAAGCCCACTTGGATACCGAAAAAAGAATTAGAATCTTGTTTTGTAGGGTTCAGGGATAATTACAACATAAGGGACTGGACCTACAAGCTCAAGGCTGGTCAACTCAAGTTAGGGGAACCAAGGAGTAGACCAAGGAGGAGAACAAGAAGACCGACGAGACGGCGAACAAACGACAGACCCGCCGCACGTCGACCACCAGATTGGAGACCGGCGCCAATGCCCGGGCCTCCAAGCTACGGATGAGAGCCCCATCCGATGTGGCATCTACCACCACCATTCGGGCCACTTTATTGGCCATGGTAGGTGAGGTAAAATTCTTAAACCTATCTTGTTATAAGCATTTAGATAGGGGGAGTTAAAAAATGAAAAATGATGAGCTAATTGTCAATTTTTAAGGGGGAGATATAAGGTAGCTAAATTTCCTTTAGTAAATGGGAGAAAAATAATAGCTATCTTGTTGTTACAAAAGGGGGAGAATATCACCTTTGTCAAAAGAAACTCATAGAAGAGCATGTTTTAAGGGGGAGTTATAGGAATTTTAAACCAATCAAACCTTTTTGATAATGTCAAAAAGGGGGAGGATTTTTATGTATTATTATTTACGGTTTTGTCATCATCAAAAAGGGGGAGATTGTTGGTGCTAGAGCACCACGATCATTTGTTTTGATGATAACAAAACACGTGTTATTTAACATTTGCAATTTGAGTCCTAGATTTCAGGTCAATTGCAAATGTGGACGTGTTTAGACGGAATTCGAGCTCGCATCCAGGACGGATTGGAGGAGCTTGACGGAAAACAGAGGAGGTTCGCGTGGAGCGACAGATTGAAGATAGAAGACAAGAAGAATATGATAGATTCTTTTTAATCCTTTCATGTACTTTTATCTTTATTTTTCTTGCTCTTTATTTTCCTTAGAAATTATGTTAAAGAGCCTCAAAGAACCCTAACAGTAGTCCTAGGAACACCGGCACAACCTTAGGATACTTAGGTTTTCTGTAGAATACTTAGAAAACCAATATAGGGTTCAAACAGCACTTCCAGACGTCTAATTCCAAAATCAGACGTCTGATAATGTATTTTAAGACGTCTGACTGTTGTTTCAGACGTCCGATAACTGTTAGGCTGGATCTGTCTGATGAAATCAGACGTCCAGACCTTAGACCAGACGTCTTAGAAGACGTCTGATGGATTTGCCAGACGTCCAATTAGTGGACCGTTGGCTGGCTTAGCAGACACTCAAAAATATGACCGTTAAAGCCTTATCAGACGTCCATAGGACTGTCCAGACGTCTGATAAATGACCGTTTTGCCTCGGCTGACCCAAAATCTCTTCTCAGAGATTTTCTAGCCGTTGCAACGTTTGGAAATCAATTCCCACAGTAAAAGTAGGTTTCCAGACGTCCATACTTAGTTCCAGATGTCATGTATGTCGTCTGATCGACTTGCACAAGAACCCTGTTTAGATCTGATTCAAGTCAGGGAGAAACCCGCATAGAATCAGACGTCTGACCTTGAAATCAGACGTCTTAAAGTGGCCTTCCAGACGTCTGATGACATAGTTAGACGTCTGATGACCCTGTCAAATGCAATCATTGTCCTGATTTCGGCCTGATTCTCTTGGGCTTTGCACCCAACGGCTATAGAACCTTTCTTAAGCCTTCCAAAGCCTTCCTAAGGCCTCTATAAATAGAGGGGAGCCTTTGCAACACAAAAAGACAAGATATACACTTAGAAACACAAAAGACACACTTAAGCAACATACTTCCACTCTCTTGTGTCCAAGAAGCTCTTGCTCTCTAAGCTCAAGTTCTACATCTTGAGAGCTAAATTCAGTTTGCGCACCCGCTCTCCCGCTGTTGTTCACGAGAGCGACGTAGCGCCATCACGTGGCACACGCACCGCGTCATCGTCGACGCACTCCTTGCAAATGGGAGTTTCCTATTTCCTATAGAAGCTAGGTTTAATTATTTTGTTGGCTCTATAGGACTATTGTTTATTTTATCTTTGTCTTTTGGTTGGGTATTCGCTTTGCGAATTCCCGTCTCCTTTGTGGGACAAAATCCTTCTCGTGGAGAGAAGGGGTTGAGGAACGCTACCCTCGTACTTGTAGCGTGGTTGTACTGAGGTTGAATCACCCTCGTTTTAAAGTGATTCGTTTAGTGGATTTGATCAACTAGGTTGATCGGAAAATCCTAACTCGAGAGGGTTAGGTGGTGGTTTTCACCCGGTTTGGGTTTCCACCTAAAAATTCCTGTGTACATTTTGTGATTGCTTATTTTTGTGAGATTGTTTATATTTTCAATTCCGCATTTTTTTTTGTCACGCTGATCTCACCCCTCCAAGTAGGGAAACTTTCAGTATCTTCCTGACTTGAATCAGATCTAAACAGGGTTCTAGTGCAAGTCCATCAGACGACATACAGGATGTCTGGCACTATGTGTGGACGTCTGGAAACCTACTTTTTCGTGGGAATGGATTCCAAGAGTTCCAACGGCTACAAAATCTCTAAGAAGAGATTTTGAGTCAGCCGAGGCAAAACGGTCATCTATCAGACGTTTGGAAAGTCCTAAGGACGTCTGATAAGGCTCTAACGATCATATCCTCTAGTGTTTGCTAAGGCAGCCAACGGTCCACTAATTAGACGTCTGGCAAAAACATCAGACGTCTTCTAAGACGTCTGGTCTAAGGTCTGGAGGTTTGATTTCATCAGACAGAGCTAACAAGTCCAGCCTAAATGTTATTATACGTCTGAATCAACAGTCAGACGTCTTAAAACATATTATCAGACATCTGATTTTGGAATTAGACATCTGGAAAAGCTGTTTGAACCCTATATTGGTTTTCTAAGTTCTCTACAGAAAACCTAAGTATCCTAGGGTTGTGCTGGTGTTCCTAGGACTACTGTAAGGGTACTTTGAGGCTCTTTAACATGAATCTATGTAACAAAAATAAAGAGCAACAAAAGAAACGAAGAAAACAAAGAGTACAAGAGAAGGAAATCTATCCTATTCTTCATCTCCTTCCTTCCTCAAGCCATCGCTCCTCGCGAATCTCCTCTGTTCTCCATCAAGCTCCTCCAATCCGTCCTGGATGCGGGCTCGAACTCCGTTCAATCACGTCTCCATTTGCAATTGACCTGAAATCTAAGACTCCAAGTGCAAATGTTAAATAACACGTGTTTTGTTATCATCAAAACAAACGATCGTGATGCTCTAGTACCAACAATCTCCCCCTTTTTGATGATGGCAAAATCATAAATAATAATGCATAAAAAATCCTCCCCCTTTTTGACATTATTAAAAAGGTTTGATTGATTTTAAATTTCCTATAACTCCCCCTTAAAACATACTCTTCTATGAATTTCTTTTAACAAAAGTAATGTCCTCCCCCTTTTTGTAACAAGATAGCTATTATTTTTCTCTCCCTTACTAAAGGAAATTTTTTTTAACTCCCCCTATCTAAATGCTTATGATAAGAAGATAGGGTAAAGAATTTTTACCTCACCTACCATGGCCAATAAAATGGCCCAAATGGTGGTGGTGGATGCCACATCGGATGGGGCTCCCATCTGTAGCTTGGAGGCCCGGGCATTGGCGTCGGTCTCCAGTCTGGTGGTCGACGTGTGGCGGGATCATTGTTTGTTCACCATCTCGTCAGTCTTCTCATTCTCCTCCTTGGTCTACTCCTTGGTTCTCCCAACTCAAGTTGACCAGCCTTGAGCTTGTAGGTCCAGTCCTTCGTGTTGTAGTTATCCCTGAAACCTAAAAAACAAGATTCCAATTCTTTCTTCGGTATCCAAGTGAGCTTGGATCCGAATCTGTTAGCGGTTCTCCTTGATGGAGATCCTTTCTCAACCTTAAGGCTATAAAAATTATCTACTTTGTTGATTAATTTGTTAGAGTTTTCCCTAAAACATGCAATTTCTTTTTCTATAATATGCATCTTAGTCTTTAAATCAAAAATTTCTATTTTTCGACTAACATTTTCCTCAATCAATTTATTATTTTCATTGATTAAATCTTTATTTTCTAATAACAGGTTATTATCCTTAGGACTAGAGCTACTTTCTAGGTCCTTAAGTTTTATTTCTAACCTATCATTTTCACTTCCAAGAAAACTAAGATTCTTTTTCATACTATTATTTTCTCTTTTTAGTGATTTAGTAACTTCAAAAAGCTCATTAAAAGCGTCTTGTAAATCCGGGTTTATCTCATTGTCGGAATCGCTTTCGCTGTCGATGTCGCTTTCCCCGATTGCCATGAAACCCATGCAAAGTGTTTCATTCTTTTTCTCTGATTCTTCTTCTTCCTCTGAGCTCATCTCTTCATAAGTGTCTCCTAACTTCCTCCATATCTCGTGGGCGGTAGTGTACTCTTGGATTTTCTCGAACTCTTTCGGACTAAACGCGCAATACAGGGCATTCATTGCCTTTGCGTTGAGTGAAAGTTCTCGAATCTGCAGCTGCGAGTAGCCTCCTTGGGGTCGCTTCGGGATGTCGTATGGGGTTTCGCAACATCCCCATATCTTGAACTCAGTGGCTTGGAGCCACGTCTTCATCCTCAACTTCCAATATCCGAAGTCCCTCCCGTCGAAATAGGGTGGTCGGACGGTGGACTGCCTTTCCAAGATTCTGATTGCGACTACGCTCCCCTCCATGATCTTCTTGCCGGGTGTTACTCCGATCTCGCAAGAACCTGCTCTGATACCAATTGTGGTTTCCCTACCAGGAGGGGGTGACGTAATAAATTGCGGATATAATATAAAACAATCTCACAAAAATTCAAACACACAAGGTACACAATTATTTTTAGGTGGAAACCCAAACCGGGTGAAAACCACCACCTAACCCTCTCGAGTTAGCATTTTCCGATCAACCAAGTTGATCAAATCCACTAAACGAATCACTTAAATGAAGGTGATTCAACCTCAATTACAACCACACTACAAGTGCGAGGGTAGCGTTCCTCAACCCCTTCTCTTCACGAGAAGGATTTTGTCCCATGAAGGAGACGAGAATTCGCAAAGCGAATACTCAACCAAATAACAAAGATAAAATAACAAGTATAGTCCTATAGAGCCAACAAAGATTTAAACCTAGCTTCTATAGGAATTAGGAAACTCCCCTTTGCAAGGAGTGCGTCGAATCGATGACGCGGGTGCGTGAGCCACCCGACGGCGCAACGACGCTGTCATGAACTACGGCGGGAGGGCGGGTGCGCAAAGGCTTGATGCTCTCAAGATGTAGAACTTGAGCTTGGAGAGCAAGAGCTTTTCTAAGACACAAAAGAGTAGAAATGCTTGTTCTTGGTGTGTCTAGGTGTCTCTAGGTGTATCTTGTGTATCTAGATGTGTATTTGTGTGTCTTGGTGTGTCTTTGTGTGCAAGAGGTTCCTCTCTACTTATAGAGGCCTTAGAAAAGCTTTGGAAGGCTTTGGAAAGCTTCCATAGCCGTTGGGAGAAAAGCCCAAGAGAATCAAGCCGAAATCAGGAACAATGATTGCACTAACAGGGTTATTAGACGTTTGATCCTGGCATCAGACGTTTGGAAGATCTGTTTAAGACGTCTGAAAATAAGGTCAGACGTCTGATTTTAGGCGGGTATCTTCCTGACTTGAATCAGATCTAAACAGGGTTCTAGTGCAAGTCTATCAGACGATATACAGGATGTCTGGCATTATGTGTGGACGTCTGGAAACCTACTTTTTCGTGGGAATGGATTCCAAGAGTTCCAACGGCTACGAAATCTCTAAGAAGAGATTTTGAGTCAGCCGGGGCAAAACGGTCATCTATCAGACGTTTGGAAAGTCCTAAGGACGTCTGATAAGGCTCTAACGATCATATCCTCCAGTGTTTGCTAAGGCAGCCAACGGTCCACTAATTAGACGTCTAGCAAAAACATCAGACGTCTTCTAAGACGTCTGGTCTAAGGTCTGGAGGTCTGATTTCATCAGACAGAGCAAACAAGTCCAGCCTAAATGTTATTATACGTCTGAATCAACAGTCAGACGTCTTAAAACATATTATCAGACATCTGATTTTGGAATTAGACGTCTGGAAAAGCTGTTTGAACCCTATATTGGTTTTCTAAGTTCTCTACAGAAAACCTAAGTATCCTAGGGTTGTGCTGGTTTTCCTAGGACTACTGTAAGGGTACTTTGAGGCTCTTTAACATGAATCTATGTAACAAAAATAAAGAGCAACAAAAGAAACGAAGAAAACAAAGAGTACAAGAGAAGGAAATCTATCCTATTCTTCATCTCCTTCCTTCCTCAAGCCATCGCTCCTCGCGAATCTCCTCTGTTCTCCATCAAGCTCCTCCAATCCGTCCTGGATGCGGGCTCGAACTCCGTTCAATCACGTCTCCATTTGCAATTGACCTGAAATCTAAGACTCCAAGTGCAAATGTTAAATAACACGTGTTTTGTTATCATCAAAACAAACGATCGTGATGCTCTAGTACCAACAATCTCCCCCTTTTTGATGATGGCAAAATCATAAATAATAATGCATAAAAAATCCTCCCCCTTTTTGACATTATTAAAAAGGTTTGATTGATTTTAAATTTCCTATAACTCCCCCTTAAAACATACTCTTCTATGAATTTCTTTTAACAAAAGTAATGTCCTCCCCCTTTTTGTAACAAGATAGCTATTATTTTTCTCTCCCTTACTAAAGGAAATTTTTTTTAACTCCCCCTATCTAAATGCTTATGATAAGAAGATAGGGTAAAGAATTTTTACCTCACCTACCATGGCCAATAAAATGGCCCAAATGGTGGTGGTGGATGCCACATCGGATGGGGCTCCCATCTGTAGCTTGGAGGCCCGGGCATTGGCGTCGGTCTCCAGTCTGGTGGTCGACGTGTGGCGGGATCATTGTTTGTTCACCATCTCGTCAGTCTTCTCATTCTCCTCCTTGGTCTACTCCTTGGTTCTCCCAACTCAAGTTGACCAGCCTTGAGCTTGTAGGTCCAGTCCTTCGTGTTGTAGTTATCCCTGAAACCTAAAAAACAAGATTCCAATTCTTTCTTCGGTATCCAAGTGAGCTTGGATCCGAATCTGTTAGCGGTTCTCCTTGATGGAGATCCTTTCTCAACCTTAAGGCTATAAAAATTATCTACTTTGTTGATTAATTTGTTAGAGTTTTCCCTAAAACATGCAATTTCTTTTTCTATAATATGCATCTTAGTCTTTAAATCAAAAATTTCTATTTTTCGACTAACATTTTCCTCAATCAATTTATTATTTTCATTGATTAAATCTTTATTTTCTAATAACAGGTTATTATCCTTAGGACTAGAGCTACTTTCTAGGTCCTTAAGTTTTATTTCTAACCTATCATTTTCACTTCCAAGAAAACTAAGATTCTTTTTCATACTATTATTTTCTCTTTTTAGTGATTTAGTAACTTCAAAAAGCTCATTAAAAGCGTCTTGTAAATCCGGGTTTATCTCATTGTCGGAATCGCTTTCGCTGTCGATGTCGCTTTCCCCGATTGCCATGAAACCCATGCAAAGTGTTTCATTCTTTTTCTCTGATTCTTCTTCTTCCTCTGAGCTCATCTCTTCATAAGTGTCTCCTAACTTCCTCCATATCTCGTGGGCGGTAGTGTACTCTTGGATTTTCTCGAACTCTTTCGGACTAAACGCGCAATACAGGGCATTCATTGCCTTTGCGTTGAGTGAAAGTTCTCGAATCTGCAGCTGCGAGTAGCCTCCTTGGGGTCGCTTCGGGATGTCGTATGGGGTTTCGCAACATCCCCATATCTTGAACTCAGTGGCTTGGAGCCACGTCTTCATCCTCAACTTCCAATATCCGAAGTCCCTCCCGTCGAAATAGGGTGGTCGGACGGTGGACTGCCTTTCCAAGATTCTGATTGCGACTACGCTCCCCTCCATGATCTTCTTGCCGGGTGTTACTCCGATCTCGCAAGAACCTGCTCTGATACCAATTGTGGTTTCCCTACCAGGAGGGGGTGACGTAATAAATTGCGGATATAATATAAAACAATCTCACAAAAATTCAAACACACAAGGTACACAATTATTTTTAGGTGGAAACCCAAACCGGGTGAAAACCACCACCTAACCCTCTCGAGTTAGCATTTTCCGATCAACCAAGTTGATCAAATCCACTAAACGAATCACTTAAATGAAGGTGATTCAACCTCAATTACAACCACACTACAAGTGCGAGGGTAGCGTTCCTCAACCCCTTCTCTTCACGAGAAGGATTTTGTCCCATGAAGGAGACGAGAATTCGCAAAGCGAATACTCAACCAAATAACAAAGATAAAATAACAAGTATAGTCCTATAGAGCCAACAAAGATTTAAACCTAGCTTCTATAGGAATTAGGAAACTCCCCTTTGCAAGGAGTGCGTCGAATCGATGACGCGGGTGCGTGAGCCACCCGACGGCGCAACGACGCTGTCATGAACTACGGCGGGAGGGCGGGTGCGCAAAGGCTTGATGCTCTCAAGATGTAGAACTTGAGCTTGGAGAGCAAGAGCTTTTCTAAGACACAAAAGAGTAGAAATGCTTGTTCTTGGTGTGTCTAGGTGTCTCTAGGTGTATCTTGTGTATCTAGATGTGTATTTGTGTGTCTTGGTGTGTCTTTGTGTGCAAGAGGTTCCTCTCTACTTATAGAGGCCTTAGAAAAGCTTTGGAAGGCTTTGGAAAGCTTCCATAGCCGTTGGGAGAAAAGCCCAAGAGAATCAAGCCGAAATCAGGAACAATGATTGCACTAACAGGGTTATTAGACGTTTGATCCTGGCATCAGACGTTTGGAAGATCTGTTTAAGACGTCTGAAAATAAGGTCAGACGTCTGATTTTAGGCGGGTATCTTCCTGACTTGAATCAGATCTAAACAGGGTTCTAGTGCAAGTCTATCAGACGATATACAGGATGTCTGGCATTATGTGTGGACGTCTGGAAACCTACTTTTTCGTGGGAATGGATTCCAAGAGTTCCAACGGCTACGAAATCTCTAAGAAGAGATTTTGAGTCAGCCGGGGCAAAACGGTCATCTATCAGACGTTTGGAAAGTCCTAAGGACGTCTGATAAGGCTCTAACGATCATATCCTCCAGTGTTTGCTAAGGCAGCCAACGGTCCACTAATTAGACGTCTAGCAAAAACATCAGACGTCTTCTAAGACGTCTGGTCTAAGGTCTGGAGGTCTGATTTCATCAGACAGAGCAAACAAGTCCAGCCTAAATGTTATTATACGTCTGAATCAACAGTCAGACGTCTTAAAACATATTATCAGACATCTGATTTTGGAATTAGACGTCTGGAAAAGCTGTTTGAACCCTATATTGGTTTTCTAAGTTCTCTACAGAAAACCTAAGTATCCTAGGGTTGTGCTGGTTTTCCTAGGACTACTGTAAGGGTACTTTGAGGCTCTTTAACATGAATCTATGTAACAAAAATAAAGAGCAACAAAAGAAACGAAGAAAACAAAGAGTACAAGAGAAGGAAATCTATCCTATTCTTCATCTCCTTCCTTCCTCAAGCCATCGCTCCTCGCGAATCTCCTCTGTTCTCCATCAAGCTCCTCCAATCCGTCCTGGATGCGGGCTCGAACTCCGTTCAATCACGTCTCCATTTGCAATTGACCTGAAATCTAAGACTCCAAGTGCAAATGTTAAATAACACGTGTTTTGTTATCATCAAAACAAACGATCGTGATGCTCTAGTACCAACAATCTCCCCCTTTTTGATGATGGCAAAATCATAAATAATAATGCATAAAAAATCCTCCCCCTTTTTGACATTATTAAAAAGGTTTGATTGATTTTAAATTTCCTATAACTCCCCCTTAAAACATACTCTTCTATGAATTTCTTTTAACAAAAGTAATGTCCTCCCCCTTTTTGTAACAAGATAGCTATTATTTTTCTCTCCCTTACTAAAGGAAATTTTTTTTAACTCCCCCTATCTAAATGCTTATGATAAGAAGATAGGGTAAAGAATTTTTACCTCACCTACCATGGCCAATAAAATGGCCCAAATGGTGGTGGTGGATGCCACATCGGATGGGGCTCCCATCTGTAGCTTGGAGGCCCGGGCATTGGCGTCGGTCTCCAGTCTGGTGGTCGACGTGCGGCGGGATCATTGTTTGTTCGCCATCTCGTCGGTCTTCTCATTCTCCTCCTTGGTCTACTCCTTGGTTCTCCCAACTCAAGTTGACCAGCCTTGAGCTTGTAGGTCCAGTCCTTCGTGTTGTAGTTATCCCTGAAACCTAAAAAACAAGATTCCAATTCTTTCTTCGGTATCCAAGTGAGCTTGGATCCGAATCTGTTAGCGGTTCTCCTTGATGGAGATCCTTTCTCAACCTTAAGGCTATAAAAATTATCTACTTTGTTAATTAATTTGTTAGAGTTTTCCCTAAAACATGCAATTTCTTTTTCTATAATATGCATCTTAGTCTTTAAATCAAAAATTTCTATTTTTCGACTAACATTTTCCTCAATCAATTTATTATTTTCATTGATTAAATCTTTATTTTCTAATAACAGGTTATTATCCTTAGGACTAGAGCTACTTTCTAGGTCCTTAAGTTTTATTTCTAACCTATCATTTTCACTTCCAAGAAAACTAAGATTCTTTTTCATACTATTATTTTCTCTTTTTAGTGATTTAGTAACTTCAAAAAGCTCATTAAAAGCGTCTTGTAAATCCGGATTTACCTCATTGTCGGAATCGCTTTCGCTGTCGATGTCGCTTTCTCCGATTGCCATGAAACCCATGCAAGCGGTTTCATTCTTTTTCTCTGATTCTTCTTCTTCCTCTGAGCTCATCTCTTCATAAGTGTCTTCTAACTTCCTCCATATCTTGCGGGTGGTAGTGTACTCTTGGATTTTCTCGAACTCTTTCGGACTAAACGCGCAATACAGGGCATTCATTGCCTTTGCGTTGAGTGAAAGTTCTCGAATCTGCAGCTGCGAGTAGCCTCCTTGGGGTCGCTTCGGGATGTCGTATGGGGTTTCGCAACATCCCCATATCTCGAACTCAGTGGCTTGGAGCCACGTCTTCATCCTCAACTTCCAATATCTGAAGTCCCTCCCGTCGAAATAGGGTGGTCGGACGGTGGACTGCCTTTCCAAGATTCTGATTGCGACTACGCTCCCCTCCATGATCTTCTTGCCGGGTGTTACTCCGATCTCGCAAGAACCTGCTCTGATACCAATTGTGGTTTCCCTACCAGGAGGGGGTGACGTAATAAATTGCGGATATAATATAAAACAATCTCACAAAAATTCAAACACACAAGGTACACAATTATTTTTAGGTGGAAACCCAAACCGGGTGAAAACCACCACCTAACCCTCTCGAGTTAGCATTTTCCGATCAACCAAGTTGATCAAATCCACTAAACGAATCACTTAAACGAAGGTGATTCAACCTCAATTACAACCACACTACAAGTGCGAGGGTAGCGTTCCTCAACCCCTTCTCTCCACGAGAAGGATTTTGTCCCATGAAGGAGACGAGAATTCGCAAAGCGAATACCCAACCAAATAACAAAGAGAAAATAACAAGTATAGTCCTATAGAGCCAACAAAGATTTAAACCTAGCTTCTATAGGAATTAGGAAACTCCCCTTTGCAAGGAGTGCGTCGAATCGATGACGCGGGTGCGTGAGCCACCCGACGGCGCAACGACGCTGTCATGAACTACGGCGGGAGGGCGGGTGCGCAAAGTCTTGATGCTCTCAAGATGTAGAACTTGAGCTTGGAGAGCAAGAGCTTTTCTAAGACACAAAAGAGTAGAAATGCTTGTTCTTGGTGTGTCTAGGTGTCTCTAGGTGTATCTTGTGTATCTAGATGTGTATTTGTGTGTCTTGGTGTGTCTTTGTGTGCAAGAGGTTCCTCTCTACTTATAGAGGCCTTAGAAAAGCTTTGGAAGGCTTTGGAAAGCTTCCATAGCCGTTGGGAGAAAAGCCCAAGAGAATCAAGCCGAAATCAGGAACAATGATTACACTGACAGGGTTATCAGACGTTTGATCCTGGCATCAGAAGTCTGGAAGATCAGTTTAAGACGTCTGAAAATAAGGTCAGATGTCTGATTTTAGGTGGGTATCTTCCTGACTTGAATCTGATCTAAACAGGGTTCTAGTGCAAGTCCATCAGACGACATACAGGACGTCTGGCACTATGTATTGACGTCTGGAAACCTACCTTTTCGTGGGAACGGATTTCCAAGAGTTCCAACGGCTAGAAAATCTCTGAGAAGAGATTTTGGGTCAGCCGAGGCAAAACGGCCATCTATCAGACATCTGGAAAGTCTTAAGGACGTCTGATAAGGCTCTAACGGTCATATCCTCCAGTGTGTGCTAAGGCAGCCAACGGTCCACTAATTGGACGTCTGGCAAAAACATCAGACGTCCTCTAAGACGTCTGGTCTAAGGTCTGTACGTCTGATTTCATCAGACAGAGCTAACAAGTGCAGCCTAAATGTTATCAGACGTCAGATTTTGGAATTAGACGTCTGGAAAAGCTGTTTGAATCCTATATTGGTTTTCTAAGTTCTCTACAGAAAACCTAAGTATCTTAGGGTTGTGCTGGTGTTCCTAGAACTACTGTAAGGGTACTTTGAGGCTCTTTAACATGAATCTAAGTAACAAAAATAAAGAGCAACAAAAGAAACGAAAAAAACAAAGAGTACAAGAGAAGGAAATCTATCCTATTCTTCATCTGCTTCCTTCTTCAAGCCATCGCTCCTCACGAATCTCCTCTGTTCTCCATCAAGCTCCTCCAATCCGTCTTGGATGCGAGCTCGAACTCCGTCTAATCACGTCTCCATTTGCAATTGACCTGAAATCTAAGACTCCAAGTGCAAATGTTATATGACACGTGTTTTGTTATCATCAAAACAAATGATCGTGGTGGTCTAGCACCAACATTCCTCCTCTCCTCACGTCGCCTCTCCTCCTCATCGCTCGCTCTCGCGCTCTCTCTTGCGCTCGCCCCTCTCGCTGCCGTGGAGAGGGAGGGAAGGTGGTTGAGGTGAAGTGGGGAAGAAAGGAAGGGGGGAAGAGGGGTTTATATAAGGGTGCGTTAGGGTTTGGTGGAGGAGGGAAGAGGGAAAGAGAGAGAAGAACGGTACTGTCTGCATGCAGCCTGCATGCAGACATGAAGTTACGTACCAAAATTTCAATTTCCAAACGTTTGGGAAGGGGTCCAGACGTCTGACTAGATGTCTGACCGACAGTCTAGACGTCTTAAAGGGCTCAGAACAGAACGGATCTTTACACAACCCAAAGAAGATCAGAGGCCAAGAAGCCAGATAGCACAAATCCAAACCTTTGATGTCAAATCCAACTGCACAGATGGATTCGGATCAATGATCGCAATCCAATAGTGTAAAGATCAACCCAATTGGAGCCTTATAGCAACAACTACAAAGGTGGGAAGATAAACGATTAGGATGGTGCCACGTGGCACCATCCCAACAACCCATTGCCGCGCCCCAACCGCTGAAGGAAAAACGTAAGCCATTGGTGTTGGTGATAAAGCACCATGATCATTAATTTTGATGATAACAAAACATGTTATATTTAACATTATATTTCGAGATGTATGTTTGAGGCTTATGGTTGGATGAATGCTTAAAATCAAGTTCTATGGAAGATAGCAGGAGATGAGAATCAAGGAAATGAGGAGATGAAGATAGAATGAGATGAGCATTGAGGAGATGAGATGTAGTTAGATTAGTTTTATTTTATTTTTAGAATGCAAATGAGCCTTGAATTATCCTTAGGATACCACTACTAGAAAATTAAGGTTTAGTTATGGTTATTTGGTCACGGGTTTAAAAATTGGTACCAAAATTAACTTATGGTCACGGTTCCACTGAAAACCGTGACCATTGTGGGAGAGTAAGATTTATTTCCTATTACAACCTTTTGTTACAGGGATGAGAATCATGACAAAAGGTTTTGGTAACGGTTCCAAGTGGGACCATGACAATAACCTTACTTTGGTGATGATTTCAAATGAAACCGTGACCATAACCTATCATTTAATGATGATTTCAAGTGAAACCGTTACCATAACCTTTCTTTAAAAAAATTTCCCTCCCACCGTCTCTCGAATCTCCAACGACACGACCTTCCCCTTCCCTCTCCCAACTCCCCCAATCTCCAACGGCATCACCTCCCCCCAAACACTTCCTTGCTCCCCAAGCTCAACCAGCCCGCCTGTCATCTCCCCCACCCCCTAAAGCAGAGAGAGCTCCAACTCCAACCCCCTCCCCCTCCCCGTCCCCCTCAAGAAAAGCCCTATTAGAGAGGTAGAGAAAGAGAGAGAGAGTGTGAGAAAGAGAGAGACCCAGAAGAGAAGGATCTCACCACCGCCGCCACCACGATGGCCTACTACGACCGTGTGATCACCGTCTTCTCCCCCGACAGCCACCTCTTCCACGTCGAGTACGCCCTCGAGGCCGTTCGCAAGGGCAACGCCGCCGTCGGCGTCCGCAGCACCGACACCGTCATCCTCGACATCGAGAAGAAGTCCACTGCCAAGCTCCAGGACTCTCAGTAGGTTGTGGTGGTGGTAACAATCTCACCCTCCCTTCATTCCCTTCGATCGATCCTCACCGTAACATCAAATTCCATCCAGGTCTGTAAAGAAGATTGTGAACCTGGATGCCCACATCGCCGTCACCTGCGTAGGCCTCAAGGCCGACGCCCGCGTCCTCATCAACCAAGCCCATGTGGAGTGCCAGAGCCACAGGCTGACCGTGGAGGACCCGTCACAGTGGAGTACATCACGAGGTACATCGTCGGGCTCCAGCAGAGGTACACCCAGAGCGGCGGCGTCAGGCCCTTTGACCTCTCCACCCTCATCGTCAGCATCGACCCCTACACCGGCGCCCCCTCCCTCTACCAGACCGACCCCTCCGACACCTACTTCGCCTGGAAGGCCAACACCACAGGCCGGAACTCCACCTCCATGCGCGAGTTCCTCGAGAAGAACTACTGCGACACCTCCGACAAAGACACTGTCAAGCTCGCCATTCGCGCCCTCCTCGAAGTAAGGACTCCCACGCCCTCCCTCCCTTGTGATGCTAGATTCTTGATTGATTGGGTCCTCTGAATTGGCTTGAGTGATGTTGTGGGTTTCTTTTCTTGAATTAAGGATGACTACTGGTGGTTGGTAGCCATCACTATGTTACTCCAATCAGCAAAATGAGTGAGGCATTGCAAATGTTGGGTTCAAAAAGCACTAGTCCATTCCTTGATGTTTGAAATCATCTAGAATATTGTAGTGATTTTGATCCTTCATTAGGCTGCCTCTTATTCTGTTTATCATAATGCTGTTCTCCTATGTTATTTGTGGTCATGCCTAAATAATTTACTTAATTCTTTTTCTTTGGGCCTTACTTTGTTTCATTCAAAGAATCACTGAACTTGAGAAAAGTAGTATTCAGATGTGGGCATTTGGGATGGTTGAGTGCAAAGGAAATCTTACTAAACAGCGTTAATTTTGTAATGTTGATAAGAAAGGTTTTATGAACATCCAACTCCCCAAGAATGTTCAACGTGGGTAACAGTATCAGTGCACTCATATGACACTTTTCAATTGTCGATTTCATGCATATCAATATGTAGCTCTACCAAGTCCGATTGGGGCACCATAAGAAAAGGTTGCAGTTCAAAATACCATATAGATTGGGGTGCCACAGAATTTTTTCTAACCAAGGGTGATGCTAAAATGTGCTCACTCTGTGCTACTCACGCATGCGATTCTTCCTTATTGTTTGTCCGGGTTGGGTCTTCTCTCATTTCATATAGTGTTGTCACTTTTGTATGATGCCTGTCATATTATTGGTATTCTAAAAAAAATATTATTATTATTTTTTCAAAAGTTGTGGTCCTTCTAAGCATATATTTCTTTGAGAAGTTATCAATTCATTCTAAATGTTTCTCATTTATAGGTTGCATGTGGTGATGATAGTGGAGAATCTATACCCATGCTTATGAAGATCCCTTGTTTTTTTAATCCTTGGCGTGACTGTGATATTATTGGCTTTGGTGACATTCTTTTTCCTAGTCTACTTGTTTCCTTTTGCTTTAGGTGCTTGGCATCACATATGCTTATTCTTTCAATTTAAATGGTCTATGTCATTGTCGTCATTGATTAGAAGAGATCAATGTCCTCTTTTTGGTCATATGTTGCCTAATCAAAATTAATACCAAATTGCAATCCTGGGGATGGATTTGCCCCTCTTTCTCATGGTGGAATTTAAGGAAGCCTATTGGTCTCTATTTCTCTCTGTCTCTCTATTTTTTTTAATCATTTTTTTACTTTCATTCAAAATAACATGCTTTCTAATGCAGATATGATAGAGCACATAAGAGGATTCTTCTGAATGGATATTTCCTTTGGGTGACAATTGGACATGCATTTGGTAAGTTTTATAAAATTCCATTCTTTGTAATTTCTTGTTGATACCAAATTTTGGTTTCATGATGGCAAAGGCTCATAAGTGGTTTTTGAGGCTATTACATTGCACTTCAAAGAACTAGCCAAATAGTACAAGACTTCTAAATTTCTATTTCTCAGAGATTAATACCTTATCTAATGAGAAATTGATTAGTGGTATATATGAACTGTTGGTCCTCTCCACTCAATCCAATTGATTTTAAGTTTCATACACCCACATGCTGAGGAGAAATGGTATTAAATAATAGCTAACCTTTCTACTCAAGCAAGTTGATTTGAAGTTGGATGCTACACTGGTCTAATGGAGTATATTAAACTCTATATGACATACGACTCGTGAGCCTCAAAGAAGGCCATTCATGAGGGGGCATGTGGAGAAACTATCTAAAGATGAAGAAATGGATAAATAGTAGTGGTTGGGACTTTTCTTTGCTCAAGTTGAGAATCCCATCGTTAATGTATGTCACTTGTAAATTTCCACGTCGTTGGGGCTATGATGGGAGTCTTTGTGACTGTGTATGCTGTGATGCTTTTGGAGTGATTGGTGGGTATTTATTGGTTCTGGAGGAAGGAGTTTTTATGGTTGTTTCTGAGGTAGGGCTTTCTTCTGTTATTTAAGTTTTTGCATATGCATGTTGTTAATCATGTAAGCCTGTACAAGGAAGGCTTGTACGATTTTTGTGTCGATTCTTGTACGATTTTTGTGTGAAGGGCAAGAAATGAGCGTCTGTTTCAGGAAAGATCAGTATACGTTGAGCAAATTGTAAATGAGTGCTGGTCTCTCATACATATGTGGAGAGTTGTATTATAACTTTCCCTATTTTTCCTTTTTATATGATAAATAAAAGCCCTCCCGGATTGCTGTCATAGAACGATAACTTTCCTTTCAGTTTCAAAAAAAAATTGGCAAAGTTGTAGATAGGTAATTGAAAAATGAAGGGAAGTCATTTTCAAAAGAAAAAATTTCGAACTACAAATATGCCCAATTTTGATTTTGAAACATGGAATAGCCTAGTATGCCTTGGGAGCAACACAAGTTTAATTAAGTGGAGTTTGTTCTTGTGGGTATGTAGACCGCTTGACTTTTCAGTTATAGGGGGTGCTTCTTGATTTTTGTTTTTAGTATTTTTTCGATGTGTATCAATTGATAAGCTACTTGTTTGCTTCTTGATTTTGTTGGTCAATTGTACTCAACTTTGTTTGGAGAGGTGGGCTATATGCTATTCAGATTATGCATCTTTTGGTGATTCTGTTGTTTGTGCTAGTGGATGGGTTGTTGCTTGTTTGGGTTATTTCTATTTAGAGGTACAATTCTCTGCTGGTTTATGTTCTGGTCAAGCATTGGAGGTGGGCATTTACTTCTTCAACATATATGAAGTTTTGATTTTCATTGTGATTCAGGAAAAGTTTCCTTTTGTGGTTTTTAGCAGCTTTTGCTGTCAATATTGATCCTCTGATGATTTTTGTGGAGTGATGGTTGAACTGATTTTGAAAACTTAAATTGATAGCATAGTCGACTTTTTTTTTAATTCTTGATCTATAATGTACATAAACTTTTGACATGATGCAAAAGCTTTCTTTTGGATTCACAGACAAAGAGCAATGATGCTCCAGATGCTACAAAGGTGTGTCCCTATTTATGTATGTGCTTGTATAATTTGAAATTGGTTTTACTGCTTGTTAATGAAAATTGAAAAGCATTTTGAATTGTATATATTGGTAAATGTTGAGCCATTGCTTTGACATGTTATTCAGGCTTCTGGTGCTCAACTTGAACTAGATGTTTCGAGCTGGCAACTGCCTTCTTCTAAGCGGTCTGCCACACCAGTGATGCCAGGTTTCCTGGATCCAAGATTGTGCTATGCTAATGGACATGCTGCTCCAACTTATTATTATGGAGGTTTGTATTGCCAATTCTTTCATATAATTTGGTGCATATATAGAGTAAGTATTGGGTAATTCCATATGTCGATCTTTCTATGGGTGCTCTTCAGTAATTAATACAACACTCCTAAATAACAAGAACACATTACAGGAGCATGACTTCTTAAGGTGAAGAATGATTGAAATTACCCCTCCTAAATGACAACGTATGGGAGAATCATTCACATTTTGATGTAAAGAAGTATTGGAAGTTCATATAGTATAATCCTTACATTTGATTCTTGGCATTTTAGTGAGTTATCTATCTTTGCTTTTATTTTTGGATCCTGTACTGCTTTATACATTCTATTTCCCAACCAGAAGAGTCCGGGTCCTTAATATAGGTAATTCATATGGAAAGTCTGAGATCAGGTTCTTGAATAGTATCTCAACCAACATAACTTAAAAGAGAAATAGGCTAATTCATATGATTTTCTTAAGAATATTTAGATAAAGATGGAAGAAGAATTCATCTAGTTTCTTTTCCGTTTGAAGTTGTGTTTAGATGGAGATTTTTATTCTATTTGTTCACTTTGAAGGCCATCCATCCTGGCTATGGTTTCTTGTAAGAAAGTGCTGCCTTTGCTAAACTTTGTGAAGAAAAAGTTCTGGCATTTGTGGGACCTCCTGCATCTGCCATTCATGACATAGGTGACAAAAGGAATGATATTCTAGTTTGATAGCTCTCAAAATTGTCCAAACCCATGGAAGATCTTCTCTTCCCTTTTGGCCTTTTATTTCTTGTTGCAACACTTTCCACTTGAAACTTTATATAAATGCAGATGACTAAATCAAAATGCCTTCTCTTTGTGTTTCTGATAGTGCTTTCAAGAGGACAATGGGTGCTGCAGGGGTTCCACGTGTGCCCAACTACCATGGTGAAGAATAAAGATATTGAATTATTGAAGCTAGAAGCCAACAAAATTGGATATCCTATCCTAATCAAGCCTACACATGGTGGTGGTGGGAAGGTACTTCTGCATGTAGCTCATTTTGATTTTCTTGATGCTTAATATATCGTCTGTACATCATATACCCCATCACATGGATAATAAAATATATAACATTGTTTTTTCCTCTCCAAAAACTATCTCTCCCAGTGTATTTACTAGATTGTCTTAGTTATGCAATTGTGCGCCTTTAGATATTATAGCTTTATGAAGAGGGCAATTACAAATATGACTGGTTTTTGAAATTTGTTTTGAGTTCCTAGTATCTAACAAGGTACTTGAAAATGTAAATACTCAACTTCCACTTTTGAAATTAAACATTCTCAAGCAACTCTAAGAGGGAAGAATCCAATCCTTCTGCCATGTGTTGTTGCTAATTTTCAACCTTTTCTTGATGCTGCTATCTTTTTTTGTAGGGAATGTGAGTTGTTTTTGATTCAGATAGTTTTATTGATTCGGTATTGAGTGCCCAACGTGAAGCGGCAACTTCTTTTGGCGTAAATACATTATTACTAGAAAAGTACATAACTCAGCCTCGACACATAGAAGTCAAGGTATAGCTTGTACAATACTAAACTCGCTCACTGCTCTAGCAGTTGAAGCAGTGTAAATGATGTAAACATGTTTATATGATTTAAGATGTCTATTTATGTATGTTCTTAACCATAGGATTGCATTGCATACTATAAATATTGCATAACATGTATCATCTTGCATTTAGAGTAGTTTGAATAAAATGGAGGTTAATTATTTCCTTTTATGTTCATGGACATGGCAAATTTTTTATCGGGACCTCGGATCGAAGATCCAACCGTACAGATGTGATCAAGGCGACGATTGGAGTTCAAAGACTCCAAGATCGCCCTAATCAGGCATCTGCAGCATCAGATATAGATCGGGGAACCCTAGAAGATTAAGGGTTAAGATGGTGTGAATCCGCACTTCAAACGACAAATCCGACCGCACGAATGGATTCGGATCGATGATCGCAGCCTATTAGCGTGAAAATCGATTCAATCCGACAACTGTGACACCATTTATATCATCTAGAAGATGGACAGCTAAGATGGCGCCACGTGACGCCATCTCAGCTGTCCAACCGGTCCCCAAGATCGCCGCTGCCTCTCCAAAGGACACCCAGCGCATGATCTGAGCCGTTGGATCTTCATCCAACGGCTATGGATGTTGCGCCTTAAATCGTCCGCGCAACCTTCTCGACTGCGTAGCGCAACGGAGACGACGCTGCGGGCGAAGCAGAGGTAGCGGGGTCGAGCCCCCGCGAGCCTCAAATTAGGCGCGGGTGAGCAGGCGCGTGGAGCATCAGATCGCGATCGAACGGTCGCACGCGCCCAATCTACCCCACGCACTATTGCACGCGCGGCGAAGACGCGGCATCGTACGTAGGTGGGCACGCGCTAAGGAGGCAGGCGTAGCACGATCTAAGCTGTCCGATCTCACGATCGGACAACTGAGAATGGTTGGACGTGCGCAAGCGTTGAACGCGCGGGCAAGCGAGCGGGCGCACGCGCGTCGCCCACTACGCCCATGCTCAGACCTTTAGCGACAGTTTTATCCGTCACTAAAGGTCTTGAATTAATATTTTAAGAGTTGTAATGACCAAATTGCCCCCACTCCTTGCAACTATAAAAGGAGACCCCCTCCACACGAAATTCTCATCCCTTCCTTATCTTCTCTACCTTTCCAAAGATCAAGAGAAGCTTGTCCTACACCTGGGATGCTCCTTGCGAGATAAAGTCAAATTTTCGTCCCTCGTTCGGAAGCGGATCCTGCGACGATGATGACGTGCTACCCCATTCCTATTCTTCTACTTCGTCCTGCTCCATCCTCCTTCGTCCAGGTGTCGTCCCGTCCAGCTCGTCCTCCAAGCAATCGTCGAGGAGGATAACTTCTCTCTTCCATTCTTCTTTACAGCTTTCTAGTGTAGAATTTTCTTGCTTTCTAGTGTATAGCTATTTTTCTGCTTTCTAGTGTAATTCTTATTTGATTTTATTGTATAAACATTTTGAATTATTGAATGCATGTTTTTTTTCTCTCTCTCTCCCTTTTTAGTCTGATTGTTATGGCTTCATTGTAATTATATTACCTCACTTTTCAAGAAAAAATGTAAAAAAATATAATTGCGAATATAGATCGACGTAGCCTCCCTGTGTTCGATCCGAGATTTCTATTCCGATATAAATTTTATTTGTTGAGCACGAGTTATTCGCTTTCAAACTACAACGACAAGGTTTTCAAAATCAAATACGTTAATGTAGCAACTCGTATGTTTAACATTTTGGCGTCATTGCCGAGGAAGTAACGATTTCCGAGCTTCTTTTTGCATTTCTTGCACTTTATTGTTTTCTAACTTGCTTTCTTTTGTGTCTATTGTTTTGCAGAGACCTCCATTAGGGAATCATCAAGTGGTAGACTGGAGTAAAGTACAGTTGAAGATAACTGTAAGTGCTCCCCATTCTTCCCCCCTCCATAGATTTCATTCGCCACATTAAATCCAAATTCCAATTAACTTAGGTGTTTGCATAAATCTTAGGAATAATTTGGTTGTTTGGATTATCACTCACATTCATTCCACCCTGATTTATATAAAAACAAACAAAAAGATAATCTTGTGGGGTAATTTTCAAAAAATACACAAAGTACACCCACATTCAAGGCACTTAACCGAATTGATTTGTTTCTACTCAACTGGGTTCTGATCTGTGGAACCGGTACACACAAAGCAACACATAAATGAGTAGAAATCATTCCAAGTTAACCATCTTTGAGTACCTAACTTAATGGTGCATTTGTGGCCAGTTGTTTGAGTTGTTTAAGCCGCACCACTTTACTTAAAATCAACTCATCAAGTAGCTCCTCCTTAGGGTTTTCAATATAGGTCTATTACAGGTACTCCACTTTCTTTTTGGTTTTAAAGGAAAATAATTTTCACCCATGTTTGACAACATGGTTTGCCTAGAAACTTGATTGCAATCTACCTAATTTGAAACCCTAAAAGCTACTTAAGCAAGATTTGAACATTAAAATCCACGCATCATAAATAATCTTGCTTGAAAACCCTGGTTGTGCACGCACTTACACAAATCTCAATCAACCATTAAGGGCCTTAATAAAATTGAGTAGACATTCGCCTTAAGGTCTGATTCGCTCTTCAGGGCCTAGTCTGAGATTATCTTTGATTAACCTACTTGTACTGATTAATCTGATGTCTAGCTAGGGAAGTAGCGTCAAACGACCGCGGCTGAGGGGTACACTAGGAACCGGAGGCGAAAGCCGAAGGAAGAACCTTCTCCCCAGTCCCTTCTTCTAACTGGTTAGATTGAGCAGATGCAAGTAGAGTAAATAATTTAGAATCTTAAGGCAGGTTTTGGGAGTCAGTAGATTCTTAGTCTACCCCGTTTAAGAACAGCCTTGTTTTGTTGTGCTGTAGGGTCCCTATCCCCAGTCCTTCCGACCTTGTTCTAGTTTATGCTGGGAAGATGGTCATTGAATCTCCGATTGAAAGGACCATTAGAGTATTTTAGGAGGCGCAAATTGGATTTTGGTTAAATTGATCCCATGACTGACCAACAGTCTCCTTTGCTTGGAAATCCACAAGAAAAATTTCAAAGGCAGCTGGAACAAATGCAGAGAATGCAGGAATGGTTCCAGAGAATGTAGGACGCTCAGCCCTTGAAGGATTTTTATGATCCTTCAAATTACGGGGAACGTCTCGGTGTCCAGATTCCAGCATGTGACGTAGAAATCAGGTCCCAGGTGTTAAGCCTGATCAAACATTATCATGGGCTTGGCTCCGAAGATCCGTTTCAGCACTTGGAGGACTTGACCACTTTGGTTCAGACCACCAAGGCACGAAACGTAAACGAGGAGCAAATGATCATGAGGCTCTTTCCCCACTCTCTTAGGGATAATACCGCGCATTGATATAGGACAATAGGAAGACCAATTGCAACTTGGAATGAGTTGAAATCAGCCTTTCTAAAGAAATTATTCCCAATCGACGTATTAATGCTTTGAGACGGCAATCACTACTTTTACCCAGCGGCCGGGGGAGCAGTTTCATGTGTCCAAGGAGTGATTCCTGGACCTATTGCGGAGGTGTCCACACCACGAGATGCCGAAATAGCAACTCGTGCAGATCTTCTATCATGGGTTGACTGAGCAACTCAGAAATCATGTGGATGCTTCTTGTGGAGGCAATTTCCTCAATAAAGATGCAGATAGTGCACATGATTTATTTGAGAAAATGAGTGAAAATTCAATCAATCATGTTTCCATGGATACATTTAACTGATCCCAGCAGCTTAGATCAAATGACAATGAAGTCCATAACTCTCATTCGTTTGATATGAAATTGATTTGTAACAAACTTGATAAGGTGGACTTGGTTGCTAAGAGAATGGAAGAGTGGATGGTTGGCAATTCTATGAACAACTCTCGATCCACTTAATCCCAAAATTCGGGATTCCATTCTTCACGAGCTTCTTCTGGACGGGAGTTCGTGAATCAACTCGATGCGGCTCAACCTGTGAGTCAGCATTTTTCGGAACCCCATGGGTTCCAAACTGGGGCCTTTGATCCCAGTTTTTCTGATCCTTCCCTTTCTTTCTCTCCATCTTCACTTTATGAGGATGTCTGTGCTGTACAAGAGAATGTTAAATCCAACCCCTACTCTAATACTTATAATCCGGGTTGAAGAAATCACCCTAACTTCTCTTGGAAAAACTTGGGACAACAGACCCAATTCCGACCCGGGAACTATGCTCTGCAATGACCAATGGGTCAGGGTCAAGTATATACTCAGTTGTCTTCGAATCAGGTCAATCAGCCAGCTTGGAATGCCCGTCAACCCGTAGGGCAGGCTGATTTGAACCGTCAAATGGTAGAAATGCAAGGATCCATGCTCCAGCTCATGCAGCATATGAAAACCTCGTTGGACAACTTGCAGTATGGGCTCATTTCTAACTCTCGTCAACCTGGATCTCTACCATCCCAACCCATACCCAACCCGCGAAATATTATGAATTTGGGCAATCAAGTCCATGGGTACGAAAATCAGAAGAACCTACACGCACATGCTCAGGTGGTTGAGCAGGGTTCCTCGTCCTCTTCTTCTGCAAATCAACAATTCATGGTTAATTAAGCCCCTCTAATCTTTCCTAACCCTCCCCAAGACTCAAATTCTTATGCATCTGCGAATTCTGTCACCTTGAGGAGTGGTAAGCAGACTCAGAATCCACAACCACATTATTATAATCTTTTGAATCCTGAAGAACCTAAGGAGAGTGGATAATTCTGGAGGAGAAATCAAGGTTCAGGAACCTGATTTCAAAGATCTGACTCATGTTCCTTTCCCTGAAGCCTTAATCAAATCAAAGAAGAAATCTGTTGATAGCAATGAGGAGCTTTTGAATCTATTTAAGAATGTTGAGATCAATATCCCGCTCCTTGATGCTATTAAGCACATACCGGCTTACGCAAGATTTTTAAAGGAATTATGTACACAAAAGCGTAAGTCTAGAGAATCTGTTCAGAGGAAGGTGATACTCTCCGAGCAGGCTAGTTCTGTTATCCTGCACCGCCTCCCTCAGAAAAAGAGATCCAGGTGCTCCATTGATTTCTTGCGTCATTGGAGATTACACATTTGATAGAGTACTTTTGGATCTAGGTGCATCCATCAACCTAATTCCGACTTCTCTTTACGAGAAGTTTGGATTAGGTGAACTTCGGTCAACTTCAGTAATGCTACAGTTAGCGGACCACTCGGTCACAAATCCGCGAGGCGTTATTGAAGATGTTATAGTTAAGGTCAAGGATTTCTATTTTTTTGTAGATTTCCTTGTCCTTGACATGGATGTACCTGATAATCTGAGGAACACGCCCATCATTCTGGGGCATCCGTTCCTGGCTACCACTGAGGCCAACATTAATTGTGAAAGCGGTAGCATGAAAATCGCCTTTGGGGATTAACGAATGAAATTGGATATTTTTAAGGCGATCAATAAATTTGAGGATTGTGATTTATTGAGGAACTTGATGAAGATAATGAAAACATTGAAACTTGTTTGATGGTTTCTTCAATCGAAAGTTTCTCCTTGGATGACGAATTTGACCCGCAACCCTCTATGGCTGACCTGCCATCTTCTGAAGAGGTTATTGATTTTGTTCACTCACAACCTCTTCCTCTTGTTGAATGTTCAGCATCTACCCTACCATCAATCATCACCCCTCCCCAGCTTGAACTGAAACCATTACCTAAGAATTTGAAATATCAATTTTTAGGATCGTAGGAGATGCTCCCTGTGATTATCAGTGCTAAATTGACAAAGGAGCAAGAAATTAAACTGATTAAGGTCCTAAAGGAACATAAAGGGGCAATTGGTTAGACCATTCATGACCTCAGGGGGATTGAGCCATCTTACTGTAATCATAGAATATTCTTGGAAGATGGATCCCGCCCTTCTCGCTAGATGCAGAGGAGATTAAATCCAAATATGCGAGAAGTGATCAAAAAGGAAATCTCTGATAGTCCCTGGGTAAGTCCCTTACAGATTGTTCCGAAGAAAATCGGGATTACCGTTGTGACTAACGAAAGAGGAGAATCTGTTACAACTCGTTCAGCTTCCTCTTGGAGGGTTTGTATTGATTATAAGAAGCTGAACACAGCCACTAAAAAGGATCATTTTCCCCTACCCTTCATCGATTAAATCTTGGAAAGATTAGTCCAGTAGAAGTACTTTTGTTTTCTTGATGGCTACTCGGAATACAACAAAGTTCCTATCCATCCCGAGGATCAGGAAAAACTACTTTCACCTGTCCCTACGGAACCTTTACTTTTCGTAAGATGCCTTTTGGGTTATGCAATGCACCTGTGACTTTTCAAAGGTGTATGCTAGCCATATTTTCTGACATAGTGGAAGAGTTTATGGAAGTCTTCATGGATGATTTCTTTGTTTTCGAAGAATCATTTGACTCTTGTTTAGCTAATCTGGAAATGATTCTTAAGCGATGTATCAAAACACGATTGGTCCTTAGATGGGAAAAGAGTCATTTCATGACCCAAGAAGGCATCGTTTTGGGTCATGTAATCTCTGAACGGGGAATTGAAGTGGATAAAGCTAAGATTGATGCTATCGCTAAACTTCCTCCTTCCACATCTGTTAAACAAATCCGATCATTTCTTGGCCACGTGGGATTCTATCGAAGATTCATCAAGGATTTCTCGAAGGTTGCTCATCCCCTGAGCAATCTTCTTGCCAAAGAAATGCCGTTTGTTTTTGACGAATCTTGCCGAAAGGCATTTGATTTCCTGAAAATGGTAGTCACCTGTGCTCCAGTTTTGCAACCACCAATTTGGATAGCCCCTTTTGAGATCATGACCGACGCTTCTGATTACGCAGTCGGGGCTGTCTTGGGTCAGAAAATTGATAGAAAGCCCTCTATCATCTACTACGCTAGTAAAATTTCGGATGGAGCCTAGAGGAATTACACTGTTACTGAAAAGGAATTACTAGCTGTAGTGTTCGCTTTGGAAAAATTCAGGGCTTATCTCTTAGGGTCTCATGTTATCATCTATACCGACCACTCGACCTTGAGACATCTCTTGGCCAAAAAGGATGCTAAACCCCGGCTTATATGTTGGATTCTTCTACTTCAAGAATTTGATCTTGAAATCAAGGATAAAATCGGGGTACAAAATGTGATAGCGGATCATTTGTCGAGACTCCTAGGTGATTCCTCTCGTCCGGAGATTCCAATTGCTGACACTTTTCCAGACAAAACTGAAGGTCTGGTTATTCGATTCTAAACTTAAGCTCTTTCCTAGCAAACTTAGATCTAAATGGAATGGCCCATTCATAATTGACCAGATTTTTCCAAATGGAGCCGTTCAGATTTCTGACCCAAAGACGAGTAACACATTTAAAGTGAACGGTTAACGTCTGAAGCTTGTTATTGATCGTATTCTTCCAGAACCCGTCTCGACACAGTTGCCCTAGCCATTCAGTGACTTCTTTGGATGGACTTCGCCTAGCTGATGGCATTAAGCTCAGCAGCTGTATATATGACACAAAGCTGATACGAGCTTCATATTCAGGTGACATCTTTCATATTCTACCCTTTCTTTCATGTCTCTTTTTCAATGTGGACATTGCATCAGCTAGGCATGGGGGGTGGATTCATTTTTGAATCATTTGGTCAGCTTTGTGAAATTCATGTTTTTCTCTTATTTATATAAAAAAATCAAAATTAGGAAGGAATAGTTGGACATTAGAGCTTTTCAATCTTAGAAAATTTTACATTAGGATTTGAACACAAAGACCCTTCAGGTCTTTAGACTTAATCAGCCCGTGTATCCACTAAAATGTGGATTTATTTTTTGAGTCCTCGCCATCTTAATTCTATCGTAATTGGTGTAAATAAGTTCGGGTGATAAGTACATGACTTATCAACCTATCCTCTGATTTAAGAGAATTTGGAGTTTTAAGCATCTACACACTATCTTGTCACTGACTCGTTGTTCGGCGATTCTAACGGAAATTAGGTAGCTAATGAACCTTCTACGGTGATATGGCTGGCAAGTTATCGTGGGTAACAACCCATAGGTCAGTTGTCCAGAGTTCAGTCACTGGATCTTTCTCTTCTTGCTGCCTTTAGGTAAATTTTAGACATGGGAAGCCACCTACTTAAAAAAATAAGAAGAAAAAAAAATAAGCCACACTTCGCCGCACGAGTATGGCTGGCAAGTTGTCGGTGGTAACAGCTCATCGACCGGTTGTCCAAAACCCAGCTCAATAAATGCACTGAAAATTCCTAAAACACTCAGGAAGAAGCAGAGAAGTAAAATAAATCGGTGAGATATACATTGGATTCACCCTTATGTTGACCCCGTAAAAAAATAAAAGTAGGGAGAAAGCTACCGGTTGTAAAGATACACCTTTAGGCAGAATTTTTATTTTTGTCACCTAGAGGCGTAGAAATCCAAAGTCCGTTTTAACTGTCGGTCAATGAGTTTATCACATTCACAATAAGATACTTAGAACTTAGGGTTTTCATCAAATCTTAGGTGAGTTGAATGGCCGTAGAAAGCCACTCTTAAACCTTAAAACTTGAAAATCCAAAAGAACTAGAAAAGAGGAAAAAGAGAAAAAGAAATTTTTCTTTGAATAAGGCGAGGGCTTGAGGCAGTCTGTATTTTGACAGATATTCAGGCACTGTTGTATCTTTGAAAGTTCACATCTTAAGTAGATAATTTTTTAATGATTGAAAATAACTTATGCCCAAATAATCCAACCTGATTCTTTTATAAATAGCATATAGTTTCTGTTAGGGACTAGTAAAAGATAGGTATGGTGGTATGATGTAAACATATTTACACTACTTAAGATCTCTATTTATGCATGTTTTTAAACATAGGATTGCATTGCATGCTATAAATATTGCATAACATGCATCATCTTGCATTTAGAGTAGTTTGAATAAAATGGAGGTTAATTGTCTCCTTTTATGTTCATGGATAGGGCAAATATTTTATCGGGACCTCGGATCGAAGATCCAACTGTACAGATGTGATCAGGGCGACGATTGGAGTTCGACTCCAAGATCGCCATAATTTGGCATCTGTAGCATCAGATAGAGACCGGGGAACCCTAGAAGATCAAGGGTCAAGATGGTGTGAATCCGCACTTCAAATGACAAATTTGACCGCACGGATGGATTTGGATTGACGATTGCAGCCTAACAGCGTGAAAATCGACTCAATCCGACAACTGTGGCACCATCTACATCATCCCGAAGATGGACGGCTAAGATGGCACCACGTGGCGCCATCTCAGCCGTCCAACCGGCCCTTAAGACCGCTGCTGCCTCTCCAAAGGACATCCAGCGCACGATCTAGGCTGTTGGATCTTCATCCAACGGCTGTGGATGTTGTGCTTTAAATCATCCGCGCGACCTTCTCGACTGCGTAGTGTAGCGGAGATGACGCTGCGGGCGAAGCAGAGGTTGCGGGGTCGAGCCCCAGCGAGCCTCAAATCAGGCGCGAGTGAGCGGGCGCGTGGAGCGTCAGATCACGATCGAACAGTCGCACGCGCCCAATCCGCCCCACGCACTATTGCACGCGCGGCGAAGACGCGACATCGTACGTAGGTCGGCACGCGCTGAGGCGGGCGTAGCGTGATCTAAGCCGTCCGATCTTGCGATCGGACGACTGAGAATGGCTGGACGTGCGCAAGCGTTGAACGTGCTGGCAAGCGAGCGGGCGCACGCGTGCCGCCCACTACGCCCATGCTGAGACCTTTAGCGACGGTTTTTATCCGTCACTAAAGGTCCTGAATTAATATTTTAAGAGTTGTAATGACCAAATTGCCCCCTCTTCTTGCAACTATAAAAGGAGACCCCCTCCACACGGAATTCTCATCCCTTCCTGATCTTCTCTACCTCTCCATAGATCAAGAGAAGCTTGTCCCACACCTGGGATGCTCCTTGCGAGATAAAGTCAAATTTTCGTCCCTCGTTCGGAAGCGGATCCCGCGACGATGATGACGTGCTGCCCCGTTCCCGTTCTTCTGCTTCGTCCTCCTTCGTCCTGCTCCGTCCTCCTTCGTCCAGGCGTCGTCCCATTCTGTTCGTCCTCCAAGCAATCGTCGAGGAGGATACTTCTCTCCCATTCTTCTTTACAGCTTTCTAGTGTAGAATTTTCCTGCTTTCTAGTGTATAGTCGATTTTTCGCTTTCTAGTGTAATTCTTATTTGATTTTATTGTATAAACATTTTGAATTATTGAATGCATGTTTTTTCTGTCTCTCTCTCTCCCTTTTAAGTCTGATTGTTGTTATGGCTTCATTGTAATTATATCTTCACTTTTCAAGAAAAATTCTAAAAAAATATAATTGCGAATATAGATCGATGTAGCCTCCCTGTGTTTGATCCGGGATTTCTATTCCGGTATAAATTTTTTTTGTTGAACACGAGTTCTTCTCTTTTAAATTACAACGATAAGGTTTTCAAAACCAAATACATTAGCATAGCAACTTGTACGTTTAACAGTAAATCAATCAGATTATCTTTGCTATGTTGAAAGTTGAAATTGAAGTTTATGAGTAACCACATAGAGTACTGTGTGGTTCAACTATTGGTTGGCTAGATTTTTTTCCATGGATAATGCATCCTACACATGTCACCAAAATCCAAGCAAAAGTGAGATGATTATTCGTCTTACAGCCTTATCGATTTCGAAGAACATTACTTGGCTCATTACCTTTAGATATTGGAATTCAAGTTCTCTAAAATATGACATCATGTTAAATATTTGACAAGGTCAATCGGGCTTCTATGTGTAAGCACTACCATCCTTTCCAATCTAAGAAACATACGCAGTGAAGGAAATAATACTTCTTATGAATTGAGTAACAAAGTCTAGAAATAAAAAAAACAATGTCTGAGTTTTCTCATGATGCAGGACGATACAGTTCTCATGAAGGCAACGAACTTCATTGCTTATTGGTTCTTGATTTCTTGGTCTCACATTTTTCCAAGTAAACATCTCAATTCTCTCTCTTTTGATTCATTCTCTCTAGAAATTTATTTGAGTCAATTTCCGTACTAACTACTTTACAATTTGAATCATCTTTGTCAGTGCTGTTCTCCCTATCATTACCTGTCATTGCTTTTTTGATAATAATATTGTGACAAGAGCAACCCCTATTAGTATTTAATTATTCTTTTCAATTTCCCAACATGGGCCCAAGCATTATACATTAGAATAACAAACATTATTTAATTTCCTCATCTTGTGGTGCATTGCATTGTTGAATCGGAATTGGTGGTGGTTGAGGTTGCATGAGGGCTTCAAAACCCATTCCATCATGGTAAAGAGGGCAAACCAATAGCCAACTCCCTGTTGAAGTGGCATGAACTAACATAATCCTCATCGAGTTATTTTGGCTAAAATAATGTTCCTCTAAATCTGACAAGTAACTTAGGAAATTTGATTCGATTCCACACAAATGAACCTTTTTCCCTCTGTTATCTAAAGAAATCTCTTGAGTGATGCAATTATAGGAAGTAGCATCTTTGAATTTTGAACTTGAACCAATAACCTCTAGGAGAGAAGATCTAGATGCGTTAACAAATTAGATAAGCCTACTTGTGTTGTAGTTAATCCTCTTGGGCCTCTTGGATAGTTGAATTTTTTATTATTCTCTGTAAATTACTTATTAAAATAATTTTATTGTTTACAGGTATTAACTACTATTAACTTGGTTTGCCATGAAGTAAAGTTGTAGCCATGCACTTTTCTTGGTTTAAGTCCATGCATTTTTCTTCTTGTGAAATGTAAGTTTGAAGTGTAACATGAAATGCACTTGAACAGTAGTAGTTACTATTAGGTAGTTTACCTCTTGAACACATATTTATATGTATAAATTTTTTTTTGTTTTAAGAGATCTTTGGTCACGGTTTATAAACCGTGACTAAAGGGGATCTTGGTGATAGCAAGGTAATGGTGAGGGTTTTGGTCACGATTTTAAGTGGAACCGTGACCAAAGCACCCCAGCTTCGGTGACGATTTTGGGTAGAGCTGTCACTAAAGTCCCGACTTTGGTGACGATTTTGGGTGGAACCATCACCAAAGCCCTACTGCTTCGGTGACGGTTCCACCTAAAATCGTCACCAAAACCCTGAGGCTTAGGTGATGATTTTTGGTGGAACTGTCACCAAAGCCATTGGTAACGGTTTTGGGTGGAACCGTCATCAAAGGCCCTTTCGCAACGCAACTTTTGATGTCGATAGTTAATGACGATTATAAGTCATTTGGTCACGGTTTTTAACCATAACCAAATTGTGGTGTACCTTTAGAACCTTCCTATCCTCATTCTTCTAATTCAACATACAAGACTTCGTTTTTGATTGATTTTTCAGATGTCCTATGATTCCTTCAAGCGTCTGAGTCTGCTTGGTCAGACGTCTGATCTACTTCTTAAGACGTCTAAGATCTTGTCTAGAATTTAGATTCTTGTCCAGAATTCTCGACCTATGTCACCTAGGTTTTTAGACGTCTGTGATCCACTTCAGACGTCTAATAATTTCTTTCAGAAGCCTCTTTGAGCTTTTGATATCTCCTTAACCCAATTGAAGAACGGTCATAATTTTTCTTGTCTTTCATACGTCTTTTGTCTTCTTCAAATGTCTGGAAATGACCAATGTTCACTTTCTATCCAATGATCAAATTGACCGCAATTGATTATATACGTTACACTTTGATTTGGGAATGTTATAAGCCATTTGACGTCTTTGCATTTATTCAGACGTCTAATTCTTCTTTTTAAGACGTCCACACTTTTGTCTAGATGTCTAACCAGACGTCTAATCATTTATCTCTAGATCCCTATTTGGGTCTAATGTCATTCCAGGAATGATCACTTTGACCCTGAGGCTTTTTCAGACATCTATCTTGACTTTTTAGGGGTCTGATCTAGTTAGACTGAGTAATTGCTTTATAGCTGTTCTACCTTAATTTATTCCAATTCAATTCAAATTCCAACAACTTCCTAAGCTCAAATCTGACCACCTACACCTATATATACCCACCAAGGGTTGCTTTAAGCCTACACATATAGAAAAAAATATTCTAGTGCTAAATACTTTTCATTATCCTATTCTAAGCTTTCAAAAGTTATTGTGCTCCATTGTGCTCTTTTGTTCTTAGAGATTCTTGAGAGCAACATCACTCCCACTCTATTTTTCTGTATCGCTTAGTTTTGCAAAGGGAGCATCTTAGCCTACTTTATATTCTATATCTTTCAAGGCTCTTAGGATTTATTTCTTTTTGTTAGTTTATTTGGGTGCCCGAGCTGTGGGTTTCTCGTTTCCTCCTAGTAAAGGGGCTAAACTCTCCTTGGAAGTTGTCCAAGAGAGGGGAATTGTTTTGAGGAACACCACCCTCGGATTAGTGATGTGGTTTAGTGATTCCCATTGAATTAGGGGCAAAATCCTAAATTGGGAGATCTAGGTAGAGGTTTTTCCCGCAAGGGTTTCCTCTCTAAATACTTGTGTTCTTGCTGCAATTGTTTGTATTTAATTTTGTTGCACAATTCAACCCCCCTTCTTGTGCCACTAACAATTGGATTGTCATCCAATGACCACAAAGAGGCCACATCGCCCCTCTCCATGAGCCATCAGAAGAAGAATGCATCTTAGCTGTTGGATCTTCATCCAACAACTGAGAGCTGTCGCATAAGAAAACAAGATCTCAACAAAAGCACACCCACAACGCGTTAGTTACCACCCTTGCACGAGAAGAAGTAGCATGCGTTCAACTTGCGCTCAGCGCCAAATCAGAGAGGCGGTAGCGCTTGTGCTTAATTGGGCCGTTAGATCGAAAGGAATGACACGGATGCAGCCGCATGGCGCAACAACGATCGACTCATCTGGAGGTGCGTATGCATGCGCAGTTGAATGCCCAACCTGACGCCTCGCCATACATGGATATCAAGAGGCGATGCTACGTTCGTTTTAAGCTATCCTGTCGTGAGATCGAACGACTGAGATTGAAAGTGCATGTGAAGGGCATGCGGATCGAATCCAGTGGGCAAACGGCTGCTACGTGTCTGCATCTGGTGAAATCCGTGTGATATAGGCATATAGAAGGTTATTTTGAGGTGCAATCTAATCCGTTGATCTCCCTATTGACAAATCTAAAGGCTCCAAGGGTGTTGCACAAGTTTGGGACTCAAATAACTGCTTTGCCCCTCATTTTTTCTAAAAAAAGGACCCCAGATCCCCCATCTAAAGGATCTCAACTTCCACTAGACACATCTCGAGCCTCTCTCTCTCTCTGCAACATCTCTCTGGTCTTCTTCCTGACGTTCTGGATCTGAAGTGTTGCCGCATTCCACACAAGCATCCCTCAAGCAGCGCCATCCTTCATTGATGGGAACACCATCATGAGCCATAACTAGCTCATTTTGATCCAATTAAGTCAGTAAATGCTCCTACATAACTGCTAGAGAGCCATAAGTCACTACAAATCCATTATGAGAGAAAGATAAGAAACTAGGGTTAAAACTATAGTTTTACCATCATAACTTGAACACAGTACACCCATGGGTTTTCTCAGGGGTTGAATAAGGGTCAAATGGTCGTAAAAGGATAATAAGTGGGTTAGAACAAGCAGAAAAGAGTTTGCACATGTTTTGAGAATTAAATGACTTTTGAAACCCTAAAAATAGACCTGCTAAATTAACTGAGGTTCTGGTCATGATAAAATTCACTTAAACCCTCTAAAATTCATATAAAAATATTCTCTTAGGTTTGAAACCTTCAAATTGACCATCAGAACCCGTTTTGGCCCAAAATAGAGTCTCAAACAGACATTTACCCTAATTAGGATTTTTGTGTAAATTACCCAGACAAACGCGGTCAAAACCAAAATCCAAACCTAATTTGGATCTAAGGAATCCAACTTCACCATTGGATTCCTTAGATCCAAATTAGGTTTGTACCAAAATTTTGACCTCGGTTGAAATTGTCTTGACCTAGTTTGCAAATTGGTCCTATCTAATTACATTTATGCCCTTAACATTCAAAATATTTATAAATAGACCCCCAACTTTGTTATCATCTTCACAACTAGGTCCCTGCTGCCATTACTCCTATTTCTACAAGCAACGGCCACCTAAAAATGGCAAGAACTCCCTGATTCCTTGACGAATCCCTCTCAAAATTGACAAGGAAGTTCGTCAAGGAATTCCCTTCCATTTGTACCTCATCTTGGGCCACAATTCTCACCCAAATCCTAATAGGAACTCGTGGAACAAATGAATTTCCTACTTCGGCGACATTTCCAAGCTTGGAAGCTTGGCTTCCAAGCTTAAGATCCTTCCTAAGCCCTATAAAAGAAACCCTAGGGCACGGCCATGCTCTTCAGTTAGTTTTTGGCCGGAGAAACCCTCTTCTTCTCCATCTTCGGCCACCTTCAGAATTAGCTCCGGCAACCCCTCTCCGCCTTCCTCCTCCGACCGTCCAACCATCAAATTGGATGGCCGACACTCCTCCCCTCGTCTTCATGAACCTCTCCTGCCAACGAGAGGTCGTGCCTCTCCCTCAGTCGACGTCACCGCCTCGCCGCATCATCCTCCTTCTCTGGCTCCGATCAACCAACACCGGCACCCTCCGTCTCTCTACCACATCCCTAAGTTTCTCTGTCTCTCTCTCTCACTATACTTTCTTTTCCCAATCTCATAACATGCACACCCACAAATCCACCCTCAACACCGTCACCTTCTTCTATTTCGGCAAAGCTCCGGTGATGCCTATCTACCACTCTACTGCATGAATCCTACCGCTACCACCCCCATAAGCTTCGCTATCACTCAACGCACAAAAGCCCTAACCTAATTCCACCTATCGCTCATCCAAACTCACCCCCGAACACACCCACTCTCATGCACACAATCTAACTCTGCCTCGCACACACGGACCTCACCACGCCTCACAACCACCACCATCGCACTCGTCGTGGTCTGGTGATCCTTTCTGAACCTTTTGACGCGGTTGAAAGGCCTTCTTGCTTATTTTAGGTGCTCGTCTACTCCACCATTGGAGCAGCTTCTTCAAGCAAGCTTCAAGGCTGCTCCAGGGTACCTTAGCTTCAGGCAACACTTCCAAGAGCAGCGGACTTCATCTAGAAACACAAGGGGATCAATTTGGCCCTTTGACCAAGCCTTTGACGTAGCGGTGACTACGACACGCATGATAAGCGCACGAGTAGCTACCCTGCACTGACACGCGGTCAGTCGTTTCCTCTAGCGGGTACGCCCAAAGTACAGCACGGAATAGTATAGGGCCTTGTCCTCTGGTTGAACTCGAATAGGTTGTGTTAATATGGTGAAATTGTCGTTAAAGTTAGTATAGTGGGTTAACCTAAATGGAGTCTAATCATCTTTCACAAAATTTTTTTTACCTGACCTACTTAATTTTATCTTAGTCACTTTTAGGCCCAGGGTCGATCTCAGGGAGGCGGGGATTAAGGGTGAAGAAGTTTCTACACCTTTCCTCAAACTTTTTTTCTATTTAAGATTTTTTTGTTGATAATATTGTCCTTGAGGCACACCCTCAAAATTAGGTCCTTGGCTTTGAACCAAATTGTTCTTGGCTTTGAGCCAACTTAGGATTTCCAAAAGAACTGGCCCTGCTATTTGCAAGACCGAGTACCTGCAAAATAAGGACTATCTTTTCTCTTTTATTCTTTTTTTTTATCTTTTTAATAGCAGGAAACAAAAGAGAAATAAAAATAAGGTAGGTTGCTTGTAGAGAAATAAATACAGTCTCTCTATATATAGATATAGATATATATATTATATATTGGGGTAGGGGTGGAGGTGGAAATGACGTGTAGTATGTTATCGAGTTGGTCCACGTCTAGTAAGACGCAACCAACAAGACGAAGTGCTGCGTAGAGTGTGGGACGGATGTGTGGGAGTGTATGCGAAGGCGCTTGCTTTACGCGGGTATCGGGGAATATCAACAACTGGTGCAGATATTCCTGCGATATAATGCGCGGTGGAGTGACTAGTGCAAGGGCGTACGGATACAGGTAGGTGATGTGTATGTAAATATACATATATATATATATGTATATATATAGATAGGGTTATAACCATATAGGTATATATGTAGTTGTGTATATGTATATATATATACGTATATATATATATTTATGAATATATATATAGTAATATATGTATATGTATATGTGTATACATATATGTATATATATATAGATATATATAAGTATATATGTATGTATGTGTAAGTGTGTACAAGTGAGTGTACAAGTGTGTGTGTACGAGTGTGTGTGTGTATGAGTGTGAGAGTGTACGCTGGAGGAGTGTGAGAGAGCGGAAGAAGTTAAGTCGTCCGGGGGCTGCATGCGATGTCTGGTGGCCAGGGCACGCGTAGGCGCTGGAGGGAACGCGTGCGCTGTCTTCGCGCGCAGGCAAGTGTGGGAGTGTGAGAGAAAGGGCAACGCAGCGCACTGCGTTGCGGGCGGGAACAGGCGCGGGCGCAGACGTGGGCGACCGGCTAGTGTGGGTTGCAGGCGAAGAGAGAGAGCGTTGTGCCATCGGCTAAGTGAGAAACAAGCCGGTGGCTATAGTGTCGCGCTTAGAGGCGTGAACAGTGGCTACAGTGCCACGCGGGAGCGAGCGACTAGTAGCACCGATTCTGCTTGTGCGGCCGCGCTGGGAAGCGCCTGCGCGCGTGGGGAGAGCTTGCTTATGTCTGCTGGTGTGCACGCGGTGGCCTGCGCTGCTGCTGGCTACCACTGCTGCTGCTGGAGCTTCCAAGCTTGAAGCTCTGACAATGGCGGCAAGGGTGTTCAGCGGTGAAAACAGAGGGTGAAACCACCATGCCCAGCTACTCTCGAAGGAGCTGGGCAGTGGTGGAACTCACAGTGGTGGTCGTGGGACCACTGTGAGCTTGCTCCTGCCCGCAGTGTGTCTCTTCAGTGGAAGAGATACTGCGTATGGAGGAGAAGAGGGGAGGAGATTGGCCTAGAGGAAGGTGTCTGCGGGTGCTCTCTGTTTCGCCCCCCCCCCCCCCCCGGCGCAAGGGAGAGGGCAAGGCTTTATAAAGAAGAAGATGCACACCATCGCCATGCTGCTGGCAGAGCAAGTCCACCATGCTGCTGGCAGAGGAATGTCGCGAAGAGGTGCATGCCCCATGCCCTGAGCTGCGTGAGGGAGAAGATTTCAAAAGTCAAAATAAAAAATGAGAATGGTGAAATTGTAATGCAGCCCTTGATAAAGATGTTAATTAGATGGCCAATTATTTGCATTCTCCTCCCCTCTCAATAAGTGCATGCATGTGTTAATTTACAAATGCAACTATAGTTACATAAGATACAATGGCAGTGCTAGGAAATAACACAAGATGGCATAATTACTGGTGTATTATTGCTGTGCAATCATACCCCCCATGCCTTTCTTTTGCTAGTCCCTAGCAAAACATTTTTTTGTTTTGTATTTAGAAATGATCTTAGGTTGAAGCTTGAAGCGACATGGGTGTGTTTATTTGTTGGATATTGTGAAAACCAATTACAGAGAAGACTACCAGTACTTTAAGTCTTATGTGACATAGACCATCTCTCAACTAACCTGGACTCTTGATATTTAAACCTTAAGTACGATTTCCAGGACTCAGAAGGTTTTTGCCGTACTCGAGAGCTTAAGAGATTATGGTTTGTGCATAGTGAAGGATCAAGACTGACCAGATGAACATTAAGACTCAAGCCCAGGGTTTCACGAATCTTTGAGTGCAGGTTGGTCCCAGTTTCAGCTCGTGTCTTCGAATTGACCCTTAAAAAGATGACGGAAAATTGAATTCCCGTTTTATTACATTTGTGGCTCAAAGAATATATGGTAGAAACATGATATTTGTAACTTGCAGAATTTACAGACATTTGCGAGATATACTGACTTATTTGCAAAGATTTTTTTTTTTTTTTGAAATAAGTGTCAGTATATCTCTTACAACTTTATTTGGAGGAGCACACTTTTTTTGTGGGAGAGTTCCTTTTTGGTGGAAAGAGTTTCTCCTAGACACAAGACTAAAGCCTGGGATAAAAAGTCTACCTGCGCGCACAGGTAAGGACTCCACCTTCCCTAATGAACACTACAGTTGGATCTTATGTTCACCTAGTCTTTCTTGATATGTGTAGTGTGAACCAAGATTACTTAGGCTCTCACGTAGAAGAAAACCAACGGATTCTGTACTGGTGTCTCAGGTACAAGAATACGTCCTTAGTTAGGAGAGATTCCGATCTATCTTATCAATGCTCAAGTGAATTAAGTCGAGCCTGAGCGAATCAAGCTTCTGTGGCCTGGAAAGTCTTCAAAACAGTGGTTGAATATCCATAAACACTTATTGTATTTTTGTTTCAGCCTTCAGATCATTACTAAGCACCTTTCTTTCTTTTTGCTATGTACATATTTATAGATGGATGGAAGTTGCATAATACCATATAATATCCAGATCCTATGGATGCCTATCCACCCCCATGCCAAACGATGCTATGTCCTCATATGCATACAGGGTAGAGGAAGGTCTAAAGATCGGGGAACGAGAGCTGAGGTGCAAGGTGGTAGGGTGGGTGGTGAAGTGAAAAGGTGCGAAGTCAAGTGCACGTGACAGTGGAGGAGTGTTGCTGGGGTGCCTCCCAACAAGCGCTGAATTTAACGTCCCCAACTGAACTCAGAATGAGGCACGAAATTAGTTATCCTCCAGCAGGGCAACAGTTTCTCCAGCGAGGGCAGGTTCATGAGTAAGATAATGTTTTGAACATTGTCCATTGACCGTAAATTTATGCCCATATTTGGGATTTTCAATTTCAACAGCCCCGTTGGGAAATGGTCTCGAGACCAAGGGACTAGTCCATTTGGACTCCAATTTCCCTGGAAAGAATTTGAGTCGGGCATTGTAAAGCCAAACTTGCTGAGATGACTCAAATTCCTTCCGCCGAATTTGGCTGTCGTGAAAAGCCTTAGTGCGTTGCTTGAAAGTTAAGGTAGAATCATAGGCTTCACGACGGAGCTCTTCCAGCTCTTGGAGTTGGAGTTTTCTTTCTCGACCATACAGGTCTGGGTCAAGGTTACACTGGCAAATTGCCCAATAAGCGCGGTGCTCCAGCTCCACGGGCAAATGACAAGGCTTCCCGTAAACGATTCTATAAGGAGACATACCAAGGGGAGCCTTGAAGGCGGTCCAATACACCCAAAGTGCATCAATCAGCTTGTCGGACCAATCCTTATGGTCAGGCCGAACCATTTTCTGGAGAATTTGTTTGATTTGCCGGTTCGACACCTCAGCCTGGCCGTTTGTCTGAGGATGATATGGAGATGCGATACGATGTTGGACTCCATATTTCCTTGGAAGTGCTTGAAAAGAAGCATGGATAAAATGACTTCCTCCATCCGAGATAATGGCTCGAGGGATTCCAAAGCGTGCAAAAATGTGATTTTTGACAAATTGAGTGGATATGACATGGTCAGCATGGCGCGTGGGAATAGCCTCGATCCATTTCGAAACATAATCAACAGCAACGAGGATGTATTCGAAGCCGTTGGAAGGAGGAAAGGGACCCATGAAATCGATTCCCCAAATGTCGAAGATTTCCGCAGCTAGGATGGGTTGCAAGGGCATCATGTCACGACGTGACATTGACCCTAACGACTGGCACCTAGTGCAATGTTTGGCATAATTGTGTGCATCCTGGTGAATGGAGGGCCAAAAGAAACCGCACTGCAACACCTTGGCTGCAGTTTTCCTCCCAGAGAAATGGCCTCCGCAGGCCTGATCGTGGCAGAAGGATAGCACACTGGGGAATTCGCTGTCAGGAATACAGCAACGGATGATCTAGTTAGCACCTATTCGAAAAAGTAGTGGATTATCCCAGAAATAATACTTTGCTTCTACAATGAGATGCTCGCGCTGGTTTTTAGGCCAGCCACGTGGAAGGGAACCAGAAGCAAGGTAATTGGCAATGTCGACATACCAAGGTACACTAGCCACTTTAATTGCCAATAGGTGCTCATCGGGAAAAACGTCGTTAATTGGTAGGGTAAGTCCAATGTGGTCAGGGTCCAGTCTCGAGAGATGATCAGCAACAACATTCTGGGCTCCGGCCTTATCGCAGATCTCAATGTCAAATTCTTGGAGCAAAAGGATCCAACGAATCAGTCTAGGCTTGGCATCCTTCTTGTGCATGAGATGGCGAATGGCCGCGTGGTCAGTGAATACAATAACATGTGAGCCCAGAAGGTAAGAGCGGAATTTCTCCAGCCCAAAGACAACTGCCAGTAGTTCTTTTTCAGTGGTTGTATAATTACGCTGGGTCTCGTCCAACGTCTTACTGGCGTAGTACACCACGAAGGGGTGTCTATCGCGTCTTTGTCCCAGGATGGCTCCGACTGCAAGGTTGGAAGCGTCACACATAAGTTCAAAGTCAAGGGACCAATCAGGCAGCTGGAGAACAAGGGCCTTGATGACAACATCACGCAGCTGCGTGAATGCTTGTATATAGTCGGGGCCCATATCAAAAGGTACGTCGGTCGATAGGAGATGAGTTAAAGGTCTAGAAATCTTGGAGAAGTCTTTGATGAATCTCCTATAGAAATTGGCGTGTCCCAAGAAGGAGTGGATTTGTTTGATAGAGCCAGGCACAGGTAAATCAGCAATTACATCAAGCTTAGCTCTGTCAACCTCGATACTCCTGTCGGAGATGATATTCCCGAGAACAATTCCCTCGTGTACCATAAAATGACTTTTTTCCCAGGAAAGCATGAGGTTCACATCAATACATCTCCGAAGGATACGGGTCAGGTTGGCAAGACAATCATCAAAAGAGGGTCCAAAGACCGAAAAGTCATCCATGAAAACCTCAAGAAAGTCACCCACCATGTCATGGAATATCGCCAGCATACATTTCTGGAAAGTTGCTGGCGCGTTACAAAGTTCGAACGGCATCCTTCTAAATGCAAAGGTGCCGAAGGAGCAGGTAAAGGTGGTTTTCTCTTGGTCCCTGGGGTCAATTGCCACCTGGTTATATCCTGAGAATCCATCCAGGAAATAGAAAAATTTATTTCCCGTTAACTGCTCCAGGATTTGGTCAATAAAAGGTAGCGGAAAGTGATCTTTCTTAGTTGCCGCATTCGGTTTCCTATAATCTACACACACTCTCCAAGATGTAGGAGTGCGTGTAGGGATGGATTCGCCCCTGTCATTGACACGGATGGTGAGTCCCGCCTTTTTGGGCACGACATGAATTGGGCTCACCCAGGGGCTATCGCTGATCGGGTAGATTATACCCGCATCCAGCCACTTAATAATTTCCTTTTTAACGACCTCCCGCATGTTAGGGTTGAGACATTGCTGCATCTCGCGGGAAGGTCGAGCCTCCTCCTCCATATATATACGGTGAGTGTAGTAGGAGGGGCTAATGCCAGTTAAGTCTGATAAGGACCATCCAATGGCTGCCTTGTGTTCCATAAGGACCTTTGTCAGTTTGCACTCTTGCTCCCTGGTCAATTTTGAACTAATGATTACGGGGAGCGTTTCATTTGGTCCCAAGAAAACATACTTAAGCATATTAGGCAACTCTTTCAACTCTGGAGAGGATGGTGAAAGATCTGGCATTTCTTGAGATGAGAAGAAAACAAGGCAAGAGGAAGAAGTTGGCCCTCAAATTGGCCAAGAAGAGGGGCATCTTGGATTGATGGATCCAAAAAGGAATAGCCCCAGTGAGCAGCATTTGGGCTCAAGGTCCCAGTGTGGAGTTGCAAATTCGCCTGATTTGACGGGAAAGAAAGGGCAATCCGGTCTTCAAGAGTGTGGATCGGCAGTGAGTAACCCGAATATGAGTCAGACCACGAGGCATGGGAAGGGGAGAAAACCTCGTCAGAAGTCTGGTCAGGAGAAGGTACGAGAAAAGAAAGAGATGGGGAAATGTCACAATATGTGTCAGCCAGGCAATCGTCTGTGTTTAAAGGCAATCCACAGTAGTCAGAATAGGTCCCAATTAGTCCGATACACGCGCTGACGGCCATGTCCTCGTCAGACGTGTCATCCTCGATGCAATCACAATCAACGTTCTTGGCTTCCTTGAAGATGTTAAGCTTGAGCTTCTCAAATCCAACGGCAATCTCAATACAGCCCGACTCGCAGTCGATATGGCTGTGGGCTGTGGCCAAGAAAGGTCGACCAAGGATGATCGGACAATCAGAAAGTGAGCTAGGAACTTCCATATCCAAAACAAGAAAGTCAACAAGAAAACAGAGACTGTTGACCCTAACCACAACGTCTTCCACCACACCCTTTGGTATTTTGACAGAACGATCTGCCAACTGTAATGTGACAAAGGTGGGTTTTAGATTTCCTAAGGAAAATTTCTCGAGCATGATGGTTGGTATAAGATTGATGAAAGATCCTAGATTAAGCAGAGCACGGTTAAAATTGCAGCCTTGGATGCTACAAGAAATAAGCGGTGTGCCCGGATCTTTCTGCTTCGGTGATAGATTTGACAGTATAGCACAACTCGCATGAGGCGAGAGAACCACCAGATTCTTTGTTTTCTTTGACTGTCGCCTGGGTGTAGTGTAGTCTTTGAAAAATCGGGCGACAGTAGGTATGTGGTCGATAGCCTCTAACAGGGGTACCTTGATTTCAACATCCCTGAATAAATTACGCAAGTTATCAAAGGCCTGCGTATCCTTTTTCTTGCCTTTTGGCTCCCTCAGTAGAGCCTTAGGGAATGAGACCGATTCTGGCACTAATTTGGGTGTATCGTCCTCGCGCGAATGCGGTGCGCATCCTGAATGAGAGGGCGATGAAAAAGATGGGCCAGGATCAGATCGAGGCGGATCAACGGTTTGCTTACCGCCCCTCGTAGTAATCACATTGGACATTGCGGGTCCAGTGGGATCATAAGGCGGAGGAGGGTTCGCAATAGGGACATAAGGGTGAGGTGTAGTTGCTGCGGGATTAGCCTGAAATCTCGGTGGAATCTGATGAACCTTCCCCTGAGAAGGTCATACCTGTGGTTGAGGACCACGGGGTACAAAATTTTGCGGGTTGGGAACAGGTTGGGCTGGAAGAGTGCCCTGAGATCGAGTCGCCATACGTAGTTGACTGATCACAGCATTCTGCTGCGCCAATTGGTGCTGAAGAGAGGTCATGTTCTCTTCATGGAGCTTAGACATTTCCGTCATCATTCGCATCAGTTTATCAAGAGGACTTGATGCATGTTCTGTTTGCGGTATGCAAGGACCCGATGGCGGATTCGCCCCAGGATTAGATTGGGCCCTTGGGATGACGGGAGCAGACAGTCGCGTTGGCCCACCCGCAGGGTTTTGGCACTACGGGTTGCTGGACCATACGAAGTTCGGATGATTTCACCACCCTAGGTTATAAGTGGCAGAGAACGGGTTGTTCCCCAGGACACAAGCATCTTCTAAGCTAGAAGACGAGTCTGCATGTAAATATGCATCCGAGCACACGGAGGCTTGGTCCTCTGTGTCAAAATACTGGCTTGCAGAAGCCAGATCCACATGACTTACCGAATCGCTCGACGCGACGCTCGGTAAAGAAGATCTCATGGGATTTTTGGGGATAAGCCTGGCGTTGGAAGGATTAGGATTGTGATGAAGTGGTGAGGTGGGGGTATTTACCATAGAACGGGCGAGATTGGCCAGAAGCTCGTCCTCCTTCTTGTGCACGATGGAGACTTCATCCAATTTTTGTGCGATAAGGCTAAGATCAGTGGATGAATGAGAGGGTCCCGTGTCAACTTCGTGAACATTACGGGACAGGCTGGTACGATTAAAGGCGAGAATGGAGGCATTATTCATTGAGTTTTCGCTCATGTTTTCGAATAATTCGAATGCTCCATTCTCGTCTTTATTCATGAAATTCCCTCCGCAAGAAACGTCTGCAATCTGCTTTAAAGTCTCATTTAGCTCATAATTGAAAATCTAGGCTATATGCCACTTAGGCAGACCATGGTGTGGACACTTCTAGAGGAGGTCATTATACCTCTCCCAAGCCTCATGAAACTGTTCGCCATTTTGTTGCGTAAAGGAAGTTATAGCACGGCGAAGCGCATTGGTTCGCCCGATTGGGAAGAATTTCTTGAGAAATGCTGTTCGCATCTCTTCCCAAGAATGGATGGTTCTCCCAAGGGTGTGTAACCATTGCGACGCTTTATCCCGCAACGAAAATGGGAACATTTTCATAAGGACAATTGATAACTCGATGTTTCTTGGTTTAACCGTTTCAGCCAATCGGGTTAGGTCTTCCAAATGGAGAAAATGATCTTCACTTGCAAGACCATGGAAGTGAAAGTTAATCAGGCCAATTACATTGGGTTTCAATTCAAAATCGTCCCTACCCATGGGGACCCGAATTTGTCCTATGGTCTCTGTAGCAGTGGGATTTTGATAAGAGCTAAGAGACCTAGGCTCCTCCCGTTCGAGAGGGTTCTGCATTTCCTCCAATGTTTCCTTAATGACTTCAATTTATTCATTATACATTTTCATTTGGGCTTGGAGGCAGGTTATGGGATCCATGGCTCCACCACCTGGTGGGACTTGAGGGGGACGGTTTCCTCCCTCGAGATTTGGGGGTGGGCGTGCAGCCATGTTTGTGGAGGAGGATGACAATTCGGCTTCTTTCCTTCTGGAATTATCAGACAGTTCAAACAATTCAGGGTTTTGTGACCTCCCAAACATGCACTACCGCAGGAAGAATTTGGGAGATAAGAAGGGAAAAAGGGATGAGAGAAATGACGCCGCAAAGGTACACTTGATGACAAATCAAGGCAATCAAAGTCCTAACCTCTACAATGTGCCCTTTGACCTAAAGATCTAAGTTACCTACTATCACAACCTACGGAACCAAATGCGAGCACCGTAGAACCACCGGGCCAGATTGAAAGGCCGTTTGCCCCAGTCTTAGACACTCGATAGCACGCGGGAACCCGCACCAGCACGTAGGTGCTACATGCATGTAGTTAGACCTACAATCCTTAATAAGGGTCAAGTTGCTACCAGTTTTAATTAGAGGCTTAGGATCAAGTGCTTTAGGAATGTGAAGGGCATTGTATACGGGTAATGCTCAAGTACGTTGATTTTAGAAAGTGTGTAAACCAAGCATGCAACAGGGAAATCTCCCCAAATTGAAGTTTTAGATGGTGAATGGTTTTTAGAATTTCAGCCTTAAGTTGTATGGATTTTAAGATTTTGCTGAGTTACAAATTCAACCAATCTCCGGCTTTTGAGAAAATACAAGTTCTTCTATGCCTAACAAACCCTTCTTCAATGTGAGTTGGTTAATGTATGCTAAAAATGCAATGGGCTTCCCTAGGTGGAAATTTCTATGTGTGGATGCACGAGTCAATTTTAGGTTAGTGTGAAAGGGAGCCAAAGCACTTCAATTCAAGTGCTCCCATTCACCTACATGATGTTCCACACACAAGGCTCAACCACAAGATAATGTAGAGAAATTCAAAATGTTGGGGTTGAAATATTCGGGATCAAATCTAAGGCACATGAAAGGTCGTGGTGGGGTTGGAATCAACTCAATTCCAAGTCTTTCCACCAAAAAATGTGATCCCGAATTGTGAATAAATGAGGCAAGGAGGGATGGCAATCAATCTATTTAATCTTGCCTCAAAAAATACTTCACACGACGAAAGATTCAAGAATCAAGATTCTTAGATCTTCGCTACGCGAAGGTTGGCGGGAAATCCCGGGGCGATGGGGGTGATAGCAAACAATCAAGCAAGTGATTTTTAATCCACTTGCCCCAAGAAATCCCAAGAAGTGTTTTTAGGTTTTTCTTTTTTTTTTTTAATTTAGGTGACAAGTTAACCTTGGTTGCTAATAGAGGGAGAGACCTACCTTTTCAGCAACGTGGGCGAAGCTCCAGTGCGGCGTCGGCGACTTCACACTCTCGTTCCCACCTTGGTTCTGCCCACGTCTACGACTTCCTTTGCTTGCCTCCGTGCAACTGGTTTACCTGTACACCAGCATACGAAAACACTCGTGAAGAGAAGGGTGTGAGAAGAGAAAATCAAATGAATGGAGTAGAAACTTACCTCAATGCGCACGTCCCCGGCAACGGTGCCAGAAAAAGATGTGGTTGAACTCGAATAGGTTGTGTTAATATGGTGAAATTGTCGTTAAAGTTAGTATAGTGGGTTAACTTAAATCGAGTCTAACCATCTTTTACAAAATTTTTTTTACCTGGCCTACTTAATTTTATCTTAGTAACTTTTAGGCCCAGGGTCGATCTCAGGGAGGTAGGGATTAAAGGTGAAGAAGTTTCTACGTCTTTCCTAAAATGTATCTCTTCCGTGCGTTTATTATGTTTTTGGTTTTTTTTCTATTTAAGATTTTTTTGTTGATAATATTGTCCTTGAGGCACATCCTCAAAATCAGGTCCTTGGCTTTGAGCCAACTTAGGGTTTCCAAAAGAACTGGCCCTGCTATTTACAAGACCGAGTACCTGCAAGACAAGATTATCTTTTCTCTTTTACTCTTTTTTTTATCTTTTCAATAGCAGGAAACAAAAGAGAAATAAAAGCAAGGTAGGTTGCTTGTAGAGAAATAAATACAGTCTCTCTCTCTCTCTCTCTCTCTCTCTCTCTCTCTATATATATATATATATATATATATATATATTATATATAGGGGTGGGGGTGGAGGTGGAAATGGCGTGTAGCACGTTATCGAGTTGGTCCACGTCTAGTAAGACGCAACCAACAAGACAAAGTGCTGCGTAGAGTGTGGGACGGATGTGTGGGAGTGTATGCGGAGGCGCTTGCTTTTCGTGGGTATCGGGGAATATCAGCAACTGGTGCAGATATTTCCACGATATAATGCGCGGTAGAGTGACTAGTGCAAGGGCGTATGGATACATGTTGGTGATGTGTATGTAAATATATATATATATATATATGTATATATAGATAGGGTTATAACTATATAGGTATATATGTAGTTGTGTATATATATATATAAATATATATATATATGTATATATGTATGTATTTGTAAGTCTGTACAAGTGAGTGTGTGAGTGTACGAGTGTGTGTGTGTGTGTATGAGTGCAGGAGTGTACATTGGAGGAGTGTGATAGAGCAGAAGTTAAGTCGTCCGAGGGCTGCGTGCAACGTCTAGTCGCCAGGGCACGCGCAGGTGTGCAACGCAAAGCACAGGCGCTGGAGGGAACACACGCGCTGTCTTCACGTGCAGGTGAGTGCAGGAGTGTGAGAGAAAGGGCAACGCAATGCACTACGTTGCGGGCGGGAACAGGCGTGTGCGTAGACACGGGTGACTGGCTGGGGCGAGTTGCGGGCAAAGAGAGAGAGCGCTATGCCACCGGTTAGTGAGAAACAAGCCGGTGGCTACAGTGTCGTGCTGAAAGGCGAGAACAGTGGCTACTGTGCCGCGCGGGAGCGGGCGACCGGTAGCGTCGGTTTTGCGTGTGTGGGTGTGCTGGGAAGCGCCTGCACATGTGGGGAGAGCTTGCGGACGTCTGGTGGCATGTGCGCGGTGGCCTGCACTGCTGCTGGTTGCTGAAGCTTCCGAACTTGAAGCTCTGACAATGGTGGCAAGGGTGTTCAGCAGTGAAAACAGAGGGTGAAACCACCACGCCCACCTGCTCGCGAAGGAGCTGGGCGGTGGTGGAACTCACAGTGGTGGTCGTGGGACCACTGTGAGCTTTTCTCTTTCCCGCAGTGTGTCTCTTCAGTGGAAGAGATACTGCGTATGGAGGGGAAGAGGGGAGGAGATTGGCCTAGAGGAAGGTGTCTGCAGGTGCTCTCTATTTCGGCCCCCCCTCGGTGCAAGGGAGAGGGCAAGGCTTTATAAAGAAGAAGATGCACGCCATCGCCATGCTGCTGGCAGAGCAAGTCCACCATGCTGTTAGCAGAGGAATGACGTGAAGAGGTGCATGCCCCATGCCCTGAGCTGCGCGAGGGAGAAGATTTCAAAAGTCAAAATAAAAAATGAGAATGGTGAAACTGTAATGCAACCCTTGATGAAGATGTTAATTAGATGGCCAATTATTCGCATTCTCCTCCCCTCTCAATAAATGCATGCATGTATTAATTTACAAATGCAACTATAGTTACATAAGATACAATAGCAGTGCTAGGAAATAACACAAGATGACATAATTACTGGTGTATTTTTACTGTGCAATCACCCTCTCGGAACAGGGGCCTCGCCCCTCAGAACCAAACAGGGTCACGTCCCTCCACAGTCCGCACACCCTCATCTGACTACCCTGGTTTTCCTAAAGGGCCTAACAAAGTCGGTGTGGGGTGGCTAGCTCCCTCCATACAGTAGTAGCATGCCTCGGTACCACGTACGCGAGGGCCAATAGGAGTCGGTGTAGAGTGGCCAATTCTAGCCCCAGGTCTCACCCCAAGGGAGGCTAGCTCCACTCTACACTAAAGAGGGACAGTTGCTCTCCTTGGTACCACTTACACAAGGGCTAGTTCACTCCCCGTCTACATTCCAGATTCCTTTCATCCACAGGAGTTTTACTTCTAATTCCCCGTAAGGTTCATGCTCATATTCATCTCATGTATCCAGATCCAGGTCTCATGTTTCATAACTCGTTCCTCATCCATATACAGGCAGCTCGTGTTTTCATAATTCAGTTCTCAATCATAACATGCAACTTATGGTTTCACAATCAATTTCTCAATTACATACAGGCAGCTCGTATTTTAACATGCATCTCATAATTATATTAAAGGCATTTGCTAGCAATTTATCTTAACCATGCATTCAAGTAAACAGTGCAGCTCAAACAGGCTCATTCATTCCTATCCTAGGGTTCATTCCACATCCTAGAGCTCAATTCAACTATTCCAACCAAGTACATTCTTATTTAAATATTAACAACTGAACTGAACCACTCTATCGGGTACCACGGGAGGAATGGGGGCCTGCATCGCAAATCTCATCGTCTCCATGGGCCCCGAACACGCCATCGGCTGGTAACCTGTACCAGCAACTAATTACATTATACAAACTCAAAATAGTAAATACTCAGCACGAACATGTGGAGGAACTCCAGTGGAAAATAATGGTACTTTATTTGCAGAAATCCGATTCCCTTTGGGCCTTAAACAGTCCAAAAATGCGGTTACTGACCAAAATCAGATGTCTGAGACTAGTCCCAGACGTCTTAAAAGACGTCAGAACTCACCTTACCCGTCCTGCGGCTCATTCAGACGTCTAAACTCCTACGACCGTCTGGGGGTAGTTCCAGACGTCGGACAAAGTCTCCGGTCGTCTGGAAGTACCTTCGAATATCTGGAGACGTGCTCAGACGTCCAAAAGTACTTGGGAAAGCACACTGCATGCCTTCCCAAAGCCTGCACCTATGTACAAGCACCCATAGACACAACGGTCAGCCGACATCCCCTACGCTATAATATGCATGACGTAGGAGGATACGTACCTCGCGATATTGTGCTTTCCAACGTCCGGCCTCAACTCCGGACATCCTGGTGCCTTGCCAGTCATCTGAACTTCACTCTAGACGTTTAATATTGGAAACTTCCAGTATCAGAACTGCTTCACGCTGCTCGCCCCACTCGCCCTCAGCCCGTAGCGGTAGCTCCAACAGTTGCAAGTGCTTGAGCAGCTCCTCACCGGCTTCTTCCTCTCTCCCACGACTCCTCTTCGAGCTCCATCGAGCTGCTGCGGTCGTCGTCCTCCTCCCCCGCTCTCACTCCCTTGCACTCTCTCGCTCCTCCCCACTTTCCCCTCACCGGTGGCTCTCCTTCCTCGCCGTGGCTGTAGTAGAGATGAAGGGGAACATGGCAGTCGCAGGAGAAGGTGGAGGTGGCGGTGGCTGGAGTGGTGTGAGGGGTGAAGGAGGAATTGGTGATGAGAAGCTCATCATGGCCTTTAATTATCCCTAATTAATTAGTCATCCTAGTTAATTAGCTAGGAATATGTAAATATATGGGTTAATTATAAAATAAGGGATAAAATACTAAAGGACCTTAAAATAAGTTTAAAAGGCTATATTATTATCCAATTAATATTATTAATAATTGATGAGAGCCTCATCATGAACCCTAACTGGCACAATTTGATCTAAATAAGTGTGAAAAAGCTCCTACAAAATCTAAAGAAAAGCCTAACTCAAAAAATTCTAAATTGAAGAATAAAACAAGTCATAAGGGGTAAAATTATAATTTTACCAATGCAGTGCACAATCAGGATGTCTAAGGGTCTGAATACAGGTCAAATGGGCTTAATAAGAAAGAAAGTGGGTTAGCTTGAGCCGAAAAGGGTTATAACAACTTCTAGGAATTAAATGACATTCAGTAACCCTAAAAATAAATCCGCTTTAATTCACGAGGTTCTAGGTAGAATAAAAATCAACTAAACTCTCTAAAATTCATGGAAAAATACTCCCTTGGGTTTAGAACCTTCAATTTGGCCTTTGCAACCTATCTTGACCTAAATTGAGAACCATGCCCAAATTTGTGACCTAATTTGGGTTTTTACGCAAATTGATTGGTCGAACGTGGTCAAACCTAAAATCAAATTACACCATCGAATTCCTTAGGTTCAAATTAGGTTGGTACAAAAATTTGGGCCTAGGAGAAGATCATCTTGACCGACTTTACAAATTGGTCCTCTTGCATTACTTTTTTACCCTTATCTTTTTAAACCCTTGCATTTAGCCCCCTATCTTCTCTTTCGTTCTTTGCAGAACAGCCCCTCCTGCCACCCTACACAGGCGCCATACCTCCGGCGACCTTGTGTAGAGGATGGTACGGTGCAGAGTATGGGAGTCGCCCTTAGGAACGAAAGGGGGGTTCCCTACGTTGTCCTCTTTCGCAGGGACCCTCCCCTTTGACCTGTGGCTGCCCATGCCTCTCGTGCAAACGCACGAAAGGCATGGGTCTCCATCTCGACCATTCTCCGGCGAGCTCCCCACGTTGCCCCCTCGAGATCCTCTCCTCGCCAACACCTCTATAAGAAGCAGCAGGGGCAGCCGTTTCTGGCAAGCTTGTTTTGGCCAAAGAACACCCCAAACTTCGTCTCCTCTCACTCCGGTCAGACTAGCCAACGCTTCTGGCGATCTTTCCTCCTCCTCGTCGCTCTGCTACCACACCTGCAGCAGAGTTTACTCGTCCTCGCCTTCCCACGCCAGGCCGCACCAGCTGGCGCCTCCAGATCCCCTCCTCGTCGCCGTTACCCCCCTTCTGGGCACCTTCGTCCCCAACACCGGGCACCCCCTCTTTCCCTCTTCGTCAATTAAGTAGGTAAAAACCTTCCCCTTTCTCTCTCTGTTATTTTCCCCTCTTAAATTGGCACTTTTAACCCCTCGACTGCCACTACCACCTCCATCTGCTCCACCTCCGGCCACCAACTCTGGCGAGGTCGCTCCACCTCCACAGGCCATCCCACCCCTCACCGACAAGCCCATAAGCTTCCCCTCACTCCACTCAAGCATTTCCCCTACTCCATTCACCACCCTGCACCTCCAGACCACCCCTCGAACACACCCACCTGCACCTCTGTAGTGTGCCCTAGGCACACGGCCACAGGCACTTTCCCGCCACGTCGACCCCCGCACCGTCTTTGCTGTACTCTAGCGAAGCTTCTTGAGCTGTTTGACGTGGCTGTGAGGCCGTTTTTGTGCTTTCAGGTCTCTCCCCCCTCGCCGCCATTGACGAACAGCAGGAGCTGCTTAGCGAGCAGCTCCAGGCCCCTTCAGCACCAGGTGCAGGCCCCAGGCAACGCGGGACACTTTCGCGAGTGTGCCCAGGTTCTCAATTGGGGTTGCACACCTTCGCTGTTGCCCCAATTTCTCGCAGCTTCATGCCTGCAGGCGTGCGGAGCAGAGGTGGGACTTTAGTCCCACCTCGAAGTGTGTGGCCACACGCCCACACATAAATTGTAAAAGTGCTCTAGGCTATTCGCCTCGAATCACTAGGGTGAGGTCCCTCCTCACCTATCACCCGGGTCTCGTCCGCGGCTCTTCCCATGCGGATCTGACCCGACCCGACTACCCCCACTCCTGTGCACTCCTCACGCACCACCCACACCGGTGCACCTGGACCCGGGCACGCAACCCAACCCGATTACCCGGCTTTGGGAGAGTGTACCAAAGAGAGATTCAGAGAGAGAGAGATGCGGGAAAGTGGTAGGGTAGGTTTTGCGCTGAGCTTGTGTGTATGTGCAGGGAACAGGTGAGGAAGGAAGAAGCAAGGAGCTGCTGAAGAGAAGGAAGGAAGAAAGAAAGAAGAGGAAGAGCAGCGGCTAGGACTTAGCCGCAGAGAAGAAGAAAGGAGAAGGAAGGAAGGAGAGGTTGATCAGATAAGGCGTCTGATTTCTGAATCAGACGTCGAAAAGAAAGGAAGGAGTGAAGCAGAAGAGAAGAGCAGAGGACAGGCCAGAGAAAAAGAAAGAGAAAAGAGGAGGGAGCCTCTGCAGCAAAGAAGAAGACGCAGAAGAAAGAAGAAAATCAGAGAAGAAGAGGAGGAAGGACATAGTAGCTGCTGCTGGGCGGGCGCGCAGTAGCGAGCGGAGATGCATCTTAAGCCGTCCAATCTCGCGATCGAACAGCTGAGATCTGATGAACGTGCGTAGGCGTTGAGAAAGGGCACAGCTGAGGAGGCGCGCGTGGGCGCGGGTGCTACGCCCACGTTGGGGCTTTAGTGACGGATTTATCCATCACTAAAGATCCCTCATTTATTATTTTGAAGATGTAATGACCATTTTACCCCCACTCCTTACAACTATCAAAGGAGAACCCCTCCATACGAAATTCTGATCTCTTCCTTCTCTTCTCTACCTTTCCAAAGCTCAAGAGAAGCTTGTCCCACACCCGGGATGCTTCTCGCAAGATAAAGTCCAAATTTTCATCCCCTTTCAGAAGTGGATCCCACGACGACGACGGTGTGCTGCTCCGTTCCCGTTTTTCTGCTTCATCCTCCTTCGTCCTGCTTCGTTCTCCTTCGTCCAGGCGTTGTCCCGTCCGGCTCGTCCTCCAAGCGACCGTCGAGGAGAATTTCTCTTTCCCTATTCTTTTTACCGCTTTCTAGTATAGATTTACTGCTTTCTAGAGTACTTCTGCTCATCCTCCAAGCGATCATCGAGGAGGACATTTCTCCCTCCATTCTTTTAATGCTTTCTAGAGTAAATTTATTGCTTTCTAGTGCAATTATTTTATACTTTCTAGTTGTAATGAACAATCTCCTTAATGATAAATTCTTTGTTTATTCTACATCTCATTTTGATTTCTATGTGTAATATTCTCTCTCTCTCTTACCCTCTCTCTCTTCTATTTATTGTAAATAATTAGATAGTTTTAAATTGAATTACTTCGTGACAAATAAAAAGAAACGCGTAGTTTTTAAATCAAACGTCTGCCTCTCTCTGTTCGACCCGGAATTTTCTTTGTTGAACACGAGTTCTTCGCTTTCAAATTACAACGACATGTTTTCCAAAACCAAATACATTAGCGTAGCGATTCATTACGTTCAACATTTTGGCGCCGTTGCCGGGGAGGCAACGATCTTTGATTTCTCTTCGCGTTTTGTAACTTACAAATCATTTACGTAACTTTTCTCTTTTCTTATTGTAATTGCAGGTACTCTTTCGAGATAGGAAAAAGCGGTAAATCAGAGAAAAGTGCTGCGGAAGGTTTTGTGAGTTATCCCCCACCTCCCACTCATTAGATTTCATTTCATCACATAATAACTCAAACATCAATCAACTTAGGTGTTTTTATAAACTCTAAGGTTAGATTGTTGTTTGACACCCATACTCACCCCAACCCCTGCATTAAAAAAGAAAAATTAAAAAAATCTCACAGAGGTACACAACCTCATCTGATTTTCTAACTCAATTGGTAAACCGATCTTAGGAGCCGGTACACATTCAAACGCATAATTGAGTAGAAGTCAGATTAGGTAATTATTTGTGTGCCTAATTAAGTAGTGCATCAAGCCAATTGTTTGAGTTGATTGGGCCGCATCACTTCAAATAAAATCAACTCATCAAGTAGCTGCCACTTAGGTTCAACTCTTAGGGATTTACCAGGCACTCCACATTCTTTTTAAACTTTAAAGGAAAATATCTTCACCTGTGCTTGCAAAACCTGGTGTGCCAACGAAACTTGTTTGAAAACACCTAAAGTTGAATCCTAAAAGTTACTAAGCAAGATTTGAACCTTAAAATTCACCACATCAAAATTAATCTTACTTGAAATCCTTTGGTTGTGTATGCACACACAAATCAATCAATCAATATGGGCACAACCCATTTAAAGGGCCCATCACATTCCAAAGCACATTCAAACCTAGCCCTAAATAAAACAGAGTAGAAGCTGACCTTAAGGATTGGACTCGCTCTTTAGAACCCAGAACAAGATTATTTTCGATTAGCCTGTTTCTACTGTTCAATCTGATGTCTAGCTAGGGGAGCAGAATCAAACGGTTGCGGCTGGGGGGTACACTAGGAACCGGAGGTGCAAGCCGAAGGAAGAACCTTCTCCCCAGTCCCTCCTTCTAACTGGTTGGATTGAACAGACGGAAGTAGATCAAATCGTTTCTTTATCTCAAGACGGGTTTTGGGAGTTTGTAGGTCTTCAGGCTAACCCATTTAAGGACATGTATGATTGTTTGTATTGCAGGGTGCCTTTCTTCCTCCCGTGTCTCATGAATCCTTCCACATATTCCACGCATTCCCACTCTTTCCCTCCTGTTGTGAATTATCCTCAACATGACGATTATCCTGACTCGTATTGTAATCAACCATCAATTAGTTGGGATAATTCGGATTGGGGATACAACTTCGGACCTCCGTGTTTAGGGTCTAACCCTGAACACTTTGATTGTGATTTCTATCCTTCTTAGTGCCACATCAATTATAGATCGTCTTCCTTTCATGAACAACCTAATACGATCTACAATCAAGTAGGATACATTGATCCTTACCCATCCTCTGATTTCACTACCTTTAGGTCATCACCATCTTTTGAACAATCTGAAATGACCTATTATCAGGAATGGTATAACGAATCTCAATTCGTTAATTCCTCTGCATTGATGTCAAACCCGCCCAACCCTGAACCAACTCATTTGGTTCAGGTTAACCAGGTTCAAGATAAGGTTCTGGTTAACTTGAGGAATATCATTCAATCTTTAGAAGTTCAGTCAATATCTTGCATTGAGAGATTGGAGCCCCTGATTGAAATGATTGATGATTTGAATAAGTCTTTGCTGGATTGGCTCCAGGACGTTAAGGATAAGAACCCCGGTGAGTTTCTACTTGGGAAATTAGCGAAATTGAGGATGAGATTCGTGGTTGCTTTGATTCAATCTTGGGATGATTTCCAGGATGAACCCTCTTCAGGAAAGCCAATGACAGAACCCGCTCAGGCACCTGTTGGGGGGGGACACGTGTTATGAGGCTGACCAGATTGAATTAAAGCAACCAATTAAGGAAGATCTGATTTCTTCACCTGAGATCCCTGAGCCGGGTTACGAGGAAACGTATATTTCCTTGGAATAGAAAGTGACAAATGATTTTGGGACATACATTGATACGGATCCTGATTTCTTTGATGGTGAAGATTCAAGTTGCAAAGTCTCACGTGAGTTTTCTGAACACGATTTCTGTGAGACGATTGGGCTTGAGGAATCTGATAGATCATTTGATAGCCCAATAATTGAGGAAACTGATCTTAGGGCACACATTACGGATCCAGAATCGCATTTTCTGGAGGATTCAATTCAATGCCTTGATTATTAGTTACACCCCGTTGAGCTTATTGATGATTCTATTTCTGAGATCATTAGACCAAAGTCAATTCTGATTCTGCCACATCATTTAGATTTAGAGATTTTAGATAGGGTGATTAATATACAAGAGGTCCTGGAATTTGATATGCTAAATGAGGATGATAGGAGCTGGGAAGTTCTGATTTGAGAAGTTTGTTTCGGAGGAAGTAGAACATTGAGTTGAAGAGTTCCTTTTAAGCTGAAACCATCCAATCAAAACCCTTACGACATTTGTTTCGAGGATGTCAAACTCAAGCAAACATTCAACGATTATCCTTTTGAGCTTCAATTCTCTGTAACTTGACTTTTTGGTCTTGGATTGCATCCTCATAAATCGCAGGTCCGACCCCGCTTGCATTCTGATTTTAGGTTTTTGGTAATTTTTATCCAGAACCTAAGATATTCTTTATTATGGGGGATGGGTCTGCACCACAATCTGGTCCACATCTGTGGACCTCTGTTGATAGGTCAGAAGATTCTTCTGTTTATTCTAATTCTGACCTGCACTTGTGAATTCTTCATTTCTTTTCTTTGTATAGTGTGCCTAGCTGAAGGCACTAAACTCAGCACATATACAGTTTTTCGTAGTTTTCATTTCGGAGCGGACCTGACATTAATGCAATTCAGGTGCTTTCTATGCTTTTCCACTCTGTTTTATGTCTTTTTAATACAATGAGGACATTGCATTAGATAGGCATGGGGGGGTGGATATTTATCTCTGAATTCATTCGTCAGCTCCGTAGATTTGTTTTATTTTCTTTTATATAAAAAAAATTCGGAATTAGGAAAGAGAATTTGGGTTTAAGAAAATTTTCAATCTTAGGAAATACTACATTATGATTTGAACACAAAGACCCTTCAGGTCTTTAGACTTAATCAGCCTGTGTATCTACTAAAATGTGGATTTGTTTTTCGAGTTCTCGCCAACCTGAATTTTATTTTAATTAGAGTAAATAAATTTTGGGTGATAAGTACACGACTTATCAACCCGCCCTCTGATTTGAGGGAATTTTGAGTTTCTAGCATCTACGCACTATCTTGTCACTGACTCGTTGTTCGGCGATTTTAACGGAAATTGGGTAGCTGATGAACCTTCTAGGGTGATATGGCTGCAAGTTATCGTGGGTAATATCCCATAGGTAGGTTGTCCAGAGTCCAGTTACTGGATCTTTCCCTTCTTGCTGCCTTTAGGTAAATCTTAGACCATGGAAGCCACCTACTTAAGAAAAAAAAAAAATCAAAAACAAAAGGAGAAAAGAACAAAAGGAAATAAGCCACACTTCGCAACACAAGTATGGCTGGCAAGTTGTCGGTGGTAACAGCTCATCGACCGGTTGTCCAGAACCCAGCTCAGTAAATGCACTAAAAATTCCCAAAACACTTAGGAAGAAGCGAAGAAGTAGAATAAATCGGGGAGATATACACTGGATTCACCCTTGTGTTGACCCTGTAAAAAAAAAAAGTAGGGAGAAAGGTACCGGTTGTAAAGATACACCTTTAGGAAGAATTCTTTTTGAGGTCACCTAGAGGTGTAGAAACCCGAAGTCCGTTTTAACTGACGGTCAACGAGTCTATCACAATCACAAGAAGACGCTTAAAACTTATGGTTCTCATCAAATCTTGGGTGAGTTGAATGGCCGTAGAAAGTCACTCTTAAACCCCAAAATTTGAAATTTCAAAAAAAAAAATTAAAAAAAAGAAAAAGAGAAAAAGAAAATTTTCTTTGAATAAGGCGAGGGCTTGAGGCGATTTACATTTTGGCTGATACTCGGGCGCTGTTGTGTCTTTGAAAGTTCAGTTCCTAAGTAGACAATTTCTTAATGATTGAAAATAACTCAAGTCAAAATAATCCAACCTAATTCTTTTATAAATAGTATATAGTTTTTGCTAGAGACTAGCAAAAGATAAGCATGGGGGTATGATGTAAACACATTTACATTAGTTAAGATGTCTATTTATGCATGTTCTTAAGCATAGGATTGCATTTCATGATATAAATATTGCATAACATACATCATCTTGCATTTAGAGTAGTTTGAATAAAATGGAGGTTAATTGTCTCCTTTTATGTGCTTGGACAGGGCAAACATTTTATCGGGGTCTCGGATCAAAGATCCAACCACATGGATGTCATCAGGGCGACGATTAGAGTTCAACGACTCCAAAATTGCCTTAATCAGGCATCCGTAGCATCAGATAGTGACCGGGGAATCCTAGAAGATCAATGGCCAGGATGGTGTAAATCCGCACTTCAAATGACAAATTCGACCGCATGGATGAATTCGGATCGACGATCGCAGCCCAACGACGCAAAAATCGAGTCAATCTGACATCCGTGGCACCATCTACAACTTCTAGAAGATGGAAGGCCAAGATGGTGCCACGTGGCGCCATCTCGGCAGCCCAAACGGCCGCTTACATTCTCTGAAGACCCCACACCCACTCCCTCTCCGCCATTGGATCTCAATCCAACGGCTGTGGACGGTCGCGCCTAAAAGCGCCCGCTTGACCATCCGCGCCTCGTAGCGCAGCGGTCGAGCGCGCTTACGCGAGCTGCGGGCGCGGGTTAGAACCGCAGCGAAGGGGAGGAAGGTGCGGGCGATGGCGGACGTTGGATCATCATTGGACGGCCGTCTGCGCTCAATTGAGATCACGTGCTATTGCACGCACGGCGTCACGCGTCATCTCACGCGCCGGGCGGGCGCACAGCAGCGGGCGGAGATGCATCTTAAGCCGTTCGATCACTGAGATCTGGTGAACGTGCGTAGGCGTTGAGAAAGGGCGCAGCTGAGGAGGCGCACGTGGGCGCGGGTGCTACGCCCACGTTGGGGCTTTAGTGACGGATTTATCCGTCACTAAAGACCCCTCATTTATTATTTTGAAGATGTAATGACCATTTTGCCCCCACTCCTTGCAACTATAAAAGGAGACCCCCTCCATACGAAATTCTGATCCCTTCTCTTCTCTACCTCTCCAAAGCTCAAAAGAAACTTGTCCCACACTAGGAAGCTTCTCGCGAGATAAAGTCCAAATTTTCGTCCCCCTTTGGAAGTGGATCCCGCGACGACGGCGGCATACTCTCTGTTCCCGTTCTTCTGCTTCGTCCTCCTTCGTCCTGCTTCATTCTCCTTCGTCCAGGCGTCGTCCCGTCCGACTCGTCCTCCAAGCGACCGTCGAGGAGGATTTCTCTTTCCCTATTCTTTTTACCGCTTTCTAGTATAGATTTACTGCTTTCTAGAGTAGTTCTACTCATCCTCCAAGCGATCGTCGAGGAGGACATTTCTCCCTCTATTCTTTTAATGCTTTCTAGAGTAAATTTATTATTTTTTAGTGTAATTATTTTATGCTTTATAATTGTAATGAATAATCTCCTTAATGATAAATTCTTTGTTTATTCTACATCTCATTTTGATTTCTATGTATAATATTCTCTCTCTCTTACCTTCTCTCTCTTCTATTTGTTGTAAATAATCAGATAGTTTTAAATTGAATTACTTAGTGACAAATAAAAAGAAACGCGTAGTTTTTAAATCAAATGTCTGCCTCCCTGTGTTCGACCCGGAATTTTCATTTCGGTATAAATTTTATTTGTTGAACACGAGTTCTTCGCTTTCAAATTACAACGACAAGTTTTCCAAAACCAAACACGTTAGCATAGCGATTCATTATGTTCAACAGCAGCTGAAGAAAGAAAGAAAGAGAAGGAGGCAGCTGCAGCAAAGAAAAAAGAAGAAAGAAGAAGACAGGCTGAAGAAGAGAACCGGCTAAAAGAAAAAGAAGAGAGAAGAAGAAAAAGCCAAGAAGAGAATTTTTGCTCTCTCTCTCTCCTTTGTCTTAATTTTTGTAAAACAATATATATTGTGAATTTATATGCTTCTGGAATCATAGTTTGGTCCCTAAGTTCGACCTCGGGAAACTTTTAATTCTGAGTAATAAATTGTAAACTAGTGATAGCTTTTCATGATATACTACAACGCCTAGAACTTTAAAATAACACGAAACCCTAAGCGACATACCAATAATTTACTTAATAAATAGACTCAAAATATCATCAATAATTTTCCTAATTAATGTGTTAACTAACTTAAGTATAACTTAAACCTAAGTATGTAATAACTTAAGTAACTTTACTTAATTAAATAAATTAAGCCATATAATATTTGTCTCATTTATAATCGTATATAAAAAGTTGAAAAGGATTTAAATTAAAACAAACCTTGAAAACCTTAGTTTACATTTTAGTCCCTAAGTTTTATTTCAATCAAGTCCTTCTTCTTCACCTAGGCCCTTAGCTTTCATTATAGACAGGTCCCTGTAAACTTCTTCCTCTTCATTCCTTCTTTAGCCTTTTCGACGGCTGACGACAAGAGGTTTCCATACCTGCCAATCACCGTACATCCGACGTTCGCCCTTCCTTTCCAAGCTCCTGGAGCTTGTGTTCACCGTCCCATTTTCATCCATCGATCTGGATGAAGCTCAAATCCTATTTAGGGCTTGAAGTTAACCTCACCGACGTCAGAGAAGACGCCGATGGTTACTTCACTCCTAGACCTTTTTTTGTCCAAATTCACCCTCCTCCTCGGCCGCCGCAACCTATAAATACCCTTCCACCTCCTCGATTTCAAGGAGTTAGCTCCCTTCCCTCCTTCTCCCACTGAGCTAGCAAATAGGCTATTCTCTCCAAAATCTGGTGATCTTCCTTTGCTTCCTCCGTCTTCCTCCGTTCGTCTTCACTTGTTCTGGATCTCCGCCGTCGTCCGCTGAGTCTTTTGATGCAGTGCCAACGTTGGACTTCCTCTTCTACGCTTTGCCTACACCCGTCGAACTTCTTCCTCTGCCCCTCTGATTTCCTCCTTCGTTAAGGACCTTCGACGGAGATCCTCTACCCACTTCGTCCAGGTAACAGTCGGTTATGTAAGTAGTTTAATTAGAGTAGTTAATTAGGTAGGTTAGTCAGATTTAATGCTAGTTTTTCTGTCATCTTCCTCAACTCTGGCGAGCTCTTTAAGCTTGACTAGAGCACTCTTTTGTCTTTTAGCTTCATCGTTCATCTTCCTTAGTCCTCCATAATCATTTCTAACACTTTAATTTCCTAATTTGAACACCTATACGCCTAATCTGCCTCCACCTTCACCGGTTGCTTCCGTTGTCCATGGCGGAGGTCACCAAGGGTAATTCACCTCCACTGGGGCCCTCCATCACTTAGTCATCATCTAAGGGCCCCAATCTTCACCTTAATTTGATTAATAATCATTCACATATTAAACGCCTAAAATTCATTCAACCTCCTGAGCTCGCTGTCAATGGCGGTTCAGGAGGAGTTCTTTCACCTAATTGACCACCTGTACACCATTGTCACACTTCACTAACTTGTTCTCTCAACTCAATTGAGAGAGAGAACTTGTCCTGAGTTCTATCCTTTGGCTGTTCTCCGAAAAAAGAAAAGGGTGATAGCAGCACCCTCCTCCATCGGAGGGGGTGAAGGTCCGGGTGCCACATGAGGTTCTGGGAATGCATACCTTGAGGCTCTGATTAGTAAAGGTAGGAGATGGTGATAGGGGGTGGGGTTGGTTTGGTGATTGGGTGATTGGGAATTGGGCTTGGTGTTGTTGTTTGCCAGAGGTGACCAAGAGAAGGGCAGATCGAGGAGGAGAGGGAAGAGAGGAAGAGGGCGGAAGAGAGGATGCCATTGGCGACGATGGTGACATAGTGTTGGACCTCCCCTAAGGATGTAAATGGGGTTTAGCTAAATTTATATTTATACCTATTTATAAAATTTATGTCCGTATCTTATTTATTTACTTATCAAATGTAAAATTTTAAGTCCATACTCATATCTATCTATTCATCGTATCCGAATTAAAGTGAAGAAAAAAATCTATAATACGATTTATCACTTATTTATTTTTAAAAGGCCTAAAATATATGGGTTTAAGCTACTCCAATTTTATTAATCTCTATTAAAATTATTACAAAAAGAATTTTTAAGAGGAATATATCAAAAATCAAAAATAAAAAATACAAAAAAAAGATAAAATACATGTACATTTCAAATAAAAGATTTCCATTTATGAAAATTATGTTTGATGAAAGTTTGAGAAGTACCCTCAACCTTCAAAATCACGAAGGGAATCATAAGGGAGATTATGGTTCAGAGAAAGGGAAACTTAAGAAGATACTTATATATCTCAGGTAAGTGTGGATTTTATTCAGGTACTTGGGTCAGATAATCAGGTATTGATCCATACCCATATCCAACCAATACCCAATCGAATTTTTTGAATGAAATCTACATCCAAACTCGATCAAATTCAAATCATATTTTACCCATTCTTTTCAAATCAGACTGAGTCAAATTTAAGTTAAATTTATAAAAACTTACATCCTTACATCTCCCTCGCCCTCAATGCCTTAGTTGGAGACATAGGAGGGAAGCAGAGGGTGGTGAAGAGAATAGGAGGAGCATCTTAGAAGGAAAAATAATAATAACTTGTTAAAAGTTCTTAATATTTTAATACCTATTTTCAAAAGGATATATATGTAACAGTTTTTAAGTTTTAGGATACATGTGATAATATTGAAAACCTATGGATATGGGTGTGATATCCGAAGATTATAAGAATATTTATACAAAAACCTCTATATATGTCATTTGAGATCATTAGAAAGTGTTGATATATATTTTATGGTACTGTTATGTATTTGATAAAGTTATACTATATTGTTATAAACCCAAACCTGCTTTACAAAACGTGATTTGTAATTTTCAAGGCTAACTTTGTAACTTACAAAGTGGTATTCCGGTAATCTTGGTTGTTAAGATATCATTAAAATGATTCCATTTTTTGTTAGACTTCATATGTAACCTAACTAAGTAATAAACTCTCAATCTACACGGTTGGATTTCTTATTGGATGCTCCAGATAGTTTAAATGAGTTTGGATCAAACAAACAATTTGAGCTTTAGGCTCATTGGATACTTGTAATACAATGTATGAAAGTGTGAAGCTCCCTTATTAATTGTCTTAACTAAGAAATTTACGATGCCTAAAGAAGGTGTTGCCCATTTATTAGGATTGATCATTGAAATGATCTAGAATTACCAAGGTTGTTGTGATCTGGAACCCAATTTAGTAGGGTATCTTATAAGTTAAAAGACCCATGAACCCATAGCATTCATTTCTTTTAACTAGGATTTAACATTTCTTAGTAAGTGAGGGGTCTTTTTGTAAGAAAAGATTGTTTGAGGGACTTACTTGCCCCTCCAATAAGAAGTGGAAGGGGGTGTAGTGCAAATGACCCTTTAGGTATTTAAGAACTTTGGCTTCCTTGGGAAGGCACGGTTACTCTTGGCTCCACCATTTAGCAAAGAGGAAGAAAGAGAGAGCCACCATCACCACACTCAGCAGTTGCCAATGCTTTTGCTGCTAGTGCTGTTGGTGTGGAGGAGGAGTAGGAGAGGTGGAAGAGGAGCGGTTGCTGCTCCTGCTCTTGATGTCATTGCTCTACAGTTGTTGCTATTGTGCTTGCAGCAAATGGGGAAAAGGAGAGGAAGGCAAGAGCTATAGCTAAAGCTTAAGGTAGGGACGTTAACTCCTTTTCTTTTGAGTGCCTCCTTGAATTTTGAGCCAATGGTGGCTAGATGTGTAGTGGCATATGCATGCGTAGGGTTTCTGTATGTAAGAGGGTTGGAGGCATGCTAGGAGGTTTAGAAAAGTTATCGTGTTTCTTGCTAGGTTTTAGTTGGTACTAAATACTTGTATTGTACCCAGTATTATTAGGATAATGGATTCAACAAAAGGGTATAACATTAAAAGTTTCAGGTTGTGATACAAGGCTAAAATCATGCAAAACCAAGGCCTGGAATCGCCCGGTACCAGTACCAATGATCAATACCGATACTGGATGGTTCCCATGACCCCATGACGCATTCAAAAGGGGGAGAGATCTGGCCCAATATTGATACTAAAGATTAGTATCGGTACTGACCTAAGGGGCCACGATACAGAACTAGCCCAGTACCGGTACTGATGATCAATATCGGTACTGGCCCAAATGGTCACAATTTTGCTTTAGCTGGGGACAGAACTGGCCCAATATCGATACTGAAGATCAGTGTCGGTATTGGCCTAACTGATCATGATTCTGTTGGTGCTAGAGCATCACAATCATTTATTTTGATAATAACAAAACACGTGCCATTTAACATTTACACTTGAAGTCTTAGATTTCAGGTCAATTGCAAATGGAGACGTGGTTAGATGGAGTTCGAGCTCGCATCTAGGACGGATTGGAGGAGCTTGATGGAGAACAAAGGAGCTTCACGAGGAGCGATCACTTGAAGAAGGAAGGAGATGAAGAATATGATAGATTTCCTTTCCTTGTACTACTATGTATTTTTATTTCTTTTGTTGCTCTTTATTTTATTTCTTAGATTCATGTTAAAGAGCCTTAAAGTACCCTAACAGTAGTCCTAGGAACACTTGCATAACCCTAGGATACTTAGGTTTTCTGTAGAGAACTTAGAAAACCAAAATAGGGTTCAGACAGCCTTATCAGACGTCTAATCTGAAAATCAGATGTCTGATAAAGACTTTTAAGACGTCTGACTGTTGACTCAGACGTCCGATTATATTTAGGCTGAACTTAGTTAGTTCTGTCTGATGAAATCAGACGTCCAGACCTTAGTCCATACGTCTTAGAAGACATTTGATGCCTTTGCCAGACGTCCAATTAGTGGACCGTTGGCTACCTTAGCAAACGATGAAGAAAATGACTGTTAGCCTCGTATCAAACGTCCGTAGAGGATCCCAAACGTCTGATACATGGCCGTTTTACCTCGGCTGACCCAAAATCTCTTCGTAGAGATTTTCTAGTCGTTGCACTCCCTTGGCAATCCATTTCCGCAGAAAAGTAGGTTTCCAGACATCCAGACGTAGTGCTAGACGTCTTGTATGTTGTCTGGTGACAATCCACTAGAACCCTGTTCCGATCTGATTGAAATCAGGAAGGAAATCCGCCTAAAATCAGAGGTCTGACTTTGTTCCTAGACGTCTTAAATGAGTTTTCCAGACGTCTGATGCCAGGACCAGACGTCTGATAACCCTCTCAGAGTCATGATTGATCCTAATTCCGACTTGATTCTCTTGAAGGTTGTACCCAACAACTATGGAAGCCTTCCAAGTCCTTCCACAGCCTTCCTAGGCCCTTTATAAATAAAGGAGAACCCTTGCCACTCAAATACACACCTAGACACACCAAGTAACATACTTTCCACTCTTTGGTGTCTGAAAGAAGAAGAAGATCAAATAGAAGAAAGTTCTTGCTCTCCAAGCCTTGTTCTACACCTAAAGAGCTTGACTCTGATTGCGCAGCAATCATAGGTCTTAATTGGCCTAGATTAAGCTAGGATTTAGCATAAGTTAGGGTTATTCACGCATACATATGCATTGTCTACATCTTTACTGCTTTCCTTTAGCTATGCATGAAATAATGTTATAATGTGCTGATTAAGTGCATTATGTCAATTGCAGGCAATAAGCTGATCAGGAGCTGGATCAGGAATAACAGGAGTTGTTGCAGAGCTGGAGCAGAAGGCCTAGTTTAGATGTAGGAATAATAATATAAGGGGGTTAAAAGTTTGTTATTTTATTAAGTAGGAATAAAGTAGTAAAATGTGAAGAGCTTAGGTCCATCCTAGTCCTAAGATAGCCTAGAGACTTCCCCAAGCCTTAGCCACCCTTAGATTAGGTCACAACACCCTAGGAAGCCCTAAAACCCTAGTTCCAACCCTTCTCTGGACGTCCAGATAAGTTTTAAGACGTCCAGGACCCTTAGCCAAATCCCGCACACTTCAAACCCACTTCTGTAGTGTTATTGGACGTCCAGACACTTTGTCAGATGTCTAATTTCTGCAGAATACCCAAAACAGAACCTGAAATCCTTCCTGACTCTGATTGGACGTCCAGACAACAAGTCTGGACTTCTGATTTTTTAGTATAAGATGTCTGATTCTATTATTAGACGTCTGATACTGTTCTCCAATTCCTGTTTTGAGATTTAAGCCTTGATCTTGGATCTCTAGGTCCCTAAACCTAATTCCAACCCCATAGGAACCTAAATTAAGGTGCTCTAAACCTAGTACACCACCTCTAGACCTCCCTAAGGACCTAATTAGGTCCTCACTAAACCTAATTGACCTGGATCTTAGTCAATTCCATCAGCCTATTCAATTGGACTTATTGAGTCCAATTGAGCCCTGATCTCAGCACACACTGTCCAATTGGACTCAGTGAGAGTCCAATTGACCTAGACTTGACTTAATTGAGTTGTTTTACTCTCAATTAAGTTTCCACACACCTAATTAAACTTGTATTAAGTTTAATTGCACTTTACCTTAGTGAATTAGGGTTTATAACCCTAATTTGAGACCTACCTTGACCTAAACCCATTAGAACCCAACCTAATCAACCTAACCACCTAAGTTTCGACCCACACACACCCACACACACCATCCACACGAAAATATCTAGCCTAGAGTTCTCCATAACTCTCTACCATGTGTGGTTGCCTTAGTTGCCAAAAATAGCAACCAAGAGCCATTCAATTTTTAGATCCACATTTGGTAGATCTAAAAACCACCATCCACCCTCTCTCTCTCACTCTCCCACGAGCTCCCACCATAGGCCTCTCTAGAGAATTCCATAATTCTCTAGAGAGCTTCCCTTAGGTCTATAAAGAGACCCCTTGGGTGGCCATTTGCAACCATTCAATTCCTTGGCATCCATTCCACTTAGGCTAACCACTTCCATCTCCACTCCACCTCCATGAGTTGAGCACCACCATGGAGGCCACCATCTCCACGCCAGGAAGCTGGATCAGCTCCCCAACCTCTCTCCAAGGGCCGGCCTAAGTTCCATTGGCCACCCCTCCTCTCAACCATTCAAAGGCCATCGGGGACCACCCCTGAATGGCCTTCCATTCTGCTAGATTTAGATTATGCTCTTCGTATATTTACTACTTAGTAGTGTAGTCTTATTTCTCCCCCAATGATGCATGCGAAATCCCCCCATCGATTCTTGTATGCGATCATTTTCTGGTAGCTAGATTTAATTTTCAAGAATTTATGTACAAGCTTCCCTCTACGTTTTATATTGCAAACGACTCTCCCGCTGAATGAATGAAAAATGCTTATATATATATTTGTCTCTATATGTTTGAAATCACCATGAGCTTAATAATTGTCATTCTTTTTGTGTGATTCAAGTTGCCTGTTTCCAATTCCTAATATTCTTGCAACTAAGCATGTCATACCTAAATACGTAATAATCACGAACTGGCATGCGATTCTAAACAAAATAGAGTAAAATCGATTTCAAAAGTAAAAGCAACGCCTCTCAGAGACGAACGACCGGGACTCAAGTCTCGTTATCTTTAGAAATCAATTTTTGACGAACGTTTTTGCGCGACTATACTACGATTTCCGACAACTTTCAAATGCGCGAAAATGACTATTTGTCAGACTCCAATTTGCGCATCCACTCTCCCTCCGCAATTAAGAGAGCAACAAAGCACCGTTGCGTGGTTCACGCACCCACATTACCGATTCGATGCACTTCTAGCAAAGGGAAGCATCCTAACTCCTATAGCAGCTAGGTCTCATATCTTTGTGGCTCTATAGGATTACTCTTTATATATTTTACTTTGCTTGTGTTGGGTATTCGCTTTGCAAATTCTCATCTCCTTCGTGAGACAAAATCCTTCTCGTGAAGAGAAGGGGTTTGAGGTACGCTACCTTCGTATAAAGTAGTGTGGTTATAATTGAGGTTGTACTACCCTCGTTTAAGTAGTATGTTAGTGGATTTAATCAACTTGGTTGATCGAAAAATCCTAACTCGAGAGGGTTAGGTGGTGATTTTCACCCGGTTTGGATTTTCACCTAAAAATAATTGTGTACATTATGTGATTGTTTATTTTATAAGATTGTCTATTTTTTATTCTACACTTTATTACGTCACCCTCTCTTATCAGGGAAATCTACAGATTCTGCATTAGCTCAAGGACAAATGTGGAAAACATGTAAGCCTTGATATGAGATGTTAAATTAAGAAGAGTTTAAATCTGCAAAATACCTAAGAGATCACCCCATAAAAAAGGTGATAAATCAATCCTGAGAGGGGATGAATGGAACCTGAATAAATGAACGAAGTGGAAAGTGAATATGAAACACATGAAATTGTTGACTCTTATAGAGTCTAAATGAAGAATCGCTTGGATCCAAAGGTCTGCAATCAGACCCCAGGCAATCCACTAGGTCTTTAGGATGTTGTTCTAGACATGGAACCAAATGAAATAAAAATCTAGTAGGTCTGCTAGGTGGGCCCATAAGGTTGTGCCCCAGAATTGGTGAACCAGGTTCACTACTTCGGAGGGAGACCCGAGATAATGCGGTAGCTAGGAGCTACCTAAAGATCTACCTTAGGACTTTGAGAGTTCCTAGGTGTGGTGGCGAGCCATGGGTTGTCATCAACGAAGGTACTTGAACGTACTTGAATTCAAATCGATGGGAGGGTACTCGAGCAAGAGGCTCACTAGGCACTCGCATGTGCGGAGGTCGCCAGGGGTACAGTGATGGGTCTGGCTGAGATCTCGTTCGACGGCAGACTGAAAGGGCACACCATGAGGCTACATTCCTAGCGGGAGCAATGGTGTGACTCGACAATTCTGACCAACCCTGCAATATGATACGAATAACTTACAACTAGGCCTCACTGAAGGCGAATGGAGCTTGCTCTTCGCTGACACGAGGCATTGGCCTCGGTAGCTATTGAAACGAAAAATCGTTGCAAATGAATTTGAGTTTTAAAAACTCGTTGTAGTGTGATTTGCGAGAAAAACTGTCAACAGATAAATTTTATCGAAACTCGAAAGGAATTCTGAGTTGAGCACAAGGAGGCAGAAGTTTGATTAAAAACTGTGTTTATTTTATTTTTCACGAAGCAGAATGCTGGTTGAAATTATTCAAAATTACCTATCTACTTAAATAATAATGAATAGAAGAGAGAGAGAGAATATTACAAATAAAGATAAAATAGAGATAGAATAAACATGGATTTCACAATCATCAAGTGATGTTCATTACAACTAATCATTACATTAGAAAGTTGGAAAGATTACAATTGGAAAGCGGTAAATCTACTCTAGAAAGTGGTAAAAAGAAGGTGGAGAAGTTATTCTCCTCAACGGCTGCTTGGAGGACGAGCCGCGTTGACAGAGCGCCCGGACGAAGGTGGTTGAGATGTAGGAAGAAGAAGAATGACAACAAACGATGGAGGATGGGGCAGGGTAACGTCACAGTAGGATCCGCTTCCCGAATGGCAGTGAGAAGACAACCGCAAGATGCTCCACGAAGGAGGTGAGAAGGTGGAAAAATTATATTTTTAACTCTAATGAAGCATCCCAGGTTTGAGACAAGCTCTTAGAGCTTTGGAGGGGGTGAGAGAAGAGAGGAAGGGATGATGAAATTGTGGGGGTCGTAGGGCTATTTATAAGTAAAGTTTGAATGGGCAAATAGGTCATTTTATCTTAAAACATTAAATGGGGGTCTTTAGTGATGAATTTAAGCATCACTAAAGACCCCACGTTGCTGAAGGACGTACGCACGCCCTCGCCTCCTCTCTTTCTATGCACGAAATGCCTATGCATGAACACGCAATATTAGCCATCCAATCGCAAGATAGGATGACTTAAAATCAATCTTGCCCACGCCTTCATCGCGCACCCGCGCATGAGATCGGGTGTGAGCGTTGAGCGTCGAATCGCACGTTCGCCTGATCTGAAGATCTAGGTCGTTGGCGTCTGATCTAGTGGCTAGATTTCGCGCCCGCACGCGAGGAGAGTGCAGTGTCGCAAATCGAACGCGTGCTCTCTGCTCACGCAGCGTCTTAACTGCTACGGTACGCGTGCGTTTGAGGCGTGTGGAAGCTTTTGTGCATAGTCGATCTCGGTCGTTGGATCTTCATCCAATGGTCGAGATCAAGCATTGATGTTCACTTAGAGAGGTGGAGCGGGAGGCCTTGGCGTGCATTGGGCGGCTGGGATGGCGGCACATGGCGCCATCTTAGCCGTCCATCTTCTGTGAGTTGTAGATGGTGCCACGGATGTTGGATTGGATCAATTTTCACGTCATTGGACTACGATTGTCAATCTGAACCCATCCGTGTAGTCGAATTTGTCATCTGATGTACAGATTTACACCATCTTGGCCCCTTGACCTCTGATCTTTCTCGGACTGCATCTGATGCTACGGAAGTTCGATCGGGGCGATCATTGCCCTAATCAGATCCGTATGATTAGATCTTCAATCCGAGGTCCCGATAAGATATTGCCCTATTTCCTGACCACAAAAAGAGAAAATTAACCTAAAATTTATACAACCTAACCTAAATGTAAGATGATGCTTGTTATGCAATATTTATAATGTATACTGCAATTATATGCCTAAGAATGTGCAAAAATAGACCGTTTATGTGATATAAACATGTTTACATCAGTAGCTCCCAAGAGGCTCGACTCTTCTGATGAGGTCAACAATGTTCTCAATACATTGAAAATGGGTGCACCTTTCGTGAGGATCGCTTGTCCTGTTAGCCTCTCCCCTGATCAAGGAGAGGCCACCAGGAGAGGATCTAAGGGAAGGATACATCTAAATCTCTTCTGAGTAGAGAGGGATAATCTACTAAATCCAACTCGTGGCGAGTGAGAGAACTAATGTTAGAACCAAAATAACTCATCTTAAGAATCTAAGTGAATTTAGATTACGAAGTGGCTAGTAACATATAAAAACCCCTAAATCACCTCTTTTGGTGGGCTTGACACGTAGTTTGTTTCCTACTGAGATGCTTAGTGTAATTCCTGACGGAAGGGGGTGAGATCGAATGTGATACAAAATAATGTGGAATGAAATATAACAATCACACAAATATGCAATCTCACAAGAACACATGGATTTGTAGGTGGAAACCCAAACTTGGGTAAAAGCCATCACCTAAACCTCTCGGTTTAGGATTTTCCAATCGATCTAGTTGATCAAATCCACTAACGAACTACTTTAACGAGGGTAGTTTAACCTCTTGCAACCACACTACTTTACAATCGAGGGTAGTGTACCTCAAACCCTCCTCTTCACGAGAGGTATTTTGTCTCGCGAAGGAGATGGGAATTCGCAAAGTGAATACCCAACCAAAAATAAAAGAAAAAATAAATACCTAAAAGGTCACAAAGTAAATATAAGGATATGCTACTATAGGAAGGAAATCTCCCTTTAATAGGAAGTGCATAGGCGTGGTTGCGTAGAATAATGGTGTTTTTGATTGAAAGCTTTGAGAGCAAGAGCACTTCTTTGATCTTTCTCTTCTTGGACACAAAAGAAATGGAAGTAGTATTACTTGGGTGTGTGTAACAAAGGAAGGGTCCTCCTCTATTTATAGAGGCCCTAAGAAGGGTTTAGAAGGCCTTAGAAAGCTTTCATAGCCATTGGAAACAAATCACAAAAAGTAAAGCCAAAATCCTAATGAAATCAGGGTCATTTATGAGTCTGACAAGGTTATCAGACATCTGGATTAAGGTCATACGTTTGGCACTACGCCTGATCTAGAATGGTTAATCATCTGGATGATGTTAAATTAAGACGAATGCATAAGAAGTCATATATAAGACATCTGAGAAGATTATCAGATGTCTAAATCTAGATGGGTTTCTTCCTGTTTTCACTGGATAGAAATAGGGTTCTAGGTAATTTTAGGTTAGACGACAGATTATCAGATGTCTAAATCTAGATGGGTTTCTTCCTGTTTTCACTGGATAGAAATAGGGTTCTAGGTAATTTTAGGTTAGACGACAGGTCGGTTGTTTGGCAAAGTGTCTGGACATCTGGAAAGAGAAATCTCTGCCGAAATTGATTTCCCGAGGCTCAAACCGCCATTAGGGTATGACAAAAGTAGATTTTGGTCAGATGTGGCTTAACGTCTATTTATTAGATGTTTGGGAGGCTCTATGGATGTCTGGAAATAAAACAAATATAATCATAAGGTAATCCTCGAAGATAATGTTCTGACAGGCCAATGGTCCTCTTGCTGGATGTCTATCAAGGTCATCAGATGTCTGGACTATGAGCTAGTCGTCTAAAAACAATGATCAGAGAACACTAAGTCCAACTTAAGTGTTTGGACACCTGTACAAACTATCAGATGTCTTAAAGTCAACATCAAACGTCTGAAGTCTAGATTGGACATCTAATCAAGCTGTCTGGTTTCTATATTGATTTTGTGATTCGTTTATAAGGTTTTCCTAAGTATCCTAGTGATGAAATAGTATTCTTAGGACTAATGTTTATTACTTTGGGCTCTTTAACAATGAATCTAAGAAAATAAAAGAGTAGAAAACAAAATAAGAAGTACAAAATACATCAGAGACAAAATATCTATCCTATTCTTCATGTATCTTTGAGCTCTCGCTTCAAACAAAACTCCATCAAGCTCCTCCAATCTGTCATGGATGCGAGCTTGAGCTCTTTCACACTTGATTCCATTTGCATTATTCCTAAAAACTTAAACTCAAATGCAAATGTTAAATACCAAGCATTTTGTTATTATTAAAATCAACAATTTAGGTACTCTTGCACGAACACTTAGCTCATCCCTATTATTGTGACCCATTTGAGGTTCCAATGTCGTGGGCTAGTGGATTTCGCCTCACCCACGAGTAATGCTAGTGCCTAGCGATGGCTGATCAGCTATTCATGATGACACACATACACTTGGAGAGGGCAATAGCAGAAGCACGATAATTGGGAAGGTGGGTGGACCCATCTACTGAGTCCCTTTTGGTTGTTGTTGCAGAGTTTGTGGAGGCTACCTACCAGCTAGAGTAGGCGATCTGTTTTGCGGGTTTTTGACCCAAGAAAACTTGGGAGGACTTTTTAATGGCTGGTCCCCTAGTTTCTTCTTCGCTTTAGGCCCTTGTTATGCAAGCCACCTCCTTTTTGTGATGGCAGTTGTGGTCTCTTCTTTTGTAGTCTCTCTCTCTCTCTTAGACGAGGTAACATTTTGTGATGTAAGAAGGGGATGACACTTGTACATGTGTGTGTGTGTATGTATGGATGTATGGACCATGGAAATTTGTATATGTTTTGGTGGTGAATGACATACTATTTTGTGTGGCTTTTATTACGATGTCAAACTTTTAAAGAGGTACAGTTGCAGGTTCTTGGAAAAAGTGCTTATGCTATGTGAATGCCTTGGGTTTTGTTTCCCATTTCTTTCATGTTTTACCGTTCGCCGTGGTGGGGTGTGCCCACCGTATATTTTCTAGTATGCATGCACAGGTTCTTATTACAAATATAGGAATTTGGAAAATATTCATAAATGGGGGAAACTCTGCCGAATTTCCAGTAGAATTAAACCCTTTGACTCAATAGAATTTGTCATTCTAAATTACACCGTTTGAATGAACTATGTATTTAACCCTAATCACCTCGCGCTGGGCTAAATTCTGCCTACACTCTCGATAATCCGTTCACTACTCGACGGGCAGGTTTATCACGATGTGACAAAGGCCATTAACTAAAGGGGCTTAGGAGTAAGCAAAACTAAGGAAAACCTTGGATGGGGTAAGGTGGGATTGGAGGGTTTAAAATGGGATGACTATTAACTAATTTACCCTCACTCTTTTTATAAAACCCCGCACCTTTCTCCTCCCCACCATAGATCTCACTTGGTAAGGAAAGTATTAGGAGGAATAAAAATTAAAAGTAGAAGGAATTGAGAAATTTAGGGGTTTTGGTGTTTGGTTAAATTTGTTGTCTTGTTAAATGAATTAGGAAAATTTATTCCTCTAGGGGTATTTATTTGGTGGAATAAGTTAGTAGAATAAGAAAATTAATTGGAAAGAGGGATCAAGCAGAATTATAACAAAAGAAATTAGATAATTCAATGAGGGTAAAATTATGAAAATCTAAAATTAAGGATTTAATTCTGACACCTGTGAATTTTGAAATTGATCATCCTACACAAGAAATTAAAACCCAATTTTGCCAACCAAGCATGGCCTCCAACAATCCCAAAATTACCATTGCAAATACCATGCAAATAGAATATGAAATGCTCAAGGGACTCAGCTCACATCTCGATACAATCAACTTCCTTAACCAACAAGCATCAAATGATCAAAAACTTCACTGTACAATACATTTCTAATCATCTACAGAAGAGACAACATAAAGCAATTAAAAGAAATTTTGATCTACAGAGGTAAGGAGGAGGGGCGTTGGAGGAGGTGAGGCCTTATGGTGGACACGAAGGGGGTTGGTGGTGGTTGGGTGGTGGGGCGGAGTTGAAGCCTAGTGGTGGCCTTATTGGTGGTCAAGGAGGTGGGCTAGTAGTTGTTGGGTTAGGAGGATGTGAGGCTTACCAGCCTAGTGGTGGTCGTGGTGGTGGTCGACAAAAGGGCTTGGTGGTGGTTGGGAGGGGGAAAGAGTGGAGGAAGGAGAGGAGGGAAGATGGCTATCCTCGAGGAGGAAGGAGGGTGGAACAACATCTAGCAAAGGGAGGAGGAAGAGGTGGGCTTTGGTCAGGTGTGTCAAGAAATGCTAATCAACTTGCATTAGTGATAGTCGACTTCAATGTGCTTAATGCGAGCATGAAATAGTGGATTGGCAGAGAGGTATGTAGCACCTATGTTATCACACCAGAGGATAGGCAATAACAAAGTGGAAATGTGTAATTCTTGTAGCAGGGAGTGTAGCCATATTAACTCAGTTGTTGCATTTGCGAGCACCTTATATTCGGATTCCGTTGAGGAGCATGACTCGGTCGGTTGCTTCTTGGAGGACCAAGCTATAAGATTGCGGCCCATGAAAATTGTTGACTATGCGAAATCGATGTTATAAAGTCATTGCATTACAGTATAGTCAAAATCGCTTGTCAACAAATAAATTTATAAGCTTGAATATCAGGAAATGAAGTCCAAGGTCGAATACAGGGAGCAAGCAGGAATTCACACACTAATCTTGATTAATATATAAATGAGCACAAAGAATCAAGCCAAGAATGATTATCAATGAATAATATCTACTCAAAATTGATCTTCAATGCAAAATATGAGTATATCAAGAGTTTAATGAAGTAAAAAGATGTCTAAGGCAAAATATTGGTGATTTAAATCATCAATATTTTGCCTTAGATCACCAATTATTAGCTTAGATACATATATATACGAATTACTCAATAGTCTAAATAAATGAACAATATCAACCACTTATCCACATAGGCAGATAAATCCACAGTATCGAGCCTCAAAGCGTTATCAGACGTCGGCTTTCAATTTCAGACAACTTAAACGTCGTTGCTACAGTGCACGCACAAGCCTTTCCCTCAAGCTTTCCATTCTTCTTCCTCCTCTTCTCTTTAGCTCTTTGCCTCTTTTCTTCTCATGCACAAGAGGCTTCTCAAGTCTCACAATGACTAAGTGTTGAACCCTTGGTATGAAGAGCAAAACTGCCCCCTCTCTCCTCACAATTCCGCCTCTATTTCTCCTTTCTTCTCTCTATCAAACCCAGGTATATAAGCGAGTATACGAATCCAGGTAATTGGGTTTGGCCAGACCTACGTGCATGTGTGCATGAGCGAGGCACGAGGCTCGACGAGGCACGTGTGTAGGGGACCTCACCTCTATGTGCTTGAGGCAACAAGCCGAAAGCACACATTCAATTTATGTTCCTGCGCGAGGTAGTCCACTCACGATGTGGCGCAAAACACCTTCCTTCATGTGAAGCAACTAAAGGAGTCTTCGTCTAATTGGCGCCACAGTTGCAACTGGGATCTTCAATCAAGGACCTAGAAGTGGTCTTGGGGCTCTTCCGCACAGCCTGGGAGTGATTACCACGATGAACAGGGCTGGAGCTTGATGATCGAGATCGGAGATGATAGCAGCGGCAACGGTGGACAGCGAGACCTGAAATCAGGCATACGGGCTCAAAAGCCCTAATTAGAAGGTCCAGGAGCTTCGTCGGAGGATGGCAAACGTGGTCGTGTGCTTCACGTGGCGTGGGAGTGCATGTAGGGGCGTGTCGGAGTCAGGAATGGCATTGGCGGTAGGTGGTGTTCGGCGGAGGTTTTGGGTGGCCAATAGCCCAAAACGAGTTAGGGATTTTGGTCGTACGGTGATGGCGGAGCTTTTGGGAGTAACACAAGGGTGTTTGGTGGTGTGGCGTAGCGTGGCGAGCTCATCAGAGCTTTGCCGACACAAAGGAAGATGATGGGGGAGCAAGGTGGACAGTGGTTGAAACAAGAGTTGAGGGAGAGAGAAATAAAGTAGAGAGGAAGGGGAAGCTAAGGACCTAACTAAGGGATGATGAGGAAGGAGATCCGTGCCAACTTTGATTGGCCAGCACCGAAGGGGTCGAATTCTCTGGTGAGGTGAACGACGGCGAGGAGAGGGGAAGATGGCGCCCGCTGTGACCGGTGAGGCGTGGAGGAAGGTGGTGAGGATGATGGATGGGCCAATTTGGCCATTGGCCATCTCTAGGAAGACAGGGAAGAAGGGCCGCTGGAGCTAGGTCGGAGAAGGGTCGGAGGTAGGGATTTAAAGAGGGTTTTGGCCCCAAACCTTGCCAAGGAAGATGCTAGGAGATGCACAAGCTTATATAGAGCTTGAAATCAAGCTCAATTCCTTATTTGAGCGAGGTTTCTTTTAGGAAACAAGGAAGTTTCTTCTTCTTACTTTGATATCTCCATTGGAGCTCTTGAGGCTCCAAACTGGGAAACCAACAGGTGCAAATCGTAGGGGATCTTCTCAAGACCAATCCCTCCAAATTTGGAGGGATTTGGTTGCCTGATGGAAGAGATTCCTTTCCTTGAAAATCGTGGGTAAATGGGTTTAGGAATTGGCTTGAAGGAAGGCCGCAGGGACCGTTTGGTGAAGAGGGAGACAAAGGTAGGGGGCTTTATGCAAATATTTTGAAAGTTAAGTGCATAAAAGAGAGAAAGAATCAAACTGGACCAAAATACAAACTAGGTCAAAATGATCTCTGATTGGATCCAAATTTTGGTAAAACCAAATTTGGACCTAAGGAATCTGATGGTGAAGTTGGATTTTGAGTTTGACCAAGTTTGACTGGGAAAATTACGTAGAAATCCAAATTAAGACAACTGTCTGTCTGAGACTCTATTTTAGGTCAAAGCAAAGGTACCAAACCTTAGGGAATATTTTTCTATGATTTTTAGAAGGTTTAGGTGAATTTTATCCTGACCAGAACCTCAGTTATTTAAGAGGGTTTATTTTTAGGGTTTCAAATGTCATTTAATTCTCAAAACGTGTGAAAACTCATTTCTGTCTGCATTAACCCACTTGTTAGACATTTATGATCATTTAACCTTTAATTTAACCCCTGGGAAATCTCGTGATTGTTCAGCAATTAAGATATTCTGTTAAAACTGTAGTTTTACCGCTATTTTCATGTTTATCTCTCAGAATGGATATGTAGTGAATTATGGTCTTCTGGCGGTTATGTAGGAGCATTTATCAATTGATTATGACTAATTTAAGATAGATATGGTTGATGATGATGTTACCATCAAAAATGAGATAACCTCCTGAAGAGTGACGATCATCAAGACATCCATCCTAATCAGCATCAGAGTATGCCTGAAGCACGAAGGGCATTTTGCATGAAAGTGAAGGCTATGAGAGTCAGTTCCTTTGAGGTAGCAAATAATTTTTTTGATGTTCTCCTAAAGCTAATTGCTGGGATTGTTCACTAATTGGCAAAGCTTTGTTGACAGCAAAGGCAATATCTGGTCTAATGAGCAGGGGATATTGTAGTGCACTCATGACTTAACGATATAATGTAGGGTTCTTGAAGGGTTGGCCATTGGCTATCAGTTTGCTCGAGGTGGCCATTGGTGTCTGTGTCAATTTACAAGTAGACATCTTAGTCTTGTGCAACAAGTCAAGTATATATTTTTGCTATGAGAGTTGGAGCACGACACCTTTTATGTGGACTTCAATACCAAGAAAGTAGTGCAGTGATCCCAAGTCTTGAATTCAAACTTGTTTGAGAGCTTGTATGACCTCGGAGACTTTGGATGATGAGTTCCTTGTGACCAAAATGTCATCAACGTAAACAAGTACATATACAATGTGGTCACCTGATAAGAGTACAAATAATGATGTGTTGGTTTTAGAGGTGTAAAATCCCAAATGGGTCAGGAAGCTTGTAAGACAACTGAACCATGCATAAGGGGCTTATTTGAGACCATATGGTGGGTGTTGAAGCTTGCATACATGATTTGGTTTGTCTTTATCAACAAAACTTGGAGGTTGTGCCATGTAGACTATCTCATGAAGAAGGCCATTTAGAAAGGCATTACTGATGTCTAGTTGGTGCATCTTCCATTATCTTGCGACTACAATGGATATGATTGTTCGGATTGTAACTGGATTGATGACTGGATTGAATGTCTCATTATAATCAATTCTTTCTCATTGGTGATATCCTTTCGCAACTAAACGAGCTTTGTATCTGTCAATTTGTCCATTTGCCTTAAGTTTGAGTCGAAAAACCCATTTACATCCAATGATGTTCATGTCTGGTGTTCTAGGCACAAGAGTCCAAGTGTGATTGGATATTAGTGCATTGTACTTCTCTATCATGGTTGTTCGCTAATTTAGGTCTCGATATGCTTGAGTGTACGATGTGGGCTCTGTTTCCTGTGTGATACACATAAGGTTGGTAGCAGGTTGTTGTCGAGTGTTGTGGCATGATAGTCTTACATGAGCGCAGTAATCAATTGGTTGCCTGGGTCTCAATTCTCGTCAGGCAGGAGTGTAGGATGGTGGTGTTGGTGAGATGCTATCCTATTTCGAACTAGGAGGCAACTCATTGGTGGAGCTCTAACTGGTGGAGGGATTGGATGGCATGGGGATGGGCAGCTAAGAAGAAGGGTGAGGCTTGAAGGGGACTAGAGGTGGCGAACCAAGAATAGGCTCATCTTTATAAAGGAAAACGGATTCATCGAATCAAACATGATGGTGTTGGCACGAGAAAATCATCTTTTAGAAATATGCATTGCAGTATATAGGACAAAAATCATGACAACACTTAAATTTATAAAACTCCAAATCAAGAAATTGAGTCCAAGGTCGTTCGCACGGAGTAATTATCGAATTCACTCACTAATCGTAATTTATAATTAATGAGTACAATAATAAAGATATGCAATGAATAATCAACTCAAAAAAATGTATTCAATAATAACAATGTATCTCAAGAAATTAGTGAGGTAAAAAGAATATCAAACCCTAAAAATGGTGATTTGGAACACCAATTAATCCCACAATTTAAGCACATATCACAATTCTCAAATAAGTCAAATATTCTAACAATATTTTGAACCACTAATCCATGTCAGTCACATGAGCCAAATAATCCCACAATATCAAAGCCAAGGGCCTCAATCAGATGTCGTCAAGATGTTATAGATGACTTAAACCACTCAAAGCAGCATAAGGCACCAGAGTACCAACATAGAGTCAGAACTGTAGTTTCCCTGGTAGGAGGGGGTGACGCAATAAAGTGAGAAATAAAAATATAACAATCTCACAGAAACAGCAATCGCACAATATACAAAATTATTGTTAGGTGGAAACCCAAATCGGGTGAAAACCACCACCTAACCCTCTCGAGTTAGGATTTTCTGAACAACTAAGTTGATCAAAACCACTAACGTACTACTTAAACGAGGGTAGTACAACCTCAATTACAATCACCTTACTTTATACGAGGGTAGTGTACCTCAAACCCCTTCTCTTCACGAGAAGGATTTTGTCTCACGAAGGAGACGGGAATTCATAAAGCGAATACCCAACCAAATAACAAAGTAAAATACAAATATAGTCCTATAAAGCCAACAAAAGTAAATTTTAACCTAAGCTTCTATAGGAATAAGGATGCTTCCCTTTGGTGGAAGTGCGTCGATGACGCGGATGCGTGAACTACGCGACGGCGCAACGGTGCTCTCATGAACTACGGCGGGAGAGCGGGTGCGCAGGTGATTGATGTTCTCTAGATGTAGAACTTGAGCTTGGAGAGCAAGAGCTTCAACAACTTCTCTTGGACACAAAAGATGTGGAAAGTGGTTTGCTTAGTGTGTCTTAGTGTGTGTTTGAGTGGCAAAGGTTCCCCTCTATTTATAGAGGCCCTAGGAAGGCTTTGGAAGGCTTTGGAAAGCTTCTATAGCCGTTGGGTGCAAGCTCCAAGAAAATCAAGCCGAAATCAGGGTTAATCATTACACTGACAGGGTTATCAGACGTCTGATCCTAGTATCGGATGTCTGGGAACAAAGTCAGACGTCTGATTTTAGACAAGTTTCTTTCCTAACTTGAATCAGATCTAAACAGGGTTCTAGTGAATTGTCATCAGACGACATACAGGACGTCTGGAACTAAGTCTTAATGTCTGGAAACCTACTTTTCTGCGGGAATGGATTTCCAAGAGAGTGAAACGGCTATAAAATCTCTGAGAAGAGATTTTGGGTCAGCCGAGGCAAAACGGTCATGTATCAGACGTCTGGGGTCCTTTACGGACGTCTGATACGAGCTAACGGTCATATCCTTCAGTGTTTATTAAGGCAGCTAACAGTCCACTAATTTGACGTCTGGCAAAATCATCAGACGTCTGGACTAAGGTCTGGACGCCTGATTTCAGCACACAGAACTAACTCCAGCCTAAACATAGTCAGACGTCTGAGTCAACATTCAGACATCTTAAAAGTATTTATCAGACGTCTGATTTTCAGATTAGACGTCTGAAAAGGCTGTTTGAACCCTATTTTGGTTTTTTAAGTTCTCTACAGAAAACCTAAGTATCCTAGGGTTGTACAAGTGTTCCTAGGATTGCTGTTAGGATACTTTGAGGCTCTTTAACATAAATCTAAGTAACAAAATAAAGAGCAACAAAAGAAACAAAGAATACACAGAGTACAAGAAAAGGAAATCTATCATATTCTTCATCTCCTTCCTTCTTCAAGCCATCACTCCTCGCGAAGCTCCTCTGTTCTCCGTCAAGCTCGTCCAATCCATCCTAGATGTGAGCTCGAACTCCGTCTAACCACGTCACCATTTGCAATTAACTTGAAATCTAAGACTTCCAGTGCAAATGTTAAATGACACGTGTTTTGTTATCATCAAAATAAACGATCGCGGTACTCTAGCACCAACAAGAACACCTTTCCAAATTTTTGCTAAGTGTTTAAGCGGTTAGGCATGCATCTCGAGGAGCACAGTACAAAACCTACCCCTACCCTCCATAGAAATTCTCTCCTATCTCTCTAATCGGGTATGCACAGTAATTAGGTAATCGGATGTGAGCAATGACCAAGCTCACCGGGCATGTGAGGTGAGCGAGGAGTGCGTGAGTAAGGGACCTCACCTCGTGTCTAAGGCAACAATCATAGGATACGAAATCCCTTTATACCTCTTCATGTGCTTTCCCACACAAGATGTGGGACTATCCACAAGCCTTTCCTCGTACAATTGCAACTGATGGTCACAGCTTCAATTCCATCCATTGTGGGGGTCCTTCTCTTCAATTAAAGGCCTAGAGTGAGTCGCATAGAGGTTCTGCAACACCTAAAGGTGATAACGTGACCTATTGATGCCAGAGGAGCATGGTCGGTGACGGAGAAAGCGATCGGCGGCGGCAATACCTGAAACACAAAGAACGGGCTTATCGCCCTAATTAGGCAGCCCAGAAGCTTAGCCGTAGTGTGAGAAGTATGACGGTGGTGTCGGTGTGGTGATTGGGAGTGCATAGAGGTCGACCAAGGTCGGAAGGGATGACAGTGAAGTGGGTTGATCGAGGGCATCGTAGAGTGGGTGAAAGTCAAAATTGATAGAGGGCTTTTGGAGGTGGAGGTAAGGTGGAAGTTTCAAGTGTCATCATGGGTGATTTGGTGGAGTGTGGCGGCGACGTGACTTCGTCAGAGGCGTCGCCATCCGTAAGGAAGACGATGGGGTTGAGGGAGATTTTGGGATCAAACCTAAGATCTAAGTAGGGGGAATTGAAGTAGAAATGGAGGGAGAGAGAGAGAACTTATCTACAGACGAAGGGGCTGAGGATTTGGCACTGGCTTTGATTGGCCGACATCAAGGAAGGTGAAGTCCTCCAATGATGAGAACGGCGAGGAAGGAGTTTGGGAGCCTTCGCTTAGTATGGCAAGAAGCGGAAGAAGGAGAGGAAGAAGATCCCTCTGCCTATCGTACGTGGCAGAGGGCGACGATAGAGGATTGAGGGGCTTGCCAGAGCTACGGTCGGAGGCGGCTGAGGAAGAAGAAGTTGAAGATTTTTGGCTTGGAATCGAGCTAAGGAAGACGATCAGGCGATGAGGGTCATTTTAAAGGACCAAGGACGAGCTCCAAGATTGGGAAGAAGCTTGATTAGCTCAAATTTTTAGGGAAAAGAATCCCTAAAAATCTTGAGTTCGCTCAAGCTCAGGAACTTTATTTGGAGGTTGAGATGCAGTCTACCAGATCAAGCAACTTCTCATCAATCTTCCCTCTAAGTTTGGAGGCGATTGGATCTAATTTGAGGGAGAAAACCTCCCTCAATCCTCGCTGAAGATGCGTTCCCACTGCCAATGGCGGAAGGGACCAAACTGAATAAAATGATGAGACGCTAGGGCCCCTTTTGCAAATAATTCAAAACTTAGGGGGTAAATGTAAGAAATAGAGTTTTAAAAGGTTAAATTGAAACTAGGTCAAGATGGACTCTTATTGGACCTAAATTTTTGTACTAACCTAATTTTGACCCAATAAATCTGATGGTGAAGTCGGATTTGATTTTTGACTACATTTTCCTAGGCAATTTGCACAGAAGCCCAAATTAGGGCAAAATCCTATCTAAGACTATATTCAAGGTTAAGATAGGTTCAGATGGTTAAACCAAAGGTATCAAACCTCTTAGAATATTTTTTATGAATTTTAGGAGGTTTAGATGAATTTTATCCTAAGTAGAACCTATTTAATTTAAGCACGTCTAAATTAGGGTTTTGGGTGCTGTTGCGATTCTCGAAACGCATGAAACCATGTTTCTGTCTGTATGGACCCACTTATTGGACTTTAATACTTATTTGACCTTTAATTAACCACTGACAAACCTCGTGGTTCTCTACATTTGCAATATGATGTTAAAACTGTAGATTTAACCATATTTTAATGTTTTCTTCTCAGAATGGATCTGAGTGGAATTATGGCTCTCAGGTGATCATTCAGGAGTATATGCCACTTGATTTCTACTAATTTAAGTTAGTTATGACTAATGATGGTGCTACCATAATACTCCCATGCCTAACTTTTGCTAGTCCCTAGCAAAATCATATGGAAAGAACTAGATCTCTAGACTATGTTTTGATGTTCAGATGCTTAATTTGTGCCACTCTTTAGAAATTAGATCAGAATGCTAATAATAGGCCTAAAGGTATTTAAGTACTAGCCAAGATCTAGACCTGACTAGTTTCAGCCTGGGTTTGCCACGAAGGTTTCTAAGGCCCGCAAAAACTGCCCAAAAGTTCGTTGACCCCAGTGGCTAAAGCACCCATGCATAGACGTATCATGTCCAGGTTCAGTTTGCTAGTGCATTTTGACAAGAGAGAGATAGAGAAGAATTTTTCATTTTGAAAGTTTTCTCTCTTTTTTTATTTCCCTAAATTCGGCCTCCGATTGGCCCTAAACATGGTCTGTATTGAATTACTTGTCCCCACCATCAATCCTCAAAGGGTCCCTGGCTATCGATGCTTCGGTATAATACCGCCCATGGCAACCTTCAAAACTCCTGGCTTTCGACATTTCGGGATAGTGCTACCTAGGTAAACTAGCTTAGCTAGTAGTTGAGTAGAGGAGGAGGTGGTATGGAGCTAGGGTTTAGGGAAGATGAGCTGAGGAAAGAATGTTTGGAGCTGAGCTGGAGCTGGTAGCTGCTGAAGGGAGTTGCAAGGAGCTACTTTAGCTGGCTTAGCTTGCTAGTTCTTTGCTAGTTGCTAAGCCAAGCTAAAGTAAGCTGGCATCTGCTGAAATATGCTAAGATGAGCTGGATCTGATTTTCCAGGGGAAGACCTAACTAGCTGGAGTAGCTAAGGTAGCTTAACTCAACTAGGTTTAGCTAAGTGGAGTTCCTTGGAGCTGAACTTGAGCTGGCCTGAGCTGTGTGAAGTTATCTTCAGCTGACTTGAGTTGAGTGGAGCTGAAAGTAGCTAGACATGAGCTAAGTGGACCTCAGTCAACTTAGCTGAGCTAGCTAGAGCTCCTAATGAACTGAATGGAGCTAAGGTGAGCTAGACTCAACTAAGTTGAGTAGGGTATGAGTTGACTTGAGCTAAGGTGAGCTAAGTTGAGTAGGGTATGCCCTAAGCTACCATTCAGCTAAGATGAGCTGAATGGAGCTTAATGGAGCTAACCCTAACTCAAGTGAGTTGGTATCCAACTATGATGAGCTGGATTTGGCTAAGTTCCAGCTGGAATGAGCTTCCTCTTCACCAGTTGCCTTCATGAGTGCTAGGGTTTTAAGGATCTGTCAATCTGTTTATCCCTAACACTCAAACAAACATATTAAAAATACAATAAAAAATGCAATGCATGCCTAACCTAGTTGATGCCTAAATGCAGCCCAAAAACCCATTTGTGGAGTTAAAATCCTAAGAGTTAGGTTTGTTTTAGGGAATAAGAATGATGATAAACTGGTGTTTATCAAGGTCATGTGTGGTGCTATAGCATAGGGGGCTTTGGTGCTGATGGAGTCGAGCAAATGAGGTAGCTAGAGTCGTCGAGGTAGACGATGGAAGGAGATGCACTGGAGGGTTGTGGTAATATGTAGTGGTGGTGTTGACGAGAAGGTCTGGAAATCGATGAAGGAGGTTGTGCGAGTGGGCGAGCCAGCGGCATTCGAGCAAGCGTGGGTGTGCGCTTTGTCATGCATCGCTACAGGCAGGAATGGGTGAGAGTGGGTGGTGTAACAGGTAATCGGGTTGGGTTGGGGTGGTATTTAGGTGAGGGGTTATATATAAGGGTGAGTGGAAAAAGGTGATAGGTTTGGGGTGTTTTAGTTATGGCGACTGTGATGGGGAAGGGTCAGTGGAGGAGCAACAATGGGATAGGACGCAATTGGCAACCCTCCAAGCTTCAACGACGGGATGCGACCGCCTACGACGATCACTGTGGCACGATGACAAGCACGGTTGTGGTGTAGTGAAGTTGTGCAGTGGAGATGGCGCATCGAGGCTGCAAGCCCCACGCAAGTAGAAGCTTAGCTAGGGATGGCAACAGAAGGAGGTTCACGTGGCGGTAGGAGGAAAGTAGAAGGGAAGGTCAGTCGATTTCTAAAGGCTCTAGATACCATGTCAAGAAATGCTGATCGACTCGCATTCATCCATGGCCATTTACACATATATAGATGAAATTGTTACACTAGAACCCAAGATTCTTAGATTTGATTTACACAATTTGAATGTCCATGATTGTCGCCTTTCATTACAACATAATTTTTATTTGGTTTGAATCATTGATGACTATCTAGTTGGTTACAAGATTTGTACTTGGTAAGGTGAGGATTTCTCTTCTTTTTTATTTTAAGGCATGACACATGCTGCCAAATATCAATTATTTTAGGTATTTGAAAAAATCCTCTTTTTAGATGATGTAAAATTTGGAAGATAATGACAAATTAGTCTGTTATTAAGAAGACATGAGAGATCCATAGCTTAATCAGGTGGTTTTCTTTTACTAGTTTAATCAGGTGAGTTTTAATGTAGTAAATTAACAATTAACTAGTTTTTAGCTTGCGCTTTCTTGCAAGAGTGAAAATGAACTTGGGAACTTAGAAGAAGAGGGCGCAATGTATAAATGTTAAGAATGGTAATGAAATTATTATCGTAATGAGAGAAAGGAGCAATCGAAGGTAGTAATCTAAGGAAACCTTAGCAGAACATCTCCCATTTTATCAAGCTTTTATCGATATAATTTTGAGAAACCTATAACATATAAGTGGTACAATGCAAGAATTATTGATTGATGTTATGTATGGATATGTACCTTAATCATATATTTAGTCTTAGAAAGGGAAATAGAAAAAAAGGGTCGGCCCCATCATGTTGTTTGAACAATAATTCCAAAAAGAGTTAGATAGTAATAGATAGTTACAATATACTTCAAAGTAAATTTCATGCTCGTAAGAACCTCTGTATTATTTTCATTTCATTCAATGAGATTCCTGAAAGTTCTATCAAAAAAAATAATAGAAGGTAGAGATATAAGAGCTTATTTGCAATGTTTAGCACTTATGAGGGTTTGGATGCAATTTCTCACTAAATGCAGTTGTAGTAGTTGCTATAGTGTATAGGGAGCTCTGTGTTATTTTCATTTCATTCAAAGAGTTTCTTACAATTTTTATCAAAAGAAAATTTAAAAAGGGAATAAATATAGGGCCATATTTGCAATTTTTAGCACTTATGAGGGTTTGAATTTAATTTATAGTGTATAGAGACCTCTGGATTATTTTCACTTCATTGAAGAGCTTCCTATAATTTTGATCAAAAAAATTAAAAAAAGAAGCAACATAGAATCCTATTTGTAATTTTTAACACTTGAGAGCTTAAATGTAATTTTTATAGTAACCGACGTAGTGCATAGGAGCCTCTGCGTTATTTTCATTTTATTTAAATTTCTATGTTGTGCAAATATAAACATGGATATAATCTATATTATCAATTTTATATTCACATGTGCATTGATTTTTACAATATATAGTTTGACAATCACAACAAGCTCCCTAAGGTCTAAGATCCAATTAGCATCTGAGCGAAAGGTTCTAAACTTCATCAAGAGCCATGTAATATCCTCTAAAATAATCTAACATTGTATGCTCATAGAAATAAAGAGCGAGTAGTAAGGATTGAAAGTTACTGTTTGATAACCTAAATTTAAGTAATTTTGAGTTATTAATTTCAATAAGTTGGGGCCAAATAAAATCACCAAGACTAGTATGTCATCTTTTGAGGGAAAGGATAACTTACTTCTTCCTAAAGCATCAAATCCACCATCTAAATGGGTCATCCAAAGTAATGGCAGCTAATAAACCTACATCAAGAGCAGCACCAATTCCCCCAATTGAATTGCAAAAACATTCAAGCCCTCTAGCTTAATTACTAGCAAATGGCATAAACCTCGTAACTAGATTTGGCAGCCTTAGTAGTTAGCCTTCCACACAAAACACAAACACTACTCAAATTTCATCATTTCAAAAGATCGCTAGCTTTTATACTTTTATGTACGCATTCATCCAGCAATATTGGATCTTTCCTGTGATCTTTCAAACCTTATTGGATTTTGAAGTATCTTCTTAGAAAAAATGGTATTCTACATATATCCCTTTACTAATATAGACTACGTTGTATAGTTAATAGGGTAGTATAATTGGTGTGATCCATCTGTGTAGAGTGTCAAATTTGAATCCCCTTAACTTATGATGACGTGTGATTACAATCTATATCCCGTCATCTCTTGCTAGATACAGGAGAGTAACCATGACTGTGGTTATGGAAGTGCTCGTAACAACCGAAACTTTCGAAAACCTTTTTCTTTTTGAAAAAAAAAATATAGACTACGTTGTTGCGTTCCAAACGGAGCCATATTTATGCTTTATCTTTTCGGAAAATACATTTAGAAAAAAGAAAAGGACAACAAAACCTTAACGACCAGAACTGCCATCTCACGCCCAGCTAAACCAAATCTCCACCGATCAGAATCTGGCACGTGGTCACTTAACACTCCCAACAACCTTGCCGGTTCGTTACTACCCCGCCTCTCCCGCCCATACATATACACATCTCGCCGCCAAAGCTACCGCAAACCCTTCCCAGAGCTTTACCTCCCACGCTTCAAACACCCTCCAAGCGCGGGAACATGGCGGCTCTTCTCGCCCTCGAGGTCGTGCCTCCCACGGGGCCCCTGAGGGCGGACCCGATGAAGGCGGCGGCGGCGGCGGCGGCGGCGGAGAGGGCCTTCGGCCTGCGGGGGTTCCCCGTGGACCACGGCGGGCTTTTCCGCGACGCGTTCCGGAACAACATACGGGAGTTCCTCCGCGACTGCGCGGAGGCGGAGCCGTACGAGGTGTGGGGGATGCCCGTGTGGTGCACGTTGCTGGTGGATAAGGAGAGCGGCGTCGCGGCTCCACTCTTCGCGGTGGAGGAGAGCGTCCAGCGCTCCCCGAGGCCCTACTGCGAGCACTGCCGCTGCTGCGGTACGGACCTCACCCAAGCTCTGACTCCGGTTCGGTTTCTAGGGATTCTGTGTGATGCGAATCGAGGTCTATTTGGAATATTAATTCGTGTTAATTAGGCTTAATCTTCTCTCCATTTGCTTAGGAGTCTAGGTTTGGGAGAAGCTTGGCGTGATAGAATTAATACTTGTTTTGAGATTAATAAGAGTTGGGGACTGGAGTAGATTTACGCGGTTATTAGGGAGATTTGGGTAAATATGGTAAATATGGAGCCCTTTTTATATTGTCATGGTCATGTCAGGTGTCTGTTTGATTAGGAAACTTGGGGTTTTTGGGTATAGTCAGGTAATTGGGTGCTTAGGTTGGTTAGCGTCTGGGGTTAATATGCATGGGGCTGTGGGGAGGTTTGGGCGATCAGTTCCTTAAGATTATTGGAGTTTAGTGTGGAGATCAATAGAATTTTGGGTGTTCATTTTCGTTAATACTAATTGGAGGGTTTTTGGAGGTGCTTTATTAGGGGTTAATTAGATTTAATCTGGACTCCCGATGGGTGGTAAGTTGGGGCTTGTGGGGTAGATTTTGCATGATGGAACATTTATTTTGGGTTTCGTGGATTTTGTTGAGATATGGATAATTTGGTGCTTAGGTTTTGAGTTTTTATTTGCGTAATTGGGTTAGGTGTAACGGAATAAGTAAAAAGGAGATTTTCATCCATTTTCGATTTGTCGGCAGTTTCGCTTGTCGTTGACGGATTTACCATTCTCGGTCGAAATAGAGATTCGCAGTTTTTTATTTTTTATTATCCAAAATTTCATTTAGGTAAACTAATGGGAAATTGGTGATACCCTAGATAATGTACACACACCTGAATAAATATTTGAATTTGTATCTCCTCCGTCACAGTTGGGAATCCCCCACCGTTCGGTTATATCCTCAAGGACATGATTTTGATTCATAATTTGACAATCATTTCTCTGTACTTTTTCTTTCAGAAAGATGAAAAATAAGCTTGCGAATCGGAGATCTTTCCCACGCTTTATACGCCGCGTTCCTATATTTAAGGCCAACATGTTCCAATCAGATAGATGATGCCTCATTTCATCTCGCGGAAAAAAAAAAAAAAAAAGATGATTCCTTATTTCCGAAACCAACCTTCACTTAAGAAATATTAGTTAATAGTTAATAGCCCGATAGAAGAAGTACCATTACCTTATGGAGGATGAGAGTTTAATTAACTAATGTTTGCACATTCCATTGCAGCGCCCCGTTTGAGTCGCGAAAGTATGCTGCATGCATCCACATGAAATTCTTTCTGTGATTTCACAGAAAAACTATTTCCGTGCACTGAATTTCTTTTTTCGCAATTTTTTTATTTTTGTAACAGTAAATCGAAACATTCGAATTCAAATACCATACTTTTGCATCAGTGATTCACGGGCCTAAATCAAATCCCAATGTACACATGCATGTAGGTTGGAGCCATCACTTCGTTTCAAAGAGGAGGTACCACTTCATCATCCCACCCGACGACCAATGGGGGGATCCCCTCCACCACGACTGCCTCGACCTCCAGACCAACCTCCTCCACGGCCTCATCCACTGCAATGGCTTCGGCCACCTTCTCTGCATCAATGGTCGCGAGGGCGGTTCCAGATACTTCAGTGGTCACGACATCATGGACCTCTGGGATCGCATCTGCACCGCCCTTCGCGTTCGGTATGACGAAGCAAACACAAGCCATAGCCATCATGGATCCTCTTCCTCTCGCTCTCATCTACCTCAGTTCATGTCAAACATATACTTATAAATGTTTCATGTGGTGAAAAGCAAAGATAGAGAAGGCTTAATTGCCCATGCAAGACTGAATAATAGATAAACTGCATAGAAATGAAAGCTCAAGAGGTGCCTGAAGTTAAAACTATGCACACGCACCCTTTTACTTAATTGTGCATACACACCTCTCAAGAGATGCTTATATGGATGATGTACCAGCTACAATTTATCTAAAGTTATCTATTTATATACTCACTAGCATACCCTTGTTATATTAAGCTGGCTCCGATCCATTAAAAAAATGGGAGTATAATAATAATTTTTCATTTCCCACCAAAAAAAAAAATTCCCCTTTGTCCAAACCCAATTTAGCAATTGAACGGGGAATTTTACAATTGTTGACGGAAAAAAATAAAAAAAACGTGAATTCCTCTCCATGGCACTCTTTTGTATTATAGTATTAGTAGACACCATTGGAAAGTACTGATATTGATTTAAATAAATGAATCTACTTTGACTCCATATAATATACGCGTACAGGGAGGTGACGGTGGAGGACTTGTCCCACAAGGGGTCAATGCAGCTGCGCCTCCTCCTCGGCGTCGCGTACGGCGGCCCCTGGTTCGCGAGGTGGGGCTACCGGTTCCACCACGGCAGCTTCGGCGTCACCGAGCAGCTATACACCAAGTCCCTCGACCTCCTGTCTTCCCAGGATCTCCACCACCTCATCAAGGAGCTCGAGCCCGCCGGCCGCGACCGCGAGCTCCGCCGCATCATCTTCTCCTACGTCAACCTCAACGACAGCCTCCGCTTCTCCACCGTCCGCTCCCTCCTCCGCCACCTCCTCGACCTCCTCCACGCGCCCTCCTCGCCGCCCACCCCGACCACCGACAAGACGATGGCCGCCACACGCAAGCGCTGCCGCGACTTCGACAGGGTCGCGGCCGAGCTCGACAGCCGCTGGCCCTTCAGGCGCCTGCGCTTCGTCGCCCACGTCGTCGCCGGCATCCTCCTCGCCCACGGCAGAGCCCTCACACGGCAGGAGGTCCGCGACGCCGCCCGCACCGTCATCGGCGACACGGGCCTCCTCGACTTCGTCCTCAAGTCCCTCGGCGACTGCGTGGTAGGAGACCACGTAGTCCGCCGCACACAGAACCCTCGCACCCGCGTCCTCGAGTTCGCCATCGAGCCCAAGGCGGTCGACTCGGACGCCACCCCAGTCGACCAGTTGTCATCTCCGCCACCACCACCACCACCGAAGAGGAGGACCGAGGTGGAGAGGGACGTGCAGTGGCTGTACAAACACGTGCTCCTCAGGGGCCCATTGGGAGGGAAACTCCTCCATGCGAAAGGGTGGATCAAGACCTGGCCGCTGCGAGACGATGAGGACGACCGGTTGAGGTAAAAAAAAGTTGACTTTTCGTGAGTTCATTACCTTATATGAGACTAACGATCGAGGAAAACTGAACGTTAATGGCTTGTTATTTAATTGTTTAGCACTGATCCAAAACGATCTTCAATGTATAAGTTCATACTCGATCTTTGTTCTCGTGAGCCATCTGAGGGTACTTAATTCCGTGGCTCTTACAGGTACCTGTGCATGTGGGTGCCGTCGGACGAAGAGGTCATGAGGCCAGGGCTACTGACCCGACCCTTGCCGCCCCCAGAGATCGTGGTGCTGCCGTTGCACGCGGCGGTGGGGGACCTGAGGAGTGCGGCGGAGTGGGCACTGAGGGACACGTACTTCTTGATGGAGGGGCTGGAGGTGACGAGGGTAGACGGGCTGGTGGTGACGGAGGATGGAGGGGAGTACGGGGAGGCCCCGCTGCTTGGGGCAGGGGAGTCCGGGAGGGAGGTGTGGGTGAGCGGGGAGGGGACGGACTGGGACACGCCCTGGAAGTACGAGGGGGAGGAGGGGTGGACGGTGGAGTGCGGGTGCGGGGCGAGGGACGATGACGGGGAGAGGATGGTGGCGTGCGATGTGTGCGAGACGTGGCAGCACACGAGGTGCGCGGGAATTGGGGATGGCCAGGAGGTGCCGAAGCTGTTCCTCTGTACGCAGTGTGCGGGGTCCATCGTCGAGGTAGACGGGCGCATCGTCATCGACTACTGGAGGGAGGGGCACCAGCTCCTCCCCGGCCATGAGTGACTGGTGGCTCCACAGCGGCGGCAGCTTTGAACAAGCATTCCGGTGGCCTGATGTTTGTTTCTTGTTTTCTCGTGGTAGGTCACGAGGGGTATAGAGCTTGTGAAATTGGCGGGAAGTAAAAAGTTCGAAATAGTTAGGTGATTGGTCAGTTAGGTGGCTAACGGCCGTGTTTGTGATGCGAGGCTAAAAGCACAAAGTAGGCGTTCGATCCCTTTGTTTCCTGTGCGTTTGGATTGCAACCAGCGTATTGCAACCAGGGTTCATCGGTGAATACGAAATGATTTTCCCATGTATTGGCGTCATGAGCTCAGATGCTTAATCGGGAGATTACGAGCCTTCCGGAGAATGCGTGGTGGTGGCACTTTCACTAGTCTCATGTTTTTGGATAGGTTGACCAGGGCAGGCCTCAAAACAAAATAGTTTTGAGTCGTATCAAACCGAAATGGTTTCCAGACCAAAGCAAACCGAAAATAGAGTGAATGCCACGGAGAATTTTGCGAGGGAGCCCCTCAGTTTCACATCAAGGTTATGCAAGCAAAGTGGCTTCTCTTGGGCACGTACACGGTGCATCCGTTTTTGTCTTTTTCATGGTTAAGTACGTAAACCTCAAACATGTACTCGGATTAGAACGCTGGCATCCGCACTTGCCGTGCATCCGAACACACTCATCCAAGCCGTGCATCCGAACACAACATTACAAAATCACTGTGACATTTTTATCTTTAACGTTCCATGCACGACGCAGATGCAGATCTAGGAGCAAAAATAGATGCCATACATTTCTGCTCGGATAAAGTAACTCTGAACTTAAAATTGCCTTGGTGGCAAATGGCAATAACCTCCACATTTGTGGAAAATATACCAAGGGATTCGATCTTCTAACCAATTGAATGCCACTAAGTGGGGGACAATACTACTCTATCGCAGGACCATATATAATCACACGCCTAAATCTATGGCAATTTCAACAAGGAGCAACTTACAGGAAAGAGATCTAATCCATGTTCTGTTCGCAAGACTACCGTTCATGCTCAACCCGCACCGACCATTGGTTCATATATGGGCCCCGAGGCAGGTCTATATAAACACCCTGAGCCTGGAGGGCATCTCGAATTACCAGGACGTAAGCAAGCAGTGCAAAAGGTCACACCACGTAAAAGCCGAAATCCCGAACGCGGTATAGAAAAGTTAGGATCGATGGCATTTACGCTTTAATCTTTTTTTGGTTAATAGATAAATAAAACTCAGCGAAATACGTTCCTAAATCTTATTACAATGCAACGTATAGCTAGGAGAAAGTAGATATCTGAAGCTACGTTATATGGTGTTGAAAAAATCTGAGACTTTGAATAATACTTAGAAATATTTTAACTTTTTTGTGCCTGCTATAGTCTTTTTAAGTAAAACTTCAAGACTCTGAAACAGGGCGATGTTAATAATCTAATATGGGTATATGAGACCTATGAATACCCATATGGAATAGGGATGCTTGTGAATACCCATATTAGATGTGATGCTTTATTGTCCTTTTGTTCCTCCCTTGAGGTCGGTCCTCCCCTTTGGGTCAGGGTACGGGGTTGGTGTTTTCTTTTGCTTGGATTCGGTCGATGGCTCTCCCTCTCCATATGCTTATTTTATCCTGCTTCTAATTGGAGTCGATCTCAGAATCGACCTAGAAGCAGGGGATCTTATATCCCATGGGCTGGGATGCCTACCCGGCCCATGGGGCTTCTTATCACCTCAATTTGAGGTTATGCACACCTCGAATGAGGGTTTACTTTGAAATCCAAATCGACTTCTAAGGCTTGATTTGTAACTATACTGTGCTGGGATACCTCAACTCGATTTGAGATCGATTTGAGGCACCCTTTGACCGCCATCTCCTATCAAGGGACTCGCACCCTTAGAGATAGCTCTGCTCTAATAGTAGGGTTAGGGCTATCAGTAAAGGGTATAACCACTTCACCCCAAGGGGTGGTGGTTAGTTATTCGAATTCATTCAAAATATGAGTGAAGTGAATATGAAGTAAAATTCGAATTTAAATAACTAACGAACACTCGCAATTAACTTGTGAAATGAAATGAAGCGAATTTACCCTTGACTAGGGGAAATGAGTGGAATGAAATGTGATCTTATGACAGCAGAAAGCACAAGATACAGATTGAAGACGAAACCTCAGTTTAAACGCCAGCTTGAGTATCGAGTATAGGATGAAATTGGAGTAAAACATACGGGAAATTTTGAGTGACGACAATCGTTGCAGGTCACACCCAAGCGTTCAACAGCCTTTCAACTAGCGAGCAAACGAGACTCAGATTTTGGTAAAAGTTGATTTATTGTCATACAAAATCCAGATCCTAGTACACAGTAAGAGGTTGTACATATTCACACAGGGTTGCCTCTTCTACACCCTCAATATCAGAGATTTCTAATCATTAATGATGAAGATATCTTCTTACCGATCTCATCTACAATGAGTGAAAAAAATTCCTTTAAACATGGAAATTCATTCCATAAGTAATCTGGAGAACCGGCTCAATTGAGAAGACTACCATAATCATACCAACAATGACGGTAGAAGGAAAAGGGGGCTATTAACTTAATCATGATCAACTTGTTACGCCACTTACTGGCACATATAACTGATAAAATGGTTTTCAGAATGAATATATATATAAAAAAATAGCGATTGCTCCAATCTTGAGGCCTCTCATGATTTCATTATTTTCCTCAAGACCATCTAATTGAATCGCCTCCACACAAGCTCAGAGCAAATGGAAGGATGAATGCCTTGAAGTATCTTGATCCACCATCAAAACTGTGTATCGAAAACCAACCCTGACTGAAAGTGATGTGGAAGGTGAGGAAACATATTTATGAACAACTTTCTTGTTTCTTTTAGGTTAACTCGCTACTTCTGCCATTGTGGCCATCGGCTGAGATCCCACAACCTCGTAGCACCGTGCACAAAGGGTTGGGTGCTCTGTGAACAAGCCAACTTGAGGGGAGTAGTTCCAGCATCTCTCGCATTTCTGCCCGTCTGCACGAGAGACGCCAATCCAGATGGTACCACCTCTCCCTTGATCAACATATTGCCCACTGTATGGTATCTGAGAGGTTATGCTCTCGTCCATGGTTGGAAGTACTTCTACCTGAAATTCAGCAGACAGACAGCACCATTAATCTGTTTTTGATGATGCATGATTAAAGAAAATGGTAGGTTATAACTCGTCAAGTATGAAGACCATTCCAAATTTAAGAAGAGTCTTCACACAATCTGCATAACCACGATGAATCCAGCACTTGCCTGAGAAGTAATGAATATGCGGTGCAAACCATCTGCATCATTCAAAGTTGCACAAAGTTCCTGCAACTCGGTTGTGGTGGCAGGATCACGAGTATGCAGATAAACCTTTGCTTCCAAGCTGGAGCCTAACAACTTTTCAGTTCGGGCCATCTCCAAAACTTTATTAACTTCTGCTCTCAACTGAAGAACAAAGGAAGCCAATTTTCAGAAAATACAGCATCCAGTACTGGAAAATTTACTGGCAACAACTATCATGCAGTTAATCGTTGTTTCATAAATAGTTTTCAGAAAACTTTTCGGAAAAAATAGTATTGGACGCATTATGTAAGCAAGTGAAATGTTCAGAAATAGAAAAGATGACTTACAGAAAGGGATACAGAAAATACAATTGCAGAAGAATGTAATGGCTTCACCCGAGAAACAACTACCTCTCGTACATAGAGAAGACGGAAGGAAAAAAGATTACATGAATGTACCCAAGAAATAACAAAATATAGAAATAAGGCAATTAAAGAACTCTTGCATTCCCCCTCAAGCTGGAGTAAATATGTCCACTGCACCTAGCTTGTTGCATAGAAAGATATGCCTCTGCTTTGAAAGTGCTTTGGTGAGAATATCTCCTACTTGATTCTCTAACGAAACACATTGCATAATAATTTCCCATCATTCATGGCCCTATGAATAAAATAACAATAAACTTTGATATGCTTTGTTTGCCGATAAAAACAGGATGAGAAGCAATATATGTTTCAGACCTGTCTTCATAGAACATGGGAATAGGGTAGGTGACAGGAAGTCCAATATCACCTAGGAATGATGATATCCACAATTCCACGGCAACTCACACACCAAGTGCCATCGGACTATATTTTTCCTCTTCACTTGAGAAGGCAACTACATTTTGCTTCTTACTGCACCTACACCAAATTTCCACCAAGAAAAATAGTATATCACCGATTGGATCATGTCTATCATCAAGTAATATTGCAGTCTGTACCAGAATAAGCACAATGACCAAGATAGATCAAGATGACCACTCTTTTTAAAGAAAAGGCCATTCCTTGGTGATCCCTCTAGGTATCGAATAAGACACATTTTGCCAGGTTTATCCATATGTTGACTCACTCTATATACTGCAAAACTGATATCTAACCTAGGTACAGCCAAGGAGATTTCCACCAACATTTCTATGTATCTTAGGAGACGATGGCTCATTACACCCTCTGAGTTGTTCCTTCAGCTCCATAGGAATTGATGAGGGCTTACATCAAGTAAACCTATCCCTCGAGAATTTCTAGGAAATTTTCTTTGTGATAAAATAAACCCTTTAGGATTACGTCCCAACTCAATGCTCAGAAAATGCTTCAACTTTTCAACCTCCTTGATTGTGCAGCAATCATGGGTCCTAATATTCCTAAATTAAGTTAGATCCTAACTTAACTTAGGCATTCTGCATACATACACATTATACTTTGCATCATAGTTGATTTATTAGTTTTGTAAATAATAATGTTATATTATGTTCTAATTGAGAGGTATTAACAATCATAGGAAATTTGGGACTACGGGTGACCAATCCAACCAAATGGATCTACTTAGAACGACGACGGGAGTCCAATGCCTTTGAGATCACATCGATCAGACTCCCGTAGCATCCTATGAAGTCTGCAGAAGAGCAACGGCCAAAAGGCAAATAGGTGGAAATCTGGACCTCAAATGTCAAATCCAACCACGGATGGATCCGGATCAACGATCGTAGTCCAATGGCACAAAAATCATTTCCGTCGGAGACCTACAACACTGTCTACAAAGAAAAGAAGATGGATGGCCACGATGGTACCACGTGGCACCATCACAACCGCCCAACGACGTCGCCCAACCTCTGAAGGAAGCGCCCCCGTGCATTGTGGGCCATTGGATCATCATCCAACAGCCACCATGCGCCCACATCGTCGCTCCAGGTGTGCCTCGTCAAAGGTCAAGACTCAGCCATTGGATCTCCATCCAACGACTGAGAGCAACTGTGCGAAGAAAGGAAAGCGCAACACAAACGCGCCCTTAGCACATTGGTTAGCGCGTTGGAGCAGAAGGCCGTGACGTGCGTTCGAAGCGCAATCCACGAAAAATCAAGCAAGGCAATGCGCTGGATCCAATTGGAGTGTGAATATCCATCAGACGAAGATGGTGAGACCACGTGGCACGCTGGCAAGCATCGAATGAAGACGTGCGCGATGACGTGCAACCAAACGTGCACGTGCGTTTGAAATCCAAAGGCGGTGTAGACGAGGCGTTTAAGTCATCCAATCTCGCGATCGGACAACAGAGCGATGAGCGCGCGCTCACGAGGATCGAGTGCGATTGAAGCGCTGCAGTTGAAACGTTGGCAAGGCACGCGTAGAGCCGTGCGATGGTAGATCGACTGCGGGAGCGCCACGTGTCAGCACCGAGGCTATTCGAGCGTTGGAGGCGTTTTGAAAGGCCTTTTGAAGCACGATATGATCTGTTGATCTCCCGATCGATGGATCTGATCAATCTGAGGTTGTTGCACGAGTTGGAGGGCCCAAATGCCCATATTGCCCCTCTATGAAGCTATAAAAAGAGCCCCAGGGCCCCCAGTTGAAGGATAACTCTCTCCAGAACCTCTTCAACTCTTCCGATCTTCTTCTCCGGCTCTCTCCCTTTGAAGCACCCACCAAGCCACCTTGGTGCACCGCTGCTGCTCTCCCCAACCTCTCCAAAAGGCCACCACGGACCACCCGTGGTGCCATTATTCTGATAGATTAGATAGCAATTTTATTCCTGTTTTAGCATTGCATTAGTTATGTCTGCAACTCAACTACTTCATATCTATATTATGATTAGACTTCCACTCCATATATTGTGATTAGCATTCAATTTATATATAAATTCTCTAGTTAGCATTCTAAATCAGTTCGTGAATTCAAAAGCTTTTTCTGCCTCCCTAAGTTCGACTGAGACTCACCTCTCGTTAAATTTTATTTGTTTTGACATATTTTGCACTATACTACGACATATTCATTCTTTTAAACGCAATCTACGCTTCGAACACTCATTTGCTCCAAATGTCTTTTACCAAAAAGTTGTCTCCTAAATTCCCACACGGTCATCACAAGTCAATCATATCATCAATATAAACTGCCAAAATAGTACTCGACTAGTGTCTTCCCCTCATGACGTAGATGGAGGAGATCATGGTAGATCTGGAAGATCCAAGCAGAATTCTTCTCATGAGAATATCTCACCAAGAGAATCCTACATCTGCTTCGCATCAGGATAGTACATAATCTCGTCTCCAATCTTGAGTATCACGGAGTTCATCATCCAGGCACAGACCCTCACATTATTTCGATCCCATGAAACATTGGCTCCTATTTTCTCGGTGGGTACAGGCTAACTCAAAATATGCTCCTTACCATGACCCCTAACGGTCATCAAGAACATCTGGAACCATCGTGGATAATTAATCTCATCCAACTTGATCATTAGACCAAAGAACGGACTCTTGTAACTCCTGCTGACCATGGAAGTATATGATGTGATCTTGGACGAACAAGAAGTGACTGAAGCACTAGAGGATGCCATACTGCAGTCCCTTGTTACCTACTACATGAAAACAAAGCCAAAGGAATAAAACACCTTACAAGAAATCACTGAAACGTGATCTGAATTAGGTTTTCATATCATGAATCACCACTAGTACGGCATAGTGACCCTCCTCTAGGCGTAATCTAGAGAGGATGGGTCACCTCTCCTTGTTGAGACACCACACAGAGGTCAGATGAAGGGAGGGTGCTCAAAGGCACCCCTGCCAGTCAGCAGGAGAAGGGCAATGGTGGCGTAGCCCCTGTAGCGACAACCTGTGAATGATGTGGCGACGATTGGGTGGTATAGAGGTGACACAGCCCCCTACAGCGACAGGCACGACTGCGGTGGCACTGGAGGCGTGCTGCCACTAGCAACACTACAAGTGGGGGGACCTTAGCCACCACCTCTTCTCTCTGCCTAGTGGGTGGCAATGGCATTGTGGAGAGGAGGCGACGGCAACAAGCCCTGCTGACATTGCTAGGGTTTGGGTGGAAGGTGTTGGTGACTTATTTCAATGGGATATCTAGGGCACTAGTCTAGAACCGCTGCTCTGATATCAAGTGGAAAAAAATGAAAGACCTTGTTTTATTATGGGAGCCTTACCTCTATATAGAGAGAGGAAATAGACAAATAGCATTACAACCAAGGTTTTAAAAAATGCGAGGTGGTATTGAGGCGATTTGCTTTCATCAAGGCGAGTCGTAAGCCTTAAGATGCTTGAAGCGTAAGCCTCAATTTTTGAATGGAAAATAAGAAAAAATGACACAAATATATATTGTTAAGTGATAATAATGAAAAAACAATGTAAAAATATACTTTTGTGCTATTTTTACTTTATCACAACATTTCAATATTCATTGCTAAATATTATTACCGCATAGTAAACACACAATATTCACATATAAACTAATATAACAATATTTAAATACACATAAATACCATACATGTAAACTCTTCAAAAAATCAAAATACTAGTTACATAATAGTACTAAGAAAATCAGAACAATATTAAAAAATATTTTTTTTAGAGAATATTAATAAACATGTAACAAGATTTAAATAATCACCACATAGCCTCTTCAAAAAAAACCAATTTAGTGATCACATAGCATGTAAATTAACCACATAAAACATTCTAACATACTTTAACATAACTACACAGCAAAATAAAGATACAAGTAACAGGAAAAAATGTAATATGCAACTCAAGAGATTGAGATTCTTACTAACAACAAAAAGTGAGCTTGAGACTTGAAAGGAGAAGAGAGCAACAATGGGCAATAAAGAGAGGACACACTAGTAACGGGTGATACGTAGGGGAGGTGACTCGCAACTAGCAATGCAGCATCAGTCATCGACAATGGTAATGTAGGAGTCCAAAGATGAAGAATGACTTGCAACAGCTAAAGGCAATGGATTTTTTAGGCCTTAAGAGGTTAGGGCCACTATTTGGGGTTGGGTGATAGGTATAGGATTTTAGAAAAAGATTTTATTTGCTTTATTAGAAAAAGTGAGCTTGTAACCTCAGTTCCTTCTTGCCACCTCATCGCCTCAGCTCCACCTTGACAAATCGAGGCGCACGCCTCACATTGCAACCTCGAGGCTATAACCTCAGGGCGATTTTCCTCCACTTTACCTTACCTCGAGGCTAGTTTTTTAATACCATGATTACAACCCTGACAACAACAAAAAAGTGTTCAACACACCCTTTCAAATAAATGTAAAACAAAGAAAAACATCCAAGTCTCTCTACACTAACTTTTTCTGTTTTATTGGACTTCCATGTGATTTGCCTAATTTCTCTCTTCTATAAAAGAGAGGCTAGGGTTTCTTTATTCAATAAGAAAGTTTATTTCCCTTCACAGTAAGGGATAGACAAATATCCTGTTTGCATGTTGCTTCTAATCACAAATATACTTGCTAAAAGGAATGTCCGGCATCCAGCATCGCACTTCAGGAATAAACAATGAAGAATTATCAGTGTCATTGAAAACAGAATACAGGAGTCCTGTACTTTCAAGACTAACATCTACCCTCAGCTTCATTAGTTTTCAAACAAACATCATTGTTGTAGAGATTGCATCTGGAAAGGAAAGGAAAAACATACCTCGATAATTTTCTTCCATAGATTTATATTTTTTTCTGACATTGATAACCACTCTTTGTTTACATCCCGCCATTTAGACTCGAAAACAAACTCAGCAACAGTACCATCTTCTAATAAATGTTGAAAGGGGAGATTTTGCCATGCATCTTCAGCTAAATGGGGCAATATTGGAGCAATAATCCTAACAATCGATAGCAGGTGCTCTGCCAGAGTAGTTTGACAACTCCTCCTTGTGAAACTCTCTGTTCCCCTGAATTGCATGTACAGCATCAGAAAAGTGACCTATTGCTGATTCTTCACTTCGAAATTTACACCACCCTTGAATGAGAAGAAAAAACCAGTCGAATCTTTTAAATCTCAATATATCTCATATAGGTCACTTCCAGCATATAGCAGATAAATGAGATTATTGCAAAAATTCCTAAAGAACTTCAGATTTCTCAACATAATACATGTTACAAAGAGCGTTAATATTCATCTGGAGCAATCAGAGATTAGATTAGGCCCATGAAAAAATAAAAGGAGAAGGAAAACATACCCTACATAAAGCCTGTCTTTGGCAATGTCAAAGTAAAAATTCGACAAATCTACAACTGCAAAACGCTGAACTGTCTGCAAAACAAAATTCAAGCATGAATGGCACACATTTTAATCATCGCACATAATGAACATTGAAGAAAGAACTAAGAGCCATTCATCAGGCACCTCAAACAATTTCCAGGAACCCTAAGAATTGGAGACCAAGAATTACCTGGAAAACTTTGTAGAACTGGTAGTTTTCATAGCAGTCTTGGACAGCATTCACAACATTTTCAAGTTGAAACAGCGCATACTTATCAATCATGGGAAGATCATTGTAAGGAATGGCATATCCAGGCTACAAGCAAATGAGAAAAAGAACATGTAAAAGATTGTATAGCAAATGCAGACACTCATGGTACATTAAACAGAACAAAAGTATGTAACAAGAAAAAGAATTATTGATTCTTCACAAAACATTGGTTATTCTACAATACATATGTTGAGAGAATTGTAATGTGGTTAATTTAGTGCCACATTGTGAATTATGGTCTTTGCTGTGTATGTGGTGGCCTATAAATAGGCGTATACCCCCCACCTATTCATTTGAGAAAATAAATATAGAAACACACCCTATCAGGGCCTTCTCCCGTGCTTTTCTTCCCGCTCTTCGTGAGTGGAGTTTCCATGTAAATCCAAGAGTTCTATTATTGTTTATGCTTTAATTTATGCTTCCACTAATTATATTTTTCAACTTGGTATCAGAGCATGTTCGTTCCTTGAGTTTTATCCTTTATTGTACATATTTGTCTCTATCTTTTGATATGAAGTAATTGTTCCACAGAGGATGTTCTCTTCCCGATATGGAGACCTTGATCTTGCACAGGGAAGAGGGTGTGGCCCTGTTGGCACATGTGGTGCTCAGGTGACCGCTGGTGGCTAAGGATGGCGACCCCCTTGAGGGCACGATCATGCAGATCAAGAAAGAAGTGGTGACACCGTAGGCCCACGACCTCATCATGCACCAGATGCCAATGCCAAGAGTCAACGACGAGGACGATTGTGGCGATGGAGGGGACTGACATGCGGGCACCACCTGCGTGGTGGATCACCCCATTCTGATCTTCCTGCTGTCGCAGAAGGCGATCCGCACGGATGGTGGTCGCACGCGAAACCCACACGTTGCATATGGAGCGCGAGGGCATGGTGGTTTCAGCGATGGCAGCCATGAGAGGAGGCATCAACGGTAGTGTTGTGGATCCTCAAGAGTTGCTGGACAGCCTTCTCGATGGAGGTGACACACGGTGCCCGAGATCGTGAGGAAGGCAGTGGCGACGTGGACCTTGTCGTTAAAGGGAGAAGGAGACAAGGTCGCCGATCTCTGATGGCAGAGAGCGGAGAGGATCGGCAAGGGTCACTCGGTGGTGGAGCTCCATGGGCGACGGCGACCGAAGCAGACGCAGGAGCGAAGGCATCGAGGAAGGAGCACCATGCTCGGTTGTTGTGCTGTTGGATTCTCCCAAACCCTGAGGTGAGCACAACTGGTTTGTTCTCTTTCTTTCTTTTTTTGTTCCTCTCTCATTCAGTGGTGGCTCACATGCAGTATATGAGAGGGAAACAAAAAAACAAAAAGGGAAGGAAGAAAATGACATGAAAAAAAAGGAAAAGAAAGAAAAAGAAAAAAAATAAAAAAAAAAGATGATGAAGTTTATGTTTAAGAGAAGAGATGGAGAAGTCTTCTCTAGCTTTTATTGTTTTATTTTCTTCTCGCTATTATTTTTTCTTCTCCCATATGAGTATGGGAGAAAAGGGGAGTGTGGAAGCCTGTTGTAGTCATCCCTCATTTGGGAGTCCCTTTTGTACTTGGATTACACATGAGAAACCCAACTCTAGGATGTCCAGAGTTTCGAGGTCCTCAGAGGAAGGACTCATTTCAGGTTTCTATTTGAGAGATCCAGTTTCGTAGACTCCAGAAAGGAAGATCCACCTTCGAGGTCTTTAGAGGAAGACCCCATTTCAGGGATACTGAATGGGGAGCCACCAACACCAAGTCTCCAAAGGAGAGGCCTCTTGTCAAAGCCAACTACAGTTCGTCTAGCAATTCCAGCCCGTATTCCAGCCTACAAGCAAGAACAGTCCTGAGAGATGTGTTCTGTTGTGTAGAGAGTTTCTTTGTATTACAAGTTGAGCATTCCATGCTCCATTTTGAGGGGAAGTGTTGAGAGAATTGTAGTGTGGTTAGTTTAGTGCCACATCGTGAGTTGTGCTCATTGTTATATGTGTGGTGCCCTATAAATAGGCATGTACCCCCTACCTATTCATTTGAAAAGATAAATACAGAAACACACCCTTTCAGGGCCTTCTCCAATGATTTTCTCATCGCTCTTCGTGAGAGGGATTTTCACATAAACCTAAGCATTCTATTATTATTTATGCTTTGATGTATGCTTCTGCTAATTATATTTTTCAACTACATAGGCATACGGTGCATAGAAACTACCAAACAGTTGCAAGAAGACTACAGACGAATCTGCCAAATTATGGGCCGATTATATGCACAAAGAAACAATTTGAAATAAATCACAAAGTATGCAAGCAATGAAAGAATTAGAGAAAGGGATTTGACATGTTAGTGTGCAAGTAAATAGTTGGCATCAACTTCTAAGGTTTTAAAAACACAGATGCAGTAGAAAACCACTTTTTTTTAAAAGTAGAAAACCACATACATTCCAATCATGCAGATTTGATAAAAGATAGCGCACTGTTCCACGCAACTTTCTGTAAATGTCAGACATCTGGCGAAGTATTTGAGGTCCAATCAACACATCCATAGTATAATCAACACTAGAAACCCAGAGCCGGAGGATGTCAGCTCCATAACCTGGATTATCCTGATAGGGAAAGAATCACTTAAAATGTCACATGATTTGTAACTAAACTAGAAGAGATTAATAATTACGAGAAAGAACTATTAGAAACAAACCTTTGAACCTTTTCCCTCAATCACCATATGTGGATCAACAACATTACCTAGAGATTTGCTCATCTTCATGCCCTTTTCATCTAGGACAAACCCATGTGTTATTACACATGAGTAAGGAGCCTTTCCTGGAGAAGAAAATGAAAACTCATGTATGTATTTGCTGCCCTTATCAGAGAGGAGAGGGACAAGAGTGCAACCAGGGATAGCTAAGGAATAAATGTGGTTAAGCTATTATGTCAACAAAGTTTCGAACTTTCAGTCTTGGGAATGGATGGGAAGCATTAAATAAATTTCTGATTGATGACTGTCTGATAATCCCTTTTCTTCGAGATAGGTTAGGTTGAAGGAAGACTGCCCCAGAACAGTAGCGGGTGGCTATCTAAGAAATGCTTGAGAAAACAAGGAAGAAAGGTGGTCTTCCCCACAAGTTATCCCCTACGTGGCCATTTGCAACCAAAAACTACTAACAACACAATTCTCATGCATAGCACTCTAATAGGTCTATTTTTTGGAAAATACTCTAATAGGTCAATTGACATGACAGGAAAGTTCAGATACATCTTTCTCCAGAAATTTAAAAGAATTAGGGATGTTTGGGGATCTGAATGGACTCAGATTTTTTTGGGATATACTTCACAGTGAAGTTTCTCATGGTTTAAGCTTCTAAAAGCATTGTTTTACCTTGGCCTATAACTATATTATAATGTAGCATATGTTAGATTAAACATTGAAACAAATTTCCCAGCCAAAAACCCAATTTAACCTCCATTTTTGACCATCCACATAAATCCCAGCTCAGCATTAACTGGTCATAGGGGCAGTACAGCATCTAGATCAAATGCAAGACTATATGCATAAATCACAATTTTCCCTTGAATTAGTAAAACAAAGACTTACCTTTTGTAGCAACACTGGTTAATAAGGAACTTTCGAACCAACCACGGTGTTGATCTGTACCCTCAAGATATACATCTGCAGGAACATTAAGGCCAGCTCTCTTCTCCAATACAGCAGCCCAAGAAGAACCTATAAGAAACATAAATCAACAATGAACAGTTCCCCTACCAAATCTGCATATAGAATAGTGCGCAATGTTATTAAATGGCAATAGAGCATTGCACCGCTGTAAGCTGTTTCATAGCAGACCACACCTAATGTGCAAATATCCACATCTAATCTGCAAATGTCTCGAGTCAATATCATAGGGCATAACTATGCATAAATAGTAGCAAAATATGAAAAACATCACGTAATCTGCACGCAGCAGCAGGCAGATAAAGAATTCCTTAGCATTTGATTGCCTTGGAAAATACAGTTATTAGGCTTTCCGAAAAGAAAAACCCAAGCAATCACTATGATGCAGTTGGGTGTTTCCCAAAAGAACTCAAGCAGTCACTATGATGCACTTGGGTTAAGAAAAATTTCAAGAATCTCTAAATGGACAATATACGTTATGTTAAGCTGCAAAATAGAGCCATGCTGAAACCCATTGACCTTATAATATATCAAAATCAAAGTAAACTTCTGGAAAACAAATCACACAAATTGAGAATTGATCTGCTTAAACTTAATAGAAAATTTTCTTTCACCAATCTTGGAATCAGATTAGAAAGAAATCCATTTGTTCAGTTTCATTAAAAGGAAACCAGGACAACCATAGATGAGGCAACAGGCAGTTCTAGACTAATCTGGTTTTCCTACCGGAGTCAAACCAAACATCCATGGTATCAGTTCCCTTCCTATACTCAGAAGCTTTATGACGATACTTTTCAGGAAGAAGCTCCTCGACGGGCATGGACCACCAAGCATCACTCCCCTTCGTGGATATTACTTCTGAAAGAATGAGAAAAGGCACCTTAGTAATTCAATTGCAAACAAAAAAATACTACATTTCAACTAAAATGTCTCATAAACAAGAAAAAAAATGTCGTTAATGATAAAACTATTAGACCAATGACCCATCCATGCTAAATTGTAACCAAATGCTAATTGAACACTGCTGCAGCCCATCCACACATAGCATCACTTGAAGGATATTTGAAGACTCTGCATGTGTGTATATCTATTTACATTTGCATGTCTTCTTTTCTACAAATACAATTCCATAATAAGGATGCTTCTCCATATATTCCCCAACTTAAGTATTTCAGAGGCATCACAACCCATGCTGTTATGTTTCTTGTAATTTTTACAAGAGCAAAATTGAAAAGCCAGACTAATTAATTACAATGCTTTGATAAATGACAGGTACTGATTATGTTGAAATCTTGCTACCTTTAACGTGCTCAATTGTCTCTTCAGTTATGAGGGGTTCATTTGAATCTACATGATAAAACACAGGAATAGGAACACCCCAAGTCCTTTGACGAGAAATGCACCAGTCTGGACGGCTAGATGTCATCGAGGTAATTCGATTTTCTGCCTGCAAACACAAGATCTCGTAAATAAGGTATAAGACAAGGTGCTATTAACTTAAAATGCAGATCTCAGGGCCAAGTAAACTTATGAAATAATTAAAAAAGAATCAAAGCATAACGTAAATATCCATGAATTTTTAAAACATAGAAATTTACAAATGAAAACCTCAATAAAGTACAAGCAGAAGACCTAGACAAAAACAAGTTAACAAAAATCATGGGCCTTAATTAGATCCATATCAGCACCAAAAAGTCAAGCAATATCCAGCAAAGGAAGCCACAGGGTAGAGACATGCATTTTCCTTTCGAGGGAGAGATCATACATTTGTTGTATGCATACGCTAAAGCAAAAACATTATCCAATCTGACAGACAGACAATATTCAAACCCCGCAGGGCTGCAAATGGATAGGATATCTCTATCAGAGTGGATCTGATTGGAACATTTCCTATCCAATAAAATATGGATTGGATCTGATTGGAACATTTCATATGCGATAAAATATGGATTGGATATAATCATGGCTTCAATTTAACCCAATCCAATCTGTAATCCGTAAAATTAACTTGTTCCTCAGATTAGTTCTTATAAACTTTGAATTTAATTACCTTATTTGTTATAAGTTCAGGATTAGTATCTATTTTTCAAATTTCTCTGAGTCTGATTGTTCTAGTAGGTCAATACAAGAAGTGAATTAGATTTCAATTTTAGGATTTCTTGATTTTTCAAACTCTTGCCCTATCTTGACATTTCAAACATTTTGGTAGCCATTAGGAGGATGGACAGAAAAATAATCCTTACTTTTTAAACAACAGGAAAAATCTGACCTAATCCAATTCAATCCAAGATTTTGCTGAATAAATTGGATCGATTGGGTCTTGAACTGGACTGGATTGGATCAGATCGGAAATGTCCCTTCTTGACAAGGTCGGATTGGATTGCAGAATTAGCCAAAATTCAATCAAATCCTATCCAATTGAATCCCAGAGGGAAAATGACATTAGCATCATTTTATTACAGCATCTCCAAGGGGCATCCAAGAGCATAGTCAGGCAAGAGAAGGGTGGCAAGAGGGATAGGTTCTAGGAGCAACTGGAAAATGAAGGAACAAATATTTTTCAAAAGTTAATATCATGCATTTCTGCACAAAGAAAAGACTAGGCCACTTCTGCTTAAACTCAAAATAAAGGCATCTAAATGAAGCATGGCAAATTGGAATCTTTTATCAAACTGTTTCCTTGTGCTAAAAGTGTGCAAAGATCCCATTTGTTTCTCGGTCGAGGAGATTGTTTCTTCATGATTACCCTTTCTTTCGGTTGAGAAAAACGGATGTCTTATTCCAAAAGAGAAATCCTAGTATCTCTTTAATATTAGAGAGATTTGATAAAATTACAAAGATATCCTAAAAATAACATAAATGCTAAAGAGGTCCCTAGGCTCAACACTCTCCCTCAAGTTGGGACGTAGATGTCTACAAGACCCAACTTGTTGCACAAGAAATCAAGATGCTTCTTCTTTTAGAGTCTTGGTAAATATATCAGTCAGCTGAGGTTCTGAAGAGACATATGGGGTACTAATCTTGTCGCTAAGAACAGCATCATGAACAAAGTAGCAGTCACCCTCGATATGCTTGGTCCTCTCATAACCGGATTCGAAGCAATATAAGTAGCAGATTTATTGTCATAAAGGAGTAGAACAAGGATACTAGTCTGGATACCAAGATCCTGCAAGAAGGAAACAATCCACATAATCTCACAAGTGGCCTGTGCCATGACTCTATACTTTGCCTCAGCACTCGAGCGAGCCACAACACTCTGCTTCTTGCTTCTCCAAGAGACGAGATTCCCCCTAAGATAGACTGCAAAACCTGAAGTAGAATGTCGATCATCTACAGACCCAACGTAATCTGCATCAGAGTAAACAAGTATATCTAAGCTGCCTCCATCTCTGTAATATAGCCCTCTACCTGGTGTCCCCTTGAGGTACCTCAGGATGAGGCAAACCTCACGCCAGTGGCTATAACGTGGAGCCTACATGTGCTGACTAGCTTTGCTCATTGCAAAACTAATATCAGGCCTTATGATGGTAAGATAGAGTAAGCGACCCACTGTACTATGATAATAAGTAGCATCCTCATTCAATGAATCCTCCTCATTAGAAGAGTATGTAGTAGGTGGCTCCACAGGTATGCCAGAGGGCTTAGTCCCAAGGAAGCCTGTCTCCTGAAGAATCTGAAGTGTATACTACCTTTGTGAAGGACATACCTGACCCTTGTTGTACTATCTCAATCCCCAGGAAATATCTCAACTCTCCCAAGTCCTTAGTAACAAAGGTAGACTGTAAGGACTTGGTTTAGAAAATTCCATCCTCATCATCACCTGTAAAAATTATATCACCCAAATACACCGCTAAAGCAACAACACGAGTATGCCCTCCATACTCAATCTTCCTGATGAAGACAGAGTGGTCAGAAATAGAACGCTAGAACCCAATCTTTTCAATCTCCGTATTAAGTCTCTTAAACCAGGCACAAGGACTCTATTTCAGTCCATATATCGCCTTCCTCAGACAACAAACATGCTCCCCCTTGCTACTATAACCTGGTGGTTGTCTCATGTAAACCTCCTCCAATAAATCACCATACAAAAAAACATTTTTAATGTCAAGTTGATGTAAAAGCCATTTCTTGATCACAGCAACAGAGATAATAATCCTGACAAAGGTGATACACGCTACTGGAGAAAATGTCTCAAAATAATCTACCCCATATGTTTAAGTAAATCCTTTGGCAACAAGCTTGGTCCTATACCTATCCACTATCCCATCAGGTCTATACTAAATAGTGTAGGCCCATCTGCAATCCACCACGGTAGCACCATCAGGGCAAGATACTAACTCCCATGTATGTAGTCATTGTAAGGCCTATATCTCATCCATCATAGCCTGCCACCTAAGGTCATGGGAAGTTGAGTAAAATCACTAGGAATAGTAGAGGCAATAATAGTCGAAGCAAACGGGTAGACACCATCCTCAAGATGAGCTACACTTGTGTACTGAAATAGAGGATGGAGTGTACACGCTTGACTGGGTCTCCTCACAAGTAATTGCTTCTCTGTGTCTAAATTGCTCTCATCTGCCAAATTAGGACAAGGCCCAATGTCTAACAAAGTGTGTAGCCTCAGTGGTAAACCTGAGTCTCCTCCAAGGCAGCCTGTATAGATGTTCCCTCCTCTGAGAAGTAAGAAATCTTCTCAAAGAAAGTGACATTTGCAATGACAACACATCTCCTACAGCTCGGATCATGACACCTATGTCCCTTATGTGTCCTGGAACACCCAAGGAAGACACATTTTATTGTCCTAGAAGAAAACTTGTCCTGGTTACCATACGCCTATACAAAGCAGGTACATCCAAAAACTTGCAAGGGTAGAGCAAATGGCCTATCACAATCTGAATGAATCAACTGTAAAGGAATCTACCCTCGAAAAACTAACGAAGGTACCCAATTAATCAGGTAGGGCCGCAGTATGGTTGCTTAGGAACATTCATATGGATCATTAGGGTCCTAGTAATATCCAAAAAATGTCGAAGCTTACACTCAGCCACACCATTCTGCTGGGATGTATAAGCACAAGACATCCAGTGAATAATGCCTCGAGACGAGAAGAGACTCTGCACATCTTGCTGCATAAACTCCAAGGCATTATCACTGCAGAAAACTCACACTATACCATCATTTTTAGTTTGAACCTCTACTAAGAACTAATGAACCTGGGGAATCTTTGCATGGGTTTTCATCAAGAAAATCCAAGCGACGCGACTATGATCGTTGACAATAACAGTGTAATATCAATGTCCTCCAGGAGTAGGCACCCTGGAGGGCCCCCATACATCACAATGTACTGAAGCAAAGGGGACAGTGCTCACTCTAGCATCCCTCTGTGGATAAGTGCTCCTGTAGTGTTTCCCAAGCTGACAATCCTCGCACTATGACATCAGGAAATCTAGTAAACTAGGATACATCTGTCACATCTTCTTGAGCGAGGGGTGCCCAAGTCTCCTGTGTTATAGCCTTGGATCAGAAGCTATGGATGCTACTCTTGCGAATAATGTAGGTGTGTCAAGGTCATAAGAGCCCATCTCGCTCTATACTCCAACCATAGTTTTAAAAATCATGCCTCGAGGCTATAAAAGCGTACACCTCGAGGCGAGGCGACCCAAATAGCCTTGAAGCGGTAGCCTCGGGGTGCATTCAAGAGGCGTGCGCCTCGGTTGAATCGAGGCAGTCTAAGGCGTTAGAGGCGGTGAGGCGCACATGAGGCGTAGCCTCAACTGGTTTAGGTGTAGCTGCTGCAGCAGTGTCGAAACTCAAGGAGGAGCATCGCCACAGCAGCGTCGGAGGAGCATTGCCAGTGGTGCAACTACTGTAGCAACGTTGGAGCTCGAGGAGGAGCATCGCCGCAGCAACGTCGGAAGAGGAGCATCACCGGTGGTGCAGCTGCTGCAGTAGTGTCGGAGGAGGAGCATCGCGCAGCAATGTTGGAGGAGGAGCATCGCCGGTGGTGCAACTGCTGCAGCAGTTCGGAGGAGGAGGAGCATCGCCGGTGGTGTAGTTGCTGCAGCAGTGTTGGAGGAGGAGCATCGCCAGTGGTGCAGCTGCTGCAGCAGTGTCGAAGGAGGAGGAGCATCGCGCAGCAGCGTTGGAAGAGGTGCAATTGCATTTATCAAGGTGCTTAGGGTTTTGTGTTTTTCTTTTTTTTTTTTTGGTTTACTTGATTGTATTTCATCATTGTCAAATATCTTTAGGATGAGTTTTAAGGTGTGTTTTAGGGTTTGAGGGAAAAGTTTGGATCTTGGTAGGGCTTGGTTGTTAAGATTTTGGGATGAATTTCGTTCTTTCAATGTTGTGATAGAGAAAATGTTATGAAAGTGTATTATTTAGATTATTATTTTCTTATTAGCACTTAATAAGTATATATCATTTCCTTTTTCTATGTTTTTTATGCAATTCTTGAGGCTTATGCCTCGCCTCGATGAAGGCAAACCGCCTCGGAACCGCCTCGCATTTTTTAAAACCTTGACTCCAACCTATAATATCTCATGTCTGTCGATCCTAAAAGTAGCAATAGCCCTCATCAAACACAACATGATACCTAAGGTCCTTACAAATGCAACTCATTGACAGCAAATTCATTGGGACTCAGGGGCAGAGTGAACTCCTATCAGCATCTTCATGAAGGCACATACGTGCCCTACAGCTGTGATGGATGACATGGTTCCATTGGCCATCCTAACCTCCTTGATCCCACACAGAGTCTTGAGATCCATAAGACACTTTACATCTCCTATAAGATGGGCAGAAGCACCGGAATCAATTATCCACCTTCCTCCGATTCTGTTCTTCTCAGTGTAGTAAAAGTCGGTAATCGGTATTCAATCGGCCAGGCCACTGACTAAGGAGTATACGATATGCGGGGGAGTAGTCGGGGAGTACTTAGTTGGGTATTTTTTAAATAAATAAATATACACACATACACAACCAAGGCAAGAATTAAGGAGAGAGAGGAGCAGCAGTAGCTGCAGTACCAGTAGCAACAGTAGGTCGAAGTAGCAAGGCATCAACAATGGCGTGGTCTTGAAGCAACAACAGAGGTGAAAGGGCTGAAGGGCAAGGCGATGATCGAAGAGCGAGAGTAAGGGACGATCATGTGGAGTCATGGAGGATGGGGCAATGCTCTGTTAGGTCGGAGTAGGGGGTTGTCATGGTGTCACCTATAGGGAGAAGCTCCAATCGTTTGGAGAAGGGCATCGCCTATTAGGTTGCGTGTAGGTTTCGAACAAAAGGGGTGGGAGGTGCGAAGGGTGTCAGGGTAAGTGAGGGTTAACTTTACCTAGAAAAATAATATCTAAATGTATCCATTTATATTAACCTCTATGTAAAAAGCGACATATTACTCGGTTGACTACATCGACTACTCAACCGAATAGTCGGTGTTGCCGACTATAGGACCGCATAGAGCTTATTCAGTCGGACGGGGGTGCTCCTAGGATTACTCAGCCGAATAGATTGATTTTTACATCAGAGGTTCTTTGTCATATTTTCTTGGATTGCAAACACAAACCCTTTCAAATCTGAAAATAAATTTCTTGGTGAATGAATCACCTCTTTGATGCACAAGAGAAGGCTCATCTCACTTGAGGGAGCAAACTTTGCTACCAATGGTGAGAGAAGGCTCATCACCACAATCAGGAAACATGACATACACTTCATCACGCACAATACTACATCAAAGGCTGCAAACCTAGATGACACACACCCTGACTGGACCACCAGCAGACTGATGGCAGATCTACAAGCGGCAAAGGAGAGGTCTGTGGCCTGCTATGTGTAGTCAGCAAAGTTGCCAGCCACCTATTAGGTGGTGGCGCTAGCATTGAAACCGCTGGCTGGAGCGACCACAGTGGAGGGGCCGACAGCAAGGGCGACGGTGACAATGGCATAGGGGGTGGAGGCACTACAACTAATGCTACTCCTCGCCATATTCGAATCGTTGATCGAATCACCACAATATTGGTGATCCAATCATCTTGGAGTGGAATATTTGGTGGGATATCGGAGCACCAGCCTAGGACCGCTGCTCTAATACCACGTTGAAAAAAATGAATGTCTTATTCCAAAAGAGAAACCTTAGCATCTCTTTTATATTAGAGAGGTTTGGAAAAATTACAAAGATATCCCAAAAATAACATAAATGCTAAAAATGTCCCTAGGCTCAACATGTGCAAGACTTCCCAAAGTATTTAATTCCTACACGAAATGTCTATCAAAAAATTCAGATGTCCTAACAAAGTGCTAGATCAGTGAAAATCAACTACCTGTCCATGTGCTTTATAGCAAGCAAGGTACACTGTCTAACAAAAATGTCCATTGCTGATAAATATATGTACAAGCACATCTAAGAATCAGTACATACGTTACAATTGTTTGTCTCGCAACACCTTTCCAAATATAAACCTAACTTGTAACATATCGACTGATTCTTATATGTGCTTTGTTTAACAAAGTTATGTGCTTTGGAGAACTGCATTATTTCAGCATGTCTAATTAATCTCCCAAAACCAACAGGTTTAGAACCTACACTATTTCTTTGCTAGTAACCATCAAGTCCTTAGTTTCAATTGTCAGAGTCTATTTCCAGCACTAAACGCATCTTTCTGCTGCAGTTTAACTTAAGACAAATTAAAATATATATTCAACAGCTCGGCCAGTATGACCATTAAAACAGCATTCAAACGAGCGCTTTGAGCATAGTTAAGCAGTCACCAAAAATGGCAACCATGATGCTTCTGCCACATTGATTTCATAGAACAAAAAAACTAACAATTCAGAAAGTCAAAAAGGAGATTTGCTTTTAATCACCTGTGGAGGAACCCACTTTACTTGGCTGATTGCATCCATAGCAGCTTGCCTAAATCCATCTATAGAAGTGAACCACTGTTCTGTAGCTCTGAATATCGTTGGTTTCTTTGTTCTCCAATCATATGGATATTTATGTTCTAAATATAAGATAGCCAACTTTCGTCAGTTCCTGTACCAGGAAGATGTGAGAGAAATGGAGGTTCTTCGTCCCACTTACTGTATGGCTCCTCAATGAGAACAGACAATTGTTCATCCAAGAAATCTGCCACAGCTAAATTACCATCCCCAAGAACATCCAGTCCACTGAAGGGGCCCGCTTCCTCAGTAAACTTTCCACTATCATCTACAGGAGAAAATATAGGCAAGCCATACTTCAGGCCAGTTACATAATCCTCCTGACCATGACCAGGTGCCGTGTGGACCAGCCCCGTCCCAGACTCAGTGGTGATATAATCTCCTCCTATGACAACAGGGCATTCTCTCTTATTAACTGGGTGAATATACCTATAGTGACAACAAAGAATAACTCCACATCATCAGCTTCAGCATACAGCAAACAGAAAATTGCAAGCACAAGGTTATTGAGCAACAAATACAAGAATGTCTTCAACAAAAACTTAAACCTGCAATTTTCGAGGTCTGAACCAGGAAAGCTTTCCATCACAGTAAGCTTCACTCCCCACTTGGACTCAAGTGTTGAAACTAGCTCCAAGGCAACCATGAGAAAAAGCTCTCCAGGCATATTTTTCAACACCTTGCCTATCTTTATATTTTTTACAGACACAGATTCCTCTTCCTGAACCTTGTTGACTCTTACAACCGCATATTGCAGATCCGCATTTAATGCAACAGCTTGAAAATTGAGAAAAGGAAAATCAGTTTCTTTTCCTGTAGAGATCTCTTTAACCAGATGGAATAAGAAATCAATTGACATAAGTTCATCAAACAAATATAAAGATACAAGGGAGATACCAGCGGCTTAATAAGCTGGCACGATCAGAACAGTCTACAAGGTTGTTGCATGACTAATCATCTAATTAACCAAATGATATGTATAAACCATGCAACAGCACAAGAATATCAAAGCAAAATGGCTTACCTGCATTTGCCGGTATAGTCCATGGTGTAGTAGTCCATATAGCCAAGTACAAGTTAGGAGAGAACTCTTTTAGCAAGTCATCTACAGCCACAGATGCATCTTCAATTTTAAAAATTGCATATATGCTCTTGGAGACATGGCCTTCTGGGTACTACAAGGAGCCAAATCATCAGATCAGACAAATAGAATTTATGTAAAAACCAATCAACACAAAAGACAACCTGTTATAATCAGCTATTGTATAGTTGAAGGACTTAATTAAAAATTCCTTTACGTTCATGTCTAGGACTAAAAGAATCAATTCCAATGTCATAACCATGCTTTCTTACTAAAGGATAGATATTTATCCATGCCTCCAAAAAATCCCACAGAGAGCAACTTCTGGTACAGAATCACCAATAAGAAGAGGGTTCCACTTGGGGCAGGAAAGGCCCATTTGTCATTCAGATGATTTGCCAAAGCTTCCAAATAAATATCGATACAATAAGTTCCAATCCAACATTGTTGGCCCATGATTAGGCTTTAGACCCACACTGCAGTTTTCTTTTATAGGTGATTCAAGCCCAACCGAGGTAAACCTAAACTTCTTAGTGTCAAAACTAGAACAAAACAACCATGAGACACAAGATATTGCCAACGTAGTTTGAGACCGCAAAATGCTGCCCTACTTCTACGTCTAGGGCTTCTCACTCCAATGATTTCTAGAGGAGGCCCCTAGGATTTATTTGTAATAATGAGTTTCCTTGCAGCCCACATAATAGGGAAAATTACAACACACCCTCAAAAATTGATAAAATACAATATTTACAATTCAGCCTTTCTAAGCAATAGTTTTATCATCACCCCGCAAATTGAGTACGGGAATGACAAGTACTCAAATTATTCTTCAACGTGGAGATTATCTTGATGCTAACTAATTTTGTCGAGATATCAACTGTTTGATTCTCTGTAGCTATGTGATGGAACGAATCCATATGACTTCACTAACGGCAAACGCCAAAGCTCGATATTCTGCTTCTATGCTAGATCTAGCAACTCTTCTTCGTTTGCAACTTTTCTAAGAAATTAAGCTCCTTTTAAGATTGATGTTGTCAAGATTCGACACAAACCGGAGAGTGGAGGCTCCTTATGTGTGGGAAAAATAGTCCCACGTGGGGGCTATGCGCACGTGGATCAAGAGGAGCAACCTTGTGGTCGGCAACCGCTTTGGTGGTTGGCGCAGGTGGTCGATTGCCTTATAGAGAAGAGAGAGGGAGAGGAGATTCTTAGAATAAGAAATATTATTATGATTCAAGAGATTACAAAGAAAGAAGACTCTTTTATAGAGAGTACATATCCCTATTCTTGGAAACCAAAGATCTTATCTCATAAAAAAATATTCTCTCTAATTAAATCAAATCACAAACTCTTTTTCTAGAACACATTTACTAAAAATAGAAAACTTAACTCCTAAGTAAAAGACTCCAAACATAGGTTCTAGAACCCATGACCGCCAACCCTGTTGGGCTCCACAGAGGCTGCCACACGAACTGTCCACGTGGCCTGCTAACTATCACGTGGACAGTCCACGTGACCTTCCTAATGTTCCAACACTCCCCCTCAAGTCAAGGCCGGGAGGATGATGGCTTACCGAACTTGATATTGCTACATCATTCTTCTCTTGAAGAGTTGAGGATGATCTCCGTGCCTCTTCTTCTACGCTCGAAAGTCGAGCCCTTCATCTCAACATTCTCCAATGCATTAGAGGGTTCCACATGCCTCCTCAAAAGGTATGGCGCCTTACTCGTGAGCCGGAAAAGACCGTCGACTTTTTTTCAAGCCAAGGTCACCAAGAGAAAGTCGAGAAGTCGATACAATCGTGGTGCTCTTCTAGAGGCTGCATTGTGCCTCTTCTTCCACTTGTATCGGAGTCAAAGCGATCACCGTGGTGCTCGTTCGCCGCTCATTTGATCAGTTTAGTACCCTTTGTTTCAATAAAACCTCTTCTTTTGAAGAGTAAAAAATCGAATACAAAGATACCATATAAACTAAATATCTTCTAACAAATCTCCTCCTCAAGCTTCTTTTTCTTGTTGGATGCACCATAGGACTTAATGGTTATCTTGGAGACAACCACCTTACTCTCTCATGATCCAAGCATAGAGTTGTTGACCGTCACAGATGCTTCCGCCACCTTCTCTAGTCTACGTAAGGCGTCGGATCTTCTTGAGGGAGACATTCTCCGGAGGCATGAACCACCAACGTGCAATTTAAACCCACACGCACAAGGAGCCTAGAACAGTAGCTCTGATACCATGTCAAGATTCGACGCAAACAGAAACATGGAGGCTCCTTATGCGTGGGAAAAATAGTACCATGTGGGAGCTATGTGCACATGGACTAAGAGGAGCACCCTTGTGGTCAACAGCCCTTTAGTGGTTAGCGTAGGTGGCCAGCTGCCTTGTGGAGAAGAGAGAGGGGAGAGGAGTTTCTTAGAATAGGAAATATTACTATAACTCAAGAGATTACAAAGAGGGAAGACTCTCTTTTATAAAGAGTATATATCCCTATTCTAGGAAATCAAATATCTTATCTCATAAGGAAAGATCTTATCTCTCTGATTAAATCAAATCACAAACTCTTTTCCTAAAACACATTTACTAAAAATAGAAAACTTAACTCTTAAGCAAAAGACTCCAAACTTGGGTTCTAGAACCCATGACCATCAGCCCTGTTGGGCTCCACAAAGGCTGCCACGTGGCCTACTTACTGCCACGTGTCCACGTGGCCTTGTTCCTAACGTTCCAATAGATGCAATGCCCATTGACAGATCTATGATTATCAAGGTCTCCTACCAAATCAACATTAGAAAAACTAGTAAGAACAACAAATCCTCGTGACAAGAAAGGATCCCTTATATAAATGAGTCCATTAGCACTTACGCTCTTTAGGTATCTAAAAATCCACTTGAATGCCTCCAAATGATTGATAGTAGGTGAATATGTTGAAAGTTTTTCCCTATCGTCCTTATCTTTTATCCCTTGCCTCTATTTTTTTTTGTTATTTTATTATATTTGTAAGGACTTGTATGCAATTTTCCCTTAGCCGCTTCTATAAATAGAGGCTTAGGGTTTTTTAGTGAGGAGAATAAAAGATGCATTGCATTCCAAAGAAACCTTAGCCTCTCACTTATAATAAAGAAAGCTGGGTAAATTACATAGTCACCAAATAGAAAATAGAAAATATAAAATAACATATACATCCCTAGACTCAACACTCTCCCTCAAGTTGGGACATATATATCAATGAGACCCAACTTTTCACAAAAAAATCCAAGCGTTTCGTCTTTAAAACCTCAGTGAATATATCTGCTAGCTACAGCTCAAAGGAAACATATGTAGTGCTAATCTTCCCTGCAATAACTACATCGCATACAAAGTGATAGTCTAGCTCAATGTGTTTGGTCCTCTTAGGTAAGATCAGATTCGAGGCAATATATGTAGCAGACTTATTTTCACAAAAAAGTGGAATTGGAATTGTGGCCTAAATACCCAAATCCTATTGAAAGGTAATCCACATAATCTAAAAAGCATCCAAAGCCATCACTCAATCTTCTGCCTTTGCACTTGAGCAAGCAACAACATTTTGCTTTTTACTTCTCCAAGAGACCAGATTCCCACCAAGATAGACTGCATAGCTTGAAGTAGAACGTATGTCATACACAGATCCAACATAATCTGCATTAGAGTCATCTGCCTGGAGCCCCCTTTAAGTACCTTAGAATAAGGCAAATCTCACGCCAATGACTATACCTAGGGTTTTGCATATATTGGTTGCCTCTGCTCACTGCAAAGCTAATGTCATGCCTCATAATAGTAAGATGGAACAAGCGTCCAACAATACTACAATATTTGATGACATCCTCATATAGCGGATCCTCCTCATGAGGGGAATGTGTAGGCAAAGACTCAATAGGTATATCAAAAGGCTTGGTCCCAAGCAAACTAGTCTCCTCAAGAATCTGCAACATGTACTACCTCTGAGACAAGGAAAGACTCGTCCCCTATTGAACTGCTTCAATCCCAAGAAAATATCGAAGATTGCCTAAGTCCTTGGCAACAAGCATGGACTATAGAAATGACTTGGTCTGGATAATCCTATCTTTATCATCACCAGTAAGAATCATGTCGTCTACATAAACAGCAAGGATAACAACCTGATCACAATCATCATACCTCGTCTTCTTGATGAAGATAGAATGGTCTGAACTAGAATGTCAAAACCCGATCTTCTCAACTTTTGAGCTAAGTCTCTCGAACCAAGCACGCGGACTCTGCTTCAAACCATATATAGACTTCCTCAGGCAACAAACAAGCTTCCCCTAACTATTGTACCCTGGTGGTTGTCTCATATACACCTCCTAAAATAAATCAGCATACAAGAATGTTTTTTTAATGTCCAGCTGATATAAAGGTCATCTCCTGACTACAGCAACTGAGATGATAATCTTGATAGATGTAAAACAGGCCACGGGAAAGAAAGTCTCAAAGTAATCTACCCCATATGTCTAGGTAAATCCCTTGGCAACAAGTCGAGCCTTATACCTATCAACAATTCTATTATATTAACTCTATATTTTATGGTGTAAACCCATCTATAATCAACCACTGTAGCATCTGGAGGACATGGTACAAGATCCCACGCCTATCGAGATTGTAATGCCTGATCTCCTCATCCATTGTTGCATGTTACCTAGAGTCCTGCGAAGCCAGAACAAAATCCCTGAGAATAACAGTAGTGGTAATAGCTGAGGCAAACTATCGAATCTCATCCTCTTGATGAGCAACTCCTATTTATTGAGATAGAGGATGAAGAGTACATGCTCTGCTATACCTCCTCTGAACTGGTTGTTCCTCAGTGTCTAAGCCACTCTCATCTGACATGACAGCACATGGTACAATATCAAGTGAAGTCTGTGGTCTCTGGTGATAAACCTAGGTCTCCTCCAAGGCAACTTGTATAGATGTTCTTTCCTCTAAAAAGTATGGAATCTTCTCAAAGAAGGTTACATCTGTTGTAACAATGTATCTCTTGCAGATCAGGTCATAGCACTTTATCCCTTCTGCATCCTGAAATACCCAAGAAAAACACATTTGACAGCCCGAGGGGAGAACTTATTAGTTGCCATATGCCAACACAAAGCAAGTACACCGAAAAATTCTCAATGAAACAGCAAACAGCATGACACAATCTGGGTAAGTCACCAAATACGAAATTTGTCCTCCAAGCACAGGCGAAGGCACTTAATTAATCAAGTAAGCCGCAGAGAGTATAGCATCTCCCCATAATTGCTTTGGAGCCTTTATGTGGATCATCAAGGTCCGAGCAATATCAAGAAGATGTCAAAGCTTGCGCTCAACCACACCCCATTCTATTGGGATGTGTGAGCACAAGACATCTGGTGAATAATACCTCTGGAAGAGAAAATCTCCTATAAGTCTCGCTACATAAACTCTAAGACATTGTCACTGCAGAAGACTCTGACTATGGTGTTGTATTAGCTCTAAACCTCTTAAAGAAATTGCTGGACAACCTGAGGAATCTCTGAAAGTGCCTTCTTTAGGAAGACCCAAGTAAGATGGTTGTGGTCATCCACAAAACCTGCATAACACCGATGCCATCCTGGAGTGCAAACCTTGGATAGCCCCCAAACATCACAATGCAACAGAGAAAAAGGAATGGCACTCACCCAAACATCTCTCCGTAAGTACTATTGTGATGCTTCCCAAGCTAGCAATCCCCACACTGCAGAGTCAAGGAGTCTAGTAAGTTAGGATACATTTGCCACATCTTCTTAAGGAACGGTTGTCTTAAGTCTCCTGCGCCATAACCAAGGGTCAGTAACTATGGATACAGCCCTAGCAAACTACGTAGGCACGTCAACGTAGTAGAGGCCATCTCGCCCTATACCCCGGCCTATAATCTCTCCCATTTGTCGATCATGAAAGTAACAGTGATCCTCATTAAACACTACACGACATCCGAGGTCCTTGCAGATGCAACACTAGGACAACAGGTTCATTGGAAACTCAGGAGCATAATAAACCTCTTCAATCATCATCTTTGGGGATACACATATGCTTCCAACTGCAGTGATAGGTGCAGTGCCCCCATTAGCCACTCTAACATCTCTGATCCCACGTGGACTCATAGGATTCACCAACTGCTCTACAACTCCTGTAAAATGTATAGCGGCACCAGAGTCAACTACCCATGGTACCCTAGCACTCATCTTCTTCAAATCTCCTTGGGCTGCACACGCACGCCCTTGTAGATCTAAAACAGACCCTTCAAACGATCCCATCACATCTTCTTTGCATGAGAGATGGCTCATCATGCTTGAGAGGAGCTTCATCAACCATGGTGAGAGAAGACTCATCACCACATGCATTAGGCGTGAGAGAAGCCTCATCACACGGGTCACAACATCGAAAGCATGAAGCCACCTACATTTACTGGCCTGCTAGGTTGCCAGCAAACCACCAGTGGCGCCGCTGGGTCTACCAACGGGACCACCAGCAACGCCGACAGCCCTATAGTAGCGGTGAACACTGGGAGATCCGTCTCCCATGTTGTTACTGCTGCTACGATCATATGGTATCTCTTCCATTGAATCACCATTTTGTTGGTGATTCGATCATCTTTTAGGTGGGTAGTTGCTGGGATATCGGGACACCGACCTAGAATCATTGCTCTGATATCATGTAGAGAATAAAAGATGCATTGCATTCAATAGAAACCCTAGTCTCTCTTTTATAATAAAGAGAGTTGGGTAAATTACATAGTCACCCAACGGAAAATATAAACTAGCAGATACATCCCTAGACTCAGCACTTAGTAAAGTAATCAAAGCATTATTCTCTACATGATATCAAAGCGACGATCCTAGGCTGGAGCTCTATACTTGATCCCCTCTTTTTCTTCTTCCCCACCAAATAAACAATTAGGTCTTCTCTTGCATTGGGATTTTGAACAATCCTAGAAGAAAACCTTCATCGAACTGGGCCTCGTGCCCTAACAGGGCCATTGGCCTCTCAACCGAAGGAAGCAACCAAGGCACCGCCAACACCACTAATCCTCCTTCAGCCAACTGGTGGACGGGTGTCAAGCCTTGGCCTACCAATCAGACCTCTTCCAGCCACCGTCCAACAGCCAAAGCTGCTCCTCCTTAGCACCGCCACTGCTAGTTGTGGGAAGTAGGCTCCATTGAGTAGCCTTAATCTGGCCACTTAAGGCTTGAAAGGGGTTAGGTTGACCATCCTCTCACCAGCAGTGCCCTTGGTGACCACCAAAGCACTATCACCTTCACCGAAGCATTGCCATGGTCATTTTACAGTCTGGAAACCTACTTCTACTGTTGTGTTTGAGGTTTTCGAGTAGTGTTGTTGACTCCCCTTTTATGATTCCTACAGGTCTCCACAACTACAAAACCTAATTTACGACAAAAGTAATGTCAGGTATAGTGATGGTGAGATATTGCAGTGCACGAACCATATACTCCAGTACTCCCCCTGGATTCTTAATCATCCTGTCAATCTTGAATAATTTGTGTTGTGATGGGGCTGGAGTAGAAATGGGCTTGCAATTAGCAAAATTGATTATTTTCATGAGATCAAGAGTGTATTTGCATTGCATTAATGTTATCATAGGATCTATCAACCTCGATACCTAGGAAGGAACACAAATTGCCAAGATCTGAAGGATTTTTCAAGGTCCCTCATCACATCATTAATGATGCGATTCGAATTTCCTATGACCACAATATCATCAACATAGAGTAACAATAACATAATGTTGTCTCCCATCCCATAAATTAGCAGTGAATGGTCAACCAAGCACTATTAAAAATCCAAGCTAGTAAGAACTTTATGGAAGCTAAATTACTAGGTCCAGAAAACCTATTTAAGGCCGTAAATAGACCTCTAAAGCTTGCAAGTGTATCGAGCTCTGTCAATTTTTTCGAATCCTTCTGATTGCTCAATGTACATTTCCTCTTCTAAATCACCATGAAGGAATTCTTAACATCAGGTTGATGTAATGGCCAACCACAACTAAAGGCAATGCACAAAATAATATGAATAGTAACAATCTTAATTACATGCAAGGTTCAAAACACCAATTTCGACGTCGTTCCAATAAATTTTCAAGTGTGCATTTCGCCGATTCGTCGAGGACACACCATGGAAACGTCCATGTTTTGACGTTGGATTTCGATGATTTTAATGCCCTAAAAATAGTCTATTTCAAAGGCACGCCGACGCATGCCAACAAAATGATAGAGTAGTCAAAATACTTGAAATTTTAAAACTAACTATTTAAATAGATCAATATTTTCACTTAAGTCCTAAAACCCATCTTATACTTCCTATTTAAATAGATAATTATTTCTAAAATTAAGAACTACAAGAAGAAAAATGTTAATGCTAATTCAAACTTAGAATTTTGCTTTTAGGAATTAAATAAAGATTTCCTCAATTCTAAATTGTGATTAGACTTATATACTCATAATAATAGTAAATCTAAACTCTAGTGTGTATATCTACTCTATAATTAGGGATAGATGTGGAATGGAATCAAATCTCAATAGAAGAATAGAGCAGCAGTTGTAGTTGTCTCTCATCAGTGAAAAGTCCTTAATGGAAAGATAAAATTAAAATGGAGCATTCAGGTGGGTGGGAGGTAGGGGTAAGAGCATGACACTTAATTCATTCACCGATCACTAGAGTTATCGCCATTAACTTAAGAATGAGTTGAAGCTTTAGTAGCAGCTCTTTTGAGATAGGTACAGCAATAGGGAGTTTAGAACATAGCAACAACAGCGAAGAATGGGAGCAACAGTAGCAACAACTATTGAAATGACAAGTGCATTTCGCCAATGCCGACCAAATCTCAAGAAAGGATCCAGAGTAGCAATAACAGCGATGGAAAAGAATGCTAGTAGTAGCAATGGAGGAGAACAGGAGAAAAGTAGTAGTAATGGTGGAAAGGAAGGGGAGAAATTAAAAGAGCACTAGGGATTTTAAATATCGATATCCATATTGCATTGATAAGTCAAAAAATGATATATCGGTGATATATCATTGATATCAAGGGAATTTTGGCCAAATCACTTGAAATAGCTTAAAATGTCATAACATGAAGAAATGGCTAGGCCTTAAAAGATCACAATCATGATTCAAGATGGAAAAAAAATAAATTTCAATTTTCAGTGATGCATAACTCATATCAATATTTTCCATGTTGGTGATATGCGATACACCGATAACCTGTGCAGCAACAATGCAACATAGCAACAGCAGGCAGTAGTAGTAATGGCACGAGGCGCATGCAACAGCAGTGGCATGCGCAAGCATGTAACCAGCAAGCAACATTGCGTGCAACTTGACATACTGTTAGCACACCGCCGAAATCCCTGTTTCAATAATTGTATGGTGTCGATATGGTGCCATGCCAAAAACCTTCATTTCGCTAGCATGCCGACAGCATTTTGATCACTACAGGGAAGGTCTTATAAACATCTTCACTAAACTATTGTGTGAACCCTTTGCAATAAGCCAGACCGTGGATTTGTCAATACTACCCTTAGAATTGTACTTAACTTTGTAAACCTATTTTAAGCCAACCACATTTTTGTGAACAAGTATTCAGGGCTGATATTTATTTATAGCATGCATTTGTTCTTGCATTGCTTAAATCCAACGATTATCCTTGGAGGCTTCCTTAAAGGTACAGGGTTCTCAAATAGCAAGGGCGGTATTCATAAATTCCTTAAAATCTATGGTGAAGATACCATAATCCACAAACGATGCCAAAGGATAAGATGTTCTTATTTTTTTTAAGGTTGCAAGTTGTATGTGGGCACGATGGCCAATTTTTGAGTACTCAGGACAGCTTTGGTGATACTATCGTCATGATCTACCTCAATCTCCACAGTGTTAGGAAGTAAAGAATTCTCCTTGTGATCAGAAGTAACATCCCCTGTGGTCAATTGATGAAGATTGGCTTCTTGGATATAGGTTGTACTACAAAAATGCTTTTTGCGATAAACAATGTCTATTTGTCTATGGGCATCCTGCAGATGTATTATCATCATGAACATTTTGTTCCTTCTCTTTTTCATTGCTCACCTTTGTCAATTTGTCTCTAAACCTCCTACCCTATTGTGATGTCTGACCCCCTTTGAGCTGAAAGGTTCACATTTTGTTCTGTCTCCGAGATTGTCGTGAGAAAGGAGGATTTGCACTGCAAGTTTAGATTGAGGTGCATGCATATTGGCCTTTCAAGTATCATAAACTAGGACACTCTCATCAAAGACATGTCTAAAGATAGAATTTTGTGTTGACACATTAAACATTTGTAGCCCTTCATTGACTCCTTGTAGCCAACAAAAACGCATTTGTTAGTAGAAGAAAATGGCTCGAATCATTTATTCTGCCCTACCTCTTAATATATATAAAGGTGAGAAAAATACAAGACAACTCCTCAAGGAAATAGAAAATAAGGAAATACATCATAAAGGAAATAGGAATAAAACAAAAGACCAAGGGGCTCAACACTCCCCCCCAAGCTAGAGTATAAATGTCAATCATACTCAACTTGTAACAAAAGATATCAAATGATGATCACAGCAACGCCTTGGTGAAAATATGTTGTCTAGTCATCTAAGGAGGCATGAGGGGTGAAGATGAGTCATCTCTGGATCAAGTCACGTGTAGTGGAAGTCGACCTCCACGTGCTTGGTCATTTCATGAAACATGAGATTGTTGGTAATGTAGGTTGCTACCCTGTTGATACATCTCATCTTCATAAGTGTATCAATAGATATATGCAAATCAGCAAGGAGTGATCTCACCCACATCATCTTTGAGGCAATATGTGCCATAGCCCTATACTCTAACTCAGAGCTAAACCTGGAGACAACCTACTTCTTGCTCTTCCAAGTCACTAGGTTTCCTACCACAAAGGTGTAGAATCCTATGGTAGACTTTCAATCTACCAGACACCCTGCATAATTAGCATCTAAGAAGGCCACTACACTCATAGAGGTTCCTTCGATAAATAGGACCCCCCGTCGTCCCGGTGCCTTCTTCAAGTACCTCAGCACCATCATTGCAGCATCTCAATGCTACCTAGTAGGCATATCCATGAACTGACTCAATTTTCCAACTGCAAAGGCAAGGAAAATATCCAATCTAATAATGGTAAGGTACAGGAGCTTGCCCACTAGCCCTCTGTATTACCGATTGTCCACTATCTCTACCTTCTCATCATATAGATAAGTCTTGGGATCCATAGGAATATTGGCTGGCTTCGCCCCCAACATGCCAATCTCCTATAGCAAGTCAAGGGTGTACTTCCTTTGGAAAAGTACCACACCCTTCCTATTGAGTGCCACCTTAATCCTAAGAAAGTATCTTAGCAATCCAAGGTCTTTCATAACAAAACTCCCTGCAAGTCATTTCTTGACCTCTGTGATGCTAGCCACATCATCCCTTATTATAATCAGATCATCAACATATATAAGGAGCGTCACCACACCCTTTGCTATTTTCCTGACAAACAGAGAATGATCTGATGAAGATCTCTGGAAGCCAATTATCTCAACACTTCTAAGAGCTTCTGAAACCAAGTCCTGGGACTCTACTTCAGGCCCTATATACCCTTCCACAATCTACAGGCCTTGGAATACTCCCCCTGAGCTTCATAACGAGGTGGTTGCTGCATGTAGATCACCTCTTGTAAGTCACCATTCAAAAACGCATTTTTAACATTTAGCTGATGAAGTAACCAATCCTTCTGGAAAGATAGAAATGAGAATGTGCACAATTGGAAGCCTTGCCACAGGGGAAAAAGTGTCGAAGAAGTCTACTCCATTTTCCTGCATAAACCCTTTAGCTACAAGACGAGCCTTGTGCTAGCCACTGTCATAGCAAAGTTGTATTTGATGGTGAAGACCCATCTACAACCCACAACTGACGCCCCGGTGAGCAAAGATGCAAGCTCCCATCTGCCACGTGACTGAAGTGTGATCATCTCATCCTCCATGGCATGTTTCCAATTTGGATCAAGCATGGCTTGCTAATAAGACGAAGGAATCTGTGTAGTAGATGAGGCACTATAGAACTTGTCATATGCACTCCCCAAAAACTCCGTAGATACAACACTAGAGATAAGATATCTGGCATAGTTGTGTAGTGCCTTCCAAATAGCAATCAGAAGATCAATATCATTTGGAATTGTATCAATGGCCTATGCATCATTTGTATGTCCTAAAGAGCTGGGTGGAGCACCATGCTCATCTAGAAGTGGCCATATATCAACATCACTAGCCAACACATCATCAGTCTGTAAAACATATGTGCTCACCTGATGCGGGGAACGAGTTGGTCCAGAAGAGGGGGGTTTTTTCCTGTATGTAATTGGAAGCATGTAGGTAACAAGGGAGTCATGAAACCTTTCAGGCTCAGAGGGAGGTGACTCAAGCTTGGTGATCGAGATAGCCTCCATGGGAGAAGGGGGAATAAGCATGGGTGCATCAGCAACCTGAGAAAGATTCCACCCAGTTGTAGAAAGTAAGGTACGGACTCATCAAAGGTGACATTGGCACTAACATAGTATCTCCAGGAGATAAGATCATAGCACCAATACCCTTTCTAAGTGCAAAAGTATCCTAAGGTGTTCCCTTGGTGGAGATTGATTGTGGTGGAGAAGAAAAGAGATATAAGAATCAAGGAGGGCATCGGCAACGGCCTAGGATAGCCGCTCTGATACCAAGTAGAGGAAAATGACTCGAATCATTTATTCTGTAGCCCTACCTCTTAATATACAAAGATATGGGAAAAGTAATAAACAACACCTTAAGGAAATAGAAAATAAAGAAATACATCATAGAAATTAAACAAAAGACCAAATGGACTCAACAATAGTCCTTGGATACAACTTGCCCCGTACATTCCTACCCACATGAACATAAGCAATACAACCAAAAGATCGAAGCAAATAACCACGTAAACTTCTCAAAAAAAGAAAACTAGATAAACTATTATATAATCATTCATATGGACATTTCCAATCCAATTTTTGTGAGGAAGTTCTATTAATAAGAAAACCATGAGTGTAAAAAGCTTCAGGTCAAAGATATATAGGAACTCCTTTGTCATGCAACATAATAAGAGTTGTTTCACAAATATGTCTATTTTCTTTCAATGACACCATTTTGTTGTGATGTTGTAGGATAGCTTCCCGATATATAACGCCATGGTTATTTCAAAAATTTTTGAAATCATGTAACATGTACTCTCCCCCACCCTCACTTTGAAGATATTTAATCTTGCATTCAAAATTATTCTCAACAAAGACTTTGACTTCTCCCAACACTTGTCTTGCGAATGGTTGTTGCGTCCACAAGCTGACACTTCGGATAGACGTGGTTAGGTCCACGTCCTCGTCCATGGCCCACACTTGCCTCAGGGATAGCAAGTGCGGAGTTCTTGCCTTTCGCTGAGTCTTCATCCTCGACGATCTCCATCTTGATAAGACGACAGAAGATGTCTCAAGATCCATCTTCTCGTCAAAGGCCAAAATCTGATCTCAGGAGGCTCGATAACGGTGGTGCAACCCCGATAAAAACTTGGCGGATTGCCAAACCACCCGAGTCTCCCCCTGCTCATCACAACATGAAAGTTCGTAGACGTCCAACTCCTCGAATAAAGCCTCCATCTTCTCGTAATACTTTGTCAAGGAGAGATCGCCTTAACTAATTGTCCAAATGCGAGTATAAAGGTCGGCAATAAGTGCATTGCTTGAGGTTCGAGAGTTCTTTTTCTCGAGAGCCATTCAAATCTCATATGCGCTCTTTTTGTAGAGCATGTTTGAGGCGATGGACGGATCCATCGAGTTCATGAGCCAATTCATGACCATATAGTTCTCGTATTTCTTCTTGTCATCCTTCATCTCCTGCAGCTCCTCCAAGAGAACGCTAAATTTCTCTTGGCCCCCAACAAATATTTCGAAAGCGCAAGCCCACAAAATATAGTTGGACATCCCATAAAGCTTGATTGTTGTCCCAAAGACAACCACCTTGCTTCTCCCGATCCAAGTGTGGCGTCGTTGATCATTGCCGACGCTTCCATCATCTTCTTTAGTCCTCTGCTTAAGGCACCGGATCTTTTGAAAAGGACTTTCTCCGGAGGCGAGAATCACCAACACGTGGTCTAAATCCACATGCATGAGCCTAGAACGGTGACTCTAATACTATGTAGAGATTTGGCGTCTAGAGCTTGGAGACTCCTTGTGCGTGGGAAAAATAGTCCCATGTGGGGATTGTTCACATGTGAACAGGGAGAGTAGCAGTGGACTGCTAGAGGGGAGAAGTCAGCCTCCTTGTGGCCGACAATGGTAATCAGCAGAGAGGAGGGAGGCTGGCTATTATTGGCTAGCAGGGAAAGGGTCAGCTGCCCTTGGTGGTGGCCGTCTATGGTGATTGAAGAGAGAGCGAAGATGAGCTTTCTAAGGATAGGAAATATTATATTGCCAAGAAAAATACAAGGGAAGACTATATAAAGAGAACATATCTCCACACTTGGAAAAAAAAGATCTTATCTCTTACGGAAAGATCTTATCTCTAAATAAGAAATTAAATCTGAAATATACTTTTCTAAAACCCATTTACTAAAAATAGCAAACTTGCTTTCTAAGCAATACACAAAACTCGGGTCCCTTGGATCATGATCGCCAGCCCTATTGGGCCTTCTAGAGGCTGCCATGTGGATAATCCATGTGGCTTACTGACAGCCACGTGGCTTGTCCACGTGGCTATTTCCTAACACTTTTCATGTTGACAACCATGCCAAATTATATTCTTATTAAAACCATCAAAAGATTTTATTAAACCAAGTTCTTTAATGTTTCAAAATTATAATGACCAAAATGCTGAAACCATTGTTCTAAAGAAGCTACAAGGACTTTATTGCCCATATTATTCTAAAAAGCACGAACAAAAGCAAAATGAAAAGGAGGATAAGTAGTAGAAGCATTATTGTCTCCATTGGTGCATGTGATAACCCATAGACGTCCACGTTGTTGCCCCCTAGCAAGAATTCAGTTGGATTGATTTACCTTCAAGAAAACATAAGCTCTTGTAAATATGCTATAGACATAATCATCCAGCAATCAAGAATCAGATAGAAGATGGTATTGCATTGTGGGAGCATAGATTGGAAGGCGAATGTAACCATCAAGAGTGAAAATATTAATGTCTCTTATGTGAATGATTCAATGCATTGTACCATTACCAATGATTACATCACCTTCCCCAAAATAAGTTTTTAATGAAATGAAGTTGCCTTTGTTAGTCAATATATTTCTGTCTGGGTATCTCATGTAATTTATCCAACACCTCTCTATATATAAAGAGGTGTAGGGTTTTGTATTGGAATAAGACTGTTCATTTTGTCCTACTTGGTATCAAAGCAGTAATCATAAATTGGCGCCCGAACATCCCACCGAAACAAGCCATCCACCCCCTCCACCAAAACCCTAAAGCCCTCCCCGGGTTGCTCACCGTCCTTCACCCTCACCAGCGGCCACACAACCGACAAGGGGACTCTCCAACAGCGACACTAGGAGCATCGATGCCCCCTGCGGTGGCGCTGTAAGGGGTCGTCTGCTGCTGTGGTGGCATTGCAGGCCCTCAGGGGCGTCAGGCGACGGAAGCACTGCACTAGGGCAGCAGCCCTGATCAACAACGATGGCTGATCAGTCACCGACAGGCAACAGAGCCACCAGCGGGGCCTATTGGTCTGGTACAGCGAGAAGGGGAATAGCCCTCTTTTGGGGGCCGCTAGGAGTGCCTCTGGACCCTAGTAGTCTCCTTCCAACTATTAGAGGGCTACCATGCGTGTCTAACTTGATTTCCAAGAATAGTTGACTTGGATTTCATGCTAGATCACTTGTTTGTGTAATCTACAGGTTTTTGCAAGTCTGAAATTTGGATTTCAAATCTAAGTTTAGTGACTTCCTAGTGCTTGGAGCATCATGGCTTCATCTTTTGAGGTTACATCGGAGACGAATCAAAAGAGCGGAAACTACAAGAATCCGTTCTTTATCCTAATCGTGAAGTTGGATGAAACCAACCATGCTCGTTGGTCTCAAACTTTTCTGATGACTGTTGAGGGTCACGACAAGGAGCATCTATTATTGGAGCCATAAGACTGGGAAGTACATCTCGTGAAAGAAAGACAATGCATTGGTAAGAGCTTGGATCATGAATGCCATGTCACCACAGATTGGAGACAGCATCATGTATTACAAGACTGCTACGGAGATGTGGGATACGCTTCACAACACGTATTCCCAGAAAAGAATTCTAGCAAAGTCTATCAAATCTACAATCAAATCCTAACATTATCGGAGCTTCCGACACTTAAGGAGACTTATAGCAAACTAAGCCGGATTACTATGGCGGCTCTTACTCCTGAGATTACTGGTCAGACCTCTGCACTGGCTGTTTGTGGAGGTTGAGACACAAGAGGCTTATCCTCAACTCGTAGGCATGGTCGTAGAAGAGGATAAACAGGCAAACCACATCCCACATGCACCTTTTGTGGTAGGATTGGTCACGTGGAGGGCCTCATGCTGGTGTAAGTATGGGAGACCTCTCGTTGCCAATCAAGTTGTTGCTGCATCTGAGATAGAGTCTGAACAGTGTCACGTGCTGAGTATGATGCTATTGTTCAGAGACTTGCTCAAATCACTCAGGAGACTCCATCATCCCCTTCCAATACTGATGCCATTGGCTGGTAGATTTAGGTGCATCGCAGCACTTGAGTAGTGATCACACTGGCTTCCAGCACCTTCAACCTGCACGTTTGGGTAGGACAGATCAGCTAGCCGATGGAAGGCATGCCAAAGTTGATGATCAAGGGGAGGTGAAAGTCACTCCTAATATGAAATTGCATAACATTTTGTTTGTCCCTGATTTTCCAATGAGCTTGTTATCTGTTAGCAGAATTACAAAGGATCTCAATTGCTGGGTGATTTTTAATGATGTTGGCTATGTGTTTCAGGACAAGCTCACAAGGAAGATGATTGGTGGCGTACATGAAGAGGAGGGTATGTATCACCTGTCTCAGACGCCAGTTGTTGTACAATGCCAAGGGGAGGTGTGTTTCGCTGCAAAGAGTGCTTACAGTGGCACAATCGCCTTGGTCATCCATCGCTAGACAGGCTTCATCGCATCATCCCTCACCTTTCACCAGCCACCGAGATTCATTGTGATGCATGCCATATGGAAAAGCATCATAGATCTACGTATTCTGCCAGTTCTACTATTTCAGAGTCTACCTTTGATTTATTGCATTTAGATGTATGGGGTCCTAGTCAAATTTCAGATCGACTTGGAAATAGGTACTACTTGGTGATAGAGGATGATTGATCCAGATTATCTTGGTTATTTTTGTTAAAGAATAAGTCAGGCGTTGGGTTTGTAATTGAGAATTTTCCTATTGAAATAAAGAATCAATTTACTTCTACTATTAAAGTTGTGTACTAAAAATGCACTTAAGTTCTACACTACACCTCTGCGAACATTCTACAAGTCTCATGGAGCAATTCATCAAACCACGTGTCCCCATCTCAGCAAAATGGGGTAGCAGAGAGAAAACACAGGCACATCTTGGATGTGGCCCGAACTCTTTTGACACATCACAATGTTCCATCACAATACTGGGGAGATGCAGTGCTTACTACATGTTACTTGATTAACAGAAAGCCTAGTTCTGCTCTGTCTGAGCAGGTACCATAGCAAATATATCCAGACCAAGAATTATTTCAGTTGCCTCCTCAAACTTTTGGGTGTCTGACCTTTGTACACATCATCGGGCCAAGTAGAGATAAACTTGCACCCAGGGCAATTAAGTATATATTTCTAGGGTACAATCACACCCAGAAAGGTTATAGATGTTATGATCCTCTACAGAAGAGGCATTATGTTAGTGTTGATATTACATTCCATGAGGCTATATTTTTTAGTTACTGGCAAACAATTAAGGATTGAGGCAAAGAGGGCTCCTATGTCTATTCCTTCCATCCAATTTAGTGACTTTCCGACTACTCAGATTGCATAACCAAGTACTACAGACACTGGTTAGGGCAGGTTCAGAGATCCTCCATTAGTCATTAAAAAGCCAGTTACATATCGACAACATACCCCTCCTCTTCACCACCATCATCCTCCCCACAGCAGGTATGTGTTGACACTACTGACCATTATGTCTGGTGACGATTCCACAGGTGCTATATCAGTTACCCCTAAGTCTCCTCCTAGTGATGATAAGGCATCACCATCTGAGCCACCTTTCCATTCTGAGTCTCATGATATGGATCTTCCGATTGCCGTTCAAAAGACTCCCAGAAATTGTGCACACTACCAGGTGGCGGGTGGAGTTTCGTTTGATGGCCTAAGTCGCTCATTTACCTTGTTTACAAATGCCCTCGCCTCTACCCAGATACCCGCCACTTATCAGTAGGCTATGCATGATCCGATTTGGCATCAAGCCATGGAGGAGATGGTCGCACTTCAGTTTCGCCAGACGTGGGAACTTACTCTGTTACCGCCTGGTGCATGCACAGTTGGCTGCTATTAGGACTTTGCCGTGAAGTATAATCTAGACAATTCACTTTCTCGATACAAGGCTCGACTTGTGGCAAAGGGATTCACCAAAACCTATGGGGTGGATTTCTTTGACACTTTATCCCCAGTTGCTCGACTTCCTACTGTGAGGATTCTTATTTCTGTTGCTGCCCATTTTGATTGACCACTGTATCAACTAGATGTCAAGAATGCCTATTTGTATAGTGATTTACAAGAGGTATATATGCAGCAGGCCCCAGGATTTAAGGTTCAGGGGGAGTGTGTGTGCAAGCTAAAGAAGGTGATATATGGCCTTAAGCAGAGTCCGAGTGCCTGGTTTCATAAGTTATCTGAGGTTATTAAAGATACAGGACTCACTCAGTCTACTTCTGATCAATCCCTGTTTGTAAGAAAGATAGACAAGGGAATTGTGGCTCTTCTTATCTATGTAGAAGACCTAATTATCACCGGTGATGATGCAGCTGGGATAGTTGAGGTCAAGCAAAGCCTGGTAGAGAAATTTGTTATTGACTTAGGCTCCTTGAGATACTTCATAGTCATAGAGGTGGCGAGAGGAAAGAACAGTATTGTTCTTAACCAGAGGAAATACGCTCTTGATCTACCACAAGAAATAGGGATGTTGGGATCTAAGCCAGCCAACATACCCATGGATCCAAAGATGCACCTTTATGATTCTGAGTCGGATGGTGGAGAGCAGAGGCTACAAATAGCTGATTGGAAAGTTGCACTATCTTACTATTACACGTCCAGACATCTCGCTTGCAGTAGACAATCTTAGTCATTTTATGGACAGGCCGACCAAGCAGTACTGAGATGCGGCTATTGAGGTGCTCAGATACCTAAAACAAGCACCTAGACGTGGGCTACTGTTCAAGAAAGGTAGAGTTAGGATTGTTGTTAGCTATTCTAATACGGATTATACAGCTTGTCTTTCTGACAGGAAATCTACAATCAGGTTTTGCACCCATGTGGTTGGTAACCTAGTTACTTGGAGAAGCAAGAAGCAGAGTATTGTGTCTCGCTCGAGCGCAAAGTCAGACTATCAAGCAATGGCACAGACAGCAGCTGAGCTTGTATGGATCAAATATGTTTTATTTGACTTGCATGTCAAGATGGAGGAGTCCATGGAGATGAGGTGTGACAATAGGGTAGCTACCTACATAGCAAACAACCCCATGTTTCATGAGTACACGAAACATGTAGAGATTGATTGTCATTATACCAAAGACCTGATTCAGAGGGGACTTCTCTTCACCACTTCTGTTGCGTCGAGAACTAGACAGCTGATATGTTCACATACCCTCTTGCCAGATCTGCTTTTAAGGCTTGTTCTGACAAGCTGAGCATGATAGATATCTATGCTCTAACTTGAGGAGTGTTGACTGTTGAGCACTCTAGTTATCTTTATGTTTTGTTGAGGATTGTTTAGTCATTTTATATTTTTGTCTAGGTATCTCATGTAATTTACCCAACACCTCTATATAAAGAGGTATAGGGTTTTTTATTGGAATAAGATTGTTCATTTTGTGCTGGTAAATCAATTCACAACCCTAGTGTTAATTATCTAGTCATCGAGAGTAAGCTACATGTCTCCAAAATTCGTTGAAAGTGCATTATCTCTTATTACTCGGCAAAAGAACTTCCATCATGACCAACAAAATAAGCTCTTGTGCGCATTTGAGAAGAGGTAGTGGAAAATTTTGGCAAATCATACCAATTGAGAGAACTGTGATTTGGTCTACCACAGAGTTGACAAACAACTCTCACCTAACCGGTATAGCCACCACAACCATGACTCTAACCTTGTTGATGTCGTTATCCACGTCCATAACCAAACACGTTCACTTGCTGATTGCATCCTCTCCCACAACTGTAGTTACGACCTTATCCGTGATGACGGTGGTGAAGGTGGCGTTAACAATCAATGCATCAGTACCAGAATCCATCTCAACAAAAATTGTCTAACCCCTTGGTCTAAAGACCAAGTTATCACATCGAACTAGTGAGAATTTCAATTTCTCAAAAGTAGGTAAAGGTGACCTAACAATCACAATGGTGATGAACATCTTGTATTCATCTCGAAGACCCACAAGAGAGCATAGGACCTTATCAGCATCACTCGTAATATGACCAACGAGTGTAGGCTCATTGCATATATTCTGCACATTGTTACAATACTCTGTCACACCCATCTCTCCTTGCTTGATGTGCGCCAATTCAGACTTTAATTGAATGATTTTAGCTTCATCCATCTGAAAGTAACCACTGCTAAGGACTTATGAGATAACCACTGCTAAGTGTATCCCATAGGTCCTTAGCAGTTTGCACAAGAACAACTTGTGTCACAACTTCTTCGGACAGGTTGGACTTGATCCAACCCATATGTTGCTGGTCAAGAACGAACCACTCAACATATTCAAGATTTCAAACAAGACGAAAGTCGTACAAAGGCCTGGAGTCATCAACTCTTTTGCCATCAGTTACAACCTTCTATGGCAGTAACATGCATGGTGCAAGTTTCGTTCTGTCAATACGACCAGTAAGGCATTCTCCATAAATGAAGGATCGGATCAAGTTCTTCCACAATAGATAATTCCCACTATTAAGCTTTACAAAAACAATTTAGTTAAGCATGTTCAAGGAAAGAAACTAAATTATGACCTATAGTATACTCAGTAGAAATAAAGAGCATTGCTATTTCTCTCTCTATTTTCTATGTTTTAAGGATGAGAAATAAAAGAAAGCAAAGTAAAAGGATAAAACCCCCACTCGAACCCGATCAAGCCTCAAGTGGCGCCTGCTAATGGAGAAGAACCAAGTGGAGGTCCAGTAAAGGCTAGCAGAGCTAAAGAAGGTCCAACAAAGATAGCTGAAGTGAGACAATGGCAAGCGAGGCTGGCAGTGGCAAACAGGAGTCTACTAAGGCCCTTAATAGTGCTGAACCAACAATGGCAAAGTCAAGAGAGCCTAATCAAGCAAGGCCAACGTCGAAGGAAGCTAAAGGTGACCTGAACGATGTCAAATCTAGACTAAAGGAGGCCAATCGAGTTCAATCAAATAAAGGCAACATCGGAATAGGACTGACCCAAGGTCCAAGCGATGTAGTGTCCAACTGGATGTGATCGATCAGGCACAAACAACTTGTGATCTGGATAGGCGGCACCAGATGTAAAGGTACAACATCGAAACGAGGGCCATCGAGGGTTGCTAACGGTGAATAGCAATGATCAAGAGTGATGGCGTGGCCCAATAGCCTTTGGATCGATCAAGACTTAACTGATCAAAGGAGAACTTCCAAGATATGAAACAAATCCAATAGCAGATTACCATGTAAAAACTAGAACAAAACAACCATGAGACAAAGGGAATTTTTAACTTAGTTTGAGATGGCAGAATGCCACCCTACACCTGCACCTAGGCCTTCCCTCACTGCAATGATTTCTAGAGGAGGCCCTTGGAATTTATTTATAATAATGAGTGTTCCTACAGCCCAAGTAATAGGGCAAATTACAGCATACACCCACATACATTGATAAAATACAATATTTACAATTTATCCCTTTTCTAAGCAATAGTTTATCAGTTAGATCATATCAATGTAAAAGTACATCATGTTTCCGTTGAGGTTATGCCTCCCCATAGCCAATCTTAAGCTTGGAAAGGGTCAGATTAGGTAGCTAAGGAGCAGCCCAGTCAGTTGGATGTTAACTTTTAGCATTATTTCTTAGCAAACCTTAGAGTGAAATCTAGTAAATATATGCATGATCCAAGAAATTAGATGTTGGTGAAAAATCAATATATTTGGGCAAGTGAACATTGGAAAAGGCTTGCATCTGGGAAAGGGTTTAAGTCAGTAGCGGCAGGCCAACCTATATTCAGTTGAATCTCAATTTTTAGCACTATTTCTTAGCAAACCGTGGAATGAAATCTAGTAAATTACCTTTCAAAAAAAAAATCTAGTAAATGTAGGCATGCATGACCCAAGACATTGGATGCTGGCAAAGCATCAACATAGTTGAGCCAGTGAATATTGGAAAAGGCTTGCATCTGTTTTTTGCTTTGACAATAACATAATAGCATCACAATAGCGTGATGGTTCTAGTAGCGTCTGTATGCACACCTAAACAAACCCATTATTTGCATACACCTAACGGCACCCTTGCATTACTCATGGTCTATATACTAGTGATCTTTCTGTCAGTTTTTCATCTCCTTTCAGAAGTTTAAGTGGCCTGATTACTGAGAGGACAGTTCTTCCTGATGGGAGGGTCTCCTTAGTTGCTTGCAATATGTCATCTCTGTTTGAATGGAGATATGCAGATCATGCTTTTGAGATCAATGAATGATGCTCTATTTGCAAGGTGGGTATTGAGCATAATGGGCACCAATGATCACATTGGAGCAAGGTTTTCATTTCATGCTTGTAAAGACCTGAAATGGGAAACAAGGTCAGCACATGTAATTGCTCTTTTTGGAGATGATGAAGCAGTGGCTACTAACCTCCAGTAGCCATCCTTTTTCCTTTAAGAAAACGGGGAAAGTCCTCTCAGAGGAACCACCTTTCTTCTGGAAGGAATTCCAAGTGACTGTGCCAAAGGTTTCTCTTTTCCTCCAACATCTAGGTTAGAAACCAATCTCTCTTTCTGGAATGTGATTGAGCTTCAGAATGGATCTTTCCCTTGGCACTTGTTGCTTTGATCCACAGGATGCTTCATGGGGCTGTGAGACTCCTTTTTTATACACCATCAATCAGCACCAAATGGTTCCTTTCATTTCTTGATATGTTGAAGCATTACTGCCAGAACAATTCTTTCAAGGATGCCTAACAACAGGATGATGATGATTTCAAGGCCCATGATGCATATAGATCCTTGGGGATTCCACAGAGCTGGTTATCAAAGAGCCCCCTTAAGATTAGGAGCTTCATCTGGTAAAACATAGATTGTGATATGACAAAGTGTTCAGGTCACATTGGGCACCTGATGATCCCATCTCGATGTTTGTGTTGTTCAGAAGATGAAGAAAAGCTCCATCCTCTCTGTTTGTCCCTAGTGCGGTGGTATATTGGATTGATTCTTCCACCAAGGCTAACCTCCAAAGGAGTTCAGAGAGGCTGTCACATTCATGGAAATATTACATGCAAGTCCACGAGCAAGACAAATTTTCCTATGGATTCTTTATTTCTATTTTCATCAAATGACCAATAGGTGTTCACCATTTTTTTTTGTTTTTGAAAAGGATGGGTGTTCGCCATATTGATACTTCCAACTTGTTTTTTAAGCTTCCACTAAAAAAAATGTTTGTTAAGCTGAAAATAACATTCTTATGAAGTACTGTTTTTAATACTGACTAGTGCACAAACAAAATGAAAGGAAATTATGAAATCTAGATCTGCATTAATCATAAATAAAATTTGAACTTCAAAGACATGAAGAAAATGGAACTTACTTCCAACTCAGCCTCTGCAAGTGCAGTACGTGAAGATGGACTCCAGTGCACAGGTTTTCTACCCCGGTATATGTATCCTTGCATAGCCATTCTCCCAAACACTTCTATCTAGTGCAGGAAATGAACAATTATTATGTCAACCAAAAAATTCCAACAGGAGTAATACATATGTCAGTAAAAGAAACAGCAGTACAACATTTTCTGTTACCACCATCAGATTCGCCACGGGATTTTAACATGATAAATTTTGACCAAGTATTTATAATGCCAAATTCTGGATGTCTACTGAATTCAAGTCATAAAAAAAAAGTACAAATAAAATCAAACTAAAAAATTCAAAGAAAATAGGAATATCATATCAAACCTGAGCAGCTTCATACTCTGGGTCAAGAGTTAAGTATGCATTCTCCCAATCCGCCCAAACACCATAACGCTGTCAAATATACATATATGAATGAAAACTAATCCATTGAGCACACGATATTAACTCTGGGGAACACTGACACTGCCATAGTAGTCATGACGGCTAAGCCTGTTGTGGTATATATTCACAAGAAGACAGAACAAAATCAAATGTAACCTTGAAAGACTTCATCTGTGTGCCCACAGTTTCCTTCGCAAATTTGGCAGCTTTCTCTCTCAGCTTCAATGGTGTAAGTTCCATTCTAGCATTTTGATCCATAGACTGCAAAACTGAGATTGTTGTGAAGATTCATCATTAAGTTTCTGAAGGTTTAGATCTGTCTAAACAGAAGTTAAAACATTGAGCTTCCATGCTATAGGCATCAGCATTTTCCTATGGCATTTCCCAGAAAGCACTAAGTTCCCCCTCTTTAAATAACCAATGAAAACCGGTGAACAGTGAACAAGAATTAATCTAGATATTTATGCATGCAAACCTGATGCCATCAATACATTTTTTTGTTAAGAATTCTCACAGCAAAATAATATGAAGACCAAAGATTGAGCTTTATGTGATTAATTTCTTTTCTAGAGAGAAAGGATAACAACCCAAGATTAATAGTTATCCAGCTTTGTTGATCAAAATTTTGATGTTCTCAACCTCATCAGCGAATATTTAGTTGAAATGTATCAATTTACTTCAGCCTTGTCAGCATAAACCCCATCTATCACCTGTATCATTCTGTTGTTACACCCTGAAAGAGATGGACAATCTCGTTTACTCCCCTTCTCACTTGTCCTCACTGAACTGAGACCTTAGCGATCTTGAAAAGCAGTCCAAAATGAGTTTCATGATGTTCTTTGGACATTAGAAAAGACAGGTTGGACAACATTCACAAAATGTTTTGCATCCTGAGTAAGCGGTGGCCAGAATCTGACCCAAGTTCCACAATGATATTAAATACTATTGGTAAATCGAACTGTGTCACCGAAAATGACAAAATTGTTACAAGCATGCATGTTTAGATACAAATTGATATGTCATATTTACTAAACTTGCCTTTCAATTCAATTGGCAAACCATGACAGTCCCAACCTGGTATGTAACGAATCTTGTAATTGCAAAGAAGCTGCAAAGTCAACCACCAATTCTGTTAGTGACTATCAAGTAAAACATCTGATACCCAAGCGATGCATCTCAAAGATGTGCATGGTTGCAGTGTTCCTGTCTTCCAGGCATAAATCTATTAAATGTTATTGGAAAATGATGTATTAAGTAATTAAGATAAGAAAATAACTGACAGAGCTTGCAACACCGCATGTTTCAATTCCGTAGTCTAAGTGAGATGAACTCCTAAAACATTCCACATTCCCCATCAACTTCATGTAAAAGATGGTGTGTGAACCACCAGAAGTCCACTGGTTCATGTGCATCCAATCTTGGGGAATACATTGCTCTGACCATTGTCTTCCTGATGTTTCCTATAAAAAGGAGCCCCTTCCCGCACTCACACAAGAGCCTCCTTAAGAGAGGGCATGAATGAGAGAGAGACAGCATAAAAAAGAGCCTTGCAATCAATGCAAATGAGAGACAATAACTTATAGGACTTAGCTATAAGAAACTACATCTTAGATTCTAATTACCTCCAGAGAGAACAATGGACACTCCTCTCAAACTAATCTAGATAGTCTCCTTCCATTACCCCTCCCTAAGGGAAGAGTGCCAATCTCCGCAGGTACATGTGACAAGTTAGGGCATATCCCCTTTCAGAGACTTCTGGAATGCTTTACAGAAGAACATCTTAAATTTAGATACCTCATGTGACATTAGGCAAGGCAATTCACAAAAGGAAGAGACGATGCCTTTTAGCTAGGCAGAGGGAGAAAGGAAGGGGCTCTCCCTATTCCCTAAGTGGAGAATATTTGATCTGGTAAGGTTTTAAGGTGCTTGGCACTCACTTGCAACTTTTTGGACAATTATGACTTAGGCAATACATTCAATAGAATATTTCATTGTTTTTACTAATTTGGAGAAAGCTCGTGAATGATACCCTTCCAAAGGATATCTTGCGGAGAATATAAGAGACAATTCTGATAAATCAGTAGTGTCATTTGTTTCCATATTTCCTACAAAATAGTGGACAAATATCCATCATGTCCTAGACAATGGCCAATCACCTAGAGCATAGAGGCATGTGTTTTTTTCACCGAAGTTACAGGATGGCTACTCAAAAGGTAAGCAGTCATCCAACATTATCAGGAACAATGGAGTGACGGATTTTCCTGCTTTGTTGCACAACATTTTGATATGTTTCCTAGAGAGGTAATCATTGCATGTGCAGTACGGCAAGAGGTAGGTGTAAATATAGTGTTCATGGCATACTTTACCACCGTCAATGTATCTTTCAATATGACAAAAAAGAAATTATGAACAATTACAAGCATTCAAGCAATCGAACGCTAATATCAATTGTTGAGAGGGAAAAAAAAAAATTCTTGCATTCTTCAAAGAAATACTAGGTGTCTTTATATAGAGAGATACAGAGGAAAAATTACATAGTAAGCCCCATGGCAATGGGACTAAGGGTAAAAAAGAAAGAAATAAACTTAAAACATAATAATAATAATAGTGACTTGTAATACTTTCCCTCAAGCTGGAACATATATATCACACATGCTCAACTTGAAACAAATAAACTGTAATCTATGATGAGGAAGCGCTTTGGTGAAAACATCAACCACCTATTTTCTGTTGCAATGTATGGGGTTGATATCTTGCCTAGCATCACAGCATCTCTAACAAATTGGCAATCTACCTCAATGTGTTCAGTTCGCTCATGAAAGGCTAAGTTTTTTGCAATAAAGGTCGCTGCCTTGTTATCACAATACATAGCCATTGGTAGTTAGACTGAGACACCAAGATCTCTAAGAATAGACAACATCTAGAATAATTCACATGTAGTATGTGCCATAGCCTAATATTCAAATTCTACACTGGACCTAGATACAATATGTTACTTCTTACTTTGCCAGGTAACCAGATTGCCACCAACATAGGTGCAAAAAACAAGTTGTGGAGCATCAATCTTCATGGCCACCAAGAAAATCAACATCGGAGTATCCCCACACATTCAACTAACAATGCTTAACAACAGAAAGTCCTTTCCCTGGTGAGGTCATCAAGTATCTCAAAACTTGACAAACACCAACTCAATGTATCTCCCTAGGTTGTTGCATAAACTAACTAAATTTACCAACCACATAAGCAATTTCAAGTCAACTAACAATGAGATAAAGTAATTTGCCCACAATCATGCAATAGCATGTCACACCTTCAAATTGTAGACTATTAAGATGAGCAAGGTGCATGTTAGGATCTAATGAAATAATAGTTGGTTTGTACCCAATCATCCTTGTTTCTTGAAGTAGGTCCAATTATTTTCTTTGAGATGGAACAAAACCTCCATCAATATGATGTACCTCAATGCTAAGAAAGTAACTAATAGATCCCAAATCTTTAGCGACAAACTGAGAGTGTAAAAGCTTCCTTGTAGCAGATATGACATCTAGGTCACTACCTATCAATAGAATATCATCAACATAGACAATCAGTATAGCTGACCCTGTAGATCTATGCATAGTGAAGAAGTGATAATTTGAAGACAAGTAAACCCAAAATCTTTAACAACTCTATTGAACCTGTCAAACCATGCTTGTGGGCTCTACAAACAACAAAGCCTAAGGGTTGCTCCATATAACCTCTTCATGAAGATGGCTATTTAAAAAGGTATTTTTGATGTCAAGCTAAAAAACAAGGCAATCGAAATTAACTACAAGAGATATGAGAATGTGAACAGAGTTAAGCCAAGCCACCGAGGAGGAAGTCTCAAAATAGTCTACGCCCTATGTATAGTCTTTGGGCACCAAACGAGCCTTATATCATTCAATAGAATCATAAGAGAGATACTTTAAGGTAAACACTCACAACTACAATAGTAGTACCTGGGGATAGGTCTACTAAGTCCCAGGTCAGTCTAGATTACAAAGTAGACATCTCTTCCATCGTAGCCTTCCAAGAAGATGTTTTAATGCCTCAAAATGACCCCAAGAAGCTAATGGCTATCAACAAAAAAGAAAAAATTGTCAAGTAATAACAAGAAAATTGTCAAATATCATATAACTAGAAAAAAGGTACTTGGCACATAAACAAGGTGCCTTTTGAAGAGCAATGGAAATATCCAAATCAGAAAAGGTGGATGGAGATGATACCTGTTGCTGATGTTCTAATGAGCCAGGACTGATGGGAGGATCGAGAGGAATAGTAATTAATGGTTCTTCACTAGTAATGGAGGGCAATGGATGTTGTCAATGTTGAGATTGCCAACAATGACAAATACGTATGGGAGTTGGAAGGATATATGGTGGTGGTAGCGATGGTGGCGGTAGTATGAGTAACATCAAGAAGACGATACAATTTCCGCTTCGCAACCCCATTCTGCTAAGAGGTGCGAAACAAGAGGTTTAATTATTAGCCCTAAAGAAGTAAAGAAAGCTAAAAAATCATTGTTGACCAACTCAAGTCCATTATCACTATGAAAAACACAAAGAACTGAAAATTTGCATCTTATTTTCATAAAGAAATTTTTGATAATTATAGGAGTTTCAAACTTTTCTTTTAGCATATACACCTAAGTAACCTTGGTATAATCATCGACCAAAACAAGAAATACCGAAAATCCTAAGGCTTCATTTGGATGATGGCCAATTAACTGGATTAGTTGGTGTATCATATATAAGATGAATCGTAGTGAATAGTAGCACATTTCGTGCTATTGGGGTCACAATGGTCAGTCCAACCACCTTTTTTTGAATAAGTGTCACATCTTTTCACCTGCCGCATCACGATAATTGGTTGCATTTGGGTGACGCTCATCGGTCTTCTCTACCCTCGATATCTATATCCCTCTCTTGCATCTCCACTTACTATTGCTCAACGTTCGTCGGACCTCTTCCTTAGTGTTGAGTTCAGGCATCTTTGTCATATTTGTTGTCGACCTGTCATGGTTGTCCGATCCCATCCGTCATATGTAGGGTGATCAGCCCAAGTTCCAAGTGTTTATTGTGTCCATCATCTGGTGGGGCTGGGTTTGCATTTTCTCCCTTGTTTGCTTGTCGATCAATTTCCATTTGCGATGAAGTAATCTCTGTTTCCACCTCCTCACAAGAATCTACGGCATCAACACAGTTTAACCATCCGAGCAGACTGAGTAGGAAGACATCACACGATGAGGACGAGGTAACACGTTCAGCCATCTTCGTCTTCCTTGGCTGGGTGTCCCGCATTATTGCCTTTAACACCCACTAGTTACAACGTTGGCAAGCCTGTTGCAGCAGCAGGTATATACCCTTTTCAGTTATATCTTGGTTATTCGTGTGCATGTGTTGGGATGTAACCCGTTTCACGTGAAGATATGTTGGTACTCAAGAATTGCCAACCCCACCCCCCTCCCCAACCAAGCAGAATAAGACGCATGTGCAGTTTATCATAAGCGATGTAATAAATCACCGAGTACAATATCACCAGACCATCATTGGTGCGTTTCGCGGTGATCATCAATCCATCAGTGATATGTGTTGCATTCTTTCAATTTTGGTATAATTTACCATAGGCACTCACATCATGAGTGACCTTCACCTCTCCTCATATCGGTTGAGGTATGATTACATCGATGATATCATGTAATCCACACATTTAAACCAACTTGGGTTTATTTCGATGGTATGAAACGTCGTCAGTTTAATTTCCATTAGTCCTATTGTTACCATGATATCCTACCACATTACAACACTTGCATGCTGGTTTGAGAGTAAAATTTCACCTAATTGAATTCACTTGCTGCAATGCCTAGAGTAACGGAGAACAGCTACATGCCATCAGATAGTGCAGAGGCTATAAGGCTAAACCATCATCAGTCACTAGATGATGGGATTTTGCTCGAAGTGATGATTGACGCGAATAAAGAGGGTTACTACATCGGGAATGACTTCAATTCCCAGGGATGTGTGTACATCGTCAACACTTTGATGGAGAGAACCAGAGTCCAGTACAGTACTATCCAACTAGGCAGTCGATGGAGGGTTCTGCGAAGCAAGCATGCGGAATACTGTTGCATTAGACTAAGGCCTCGATGGGGCTGGGATGATGTCCACCAATAACCTATTCCACTATATGTTTCAGCATGGGATGAGGTAATAACATGTAAATACATTTGCCTTGACAATGGGTCATAAATGTAATGTTTAATACTCCCATATTGGTTCAATGCAGCTGCCTAATTGGTTACATCAATACAGAGAGAAACACTTTCATTACTTTAACCACATGCATGAACTACATGACGGCAACGACTTCGCAGTCTACTTTGGTAGGGCCTCCAACGCCAAGCATATGACTTCTCATTTAAACCCGCATTCGACCACCCCATCAACATCAGCAGGGCGAGCCAACGACCCCCAGCAGACGAAACCTGGTCGAATGCCCATTCAACTTCATGAACGTACGGATGAAGGTGCCAATATAGGGGACTTGGGACGTACAAGCCGACCCGACAAAATGAGTCGTAAGCGAAGAAGGGATACGGACAACGGTTATCCTATTTACCAAATTATTGTACAAAGGATGGAGGATTGGACAACAGCATTACGTGCCTGGGAAGCAAAGGTTCATAAATTAGACCCTTATATGAAGTTGGAAAGGGCAATATCTCTAATGAGGCAGGTGATGCCGCGAATGACGCTACCGCAGGAGTTTTATATGGTCAAACATGTCTTCAATGCAGAAGCTGTGCTCACCCACTTCCTCACGAGATAGATTGCCCTTAATATATACGTGGGTTCATCAACCATAAACTCAACCAGATGAACTACGCATTTGTAACTAGTGACGGTATTTGCTAATTCTTTCTTCCAGTGTTCAATCCCCGTTTCACATGCTTTGTCTGCCTGAATTATCGTTCACGTGTTCTCACTTTGCATTCCATAGGTTATGTATACTTCTCACTCAGTTTGGTATGGTTCGCATATGGAAATCGTAGCAATCATTGCCATTCGATGGCCAAAGACAAAATAAAGCAAATTAACCTTTCAAAGAGTTCATATGGAGCCACATCTGCCTTCCTTTCCTTGTTTTGACATGCACTTCAGTTCAGGTAGGGATGTCCATTTCCAGGCTATGTTGACTTCACAATTCTTCCTATTTCCGGATCTTCCCTTGCCAAAAACCTCCTTTGGGGTCCTCACACTTACAAGCAATGGGTACCTGTAACTCATCCATGCCTATTGATATGTAGTACACGATGTTAATATCAGCCACTTTCCATCCATGAATAAGATTTCTATATTATCTTAATTCCCCACCTACCATTAGATCGACAAAATCCATCTAACGATAATCCGTTCATCTCACCGATTGTAACGTATCATTGTAGATTTTCAAACCTACACCCTATTACGGTGCACAATGCCTTGTCGTAGTTGTTCGCATGGTTTATCCGCATGTAATGCTATTTTCATCGACGATGCTTCCCAATCGCAATTATTTATACCCTTCGACCTTCGATAAAATGACAACATGAATGTCGATGTACAACCATTTAGTTACACCAATGCAAAAGTCTACCTCCACAGACGTCCGAACCACCTCTCCACTATTTTTCATCGATGCATTTTATGTTATCACCAATGTGATTCCACCGATCGCACCGATGCGATTCCAATGGTATGAAATTCACGTTTACACCAATGCATTTCCACCAGTATGCAGTTCATATTACCACAGATAAGATTTCACCAAAAAACTCTTCAATTTAGCATCGATGCATTTCGACCAACATGCACTTTCATGTCCGCACTGGTGCGTTTCTTTACAATGCTATGTCGGTTTGCATTTGATGCTAGCACCGATGCTTTATACAAAGACACTTCATGTTAGCACCCGAAGTTTGTGTGACACATGAAGGCGTGACAGCAATTTATAGCTAGAGATCACTATCAACATAATTTCCAATCGAACATCGCCATTTCGATGTCATAATTTGCACTTCCCAAGTTTATTCCTACACGTATGACGTTCTGCAACAGCTAAACTGGTTCCTTCCTCTAACTATCTTATTCTTTATCCCTAGAACGACATCCGATAACAAATTTAAATCCGATCACACAAACGTTGGTCATTTGTCCCACAGCACCTATCAGCAACAACACAACCAAAGCTAGTCTGCAACTACACTCCTTTGTGGCGAAAGCTCCCCAATTCATCTTGCACCCCATATCTCGAAGTTTAAACGCAACATCACACAATCCATTGCTTTACCGTAAGTGGTGACACCATCATCGTGTATATGTAGCATAAATTGACTAAATTTCAAAGCTAAATTTACCTAACTAACCTAAAAGGGTATTCAATTAATCAAGACCATTTACTTTAAATTTGGTTAACTTTGTTGTTAATATAGAGATACAAGTGCATATTAGGGGTTAACTTACACATAATCCAAGAAAAAATAAGCTTCATTTTCCAATTGGTTGGTTTGCTTTAAGTGATTGAAAGGGTTTGTTTAAACCATAAGCTCAATCATTACTACAAACCCTAATTTCATTCTCACCTCACTTCAAAGGATTTCACATGAAATGAATGTAATGTAAACCTTCTATACAGCATTGAAAAAAATTACAATTACAATATATACTCTGTGGCAATACTCTGCATCCCTGCTAGTTCGAATACCTAACATCGTGGTGGATAGGATCGGGTGACACGGCACACTAATTGATCCGTCAACCCGTCAACGCAGGCTGCTAGCCTAATGTAGCCATTTCGGATCCCATGTTAATTTTGGGTATTTAATGTCACATTCGTGTTTGTACTATAGTGTCGCAAACCAAACAGATGTCATTTTATTTATAAGCAAATTTATATTGGTTTTATTGCAAGTCATTCATTGGTAGGGAGTTATTGATATACATCACTCTCTATAATCTAAATTCAATCTTTTCCTAATTAGATATGAGTATTATTTACAAAAAAATGGTCGATTACAATCAATGTAAAAGATGTTAGTGTAAGTTAATTTATATACAATTTAAGTTAAAAGATCAATTGTTAGTAACATGTTAAAGCTTAAGAATATCTACAAAGCTAAAGCTTACAAATACTAAGTCAAATTTAGGTTACTTTATTTTACAATGCAGTTATTTATATAGAAATCACATGTAAGTATCTATCTATTTACACTAATACATATCCAGGTTAATATTAAAAGAATAAGGAGGAAGACATATATATGCTAATGGCTTGAAATTTCATATGAAGACAAGGCAAAAAGGAATGAATTTAAATTAATATTTACACTTAAATTATTAATATATAGAAGATCATAAGTAGAAAGTGAAGGATTAAATGATTTACAACTAAAATGTGCCTCAACAACTATACACATAAAGGCAAAAATAGTACTTACTTTATATAACCTTATTTATGTAATAAACACATATGTGACACCCAGTTAGCACTTGTCAATTAACTTAATTTAGGATTTACTCTCCTTGTTTCATTATCAACACCATAAAGAGCCCTCAACCTTTCTTGCAACACCAAAAAGATATGGACTATCCTTTCGATGGATCAATGGCTGGTCACCCTCAACAGCGACCCAAACACTACACTATACCTCAAGGCACACACATCACACCTAGACTAACATTGATAGCGCTTGCAGCACACGTGCTCGGCCGTGAGCCCACCCCCAATTAAGGCAATCAACTATTCTGCGCGTTGTTATAAGGATTGTTGTGTGTCCACGCACTTAGTTTGGTAATTGGAGTATTAATTTCAGTCTAATTAGTGAGTTATTATAAATTAAAGATCATAAAAATTAACCATATAGAAGTAATAAATGCATAACTTTAAATAGGTTGATTCCAATTACAAATAAGTAATTTTCATATACTTTACATATGTACAAGTATACACTTTGTGCACACCACCTAATTATAGGTATAGAGTATTTCACATACTTAATATATATATATATATATATATATATATATATATATATGTACACAAGCTAAATAAGCTAAATATATTACTTTACATATTATAAACTTAGGATTTATAAGTTAGTAATACTTACTATTTTACCACATTTTCTGAGGGAAGAAAAATCCCCCTTATAGAGTTCGATAGATCAACGAATTCAACATATGAACCTAGCAAATGCAACGACTCGATTTGGCACCAGAACCAGCTGGTGGACATCTCAATGGATTCGACCAGCCGGCATCCTAATGAATTCATCGTGTCTGATTCATCATGTTCCAGCAACCCCACACATTAAGGATCTGATAACCCCTACAAGGATCCTGTTGACTGAAGCTGAAATGCACGACCATTTTGTCGATATTTATGTTGTTAGCCGCATGACGATTACTCTAATTTCATTAATAGGCAGATCGTTGGATCGTGGGAAATCCGATGATGCTCACGGTCGCAAGTAGTACGGCCTATAAATACTTGGGCTAGTGTGGCTAGAGTTTTAAACAGAATCAGAGATAGAAAAGAGTGAGAGTGTGCTTCTATTTTTCACTCAAAAAAGTAGTTATTTTCAGGAGTACCACTGTCCCCCCAGACGTTAACCCTTCCTGGTGGAACTATGTCACCAACTCTTCAACAATGACGAATGTGATTGTGTTTCAATCGAGATACCTATTAAAGGACCCGATCAATTGGCGTCGTTTGAGGGAAACATACAGTTTTACGACGTTCATCAATTTCAAGCATTTTGCAATGGCTCCCTCTATGCAGCAATCCTCTCATGCTAATCTCGAGAAGCCAAGTCCAACGGAGCCCCATGTCTCCATGTCTAGGAGGGGCCGAGAAGCCGTAGGACCAGCTAAGGAGAAAGAGGTACGGATATGCGACAAACCCGAGCCTTCTCACCAAGAGACACCTAAGGGGAACCCACTCCTGTAGGTGCAAGCGACAAAGGAGCTGGTGGCTAAGCTTTCCACCCTGAGGGCAGAACAACATTTAGTGGTGGATAAGCCCGAAGAAATCCAGTTGTTGAAAGAGAAGGTGAAAATCCAGTTGGAGCCATGAACATCCAACCCCATCGATGACCAATTGAAAGGACGTTGCGTGGTAGAAGAAAATGCATGTCTGTGCAAACAGCTCAAAATGTTAAAACGCGAGCTCACTAGCCAGAAGGGTGAGTTCCCCTTGCTCCACCTAATGCTCCTGTCCCGCTTTCGCGGGAGTCAAATGCGCAATAGGGGGCTCACCCCCCGATCAATGTCATTGGTGGCTCAATCCCCGAGTTAGTCCCACAGGTGACTCGGGCGATTAGGGGTTTATTTATGGTATTATCGTTTGTTTCATGCTGGGTATTAATGGTTGGGGTTTTATATCCGTAACATTTTGTTGGTTTGGAATAGAATGAGGTGGTTTGAAGATATAGAAGGTATCCTTGCAATTCACCTACGGTATGGAGATCAATACGAATTCATGATAAGGTCAGAAGGAGATAAGTATCAGAGAAGGTTATTGGGCTTTACGCTAACATCACAGGATGGTTTCATCTAACCGAATACATGGCAAAGGAGTACCCATGGGAGGTAGGGAACGTACTAATATTGAAGTAAATAAACCCTAAAGTGAGACCGAGACGAGGTGTTGGGATAAAAGTCCATCAGATTTGATGGAAACGTTCAATGCCCATATGCAAATGAGTGAATCAAGGATATTGAGACAATTTACTATGTAGATAGTATGAATGAGCGAGAGAGATTGAAGATGAAGATGAAAAGATTAGGAAACAGGAGTTATCAACATCAGTACTTACTACTAAGGAGTTACCAGAAGTAGACGATTCAAATGGGGTAAATGGAAGCCCTAAACCTGAAGTTGAGAGTTCAAATCTGATCGATGCAAGGCCTAAGGATGCACTTGAAGTGGACGGTTCAGATCTGATGAATGGAAGGCCTAAGGATGTACGTGAAGTGGTTTGTTTAAACTTAAACATGACAGAAAAGTCAACTGTTAGTGGGTCCTAACAATAAAAAATTTCATGTAAGAAAATCTCATGGGAAGCATGTTTATGAGGATAGTCATGTTAGGGAAAAGTTCTGCTAGGAGAAGACTCAGCAATCCATTCAAGAGAACTCCACAAGTTCACTGTAGGAGCAACCCTAGATTAGCATCATCAAGTACTTGTAACGTTGCTCGAATGATAAATGTAAATGAATTTGTGACTGAAATACATGGTGGATCAAGCAATGACGTTGATGTTAGTCAATTTGCTTCAAGTAGGAAGGGAGGGAAGAAGGGTAAGTTGACAAAACCTAACAAGGACAAGAGTGCTTTTAGTAAAGTTCAAGAGTGCTTTTAGTAAAGTTCACGAGGTTGTTGTGGTCAATGATGATAGGGCAGACACAAAGAGCCACTTGATGAGAAGTGGAAGGCTAAGTGGGAGGCTAGTGCAAGCTATTGTGTTTGAACAAGTGGGGAATTCATCTGGGGGTAGTGACTTTGTTGCAAGTTCCATAGATTCATCTGGGGACAATGATGAGTTAGTGTGATTAGAACTAGAATGTGCAAACGTGGTAGATGAAATTGACATTTATGAGGGCAGGAATTTCACAAAAGACATTAAGGTCGGTGAGATGGGTGTAGGGAAGGATCTCAATAATATTGCTCTATTCAAGATGTCCTTGATACGTAACTCACAACCTAAGTGAATCATTCAATTCATGGATAAGTGATGCAAGAGCAATGGTTGTTTGTGACATAGTTGATTGCCTTAGGCAGAAGCTGATGGTTCAATTCCATAAAAGGAGGAGAGCAAAAGAAAATTTGAAGGGTGCTTTGCTTCCTACTGCAATGGAATTCATCAAGGAATTCATCAGGCTATGTAAGGTATAGGTCTCAAAAGCCTATATCCACTTATTCAAATTCAGGGACATTAATCCAAAAAGAAGTCCGAATAGCCCCCTTCAAGGACGAATACCCAAGTGGAAGCATGTGACATAAACGCATTTAATACCGACCAACTGGTGAGGCTTAGTTGAGACGAGCCAACTTGGTAGTATGAAATGAAGGATGTAAGAAATGGATGTAACGGCACCCTCAAACCATTTTCAATGGTTTATTACAGACAAGGAAATAATCCCCTCCAGTCGGGGAGCACAAGCAGGTAATAATGCCTGGTCTTTTCCAATTCTGTGTTCCCTCGAAAACCCCAAAATCAAAGGTTTGCTAGAAAAAGCGAATTTAAAGGTGTATCACGCTACCGCTTACCATAGAGTTGAGATGTAAAAGAGGATGAAACAGCTTTTCTGTAGATGCCCTACATTGTCCCGAAGAGCGTGGAACCTCCTCCAACGAGAGTGGACAACCTTTCTTCTCCAACAACTTCACTACTCTGCCCCAACCACCCCTTATATATAACCTCTTTCATGCGTAGATTCAAAATTTAATAAATCCCGCTGTTATAGGGGTAATTAATGCCCCTGCGCATTTAATCATTACACTCGTTGATGATTTGTTGTGAGATTGTGAGAAGTGCTACAATACGCACGATCATGGGAATCGGGGCGTAGAAATACCTTCATTACAATCGATTAATTTATTTCTCAACAATAAAGAGAGGAGCTTGAGAGTTTTGCTTGTAGTACGAAAAAAAACTAATGAAAATTGGGAGTCACTATCTCTTCGCAGAAGTACGCCTTTTCCATGTGGAACCAGGTCAACAATTCACAAGACTCCCTTCTTTATGATTGCATTGGAGTCGAGTGTCGTAGAACGGGAAAGATCAATTGGCGTCGTAGGCTTGAAGCGTTTGATACCCTCAGTTCCCCAACTTCAACCATTTGCCATGGCCTCTTCTACACACCGTACCTCCCTTGCTACACTAGAGAAGGAAGCCACGGCAAAGTCTACCATATCCGTGTGCAGGAAGTGTCGTCAAATTGCTGGATTGAGTAAGGAAAAGGTGATGCAGCATAGTCACCAAATGAGATGCATGATTATTGTTTCAGGCTTATGGCCTCGAGGTATACAGTAATAAGCGTGCAACTATATAAGCGAGGTTATTCAACCCCGTTATAACATTGTGTAACCCACCAAGAGGCTTCACAAGCCCTTCAAGAGGCCCATAGCGGCATTTGCAGCAATCATGAAGGATACGAAGCTCTTATTACTCGGTTAATCCACTCCATATACTTTTGGCCACATCTGAAGCATCAATGTAAATAGTGTGTGCGCTACTGTGAGAACTGTCAAAAGTTTGCCTCCATCCTTCATCCCCCTCACGGAAGAAATGGTGTCTATCCTATCTACAATCCCCTTTGCCAAATGGGGGCACTCAGGCTTCATAGGCGAGGCTGTGAGGACTGGCAGATGGCTCCCCGACCTCAGTGGTAGACGAGGCTCGCAGTTGATTACTTTCATTCACCTCCCCTTCGGGAGTTAGTATTTTAGATAGGCCCTTAGGCGGGGAGATGGGAGCAGTCAAGTCTTGACTGAGTAGCACTTCCTGAAGTATATCTTGGCTAGAACTTGTAGAAGTCTGCCAAGAAGGAATGGTACCACTCGCACCCTGTGAGCCTGCTAAGGTACTAGCCCCATGGATGCCACGTAAAGGTTGCGATGGCTCAAAAACGCTTCCAACCTCAAAGCCCTTTTTCGTGGCCGCATGCTCAGCCACTCGAGCGAAAGCACTAGGTACGTCATTATATGCTGTCGGGAAACCGACCTTGCTTTTTTCACCTAACTTGCAGGGGCTTCTGCAAGCCCAACTCCAACAGCTCCTTGGTGTTGTGAAGATGAGGAATGGACATTTTCTTCACCACCGGCACCCTCAAAGTCAGATGAATGCTGAATAGCCTCCAACTGTCACACAACAGCAGTGGGTAGTGGAAGAGGGACAATTCCAATGAAACACAAACGGACTTGCAGATACTAGAGAGGTTGGATGATCTAAGAACTAGGATAAACGAATGGGACACAAAGATGGAGAGGTTCAACTATGGATCGAAGGTGGAGAAGGCAATAAAACTCATGCATGGAGTGATGCCAGCAATTACGTTGGTGCAGGAGGTGTTCATGGTTGGTAATGTCTTCAAAAGTGAAGGCGTTGTCACCTAGTTCCTCACACTCCAGGAACAACCACAGGACCTAACCACCATCGAGTACAAGCTCAGGGACATGTGATGTCTATTAACAAACACCGACATTAAGCTTAGCGGATTCCTGGGAAAGGCTCATATTAGGGAATTTTCATTTTTGTTAGTTGACGTGACTTTGCTAGCGATTTGGGTTACTTGGCCTTCATGACATCAAATTTTCCTGCACTCTATATCAGTTGTGAACAATGCTATGTTATGTGATCTTTATTGTTTGAAACCTGAGTTTTTTTGTTTGTGTAAAGGTAAGCGCAAACTTAAATATTTATCCTAACCGCATGTCACCTACAGGCTTTGGCAATTGTAGGTGTACTCCATTAATTCTACGTGAGTGCCAATGTTGCAATGGTGCATAATTGAAGCAAACGTGTGTTTCGCAATCGATTATGTGGAGGTTTACCATCAGTGCTTCATGCAAGCAAACATTTCTTTCGATTTTGCATCGTTGATTCTTTCAATCAAACGCAAGTTGGTCAATATGTGGTTTTGCATCGGTGCATTAACTAAGGAAAGGTGCATTAGGCAATCGGATAAGTGCAGCGGTGCTACAGAATCAAGGGTTTCCCTAGCACCGCACTTGTATGGGAGTGAATGTCATCGGCTGAACATCATATCACTGGTGCAATTTTAAATTTATTGCTTGTACAATGGATGGGTGGGGTGGAGATGCAGCTTCCAATCGCAGCTCCACTAATTATATCAATTATCTGGACTTAATGTAAATGCTTTGCCTATTGTAGGAATGGATCGGTCATTCATTCAGTAACTGCATCAAATGTATGGAACATTCACATTTGTACATGTCAGCATGTTGATGTCCCTACATGAAGAGGAGTACGAAAATAGGACACTTAGGCCAATGCACACTACTATGGGGGGATATGATTGGATAGAAAACATCATGTCAGGCCATGAGGACAGATGTATGCATGTATTCAGCATGAGGCTGGATTGCTTTCTTGGTTTGGTTGGCTGGTTACAGGAATATGCTAGATTGGAGTCCACGGATCGAATGTCTGCGGTAGAGCAGGTTTGCATTTTCTTGTACACCATAGCGCAGACGTCACCCAATAGACGGACATGCGAGCATTTGAGCCACTCTGGGGAGACAATCTCGAGAAATTTCCACAAGATTCTCAACATGGTGGTTGCGTTGGAACCGTTGCACGTGAGGCATCTGAGTGCGGGGACACCTCGTGTCAATAGCAATGCACGAGTTTACCCATACTTTGAGGAAAGTGTACACCCTATTTAACGTTGAAAACAATGTTACTTGAAATTAACTTGATAACACGTGCTTGAATTCCATGTGGAATAGGGAGTCATTGTCGCAATTGACGACTACCATGTGAAGTGTTGCGTTCCCGAGAGTCTTGTTGGATGATATAGGAACCGAAAATAGGAGCTCTCACAAAACGTCCTTGCAACGGAGGACTTCAACATGTTGTTCATGTATGTCGTCGCTGGTTATGAGGAATCCACAAGTGACATGGCGATTCTCCGTTGGGCCTTGGATGAAGGTGGTCTTATGATTCTGAAGCATTGTCGCATACTCGTAGATTGCGAATATGCAAACACTAAGACATTCCTTGCCCCGTATAGGAATGTCACATACCACTTGAAAGATTGGAGTCGAGGACGTCGTACAAGATGTGGTCGACAACATGTTGGACACAAGGAGCGCTTCAATCACAAGCACTCATCTCTACATAGTATCGTTGAGTGCACTTTCCAAGTGTAGAAGAACAAATTTCCAATACTTGACATTCCAACATCTTTCAATCTTGAAACTCAATGCGACATAGTGAGAGCAACTTGTGTGATTCACAACTTCATCCGTCTCTTTGGTAGCGACCCAAAGTTCCAGTCATACGACCCTTGCCTAGCAACTATGGAAGGAGGGCTGAATGGAATGCAGCTAAGGTCACCAAAAGTTGATTGTCACTCAATAGCTGCAGGTCAGGTTTTTAGGGATGCAATTGCAAACCATATGTGGGCAGACCACGAAGCAAGGGGAGGACCTTCTCAGTAGTGAAATTTGTCTGACCTCATTTGCATGTGTTAACTTACCCCATGCCATGCTTGTTTATGTTGAATTAAGATATTGTTGGACATGCAGATGGATGAACTTGTCGTTAATGAATCGAAATTTTGAATGGGGAACGTTATTGCAATGTCATTGTTGGGAAGTTGCCTAAATCCCATTGGTGGTCACCATTCAACGGAGCAAAGTGGTGGGTGTCATCATCCCAACCCCACGTGCAATCGACGAGTACAGAGTATTTTGGGTTACGCTTCTTGTTGAGGGGTTATTTGTTATTTTATTTTCCCTTATTGTACTTATGTTATTTTTCCCTCACCTCTCTCTATATAAAGAGGTGTAGGGACGGCTTGGTAATAATAAGAACGATTCTTTTCTTCAACTTGATATCAAAGCACCAAGTTGGGGACACCAAATAAACCCAAACCCTACCTTCAAGTCCCACCACTACCAAACGCCACCGCCACCACCGACGGCAGTGCCGACGCCACCCCGCCGTCGTTGCAACAGCAGCAGCATCGTCCATCGCCGCCGCTACTGCAACAACTTCTCGCAGCGCCGCCTCATGCTGCATAGCTGCCACCGGTGCACTGCTGCAGCGCCGCCTCAAGCTACAGTGGCCACCGTTGCCACTCTGCAGCATTGCCTAGGGTAGAGCAACTTCCTGCAACACCACCTTATGCTGCTTTAGCACGCCACGTCTTGCCGCTGCCTTGTAGACCACAGTAGCAAACCGCTACAGCCCTGTAGGTCGCCGTCGTCGCCGCTCCAGAGCAACACGCCACCTCCACCTTCTCTCCCAGTCGCCACCTAGGCCACCGGAGAGCAAGCTACTGGCCACCAACACGTTGTAGGAAGGTTCTTGAGTGTTGCGGAGATAGAGTTTTGAATCAAGAACCTTCCTATATGTGGTATGACTCTATGTGATCATGTGGTCTGATTTGGGGTGTGTATTCCCCTTTGTCAATGGCTTTTCGAGTGTGTATTCCCCTGATTGCATGATTAGTGGGGTGTGTATTCCCCAGTGAAGTTTTTGAGATAGTGCTTGTGGACTACGGGATGTGTATTCCCCGTGTTTTTGGTGTTTGATCCAAGATTTCAGGTCTGCTGTCCAAATTTGTTTCTGTGTCTGCAGCTACCATGGCTGCATCCGAGGCTACTAAGGTGTCTTCAAGACAGAGTACAGAAAGCGGAGTGTACAAGAGCCCCTTCTTTACTCCGATTACTAAGTTGGATGAGACCAATTATCCCTATTGGTCTCAAACCTTCCTTATCAATGTGGAGGGTCATGAGAGGAAACATGTGCTTATGGAAGCACCACCGAAATAGAAAATAGGAAAATATGCAACGTGGAATTAGGATGATGCTATGGTGAGCCTAGATCTTAAATAGCATTATTCCTCGGATTGGTGATGAAGTTATGTATTACACTTCTGCCAAAAAGATGTGGGATGCCTTGAAAACTGCCTATTCACATGAGTTGAATTCAACTTGAGTATTCCAAATCCACTATGATTTATGCCATCTCAGGCAGTACTACTCCACTATGAAGGGGCTATTGGAGAAATATAATGCATGTAGGCTGATGTGTACTTCCCCTACATGCAGGGATCACAAGGAGTTTGTAGCCCACATGTTTCTTACATGGCTAAGTGATCACTATTCTGCGGCCCGTTCTCAAATTCTAACTCTCTCCGAGCTTCCTCCTATTGAGGAAATTTACAGGAGGCTAAACAAGATGTAAATTCAACCTACTCATGATGCAGTTGTTACCAATGCATCTTTGGCTCATGCAGCTGTTAGCACTCATGGTGATCGAGGTGGCTTCTTTCGTGGCAAGGGCAGGGGGCGAACTGATGGTGGTTGTGGCAAGCTTACCTGCACTTACTATGGTAGACTTGGCCATGTTGAAGCCAAGTGTTGGAATAAATTTGGTTACCCTACTGTTGCCAACCAAGCCTCTATTACAGCATCTCCAAGTGTGATCACTGAGGCAATATCACTTGCAAAGGCCGACTATGATGTAGTTGTGCAGTGGCTAGCACAGTTAACACATGAGCAGCCTCAGTCCTCCAACATTACACCCTATGCTTCTACTTCAGGTACAAGTGGGTCATGGTTAATTAATTCAAGTCCATCTAATCATTTGACAGAAAATTTCCAGTGCTTTGGGGAATTACAGAAGACACCACGGGATCATTCAGTATAGCTAGCAAACTGTAGAATGCTTCCATCTGTGGTAAGGGAGGGGTATCTGTTACACCATTCATGCATCTTACTGATGTATATTATGTGCCTGATATGACAATGCAACTGTTATCTATTAGTTCTAATACTAAGCAGTTGAATTGTCGTGCTATTTTTGATGTTATTGGATGCACGTTTCAGGACAGCGTGACAGGGAGAATGATTGGTGGTGGCCATTGATGAGTCCAATTTATTGGACTAATTTTTAGCCTAAGTTGATTAGTTCCTACATTTTTAGAGTGTATTAATATTTGCATTTAATTATAAAATAAATGCATGCATTATAATTTAGATTTACATAGTTTATCTTGTATTATAAATAAATGCATTTATTTGATTGCAAGAATTCAAGGGCAGCCAAATTTGATTTTTAAGACATCCAAAGCTTAATCTGAACATCTGATGACGTTGACGGATCTTAAACGCACCACATCCCTCTTTCTCACAAAAATTCCCCTCCACGCACGGCACCGCCACCAAGTCCCACCACCAACCCAAGACGGCCGAACTTCTCGCAACAACATCAACTTCAACACATCGCCTCCCCAACAGTTTGGATTTACTCATCAAGTTGCTGGTCAAGGTTCTTGGCAGAAGAAACAAATCGAATGTTATAAAAAGATGACAGCCATCATCTTCTTTGGACCTCCACCGACGAAGCAGACACTATGGCCAGAGCGTGCACTGTGGCCTAAAGCATACTCCTACCTCACCACACCTTCATCGACTCCACGGCGTGCATGGTGACAGCGTGCACGCCCCCATCACCCATCAGAGAAAAAAAAAGCCACCGCCAACCGACTATTCACCATCTTCAACCTCTCCTTTCTTCCCTTCCACCCACAAGAAGAACCCAACACCACCCCACCTCCGCTTCACCCACCACGATCACCAACACCACCGCCACCAACCTGACCACCAAACCCACAACCCCACGCCCTCATCCACACCTAAGCCTCTTCTTCTTCTTCTTCTTCTTCTTCTTCTTCTTCTTCAACCCATCCTTTGTCATAGAAGAACCCAAAGCACCACCGACCTCCACGCTTCGTCCCGCCTTCTCCAATCTCCAACCTCAGCCCTAAACACATTCCGGCGAGCCCAAACACCACTCAAGCGTCCTCATCAACCACAGAGACGGCGAACGGCCACACAGGGTTCGCACGCAATACCGCCACCCTCGACGCCACCAGCCTCTCCTCCGACCGACCGCCAGCAACCATCTCGGCCCGCACTGATATCATCAACGTGAAGCCCTCGTCGAGACGAACCTCTAGATGCAACCTTGTCGTCGGCCATCCCCTCTGCCAAGTACACAGTCAAGGGGAAGCAAATCCCCTATTTTTCCTCATATTAAAAATTACCATATATGCCATTGCGAGATTTCTTATTTTTTATTTTCTGAATCAAAGGAATTTGCATGAATACCCCTCCATTCTATCTGAAGTACTTCTAGTTGAATTCTTTTCATGAATGATATAGAGTATGGGATATTGGTTATAGTGAACAGGCTCTGCTTTGTAGGAGATTAATATTAATAGTGTTTGCCAGTACCAAGATCACGATTCACGTATTTACATGGTATTATATTATGGTGATTTTGCATGTGATTAATTGTTTAAATTGAGAATTTATGTTGGAAATGAGTTGCACCAGTTAGTATACACACCCATTGATATTCCCAAATAAACGAGGCACCACTCACGAGTTTAATAGGCTAGTTCCTCCCTGTGGAGGAGACCTAACTATTTTCGTGGTTAAATTTTGAATTATTAAATGTTTTGATAGTCAATTTTTCACCATAAAAGCATTACGACACGACATTTATGTTAAAAATTTCAACGAAAGCGAAGATTGACTCGTTAGCCATGAGGAGGGGGTACCGACTAGTTCAAAGTCCAGTTGTTGCAGCCTATCGACGACTACTGCAGGAAGTGCTTTGCAGTGGCACAGACAATTAGGCCACCCATCATTGGACAAGCGATGCCATATCATCCCTCACTTGTCTTCCACCATAAAGATTCAATGTGATACTTGTCAGTTAGGAAAGCATCACCATCCCAACTTTCCAGCATCTATCCAGTTTGCTTGTTTTGATTTCCTACATTGTGATGTCTGGGATCCTACTCGTGTGGCAGACCACCAAAATTTTAGAAATTATCTATTATTTTTCGATGATTTTTCACGCTTATCATGAACCTTTTTTATAAGAAATAAATCCGAAGTTGATTCTTTGATTCAGTAATTTGTGATATTTGTGAAAAATCAGTTGCATTAAGAAAATCAAAACAAATAATGTACTAGAATTTTGTACAAAAAAATTGGCTGATTTTTATGGATCACTTGGTATTGTGCATCAGACATCCTGCCCTCACACATCGCAGCAGAATGGGATTGCTAAGAGAAAAAGCCGTCATATTTTGGATACAGCCAGAGCATTACTTATCCAAAACAGTGTTCCACATAGTTATTGGGGAGATGCAATCCTTATTGCCTGTTATCTTATTAACAGGCTTCCTTCCTCTGTGCTACATAAGCAGATCCCATGAAGTATCTTATATCTTGATGCTGACTTATTTCTTGTACCACCAAAGACTTTTGCTTGTGTGGCCTTTGTACACCTCCCTAGACCTGGTCGTGATAAATTGATACCAAGGGCAGTTAAGTGCGTGTTTCTAGGATACTCACGCACACAGAAGGGATACAAGTGTTTTGATCCCATACACTAAAGGCACTATGTGAGTGCGAATGTGTTCATAAATCTATCCCTTATTTCTCTACCTCAGGTCATCAGTTGAGAGAGGTGGACGTAGCTGCTCCTATGCCTATACTTCCTATAGCCTTGGAGGACTTTTCTCAAAGTAGTAGCGTATTTACTACAGATCAGATCGTGGGCACCTTCAGACCTGTACCACCTAATGAGAAGACATTTAAGGATGATACATATCAGCTAACAGTCACTTACAAAGAGAAGACACACCCCCCCATCTTCCTCCGCTCGAAGCCCTCGCGGGTCATGTACCATATGTTATATCACCGGCAGATTTCTTTTTAAATAATTAAGGGCTTCACACAGTATTACTCTACCCCAACGTAAAATGCATCACCCTTGGCACAGGGTGCCATGCATTTTTGGCAACGTGACTTTGATTGGAATTCTAATCACAAGGTATAACGATGGTGCGACATATTCTCCTCAATGCTGGTTACGTGTGCAAGAGAGATTGAGTTTACGAGAAATTTTGCAGGTCTTATTTGCAAGTTGCTGTGTACGAGTTGTCTGATAACCAGCTAAGCTTGAAGTTGATCCTGGGCGTAGAATGAAGTGGCCAACGAACCAATATGAATAAGTGAACAAAGTTTCCCTTGATGATGTTGTTTTCCTGCTACTGCGAATTAATAAAGATTTCTATTACCAAGATAATCCTAAAGAAGATTATATTTTTTAGTTAGGTAAGATATGCATTACTAACTTGTATCTACATAATAAGTTAAGGTACATAAGTTAAGTTATATGTTTGCAATTAACATAATACAAAGTTTAAGTAATTTAAGTAGTTAGTAGTTACTATATATATATATATATACACACGTTATATTTTAGATTAACTTGGTATTAGATAATTTAAGGCAAGCAATAATTAAGGTAGTTGTTAATAGGTAATTATGCAAAGTAAATTATATTCATGAAAGTGATTACGCTTAAGGTATTTAAATTAAGTTCTTAGTTTACTTACAAATATTATATAGACATCAATAACTTTAATTTGTTATTGAAATTTATAAAAACATTGTATATCGAACCTTAAAATAAATATGCACCTAATTTCTTATGGCATTGTGATTTTCCAATTTCTTCTTTTATTGTGAATTTCACAAAGTGGAATTATACTACTTTTAAGCTGCAATAGGACAAAGATCAAGCTCAACCGGTTGATAATGGAAATCAGCAAGTCTATTCGTACATGTTTTCAACCAGTTGTGTCCAATTATCAACCGGTTCCTTTTGTTATATGACTTAGGTGTTTTAATTTTGCACCGATGTATTTTGGTTTATTATCTTTTGGTTCTATACTATTATGTCTTATTTTTGTTATCTCTAATATCTTCATGTAGATCGAAATATTGAAGTTGTATGACATTCAACTCTTTTGAAGCTCATTGATTAAAGAAAATCCTCATCGAGGTGGTCTTCAGTATTCAAGAAAGAGCCCAAGTTATGATAAAGATGCGAAGACTTTGTTGCATATAGGGAACCTTATTTGTTCGAGTGGTACCCCTAGTAGAGAATCAAGTAAACATCATTATTATTCCAAGAGGTAGACAACTGATGAGGGAAGAAGAATTCTCTCCATAAACTTCGATATATCAAAAGATCCGACTTGGTATCTTGCCGAATCCGGGTGTCTGAATCCAACTACCTGGCATTTGGGCCAACCCGACCTACGATCGTAACAAATCTAGCCACCTGATTTGGTAGCAGATTCAGCTAGTCGACATATTGACGGATTTGGCCAACCGGTCTCTTCGCAGATTCACCATGAACCGACAACCCGGTGCACTCGATAACCCCTCAAAGGGTCTTGTTGACTAGAGATGATATGCGTGTATGCCGTTGCGATATTTATGTTACTACACATTTGATAGTTACTAAATTAAATACCATTAACGTCATGGGTTCGTGGGAAACCCGACGAGACCCATTATAAGAGCTACCTTGTCCTATAAATACCTGGGCCGAGCTACATTTACGTTTTTACACATTCAAAGAGAGGAGCAAATGTAATCCAATCAATTGGCGTACACCTTTTTAAGTGGAACTAGGTCATCAATCTCCTGTGTTCTTTTCCCGTGATTGCACTTGAGTCGAGGGTCCTACTGTAAGGGTCTCAATCAATTAGCTTCATCTGTGGGAACTTGATACTATTACCACATTCCTCGAATTTAAGCTTAGGCAATGGCTCCATGTCCTTGTCACTCTCGCGCTAATTTCAAGAAGCCTGCTCAAGCGGAATCCAGCGCCTCTATATCGAGGAGAGGCAATCTTGGCCATGCTGTCGAATTGAGGAAGGAGAAGGAGGTCCAACCTAGCCTCCAACCTGAACCTCCCTGCTAGGAGAATCCTCAAGGGAATCCAATCCTCTAGATGCAGGCAAGGGAAGAGGAATATGATCCCTAGTTGGCGGCCTTGAGAGTAGAGCAACATTTGGTGGTGGAGTAGGTTCATGAGATCCAATTGTGCCAACAATATGCAAAAATCTCAAAAATCCAGCCCAACTAATGACAAGCTAAAATGGCATCGCATGGTGGAAGAACATATTGGCCACATGTGCGTCACATGGTCTACTTAAGGCTCCCCTCCTACCTTCGCGGGTGTCTGACGAACAGTCAGGAGCTCAACTATGGTGACCAGGGTGGGAGGTTCAATCCCCAAGATTGTCCGGCGAGTCACTCGGGCAATGAGGTTAATACGTCACCAGGCTTGTGTGGCTACGGACCTCTTCACAGAGGCGGCGAGATCCCGTCCTTGCTAAGCACAATGAGACGTCAGCTCCCAATTGCTTCGTTGCGAGTTATCGAAAGGTAATGCTGGTCCATGGCTGTCCAGATGGAGTACTTTGTCGGGTATTCCCATCCTATTTATCTGACATGGTGCATGAGTGGATCGATGAAATGTCAGCAAGGCAGATAACGTGGCTTTCATTGGCTATCTAACAAGTTCTACCTGTACTTTACCGATCATCAACGGGTTACAGATAACCGGTAGAATTTGTCGAAAGTACGACATCGATGGGAGAAGTCTTTCTGATCCTACCTTGACCGGTTGAAGACCTAATGCTTCAAAGTGCAAGCTGCCCCATGATGCCATTGCCATCAAATACTTCAAGTCAGGCCTACTGACCCAGAGGTTTCGCTATCATATTGATGACTTCCCGCCAAGAGATATGGCGGAACTTTGGGACCGAGCTACGAAGTTCACAGGATGATTCATATGGTGAACAGTCACGGAGATGATCGGTACTCCCCTGATGATTACAACGCCTCTGTGGAAGTAGCCCTAGTTTCAATATGCGGGGTCAACTGCTTAAATCACCTAATATGAAACTTCTCAGACCATAAGGATCGGCGAAATAAGGGCCGACCTAATGGAAAGTTGCAAAGACGAGACGTCGCAATGATTAAATGCACAGGGGCATTAATTGCACCTAGTAAATAGCGTGATTTAATAAAGTTGACATCTGCACATGACAGAGGCTATAAATACCAAGTAGTTAGAGTAGTAAATGTTTCGCACCCCCCTTCGTCGCTGCATAAAGAAAAAACCCTACACCTCCTTGAAGCCGCCACGCCCAGAGGAGCAAAGCCATCGAAGGGGGATAATCGTATACTTCATCAGAGTTAGCCATATTTACAAGACGATGTCGAGCATTGCCAAAAAAGCTAAGTCCTCTTAGCCAAAAAAGCTAAGTCCTCTTCCGCACCTCAACTCTCTGGCAATATGCTAGTACTTTAAACCTTTAAATCCGACTTCTATAGTAGACCTTCCATTCAAGGGTTTTTACGAGAACATGGACTTGGAAAAGTCCAGTTCCAAACTCCACGCGTCCTTACCGGCCTATGCTCCCTGGCTAGAGGGGATTATTTTATCATGTGTAAATATGCCATTGAAAATGGCATTAGGGTACCTTTAAATCCTTTCCCTACATCCTTTCTTTCATGCTACCATCTTGCCCCTTCTCAATTAAGCCTCAAGTGATGGCCTGTATTGAATATCTTTACCATCATTTGCTTTCATTGGAGCATCCACCTGGGAATCGGGTTATTCCGCCTTCTCTTTGGGTTAATGCCCCTAAAAGTGACAAAAGGAAGGCCCCCGTCTAGAGCCTATACCTTGTATAGTAGGCGGACTATATATAGAATAACCTACCTGCCGAACAACTTAAAGGGGCAAGACCACCACTTTTTCCTTCTCAATAATGTGGAGAAATTAGAAGTCCCCAACGGCTGGTAGAATCCACCTGAGAAAGATCTGCCACCCAACCCCCACGAGCTTGATCCAGCTGCGGATGGGGACGTTGAGAGACTAATAGTATTTAGGTATATAGCTCAGTCCAAATTGAGGTGGTCAGACGTCTGGGCAACACTCACATGGGTGGCACATTCTTACCCCACTGCAAGTAAGTCTCGAGGTGATGACTTTGGATATTCTGCACATTATGTAAAAGTAATCATTTTTCTTTTTTCCTTTGCAGCTTTTGAACGATTAACCAGGTCGAACACTCGCGAAAGGCATTCTCAGAGTTCACACGGTGGTAGTTGGGATGAAGGGAAGAGGAAATCCCAAGGGCAAGGCGAAAGCAGTCGTCCATCCTGTTGCCATGAGAGCAAGAGAAGAGAGAGAGCGGGGGCTTCCAGCAACCCTGAAGAGGCACCACTCAAAAGGAAGATGAGACAGTCGGAGGCTATTCAGCTTTCATCTGACTCTGAGGATGCCAGTGGTGAAGAAAATGTCCATTCCTCATCTTCACACCACCAGGGAGCTGCTAGAGTTGGGCTTGCGGAGGGCTTGCGGAAGTCCCTGCTGAGTCAGGCGAAAAAGGCAAGGCTGGCTTCCCGATAACATGTAATGGTGTACCTAGTGCTTTCGCCCGAGAGGCCGAGAAGGCGGCCACAAAAAAGGGCTTTGAGGTTGGAAGCATTTTTTAGCCACCGCAACCTGCACACGAAATCCATGGAGCTAACTAAGGTTAGCAAGCTCACAGGGTGCAAGTAGTTCCATTCCTTCTTGGCAGACTTTCACAAGTTCTAGCCAAGATATACTTCAGGAAGCGCTACTCAGTCAAGACTTGACTGTTGCCTTCCACCCCAACCCTATCTCACTACCTAAGGGCCAAATCTGAAGTACCGTCTCCCGAACGGGAGGTGAATGAAAGTAATCAACCGGGAGCACCATCTACTGCTAAGGTCGAGGAGCCATTCGCCAGTCCTCACAGCCCCCCGCCTATGAAGCCTGAATGCCCCCATTTGGCAAAGGGGATTGCGGATAGGATAGGCACCATTTCTCCCAGGAGGGAGATGAAGGATGGAGGCAAATTTCTGACAGTTTTTATAGTAGCGCACACACTATTTACATTGATGCATCAGATGTGGCCAAAAGTATATGGAGTGGATTAACAAAGCAATATGAGCTTCATATCCTTCATGATTGCTGCAAATGCTTTTATAGGCCTCTTGAAGGGCTTGTGAAGCCTCTTGGTGGGTTACGCAATGTTATAACGGAGTTAAATAACCTCGCTTATATAGTTGCACGCCTATTACCATATACCTGAAGGCCATAAGCCTGAAACAGTAATGATGCATCTCATTTGGTGACTACGCTGCATCACCTTCTCCTTGCTCGATCTAGCAATCTGACGGTGCTTCCTACACACAGATATGGCAAACTCCGCCATGGTTTCTTTCTCTGGTGTAGCAAGGGAGGTACGGCGTGTAGAAGAAGCCATGGAAAATGTTTGAAGTCTAGAAACCAAGGGTATCAAACACTTCAAGCCTACAGCGCCAATTGATCTTGCCTGTTAAGCTACAACACTCGACTCCAAAGCAATCACAAAGAAGGGAGCCTTGTGAATTGTTGACCTAGTTCCACATGGAAAAGGCGTACGTCTGCGAAGAGATAGTGACTCCCAATTTTCAATAGGTTTTTTTTGTAGTGCAAGCAAAACTCTCAAGCTCCTCTTTCTCTATTGTTGAGAAATAAATGAATCATTTGCAATGAAGGTATTTCTACGCTCCAATTCCCACGATCGTGCGTATCGTCGACCCTTCTCACGATTGCACAAATAAATCATTAACGAGTGTAATGATTAAAGGCGTAGAGGCATTAATTACCCTAGTGGGATTTATTAAATTTCAAATCCGCACGTGAAAGGGGTTATATATAGGGGGTAGTTGGGGCAGTAAATGCTCCTACACACCGCTTTGTCACTGCAGGAGAAACCCTAACAATGTTGGAGCCACCGTCCCCAGAGTAGCGAAGCTGTCAAAGAAGGTTGTCCACTCTTGTCAGAGGAGGTTCCACACTCTTCGAGACAATGTAGGGCATCTATAGAAAAGGTGATTCATCCTCTTCTAGGTCTCAACTCTATGGTGAGCGGTAGTGTAATACACCTTTAAATCCACTTTTTCTAGCAAACCTTCGATTTTGGGGTTTTCGAGGGAACACAAAATTGGAAAAGACCAATTCCAAGCTCCGGGCATTATAACTTGCCTATGCTCCCTGGCTAGAGGGGATTATTTCCTCGTCCGTAAATAAGCCATTGAAAATGGATTGAGGGTGTCCTTACATCCCTTTCTTACATCCTTTCTTTCATACTACCAAGTTGGCCTCTCTTAACCAAGCCTCACCAATTAGTCGATATTAAATGTGTTTACTGTCATATGCTTCGACTTGGGTATTCATCCTCGAAGGGGGCTATTTGGACTTCTTTTTGGATTAATGCCACTGAATTTGAATAAGTGGATATGGGCTTCTGAGACCTATACCTTACGTAGCCTGATGAATTACATTGCAGTAGGAAGCAAAGCACCCTTCAAATTTTCTGTTGCTCTCCTTTTATGAAATTGAACCATCAACTTCTGCCTAAGGCAATCAACTATGCCACAAACAACCATTGCTCTTGCATCACTTATCCATGAATTGAATGATTCACTTAGATTGTGAGTTACGTAATGAAGGCATCTTGAATAGACCAATATTATTGAGATCCTTCCCCACAACCATCTCACTGACGTCAATGTCTTATGAAATCCCTGCCCTCGTAAACGTCAATTTCATCTCCTACGTCAACACATTATACTCCCAATCCCTCTGACTCATCACTGCCCCCAGATGAATCTATGAAACTCACATCAAAGTCACTACCCCCAAATGAATTCCCCACTTGTTCAATCACAATAGCTTGCACTAACCTCCCACTTAGCCTTCCACTTCTCCTCAAGTGGCTCTCTGTGTCTGCCCTATCATCATTGACCACAACAACCTCTTGCACTTTACTAGAAACACTCCTATCCTTGTTAAGTTTTGTCAACTTACCCTTCTTCCCTCCCTTCCTACCTGAAGCAAACTGACTAAAATCAACTTCATTGCTAGATCCACCATGTATTTCAGTCAAAACTTCATCTACATTTGTCATTGGAGCAACATTACAAGTACCAGCTGCTGATGATGCTAATCTAGGGCTACTCCTACATTGAATTTCTAGAGTTCTCTTCAATGGACTGCTGAGTCTTCTCTTAGCAAGACTTTTCCTAACATGACTATCGTCATAAACATTCTTCCTATGAGATTTTCTTACATGAAATTTTTTATTGTTAAGACCAACTACCAGTTGACTTTTATGTCATGTTTAAATTTGAACAAACCACTTCACATACATCCTTAAGGCATCCATTCATCATATCTGCATCGTCCACTTCAGGTGCATCCTTAGGCCTTGCATCCATCAAATTTACGCCGTCAACTTCAGGTTTAAGGCTTCCATTTACCCCATTCGAACCATCCACTTCAAGTAGCTCCTTAACAGTAAGTGCTGATGTTGGTAACTCCTATTTCCTAATCTTTTCATCTCCATCTTCAATCTCTCTTGCTCATTCATACCATTTACATAGCAAATTGTCTCAATATCCTCGAATCGCCCATTTGCATATGGGCATTAAACATTTCCATCAAATCTAATTCACTTTTTATCTCAACACCTCGACTCGATCTCACTTTAGGATCTATGTACTTCAATATCAGTACATTCCCCACCTCCCATGTGTACTCCTTCGTCATGTATTCGATCAGATCAAACTATCATGTCATGTCAACGTAAAGCCCAATAACCTTCTCTATACCTCCCTCATACTTATCTCCTTCTGACCATATCATGAATCCGTATCGATCTCCATACCGTAGGTGAATCGCAAGGATGCCTTCTTCACCTTCAAACCACCCCATTCTATTCCAAACCAACAAAATGTAACGGATATAAAACCCCAACCATTCATATCCAACATGAAACAAACCATAATACCACAAGTAAACCCCTCATCGCTTGAGTCACCTGGGGGACTAATTCGAGGATTGAGCCACCGATGACATTGATCGGGGGGTGAGCCCCCTACTGCCCATCTGACTCTCACGAAGGCAAGACGGGAGCATTAGGTGGAGCAGCGAGAACCTCACCCTTCTGGCCAATAAGCTCGCATTTTAACATTTCGAGCTATTCGCACAGACAAGCATTTTCTTCTACTACGCAACGCCATTTCAATTGATCAATGGGGCAGGATGTTCATGGCTCCACCAACTGGATTTTCACCTTCTCTTTCAACAGTTGAATTTCTTCGAGCTGATCCACCACCAAATGTTGTTCTATCCTCAGGGCGGCAAGTTTAGCCACCAGCTCCTCTCTCGCTTGCACCTGCAAAAGTGGGTTCCCCCAAGGGGTCTCCAAGTGAGAAGGCTCAGGTTCATCGCGTAGCCGTACCTCTTTCTCCTTGGCTGGTCCTGCGGCTTCTCGGTGCCTCCTAGACACGGAGACACAGGGCTCCACTAGACCTGGCTTCTCGAGATTAGCATGAGAGGAATGGCGCGTAGAGGGAACCATTGCAAAATGCTTGAAATTAATGAACGTCGTAAAACTATACATTTCCCTCAAACGACGCCTACTGATTGAGTCCCTTAATAGGTATCTCGATTGAAACACAATCACATTCGTCATTGTCGAAGAGTTGGTGACCCAGTTCCACTAGGAAGGGTTAACATGTGGGGGGACAGTCGTACTCCTGAAAATAACTACTTTTTTTAGTGAAAAATAGCACACTCTCACTCTTTTCTATCTTCGATTCCATTTGAAACTCTAGCTACACTGGCCCAAGTATTTATAGGTCACGCTACTTGCGACCGTGGGTATCATGGGATTTCCCACGATCCAACGATCTGTCTATTAATGAAATTAGAGTAACCGTCGCAGACTAACAGCATAAATATAGATAAAATGGTCGTGCATTTCAGCTTCAATCAACAAGATCCTCGTACGGGTTATCGGATCCTTAACGTGCGAGGTTGCCAAAGCATGATGAACCAGGCACGATGAATCCGCTAAGATGTTGACTGGCCAAATCCGTCAAGATGTCCACCAGTCGATTCTGGTACCAAATCGAGTCGCTGCATCTGCTAGGTTCATATGTCGAATCCGTTGATCTATCGAACTCTACGAGGAGGATTTTTCTTCCCTCATCATATACAGAAAATGTGGTAAAATAGTAGTATTACTAACTAACTTATAAATCCTAAGTTTATAATATGTAAAGTAATATATTTAGCCTATTTAGCTCATGTACAATAATATATATAAATAAGTTAGTAATGTTCCGTAATAAATACATCTAATTTAAGTTAGTAATTTAACTAATTATAGAGCTAAGTTCTATTGTATAATTATAATATATTGTCTACTATTAACCTTATAAATCATAAGTTATAGGTATATAATGTACATAAGTATTGAATGTATACAAGTAGCGTCTATATGTAAGAATAAATCTAACTTATTAAATTAAATTATTAATGAAATAAGCAAGAATATGAAATACTCTATACATATAATTAAGTGGTGTAAATAAAGTGTATACTTATACATATGTAAAGTATATGAAAATTACTTATTTGTAATTGGAATCAACCTATTTAAAGTTATGTATTTATTACTTCTATATGGTTAATTTTTATGATCTTTAATTTATAATAACTCACTAATTAAACCATAATTAATATTCCAACCACTAGACTAACTCACTACGCAGACATGCAGCAGTGCTTCTCATAACAACGCACAGAATAGTGACACATTGGTAGCATATAAATCACCTATGCCATTTTAATTATATCGAATGTGTTCATTGTCTACCCTAATCGAGGATGGGCTCACAACCAAGCACGTGTGCTACAAGTGCTATTAATGTTAGTCTGGGTGTGATGTGTGTGCCTTGAGGAATAGTCTAGTGTTTAGGGAGCTATTGAGCATGGTCGGTCGTTGATTCGTCGAAAGGATAGTCCATATCTTTTTGGTGTTACAAGAAGGAACGCTGAGGGCTCTTTTTGGTGTTGGTAACGAAACGAGGAGTAAATCCTAAATTAAGTTATGACATCCAAATGGCGATGTTTGCTGATAGTGATCACCGACCGTAAATTGTTGTCACTCGATGTGTTACGCGAGCTTCGGGTGCTAACATGAAATGGATCTTCGTATAAAGCATCGGTGCTACCATCAAGTGCAAATCGACATAGCACCAAAAAGAAATGCATCAATGCGGACATGAAAGGGCATGCTGGTCGAAATGCAACAATGTAAACTGAAGTATTTTCTGGTGAAATATGATCAATGATAATATGAAGAGCATACCGATGGAAACACACTGGTGCAAACATGAATTGCATACGGTTGGAATCGCATCAGTGCGACCGATGGAATCACATCGATGATAACATAAAGTGCATCAATGAAAAATAATGGAGAGGTGGTTCGAATGTCTACGGAGGTAGACTTTTGCACCGGCGTAACCGAATGGTTGTACATCGACATTCATGCTATCATTTTACCAAAGGTCGGAGAGTATAAATGATTGCAAATGGGAAGCATTGTCGATGAAAATGGCATTACGTGCGGATAAGCCATGCGAACAACTACGGCAAGGCATTGTGCACCGTAATAGGGTGTAGGTTTGCAAACCTACAATGATGCATTACAATCGGTGAGATGAACAGATTATCATTAGATGGATTTTGTCAATCTAATGGCAAGTGATGTTGCTAGGGAGCTTGCAGTAGGATATCGAGATAATACAAAAATCTTATTCATGGATGGAAAGCGGTTAATATTAACATCGTGTACTACATATCAGTAAGCATGGATGAGTTACAAGTACACATTGCTTGTAAGTGGGAGGACCAAAAACGAGGTTTTTGGCAAGCGAAGATCCAAAAACAGGAAGAATTGTGAAGTCAACGTAACCTAGAAATGGACATCCCTACCCGAACTGAAGTGTGTCAAAACAAGGAAGGCGGATGTGGCTCCATATGAACTTCTCTTTGAAAAGGTTAATCTGCTTTATTTCATCTTCGGACATCGAATGGCAACGATTGTTACGATTTCCATATGCAAACCATATCGAACTGAGTGAGAAGTATACATAACATATGGAATGTAGGGTGAGAACACATGAACAATAATTCAGGTAGACAAAGCATGTGAAACGGGGATTGAACACTAGAAGAAAGGATTAGCAAATACCGTCACCAGTTACGAATACACAGTTCATCAACCAGAGCAAGCAATGATACAAATTAATTCAGCATGCATCGAAGAAAGGAATAACCAAATACCACTACAACTACTAGGAAAATTATGAAGACAAAGGGGCATTGGAAGTGGAAGTCAAATTTGCCTGAGCTTTTGATCGATGAACCCACATACATATTGAGGGCAATCCATCAGCGTAAGGAAGTGGGTGAGCATGGCTTCCACAATGAAGACATGTTAGACCACAAAAAACTCTTGCGGTAATGTCCTTCGTGCAATCACCCTCCTCATTATAGATATTGCCCTTTCCAACCTCAAGTAAGGGTCTAATTTATCAAGCTTTCCTTCCTAGGCACACAATTCTATTGTCAACTCCTCCATCCTATGTACAATAATCTGGTGAGTAGGATAACCTTGTCAGTATCCCTTCTCCGCTTACGACTCATTTTGTAGGGGTGGCCTATACGTCCCAAGTCCCCTATACTAGCATCTTCATTTGTACATTCATGAAGCTGAACGAGCATTCGACTAGGTTTCGTCTGCTGAGGGATGTTGCCACGCCCCGCTGATGCTGATGAGGTGGTGGAATGTAGGTTTAAAGGGGAAGTCGCATGATTGGCATCAGAGGTCCTACCCAAGTAGACTATGAAGTCGTTGCCCTCACATAGTTCATGCATGTGGCTGAAGTAATGAAAGGGTTTCTCTCTGTATTGACATAACCAATTGGGCAACTGTGTTGAACCAGTATGGGAGTATTCAACATTACATTTTCGACCCATTGTCAAGGCAAATGTATTTACATGTTATTACCCCATCCCATGCTGAAACATATAGTGGAATAGGTTGTTGGTGGACATCATCCCAACCCCATTGAGGCCTTCGTCTAATGCAACAGTAGTCCGCATGCTTGCTTTGCAAAACCCTCCATCAACTACCCAGTTGGACAGTACTATATTGGACTCCGATTCTCTCCATCAAAGCATTGACAATGTACACCCATCCCTAAGAATTGAAATCATCCCTGATGTAGTAACCCTCTCTTCACGTCAAGCATCACTTCAAGCAAAATCCCATCATCTAGTGGTTGATGATGGTCTAGACTCAACCTCTGCACCATCCGATGGCATGCATTGCAACAAGTGAATTCAATGAGGTGAAATTTTACTCTCAATGCAGCATGCAAGTGTTGTAATGTGGTGAGATATCGTGGTAACAATCGAACTAACGAAAATTAAACTAACAATGTTTCATACCATTGAAATAACCCCAAGTTTGTTTAAATGTGTGGATAATCGTACCTCAACCGATAGGAGAGGCAAAGGTCACTCATGACGAGAGTGACCGTGGTAAATTACACCAAAATCGAAATAATGCAACAAATCACCGATGGATTGATGATCACCGAGAAACACACCGATGATGAACCGATGACATTGTACTCGGTGATTTATTATTTCATACATCGCCTATGGTGAAAGTGCACACACATCTTATCCTACTTGGTTGGGGAAGGGGGGTAGGGTTGGCAATTCTTGCATACAAGCATATCTTCAGATGAAATGGGTTACATCCTCGCACATGCACATGAACAACCAAGATATAGCTGAAAAGGGTATATACCTGTTGTTGCAACGGGCCAGACAACATTGTAGCTTGTGGGTGTTGAAGGCAATAACTCGGGACACCCAGCAAAGGAAGACAAAGATGGCTAAACACGTTACCTCATCCTCATCATGTGATATCCTCCTACTCCGTATGCTCGGATGGGGCGACTGTGCCAACACCGTAGATTCTTGCAAGGAGGTGGAAACAGAGATTACCTCATCGCAAATGGAAATCGATCGACAAGCAAAGGGAGAAAACGCAAACCAAAACCCACTGGATGACAAACACAATAAACACTCGGAACTTGGACCGATCACCCTACATACGACGAACGGGACCAGACAACCACGACAGGTGGGCGACACATACGACTAAGTTGCTTAAAGTCAACAGTCAACACTAAGGAAAAGGTCCTACGAACCTTGAGCAATAGCAAGTGAAGATGCAAGAGAGATATAGATGTCACGGGTAGAGAACACCGATGAGCGTCGTCCAAAAGCAACCAATTATCGTGATGCAGCAAGTGAAAAGACGCGATACATATTCAAAAAAAAGGTGGTTGGACCAACCATTATGACCCCACCAAGACGAATGTGCTACTATTCATTATTGTTCATCTTATACATGACACGTCAGCTAATACACTTAGCCATCATCCAAATGAAGCCTTAGACTCTTAACACAACAGGGTCCCCAAACATCAGCATGGACTGAAGTAAATGGAGACACTTCCCTTTAATTTATTCTAAATTGAAATGATACTCGATGATGCTTGCCAAGTTAACATCACACTGAAATAACTCTAAAAACTACAACTTAGGAAACCGACAACAAAGAACAAGGATACTCGAATGACTCAATCGAAGATGCCACTATGAGGTCATAGTAGTAAGAGCTGCAAAAGTAGAAAGGTTCTGGAGAGATAAGCTAAGATAGTAGAAGCCATCTCTCTCAAATCCCCCACCAATCTTTCTCATCGTCCAAAGATCCAACAAGACAAAAAACAAGTCATAAAAAATTGGTCAACATTTTTAGGCTTCGGTTATTTGACTTATGATAAATTCAATGTAAATTTGAGTGCATGTAACACAAAAGATAGACTAAAAAAGAGACATCTGCAACCCGTACACTAAAAGGATTTGAGAGAGACTATACAGACTGGAATAGAGAGGCATTGCATGTGATGTACGAAAAGGTACCGGCAGTAATCCATTCAAATTCGTGAGATTTAGTGGAGAGCATGAGTGCTTGCTATTCCCACTACAAATGCTCAAATAGAAGAGGTGGATTGGGAGTTCAGAAACAATCGATCGTATCTTTCTTTTGAAATGATGACCAGAGGATAGGACATCACATCAATCCAAACTCTAGATCTTTTGAACTCAAGCAAACTTGGTTGGCCCATGGAGGACGACTATCCTGTGGATAGCCATGCTTGATCCAGCACCTATCAGCAATATTAGGTTGAAAGAGCGAATAGTTTTCTATTAGAAAGCCTAGGTGCCTTTATATAGAGAGGCACAAAGGGTAAATTACAAGCATACCCTTACACAATATAAAAACCACTAAAAGACACATAACAAAACATATAATTCAACACTTCCCTTCAAACTGAAACATAGACATCAAGCATACTCAGCTTGGAATATAACTCAAGACGCTTCTTGAAGAGTGCATTGGTGAAGACATCTGCAAGCTGATCTTCAATGGCAATATAAGGTGTAAGTGATCTTGCCAGTAGTAATGATATCTCTGATAAAATGGCAATCCACTTTTATGTGTTTGGTTCGCTCATGAAAGGCAAGATTATTGGCAATAAATGCAACTGCCTTGTTATCGCAATACATGGGAGTAGGACCAAAAACAGACACTCTCAAATCACATAAAGTATATTTCACCCAGAGGAGCTCACAAATAGTATGGGTCATAATCCTATACTCTGATTCTGCAGTAGATCTAGAGACAATATTTTGCTTCTTCCTCCTCCATGTGACTAAGTTGTCACCCACATAGGTACAGTTGCTAGTAGTAGATATTCTGTCCTCATGTACCCCTACATAGTCTGCATCAAAATATCCCAAGACATCCAGGTGGCCATGCTATGAGTGATAGCCCCTTACTAGGAGCTTGCTTGAGGTATCTCAGCACCTGACATTCACCATCCCAATGCACTTCTCTAGAAGACTGCATAAACTGGCTCAATCTTTCAATAGCAAAACAAATGTCAAGACTAGTAACAATAAGATACAAAAGTTTCCACCATAGCATGATATTTGGTAACATTTTCAAGCAATGGACTCTCAGAATCTACAAGTGGTAAAGATGGGTCCATAGGAACACTAGCAAGCTTGCAACCCCACATCCCTACCTCTCTTATCATGTCAAGTACATATTTCCACTGAGATAAGACAAGACCACCATCCACATGTTGTACCTCAATACCCAAAAAATAATTTATCAACCCCAAATCTTTGGTAACAAACTGAGAGTGCAAGAACTTCTTGGTAGCTTTATCCATGTTTCATTACTTCTAGTAAACAGTATATCAACATACGCAATAGGAATTACAGACCCAATGGCTCTATGCATGGTACAAACAGAGTGATCAGCAGTGGATATAATAAAGCCAAATTCTCACACAGCTTTACTAAATTTCTCAAACTAGGTCCCAAGACTACTTAAAATCATAAATGGCCTTCTTCAACCTACAAACTTTCTGACACTCCCCCTCAACCACAAAATCAGGGGGTTGCTTCATGTAAACTTCTTCCTCTAAATCACCATAGAGAGGCATTTTTAATATCAAGTTGAGATACTAACCAACCACTGTTGACTACCACAGAAAGAAGTATCTGCACTGAATTGAGTCTGGCTACTAGTGAAAAAGTCTCAAATAATCAACTTCAAAGGTTTGTGTATAACCTTTGGCAACCAATCATGCTTTAAATCTTTCCATTGTACCATCCAAGTGGCATTTGAGAGTGAACACCAACCTACACCCCATAACAATAGCTCCAAGGGGTATGTCAACAAGTTCCCAAGTACCCTTAGACTGAAGAGCAGCCATCTCCTCCTCTATGGCCAAGGTCCAAGAAGGGTCCTTAGAAGCCCCAATATGGTTCATGAGAATATTTTTGCTATCAACTGCAAGAGATAAAAGTCTCCCTACTGCAGGTAAACAATCAAGTAACATGTAATTGGAAATAGAATATCTAGCACAAGATCGTTGTGGCTTCCTCTGAGCAATAGGAAGATCCACATCAGGTACCTCTAGGGGTGCAGTGTCTAGACTTCCATCTGAATCAGCAGTATCAACAAAGGATGAGCAGGAATAGTAGAAAGTGGTTCCTCTGCTAGTAAAGTAGTGGATGGAGGTCTGTGCTGAAAGTGTTGAGAGAAGATATATGTCACCTCAGGATGTCTAGGATAAGTAATGGGAGGGACAGCATGAGGTAGAGGAAGCTCAAAGGGACTTGAAGGTGCAGCAGTAGGCATAGGCAATGGAACATCCGGGGAGACACAAGGAGACTTCACTATAGTAGAGTAATATGGCATGTCCTCGAAAAAAGTGACATCCTTACATAAAACTGATGTGAAAGAGGATCAAAGCATCTATAGCCCTTCTGAATTCTAGGATAACCCACAAAAATGCACTTAACAGATCTAGGAGCAAACTTATCCACCTTGAATAAATGAACAAAGCAAACACAACCAAACACTTTAGGAGGAAGAGAAAAAAGCTCCCGATCAGGAAACAAAACAAAATAAGGGGTATTCCCATCAAGAACAGAAGATGATACCCAATTAATCAAAAAGGTAGCTATAAGAACAGCATCTACCCAGAAAGTGGCAGGAACATGCATCTAAAACATAATAGTACGAGTAACAACAAGGTGTCTCAATTTGCATTCACCACCCCATTCTGTTAGGATGTATGAACACAAGAGGTCAGATGTATAATACCAAGAGACTGAAAAAACTAAGTTAAAGTAAAATTCACAAACTCAAGCCCATTATCAGTCTGAAACATGCAAATAGTAGTAGAGAACTAAGCCTTTATTTCATTCACAAAATTTTTAATCAATACAGGAGTTTCAGATTTTTCCTTCATCATAAACATCCAACGAACACGAGTATAATCAAGCACAAGGACCAAAAAATACTGAAAATCCTTAGGACTCCTGACCCTACACGAGCCCAACAAATCAGCATGAATGAGGGAAAAAACAGACTCAATACTATTATTACTGCTAGGAAAGGAAACTTTATGATGCTTGCCAAATTGACAGGCATCGCAGGCAAAAGAATCCGAAAACTACATATCAAAAACCCGACGACAAAGAACAAAAACACTAGGATGTCCTAGTCTAAAATGCCACTGTAAAGCAGAACTGGCAAAAGCAGCAGCCATAGAATAATGCTTTGGTGGAAGGTCAAGATAATATAGGCCATCCTACTCAAGTTCTCCACCAATCTGCTTCAACATCAGGAGGTTCTGCAAGGAGAAAAAATGATTATAAAACACTGCTCTACAATTTAATGTTTTAGTAATCTGACTGATAGACATTAAATTCAAAGCAAATTTAGACGTATGCATAACATTAGAAAGAGGTAAAGTAGTAGACAGAGAGATGTCACCCAAACCTATCAAAGGGGACAAAGCACCATCAGCTACTCTGACATGTATGAGAGTAATCGATGGTCTAAGAGACAAAAAAAGAGTAACATCTGTGATGTATAAGGATGCACCTAATTCTACAAGCCAAGATAGCTTACGAACTCCTCTGGCACTAGCAGCGGTACCTGCCGTCAGAGTCACAAAAACACCAGCAGTAGAAGTGGCTTGAATAGACACAAGTTTGTCATATTCTTCCTTGAAAATAGTGATCTGAGGACTGACTTGCTCTTCCTCCTAATGGTACTAACTCCCATCTCCACCGTAAGTGACCTGATTGGCCTGATGCTCTTAGGAAAATCCATGCTTTATCCAGCACATGTCAACTATGTGATTCATCTTGTAACAATGGTCACAAAACAAACCATGTCCTCTACAACGACCTCCTGCTCTTGCTCCACGTCCTTTCCCCCTACCTCCTGGGGTTCCCTACCACAGCAACAGCTGCCATGGCAAAGGAATCAAAGAGTGGGACAAGGTCAGATATCTCAAGTCTGTACAGGCGAGCATAGATCTGCGCAGGTGTAGAGATCTCCTCAAGGGTCATAAGTTGATCCTTAACAAACTTGTATTTAGGATCAAGACCTACAAGCAACTGAACAAAACGAAATGCTTCACGTTGCCTTGCAATAATAGTGACATCTGTGGAGATCAGCTAATAGGTATCCTGCTCATCCAGGAGATTCTTCATAGAGCCATAGTACTCCACAAGGGACAGTTACCTTCCGAAAAGAATGTAACTCCGCAATCACCCTGTAGAAGCAACTGATGTTGCTTAATAGGTCCACTTTAGTGGACTAATTATCTAATTAACCTAGAATAGTTTTGGATATGTATATTATAAATAGTATGCATTAGGAACCATTTAAAGTTTATAATTTTTATCAAGCACTTACATTTTTTCTTTATATCTTTGGTTTTTCTCTTTTTTTTATTCTTTTCTTTTTTATTTCTATACAGCATGCGTTGATATTCTCTCTGCTGCGGATCACTGCAATGCCCGATAGTGGATTAATAGCACGCGACGCTCATGCAAACATGCGCATGCCTTCATCTTCATAAGGCAAAGGGGTGCAACAGCACGAGGCCAAAAAAACCGCGACCACCTACTGCATCGATTCCACTCCACCCATCATGACCGCGATCCACCACTGCGTTGCCTTCCCTCACCACCGCGACAACAACTGCAATCCACCACTGCATGCCCCTCTTCCTTACCACAACCATCTTTACTAAGTCCACCTCCCCACCGCGATCCACCACGCCACCGCAAAGGTTGTGTGGTGATAGGACACGACCACCACTCCAATCGCATACCCTCTTCCTCTTCAAACTCCTACATTCTCCTTTATTACTCACTGAGAACCCATCACCACCACTGTCAACACCATTAGCCGCTTTTTCCTTTTCATCCTTCTCTTTTCTTCATTTTTTTCTCCTTAAACCTCTAGCCACCACCCATTGTTCACCTTCTTCCTCGTTGAGAACCCATCAACCACCGACCACTCACGCTCCACCTCGCCATCTCCAGCTACCATCCTTGACGATAATACCACCAGCGTCCTCAAGCTCCACCACACCTACAGCCACCTCTGCATAACTATCGACAGCAACCTCCATCACCAAAGGCAGGCCACACTCGCCGGCCTCTCCTAGCACCGGCCGACCACGTGTGGCCACCTCACGCCACACCGCCACCACCATCGCGAAGCCCTCGCTCCAACACCTCGTGACCCAACTCCACATCTCCGGCCATCATCTCACACGACCGCCGGCGACTGCTCTTCATCTTCGATTCTTCCCCTGTTTCGCAATAGTAACAAACTCTATTAGTTTTTACACGTATTGTCATTGTCAAATTATTTATCTTATTAATCTATTAAGGTGAATTTGCATGAACATCCAAGTACTCTCATTTAATTATTGCTTCTACTAATCTTCTTGCCCTCTTTATATTATTGTCCCACTCATTGCTCAACAAATTTACAAACATCCTTAAAAATATTTGTGAGCTTATTGGGTTTGTCTCTCCCCGTGGATACGACATCTTAATTTCGTCGTTAAACTTTATTTCATTTAAGTTTTGATTGGAGATTTTCACCACGTAATATTGCTACAATGGAAATCTTTATTTAATTATTCTTGTTAAACGAAAATTATCCGATCATTGCTCTTATGAGAGTATATCTCATGAAGAACCTCCCACACCTTCTTCACAGACACATGACATAACCTACTTTACTATAGGCACCTTCATGCTATTCAACATGCAAGTCGCCACCCAATCACTATCTACCACCCAGTCAACAGACTTGACAGCAGGTTCATCTTGCGTTAGAATATATTTCTTCCGATGTGATCCCACAAATTGGTAAAAGTAAGTAGACCACAGAAGAAAGTTGGTGCCATCCAACTTGATAGAGGTTCCTTACATAAAATATGTGCTCAGGGTAGATATCTTCCCCCACCGAGTCGCTAAAAGGACCCTTATTGTCTTCCATATCACCCAACATGTAGGAAACACAAGATCTAGAGACTGCAATAAGAAATAAGACCATGTATATGTCTGAAATCGTCACCGATCTAAGAATAAAGCCAAAATTGGACCATAGCACAACACCCTTTGGGGCTAGATGAGACGCCAAAGGGGTTGTTTCTTCTCCTTGACCTTTGTTTAGTTGGAGAAGCTAAAAGAAGGGTGACTTCTCACATCACCCCAGACCACACGAATCTCCCACGAGTGGAGATCAACCTCGGGTGGGCCTCAACAGTGCAACAAGGGCATTGCAGTGACCAAGGCCCTGTGGCGCCACAGCACCCTCCTCCGCCACCCCTAGCGACGGTGCCGTCGCTGCTCAGGCACTGCTCCGCCGCAGCAAGGTCCTCCGCCGCCCCTAGTAGAGGCATTGCTACCGTTGGGGCCGCCGCTTGGCCCTCCTACCGGTGGTGGCGCTGCTACTACCGATGGGAGGATCGACCAGAGGTGATTAGGGTGCGATGCCCTTGAGAAGGAAAGGGATCAGGTGGAAAGGGTTCAAAGGCTAGGTTTCGGGATGGGACACTCAAACATCGGTCTAGGACCACTACTATGATACCATGTTAGGTTGAAAGAGAGAATAGTCTTTTATTAGAAACCCTAGGTGCCTTTACATAGAGAGACACAAAGGGTAAATTACAAGCATGCCCTTACACAATACAAAAATCACTAAAAGAAACATAACAAAACATATAACTCAACAAGCAATATGATTCGTTCGACGGAAATGCTCATAGAATAAGGCACCTCACCCATGTCCATGACTAAGAAGATGATGTCCTCTTCCCCTACTTAAGGAGCCACCGCAACCTCAACCACCTATAGAGGCCATAACTGAAGAATCAAACTAAGAAGTAGGCTCGATTATCTCAAGTCTGGATAGACATGCATAGATCTATACAGGAGTCAGAATTTCCTCAAGTGTCATCAATTGATCTTTGACAGCACTATACTCCCGTGCAAGTGTTGTCAAGAACTAAACTGATCGAATAACTTCCCACTACGTTGCCATCACAGATACATTTGCTAAGATAGGTTAATAAGTATCTTGTTCATCCCATAGATTCTTCAATGAACCATAGCATTCAGCCAGTGATAGAGACTTTCTTAAAGGTGTGGATGTCTTCAATAACATGATACAAGCAAGCCATGTTGCTCTTGTAAGAATAAATCTCATGAAGAATATCCTACATCTTTTTTGCAGAGGAGTGTGGCATGACTTGCTTTGCAATGGATTCCTAAATGCTATTCAGCATACATGTGGCTACCCAATCTTTGCCTGCCTCCCAATCATCAATTATGTCCTTATCTGCATGTTCATCCTTGAGGAAAATATATTTCTTTTGATGTGAACCTACAAACCAAGCAAAGGAAGTTGACCGTAGAAGGAAATTTGTACCATCCAACTTAATCAAAGTCCTTTGCATATGAGATAGTGCACTCGCGATAGACACCTTTCCCAACGAATCACTGGAAACGTCTTTACTTTCAGTCGTAATAGCCCAATCTTATAGGATTAGAGAAAGCACAAACGGGAATGGAGAGTTGCATTAAATCATCCAAAAGGGATTTGTAGATGATAGTACCAAGATCAAAACCTAGATAAAACTAGGTTTTAGAAACCACCATACAAGAGAGTCAAAAAAAGACAAGTTGGAGAGCCTGAGTGGCCAACGGACGGCCTAGGCGACGCCACCAAGAGTCGTCGCACCACCGACAAGGGGGCTACTGACCACCAACAACAAGGTGACACTGGAGGAGGGGCTCCCGAGGCAGAGGGAGCCCTATAGCAAGTCAAAGAGAGGTTGAAAGGCCTACTGCAACGAGGAGGGGCTACAATCCCTAGCTAGGGACCACTGGAGGCCAGGCAATGCTGGTGGCTAGCCACTGGAGGCCTCTGGTGAAAAGCATTAGGTTGCAAGTGCTTCAATTCTAAAAAAAACTTGGGTTTAGTTTGTGGGATATCGGACAACTAACCTAGGGTCATCACTCTAATACCATGTAAAGAGGGAAAAAAACCCCAACTTCCTCAAAGAAACCCTAAGTGTCTTTATATAAAGAGACACTAGGGAAGAATTACCTAGTAAGCCCCATAGGAATGGGACTAAGGGTCAAAAAGAAAGAAATATATTTAATAAAACATAATAATAACAATAGTGACTTGTCACATCAATACTTGGTGATTAACATACTAATGCATGATAATAATACTTATATCTCAAATCAATTAATGAATTAAATTTGAACGACCAAAAAGAAGGAAATGGTTTGATTTTCAATAGAATCTAGATCCTTAAATGCACTGCTGCACTGATTTAATATTTACAAGGGTCAACTATGTTGCAATATGTCATAAAAAATAAATGACAAGAACAAAGCACACTCATTGAAAACTTTCAACCCATTACGTGCTAAGAGTTATATCCATATGAAAAATAAGCAGGGGAGACACGGACCTTGTAGCGGTTGATTATATCTTTCAAGATCTTATTCAAAGCATGACCAATGTGGAGACTGCCATTAGCATAAGGTGGTCCATCATGAACTATAAAACTCCCCTACATATTAGAATGGTGTTAAAAATAGAAATATAAAATGGCACCCACAGATACCGGAGATTAAGCATACCCCATTGTTTTTTTCAATCACCCTCTTTAACACATTGTTGTCATCCCATAGATTTTGAATCTCTGGCTCTCTCACTGTCGCATTTGCTCTCATACCAAATGCTGTCTTTGGAAGATCTATTGTCTGCTTATATCTCCCGTCACCTTGTTTGGCATCTAAACAAAAATACAAATTGAACTACAATAATTACCAATCTAGAAATTTAGTAAAGTAAAGTATACCAGTCAACTCATAGAAATGATACAACCATATGTAATGAAAAACATAAAGAAGACAAACAAAATGCTTAAAAAAAGTAGTGATCCTTTCATTATGAATATTTGTAAGAAGAAGAAGCTTTCTACTGATAGAAATTTATATGTTAAAGTTCATTTGGGCATTCTAAAGAAGGGGTTTGAGAAAGGAGAGATGGAACACCTGCATATAATGCTAGTAGAGGGTACGGTCATATTCACATTTATATGGAAGTATGTCCCCATCTTCTTCCGTGGGGCCATTTGTTTTGGATCCATTCAACCATGCGTTCATTAAGCAGCTTCTCATTAGAGAAACAAAACCACACATTTTTCAACCCTGGTTAGATTCTCTCAACCGAATAAAAGTTGTTGTTTTGCAATAATTCTGAAGTATGATTCTCTGAAACAGAACAAAATCACAAAATTACCCAAAAAGACACTTTCCTGCACAAATCTAGAGACAACGAGCTGCACTAAAAAGGATTCATTAGATGTGTAAAAGGTGTACTTCATCCACAGAAGATCCCTAGAAGCCACCATAGTCCTGACAAACTTGCCAAACTAATGAATCTCATTGGAGACACTGATTTGCAATTTTTCCTTTTCTAGCCCAATTCTCTCAACCGAATTAACAGTTACCCTTAAGTGATACATCCTATGTACAATTCTCCAAAATAAAATACAATTGCAAATTGCCCAAAAAGAGCCACATTTTTCCGGTAGAATTATCAACTACGAATCCCCTAGAGTAGCATTCGTCGTTTATTGATTGTGATACTATAGTCCTACTGACCTTGCCATTCATCGTCAGAGAAACTGATCCATGATTTTTCCTTTCCTGGACTGATTCTCCCAACTGAACTATTGGTTACCATTTAGCGACACATTCAAAGTGCAATTCTCCATAACAAAACACCTGAAAGGGTTACCTTTTCCTGTAAAAATCATAAACACGACAAAAAGCACCACTACAATGAATCCACTATGGAAGCATTCCCCATTTATCAATCACAAAAGAAATTCCTTATCCAAAAATAGACAATCCACATAAACCACAATAGTCCAAATGAACTTGCCAAGCTAATGGATTTCATCGTCGAAGAAACTGATCCACAATTTTTTCTTTCGTAACATGATTTTCTCAACCAAACTAAAAGTTACTGTTTCGCAATACATATTTAGTACGATTCTCCAACAAAGAAAAATCGCAAAATTACCTGAAACGACCAACACTTTCTCACAGAAACCATCAACACAACAACATCCTCCACTACGACAAATCCACCAGAGTAGCATTCCCATTCTATCGATAGCAGAAAAAGAAAAGAGACATCTTTTATATCCAAACAGCATTCCAACAAACAACCACTGCCCTTAATGAACTTTCCAAGTCAATGAATTCCACAAACACCATCTATGTTTTCCCCCCAATTAAAAGCAATCCCAACCACTCATCTCCACAGCAACTCCGCAATGCGAAAACAACAGAACCCCGACGTTAAAACAAAAAAGGAAGGCCCCTTCGACGACCAAAGTACCTCCCGAAGGTTTCTTCGCCGCCATGACCGGCCCCCTTCCTCTCCTCTTGGAACCGGACCCCTCCAAACCCCCGCCCGCAACACGGCAGTAACCCACGTAGTAGAAGGTAAGCGGCCGCCAAGTTGCCATTTTTCTGGTCGAGCTCCGGCCCCTGTGCGCGAAACCCTACAAAAGGCGACAAATTTGCACGCGAGAGTTTAAAATATTGGACATGGAATCGAGCGCGGAGGAGAGGAGGAGGAAGAGAGGAGAGGGAGGGAGTACAAGGCGGGAAGAGGCTCGCAGGGCCATGTGGGCCTCGCTGAAGGGGAGGAGGGCGGGGCTCCTCGCCGCCATGGGAGTTGGGAGGACCGGCGGTTGGATTGGGAGATTGCGACTTGCGAGTGTGTGATCTTACTTGTGTGTCCTTGCGTGCGTGTCAATATTAGTGTGTGTGTGTGCGCGTTGTGTTTTTACGAGAGCCGCAAAAGATTTACGATCGGAGGGTCTCTCGCTTGAAAGAGCAATAGTGATCGCGGTGATTTTTCGAGTTCACTTTCAAAGTTTTCTTTTTCTTTTTTTCTTTTGTCATTCAATCACTTCAAAGTGATAAAATAAATACATGGATGTCATTCGATGATACTTTTCTCAATTGAGATAAAGGGAAGAGTATAGAATTCAACTTCAAATTTTATTTACGTTTTCCATTTCTCCTCTCAAAAAGAGAAAGGAAAAAAGGGTGGAACCCCTTTATCTTAAATTGAATTCTCTCTGTATTTGTTGATATTACTTTCTTAATCCTTAACCTCTTTTAATCTTTGCAAAGATATTTGCATCATGTAGTTACTATAGCTAATTATTTATGACTCTTCACTTATAGAATTTTTATTTATATTTTATCAAGTAATCCTGTGTCCCTTAATTAACTATCCACTTCGTCTTAACTAAACTCTCCTAGTTCTCTTTTCCTCGGGGCACACTAGCATACCGTAATAATGTCTCAAGGAGAACTTTTTAATCTTCTAAGTAGAGCCAGGTGTACTTGCCCATCCTTCCAAGTTTGGTATCACAACTAATTCTAGTCAATTATCTCACAATCATATTTTTCCTCATTATGTTTCTTTTGATACTTAGCGTTTGAGCATCCACAACTACTTAGCATGTTTCTGTTCTAGTTTCAACCAAATAAGCACTAGGATGGTACTTGATCATCCTAAGTCTCACAATCCTAATTCATCTCTCTTTGCACTAAATTAATCTAGACACCTAGGTATACTAGACCTAGGCCTATCAATGCTAGTCTAGAAGACAATCAGTCATGCACAAGTCATGGCCTTTTGACTAATCTTGTAAATCATTGTCTCCTAACTAAACTGTGTCATCCTAAAGCATCTTTCAGGAAGAAGGCTTACTAGGGCTAGCAAATCTTTCCACTCCGTCAAAAGTCTAGAAGCATGACACCCCCAAACTCTAACACCTCTATAAGAGGTTATCACCTTCAAATGGATCTAAGTACCCATAGATACGAGCACCAATGCACCAATTGGTTTCACTAGATTAGGTGCTATCCTTGAATTATGGTTTAGCTAAGTAAATGAAGATTCCTTCTCTATTATTTACATCACATCATTTTCACATCTCAGGTCATGGGATAGCATCCTAGATCAAATCATGGTTTCTTCCTTAAGTACATTACTTTTATTCATTTTAGGAATCTCTCCTTAGAATCCATGCCCAAGATTCTTGGATACATCACTTCCTAATCCTTGGCACTTCAATGGTTCCATTTTCCTAAGTAACAGCATCCTAAGCTATTATTCCAATGGGCATCCAACCTTTACTTATTTTTATCTAATACTCAGCTTGATACTCAACCTATAAGTTTGTTTCCCAAATCCTCATCTTCATTGCCTTAGTCTAGGTCTAGATTTAGGAATTTAAATGACCATTTTGGTCCCCCAAACTCATAGCTGGGCCAAGCCTAAGGAAGAATAGTAACCATATTCTTTGATTTGTTCACTACAAATCCATTTATAATCTCTTCCTAACTATTTCTTAATCCCACTAAGTAGTTTTGATGAGACTACATACCTATACCTTATTTATATCATTTTAATGCATTTTATGAGCTTAATGTGCACTGTATCATATGAAATTAGAGTTAAACGCTTTCTAGGCAATTTAACAAGTAGAGAGAACAAATTAAGGTTAATATATGTGTTTTTATGATCAATTGAGTGGCTCTTTTGTCTTCTCAAGAAATTAAAAAGAAGAAGAAGCAAAATAAAGTTCTAATTTCAATAAAAGATACAAAAATAGGAAGCATTTATATCCTATCCAAGATCCCAATTAGGTTTCAATCGCATAAAACCTAACCTCATTTATCAAGTAGGCTTAGATATTTTGCAAGTGGTTCTCACTTAGATCAAGTGAGCTCAATTATTAGCCTAATCAATTAACCTACATCTAACCACAATTGTATCTATATTACAATGCCACATGGCACTCTATCATGTCTTTTGGAAATAAAAGAAAAAAATTAATTAAAATTTTATCCTAAACCACCTTGTCTATCTCCCTCCTCCTCTCTTTATGCCACCTCACCCTTTCTCCCTACAAACTTAGTGCCACTCCTCCCTCCCCCTCTCTCTTCTTCTAATTCCTCATGCCAACTCTTCCCATTCCCCATCCAATTCTTACGATCCTCTTCTCCTTTCCCTATCCCTCTCATGTCAACTTCTGCCCCACTCATATACACGACCCCTCTCCTCTCCCCTTCCTTTATCCATCTCTCCAACTCCTCCTCCTCTCCAAGACCTCTTCCTCCTCCTCCTCCCATGGCTGATCACCACCTCCCCTTCCCCTTCTCCATCTCCATGAACCTCCCCTTTCCCTCTACTACCTTTTCCTCTACCTCATACACACATCCCCTTCATCCTACATCCTCGTCCTAGCTCCTTTTCTTAAGGCATGCAATGAAGACTCTTCTCGACAAGTATGTGCATGATCCAAGGATATCCTCCATGTGCATGCAAGGAACAGCTCCAATGACTATGATTTCAACCTCAACCACTGTAGTGGTTGCTTTGACTTTGACTACATCATCATCTCTGATCACTTATGCCGTCAACTCAATAGGACATTCCTTCTCGCAAGCTTTTTGTTCTCACCGAACTTTCAATACTTGTCGTATCAAGGGATAATTGTATCCATACCCCTGAAATCTTTCATAATTACATTTATACCCTCATAAAATTCATATTTACTTCTATACCTCTACAAACCTCTGTCATTTATCACATACCCTTCCATTAATATTTAACAGTGAAATGCACTAACCAGAGTTGAGATGCAACTATAAGCCATAGTTTAAAGAATATTTACATTCATGTCCATGAAATCTTTCTTCGTTACATCTACACCCTCCTAAACTTCATATTTAGGATTTTTCCCTATTCTTTCTTCTTCCTTCTCTCGTCACCTTCTTCCTCCTCAAGTTCTTGCTACACCTCCTCATCGAAGGCCTTCTCCCCCAACCCCTTCGTCTCCTCCCTCCTACTAATCGACCTCCTCCCCTCCACCCACAGAACACCTCCCCCTCTTCACCGACCTCCTTCCCCTTCTTGCTCCTCCCTCGACCCCTCCTCCTTCACCACCAACCCTTGGTCCTCCCCCAGCCTCTCCTCCGCTTCCTCCCTCTTGCTCATTAGCTTCCCCCCTCCTCCTTCTCCACCACCTCACCAACTTCCTCCCCCTTCCTACTCCTCCCTTGACCCCTTCTCCTCCACCACCAACCCCTTCTCTTCTCTTTTGCTCATCAACCTCCCCCCCCTACAGACCTCCTCCTCCTCCACCCTCCCCCTCCCCCACCGCCCACCCATAGACCTTCTCTCTCTCTCTCTCTCTCTCTCTCTCTCTCTCTCCACCAACCAATAAGGACGAGAAGGCATTGAGGGAGAATTAGGGGTTGGTGGCGGAGGAAGGGTTGAGGGAGGAGCAAGAGGGGGAAGGAGGCCAGTTAAGAGGAAGAGGAGGTGATTTGTGGGTGGATGGGAGGAGATTGGTGAGTAGGAGGGAAGAGGAAGCTCGTAAGGAGGAGAAAGGGTTTGGGAAAGGCCTTTGACAAGGAGGCGTAGCAAGAACTTGTGGAAAAATAAGGTGAGGAGAGAAGGAAAAAGAAAGAAGGAAAAAAATCCTAAATATGATGTTTATGAGGGTATATATGTAATTAAGAAAGATTTTAGGGGCATTGATGTAAATATCTAAAAAGAAAAATAATTATAGGGTAGTAATGTAATTTTTCATTTTTCTATAGTTGTCTTTAACAATCATTAGGGATTATTCCCTGAATATTCCTTAAAATCTAATGAAGAAATAACCTGGGGGCATAACTTGTAATGGTTAAGAATTTCATGGAGGCATAGAAGAAAATATGAAGTTTATGGGGTATTTACATCATTAGAAAGATTTCAAGGGCATGGGTGCAAATATCCCCAGATGTTTTTAATAGAGATCTTTAATTGTATTTTACATTAGTTTAGTTGTATTTTTAGTTGTGCATCTGATGTTCTCTTGTAATAACTTACTGTTAAAGATTGATTTCAATGAAGTTGCATGATATTTATATTCAAACTAATTTTGTGCTTCATGTTTAAAATTCTATAACATACATTCCACGGATCCTAAAATCATGAAATAAAATTTCCATACTAGCTAGGGTAGTTAGTTAAAGTTTGACAAAGTTATTATGTATTTTATTAGCTTGAATGTTCTATAGAATTTTTATTTCAGCCGTAATTCTTGATATAGTCAAAACTAATATGTAGCATTCTTTATTTTAATTTCATAGTTTCCATGTTTTAAAAATTTTGCAATAAATTTCTACTATTTTCTAGTCGATGAAGCTTGAGCCTACCATGTTTCATAGCAACATGATCCGTAGTTTATCCATTAAATCTTTTGAAATGCATCACTTCAATCAATAATGGATCAATTAGAAATACGTTAACCTATCATTCAATTCTTTTCATGGAGATCTATAAAACTTAGTTATGCTCTTTTTTTGATTTAGTTTAACCTATATTTTTTTAGAATTTTCAAAATAGGTCATGAATTAATTTAAGATTTTATTTGAAAAGATATCTTTTCTATTCAAAGTCTGTAATAGCAAACTTATATAGAAAATTTATGTAGGTTTGGTTACATAACATTTTCACGTGAAATATTTGTGTTAATGATTTTTGTAAGAGTAAAATCTATGTGACATTACTTATGATGTTTAGGTATTTAGAAGTGTGTGACTTTACTTATGATGTTTAGGTATTTAGAAGTGTTTTGTATGTAATTTATTTCAAAGTCACACCTAGTAATTGTTTAAATTTGTTTCTATTTAATAAACTTTAGGCAAATTAAGTTAGGAATTTAGTCATTTTAGGTTAGTTGAGTCAAAATTTGTAAAAAAAAATAATTATTTGACCTAATTAAGACTCTTATATACTTCCTTATAAAATGTCTCAAATTTACCAAACTTTATGTACTTCGATAATTTTTATTTAAAATCGACATTTTATTTTGTGGTTATAACGATCTATTTTCTGGAAGTACGATTCAGGTTCATCAAGTTTAAAACTCATTTATTATATCCTTTCAAAAAATTTTCCATAAGTTTCATATCAAAACTAGCCAGTCTCAATAAACATAATCTTGTAAGGCTAATATTGTAGTAGTCGAACTCCCCATGTCATTGATACATTCATAAATTAACCACCGCTAGGCTACTAACCATTAGATCATCATGATGTGCCAACCACAAATACACAAATCTTACCACAATATAATTTCCATTGTTATAAAAGTATATGGTACAACGGTTGCAAAATTGCAAAGGGAATATTTCTGAAGCTGTTCAAATACTTCATTGTTTATACTTGTATTCTTTCATGCCCCATCCTTGGTCACATCTATATCGTGTACTTTTCTTGGGTAAATAATTCCAACAAAAGAGTAAGTAAAAAACACAATAAGGAAAATAAATAAAAAGGCAACAATGTAGTTAGATACATATCATACATATTTATGTGACTATCATTTGTATTTAATCATCCTTTGTAACTATAAGGAGATCTCGATGTAGTGTTTGGTTTGTATTCCTCTCAATCAGCTTAAACATGGCTCATGTCCATCCGCCTAGATGGTAATACTTGCCTTCCACCATCCCTACCCTTCGCTTAGCACAAGGAAAACGTTGGAATCCGTGAACCCAATTACAATTAACACAAGTGATGATTGGAGCACCCCCGATTGCCAATAGACAACACAAGTAATGCTGGGAGAGTCTCGATTGTAAGCAACACAACCCTAGTGCTAAAGGCAGATTCAGATCCTTCCTAGATCAACACTTGGCCAAGTAAGGGGGTTGTCCCCTCATTCTTAGATTTGGACATTTCTATATACATCACTTTATTAGCTTAATAGCATGCATCATATTTATGTAATAGCTTACATTTTTCTTACTCGTATTCTTTCCCATGCAAAGCAAGGAGGAATTATTTATGTAGCAAGAGAATAGACATGCTATATTGCTACTACTATTTCCATATTGTTGCCATTGGATTCTAATTAAATTCTAACAACATTTTGGCTTAGCTACTATTAACCCTAAATCTTAGAAAAATTTTGATAGAGTTTCCCTTTATGCCAAGTTATATTTTCATATGAAATTTTAGCATTGTTTCCCTTTATCCAATCACATCTCAACCAAAAATTTAGACAAAACCTTGGCTTATTCAAAATGTTAACAAAAAAGAAAAAGCGATGCATATAACTTGGAATTTGATAAATCAAGCATCACAGGCTAGAGAACCATGCCTAAGACTCCTCTAGGTAATGCATAAGGGTAGTAGATAAAGCTATACATGGCCTAGACACTCGTTAATCCACCAATGAACAAGCCACATAACTACGGTAAGCTTAGTGAAAGTTTATTTCTTAATAGATACAATATATTTAGCTTTGCCATATGCTAAGGGATTTGGACATCCTGCATTGTGAGCCAATAAAAGATATGTCTAGGACTCCCCGTAGTTGTGCAATGTGGGTAGTAGGCTATGCTATACATGGTCCAACATGAAAACACCAAATGGTCAAGTCACCATGCCCACGAAAGGTCTTGCTAGAGATCTTACCATATACTAATTAACCCTTAATTATAAGAAGCCCACATGAATATGTAGGTTTACGCTAAATATAATAAAATGATGAAGAAATGAAGCATAAAATTAATCACACAATCATTCATCGCAAGGAGATAAGATATTTAGGTGGAAACCCAACCTAGGTAAAAACTACCACTGAAATCTCTCAACTTAGGATTTCTTGATCTACTTAATAGCTTAAATCCACTAGCACACTATTTGAATGAGGGTAGCATAATCTCTATTACAACCACATTGCTTTGAACAAAAACCACTCTTCTTTGCGAAGACTATTTTGTCTCCAACAAAGACGAGAATTCACAACGTGAATGCCTAAACAATGACAAAATACAACAAGCCTATAAAGTGCAAAATATAGATTAAATCTAGCTCATATAGGTGTAAAAGAACATCCATGTTGTGAAAATAGATAGATGTGGAAGATAGTGATTTAGTGCTCTTAGATTGGGATTTGGTTATTTAGGGAGTAGTGATGACTCTACATATAATGATGATAATTTTATCAATTAGCATCAATTTCGAGGGCACACGCGCATTAATATCATGCTACAATGGGATTGGGAGCATTGCATGCATTCTGCATTACGTTATGTTAAGATTGTTTAGAATTAATGCTTAATGGCCTGCTGTACAAGTGCATATTGAAACAGGTCTCAAATGAGTAATCGGACCGTACAGATGGATCCAGATCGACGAACAGAGTCCAACGGAGTCAAAATCACTTCGATCTGACCTCTGTAGCTCCCTCATTGATCCAAAGAAGTTATGGTCATTGATCAGATGATCAACGACCCAAAATCGACCACGTGGCACCTACTCCTCTCTTCATCGTGTGCAATCTTCCACAGCTCATCTCTCCATCACGCAACCACCACCATTCGATCATCATCAGATGCACCTCGTCGCACCACGTCGCACTTCACCATCCACCACACGATCAACATCCAATGGCTGCCACCACTTGAGCGCCTCGTCATCCTTGTAACAATTTGCGAGTGTAGTGCAGCGAGCGAGTGAAGCGCTAGCAAACAAGCGACGCAGGTTCAAAACCTGCCGCACTCCCCAATCCTCGCGAACACACGCTGATGACTCTACAAATAATAGAGTTAATTACATTAACTAGAGTCAATTTCGAGGGCACGTGTGCATGAATATCATATTATAATGGGTCTTGGAAGCAATGCTTGCATATTGTGTAATTTCCACATCTAGATTGGTTATAATAAATGTTTACAGACCATGTGTACAAGTGCATATCGAAACAGGTCTCAGATGAACAATCGGACCGTACAGATGGATCTAGATCGATGAATGGAGTCCAATGGACTCAAAATTACCTCAATCCAACCTCCGTAGCTCCCACAACAAGTTCAAGAAGTTCTGATCGTTAATCTGATGATCAACGGTCCTTGTTGCACCACATGGCACCCACTCTGGCCTCCATCACACGCTAGGAGCACCTGCAACTTCATCATGCGAGATCCATCAACAGATTAGCATCCAAAGCCCATCCACGTGCATGTGCCTCGACGTCTTTGCGACAATCCGCACGTGTAGCTCAATGGTCATGGACAGAGATTTCAACATGTGACCACACGTTCGAGCCACCGGTAGCGGATTCAATTCACTGGGAGAGGAGCGCAAGCTCAATTGACCACGCGATCATCATCAGGCGAACGTTGTGTGGCCACGTGGCGCCTTGGATGCATGTGATGCGTGCACACACCATCCAACACTAGATCCAACGCATGATCGTATGTGCAGGTAGGGTGAGATCTCAAGCGTGCGACCACGCGTGATCTAAGTTATCGATCTTTGATCGGACAGCTGTAAGCGCGAGCACGTGGATCATGGAGACCGGCCACTGTTCACACGCGCGAGGAGGACAGCAGGAGGGTGAGCTGCCTACAGTGAAGCTTTAGCTGGCCTACAGTAACGACCTTGTTGTCGCTATTGATGCGATGCCTATTCTAGCTCTCTTCCTTCCATTATAAACTGGCCTATGGATCTCTATTGCAAGGCCATCTATCTCTTGCTTCTACCAAGCACGTCCCCACCTCCATAGAGCTTCAATGAGTGTTCTCGAAGACACTGAGCCATCGACGGAAGCCCCTCCATTGCCATGGCTGCCTTGACGCCATCCACCTCCTTGCATTTAGCTTCTAGTCTTTGATAGCTTGTAGTTTATTTTCCTTTAAGCATTCATCTAAGTTTTGTTGATCACAACTTCCAGACTGTGTTTGATATTCAATAAAGTAGATTTTGATATCATAATTATTGTCTCATGCTCATTCTTAGCTAGACTTTATTATGATTCATCATGTCTACTTTTCGTGCATAATTAGCTATCACTACTCTACTACGAATCTCTAACCCTACCACTCTCTCTCACTTACACACACTCTCTCTTTTCACGAGCAAACAAAATGAATATCTTGTGACATTAAAGTGATAAGCTGATCTGATCCTTTGCCTCCCTGAGATCGACATTTGGACTCACCATTCAGTTGTCTTATTAAAATTGATGTCATGAACGTTTGCTACAACGAACAAATTATTTAAACACGTTTTCCGACATTAGTTTTTGGTGCCGTTGTTGGAGAGACAACAGATCTCTTAGTTTCTTATGTATTTGCATTGGTGATATTCATGAGATCTTACTCTCATTTTCTCTTTCTATGGATTGGTTGCAGGAATCTGACGAGAAAGCGATAGGAGGAGTGCACTCAAAGATGGTAGATTGTGGATAAAGTGCAGCAAAGACCTCGGTGAGTATTATCCTCTCTAGCATAGTCCCATCCATTCTTTTATCAAAAAAAAGAAAATAAATAAATAAATAACATTTAGGCTCATGTGTAAATCCTATGTTAGTTTGATTGTTTGCTTGCTCTAAAAAAAAGAAAAAAATATGGCATAAGGAATGGCTACTTGACCCACATCTTAAATCCATCACTCAATAAAAAAAAATATACACTCTCTAATTTCATTTGGAAGATCTTTTTGGAGTATTCTTTGAGTGATGTTTGCAAAACCACCCATGTCTTGTATTGGGTCGCACTATTCAATCTAAAATCAATTCCCCTAGTACAATCGCATGAACTTTAGGGTGAATACATTAGGGTTGTTTTTCTACGTCAAGCAGCTTCTTAATCTAACAACTATATCTCACTTTAGGTGGAAGTAGATGGAAGAATTCTAGCTCACATGTGTATTTTTCCACTCTTATGTTGCGAGTAGGCTTAGGAGTGTTCACTTCTATTCATTGAGGTGTTTGGAACACTCTAGATAGGCGTAGGGCAAAGATATACCTGTTGGACAATAATGCCTGACAATGGTTGCGACAGAATTTTGAAAATTAATGTAGACTTGTTAGACAGTACAAGCTTGTTGACACCTGGTCACTTGGCTTGTATTGGGTCAATTGACTAACATGAAGGATAAGTCGACACCCTACAATGGGTCAGGGTAGCCATAGGTGAACTATAATAGTAGGTCGATTGATGATTGGTTGAGACTATAGTGACCAGTCGACTGACGATCGGTTGGCTACTAAAGGACTTTAAATTTTGAGTGCCTAAACTTGGGGATTCTTAACAACCAGTTGATGTCTACTACAATATTAGACGACCCCTTACCAAGGGACCAGTCGGCTTATGGTTAGCTCCCTAGTGAAGGGCATTAGGAAATTGGCCCAAATGAATAGGGAAATAAATGGGCACAAGTTCTAGGGATTTCTAGTTATTGTACAACCAACTTCTAGCCAATAGATCGATGGCTAGTCAGCCAACTATATAAAAGTCGATAGGTAGGTAAGGCAATTAGTCAACTAGCTGTAAAGAAACCAATCGACGCATTGTGTTTTTGGTCAGCACCTGATGCATATGTATCATTTGACATTAAGCATGTCTAATTTATGTTAGTTCATTGCATTACATCCATTATCACATTAGATTAAGTACATATTTTAGGTAGTTGCATTTAGAGTAAGGTTGCACATAATTCGTACATTACATATTCTTTAGCAAAAATAATACACATGATTATTTATGGATCATATTTATGTACAGGGATAATATTCGGAGAAAAATAAATTTCCAAGTATATGGATGTTACCATAATTTTCTTATTTATTTCCTCATTCAATCGCCTGCCATTATTTATCCCCATAATTCCCATGATTATATTTCAGTTTTCTTTTCATGCCCATTGTTGACCCTTGTCCTACGTAAACTCCATCCACCCATGCCCTTCTTACGTAATGCAACGTACTCCACACCCTTATGCATAGACCACCCTTGTGGGTGCTCAACCATCACCACCCACCTTGTCGCTCTCTTCTTTCTCGCCATGCTCAACCACGCAATACAACTCGCCACCCACCGCACCGTTACGTTTCTTCACCACTTCCAGACCTCCACTACGAGCCACCTCCTCCATCTGCCACGCAGTGACTGTGCGAGCAACCACCGACTCTTCACACATCCACCTCAATTCTTTCACTTCATCTTTTTCTCCTTTTGAATTTTCTCTTCTACTGTCACCACCTTCATCTCACCACAACAAACCACCACCACCACCATCCCACAGAACTCCATCATCTCCACCATCATCAACAACCCAACACCACCCCCTCTCCAATCAGCCTTCTTTATTTCCTTCTCCTTTTTCCTCCTCTTCTTCTTTGTTCTCTGAACTCCAACGAAACCCATCACCACCAGCCACCGACGAGCCCCACAGCCGCCATCTCTGACCACCTCCCTCACCGCCAACATCTTGGCCATCCACACGGCGACTCCTCCACCGTTGACCAACACCCACCGTTGATGTCATCTCTTCGTCGCCGCTGCTGCCTCCAGCCACCTTGCTCCACACCGTCACCACTATTGCGAAGCATACGCCAAAAGCTTCCTCCCCGTCGATTCTCGTCATCTCCGGCGGCGTCATACGCGCACACAAGCTCGAGGGAGAAAAGCTCTGTTTTGCAACAATAACATCTCCTATTAAAAATTACTCAAGAATTTTTAGTTTAATATATTTTATTAAGTTGAAATTGCTCAATTAGCCCTTAACTTCTTCCTAATTTGTTAGATAATATAAAAAGGCAACCTATTGATTGCTGGAAAAGGGGAGTGAAATCAAAGGACAACTTCAAATACTTTTGGAGTTAGATTTTAAGGAGAACAATTGCGAATTGGTACTAGCTTGAACTTTCCTGTGGAGATGACCTAAACCACATGGTTAGCTTATTTTATTAAAATATTTAATCAAGGGTTTTCTACCACATGAAATCACAACGATGCATTATTTTTATTGTCATCTTGTTAAAGCAAAAATCCCATTCAATTAATTGGCACTGTTGTCGGGGAGGCAACAAACCTATTAAACTCCCAAATATTTGTTCCATGAATTCAAATTTTGGGGCATATTTGTAACACTTATTTTTCTATTTGTGGTGCCATATATGTGTTTTTGGAGGACAGTCATCGTACCAGGCTCAACATCACTTTGGTGGGCCTTGACGCCACCATAAGGAGGATCTGAGAGGACTGATCAAACAAAAGAGGGAAGAAGGAAAGGACATACCCTGGTTTTTGTAGAAAAATAGTTTAATTTAGTGGCTAGAAAGAGACCCATTTATTTTCTTCATTTTTACATTCAGTTTTCTTACACTTATTCTCGGGTTGGTTTTTGGGGGAGTATCCCTATTTATTTAGACACTAGATTTGTTCTATTTTTATTTCTTTTTGTGGTGTGAATAGTTTTCCTTTGTTTGCATTATAACTTAAAAAAAAAAACGATCTCGAGTTGCTAGAAGCCACATGCCATTTGGTTGAACATATAGGTGTGAATGAGCAGCCTCTAGGTTTTTAGTCCTTGCATTGCATGCATATTTGCATGATAGATTGCTGGAGAAAAGGTACATCCTTCTATTCTTACATCCATATTTGGCCACGCATTCCATGATGGACTTAACCCCACCTAAGTGTATTGAATTGAACCTAGCAAGTGGTCACCAAATTTAAATTGGGACTAAAAGTGGTGGAATCATAAAGTCAAGAAAAAGTGTTGGCAAACTTATGTGCAATTTCACAAGTCAAAAAATCAAGTTTTTTCCAGTGTGATGCACAGTTTCTTCACTATGCATGCACTTTAGGTACCGTACTATGTCTCGATCCCTTAAGGCTATAGGAACCAATCTCTTTATTGGTGCAAACCTTCCCACTTCACTTTGTGGTGGTGATATTATCCTGTGAGCAAGTGGTTTGATACTTTAAGGAGGGAGACACCCCTTAAAGGAACAAAAGAGTAGTTAAGAGGCACCACAAATGCATCGCCTCAAAAAAAAGGTTCGCCCTACTTGCATCCCTCAGTTCTATCCTTAAAGTATATTTTCACTAGATCACTTGAGAATATCATTTAAACAAGGTGTAGGTATTATGGCACTCGAAGGTTGACTTAGGATGCGCAACTATACTGTGAAAACTTGTTTGGCCACCTTTGAAAGGAAACTTAATTTTACAAGCCTAAACATGCTTTAAAAAATAGATCAAAGTTCCATTTGGATTGTGTTTGTTTTGATAGTGCATGTTAGGGAGGTGATCCCTTGGGAGACAACTTGTGTTGGACCCAGAACCTAAAAGAATCCTTAGGAGAGCCAACTAAGAGCGAAGAGAGATGGTTGAGGGAGGAGAGAGAGAGACTAGAGTTGTAGAAAACCAACGATCTTTGAGAGATTACTTTATCCCCACTAACCAACCCGGCCATGCATTAAGAAGACTTGGGGGGGACAACCCATATGAAATCAAGAGTAGTACCATATCTCTATTGCCCTCATTCTATGGTACTACTAAGGAGGACCCCTACAAGCACTTGGAAGAGTTCATCGAGGTCAGTTCTATGGTATGATTGCAAGTAGTTTCTAATGATGCCCAAATGTTGTTACGACCCGGTTCCCGAATCCTTAGAGAACCCGAGACCGGCTCGACTCGACTAATCCCAAGACCCAGTCGTCCAACAAGAAATAACCGAAAAGCAGGAAAATAAACCACATTCACTATACAAGGTAACTAACAATAAAAGTGTACAAGCAATAAAGGAAGTAAAAGCTGCTAAACAGTACATACCACCACCATAACAGGAAAGTAGAACAAAAGTACAATAACAAGAACAGTAAACAAAGTCTGAAACTCACTAGCAGAAAGGAAGTACTACAACAATAAGAAACTACTGCTGGGCTTGACTGGGCCTAGCACCCTCTGCAGCCGTTGACTCGGGCTGCTCATCTCCTGGACCTATAAAGGGTTATGAGTAAACAGAGTTAGCGAACGCTGAGTAGAGTGGTAACCAAACTATCTAAAGCAGTAAAAGCTAACAGGTAAATTTATCTTCTCTAATTATTTTATTTTACAAGTAATTCCTTTTCACCCATTGGTTTACTTTCAGATTTCTTTCTTGATCTCGCATGTTTCTTGTGGGAACGATCTTGATTGCAGTCTTTTCCGAAGAGTAGAAGGTACACGTGGTGCTCTCCTGGCCAGGAGAGTCCCCCATGGTAATCCTACACCTAGTCAACCACCCCGAGGTCACAGACAAACGTAGCGGTGACTACGGCACGCGCGATAAGCGCATGGGTAGCTACTCCGTACTGGCACGCAGTCAGTCGTTTCTGCTAGCGGGTACGCCCAAAGTACAACATGGAACAGTATAGGGCCTAGCCCTCTCAGCAACAGGGGTTTAGCCCCTCAGAACCAAACTGGGGTCTTGCCCCTCCACAGTCCGCGCACCCTTGTTTGACTACCCCAGTTTGCCCAGTAGGCCTAACAAGTCGGTGTAGGGTGGCTAGCTGAACCCCAAGCCTCGTGGGGTGGCTAGCTCCCTCCCTACACTAGTCGCTTTCCCCAGTACAGTGTACGCGAGGGCCAACAGAAGTCTGTGTAGAGTAGCCAATCCTAACCCCGGGTCCCAACCCAAGGACAGCTAGCTCCACTCTACACTAAAAAGGGGACAGTCGCTCTCCTTGGTGCCGCGTACTCAAGGGGCAGCACACTTCCCACTCACATTTCCAGATCTTTCCATTCATCCACAGGACCTCTACTCCTAATTCCCTATAGGGTTCATGCTCATATTCACCATATTATTCCATACCATGTTTCATCATTCACAATTCCATTCTTGTATTATACACATGCAGCTCGTATTTCCATAAATTAACATATACAACAAGTGATATCACAGGTAACTGTTTAGTTATCTCAGGCATTTCACATTCTAACAGGTAGCTTGTATTTATTAACAGACAGTTTTTTATAATTCAGCTCATTCATCTATGACTGCAATCTCAAACATGCATACAAACAGTGCAACTATTTCTCCTCCTAGGATTCATGACACATCCTAGGGTTCTAGTTATCTAAATTTCATAGATGCATTCATATTTTATAAGTAGAACAGGGGGAAACTACTCTACCAGACAATCCGAGAGTACTGGGGGCTCGAACGGTAGACTCATGTGCCTCTGCAAGCCCCAGACACGCAACAGGTCGAAGTCCTATATTAAGGAACATATTGTTGGTGCTAGAGCACCACGATCATTTATTTTGATGATAACGAAATATGTGTTATTTAACATTTGCACTTGGAGTCTTAGATTTCAGGCCAATTGTAAATGGATACGTGATTAGACGAAATTCGAGCTCGCATCCAGGACGGATTGGAGGAGCCTGATGGAGAACAGAAGAGATTCACGAGGAGTGATATATTGGAGAAGGAAGGAGATGAAGAATAGGATAGATTTCCTTCTCTTGTACTCATCGTATTTTTTCGTTTCTTTTGTTGCTCTTTATTTTTGTTACTTAGATTCATGTTAAAGAGCCTCAAAGTACCCTAACAGTAGTCCTAGGAACACCAGCACAATCCTAAGATACTTAGGTTTTCTGTAGAGAACTTAGAAAACCAATATAGGGTTTAAACAACATTTCCAGACGTCTAATTCCCAAATTAGATGTCTGATAAAGTGTTTTAAGACGTCTGACTGTTGATTCAGACGTCTGATAACATTTAGGCTGGACAAGTTAGTTCTGTCTGATGAAATCAGACGTCCAGACCTTAGACCAGACGTCTTAGGAGACGTCTGATGACTTTGCCAGACGTCCAATTAGTGGACCGTTAGCTGGCTTAACAAACACTTAAGGATATGACCGTTAGAGCCTTATCAGACGACCTTAGACCTTTCCAGATGTCTGATAATTGACCATTTTGCCTCGACTGACCTAAAAATCTCTTCCAGAGATTTTGTAGCCGTTGCAAATCCATTCCCACGAAAAAGTAGGTTTCCAGACGTCCAGACATAGTGCTAGCGTCCTGTATGTCGTCTGATGGACTTGTGCTAGAACCCTGTTTAGATCTGATCCATGTCAGGAAGAGACTCGCCCAAAATCAGATGTCTGACCTTGAAATCAGACGTCTTAAAGTGATCTTCCAGACATCTGATGCTAGAATTAGATGTCTGATAAGCCTGTCAGTGCAATGATTGTTCCTGATTTCGGGCTGATTCACTTGGGCTTTGTACCCAACGGCTATAGAAGCTTTTCTAAGCGTTCCAAAGCCTTCCTAAGGCCTCTATAAATAGAGGGGAGCCTTTACACACCAATACACATCTAAGAAACACAAGACACACCTTGCAATACACTTTCAAACCATTTTGTGTCTCTCTTGCTCTCTAAGCTTAAGCTCTACAACTAGAGAGCATCAAGCTTTGTGCACCCGCTCTCCCGCCGTAGTTCACGAGAGCGAAGTTGCGCTGTCGCGTGTTCACGCATCCGCGTCGCCGATGCACTCCTTTCAAAGGGAAGCATCCTAATTCCTATAGAAGCTTAGGATAAAAATTACTTTGTTGGCTCTATAGGATTTTTGTTTTATCTTTGTTATTTGGTTGGGTATTCGCTTTGCGAATTCCCGTCTCCTTCGTGGGACAAAATCCTTCTCGTGAAGAGAAGGGGTTGAGGAACGCTACCCTTGCACTTGTAGCGTGGTTGTATTTGAGGTTGAATCACCCTCGTTTAAAGTGATTCGCTTAGTGGATTTTGATCAACTTGGTTGATCGGAAAATCCTAACTCGAGAGGGTTAGGTGGTGGTTTTCACCCGGTTTGGGTTTCCACCTATAAAATCTTTATGTACTTTGTGCGATTGTTATTTAGTGAGATTGTTTATTATTTATTTTCGCAATTATTACGTCACCCCCTCCTGGTAGGGAATCTACACATATCACAACGGAACATTCAGAATAGTATATAAGGATTTCTAACATGTAGAGGAACTCACAAGGAAACCACAGATATCTTGTTTTCATAAAACGAACCCCGATCAGACCCTAAACGGGTCAAAAACAAGTCTGCGAACCCAAATCAGACGTCTGGAACCAAGTCCAGACGTCTTAAAAGTCACTAGAGTCTCACCTCAAGTCCCTGTGTCGACCTCAGACGTCCAGGACTCCTACTTGACCATCTGGACTCTACTCCAGACATCCGACCTATCCTCCAGTCATCTAGGAATGCCTCCGGTCGTCAAGTAAGCTGTCCAGACGTCCGAAACGCATGGGAGGGCATGCTGTGCGCCTTCTCAAAGCTGCTCCTACACATGACAGAGCAGCAATCCTCTTTTTTGCCCAACAAATCGTCTCTGCGGTGCGACCTGCCTGGCCACAGCAGTGGGAATGACGTACCTACGTGAATACCTGCTTTCAGACGTCCGGTGTCGTCACCAGACGTTCAGCCCATCGTTTGGAAGGCAGTTCGGACGTCTGATACTGGAAAAATTCCAGTATCAGAACGAGCTCTCGCTACTCTTGCCACGCCCCGCCGCGGCTTCTTCCTCTCGGCCGCTGCAGGAAGTCGAGGACGGCTCCCCGACGCTCTCCTCCTTTCGCACGCGCCGCGGTAGCCATGTGCACGCTGACGAGCCTCTCTGAGCTTGCGAGCTCAACCTCCTCCTTCTCTTCATGCCGCTCCTCCTCCTCGCTCTTGCTCCCTCTCTCTCGCTCGTCTCTCTCACGGCAATGGAGAGGAAGGAAGGTGGTGGTGGAGTGGAGAGAAGAGGAAGGGGGAGAGGGCTCTTATATAGGTAGTGGGTTAGGGTTCGGTGAGGGGGAGAAAGAAGAAGAGAGAGAAGAAAAGGAGTTTTCACGCTGGCTGCGCGCAGAACCAACTTCGCATACAGATTTTTCAATTTCCAGACGTCTGGGAGGGGGTTCAGACGTCTGACCAGATGTCTGACTGACAGTCCAGATGTCTTAAAAGACTCAAACAGAATAGGTCTTTACAAATGTGAACCCTCTTCCCTTTCTCTCTCAAGGATAAAGCAAAAAATTGTTATCACACTCTAGACGCTAGCGTAAATACTTGGGATGCCTTGAAGGGAGAGTTTTTGAAGAAATATTTCCCCATGAGAAAAACTAATCACTATAAGAGGGAAATAATAGGCTTTGTTCAATAAGATGGGGAGCAATTTCATGATGCATGGGTGCACTTCAAAGACTTGTTACGCTTATGCTCCCATCATCACGTGCCAAGATGGCAACTTATAGAAAGGTTCTACACTGGTTTAAATGACAAGCACAGGCAAACAATGGATGGTGCTTATGCAGGAACCTTTCTAATCAAGACTGAAGGTGAAGCTTGGGACCTATTTGAGATACTAAGTGAAAATTCTATCCACCTATCATTTGCTTATTTAGATAGAAAACCTACAATGCTTCAAAGGAAGGCAAAGGCAAATGAAGTTGGGGTCACTTAGAATTTATCAGATCAAATTCGGTTATTAAATAAAAACTTTGAGAGGCTTATGTTGAACCCTCGCTGATTTTTGCAAAATGCCTCCTAGGTCCAGATTTTCATGGAGTGCTCCATTTGCCAATGCAATACACACACCACTATGGATTGCCACATGGCAAATTAGTTCCCTGAGCTGGTTTAAGCGAATTTGAATGCTGCCAAGGATTTCGACCCAACCCTCGGAATAACCCTTTCTCGAATACTTATAATGAGGGATGGAGGAATCACCCCAACTTTTCATGGAGGCAAGGGAATACCTTTAATCTAGGAAACACTAGACCCCAACCCTTTCAAACTCAATAGTTCCATCAAACTCCTAACCCCCCTCAACGACCCAAGACCTCTGAGATGGATGAGCTCAAGGCCATGTTGAAAGCCATGTAGGAGAGTCAAAGCATGATCATCCAATCTCATGACAAGGCAATTAATGAGATGAAATCCCAAATAGGGCACCTTGTTGAGGCTGTGAGCAAAAGGGAAACTAGGAAACTTGCCAGCTTGTCTGAGGAGAACCCTAAAGGAAAAGGGATTTATATCAAGGAACATGCTTAGGCTGTGACTATTATGAGGAGTAGCAAAGAAGTGCCAAGACTCAAACTCACTCCCATAGTCACATCTTCTGAAAACCCATCCACTCCGATTTCCATCTCCACCGAGGAAGAGTCACCCAATTCTCCCTTTCTTGAAATCACTCACCCGGAAGAGGTTGTTCCTATGACACCCCTTACCTAACATAACAACTCTTCCACACAAAAACTTAAGGCACCTTATCCAAAGCGCCTTTCCGCTTCTGTGGACAACTCTGTTGGCTTGTTTGGAGCTAAAGATAGGACGAATGAGATATATAATGGAGACCTTCAAATAGGTGCAAATCAATCTGCCTTTATTGGAAGCTATTAAGCAAATACCATCCTATGCTCAATTTCTGAATGGCCTTTGCACAAAGAAAAGATGATCTGGGGAACAGGTTCAAGCTAAGGTTGTCTTTCTCGACCTTGTGAGCTCTATCTTGCAACATGGCACACCCCTTGAGTTGGTGGACCCAGGAACCCCATATATTTTGGTGGTCATTGGTGACCTTCACATTGATGAGGCTCTTCTCAATCTGGGTGCAGGGGTGAATATCCTTCTGAGCTATGTGTATGAGCAACTTGGAGGAGTCAAGTTGTAGCCTAGTCCAGTCATCCTCTAAGTTACTGATAGATCACTGAAGACACCACGTAGGTTGCTGGAAGATGCCCTAGTAAAAGTGGAGGACTTCTTTCCTATGGATTTCTTAGTGTTAGACATCAACCCCTCTAATAAGCCCACCAAACCATCAATCATTTTGGGATGCCCCTTCTTGGCTACTATTAATGCTTCAATCAATTGCAATACTGGGGCATCAAAAATGAGCTTTGAGAATAGAAAGACTAGCCTCAATGTTTTTGATTCTTATAAACACCCTGGACTTGAGGATTGCTCTTAGATCGAGGTGATTGATGAAATTGTGGAGGAGATGATGAGAGCCTCATCATGAGCCATAACTAGCTCATTTTGACCCAATAAAGAAGATAAAAGCCCCTACATAACCTAGAAGAAGGCTTAACTGAAGGAACAAGTGCTCTGAGAAGAAAATATGAAATAAAGGTTAAAACTGTAATTTTACCATTGCAGTACATAAACGGGATTTCAGAAGCAACACATAGGTCAAATGGTCCAAATAAGATAAAAAGAGGGTTGAGTCAATCAGAAATGGGTTTATGTGCAATCTAAGAATTAAATGACACTTGGTAACCCTAAAACAGATTCGCTTAAATTAACAAGGTTCCGGTCAGGATAAAAATCGAATAAACCCTCTAAAAATCATGGAAAAACATCCTCTAGGGTTTAGAACACTTAATTTGGCCTTTGGAACCTAGTCTGACCTAAGTTAGGGTCCTAGCTCCTCAATTAACCAAATTTGGGTTTTTACGCAAAATGTCCAGTCAAAAGAGGTCAAACCTGAAATCCAACTTAGCCATTGGATTCCTTAGGTAAAAATTAGGTTTATACCAAAATTTGGACCTAAGGAGAGGTCATCTTGACCTACTTTGCAATTTAGTACACCTAAATCACAAATAGGTCCCTATCTTTTGAATATCCTTGCAAAGAGCCCCCCAAGTTCTTCGCCCCCTTTTCAATCCGGTCCTGCCGCCATTGTTAGGGTAGAACCGAGCTCCGGCGAGGTTTAGAGAGGGATTGCTCTCTAATCCCTCAGAGATTCCCTCCCAGAAATGGAAGGGGGATTCTCTGAGGAATTCCCTTCCTTATAAAGCCAATTACAATCGCTGGTGTGAACCCAATCTCTCGTGTGAACGCACGAGAGATTTGGGTATCCACCTTCCTTCCAACTCCGGCAAGCCGGCAGACCTAATTGCGCGCTCTCCACGCGTTGATAGGAGCGGCCAGCACCTATAAAACACCCCCCAGACCCTGCCGCAGGACCCAAGCTTGATTTTGACGGAGATCCCCTCCAAATTCCCTCTCTCCCATCTCCGGCCAAACGACCCGCAAGCTCCGGCGACCTCCTCCCCTCCTTCTCGTCGCTCTGCTGCCATACTAGCAGCTGAGTCCTCTCCGCCTCTTCCTCCTGCGTCGCGCTGTACCCCGCACGCGTGCTCCTGACCTCATCTTCGTCGCCGCTTCCTCCCTCAGGGTCTTTCTTCCCCGACGACGGCAGTTACGAGTCGTCTTCTCCACCGCCTCCCTTCCTTCCAGACAACCCCAGATACATTCTCCATCCTCTCCTCTCTCTTTTCCCCCTACTATTTTACTTGATTACCCCTCGACAGTACCTAACCACCTCCATCGTTCTCGCCTTCGACCGCACTCCGGCGAGCTGCCCACACCACTCCGCCCCTCCACACGGCTCGCCAACCCCCTCGTGAGCTTCGCCTCACCACCAGGAACCCATTCCACCCCATCACTGCCACTCCAGACCTCCACAAGCACCCCCCGACCAACCCACCATCTCCGGCCACAGGTTGACCTAGGCACGCATGCCTAGGCCGACCTGCAACCTGCAGCATCGCCCATCGCCTTCGCCCTGCTACGGCGAAGGTTTCCAGCTGTTCTGATTGGGCCAATAGGCCGTTCTGTTGGATGTCAGGTGTACGCTCCGGCCACCATTAACAGCCGAAGCAGCAGGGAGCTTGGAGCAGCTTCGGGCATCAGGCTTCCCACGCTGCAGGTGCAGCAGATTCTCGCGAAGGTCACGAAGCGAACAAGGCCAGCCAGTCGCACAGAGGAGCCATCAGCTTGGGCAATCGAGTGACGAAAGCTCTGCGGGCGCGCGTGAAGGCAAGACCGACCAGATAGTCCCACATCGTGGGATTGCAAAACTCAGGTATCCTATAAATTATTTGTGTTTTCTTCTTACTGTCTCTGTAAGCACAGGGGTGAGGTCCCTCACTGCCCCCACACGCCTCGTCCGCGGCTTGATCTGGCGGATCCGACCTGACCTAAACCTACGCACTCCTCGCGCATCACCACTTGCCGGTGCGCCTGGTCCCGGGTGCGAATCCGACCCGACTATCCGTGTGGCTTTGGGAGAGCGTGCTTGAGTGAACTGCTTGAGAAAAAGAGAGACGCTTGGGTAGAGGGATGGGGGTAGGTTTTTGCTACTGTGTGGCGTGTGCAGGAAGGAAGAAGTGACCGAGGCAGCGAACACTTAGCAGCTGAAGAACAGGAAGAGAAGAAAGAAGAGGCTGTGTAGCAGTGAAAGGAGAAGTCTTCGCCGAGAAGAAGAAGAAGAAGGAAGACAAGGCAGAAGAGAGAGAAGAACAAAGAAGAGGCCAAGTGAAGACTGCAAAGAGATCAGAAGAAAAAGAAGAAGAAAGAAGAAAGGCAAGGCAGTAGAAGAAGGAAGATACAGAAGCAGAAAGGAGAAGAAGAGAGAAAGAGAGATCACATTTAAGACATTTGATACAGAAATCAGACGTCCAATTCTACTTTTTTTTTCACAAATCCTTTTTAAAATTCTCTCTTTGAATCAATTATATTTGCATTTAACAGTTGTATTCTTTGGTTTTACAAAGTACTGAGATTGCTCCCCGTGTTCGACCTCTGATACTCTAGTTGTTCGAGTAATAAAATTCTTTATATTTGTTTAAATGTCTTGTCGGTTATACTACAACGTAATACGCTTTAAATTCACACAAAATCTTTGAGAACATTTTGGCGCCGTTGCCGGGGAGCAACGAGTACTTTTAAAGCTTTTGATTACAACTGTTCTATCTAATATCTGACTTAACTTCTCTCTTTTGTTGTGTTCAAGTAGGGAAAGCAAAATAAAAAGGAAAGAACAATAACTGTACAACAGACTCTCCAAGGAACAGGTAATCTCCATAAGCCCTCTCTCTTAACCCTCTCGCAATCTAAAAAGGAAAAAAAAAGTGAAAAATCAACTTAGGGCTACCTGTTTCATATTTAGTAACTCATCAAGTTGCCTGATTTTCATTTCAACATATTTTTGTCTGTTCATCCAACTAAGGCAACTAGGGCTAAAACTTTCTTGATTGAGCCCTAGGTGCTAATTTCTAAGGCAACTAAATTGGACCCACTAGAGTCAAGTTAGGGATTGCAAAGCTAGGGTTTTTAGAGACACATCTTCTCTAAAATAAAGAAACAAACTTTCCAAAAAGAGGTGTGCCTAAACCGTGTTTGAAACGATTTATACAAGAGGAACCCTAAGCAAATCAGGCTGATAATCCATTTGAACCATAAAAGGAAGGACCTAAAAGCTCTCAAAGGAACAAGAGGTGAAGTTGATCCCTTGGGTCAACCAACCTTAATATTAGGTCACTTTTGCACTCAAAATACTTAAAAGTTCAAGTGGAACATTAAGCACCTTGATCTTAAAAGAAAAAAAGGTAGACTTAAGAGGTCAAGGTCTCCATTCTGGTCTACCTGGAACCTCAGTGACAAGAGAGGTCGGGTGGGGGAAACCCTGTAACCCGTGGGGACGCTCTACCGTGTAGGGGTCTTTGCGGGACTCTCCCTCTCTGGCTGCCCAGGTATTTCTCAGGTGGACGATCTTCTGATTCAGGGGTCCATCTGCCCCGAACCTCTATAGTCACCCAACAATTCTTGGGTGTCTTGATTGGGTCCAGCACCTTCTAATCTCATCACATCTTTCGGTGCATGTTTGGTAGGAGGTCCTTAAGACCGCCTTTAAGACCTCCTTTAGAAATTCATTCTCGTCGAGGCCAAGTCTCGACGCCCTTGTTTGTGCAGCAACCCCACCATATAAATCTTTCATCTGATTCAGACCCTGACTCTCCTTCTTCTCCCATCATGGCACAACCCATTGAAGAGGAGAATAACCTTGAACACCAACTTCAACGCTTGAACGATCTCTTTCAGAACTTTGTAAACCCACCGCAGCAACCTATGATGCGAGATCACTATAATCCCGTTGCGGTGGCAATCGAACCCCGAGTACGAATCCCAATTGGAGGACCTGACTCTGAACTGAAGCCCAATATGATTCATGCCATACCGAAGTTCCATGGGCTTTACTCTGAGGATCCATTCCAACACATTAAACAACTCAAGCATTTGGCCCAGACCTTCGGGTCAGATGTACAAAACTGGGATATCCTACTCATGAAAATGTTTTCGTTCTCCCTCTTGGACAAGGCTGCACACTGGTATCAGACTCAGACCTGCCCGATCAACACATGGGAGGAATTACAGTCCGAATTTTTGAAAAAATTCTTCCCTGTTGGCCGGACGAATGCCTTGCGCCACTAGATCACTCATTTCACTCAACAACCGGGAGAACCTCTTCACGAAGCTTGGGATAGATTCCTAGATCTCATGCGAAAGTGCCCCCATCACGGAGTTCCTAAGTGGGAACAAGTCCAGTCTTTTTACCAGGGACTCCGTGAGGATATTAGTCTATTCGTCAATGCAACATGCGGAGGAAACATCATGGGCCAACACGAGGACACGGTGTGGGAGATTCTCGAAAACATGTGCGAGAACTCCATAAATAATGACTCCTTGGGCTTATTCGACAGGACGAATGCCCGCGCATCGCCGAATCTAAGAGGGACACATGAGATGCAGGACCTGTCCACTTCTGTCGACTTGGAACTGATGGCCAGTAGGTTGGACAAGGTCTCTATTATAGAAAAGAAGGTGGACGAGCTAACTTGACATTTGCAGCAAGCCACCTCTGTGCAAAACTCTTTTGCACGACCGCCTCTGGCAAGGGAAACAGTGCAAAACATATACCACCAACCTGCCAAGGGGATGGACTCATATCCACCCCCGTCTGCCTCTCGGACCGGAGTGACCTCTGATCCCTTCTACTTGAGTTGGGGGAACTCTGAACCCTCGTATTCTGACTTTCTTAAGGTTCCTCAGAACTGCGAGGACCTCAAAGCCATCCAGAATGACCCATACTCCAATACCTACAACCCTGGATGGCGAAATCATCCTAACTTTCAGTGGGCGGGAAATTCTCAAAGACCACCATATCAACCCCGTCCACAAGCTCCTCGTCCATATCAGCCGCCTCATCCTCGGCCCAATCCCACCTACCAATCCGGGCAAAATCAGGATCAACTGACTCTTATCCTTCAAACACTGGCTGACATTCAAAAGATGAATGCGGCAATGCAAAAACAGCACAAGGACGAGATCACAGAGGTTCGCAACCAACTGGCCCAGATGGCAAATTCCCGCCAACCTGGCACCCTTCCTTCGCAACCTCTGCCCAACCCAAATAACGTGCCGACCCAGAGGCGCGTTATGAATCCAAATCCAGGCCACGCACATTTGATTTATCAGGCCCCTGCTACTCCATCACCAGACGGGATGGAGGCTTCAACATCTTATGCAGGATTTCAGCAGCAGCCACCCCTCCTACCTAACCCAAACCAAAATCAGGCCGGATTAAACTCTGTAACAACACGTAGTGGTAAAGCAACACAGGACCCACATTATCCGAACCACTCCAAGCCTGATAATCGCCAAGACCCTAGGGTAATCATCCAAGATACTACTGTCCCAGATCAAGAACCTGGACCTATCCTAGAGGAACCAGCTAGGATCCCATTTCTTGAGGCCTTGACCAAAGGAAAAAGGACAACCAAACCTGTGGCTCCTGAGGAGGATCTGGTCAAGCTCTTTGAACAGGTCCAGATAAACATCCCGTTGATGGATGCAATTCGCCACATACCAGCTTACGCAAGATTCTTGAAAGACATATGTACACCTAAACATAAGCCGTGAACCAAGGATGGGAATCCGATCGTACTGTCAGAGCAAGCCAGCTCTGTCATCTTGAGCAAACTCCCACCCAAGGCTAAAGACCCAGGAACTCCCTTGATTTCTTGTAAAATTGGTGAAACCCAACTTGATAGAGCCCTACTAGACCTAGGTGCCTCCATAAATTTAATACCTACATCTCTCCTTGACCACCTTGAAGAATCTGAACTTAAACCCACTGAGGTGACATTGCAGTTAGCCGATCGATTCATCAAGTCACCCAAAGGAATACTCGAGGATGTCATTGTTAGGGTACGAGATTTTTATTTCCCAGTGGACTTCATAGTACTGGACATGGATGCACCTAAGAACCCAAGGGACACACCAATCATATTAGGGAGACCCTTTTTGGCCACTGCTAGGGCCAATATAAATTGCGAAGAGGGCCAAATATAATTAAAATTTAGGAATCAAAATCTGAAGATTGACATTTTCAAGGCCCAACAAGGGATTAATTGCGGGGTTATAGAGGAAATTTGTGATGTCGAAGCCGTGGTTGATGAATTGCATATAGAGGACAACCTGATTATTCCTGATCAACCACTAGAGAATCAAAAATCGCTAACAAAGGAGTGCGAACATGATCTAGACACACCTATGACTCCTACCATTGCTCCCGATACAAACCCCGAACCACCCGCTACTGCTGACAATCCTGTCATGGAACTCAAGCCCCTTCCCGAACATCTGAAATACGTCTTTTTGGATTCAAATCAGACATTTCCTGTGATTATCAATTCTCGACTCACACCTGATCAGGAACTCCGTTTGATTTCTGTTCTCCAGCAACATCGTAGAGCCATTGGATGGACTCTAGATGATTTGACTGGTATAAGCCCTTCATACTGCACACATCGAATCTACACAGAAGAAGGCTCACGACCTTCAAGAGAAATGCAAAGACGCCTAAACCCTAACCTACAGGAGGTTGTGAAAAAGGAGATCATAAAGTGGTTAGATGCAGGGATCATCTACCCGATCTCCAACAGTCGTTGGGTGAGTCCAATACAAGTGGTGCCCAAGAAGGCAGGACTTACCATCATCACGACTGAAATCGGAGAAGTCATTCCTACCCGAATAGCTAATTCGTGGAGAGTCTACATTGATTACATAAGACTAAATTCCTCCACGAAGAAGGATCATTTCCTACTACCGTTTATTGATCAGATCCTCGAGAAACTAGCGGGAAATAGATTCTTCTGCTTTCTGGATGGGTACTCTGGTTACAATCAGGTGGCAATCCATCCAGAGGACCAAGAAAAGACCACATTCACCTACCCCTTCAGGACGTACGCGTTTCGAAGGATGCCATTCGGTCTCTGCAATGCACCTGCAACTTTTCAGCGGTGCATGCTTGCCATATTCTCAGATATGGTAGGTGAGTATCTGAAAGTCTTCATGGATGACTTTTCAGTTTTTGGACAATCATTTGACAATTGCCTCCAACACTTGGTCCATATACTCAGGCGGTGCATCGAGGTGAATTTGGTTCTTTCCTGGGAAAAGAGCCATTTCATGGTGCCTGAGGGAATTGTCCTGGGACATTTAATCTCGGAGAAAGGCATCCAAGTGGATGGAGCTAAGGTTAACCTGATTTCCAAGCTCCTTGTGCCTAGCTCGATTAAGGACATCCGATCTTTTTTGGGGCACGTCGGTTTCTACCGTCGATTCATCCCTGATTTCTCAAAAATCGCGCGCCCCCTGACCAATCTTCTCTCCAAGGATGTGCCTTTCGAGATTTTCGAGGAATGCACTCAAGCATTTGAGATCTTACGTGACCGAGTCACCCAAGCCCCAATCCTACAGTCCCCTGATTGGTCTCAACCCTTTGAGATCATGTGTGATGCATCTGACTTCGCTGTAGGAGCGGTTTTGGGGTAGAAAATTGACGGGAAACCTGTGGTCATTTACTACGCCAGCAAAACACTGGATGAGGCTCAGCGTAACTATACGGTTACTGAGAAAAAGCTGCTGGCCGTAGTATTTGCCTTGGAAAAATTCAGATCATACCTTCTGGGTTCCCGTGTTATCATATACTCGGATCACACAGCTGTGAGGCATCTCCTTGCAAAGAAGGATGCGAAACCTCGATTAATCCGATGGATCTTGCTGTTGCAAGAATTTGACCTCGTGATTCGCGACAAGGCGGGAAAGCACAATGTGGTAGCTGATCACTTGTCCCGCCTTCCTTCTGAAATTATTGATCCTTCCGGACCTATTACAGAACATTTCCCTGATGAGCACCTCCTGACTATCAGTACAAGTCTTCCATGGTTCGTCGATATAGTTAATTACCTGGCATCACATCAGATTCCGCCCGATTGGCCGAAGGACAAAAAGGACAAATTGCGCTCCGATGCCAAGTATTACCTATGGGAAGACCTGTATCTATTCCGCATTGGTGCTGATCAGATAATCCGACGATGCGTCACGGAAGTGGAAATCAAAGACATACTCTCATTCTGCCATGACCTGGCATGCGGTGGACATTTTTCTAGACATAAAACCGCATCGAAAGTCCTCCAGTGTGGCTTTTACTGGCCCACAATTTTCAAGGATGCATACGATCACTGTAAGGCATGTTCCTGTTGACAGACTCTGGGCAACATGAGCCATAGAGACATGATGCCTCTACAGCCGATCTTGGTATGCGAAATTTTTGATATTTGGGGGATTGATTTTATGGGACCCTTTCCGACCTCGGATGGCTTCGAATACATCTTACTCGCAGTTGACTATGTTTCCAAGTGGATAGAAGCCATTCTGACCCGAACCAACAATCATAAAGTTGTTATAAAATTCCTTCATCAAAACATTTTCTCGAGGTTCGGGATTCCGCGTGCTATAATTTCCGACGGAGGGACCTATTTTACAAACGCTTAGTTCAGGTCACTGATGACCAAATACGGGGTGTCACACCGAATCTCTACTCCTTACCACCCCCAAACTAATGGTCTAGCTGAGCTATCTAACCGAGAGATCAAGAAGATCCTTCAGGTTACTGTTCAACCTGATAGAAAAGATTGGTCTTCTCGGCTTCCGGAAGCATTGTGGGCCTATAGGACCACCCACAAGACCCAATTAGGAATGTCTCCCTTCAGACTAGTGTACGGGAAGGCATGTCACCTCCCCGTCGAATTGGAGCATAAAGCCTATTGGGCAGTACGGACCTGTAATCTCGACCTTTCTAAGGCTGGAACCCACAGAAGACTTCAAATGAGCGAGATCGATGAATTACGCCACGACGCGTATGAGAACTCGCGAATTTACAAAGAACGGGTTAAAGCTTTTCACGACAAACACATTTCTAGAAAGGTCTTTCATCCTGGTCAAAAAGTTTTACTCTTTGATGCTCGACTGAAATTATTCCCAGGAAAGCTAAGATCCAAGTGGGTCGGACCCTATCTAGTCCGACAAATCTTCGGAAATGGAGCCATTGAAATCAGCCCACTCAGCCACGATTCTGAACCCTTTGTCGTGAACGGTCAGAGACTCAAGCCGTTCGTTGACATGACCGATATAGATTTGGCTGAGTCATCCTTTACCCTCCATTCCTCTTGAGCTCATTGCGCCCAGCCGATGGCGTAAAACTCAGTGCTTAACGGGAGGCAACCCGTCGTTCTTTGAAAAACCCGAAACCATTTCTGACATCTCTATGCGGAACTCATATTGCACTTTAGGGTTCATCCATTAGAATAGCCGACTTCACCTCAAGTATACCTACCCGAGATTAGAAATCGTTCGCAACAAGTCACTTCGACCCATTCACTCCCCACACACCTGTCCTAATACATGAACTAAGCTAAATTCGAACCCACCTAATTTACAATGGGGACATTGCAAATCTTAGGCATGGGGGGGATATGAAAGTGCAAAATGTCAGAAAATTCATATCAAGAAAGGGTTTCAAAAAAAAAAAAAAAAGACTTGATAGAGGGGAGGAACAATTCAGGGTCATACAAATGAGAGGAGGAAAAGCAAGAAAAATGACAAAAAGGAGCACAAAATGAAAATGAAAAGAAATAGTCATTAGTAAAAGGTTAAGGGGTTAACTGAAGTTCTAGACCAAAAAAAAAAAAAAAAAAGGAAAAGAAAAGTGCTATGGAGACATAACAAGAGATTAGCGGGAACGCTGGTCTTAGGCCTCTTGGGCTAGATTTGTTAGCTTAAAAATTCGCGTATCTATTAAAATCTGGATAATCCTCAAGAGGTTGAGGAAAATGCGAAACTTAAGTATTAGGTCTAAGGCTTAGGAAGTATTCGGCCTTGTTAACTGACCTCCGATTTGCGGGATTCGGTAACCAAGCACCCAAATTCACACACAGTCTGGTTCAGTGCGCATAAACATCCAAATCACGCGAAAAGCGTTTAATGTTCTGAAAAAGTCACCTAGATTAGGAGCGGTCAATCAACACAAATTGATTTGGACGAGTTCCCAGCGCGGAGAGGTGGGAAATTCCCCTCGAAGATGCGTAACAACATATCGTCTCCTCGGTGCTTGTCTCTTAGGATATTTAAATATCCTACTGGGGGCATGTAAGCACTCTGTTGGTTCAGATACCATGGGCGGCATTATCACGAAATGTCGATCGCCAAGGTCTGAATTCGACCACGGAACGCCATGGGCGGGATTATCTCGAAATCTCGAAAGCTAGGGTTCTGGGGGTTGCCATGGGCGGGATTATCTCAAAATCTCGAAAGCCAGGAACCCTTGAGGATTGATGATGGGGACGAGGAATCCGATACAGACCATGTTGAGAAGCTAATCCGAAGCTAGAAATAAAAAGAAAAGAGAGAGAAAAGCTCTCCAAACAAATAAATCTTCTATCTCTCTCTTACAAAAAAAAAACGCACTGCAAACTGAACTTAGGCTAAAAATGTCTCAAGCATGGGTGCTTTAACCACGGAGTCCAACAAACCCTAGGATAGTTTCTGTGGGCCGTAGAAACCTTTGCGGAGGACTGAGGCTAAAGTAGAACAGGTCCGGATTTTGGTTGGTACTTGAATACCTCCAGGCCTATTGTCGACATTCCTACCTAATCACAAAAGAAGAAGCACCTATCATTATTGACAGACATTCAGGGTCTAGAACGGAAGTTAAAACCTTGAAATTTTGCTAAGGGACTAGCAAAAGCTAGGCATGGGGGTATGATGAGAGCCTCATCATGAGCCATAACTAGCTCATTTTGACCCAATAAAGAAGATAAAAGCTCCTACATAACCTGGAAGAAGGCTTAACTGAAGGAACAAGTGCTCTGAAAGGAAAACATGAAATAAAGGTTAAAACTGCAATTTTACCATTGCAGTACATAAACGGGATTTCTCAGAAGCAAAACATAGGTCAAATGGTCCAAATAAGATAAAAGGAGGGTTGAGTCAATCAGAAATGGGTTTATGTGCAATCTAAGAATTAAATGACACTTGGTAACCCTAAAACAGATTCGCTTAAATTAACAAGGTTCCGGTCAGGATAAAAATCGAATAAACCCTCTAAAAATCATGGAAAAACATCCTCTAGGGTTTAGAACACTTAATTTGGCCTTTGGAACCTAGTCTGACCTAGGTTAGGGTCCTAGCTCCTCAATTAACCAAATTTGGGTTTTTACGCAAAATGTCCAGTCAAAAGAGGTCAAACCTGAAATCCAACTTAGCCATTGGATTCCTTAGGTAGAAATTAGGTTTATACCAAAATTTGGACCTAAGGAGAGGTCATCTTGACCTACTTTGCAATTTAGTACACCTAAATCATAAATAGGTCCCTATCTTTTGAATATCCTTGCAAAGAGCCCCCCAAGTTCTTCGCCCCCTTTTCAATCCGGTCCTGCCGCCATTGTTAGGGTAGAACCGAGCTCCGGCGAGGTTCAGAGAGGGATTGCTCTCTAATCCCTCAGAGATTCCCTCCCAGAAATGGAAGGGGGATTCTCTGAGGAATTCCCTTCCTTATAAAGCCAATTACAATCGCTGGTGTTGACCCAATCTCTCGTGTGAACGCACGAGAGATTTGGGTATCCACCTTCCTTCCAACTCCGGCAAGCCGGCAGACCTAATTACGCGCTCTCCACGCGTTGATAGGAGCGGCCAGCACCTATAAAACATCCCCCAGACCCTGCCGCAGGACCCAAGCTTGATTTTGACGGAGATCCCCTCCAAATTCCCTCTCTCCCATCTCCGGCCAAACGACCCGCAAGCTCCGGCGACCTCCTCCCCTCCTTCTCGTCGCTCTGCTGCCATACTAGCAGCTGAGTCCTCTCCGCCTCTTCCTCCTGCGTCGCGCTGTACCCCGCGCGCGTGCTCCTGACCTCATCTTCGTCGCCGCTTCCTCCCTCAGGGTCTTTCTTCCCCGACGACGGCAGTTACGAGTCGTCTTCTCCACCGCCTCCCTTCCTTCCAGACAACCCCAGATACATTCTCCATCCTCTCCTCTCTCTTTTCCCCCTACTATTTTACTTGATTACCCCTCGACAGTACCTAACCACCTCCATCGTTCTCGCCTTCGACCGCACTCCGGCGAGCTGCCCACACCACTCCGCCCCTCCACACGGCTCGCCAACCCCCTCGTGAGCTTCGCCTCACCACCAGGAACCCATTCCACCCCATCACTGCCACTCCAGACCTCCACAAGCACCCCCCGACCAACCCACCATCTCCGGCCACAGGTTGACCTAGGCACGCATGCCTAGGCCGACCTGCAACCTGCAGCATCGCCCATCGCCTTCGCCCTGCTACGGCGAAGGTTTCCAGCTGTTCTGATTGGGCCAATAGGCCGTTCTGTTGGATGTCAGGTGTACGCTCCGGCCACCATTAACAGCCGAAGCAGCAGGGAGCTTGGAGCAGCTTCGGGCATCAGGCTTCCCACGCTGCAGGTGCAGCAAATTCTCGCGAAGGTCGCGAAGCGAACAAGGCCAGCCAGTCGCACAGAGGAGCCATCAGCTTGGGCAATCGAGTGACGAAAGCTCTGCGGGCGCGCGTGAAGGCAAGACCGACCAGATAGTCCCACATCGTGGGATTGCAAAACTCAGGTATCCTATAAATTATTTTTGTGTTTTCTTCTTACTGCCTCCGTAAGCACAGGGGTGAGGTCCCTCACTGCCCCCACACGCCTCGTCCGCGGCTTGATCTCGCGGATCTGGCGGATCCGACCCGACCTAAACTTACGCACTCCTCGCGCATCACCACTTGTCTGTGCACCTGGTCCCAAGTGCGAATCCAACCCGACTATCCGTGTGGCTCTGGGAGAGCGTGCTTGAGTGAACTGCTTGAGAAAAAGAGAGATGCTTGGGTAGAGGGACGGGGGTAGGTTTTTGCTACTGTGTGGCGTGTGCAGGAAGGAAGAAGTGACCGAGGCAGCGAACACTTAGCAGCTGAAGAACAGGAAGAGAAGAACGAAGAGGCTGTGTAGCAGTGAAAGGAGAAGTATTCGCCGAGAAGAAGAAGAAGAAGAAGGAAGACAAGGCAGAAGAGAGAGAAGAACAAAGAAGAGGCCAAGTGAAGAATGCAAAGAGATCAGAAGAAAAAGAAGAAGAAAGAAGAAAGGCAAGGCAGTAGAAGAAGGAAGATACAGAAGCAGAAAGGAGAAGAGAGAAAGAGAGATCACATTTATGACGTCTGATACAGAAATCAGACGTCCAATTCTACTTTTTTTTTCACAAATCCTTTTTAAAATTCTCTCTTTGAATCAATTATATTTGCATTTAACAGTTGTATTATTTGGTTTTACAAAGTACTAAGATTGCTCCCCATGTTCGACCTCGGATACTCTAGTTGTTTGAGTAATAAAATTCTTTATATTTGTTTAAACGTTTTGTCGGTTATACTACAACGTAATACGCTTTAAATCCGCACAAAATCGTTGAGAACATGAGACAACGCCAGCTCTTCTTTGTGATGATCCCCTCAAAATGGTCCTATCCAAGGACCACACCTCGACTTTTGAAAATGAGGGGGATGCTCAAGAAATAGAGGAGTTGCTGAGAGTTAGAACAAGTTTCTTTCCCTTCCATGGACTGTTTAGGTAGATTCGCTACCCGGGGCGGGGACATCAAACGTTGTACCCTTGATCCAAAAGGTCCTTGAATTGGAGTTTAAACCACTTTCGGACTCTCTCAAATATGCCTTCCTTGGGCTGGACCATACGCTCCCCATCATCTCCACTACGTTATCTAAGATGCAAGAGGGAGCACTACTTGATTGCCTTAAGAGGAACAAGGAAGCGATTGCTTAGACCATAGTAGACATTAAAAGGGTCAATTCGGCCCTCTGCATGCATCACATCTAAGCCTTTTCAAGTTATGCAGAGGCAGTTGAACTCCAACATGAGGGAAGTAGTAAAGAACGAAATTCTTAAGTGGTTGGATGTTGGGATAATCTATCCCATATCCGATAGCAAGTGAGTCAGTCTTGTCCATGTAGTGCCAAAGAAGGTAGGATTCACTTTTGAGATTAGTGAGAAGGGGGAACAGGTTACTACCAGACCCTCGACTGGCTGGAGGGACTATATCAATTATCGTTGTTGAAACACTGCTACCTAGAAAGAACATTTTCCTTTGACCTTTATTGATCAGGTTCTGAAAAAAATTGGTAGGGAATAAGTTATTTTGTTTCTTAGATGGATATTCTGGGTATAATCAAATTACCGTCTTCCTTGACGATCGGGAGCAAACCACATTCACGAGTACCCATGGAACATTTGCATTTCAATGTATACCATTTGGATTATGTAATGTGATTGCGCAACAATCATAGGACTTAAATAACCTGAATTAAGTTAGAACTTAACATAATTGTAGCATAATTCATGCATTAGTAGTGTACCTTTCATCTTTCCTGCATTACTTAGATATTCATGAAATAATGCTATAATAATGTACCGATTACTATATTATTTGGTTTGTAGGTAATAAAAGCTTAGGAGATGGCCAGAAGCTAGAGTTGAAGCAGGATAGAGGATAGAACTGCAATAAAGCTGGAGCAGAAGCTAGGGAATAAATCTGCACTCAAGCTGAAGACGTAGTGTAGGGAAGAGGTATACTACATTACTTGTAGGATTTTAATGTTTAAATTGAATTATGAAGAACATAGGATATCCCTACACCCATCCCTAGCCTTAGGACAGCCTTAAACACCTTCCTAAACCGAAGACACCTTCCTATTAGGTCACCTTAGCCTAAAACACCTCAAAACCTACATTCCAGCCCACCTTTGGACATCCAACTAGGATGCTAGATGTCCAAGCTCCTTAGATTTCACCTGTAGGACTTAGAACCCAATCTGATACAAAATTGGATGTCCAAACAATGTGTCAGACGTCCAATTTCTACAGAAACCCAAAACAGAACCTAAACTCCATACTAATTCAATATTGGACGTCCAAACTAGGGACTTAGACTTTTGATTTTGAAGTATAAGTCGTCTGATCTTAAGATCAGATGTTTAAAACTCTTCTACTGTTGTTTTTGGAATCAAGCCTAGATCATGATTTCTAAGGCCTCTAAACCCAATCCTACACCCTAGGAAACCTAAATTAAGGTATCCTAAGACTAGTACACTACCCTAAGACTCTTTTAAGATCCTAATTAGGTTCTCACTAAGCCCAATTGACTTGGATCTAAGTCAATTACACCTTAGCTAGTCAATTGGACTCATAGAGTCCAATTGAGCTCAAATATGAACTAGCACAAGTCTAATTGGACTCAGTGAGAGTCCAATTGACTCAAGCCCAATCTAATTAAGAACTCTCTCTCTCAATTACACACACATTGACTCAATTAAACTTGGTTAAGTTTAATTGGATCAATCACTCTAGCCATAAGTTGTATGAACCTATTTTTAGAAACCTAGCTAGTCCAACTTAGACCTAATAAGAAGTGGACGAAGTGGTCCACTTGAACACACAAACACACACACACACACACACACACACACACACACACACCACCACCTAGCTGTCCACTCTAGAGTATTCTAGAGTGGTCTCCAAGTGGCACCACCTTGAAAGACTAAAAATAGTCTCTCAAGGAGTCCACAACCTCTTCCCTTGGAAAGTGGATCTAAAAGACCCACTCTCCATGAGGTGGACGGCCAACCTTGGAGGTCCTCTAGAGAATTCTCTAGATGACCCTCCTCCATGCCTATTTAAGGACCCAAGAGGGTGGCCATGCACCTCCATCTTGGACTCCATACACTTCATCCACGGCTCCATCACCACCTCCACTCTCCACATCCAAGAGCAAGTGCAACACCTCCACCACCTTCATTAAGAGGCCGGCCACACCACCTTGGTCGTTCCTCTATTCCCTCCTACCACCTTAAGCCCACACGGCCATTGGAGACACCTCTTATGCCTTGATTTCTCGTAGGTTAGATTTAATGTTCTTCATAGTTTAATTTCTTGCATTATTATCTTGCTAAGTAGTAGTAGTATTATTCTCTCCAAGAATGCATGCATAATCTTCTCAAGATCCATGCGTGCATATCTCTTCTGTTAGCATAGCCCTTGTCATTTTCAATTTCCATGTACAAGCATTCCTCTAGAAGTGATTATAATGACATTATAATTGAGGAAATAAAACAATAGTTGCCTGCTTCATATCTCTATCTATTGCAATAAAAATGTCGGTTCCTAAAGGTATTAATGATCTTGCGATTGATACATTTTTGATTAATAGCCATTGCGAAGTAAGAATTATGCGAACTAGTACCCACACATTCACATTCATTGTTTATCTGATGCACGTACACGTAGTGAGAGTTAATAACGCGACTGGAGAATCCTACATTCGTAGACTTGAAATCGACATTCAATTCTAAGCAAGCAATAGAAGAGAATAAATAAATTAAGAATCAATTTCACTATTTTTTGCCCCCTTGAGATCGACTGGGACACTCATCATCTTGTTATAAAAGTTTTGTTTGAATCGTAATTTGCACTATAGTACAATGTTTTCTTAAACAAATCTGTGTTTTATGAGATCCAACATAATGCTCCTGCAACATTTCAACGATGTATGATGTTTATTTTCTCAAACACGATAAACGAGTGCGTAGAGGTCTTTATGGATGATTGCTCGATCTACGACACATCTTTTGACCAGTGTCTCTCACACCTTGAGAAAGTCTTAACTCATTGTAAAGAGACAGGACTGGTCTTGATCTGGGAGAAAAGCCATTTTATGGTCTAGCAATGGATTGTTCTAGGGCATGTAGTGTCTGAGTGGGGCTTAGAAGTAGATAAAACCAAGGTCAAATCTATTTCTAAACTCCCACTGCCTACCAATGTCAAGCAAGTTAGATCTTTTCTTAGCCATGTTGGCTTTTATAGGTGCTTTATTCAAAACTTTAGCATGATTTCGCAGCCACTTTGCAACTTATTGACGAAGGATTCTACCTTCGGGTTTGATGACAAGTGTGCCGAGGCCTTTCACGTCTTGGAAAAGGCCCTTACTACTGTGCGTATTCTCCATGCTCTTGATTGGACTCTTCCATTTGAGCTCATGTGTGGTGCATCTGATTACACTGTGGGAGTAGTCTAGGTCAAAGGGTTGATGATGAAAGACTCATCATAGCTCCTAATTAACACTAATTACTAGTTTTCCTAACTAAGTATCAAAGAATACCTTTAATACATGGTTAATTATGTTACATGGGTAAGATATTAAGGACCAATAAAATACACTAAAATAACATAATTAAGGCTTAATTAAGATTAATATAAGTTTAATTAATAATTAGGACTCAAATCATAATCATTTAGCTATGTATTAAGTATTTATTATAACTTAAATGAATTAATCACCTAAGTTGTTAATTAACCTAATTAACTTAATCACTTAAATAAATACAACTAAAAAGGGAAAAAGTGTAATTTCAAGGATAGATATTAGATTTATAATATTTATAAATATATATAAAAAGTTGAAGAAGAAATAAATTAAAATAAGCCTTTAAATCCGTTGTTTGCTTTAAAGCCCTTAATTTCCATTTCAATTGAGTCCTTATTACATTCAGGTCCTTCTTTATTTATGAAAATGTCCCTGTGTACACAACCTCTTCTTCCTCTTCTTCTTCTTCATATTGGATGGCTGTCGAGCTCTAGTAACCACACCCTCCGATCATTGCCTATTTGACGTCATTCCACCTCCAGGTCTTACATCCAAGCTCTGCTCACCTTCCACATTTCATCCATTGGCTCGGATCTCTAGATGACGTCGGTGGTTCCTACAAACCTAGACATGAATCTGTCCAGACACTTCCCTCCTAGACCTCATCTCCACCTATAAATAGCCCTCCACTCTTCCAATTTCGGTTAGCTACCCCCTTCCTACTTCTAAAATTGAGGTTATTCAGTAGGTTTTTATCCGAGCTTCGACGCCTTCTTCCTCATGTTTTCGAGCGCTACCGCTAAGGAGCGCTGCCTCTCTCACCCCCTCTTCCTCTCCTTCGCCTTGCCAACGGTGTTGGAGCATGCCACAGCTTTGGATTCTTCTGCTTTGATCGAGCAGAGTTTCTTCTCTCACCAAACTCTGATTTTGATCTCATTCTCACCCTGCCAACGGTGAGATCCCTCACCTCCTTTGTCAGGCAAGTAGCCTAACATCTTAGGAGTAGTTTTTAGTTAGGAATTAGGCGAGTAACCATAGGATTAGGTGTAATTAGATGAATTCCCCTTCTCCATCTCTGACGAGGTCAATTCCAACCTTGTTGGACTTCATTTCACACTTTCGACCACTTGATCACCTTTCTCACCATCTCACGATCATTCTCCACTCCTTTCCCTTTGAATTGATCACCTATTCACACCTAAACCACCTCACTTGCACTTGACACTCCCGCTGTCCATGGTGGAGGTCTCATACCTAATGCACACACATTTGGGCCCCTCCATTGCTTCTTCATCACTTAAGGGCCCCGTTCTTGCCTTCAATTAGATCAATTACGCATTATATGCAAAACACCCAAATTACACTCAACTTCTGAGCTCGTTGTCCATGGCAAGTTCAAAACAGTTTATCCACCTTATTCAACACATATACACCTTCACCTCATCCTCTTGAATGATTTCCCTCACTCAATTGAGTGAGAAACTGTTTCTTGAGTTCATGCGAACTCAAGATGATTCTTTGATGCAATTCTTGATGAATCATTGCTTCTGATTGATAATTGATACAATTGACTTGTTCTTGAGGTTTCTTACAACCTCATGAATCTTTTAAGACCTTCTTCATTCTGTTTCATGGAGATTTGATCTCTGATTATAAACTTTAGTCTTCACTGGAGCTCCAACGACCTCGAGAATGAGTTACATAGTTTGTAACAACTCAAGAAGCTCCAGATCACTTAGTTATGAGTTAAGGATCAAATTCTGATGACTAGAATAGTACTTTGATGAAGATTCCTCTAGAATGATCATCCTCTTCTCCAACTCCAACGGAGTTGGAGAGATGTATCTATTGAGAGTTAGGACCTAGATTTAGGTTAAAAAGCATGAGAAGACCTTCAAGAACCTATTCTAGGTTTTATTCGAGTTTAACAACCTTTGGATTCTTACATCGAACAAACTTCTATTTCATCTTCGACATTGAGCTTAGAGATACTCAAGAAGTGCTCAAAACTCTGTTTTGATGCACTCAATCAATTCCTCATGTTGAATTTGGTATATCAATGTCTTTATCTTAGTCTGAGAGGTGTTGATTTGAAAAGTCAAATTTTATGGTTTAGAAGTCAACTTTGATTCGATTTCAAGGTTTGAGAGTTTAAATTCCATATTTTTGGGTTGCAATGAGTTCCTGGTGTGATTGTAGATTCCCTGGAACTAATTTGATTAGTTTTTATCAAGATTTAAGGTGAATTGTATTCTCTGAGCATTTTGGGTCTTTTCTGGAATGGAGTTCAATGTCTTCTCGTCGAGATTTGATCCAAATCTCTGCTCAGATTAGTTGTTTTTCATCCTCTAAATTGATCTAGACATATTCTAAATGCTTTAACCCATCTGTTGAGCAACTTGAACTCTGAATCAGTGTTTTGTGCACTGAGCATTGAAATCTTGAAGCTCCTTGAGCTTTCCAAAGCTTCCCTAACCTCAAATCCTTCTTCATTCTGAATCCTCAATTGAGAGGATTAATTGAGATCTGCAGATCAATCGACCTGATTACATCCTACACAACACATAAAACACATGGCAAATGTGCCATGTTCATCCATCGATTGTTTGGATCAACTGTGATCCATTCCTCAAATTGGCTCTTTCAATCGAAAGAGAACCTCTAGAGCTTTTCATCGAGCTACTGCTTGCTCGATTTGGAGCTTTGAGCTTCACGTAATCGGTCGATGAAGGTTCGACTTGGAGTTTCTTCGAGCTGGAGGGGAAGAAGCAGAGATAGCTCCACATTGTGGAACGGTGGACGCCGACACACCTATAAAAGGATCCGTGCCCACTGCCGAAGTGGTCGTTAGCACAAGGTGCATCTTATGGCATATGGGTGTGTGTGCGTGCATGCATGTGAGCATGTGTGTGGGCACGTGTATGGGCTAGGAGCCCGATGTGCTATATTGTAGACCTAGTATGGCCCAAAATTATACTCAATTGGACCTAAAAATAACTAGGGCCTGATCACTAGTATTGGTTGATCCAACCTATTAAGGTTGTTGATCTTGTGAACAGACAGGGCTTGTCCACTAAAGAAAATTTTTCCAAGTGCAAGAGAAGAATGGGCTTAAAATTCGACCTAAGTGTTGAGAATGAGAGACTGAAGGATGAAGGGAGGAAAGTAAATTGGCTAAGTATTGATGAAGGAGAGAGAGGCATTTTGTGATTAGTTGTAATAAATCATTTTTAAATGACTATTTGTATACTTGTAATAACATTTTGTTGTAATCTTTTCTTGCTTTCAATTATAATATCATTCATGACTTATGTTTCTTTCATATATGGAATGATTGCTAAGTTTAATTGTTCAATTTTTATGTAATTGTTCATGTGGTTAACATATGTAGTAATTATTAGTTAATTAAACCACTAATTAATTAAAGTAGCTTAATTAAATATATAGTTGTATGGTAACTTAAAGTATAGAGTAATATAAGCTATTAACTAAGTAATAGTAATTAGTTAGTAAATGACTAAGTATAGTAGTAATTAACATAAGTAATTAATAATAAAAGTAACTTAGAATAAAAATGGTGAATAAATATGTTAATATGTCTCCTAGTGAATGACTTGGACTCAACCAGTTAAAAGAAATAACCCTAAATGTTAGGTTGCCTTGCACCCTTTACTACAAGTAACAACGATAAATTAATTAAGTTAACCTAAGCATCAACTTTACACGATTAATTAAGACTAATAACTTTAATTAACTGTGTTGAGAAATGCACTAACAGTTGATAAGAAACCTTATGTACTTCATTATGCAAGCAAGACCTTAACTGACTGTAACCAAAACTACACAGTAACTAAAAAGGAACTTCTTGCAATAGTTTTTATTTTGGAGAAGTTTAGGTCGTATTTGCTGGGGTCCCAAGTGGTGGCGTATACGGATCACTCTGCAGTGAAACATCTTATTGCCTATAAAGACACCAAACCAAGGCTAATTAGGTGGATTATGCTCCTTCAGGAATTTGACCTTGAGATTAAAGACAAGAAGGGGGCTGAAAATGTTGTTGTAGACCACCTATCCAAAATTCCCCAAGAAGTTGAGACCCCATCAAGTGAAATCTGGGAATCTTTCCTTGACAAGACCCTTATGGTGATGCAACCAGTGTGCCCCTGGTTTTTGGATATTTTAAATTACTCGGTCACTGGTGAGACTCCCAATACTTGGGATAAGCAAGAGAAAGATCGATTCATGGCCCAAATTAAGTACCATCACTGGGATGAACATAAATTATTTAGGATTAGGAGTGACTAGGTCCTGGGAAGGTGTGTTCTAAAAGAGGAACAGTTGAGTGTCTTGAATTTTTGCCACACTTTATATTACAGAGGACACTTTGGTGCAAAGAAGACTGCATTTAAGGTCCTCCAATCTAGCTTTTGGTGGCCTTAACTATTTAAGGATGCACATAAGTATGTGAAGGCCTGCACTTGATGCCAACAGATTGGAACTATTGGGAGGATGGATGAAATGCCCTAATAGCCTATACAGCCTGTTGAAATTTTTGATGTATGGGGCATTGATTTCATGGGCCTATTCCCAATATCCCAGGGCTATGAATATATCCTAGTGGTAGTTGACTATGTGCCGAAGTGGATAGAGGTTGTCCTAACTAGGACAAACGATCATTTGGTGGTCCTAAAGTTTATTAAAGCCAATATCATCTTTAGATTCGGTTGCCCTAGGATTGTCATAAGTGATGGGGACCACATTTCAGGAATGTACACTTCACCCGCCTCCTCAAGAGTTTGGGGGTTACTCATAAAGTGGCAACTCCCTATCACCCCCAAACAAGTGGGCAGGTTGAAGAGTCTAATAGGGAGATAAAGAAGATTCTTGAGAAAACTGTTCGGCCTGATAGAAAGAACTGGCCACAAAAGCTGAATGATGCTCTGTGGGCCTATAGGACAACATATAAGACCCCTTTGGGCATGTCTCCCTTTCGGATCGTGTATGAAAAGGCTTTCCATTTGCCTATAGAGTTGGAGCATAAGGCATTCTAGGCAATCTAGAATCTGAACATGGATTTAAATAAGGCGGGAAAAGCATGCTTGTTGGTACTAAGTGAGCCTGAGGAAATTAGAAATGAAGCTTATGAAACCTATCAAGTTTATAAAGAGTATACTAAGGTCTTCAATGACAAGCATATTGTTAGGAAGACCTTCGAGCCTAACTAACAAGTCTGGCTGTTCAATTCTAGACTAAAACTGTTTCCAAGAAAACTCAAGTCTCGTTGGGATGGGCCCTACATAGTCACCAAGGTGTTTCCACATGGAGTGGTAAAAATACAACATCCCTCCTCTGGTAAGCCATTCAAAGTTAATAGGCAGCGATTAAAACCTTATGTCACTTTATTTGATGACCACAAGTTTGACACCTTCACCATTGAGGAGCTATAGCTCTTTTCACTCTTCACCTTAGGTATTATCTTTTCTTTGTTCTATTTTTAATGTGGAGATTGTCAAGCTTAGGCATGAGAGGGTAAAACCTGAGGTTTTGTTTACAACATCAATACATATCTACATGCGTATAAGTGCATTAGTAGTTTTCCTTTTTGAAAAAAAAATCGGGGGGTGGGGGGGTGGGGGGGGAGTTTAATTTGTTGAGCTTAATTGGTTAGTCCTAGCAATCTTTGTAGATGAGTTCACCTAAGTTCTAGGATGGAGTGGATGATGTGATAAGACCTTAAGTGTCTTGCCTTAGGAGACAAGCAAGAGATATTATCCTTAGACCCCTAGGGCTGATTTGGCTTAAAAATCTGAGATTTGTTAAAATATGGATTTTGCCTCAAATAATTGAGGGAGTTGAGAGGCTGATGTATTAAGTCAAGGGCTTAGGAAGTATAGAACTTCTCTGTTTATCCCTTGGTTTGGGGATCCTTGAAACTGAAGTGTTCCTTTTCACATACACAAACTTAACATTTAGGCAACCATGTGAGAGTTTACTATGGGTTCTATCAGAACCAGGGTTGGGGACTCTGAATTAATTCACCTTAACTCATATTCAAACCTAATAAAGATCCTTGCGAGGTATGGCTAGCAAGTCACATGCAATAACCTTTGAGTGTGGGATGTCCAGAGCCCAACCTTGCGCCTTGAGTCCTCCTAGATTTTACTTAGGTAAAGCACTTAGAAAGGACGAAGGAGAGTCACTCACTAGAAAAATGAAATGGAGAATAAAGAAAAATGAGGAGGGAAATGACACCTCGTTACACATGGGTGCTATGGAGAATAAATGGTATCTCGTTACATATGGGTACCAGAAAAAAGCCAAAAAAACAACACCTCGCTACAAATGAGTGTTATTAAAAAGAAAGAAAAAAAGAAGAAGAAGAAATGAAAAAAAGAGAAGAAAAATGAAAAATGATTTCGAGACAAGTGGAAACAGCTGAGTGAATAAAAGGGGTCACAAGCCCAGCAGGGAAATATGTATTGGGTTTGTCCTTGCATTGACCTCGGGATAAAAAAAGGTGAGGAGAAAGTTGCAAAGTCTGAGTATGGTTGAACCAAGGTAGGTAAAGGTGGGTTATGGGTAAGCCCAATCCTAGGGATGTATGGGAAGAACAAGTGTGGATGCCCATTGATCAATTTACTCACTGAGCACGGATACTTTGACCTCTGAGATTAACAGACCTTAGGATAAACTTAAAAGTTTAAGAAACCTTTGTTGGTGACCCAAGGCTGATGCTGACGAAGTCTATATCTTAGCTAGTTCTTGGATATCTTAAGGTCTAAGGGGGGTATTTCAAACTAGTCTTTTAGAGGTGAGATACAATAGGGCACCCTGACGGTTAATTCTAGCTTGGATCCTTGGTGTTCTACAAAAATTTTGCTCGAGACTAGTAAAATTTAGGTATGAGAGTGTGATGCATATGTATTATTTGACATTAAGCATGCCTAATTTATGTTAGTTCATTGCATTTCATGCATTATCACATTACATTAAGTGCATATTTTACATAGTTGCATCTAGACTAAGGTTGCACATAATTCATACATTACATATTCTTTAGCAATAATAATGCACAAGATTATTTATGGATCATATTTATCTGTAGGGATAACATTTGGAGACAAAAAATTTCGAAGGGATATGGATGTCACCATAATTTTCTTCCTTATTTATTTCCTCATTCAATTGCCTGCCATTATTTATCCCCATAATTCCCATGATTATATTTCAGTTTTCTTTTCATGCCCATCATTGACCCTTGGCCTACGTAAATTCCATCCACCCTATCGCTTCTTCTTACATAACACAACCACCCACATAACGTACTCCACACCCTTATGCATACACCACCCTTACAGGCGATCAACCATCACCACCCATTGTGTCGTTCCCTTCTTCTTCCTCACCGTGCTCATCCACGTGTTGCGACTTACCACCCAGCATGTCGTTTCTTTTCTTCACCACTTCCAGACCTCCACAGTGAGCCACCTCCTTCATCGTCCACACGGTGACAGCGTGTGGCCTCACATTGCGTAGCCACCGCCTCTTCGTACATCCATCTCAATTCTTTCACCTTCATCTTTTTCTTCTTTTGATTTTTCTCTTCTACATAACCAAACACTACCATCACTGTCACCACCTTCATCTCACCACGGCAAACCACCACCACCACCATCCCACAAAACTCCATCATCTCTGCCATCATTAACAACCCAACACCACCCCTTCTCCAATCACCCTTCTTCATTTCCTTCTTTTCCATGCTCTTCTTCTTTGTTCTTTGAACTCCAATGAAACCCATCACCAGCACCCATTGCCGAGTGCCACAACCACCATCTCTGACCACCTCCCTCACTACCAACGTCCTAATAGTCCACACGGCAGTTCCTCCACCATTGACCAACACCCACTGCCGACATCATCTCTTCATCAACACCGCCACCTCCGCCACCTCTCTCCACACTGTTACCGCCAATGTGAAGCATATGTTGAAAGCTTCCTCCTTGCCGAATTTCGCCATCTTTGGTGACCTCATGTGCGCACACAAACTCGAGGGAGAAAAGCTCTATTTTACAACAATAACCTCTCCTATTAAAAATTACATTCGCTGCCATTGTAACTCAAGCATTTTTAGTTTAATATATGTTATTGAGTTGTAATTGCATAATTAGCCCTTTACTTCTCCCTAATTCGTTGGATCATATAAAAAGGCAACCTATTGATTGAAGGGAAAAGGGAGTGGAATCAAATGACAATTTTAATACCTTTGGAGTTGGATTTTAAGGAGAATAATTGCAATTTAGTACTAGCTTGAGCCTCCTTGTGGAGATGACCTAACTCACGTGATTAACTTATTTTATTAATATTTTTGATCGAGGGTTTTCTCTATATGAAATCACAATGGTGTATTATTTTTATTGTCATCTCGTTAAAGCGAAAAACCCATTCGATCAGTGCCTAAGAGCTAACTTGTGTTGTTTTGAGGCTATTGAGTGTTGGCTTGGGTTTCTTAGGTGTACCAATGGCCAACTAAAATGTTTAACCTTATTTTAGGGGTCTTTTACATGATTCTAATAAAACAAAAGAGCAACAAAAGAATACATCAAATTACATTAAATAACTCTAAGTCATATTCTTCAAGCCTTCAAACTCTTGGGTCCAAAGCTCCATGCTTCTTCCTCCAATTCTCCTTGATGCTTCTTTTCTTCATCAAGCTCCTCCAATCCTCCATGGATCTTGAGCTTGAGCTCCTTCCAAAACCTTTTACTAATTGCATTAACTTGAAAACTCACAACTTAAATGCAATTGTTAAATATCAAATATTTTGTTATCATCAAAATCAAAGACTACTGTGCACTTGCATCAACATAAACTCTATCATGTTGTAGAAGAATGAATTCCCCTACCATTTCTACCTTTCCACAATCCCATGGTATCTCCTTCATGGCCTTTTGGATCTCTATGTTGTTTTGGGAATGCTTTGCTTCGTTCTCCTCCTTGATGGCACTTTGTTTACTCCCTCTTCCTCCTTTCTCTCTCCTCTATTAGCCTTGGGACTAGGTGGGTATGGGATGGGTGGATGCGAATGGGAAGGGATAGGAGGTCTTTATAGGGGCGACTACCCTAGGGTTCTAGAACATTCCAATCATCATCTTGGTCATCATGATGGTCCAACCACGTTATGCCAACAAAGTGACCTTGGTGACATGGCATCCACCTTAGCTACCATGTCAGCTCAAAACGATGGGTAAACATGACCCATGCTTTCCTCAAATCTTATCTATAGCTAGAGTTTTCTCTAATTGTGGTTAATTAGCACTAACTTTGATTAATTAGTGCTAATTGAGATTAATTATCCATAATCATGATTAACACTCGCTAATCATGATTAACTTCACCTCATCACGATTTACGATCCCTAATCATAATTAGTCTACCTTAATCATAATTAATTAGCCTTAGTTATGATTGTTACGCTTAATTCTCCATTAATACTCATAATGACATTCTTTCAGTTCATCCTTCACACTTTGGTCCCTAAGGAATAAAAGTAATAAAAATATTTTCAACTAAGTCCCCCAAAATTTTCATTTCAGTCCCTATGCTTGTACTTGATTTTTATATGTCACGGTCACTTATATCAGGAAACTAAGAACACACTACAAAAGAAGCAAATTATTTATTTATAATTACAATACTTGTGAGGGCTTTTACAAATATCTAACTTAGTGAGTTGCACCCAAATTCCCAAGCACACATACAATGCCCAACATGCAACTTCCTTCACATGGTTAGTCTTGTTGCTCCTCTCTAGCCTTGAACATATGTCTCACTCCTTTTTAACCTTTCATGGATTTTCTTTCAAACACAAATACAACAGGAAAGCTTCCCATCTAGCTTGTACATGGAGTCAAGCTTGATTTTCTTCCAATTTTGTTGTACGTAAAGAGTCATGTGAGGCCTCAAAAAATTAATTGAAGATCCTAGCTCCTTAATTATGTACATAACCACCATTAATAGGAGGATTAGATTGGTTAATGAATGGAAAAGAACGTTAGTAGGACAAACAAAGAGTGAAGTACCATAAAAATGGATAATGAAAAGAATGAAACAACAAAGTAACAATTATTGATAAGGTGGGAAGGATTTAACCGAAGTGGAAGGGCCATTGGGAAATTCTCCCAGTAACCAAAAGACCTTCAATGTAGAGACCATAAAATGGTAGTTACACTTGTTCTCTACACAATAGAGAATATTCACCAGCCTCACCTTGGAGGCTTCACCTTGCTATTAAGGAGGAGGATCTAAGGGGAAGGAGGGACCCATACAAGCTTCATTGAAGCTTAGCGACGAAAGTATGAGCCAATCAAGCCCTACACCCTATCCTTGATCAAGATGAGTCCTAGTATTTGGATTGTAGTAGGTGAAATCATTGGTATCATGGGGTAAAGTGTTGCAATGTTGGGTTCTTAAGCAGGAAAGGAACTAAAAAATAGATCTTCCAAGTGAAACGTGTGACATAGGATGTAATTTGCATTCTAGCTAGCTATCAAAACTCAAATTTCATTTGATGTCATTTGCATTCTAGCTAGCTTTTGGAACTCAAATTTCAGGAAGTTCCGGGGAAATCCAAGGCCAAAGAGGAGCAAAGGAAAGTGCTTTTATTAAGAACAAGCAAGGTAGGGAATTATCCACTTGGCATGCTTTTGATGATGGAATGTCAATGATGTGTGTGAGATGATAGAATGGTTATTCCTAAGTATTTAAGGAACACTTGGGCAACATTAGAATGGAGGCATAAGCTTTAAAACCCATAGTAACAAGCTTTAAATGGATCTAAGTGCATGCATGGCATGTTACATGCATAAAATTGATAAAATGAGGATTTCATTTCTTAAGAACCACTAAACATGGTCTAAAAAGGGTTAGAAGTGACTACAAATGTGAACACAAACAAAAACTAAGACTTTGGTTATGTGGTGAAAAGAATGAAAACTGTGGAAGAACCCAAGCAAAGGATATGGATCTTGCAGATAGGGATATGAATTACTGCAAGTTTAATCCATCAAAATTTTAGTTTAATCAATCAACATCATTAAAACAGGGGTTTTCTTCGCAATTTGATTGATTAAAACATATTTTTATTGATCAATCCTTTATACTTTGGTAGAATGGCATGAAACTATACGAGATGATCAATTAAGACTTTAGTTGATTGATCAAAATTCATGTTGGTCTATCAACACTGTTAGGATGAGGATAAGAGCTAAAATCCCACACAAATGACCAATCAACTTGTGAGTTGATCAATCAAAATTGTATTGTGATAAAAGAAGATTCGAGATCCCAATTAAGGAAAATCTAAGGATAGTTATAAGTAGGGAACCTAGGAATGGTTCTTAAGTATTAGAGATGACTAGAAAACCTGATAAGAAGGGATGTAGCTTGCCTAAAAACCAAGGTTAAAGGACCATATATTTCAAGAGGGAATTTTGGCTAAAAAAGGCTCGACCTTTCCCCTTAGAATTTGATAAAACTAAATGAAGCTAATGTAGTTGGCAGATATAATAGGACAATAATCAGTGTTACTAATAAAGGTCTTGGGTTTGATGGTAACTCCATCATAGGCCCTAAGTAGCCACATTTAGTCAGGTTTAAATGATAAAAGCTCCTCTCTAATCATTTGAGGGTCACAACTTTGTATAATTTCGATTTGAGAAGAAAATAGGGAAATATGATTAATTCTGCAATTTTAATAGCACATCACTAATACAGAATAACCACAAGGTCACTCAGGGGTAAATTGAAGGCTAATTGTGCAAAAAGTGGGTTTATACTGATTGAAACAGGGTTTCACACATTTCGAGGTCCGAAATAGACTCAAAACCATAATAATCAAACCCATCTAAATTGAAAAGGTTATGGTCAGGTTAAAATTAATCTAAACCTCCTAAAATTATAAAAAAAATATTCAAAGATTTTTAGTGCCTTTGGTTTGACCATCTGAACCCATTTTAACCTAGAGTAGAGTTTCAGGCGGGAATTCGGCTTGATTTGGGCTTCTTTGCAATTTACCTAGTCAAACGTGCTCAAAACTCAAATCCAAGTTCACCATTAGATTCCTTGGGTCAAAATTAGGCTAACACCAAAATTTGGGCCCAATCAAAGTCCATCTTGATCTAGTTCGCAATTCAGTTCCTAAGATATGTTTCTTATACACAGCCCCTAACTTTCAAGTTTCTTGCGATTTGGTCCCTAACTTTCTTGTCTTTCGTGCAAAAGGTTTGCTGCCGCCATTGTTGGTGGGAACACACCTGCAGCGAGATTCGAGGGAGGATTTTTTTCTCCAATCAGATCCAAATCCCTCCAAATTTGGGGGGATTGATCTCGAGGACCTACTCGATCTTTTGAACTGACTCAAGGACCCTAAGGCGATCCTTAGAGCTCAGGTGAGCTTGAGATTTCAAGGGCTCTTGTTTCCCTAAAGTCACGACTCAATCAAGCTCTTTCCTTGCTTTAGAGCTCTATTAAAGCTCCTCTTAGCCCTAGCATATTCGTTAGCCAAAAATAGTCTAGGAAACACCTTCTTCTTCCTCCTTCAGCCACTGTCTCTTCGAGCTCCAATGACCTCCTCCACCCTCTTCCTCAAACTGTCCAACTATCAAATTGGATGGCCCTCTGTCTTCCTCTCTTCCTTCTGCCTCTCATCGATCAAAGTAGAGGTTCTCTCCGTCCTTGTCATTAGCCGTTCTCCCTCGCCGTCGACCTCATCTTCTTCGACTTTGGCCCATCAAGGCTGGATGACTCTACCCTCTTTCTCCCTCTCTTAGTCTCTCCTCTTTCTTTCTCTCACTTCGTTGCTTCCTTCTACACCCTTAGCTTTTAGGATTGATCATCACACAACTCGTTCCACCTTCGTCTTCCGCATGGCCGGCGAAGCTTCGACAAGCTCGCTCGGTCACCACACTCCAAACTCCACGCCACAACACCCAAAAGCTTCGCCACACCTCACTGATCAAAAGCCCTAAAGAAATTTGGGGCCTTAATCGCTCTTTCACTCCATCGAACACCACACCTTCTGTTCGCCTTCTCCAACTTCGCCACTTCACCACACACACCCTTACATCCAATTTCCACCACCAACACCTTCGTCGAACACCGACAAAGCTTTTGAACGTGTTTGACAAGGCGCAAGGCCGTATTTTGTTCTTCAGGTCTTCGCTGGACATCCCTTGCCGCCACTATCTTCTTCGACCATGACAGCACCACTCCAGCCAGCATCCATCTAGTTGACCTCGCTCGAAGCAGCTTCAGGTTTTGAAGCGTTCTAGGTTTGCATTCGAGGCACCAAGCAGCAGCTACAACCTCAATTGGAGCCCCTTCTTTAGCGACAACTCTCGAGGATTTCACGCGAAGAAGCCCCAGTCTTTAGTCCCATATCGTGTGGGACAAATCCAAAACAATGCATAAAAGGTTTTCGTGGAATCAACTGTTTGCCTCCAAGAGAACCGAGGTGAGGTCTCGCTTGCACGCTCCATGCACATGCCCTTGCTCGCGCTTACACCTCGTGGGTTTGGGCCTGGATCTGTTTACCCGATTACAGTCCACTCAGGTTGAATTTGGAAGAAAGAGAGATCTGAGGAGGAAGGGGGTTTTACACTGTAGCACTTTGGGATTCATGCCCTCCCCCTCCCCCCTCACCCAACACTTAGCCATTCTTGAGCTTCGCTGCTTACCTTTGTGCTTGTGAGGCTTATGCCTTCTGATCTCTTCTAGGGCCCTTGAGAGTTAAGGCTTCTATGCCTTATGCTTGACGTCTGAGGCCTTGTGCTTGACTTGGTTCTGTGAGCTTCACGTGGATATCTAATTGCCAGGTATTGTTGAAATATTTGAGGGGATACTGCTGCAATTCGTGTTTAGAATCTTGGGTTAATTTGGTGGTTTCAACTACTATTTTTATCCCTTTCTTTTTACACTTTCATACCTGACATTCTGAGATACATTTATGATAAATATTGCATATCATTTTGGTTGTTTGATTCAATTGTAATTACTATTTCTAATTATTGTGATTAGTAAATTGACTTGCTATAACTGCTCTTTACGAATGACCTCGGACTCACATTTTTCGAGATTATAAATTTAAATGTTGATTCGTTTTTGTTAACTATACTGCAATGCGTATTTTTAACTCAACGAAAGTGCATTCAACAGGGCTACGCATGGACTTAATTAGGTTGGTTGGATACCACACCTACTAGTATCAGGGCAAGGTGGCCAATGAGCCGCATCAAAGGTACGGGCCACACATGATAAGACATGTTTCAACTCAAAAGCATGTCAAATTGTTGGCATAAATAAAGTTTCCATGTGGTAGTGTCACGTGGCATGTGGGTCCATGTAGTGGGCCAAGGTGGCCTTAGGGTTTTCAACTTACATGCCAAGTTAGTTTTGTGTCACATGGCAATTTTGTTAGAGATAATTAGGATTGAGTTCGTTTTCATATTTTAGTTAATTAGTATTTGATTTCTCATTTTCCTCATTTGGAAATACGATCACTTCTCTTTAAAAGGAGAGTAATACCGAATTTCTATTTTACTTCCATCAATAATATTTCCTATTCAAAGAGCTCCTCTCTTCTCTGCCCGATGATTCTCCTCTCTCTCTCTCACACTGTCGATTCCTCTCCCTCTCTCCTCTCTCTTCTTTCCATGAAAGAACTCAAGGAAGAAAAAGGCCCACATGCACCGCCAACTTCAACATGGTATCAGAGCAGGCCTTCCTGGCCTACTAGATCACACGCATGTGGAGAGGGGAGAAGAGATCCACACAAGATCTTGTAGAGTTTTCTCCATGTGCATGGAACACGTGGAGTTGCCTTGGAGGAGATTCAGACAAGTTCATGTGGAGTTTTCTCTATGTGTGTGGAATGCATGAAGGTATCTTGGAGTCAAATCTTCGTGCCAACTCCACTACGAAGGGTTACCTTATATGTTCCAAGAGACCCAAGTGACTCAATGGACTCTTGGGGCATAGGAGCAACAACACCAAGGGATTGAGGGGGCACGTCGAACCCTCTAGCACATCGGGGAATGCCAAAGATCCAGTGCATGGCCATCAGATGTAGAAGAAGAAGCACAAAGACCTTCCTCACCACTGCGTTGAAGGTATGGCCAACATAGAAACTCAAATCACCACTGAAATGAAGGTGCTCGTGCAAGGGTGACCATCAAGTTGATAGGGGCGTCCAACTATGTCTTATGGACAAGAGCCTTCAAGATATTTGTTGGTGGACAAGCTTCACATACTTCTCGAGGAAGCTCTAGAGAAGAGGGATGTACTAAAAAAGTAAAAGGAGAACTATGCGGTAATGAATTAGCTAATGAATTCTATTGATCCTAATATTGCAACCAATATGCTTTATAAAGATACGACCAAGGACATATGGGATGCTCTTGAGAAGAGGTTTTTCAAGAAGACTAGATGTGCTGAACTCGTCGATATTTATTGGTGCATCTAGAGTTCAAGTTAAGGGGATCTCTCACTTAACAATTACTACTCAAAGATGGAGGGCTTGTTCATGGAGCTTAGCATCTAAAAGTCCCCTATTGTGATAAACAAGCCAAATTATGTGCACATTAGCAATCATGCAAGTTCCTTGGGGGTTTTTACCCTAGTTTTTAGCTGATGCGCAACCATATTCTTGCTATGGAGGAGGATCTTGACCTTGAGACTATCTATAGTAGTCACAAGAAACTTAAGGTCAATAATCTAGGGAGTTTGACCACAATTGTGCTTGATACGACTGCCTTAGTTACTATTGCTAGTGGCTCTGGACAAGGAAGAGGTTGTGGCTCAGAACGAGTCTTTCCACTATGCCAACATTGTGGACAAGGAAAGGCGAATGAGTCCCTTCATGCTAAGAACACTCAATCACGTGAATTCACTCGAGGTGACGCATGCCTTGAACCTCTAAAAGAACTCACATCTTACACAATCTGGACTTTTAGTTAAGTTACTGGATGTGCAATCTCCACTTTGGATGTCTGATGAGAACGTCAGACTTCCAATTGTGGAAGGCAAAGATTGCTATTGGAAGTCTGAATTGAAGTCCTTCTTGGACTTTTGATCTTCAACCTGGATGTCTAGGAGATGAAGGTCTAGACATCCAACGATTCCTAAAGACCACTCCTGAGGTAGTTGGTCAACCAAAAAGAAGAAGGAAGAGATGACAATGGTGACTGCTCTTCTTCTTTCTCTTTAGTGGACGATTTTGCACAAAATTATATATATACACATATACATACATACACACATGCACACATACATAAATACATACATACATACATACATATATAGATACACAAACACACACACACATATAGGGAATCTCACTATTCCTAATATAATGGGGGCCATTGGATTAAATCCAATTGTTAGGGATTAATCTAATTGAAATCTTCATGATTGGCCCTTAACTAATTTTGCTAATTTGGGTTTTAGTACCCAGATGTATTTAGTTTCTATCCAAACCCTTTTGGATCAAAACCAAACATATTTGGATCAATTAAATGTCAAATCAAATACTATTTAACTTAAATAAAATTTGATTTCTCTACAATTAAGAACCCATCAAATTCATTATTTACTTTATCATGCCAATAATGAAGCGTTTAAGATTTAGGATTTATGACACTACGACTCCTTTAGGTATTCCAAATATTCATGAATCCTTCACACTAAAAGTCATATGTAACATTTATGATTAATTCCCAAATTCATTGTCCTTGCCACCATGGGTTATATATATTCGCGTTCTCCTTCTATTATTGAGATGACAATGAAGATCAACTTCTTTCCAAAAGGGACTATCTTCTTCTCTTTCAAGTATGGGTTTGATCAAGACTCATACAACATGCATAGAATTTCATACATCCCAATATATGGGGAGCTGGCCTGATCCACCATGTATACTTATAATAGCAAATCTCTGTGATCCCTTTAAGAGATCATGTGTCTCCCGTGCTCTTATATACACACAAACTTTCTAGTCACAACATCAGGGTGGGTGCATCAAATATTGGTCCACTAAATGTGTATATTCAAATACAGAGATACATATCTGTCTTAGGTCAAAGGATACGCCTTCTTCATGACAATGATACGAGGACTTTTGCATTTCCGTCTCATTGAGTCAACTCTTTAACTCAACTTACGTGACAACCCCGAATCTCCATTCCTATGCAAAAGATGTGTATTAACAGCATCAGTCAGGCAATGGTCTCTCAAGAAGATTACCATCTCTTCTCAGACTGGAGATAATCGTTGGATATCATGATGGTTCTTGATGACTTATAGAAATCCTCAATCCAAATTGTTTTGATTGTCGATACTTGTTATCGGTATATCTATTCGTCGCTCGCGAGATGTATTTGGAGAGGTAGATATTATCGGCGTAGTGTGAATCGCGATAGAACAAATAAATTTATAAGAATCGGTGAGTACCGGGTCGTTAGTAGGGAGGCAATCACGATTTTTGTATGGAAGCTTTTCAGAAAACTCGCTTTAAATAGATATATATATATGTTTGTATATATGTATAGATTAGATATGCAAAAAGATCGAAATTTTATTGCATTAAAAAATAGTTCTTCAAAATAGAGATTGTGGTGTTAAACAATAACTAGAGAGAGAGAGAGAGAGAGATAAGACGATGCCACTTGGTGGGATTCTTGTGTGAAGCGTGGCAGCACTTCAGATCCAGAGCATCGGGATGAAGGTCGGAGCAGAGTTGCAGAGGGAGCGAGGTCTGGAAGAGAGATGGTGGAGGTTGTATTTGAGATGGAAGAGATATCTCTCTGGGGGGGCTTTGGGCCTTCTTTTATAACTTTTATGAGGGGCAAGATGGGCATGTAAGCTTGCAAAATCGTGCAACAACCCTGGTTTGACTAGATTTGTCGATCGAAAGATCCATGGCTCTAATCGCACCTAAAAATAGCCTCCAATGCACCTTCATCATGCGGATTGCTTCTTTGGCTGACACATGGTGTGCCCATGGCCCTTGGATCGCAATCTGACGGTCCTGCTCACTCCTCGCGCCTGCCCAACACCCACTTGCTGCTTCTCTCTCCCTTGCACGAGTGCTTTGAATTCGAATTGCGTGCCAACGCTCCTCAGTCGTCCGATCTTATGAATGGATGACTTAAAGAACTTGCCCACACTGCCTTTTGAAGAGTGCGTGCTATTGCACGTTGAGCGTGCATCTGTTAGCACGTGCTATCGCGGAGAGCTCTGATTGCGTCACGCGTTCGCGTATTTGCGCCTCGATCGCCATCCGATGGTCAATAGCGCTCGTGCCCATCAACTTCCCTAATTTCACTTTGAGCGTGAGTCGATCTGCATTGGTTGCTTACGGGCGAAGGCGCTAACTGTTGCGCTATGCTTCCTTTTATGTCGCGGGTAGGAATTAGGCAACTCCGCTTACGGCCGTTGGATGGAGATCCAACAGTTGAGATGCGTTCTTCTTTGATGAGGGCGCGGGGAGATCAGGCAACATGGCTGCTTCTTGGCCATTGGATGTTGATCCAGTGGTCCTCGTTTCTCCTTCAGAGGTTGGGGGCACAGCAAGGGTGGCTGAGATGGTGCCACGTGGTGCCATTGTGGTCGTCCATGTTCTTTTCTTTATTACTGGTGATGTAGGCCTCCAATCAGGATGATTTTTACGTCGTTGGATTGTGATCGTTGATCTAGATCCATCAGTGCGATCGAATCTTTCATCTAAGGCTTAGATTTTTATCATCTTGCTCCCTAGCCTTTGTTCTTCTATGGACTGCATAAGATGCTATGGTTGTCTATTCAAGACGATTTTGGAAACGTTGGACTCCCGTCGTCGTCTTGATGAAATCTATATGGTCTGATCTGCCATCATGGCTTTGAATCATTTGCAATTAATTTCATTTCTCTTTTAGTGCATAAAATGGCAATATTATCTGTGCGGCTAACAAACTAACTATTATGTGAATAATGATGCTTATGAATGCATTGTTCCTAAGTTATGCTAGAATCTAACTTAATTCGGGTAATTTAGGTTGCATGATTGCTGTGCAATCACACTCCCATGCCTGAATCTTGCTAATCCCTAGCAAGTGCAAGACTAAATGTACAATGGTCCTACATGACTGATTTCTATCAAGAGTTTGACTAGAGATTTATTTCTTTTATTTTCATTGAAAACTTTAGAAATCTAGATAATCGTGAAAGTGTTTTGCTGTAGCCTATGCAACGGATCCAAGTGAAAAATCCAATCTACATTTAAAGCTCATACTTGACTCTTAGTAAAATTCTATTGGGATAGGTAGACTTCTTCCTTTAGGGTTATAAGATGATCTGTAAATTCAGCCCCTGTTTTTGGCTTAGGTAGAAGATAGCTGAGTCAAGTAGATTTATATTTAGTTGCTCATACTCATCTGGTGCTACATATAGACTAGTACTTTAGAACCTAGATTTCCAGACTATTAAATAAATCAACTCAAAGAGTGGTGGAGAAACTATGCTCTCTTTAGTTCCTTTGTACTCATTCTCTTTCTTTCTTTCTCTTTCTTTCTTTTTCTTTTTCTTCTTTCTTCTCTTTTCTTTTCTTTCTTTTAGAGCTCACAATCTCACCATATTTGTCAATATATTTGGTGGTCTCTCCTGGCATTATCGCTTTGATTAGGTTCTAATAGCCCTATTGTTTATGTGAATTCGTCGTTGTTTAAGATATGTGTTGTAGTATAGGACAAATGCAGTCAAACAAATATAATTTATAATTCGAATTGAAGTCCGAGGTTGAACACAAAGAGCAAGTAGGAATTCTGACACTAATGTTGATTAATATATGAATAAGCACAAGAAATCGAGCCAAGAATGATTATCAATGAATAATATCTACTCAAAATTGATCTTCAATGTAGAAGATGAGTATATCAAGAGTTTAATGAGGCAAAAAGGTATCTAAGATAAAATAATGGTGATTTGAATCACCAATTATTAGTCTTAAGCATATACATATCAATCACTCAATAATATCAAATAAACGCACAGTAGCCTGAACCACTTAAACCATATTTCCATAGCAGCAATGCACAATCTCTTAAGACCTCTCCTCTTCAGCACTTCTCTTCTTTTCTTCTTCTTTCAAAGCTTCCCTTCTCTCTTCTTCTTTCCTTCACAGCATAAGGATGAAATCCCTCCAGCGACACTATATCTCTATCTCTAACTATTGGCCACGCAAACTAGAGGGCAAAACCCCCCTCACCACCTCTATCTCTCTTTCTTTCCTTCTCTCCTTTTCCTCTTCTTTGAGATAATCAGATCGCTTATCAGGTAATCGGATTCAGGTAACCAGGGCTACTAGCAGTGGGTGGTAGCCAAGGTGTGCGAATGGGTGAAGGGGACCTCACCCCCATGGTCTTTAGGCAAACAACGTATGGGACAATTTCCTAATAAGCACTACCTCTGGTCTTGAGTCTCACGGTGTGGGACTAAACTCATGGCTCCTTTGCACGTCAGCTGCTAGTGTTGCTTCATCCAATTAGAGTTATGCTGAGGCCTCGAAACCCAATTGAAGTTGTAGGTGGATGAGTGGCACGAGTCCGCAGCTCTGGGAAGTGCTACCAGGGTCTGAAGTGGCCGGAGGGGGGCGGAAGATGTTGAGCATGACGGCAGTGATGGTGGAGAACATCAACTACCTGCGAATCACAATACGACCTTGTAGCTCCAATCAAACAATTTCACAAGCATCGCTGGTGGATGTGGAGTGCGGTGGCGGTGTCTGTGTGACGAGTGAGTGTGTATGGAGTGCGTGTGAAGTCAGAGAGGAAGGTCGCAGGATAGGTTGTTCGGTAGAAGTCTTGGGTGGCTAATAGCCCCAAAAAGGTTAGCGCTTTTGGTCGCAAGGTGTTGGCGGAGCTTTTGGATGTGGAACGAAGGTGTTTGGCGGTGTGTAATGGTGGCACAAACTTGCCGGAGTTGGGGAAGATGACGAGGGAGGCAGTGATATGGTGGTCAAATTGAGAAGTTACGAGGAGGAAAAGAAAAGAGAGAGGAAAAGGGAGTTATAACACCTAATTATGGACAAAAGAGATGAGGAATCGGCGTTGGTGTGATTGCCAGCGTCGGAGATGAGGAATTCTTCGATGAGGGAGACAGTGTGGAAGAATCGGCTAGGGCACCTCTGAGTTGTCTGTTGAGAGGCGGAGGAAGTCGGAAAGGAAGGAGACACTCTAAATTTGGTCGTCAGGAGGCCGTAGGATGACAGAGGAGGAGGCTCGCCGGAGCTAGGGTAGAGGTGGCCGGAGAGGGAGTTTGAAGAGGGTTTTTGGGCCAAAACCTTGCTAAGGAAGTACAGCGTGTCTCAGGGGTCCATTTATAGGCTTAGGATGGAGTTCCAAGCTTGGAAACAAGCCTGGAAACTCCGAGCTTCTTGCGCACGTATTATACATGTGCATTTAAACCATTTGCATGAGAAATCTAGAGGGTTTTAGGATCTATGAATGGTCTCATTTGGAAGGTAATTCTTCAAGGAATCTCCCTTTCAATTTTGGGAGTGTTTGATTGAGAATCGAGCGAGAAATCCTCGCTCAAAACTTGACGATGAAGGTTTGACCTTCCAAAAATGATGTGAGGACCTTTTTGCAAAGAACGATGATAAAGTTATGGATACATTTGCAATTATTTCGAAAGTTAGGGGCATATATGTGAGAGAAAAGAGTCAGACAGGACTGAAATGTAAACTAGGTCAAGGTAATCTCTGATTGGGCCTAAATTTTGGTATAAACCTAATTTGAACCCAAGAAATCTGATGGTGAAGTTGGATTTAGGTTTTAACCAAGTTTGATTGGGTAAATTGAGCAGAAACCCAAATTAGGGCAATTGTTTATTTGAGACTATTTTGGGTTAAAATGGGTTCCAATGGTCAAATCAAAGATACCAAGCCTTATAGAATATTTTTCTATGATTTATAGAAGGTTTAGGTGAATTTTATCCTGACCAGAACCTCAGTGAATTAAGTGGGTTTGTTTTTAGGGTTTCAGATGTCATTTAATTCTCGTAACGTGTGAAAACCCGTTTCTGCCTGCACGAACCCAGTTGTTAGACTTTAATGCATATTTGACCTTTAATAAACCCCTGAGAAAACCTACGATTGTTCTACATTCATGATATGATGGTAAAATTACAGTTTTAACCCTAGTTTCATGTTAAACTCTAAGAAAGGATGTGCAATGAATTATATTCCTTTGGTGATTATGTTGGAGCATTTTGGATTTTGACTAATTAAAGCTAGATATGGCTAATTATGATGTTATCATCACCTATGACTAAGTCAGAATTACTCAGATAGTATTTAGGTAGCCAGAAATACAGAAAAGTAGATCAAGGCTATATTTGGTGGATCGTGAGGGTGGTAGGTATTGTTGCCTCAATATACTTGAAACACATTCTAAATTCATAAATTCATTTTTTTCTGCTGTTTTCTTTTTTTGATAAATTTTTTCTATCCATATATATATTTTTTCTTTTCTTTTTCTTTCTCTCTATTTTTTTCTATATGTATATATCTTTTTTTTTCTTTTCTCTATGTTTTTTTGCTTTCTCTATTTTTTTTTTCACATCCATAAATCTACTAATGCAACGTAGTATAGCATACGAACTTTTATTTACGAGGCATTATGCGGGATTGGGGATGTTCAAGAGGGTATTAAGTGGCTTATTTGGTGGAAGTGCCTATTCTCGGCATCGTGAAAGGAATGAATAGGATAGTGTATTTCTGACCTTGACATTAATACCCTCCTTCAGCCGAGGATTCTGTAAGGGACGGTCGTGACCATCCACCTTAGTCCTAGTTTTATCAGAATCTGCTCTCTACACATTTGCCTTATTTGGTGGCTCTCAAAATATTTGCACTAAGAATTTGTACACAGAAACCGATGGCGAAAACTTATGCCTAGCTTCGAGTATTATTATCTAATTATCCAGAAGTTAAGATTCCTCATACTAGCCTTAGAGCACCAGTAGACTTTCTACTCTCACCTCACACTTGTTTGGTGGATCTGCTAGAAGATAGTTTGCTTGGCTCCATTATTACTATCCAAGGGCTTAGGAGAAGAAGCATTGCTTCTTCTCGACAAACTAAAGATGTTTATTGGTCTTCACAGAGGATTTATTGTAAATTCTACGTGTAAATGTGAAATTGTACTGGATTCTAAACTCAGGAATCAACTTAAGAATAAATCCCTAATAAAACCTTAATAAAAATTCTTTATGCCAAAATGCAATTTTTTTTCTTTTTCTTTTTCATTTTTTTTATCATAAAAGTAAGACATGAAATGTCCACCCCCCCACGCCTATTCATTACAATGTTCTCATTGAACTGTATGTAGGAAAATCAAAATATAATATGAGAAGGGAATATCACCTGACTATACTTGTTAATCCCAGTCAGCATGGATGCAGAAGATGCAAACTACCTGTAAACAATACTCGGTTGCCTCTTAGCCAGTGCTAAGTTTAATGTCATTTGCCGGACCTAAACTAAAAAATGATTGATTAGATTAATGGTTTGAGTCAGGATTAAAATGAAGATATGATCATGCAACGCAAGGATCAGTGATCCACAAATGCAGATCAGCTGATGATGAATACCAAGCCCAAAAGGTCAGAAAAAAAAGTGAACGGGTTTGAAACTATTTGCAGCCAGATGCTACAAAAGAGAAAAAATTAGTGCGAGTGCCAGAGTGGAAAGTAGATAGTGACAACCTTAAGAAATGATGCATGAGGAAGGCAGATGAGGTGGATACAGGGTGGTTCGTGGGGAATAAATCATATGGGTCTAGAAAGTGATGGGAAATGAAAGGAGGAACTCGAGTGGTGTAGTTTGAAATGGTATAGGAAACCACTTTGTAAGTTAAGTCGGTTGTAGATGGATGTAGAGTAGTTGAGACAAATAGGATCTAGTGGTTCATTTCACTGGTTTTGGATTTACGCTCATCATGTTGGATATTTGGATCATAATCCTTAATCTCATCCTTGGGGTGATAAAAAATCTTATTTGAGTCACCCAAATCTTATTTTAATTCATGATGAAAGTCTTCAAATGTAATGGATGGAAATTCATTATTCCTTAGAATCACTACCCTAGGGGGAGTAAGATCAGAATCTAGATTAGTCAAGATCTCAAATTCTTTTAGTTTTGTGGACTTTTGAATTTGATCCCAATTGTCGTTCTCTTGAATTACATCTTCTAAGGGAATGTTGTTCTATTCCTCATTAGTCAAATCAAACTCCTCAGGATTCCATGATTTAGCTAAATTCTTTGCTTCCTCAGATAGATCGTCATAAGTCATCCCCAGTAATTCTGCAATTTCTTGAACGTCTTTTTCATAAGGGGTTTGTCTGTTTTGTTACATCTCGAGATGTTGGGGATAACAGTCAGGGTTTTCCTCAGGACTCTGGTGGATGGGAAGAGAAGGGTGCGAATTAGGTGAAACAGAAGCGAAAGCAAATTCGGCTTCAATATGAGATATCTTAGAATGATTAGTCTCGCTAAATCTAGATATCTAATCATTTAGGCACACTTGATCATGGTAATCCTCAGAAAGATGACATCAGAGCCATCCAACCGTGCTTGGCTGGGAGTGTCACTGTCCTCAATCTTTCTATCTTCTTGATCATGCTCTGATTCTCCCAAATCATCCGTGTAGTCCAATTATGTGTCTTTAAACATAAAAGACTCATACTCCAGTCCACCATGGATTGGCTCCTCAAAATAGAATGGTTGCAATTCAGGGCCTAAATTAAGATATAGTTCCTCAAGTGAGCCTTCCTCCTTAAAGTTAGTTTTTGGGATATAAAAATTATTTATTAGTTCAGTTGTATTCCTAAGTAGGATTTGTTTTGCATAATCATAGGGCTGGTGGGTGGGCTAAGTGTATGTAGAGGTTGGGATTGGATAAGATGTCATACTTAATGGATCCTCAACTTTGAGTGGCTTACCACCAACTTGTGGCATACTTGGACCAGGTTTATCACCTTGTGCTTTCCGAATTCAATTGAGTTGTTTTGTTTGATTATCTGTATTTCTTTTATTAGCTTCTCTCATCCCCTAGATTACTTGGAGTAATTGGGTGATCTTCGGATCACTGCCATGGTCATGGATTTGAGCAGGCTGAGGATAACATTTTTCAGAATTTCTAATCTCAGTTAAATCAGAATATCTATCATTTGAATACCTAGAGTAAGAATCATATCCTTGGTTGGGTGGTGTAGGGTTATCCCAATAAGAAGGTGAAGTTGTTGGGTGATTCCACTTAGGTTGGCGTGCCAAGGGCACATGATTCCAACATTATGAGCTCATTCTAGAATTGTTTCACTCAAAAAAATCCAATTTTGACCTGTAACGACCCGGTTCCTGAGTCCCTACGAGACACGAGAATCGGACCGACTCGACTAATCCCAAGACCTAGTCGTCCAACGAGGAAGTAACCAAAAGACAGTAAAATAAACCACATTCAGCATGAATATAACTAACAGTAAGAAAGTACAGCAGTAAGGAAAGAAACTACTACAGTAGGTACCACCACAACAGTAGAACAACATTTATCATATAACAAGAACTGCAGGTAAAGAAGGTACAGCGGAAACAAAAACTACTCACTAGAACAGAAACAAAAGAGGTACAAAAGACTGTGGTAACTCTACTGGACCCTACTCGGCCCAGCGTCCTCTGCAGCCGCCGACCCTGGCTGCTCAACACCTGGTCCTGAAAAAGGTAACGAGTGTAACACGTCAGCAAAACGCTGAGTAGAGTGGCAAACTAACTAAAGGCAACAGTAGAGTGTACAGTAGCTGTTATGTTCTATTACTTCCTTTATTCACATCTTTCAATTTTCTCACTATTTCATTTATTTCTCAGATCCTTTACTTGATCTCGAATGTCCTCGTGGGAACGATCTTGATTGCAGTCTTTTCCAAAAGTAGAAGTAGCATGTGGTGCTCTCCTGGCCGGGAGAGTCCCCCGTGGTGATCCTACCCTCAGTCAACCACCCCAAGGTCACTGACAGACGTAACGGTGACTACGGCACGCGCGATAAACGCACAGGTAGCTAGCCCGCACTGGCACGCGGTCAGTCATTTCCGTTAACGGGTGCGCCCAAAGCACAGCACGGAACCAGGGCAGAGCCCTCTCAGTAACAGGGATCCAACCCCTCCACAGTAACCAAATCGGGGCCTTGCCCCTCCACAGTCCGCGCACCCTCGCCTGACTACTCTGGTTTGCCCTAGTGGGCCTAACAAGTCGGTGAAGGAGCCTAGCAGAACCCCGGGGCCCGTGGGGTAGCTAGTACTCTCCTAACACTAGTAGCTCTCCTCGGTACTACGTACACGAGGGCCAACAAGCTGGTACAGAGCGGCCAATCCTAACCCCGGGTCCCTGGGGTGGCTGGCCCCACTCTGCACTGAACAGGTACAGGTACTTCCCTTGGTACTGCGTACCCAAGAGACAGTACAAACTACATCTCAGTTCCATTCCTTTTTCTTTCCAGGAGTTCCACTCCTAATTCCCCGTAGGGTTCCAGCTCTTTATCTCAGAACATTATATGTTTCACTTTCCAGTTTCACGTTCTCACAATCCATGATCTCAATCATGTTCCTTTATTCATAACAGGCAGCTGTTAATTCAATTTACAGGCAGCTTTATATTCCTTTCCATTTTTTCAAGACTGCAATATTATACATTCCGCTAGTTTTTCCATCCTAGGGTTCATGTCACATCCTAGGATCTAGCATACAACTAGTTTTCCAACCCTAGGATTCATGCATCACCTAGGAGCTATCATTCCATACATTTCTCATTCCTAGGATTCATGCAATGTCCTAGATTCTAGTTATGGTTCCATACTTTAACAGATTTTAATAATAAACTTAAGCCACTCTACCAGGTACAACGGGAGTAATGGGGGCGTGATCGGGAATCCCGCGTGCCTCCGCGACTCCCAAGACTGCAACTGAACGAGGTCCTATCACAAGGATCAAACACAGGGAGTGTCTCAAAACAGTGTATAGCTACTGTAGACGGGTAGAGGAATTAATTCTGAAAAGAACGCAACTCGAATCACGGAAAACGGAGCCCGAACGAGCCCTAAATGGGTCGAAAAAGACAATACTATGCAAAATCAGACGTCTGGAACTTCTTCCAGACGTCTTAAACAGTGGATCAGAGAATTACCTGTTCAGTGTGGTTTCCCAGACGTCCAGAAGTCTGCGGGGACGTCTGTCTTAGCTCCCAGACGTCCGATGGTCACCCCGGACGTCTGGATGTCACTCCCGCCGTCTGGTACAACTTCCAGACGTCTGATTCGCAAAGGATGGCGAATCAGCGAACCTGCGCACAGCCAACTCCCTCCCTTAGTACGGTCGGTCGACAGGAAGGAAGAAGAAAGCGGAATACACACCTTTCAGACGTCGGTATGAGCTACCAGACGTCGTCCTCGCCGTCTGCCTATCAACCCAGACGTCTGATTCTGGAAATTTTTCCAGAATCAGGGCGCGAACCGGACTCTGCTCGCGACGCCGCCCGCGTCGCACCTCGCGCTCCTGCTGCTCAGACTGCAGCAGGTCCCTCTCCGCGTCGTTCCGCGCCCCCTGCGCCCTCCGTCGGCCGGCCAAGCTGCTCCGGCGAGCTCGCCCTCACGGCAGAGCTCCGCCCTCGCACGCCGTGCCTCCTCCGCGCTCGCTGCGGCCACCGCTGCAGCCCTCGCGCTCGCTCGCTCTCGTGCACAGGAAGGAGAAGAAGAAGGAGACGGTGGAGACGGGAGGGGAGGCGTGGCCCTTTTAAGGCCGCGCGGAGAGGAGAGAGAGAAGGCGCGGCAGGCGTCTGTAGTCGCAGAAGAAAAAGAGGGAATAACGAATATGTGGTCTGCGCGCGCAGGCGCGCAGACGACTCGTGGGTGTGGACGAATAACGGTTTTTCAGACGTCTGTAAACCATCCCAGACGTCTGGCAAGACGTCTGGATGTGATCCCAGACATCTGGTCAGACGTCTGGGCCACCTCCCAGACGTCTTAAAATACGTCCGGGGCATGCGTTCGTAACATGACCTATGGTTGCCCTAGTTGGGTTGCCAACGGCCTTCGACAGCGCTACATAGGCTGTCAACCACCTCTGGGTAAACCCAGAGGCTTTAAGGCCTTTTAGAGATGGATGGGGAGGTTGGGGGGTCAAGGGGTATATATAAAGTAGGGTGCTTTCATATGATTGGCTCATTTGGGTGGTGGGAGTGGCTGACCTACTACCACAGTTTCAATCGTCTAATAATTTATCTATATGTCTAAATAGACACTCCTTAACTAGTTTTGATCAAAATTTCACATTCAATATTTGATTGCCCCATCCTTTTTCCTACATGTTCCTCTTTTTTAGTAGAATGTTTCTAGATCATTGAACCCAAATTTCAATAGTTCAATCTCAAAGGAGTTACCCTAAACCTTTAGGGGAGACAATCTCAATCTCAATAAAAAATGACCTTTCTTTGACTTAAGCTCAATCCTACTTGATAATGAGATTTTTCGCATAAAAAATGTAAGTATTCATTATAGCCCTGAAAACACGTGTATCAATTAAATTTGTAAAAACTTGGGTGAATTCAAGGTTGTTCACAGGGAGGTGAGATAATGGCACGACACTGCTTTTATTTTGTTTTTGTGATTTTTATCTTTTTTTTTGACTTATTTTCTAAATAAAAATGATAAATAAAAATGAGTGTGGTCACCAAATACAACATATCAAGTGGTAAAAGTTATACTTTATTACATCAAATCAAATAAAAAAATACATAAAATAAGATTATAAAAGAAGAATTGAATGATAAAATAGAGGGAAAGAGAGAGGAGAGATGGGGAGCTTCTCCTGGACGTGGTTGATAGCGGTGTTGTCGGAGTTGGAGAGGATGCCAGAGGAGGAGGTGGACACCATAGGTGAAGAGGAGGTTGCTGAGGCCAAAGGTGAAGTCGCCGACGTGGAGGGTGACTAGAGTTGGTGACTAGTAGATGCGAAAGCGTGGAGGATGTTAGTTGTGGGAATAGATGATTGAGTGGTTGTCTAGACTTGATCAAATCGTAGCTAACAATGTGTTAGCGAAAAGTGTGGTGAGGTCGTTTCGAAACGGGCAAACGAGGCACACAAAGGGCCTACAAAAGAGAGGAAGAAGGTGTCATATAAAAGTCCGATCTAAGAAGTCTAACTGCTCCCCTCTCCTTCTTAGACTAGTATCAGAGCGAGAGTAACCCATTGTGTAGCCGTCGCTCCTGGCCACTACTCCCGACCACTATATCACCGTATCCTTTGCTTTGCCCGTTACAATCACCTCCAAAGTAGTATTCTCCATCTCGCAATCTCGAGGGAATAGAGGGAAGAGAAGAGATCGTGTGGAGTTTTTGATTGAAGAGCGGAGCCCTACGTGAAGCCTGTAGGGCTTCATTCAATATTTTTTATTCTTCCTTTTATGCCCTCCAACGACTGCCCTGATATCTTTACTTTACTTGGTTTGATTGGTTATGTTTTGGCAACTTGGTAGTCTACAGAGGAAAGTACTCGTTTTTTTTCCTTTCTATTTTTTAAATCTTCCATCGTTTAATATCTGAAAGCCTAAACGGTTCCTTTGTTTCTTTCTAAATTTTTTTTTATCAAAATTAGTGGTTCTTGTACAGCTGCTCACGCTTATTGATTACATCCAGGAAACATAATTTGTTAATTAAGCGTAAACAAATGTCATATTATTTGATCTTTTAGAAATTTTCTTTGATAAATTAATTGCTTGACTTAATTTGTCAAATTAAATATTTATTATTTAATTAAATCTTATTAGTTTAGATATTAGATCAATTGACGTACCTCTTAAATATATTGGTTTCTAGTAGTACACTTTTTTAAAAAATAAAAAATAAAACATTAGTGTATTTGTTTAATTTATCATTTTTATTACGTATTGATTAAATAAAAATGTATTACCATATGTCTAATTTGACTTGCAGATTTATTTATTTTATTCTTACAAGTTTGATAATTCATATATTCATGTATGTATTATTTTTTATATTTGTATTGTCGTTCCCATTCATTCATTATATTTGAATGTATTTTCTTTTACTATTATGCTCTATTTAAAGATATGAAAATAAAATTGATTGCATCTGAACTAGTTAGCCAAGTTGGACAAGCTCAATGGTGTTAATTATGACATGTGAAGCTGAAAAATATAGTATGATTTGATGCATGATAATTTAGTTGGCCTGATTGATACCCGTAGAAAAAGTTGCCCATCAGAAAGCCTATGTAAAAATGATAAGAGGGGGCATGTAGTTTTATATTGATACATATAGAGGATGACCTAATAAAAGTCTTTGTGAATCATAAATCTACATTTGATTTATGGATGGCCATCAAAAAAAAATATAACTCCAAAATAGAAGTGAATGTGCAACTTCTTTTGTATAAGTACAATGTAGTTTCCCAACCAAATAACAAAGATAAAATAAACAAGTAATCCTATAGAGCCAACAAAGTAATTTTAAACCTAGCTTCTATAGGAATTAGGATGCTTCCCTTTGAAAGGAGTGCGTCGACGACGCGGATGCGTGTACCACGCGACGACGCAACGTCGCTCTCGTGAACAACGGCGGGAGAGCGGGTGCGCAACAGCTTGATGCTCTCAAGAGAATGGAACTTGAGCTTGGAGAGCAAGAGCTAGCTAGGACACAAGAGAGTGGAAAGTGTATTACAAAGTGTTTCTTGTGTATCTTGGTGTTTCTAAGTGTGTGTTTGTGTTTCTCTTGGTATATTTTTGTGTTGCAAAGGCTCCCCTCTATTTATAGAGGCCTTAGGAAGGCTTTGGAAGGCTTAGAAAAGCTTCCATAGCCGTTGGGTGCAAAGCCCAAGTGAATCAGCCCGAAATCAGGAACAATCATTGTTCTGACAGGCTTATCAGACGTCTAATTCTAGCATCAGACGTCTGGAAGATCACTTTAAGACGTCTGATTTCAAGGTCAGACGTCTGATTTTGGGCGGGTCTCTTCCTGACTTGAATCAGATCTAAACAAGGTTTTTGTGCAAGTTCATCAGACGACATACAGGATGTCTGGCACTATGTCTGGACATCTAGAAACCTACTTTTTCTGTGGGAATGGATTTCCAAACGTTGCAACGGCTAGAAAATCTCTGAGAAGAGATTTTGGGTCAGCCGAGGCAAAACGGTCAATTATCAGACGTCTGGAAAGTCCTATGGACGTCTGATAAGGCTCTAACGGTCATATTCTACGCTGTTTGCAAAGCCAGCCAACGGTCCACTAATTGGACGTCTGGCAAATCCATCAGACGTCTCCTAAGACGTCTGGTCTAGGGTCTGGACGTCTGATTTCATCAGACAGAGCACTAACTCCAGCCTAATAGTTATCAGACGTCTGAAACAACAGTCAGACGTCTTAAAACACTTTATCAGAGGTCTGATTTTGGAATTAGACGTCTGGAAACTCTGTTTGAACCCTATATTGGTTTTCTAAGTATTCTACAGAAAACCTAAGTATCCTAGGGTTGTGCGGGTGTTCCTAGGACTACTGTTAGGGTACTTTGAGGCTCTTTAACATAATGTTCTAAGGAAATAAAAAGAGCAAGCAAAATAAAGATAAAAGTACATGAACGGATTAAACAAAATTCTATCCTATTCTTCTTGTCCTTCCATCTTCAATCTAGCGCTCCTCGCGAATCTCCTCTGTTTTCCATCAAGCTCCTTCAATCCGTCCTGGATGCGAGCTCGAACTCCGTCTAATCACGTATCCATTGCGATTGACCTGAAATCTAGGACTCAAAGTGCAAATGTTAAATAACACGTGTTTTGTTATCAGCAAAACAAATGATCGTGGTGCTCTAGCACCAACATACAATACATGCAAAATGAAGGAGTCAGAGAATGTCATTGAGCATGCCAACAAGATGATTGTAATGGCCAAGGATTTAAGAGCTGCAGGAACAGAAATTCTTGAGAAATTGCAGGTGGCCACAATACTGAATAGTTTGCCATTGTCATTCGATATGGCTGCCACCACTTTGAGACTGAATGGCACCATAAAGAATGTGACTAACTTGCCTGCACAGGTGGCTATTGAACAAGACTTGGTTGTTGAAGAAAGCAATTAGAAGTATTTGAAGTCAAACAGGAAGAAGCACATGTTGTTTAGCATAAGAAGAACCTTGGTCCCTTTAAAGTGCAATTCAAAGGAAACTAGCAATGACGTAGAAAAGGACCGCATGGATCATGCTATAACTGTAGGAAGTTTGGTCACTTCAAGGCCAATTATCCCTAAGGAAGGAAATAGGGCCAAACTAAGGGCCTGAAAAATAAAGGCAAGAAGCATGAATATGTTGGTGTGGTAGAGTGTGCCATGACTGACTGTAAAGGCTAGTTGGTGGACTCTGGTGCCACTCGGCATATTGCAAAGACCAAGGAAGGCCTGGTTGACTTCAAAGAATTAAAGAAAGGAGAGCAGGGAATCTACATGGGTAACAACACCTATCTGGATGTCGAGGGTGTTGGGACCTACAAGCTCGATCTTGGAGAAAGTGTGATAACTCTTTAAGATGTGTTTTGTGCTCTTGGGATTCGGAGGAACCTTATTTCTATGTCTGCTCTTATTAAAAAGAAATTAGAAGTTAGATTCTATAATAATCGTGTCTCTATTGGTAGAGATAGAAAGGGTTTTACTGTAGGCAAATTTGTGTCAGAACATGATCTTTTCTGTATTCCTATCTTTGGTGATTCAATAAAGAAAGATTTGAGTTATTCCTTGTGTTTATTATCTGATTTTGATTTGTGGCATATGAGATTGGGACATCCAGGAAATAGTAAAACGGATCAGATAGTAAAAATGAATATTTTACCTGACATAACAGAAGCAAGAGAATTACCCTGTGAACATTGCTTGACCAGAAAAATGACTAAGAAATCTTTTTCTAAGGATCGAAGGTCAAGAGAATTATTATAACTTATTCATTCTGATATATGTGGTCTACTAAATGTTAAAACACGTGGTGACAAGGAATATTTCATAACTTTTATAGATGATTATTCTAAATATTCGTTCATATATCTCTTAGAAAGAAAAGCTAAAGCTTTTGAATGCTTTAAAAGATGTAGGATGGAAGTAGAAACAAAATTAGGAAGCTCCATTAAGGTGTTAAGGATATATAGAGGCGGTGAATTTAATTCGAGAGAGTTTAATGACTTTTGCATTCATGTGAGCATTGTTAGACAAACAACAATATATGCCACAACAAAATGGTGTGGTAGAAAGAAAAAGTCAAACATTGATGAATGTAGTTGAGTGCATGCTCTCTCATTCTGGACTCCCAAAGAATTTTTGGGGTGAAGCAATGCTAATTGCAAATTATATATAAAATAGAATTCCCACCAAATCTGTAGAATATACACCTTATGAGATATAGAATGAAAGAAAGCCACAATTAAATCACCTCGGAAAATGGGGGTGTGAAACACATGTCTTGATCCCAAATCAGCCTAGAGATAAGCTTGATTTTAAGACAATAAAGTGCAGATTTATAAGTTATTTTGATAAATCCAAAGGGTACAGGTTTTATCACAATGAATGGGGTCTTGTTGAGAGTCCTGATGCTACCTTTCTAAAAAATAAAGAAGAAAAGCAGCAAGGAAAAGAGGAATTAGAACCTCACTTATCTTGAATAATGATGATGTTGACTCTGAAATAGATCCAATTGAAAGGGATGATTGTATTCATCCAAAAATGGAAATTGAATCTATGAATGATGATGTACCTATAGAGGCTATGGGTGAGTCCAATCAACCCACAAGCATAATCAACAACAAGAGACCCAGAACACAACCTGCATGGATGAGTGACTATCATTTGTACTCATGCGAAGTTTTGTGTTACACCGTTAATGAGGATGTTTTGGATTGTACGAAACCATTATCTCTAGATGAAGCAATGGCATCACTCGAATCTAAATCATGGATGATTGCCATGAAGGGTACATTAGCTTAACTCGATTGAGAAAAATAATGTTTGGGAATTATGTAATCTACCAATAGCCAGGAAGTTTATAGGGTGTAAATGGGTCTTCAAAAAAAAGTATCAAGTTGATGGTACTATTGATAAATTCAAGGCAAGGCTGGTTGCCAAGGGTTATATGGAAAAAGCTAGAATTGATTTCCAGGAAACGTGTTCTCCAGTAGCCAAGTTTGCATCGATTAGGATTATTTTATCTTTGGTCACATATATGGATTTGAAATTATTCCAAATGGATGTTAAAATTGCATTTCGTAATGGGGAATTGAGAGAATATATTTATATGCGACAACCTGATAGTTTTTAGGTAGAAGATAAGGAGAACATGGTTTACAAATTGAAAATTTTTTTGTATGGTTTGAAATAGTCTTCATGATAGTGGTATCTCAAATTTCATAATACTATTATTTAATTTGGTTTTGTGACTGTTGGAATCGCTTTGATCGTTTTTCAAAAACACGCATTGTAGTATAGTTGATTAAAGTGAATCTAACATTTAAATTTATAATACTCGAATTAATCAGAAAAATCCAAGGTCATCCCTGGGAGCAAGCTAATGCACGATTACCATTATTTTGTCCAGTGATTTTAGTGAACCGAAAATTTTAAGAAAATAAAACAAGTTCATTATTGCACTCAAATTTTAGCAGTCGGAGAATATATATGAGTGCGAATAAATATTTTTTAAAAGCGCAATAAAAATTAATAATAAGTGATAATTAACTATTTATCAATTGAGGTATAAATGAACTTCTAACAAAAATGTTTAACAAGTTATTGCAGTCAGAATTACTCAGAACAAACTTTAGATTAAGAGTAAACATTGTTTTCAGTTTTATCCTAGCACTATCACGATTAGGTCCCTCCAGCTTTCAATTAGGCCCTTGGGAACCCTTTTAGATGGGTCCTTTTCTCACTAAAAGGTTCTTAGACCTTTATCAAAGGAGCAGCGACTCCTCTTTCTTCTTCTTCTTTGATGCTCCTCTTCTTCGACGAGGCTCACTGGCGAGTGGTCAGAACCAAGTTTGCGTGGTCAGTATGCTTTGACGAAAGGCTGAGGAGGACCGTTGGTTCACGGCCGACTAGACGATGGTGGTGTCATGTTGGATGGAATCTCAGAGGAGGGTCGGCGACGGCGTGGGAGGAGAGTTCTTCGACGATTCCTATCGAAGTGAATATGGATTGTTTGACCCTCGTTAGATCTTCAGAAGCTCTGGCGTGGTGACCCAGAGCAAAGCCCTAAGAAAATAGTGCTAATAAATGGCCATAGGAGCTTCATGAAGAAGCTCGCCGGTGTTCATGGTGTAGGTAGTTAGGGAAGGTAGAGGAGGTGATGAATGGAGCTCTAATGCTCTGGAAATCTAATTGGGATTGAGAGGAAGCTAAGCCCTAAACTAATTGGACGAAAAGAGGCGTGGAGCTACCTAGCGAAGAAGATACGGTGAGGAAGAAGATGATGAGAAATCAGAGCTGACGAGGAGATGGGAAGCTCTGAAGCTTTGCGTGAAGTTTCGTGCGAGGATAGAGAGCGAAAGCCCTCTCTTAATTTCAGCGAGAGAGTGGCAGACGAAGGGGTCAATGAAGCTCCAAGGTCCTTCAATGGAGGCGCGTGTAGGAGGAAGGAGAAGGTTGCGCTTTGTGATTTCTAGACGATGGACCTCGGAAGGGTCTTGTGAATTTTTATTGCCCCACGGCCAAGCGTAGGAGGTTTGGAAGCTCGCAAGAAGAGCTTTGAGATATGTGAGTTAGGCATGATTAGTTTGGCTACGGATTTCGACGTGAAGAAGAAACCATTGGCAAGACGATCACCTTCGTTTGATGCGGGGAGGAGAGGAGAGTCGGTCCTTTAAGTTTAGCGAGAGGTTGAGGGAGTCGGCGAGAAAATGAGATCAAATCTCGTCTTCCCACACTCCATGGATGCATGAAGGTCAAGGGATCTTAAAGTAAAGAAGATGAGAAGCTGGGGGGGTCTTTGTAAGGAAAATCAAAAGTTGCGAGCTTCTTTGTAAGGAATAAGGAATTGAGGGCCAAATTGTAAACTTGGCCAAGATGAAGTCCAAATGAGCCCACATTTTTGTGGTAACCTAATTTGGATATGAGGAATTTAATGGTGACTTTAATTTTTGGTTTTAATGATGTTTTCATGGTTAGTTTTCATTTAGACACAAAATGTACTAAATTCCCGTTTATGATTCTATTTTAGGTCAAAACAGGTTCTGATTATTAAGTTGACTACATCAAACCTTATAAAATATTTTTAAATAATTTTTAGAAGGTTTAGATCACATTTATTTCCATTGGAATTATTTTAATTAAAGAGGGTTAGAAATTTGATAATTTGATTAAGGATTAACATTCAAATTGAATGTAAATCTTGAATTATTCAGTACCAACCCACTTTTAGGATAATTAAGCTCAATTGGACTTTGATTTAGCCATAGTTCACCCTCCATCTATTATCCATTTATAATTGTTTGTAAAAATTACAGAATTATCCTCAATTTTTATCAATTTCTCTCTCTTCCGCCCTGATTGAGTTATACCCTTTAATGTGTTAATTAGGTGAATTTAACCTTAGAACTTAGCCAAATTAGGTTAGATATAGTGAATGATGGTGATGCCATCATACCTCCATGCCTACCATTTGCTAGTCTCAACAAATTTTGGAGTTTAGCAATGACTTTAAGAGTAAGGGTATTTTTGTCATTCAACTCAAAAGAATTTCTCTCTTCTTCTTCCTACTTGCCAGTTACCAACATACATTTAACGTTTGTTTTTAACCCTTGGTACAAATTTATCAGGATAGGAAAACCTCTTCCCTCGGGGATAACATAGCAGATGGTCTATGATTTAACCCAGCTTTTAGGTTTAGGTAGAAGATGTCTTAGTTGAAGGGTTTTATTATTGGTGGCTCACACTCTTTTGGTGCTACATGTAATCTAGTATTTTAGACTCTAAATTTATAGATTATTAAACAAATTAACTCGGAGAAATACTAAAAAAATTATACTCTCTTTTAGTTCCATTGTCCTCACTCTCTTTTTCTTTCCTTTTTTTTTTCAAAATATAAATAAGAGCTCACAATCTCACAAGATTTGTTAACATGTTTGGTGATCTCTCATGGCATTAACACTTTGATTAAGTTCTGATAACCCTATAACTAAGTCAGAAATCTTCAACTGGTATTTGGGTGGTCAGAAATATAAACAAATAGGTCAAAGCTGCATTTGGTGGTTTGTAAATGGTAGTGGGTAATGCTGCCTTAATGAAATTTATTCATAACAAATCAACACATAAGCACAACTATGAACTCAAATACTTTTTTTTTTTGGGTAAGGATATATATTTTTTCCGAGGATATCTAATATGTATATTTTTTCCACTCTTCTTTTTTTTTCTTGTTTTCTTTTTTTTTTCTTTTTTTCTCTTTTTTTTTTATCAATGCAACTCTGTAAAGACACGTTACTTTTTAGCCTTTTAAGATGTCTAGAGTTTCAGTTAGACGTTTGTCCAGACGTCTAGACCCATTCCCGGACGTCTGTAAGTGAAATTTTTATACTGTACACTGCGCTCTGCGCGCGGGCAGCGCGCATAACCGCTCCCTTCTCTCTCTCTTCCTCACCTTCCTCGAACCCTAAACCCCACACCTCCTATTTAAACCCCCCTCCTATCTCCTCTCCACTCCACACACCAGCCACCACCACCTTCAGTGCTTGTGCGGGAGCGGCGAGAGGGGGCGAGCGAGGGAGAGCGAGAGGGAGGAAGGAGGAGGGCGCGGGAGGAGGAGGAGGCCTAAGGTCGGAGAAGCTTCGGTGGAAGCTCGGCGGAGCTATCACGGCCGCCGGCGGGTGCGTGCGACAGGAGGAGAGGACTTAGGGAGGCGGCTACCTGGCCCTCTGCGGCTGGAGCAGTTGCGGCGTGAGGTGGAGCGAGCTGAGAGAGTTGCAAGGAGTTCTTGGTACTGGAAGTTTTCCAGTATTGGACGTCTGGAGTGGTGTCCAAACGACTGGCGAGGTACTTAGACATCTGGAGCTAAGGCTAGACGTCTGAAAGCACATTTATCGCAAGGTACGTATCTCCCTGCGCCATGCATATCGCAGTGCTGGAGTTATTGTTGGCTGACCACGCCTGCGATTTCGTACGCAGGTGCAGCTTTGGGAAAGAGCGCAGAACGCTTTCCAATGTGCTTTTGGATGTTTGAACACATCAACAGACATCCAGAGGTGTGTCCAGACGACCGGAGGCATTGTCCGACGTTTGGAACTTCCTTCAGATGATCGTAGAGAAGGTTTGGATGTCTGAGGATACCGCAGGGACTTAAGGTAAGATCTGATGCCTTTTAAGATGTCTGGGATTATTCCTAGACGTCTGATTTTGAACAGTAGGCACATCTTTGACTTGTTAGAGTCTAATTGAGGTCCGTTTTATGCAAACGAAATGCCTGTACTTTCCTTGCGAGTTCCTCTACGTACTATAGTCTGTTGTACACTGTTCTGAATTCTCCTTTTGTGATGTATTCCCTAGTATAGGGTTTTAGCCTACTACGTGTTTAGGGCTTGCAGAGATGCCTAGGTCTGCGATTCGAGCCCCTATTACTCCCGTGTTGCCTGGTAGAGTGGTTTGATTCCGTTAATAATATTTAAATAAGAATGTACTTGTGAAAATAGCCGAATGGAACCCTAGGATGTGGAATGAACCCTCGGGTAGAGAAATGAATGAACCGTTTGTGCTGTATGATGTACTTGCATGCGTGATTGAGATAAACTGCTAGCAATTACCTATATTATAATTGTAAGTTGCCAGCTAGAATATGAGCTACCTGTATTTAATGAACAATTCCCTGTGAAATCACCAGTTGCATGTATCGAATTATGAAAACACGGGCTGCCTGTATATGGATGAGAAATGAATTGTGAAAGGTGAAATCTGGATCAGAATAAATGAGGTGAACATGTGCATGAACCCTATGGGGAATTAGGAGTAGAACTCCTGTGGATAGACGGAAACTTGGAATGTAGACGGAAATGTGCTGGCCCTTGAGTACGTGGTACCAAGGAGAGCAACTGTCCCCTTTTTGTGTAGAGTAGAGCTAGCCTCCCCTGGGTTGAGACTCGGGGTTAGGATTGGCCACTCTACACTGACTCCTATTGGCCCTCGTGTACGTGGTATCGAGGCTAGCAACTAGTGTAGGGAGGGAGCTAGCCATCCCACGGGACCCGGGGTTCAACTAGCCACCCTACACCGACTTGTTAGGACCTCTGGGCAAACCGGGGTAGTCAGACGAGGGTGCGCGGACTGTGGAGGGGCGAGACCCCTATTTGGTTTTGAGGGGCAAGACCCTCGTTCTGAGGGGGCAAGGCCCTATACTGTTCCGTGCTGTACTTTGGGCATACCCGCTAGCGGAAACGACTGACCGCATGTCAATGTGGGTAGCTACTCATGCGCTTATCATGCATGCCGTAGTCACCGCTATGTCTTGACAGTGACCTCGGGGTGGTTGACTGGGTGTAGGACTACCACGGAGGACTCTGCCGGCCAGGAGAGCACCACGTGTACCTTCTACTCTACGGAAAAGACTGCAATCAAGATCGTTCCCACGAGGAACATGCAAGATTAGGAATATCTGGATGCTTGAGAGAAATGGGTGAAATGGAAATATATATATATATATAACAGATAAATAGAAATGAGAATTAAACCTGTTGCTTTTATTTTTTTGTACTTAGATAATATAGATACCACTCTACTCAGTGTTTGCTGACTCTATCTTTTCATAATACTGTTCAGAACCAGGAGTTGAGCAGCCCGAGCTTCCAGCTGCGGAGGGTACTGGGCCCAGTCGAGGCCAGCCGTAGTTTTCTTCGGCACTTCCTTTTCTTTTCTCTACTGTTGTAGTAAGTAATGGACTTCTAGTTACTGTTCTGCTTCTATTGTTTACTTTCGCTTTCCGTTGTTATTGTTGTTGTGATGGTATGTACTGAAACAACAGATTTATTTTCCTTTATTGCTTTGTACGTTTCTTCTGCTTAGTTATGTTGCATATGTGAGTGTGGTTTACTTTCCTATTTTTGGTTATTTCTTGTTGGACGATTTGGACTTGGGATTAGTTGAGGCGAGCTGGTCTCAGATCCTGTAGGGATCTGGGAATCGAGTTGTAACAAACTCGACACAACGCAACTTTCATTTATGAGGCATTATTGGGAAATGATGATGTTCAAGAGAACATTGTGTGGCTTATTTGGTGGAAGTGTTTATTCTTGGCATCGGGAAGGAACGAATAGGACAGTGCATTTCTGACATTTAGCACTAGCACCCTCCTTCAGTCGAGAATTCCGTAAAGAATGGTCGTAACCATCCACTTTAGTTTTAGTTTTATTAGAACCTGCTCTATACGTATTTGCCTTATTTTGTGGCTCTCAAGGATTTACACAAAATATTCGCACGCAGGAACTGGGAACGAAAACTATGCCTAACTTCAAGTATTATTATCTAATTATCCAAAACTTAAGAGTCCTCATACTAGACTTAGAGCACCAGTAAACACTCTTTTTCTCACCTCACAATTGTTTGGTGGATCTTATGGAAGAAGATTTGCCTGACTCCATAACTGAATATCCAAGGGTTTTGACAAACTAAAAATGTTTATTGATTTTTCTCTTTCCTTCCATTCTCTCTTTCTTTCTTTCTCTCCTTTTATTCTTTTTTTTATTCACCTCCCTATTTTTAAATAAGTGTATTTTTGGTGAGAACCTTCCAGAAATAACTTTCAAATGATTGCACTTTAATTCCCCCATGCCTAAGTGTTGCAATGCCCTCATTGCAAACAGGATGGGTTCATATTCAGTTTTGTTCAAAATTTTAGAATAGGTTAGTTCTTAAATTAGGAACCCTAAAGTGCAGTAAGAGTGAGTTTCAAATAGATTAAGAAAGGTCTGGAGGTTTTTCAAAAGAATGACAGCTTGCCTCTCGTTAAGCGCTAAGTGTACCACCATTAGCTGGGTATAATGCGACTCAGGTGGAATGGAGGTCAATAGACTTGTTGATCAGGCTCAAATCATGAATTTCAAGAAAAGGTTTAAGACGTTGGCCATTAACAACAAATGGTATAGAGTCAAGATCGGGAGGTGAGATTTCCACAGCTCCATTACCAAAGATCCTCCTTACCAAAAATGGTCCAATCCATATAGATCTGAGTTTGCTCGGGAACAGTTTGAGATGGGCATCAAATAGAAGTACCTTCTGACCAGGACTGAATGACTTCCGTGAAATGTGCTTATCATGTAAGGCCTTTATTCGTTCCTTGTAGATTTGCGAGTTCTTGTATGTGTTGTTACGTAACTCGTCGAGCTCACTTCTTTGCAAGCAATGGTGAATGGCTGCCTTTCTGAGGTCTAGGTTGGATTTCCGTATTGCCCAATAGGCTTTACACTCCATTTCTACAGGAAGGTGGCATGCCTTCTCGTGAACAGTCTTGAAAGGAGACATTCCTAATTGGATTTTATGGGCTGTCCTATAAGCCCATAATGCTTCCGAAAGTCGGGTTGACCAATCTTTTCTATCAGGTCGAACAGTGACCTGCAGAATCTTTTTGATTTCCCAGTTTGATAGCTCGGCTAGTCCGGTTGGTTTGTGGATGATACGGGGTAGAAATGCGATGAGATACCCCATATTTTCTAAGCACGGATTGGAAATGCACATTCATAAAATGGGACCCTCCATTAGAGATAATTTCTTTCGAGACATCGAACCGGGAGAAGATGTTATCATGAATAAATCTGATAATGACCTTATGGTTATTGGTTCAGGTCAGAATAGCTTCAATCCACTTGGACACATAGTCTACAGTAAGAAGAATATATTCAAAGCTGTTTAAAAAAAAAAGAATATATTCAAAGCTGTTTGAGTTTGGAAAAGGGCCTATAAAATCAATCCTCTAAATATCAAAAATTTCGCACATGATAATCGGGTTTAAGAGCATCATATAGCGATGGCCCATGTTGCCTAAGGTTTGGCAACGAGCACATGCCCTACAGTAGTTGTGTGTGTCTTTAAGTATAGTCGACTAGTAGAAGCTGCTTTGGAGGATTTTTGCCCCTGATTTTATGTCCAGAAAAATGGCCACCGTAGGCCTAGGAATGGCAGAATGAAATAATATCATTGACCTCAATATTAGGAATACATCGTCGGATGATCTGATTCGCTTCGATGCGAAAAAGATATGGATCTTCCCAGAAGTAATACTTGGAGTCTGAAATCAATTTGTCCTTTTTGGCTTTGGGTCAATTAGATGGAATTTGATTCAATGCCAAGTAGTTAACAATGCCTCCATACTAGGGAAGCCCAGCATCTATGCCCATAACATGTTTATCTGGGAAATGCTTAGTAATAGGCACTAAAGGGTCATTGATAGACGAGGGAAGGCGGGATAGATGATCTGTAAGCATGTTCTGTTTACCTGCTTTGTCGTGAATCTCTAAATCAAATTCTTGTAGAAGTAAGATCAAACAAATCAGACGAGGCTTTGCATCCCTCTTGGTGAGTAAGTGCCGTATTGCAGTGTGGTCCAAGTATATAATTATGCGAGACCCGAGAAGGTATGATCAGAATTTTTCCAAGGCGAAGACAACAGCCAGCAGTTCCTTCTTAGTGATCATGTAATTATGTTGGGCTTTGTCCAATGTTTTACTTGCATAATAAATCACTATGGGTTTCCCGTCTACTTTCTGACCAAGGACTGCCCCTACAGCATAATCTGAAGCATCGCACATGATCTCAAAGGGTAGAGACCAATCAGGGGGTTGCAATATTGGTGCCTTGGTGACTCGATCCTTAGGGATTTTGAGAGCTTCGGCACATTTGTCCGAGGAATAGAAGGGAATGTCCTTCAAGAACAAGTGAGTCAGGGGCCTAGCAATATTCGAGAAATCTGAAATAAAACGTCGGTAGAACCCGACATGCCCCAAGAAGGATCTAATTTCTTTGACTGAGGAGGGAGGAGGGAGCTTAGATATCAAAGTGATCTTTGCTCGGTCAACCTGGATACCTTGTTTAGACACAAGGTGTCTAAGAACGATGCCATGGGGAACCATAAAATGGCTCTTTTCCTAGCTCAAAATTAAGTTTATATCGATGCATCGTTGGAGGATCTTAGTCAAGTGGCCCAAACATTCGTCAAAGGTTTTTCCAAATATAGAAAAATCGTCCATGAAGACTTCCAAAATTCACCTACCATGTCAGAGAATATTGCGAACTTGCACCGTTGGAAGGTGGCAGGTGCATTGCAGAGTCCGAAAGGCATCCTACGGAACACAAATGTCCCATAGGGGATGGTAAAAGTGGTTTTCTCCTGGTCTTCAGGATGAATGGCTACTTGATTATAGCCAGAGTATCCATCCAAGAAATAGAATGACTGATTTCTCGCTAATTTTTTGAGAATCTGATCAATAAAGGATAGCGGGAAATGGTCATTCTTCGTGGAGGATTCAATTTCCTGTAGTTTATGCAGACTCTCTACAAATTTCCAATACGGGTGGGGATGGATTCTCCTGACTCAGATTTGATAATGGTTAGCCCGACCTTCTTAAGCACAACATGAATTGGGCTAACCCAATGGCTATCAGAGATGGGATAAATAATATTCGCATCAAGCCATTTTATTATCTCTTTCTTCACGACCTCTTGAAGATTCGGGTTGAGTCGGTGCTGTCCTTCATGCGTAGGTCGTGAGCCTTCTTCTATAAAGATACAGTGGGTACAGTAAGAAGAGCTTATGCCAGTGAGATCATACAAGGTCCAACCAATGGCCTTACAATGCTCCCGGAGGACAGAAATTAGATGTGTTTCCTAATCTGTGGATAGAGAAGAGTTGATAAGCACAAGAAACGTGTTGTTTGAACCCAAAAAGATGTACTTGACATTGTCAGGAAGTGGTTTCAACTCAAGTACCTGATTCTCAGTGACGAGTCGACTTTCCGCTTTGCGTTGTAGTATTTAAGTGGTGGAAAAATCGACTAATCAAAAAAATAAAAATAACCACTCATAGAAGAGCGGGTCATGTCCACAAGGAGGCAATTATGCAATAAACTCTTGATTATTTTATATTCTTTCGGTTAAGTGCAAAATCCCTATTCAAATTTGACATAAAATGCGAAGGAAAGTAGATTCACAATAACTTAAAAAGATAAGGGTATATGTGCATTTTTCACTCACTGAAATCTTCAATAAATATATGATGATTTTGTGTAATTTCCATGTGTGATATACTAGAGAGAATCGGTGCATGTGTTGATCCCAAAATCAATCTTTAAACAGGTGAATATCAATAACATGCAATTATCAGAAAGTATGAGTGTGCCTGCACAATTCTGCCACAATAAAATAATAATAAATCAAAAATCAAATTCTGTGGCAATGGCAGTAAATGTAAATTTTAATTGAATTCAAAATAGACCATTTGCTCTCTCTCCTCCTCGCAAGAGAGAGAGAGAGAGTACCGGCGGGCGGTGGACGCACTAGGGAGGTCGGCGAGGATGAGGCCTATCCGATGGAGGCCGCGGCGTTGACGGAGATGGCCGGAGGTGGCTAGATGGTGGAGGAGAAGACGTCGGAGGAGGCTGCTGTTGCCGTGAAGGTGCTGCTTGATGAGATGCGCGTGGAGGTGTGCGCCTGCAGGCACGGCTGGAGGATGGAGAACGGGTGCATGCCTGCAGACGTGAAGGCGTGCAGTAGGAAGGAGGGCGCGTAGTGGTGAAGGTGGTTAGGCTGCAGTGGCCGGTGAGCGGGCACCTGTGGTGCAGCACCTGCGGGTGTGCCTGCAGGGGCGCGGGTGAGGGAAATGTGGTGCAGAGGCGATGGCGCAGGCCTGGTAGGGCGCGGCTGCAGATGCGCGGTTGCGGTGCAGCGCCTGCGTAGGGGGCGCACCTGCGGGGAGGTGCTGGAAGGTGGATGCGAAGGCAGGTGCTGGAGGTGGAGGCGCACGCCTGCGGGCTGGCTAGAGATGAGCGCACGCCTGCGGAGAGGGCGCGCCTGTGGGGAGGTGCTGGAGGGTGAGGCGGTTGAGGTGGAGGCGCACACCTGTGGGTTGGCTGGAGATGAGCGCGTGCCTGCGGAGAGGGCACGCCTGCGGGGAGGCGTTGGAGGGTGAGGCGGTCTGCAGAGAGTGCTAGCTGCTGAAGCGGGTGCCTGCAAGCTGCGGAGAGGCTTGCTAGGGTGCAGCTGCAAGCCCACGGTGGGGAGCCTGCAGATGGGCGTGCGCCTGCAGGGTGGCGCGCGCGCTGGTCACAGTGCATGCTTGGGGTTACCCACTCTCTCCGGATGATCTTCTCTCCTCTTTCTCCGCCTCTTCTTTTAACTCCTCTCCTTTGCGCGTGCATGAGTTAAGGGATTTTAAAATCCCTTAACTATTTCTGGCCAACGGCTGTTGAGGGTACCCGGAGGATGGTGAAAAGAACAGCCGCCGGTTATTTGAAAGGGTAATTTACCCTTTCCTCCTCATTTTTTTGCCAATTATTTTTCCTGCACATAAAAAGAACATATTAAGTTATAGAATAGATGTAAACCTAAGTCATGATGCATGCGAACATTCTATAACTTAATATAGTTATTAACAACCCTAAAAGATACAATTAAAGTTACTTAGGTGTAATATTAGTCCATTAAAATGGACTCATCAAATACCCCCATGCCTAAGATTTGCTAGTCCCTAGCAAAAATAATAGAAGTAATCAGAAGATTTATTCTTTTCTTACTTCAGAACTTTGGAAATCCAGACAAATGTGAAGTGCTGATAGCCTAGGTAATAGATCCAAGTGAAAAAGCCAATTCTCATTAGGAGTTCGTACTGAAGGTTCGCCCTACCAGGAGGGGGTGACATAATAATTGCGGAAATAAATAATAAACAATCTCACTAAATAGACAAACACACAAGTACACAAGTATTGTTTAGGTGGAAACCCAAACTGGGTGAAAACCACCTCTTAACCCTCTCGAGTTAGGATTTTCTGATCAACCAAGTTGATCAAATCCACTAAACCGAATCACTTTAAAATGAGGGTGATTCAACCTCAATTACAACCACGCTACTTAAACGAGGGTAGCGTACCTCAACCCCTTCTCTTCACGAGAAGGATTTTGTCTCGCGAAGGAGACGGGAATTCGCAAAGCGAATACCCAACTAAATAACAAAGATAAAACAAGTAATCCTATAGAGCCAACAAAGTAATATTTAACCTAAGCTTCTATAGGAAATAGGATGCTTCCCTTTGAAAGGAGTGCGTCGACGACGCGGATGCGTGAGCCACGGGACGGTGCAACTTCGCTCTCGTGAACTATGGCGGGAGAGCGAGTGTGCGAAGGCTTTATGCTCTCAAGATGAAGAACTAGCGCTTAGAGAGCAAGAGAGACACAAAATGGTTTGAAAGTGTATTGCAAGGTGTGTCTTGGTGTTTCTTTTGGTGTATGTTTTTGTTGCTAAGGTTCCCCTCTATTTATAGAGGCCTTAGGAAGGCTTTGGAAGGCTTAGGAAAGGTTCCATAGCCGTTGGGTACAAAGCCCAAGTGAATCAGCCCGAAATCAGGAACAATCATTGCTCTGACAGGCTTATCAGACGTCTAATTCTGACATCAGACGTCTGGAAGTTCACTTTAAGACGTCTGAAAATAAGGTCAGACGTCTGATTTTGGGCGAGTCTCTTCCTGACTTGGATCAGATCTAAACAGGGTTCTAGCGCAAGTCCATTAGACTACATACAGGATGTCTGGCACTATATCTGGATGTCTGGAAACCTACTTTTTCTGTGGGAATGGATTTGCAACGGCTACAAAATCTCTGAGAAGAGATTTTCGGGTCAGTCGAGGCAAAACGGTCAATTATCAGACGTCTGGAAGGGCTTAAGGACGTCTGATAATGCTCTAACGGTCATATCCTCGAGTGTTTGCTAAGAGAGCCAACGGTCCACTAATTGGACGTCTGGCAAAGTCATCAGACGTCTCCTAAGACGTCTGGTCTAAGGTCTGGACGTCTGATTTCATCAGACAGAACTAACTATGTCCAGCCTAAATGTTATCAGACGTCTGAATCAACAGTCAGATGCCTTAAAACACTTTATCAGACGTCTGATTTGGGAATTAGAAGTCTGGAAACTCTGTTTGAACCCTACATTGGTTTTCTAAGTTCTCTACAGAAAACCTAAGTATCCTAGGGTTGTGCCGGTGTTCCTAGGACTACTGTTAGGGTACTTTGAGGCTCTTTAACATAATTTTCTAAGGAAATAAAGAGCAAGAAAATAAAGATAAAAGTACATGAAAGGAATAAAATGGAATTCTATCCTATTCTTCTTGTCCTTCCATCTTTAATATATCGCTCCTCGCGAATCTCTTCTGTTCTCCATCAAGCTCCTCCAATCCGTCCTGGATGTGAGCTCGAATTTCGTCTAAACACGTCTACATTTGCAATTGACCTGAAATCTAAGACTCCAAGTGCAAATGTTAAATAACACATGTTTTGTTATCATCAAAACAAATGGTCGTGGAGCGCTAGCACCAACACGTACTTCACCCTTGCTAGATATTTCTGCCGGAATAGGCAACTACTTCCCTCGGGGATAAAGCAGACGATAATCTGTAATTTGACCTCGACGTTTGGCTTAGGTAGGAGATATCGAGTTAAATGGATTTGTATTTGGTGGCACACACTCATCTGGTGCTACAAATAGTCTAGTACTGCAGACTCTAGATCTTTAGACTATTAGACAAGTCAACTCTGAGAGAGGTTACACCATTATGCTCTCTTGATGTTCCCGGGCACTCCCTCTTTTCTTTCTTTCTGAGATCACGAATCTCGCCAGATTTAGAAATTGTACTCACTATTTGGTGGCCTCACCTGGCATACACATTTCAATTAAAGTCCTAATAACTCTACAACGAAGTTAGAGTCCTCAACCAGTATTCGGGCGATCAGAAATACTAGAAAGTAGGCATGGGTCATATTTGGTGGAATGCGATAGGTGCTCTCTTGCCTCAGATACAGTGTTACATTATAACTTGGACCCCTTTTTTTTTGTAATATAAATATATCTTCTTTTTCTGTTTCTTCTTTTTCTTTTTCTTCTTCTTTTCTTTTCTCTCTCTCTATTTTTTTTTTTATATAATTTAAATCAACATAATACGACACAGACTTTTATGAGGCATTATTCGGGATGATGATGGTCAAGAGGATATTGTGTGGCTTATTTGGTGGAAGTGTCTATTCTCGGCACCGGGAAGAAATGGATAGGACAGGCGTATTTCCGACCTTTGACACTATTACCTTCCTTCAGCCGAGGACTCTATGAAGGATGGTCGTATCCATCCACCATAGTTGTAGCTTTATTAAGACTCAATCTCCATGTATCTGCCTTATTTGGTGACACTCAGAAATTCACACAAAATACGCACATAGGAACAGAGAGTGAAAACTACGCCTAACTCTGAAGTATCATCATCTAATTATCCAAAACTTAAGAGTCCTTGCACTAGACTTAGCGCACCAGTAATCTCTCTACTTTCTTCTCACAAATATGAGGTGGATCTACTAGAAGATAGTATGCCTGATTCCCTATGAACTGTCCAAGGGTTCAGTGGACTACAAATGCTTATTGGTTTTCCTCAAAGATCCATTACCAAGTCTACGTGCACGTGAAATAAATATACTGGATTCTAAACTTAAGAAATAATTCCGGAAGAAAAAATTCCAATAACAAAGGTATTTTGCTAGGGACTAACCCAATCGGCTCAAGAAAAGAGAATTTTTTTTTATAATATATATATATATAAATATGTTTGCAAATATTTATAAATGCTATAAACATTCTTAGGTTATACCCCCCCATGCCTAAGACTGACGATATCCTCATTGGAAAAATACAGACATAGAAAAATATCACCTGAGGAGGAGAGTGGGAAGAGCTAAGGCTCCTCAAGCCGAAGTGCGGCCAAAACCTGGCAATATGAAAGTGTAATATACGGTTTAAGTCGCTGGCCATTTACTTTAAAGCTCGCACCTGAAATAGGGTTCCTAATCTCTACAGCTCCATAAGGGAAAGTATTGATAACAACATATGGCCCATCCCAGCGGACTTGAGCTTTCCAGGAAATAATTTAATTCTGGAATTGAAAAGCCAGACCCATTGGTTGGACTCAAAAGTCTTTCTAATGATGTGCTTGTCATGGAAGACTTTTGTACGTTGCTTGTAAGCTTGAGAAGTTTCATAAGCTTCATTACGAAGCTCCTCAAGCTCACTTAATTCTAACATACGGCTTTTCCCACTTTATCCAGATTCAAGTTAACGTTTTTAATAGCCCAATAATCTTTATGTTGGATTTCAACGGGAAGGTGGCAAGCTTTTTCGTAGACAAGACGGAAAGGAGACATGACTAAGGGAGTCTTATACGCAGTTCTGTAGGCCCAAAGAGCATCATTTAGTTTTTTAGACCAATCCTTCCGATCAGGCCTGACAGTTTTTTCTAAAATTCGCTTAATCTCCCTATTGGACACTTCAACTTGTCCACTCGTTTGGGGATGATAAGGTGTGGCTATCATGTGGTTGACTCCCAAATTTTGGAGTAGTCTTGTGAAGTGTACATTCTTAAAGTGAGGTCCTCCATCACTTATGATCATCCTTGGGCACCCATACCGAGAAATGATATTAGCCTTAACAAAGCCCAAGACCACGGAATGGTCATTGGTTCGCGTGGGTATGGCTTTTATCCATTTTGATACATAGTCAACAGCCACAAGGATGTATTCATATCCAAAGGACACAGGAAAGGGACCCATGAAGTCAATGCCCCAAATATCAAAGATTTCAACAGGGAGGATAGGTTGTTGGGGCATCTCATCCCTTTTTCCAATGGTTCCCGTCTGCTGGCAACGTAGACATGCGCCCACATACGTATGTGCATCTCGGAATAATGTGGGCCACCAAAAACCAGACTGAAGAACCTTATGGGCAGTCTTCTTCCCACTAAAATGTCCCCCACAATGGAGGTCATGGCAGAAACTCAGAACACTTCCTTGTTCTTCATCAGGGACGCAACGGCAAAACAGCTGGTCAGGGCCTATTCTAAAAAGCTCAAGTTCCTCCCAGTGATAAAATTTAGCGTTAGCGAGAAACCTATCTCGCTTCTGCTTGTCCCAAGTACTGGGGGTAATGCCCGTGACCAAATAGTTCACTATGTCAGCGAACCAAGGAGTTTTAGCTTCCACGGCCATTAGAGACTCATCAGGGAAAGTCTCTTGAATACCGCCAGCAGGGTTTGATGCCTCAATAGGGATCCTAGACAAATGGTCTGCTACCACATTCTCAACTCCTTTCTTGTCTTTAATTTCCAGGTCAAATTCTTGGAGTAGTAGGATCCAACGAATTAGGCGAGGTTTGGTGTCCTTTTTAGCCAGAAGATGCTTAAGGGCTGAATGATCAGTGAACACCACAACCTTGGATACCAAAAGATAAGACCGTAACTTTTCCAAAGCAAATACTACAGCAAGTAATTCCTTTTCAGTGACAGTGTAGTTTTGCTGAGGATCCGTAAGGGTCTTGCTGGCATAATGCAGCACATGAGGTTTGCCATCAACCCTTTGACCTAAGACCGTTTCCACTACAAAATCAGAAGCATTGCACATAAACTCAAACATGAGGGTCCAATCTGGTGCTTGGAGAATCGAAGCGGTAATGAGGGCTTTCTTCAAAACTTGGAAAGCCTCGCCACATCTATCATCAAAATCGAAGGAGACATCTTTCGCTAACAGGTCGCAGAGTGGCTTAGAGATTTTACTGAAATCTCTAATGAAGCGCCTATAAAATCCAGCATGGCCAAGGAAAGATCTAACCTGACGAACATTGGAGGGCAATGGAAGCTTAGAGATGGAATCGATTTTTGCGGTGTCCACCTCTAATCCTCTCTCAAAAACTATATGCCCTAACACAATGCCTTGCTGGACCATAAAGTGGCTTTTCTACCAGCTAAGCACCAGCTTTGCTTCTTCGCAATGGGTTAAGACTTTATCAAGGTGCGAAAGGCGTAGGTCAAACGATGAGCCATAAATGGAGAAGTCATCCATGAAAATTTCAACGAACTCGTCGATCATATCAGAAAAGATAGCCATCATACAACGTTGGAAAGTGGCAGGAGCATTACATAACCCGAATGGCATTTGGCGGAACGCAAAAGTGCCATATGGACTCGTGAAGGTGGTACGCTCCTGATCATCAGGAAAAATGGCTATCTGATTGTACTCAGAGTTCCCGTCAAGAAAACAAAAGTACTTGTTTCCCGCCAATCGTTCCAGAATTTGATCAATAAACGGTAAGGGGAAATGGTCTTTCTGGCTAGCCGTGTTTAAACGGCGGTAATCAATGCAGACCCTCCAACCAGTTAGGTTCTAGTGGTCACCAGTTCACCTTGATCATTCTCTTCCACAGTGATTCCTGCCATTTTCGGAACTACGTGAATAGGATTGACCCATTTACTATCTGAAATGGGATAGATAATCCTTGCATCCAGCCATTTTAGAATCTCCTTTTTGACAACCTCTCGCATATTTAGATTGAGCCTTCTCTACATATCTCGGAAAGGCTTCACGGACTCGTCCGTGTTTGTATGATGCATGCAAAGAGAGGGATCAACACCCTTAATATCAGCAATTGTCCAAGCAATTGCTTCCTTGTGCCTTTGTAAACACTCAAGCAGAGCTCCCTCCTGCAATTCAGATAATGTAGACGAGAGAATAATGGGGAGCGTGTTATTAGGGCCAAGGAAAGCATATTTCAATGTGCTCGGGAGGAGTTCCAACTCCAATTCAGGAGCCTTTTGGATTGAGGGTTTTAGTTGAGATGTCCCCGCCTAAGGCAGCGGATCTACCTTCACAGTCCAGGGTGGGGACATAGACTCAGTGTGTACCCCCAGCAACTATTCTAGTTCGGGCATTTTCCTTTCAGTTTCTTTAATAATCGAGGGATGGTCCTGAGATATGACCTTCTGAAGGGGATCTCTACATAAGAGTGCTGGAGTAGTCTCTTCAATTATTTCATCAACGACCTCAATTTGAGAACAATCTTCAAATCCGGGTTGCTTGTAAGTATCAAAAACATTCAACCGGATCTTCTTGTTCCCAAAGCCCATTTTAAGTGCCCCAGATCTACAATTTATAGAGGCATTGGCTGTGGCCAAGAAGGGGCATCCCAGAATAATGGATGTCTTTGTGGGCTTATTAGATGGGTCAGTATCAAGTACCAGAAAGTCAACGGGGAAAAAGAAATCCTCCACTCTCACAAGGACATCTTCCAACAATCCCCGCAGTGTCTTAAGTGATCTGTCTGCAACCTGAAGGATTACTGGACTAGGCTTCAGCTTTCCTCCTCCCAAAAGGTCATAGATAGAGCTCGGTAGAATGTTTACCCTCGCACCAAGATCGAGCAGAGCGTCGTCAATGTGTTGGTTACCTATAACCACTGAAATATACGGGGCCCTTGGGTCTTTCATTTTGGGGGGTGTTCCATGCTGAAGAATCGAGCTAACATGGTCAGGCAGGATGACCTTGGTTTGGACTTGTTTCCTAGATCAGCGCTTCTAGGTGCATAGGTCCTTCAGAAACTTGGCATAGGACGGAATTTGTTTAATCGCTTCCAACAGAGGCAAGTTAATCTGGACTTGCCTAAAAGTATCCATAATCTCTTCCGTCCTATCATTGGCTCCAGATGAGCCAACAGAAGATTCCCTAGGAGCAGATAGGCGCTCTGGATATGGCACCCTCGGCTTTTGGGTAGAGGGGTCATCGTGGCAGGAAAGGGGTGGTGGAAGGACGACATCCTCATTGTGGGTGATTTTGTGCGAGGGAGAGTGGTGTGGCTCTTCCTCGGGTGAGTTGGAAGTCGAGTCAGGTGTGGAAGGGGAATTCTGAGATGTAACTGTAGGAGTGTTATTAGGCTTGTCAATCTTTTTTCCACTCCTCAACATGGTCACTGCTTGGGCATGCTCCCTGAATACAACCCCCTTTCCCTTAGGGTTCTCCTCAGAAGATCTAGGCAGCTTCCCTGGATCACGTTGCCTAATTGCCTCAGTAAGATGACCAATTTGGGATTGCATATTAGTAATCATCTTATTCTGAGATTGGATAACCATATTCTGATGCTCTTGCATTGCTTTCATCATGGTCTTCAGTTCATCCATCTCAGAGGGCTTATTCGGAGGAGGATTTTCATACAAAGGTTGGTATGTGGGATGGGGAGGTAAGGGTCTAGTATTCCCTGAGTTAGAAGCATCACCTTGCTTCCAAGAGAAGTTTGGATGGTTTCGCCACCCTGGATTATAAGTGTTGGAGTAAGGGTTATTGCGAGGGGGTGGAAACCTTGGGCCACATTCAAGTCGACCTAAATTAACTCAGGGAATTGGTTTGCCTGATGGCACTCCGCAGTGGCGTGCGTTGTGCTTTTGTAAATGGAGCATTCTCTTGAAGCCTGAAAAATAGAGGCTGCTTGCGGGTTCATGCCGGGGTTTGCCAGAAGCCTATTAGAGTTTTTATTCAATAGTTGGATCTGATAAGCCAAATCCTGCAAACCTTAGCTTCATGGGCCTCTATCTTCCTCTGCAAGATTGATGGTTTTCTTTCTTGATAGGCAGAGGACAGATGTATGGAGTTATCGCTTAATGTTTCAAATAATGCCCAGGCTTCATCCTCAGTTCTGGTCATGAAGGTTCCTGCACAGGCTGCATCAATGGTTTGCCTATGCCTTTCAGATAATCCGTTATAGAACCTTTCGACTAACTACCATCTTGGCACTTGATGGTGGGGACATAACCTAAGAAGGTCATTAAAGAGCTCCTAAGTCTCATGAAATTGCTCCCCTTCCTATTGAGTAAAACCCATAATCTCTCTTTTGTAATGGTTGGTTTTACTCATAGGAAAATACTTTTTTAAAAATTCTCTTTTAAGGGTGGCCCAATAATTTACCCTTGCATCGAGGGTATGATACCAGTGCTTGGTCTTATCCTTTAGGGAGAAAGGAAATAGAGTCCTCATCAAGGCTTCATCAGTAAAGCCTTGGAGCTTCACCGTGGAACAGGCCTCGGTGAATTCCTCCAAATGTCGGTAGGGGTCCTCCCTAGTAGTACCATAAAAAGAGGGCAATAAAGATATGGTACTGCTCGTGATCTCATACGGATTATCACCTGCCGGTCGTCTTAGTGCTTGTGCAGGTTGGTTAGTAGGAATAAAATAGTCCCTTAGGGTCCTTTGTTGATTTGCACCTTGCTCAGCCATTCCTTCTTTCTCTTCTCCTAGGTGTGCTCTCCTAAGAATTCTCTTAGGCTCAAGATCAAACACTAGACTACCCTCAAGAGAACGTCTACCAAGCATACAAATACACAATTCAGGTTTTTATTTTTATTAAGTTAAACCTCCACTCCAAAGATAAGTCAAAAGATCAAGACTTATCCCTCCGTTCCCATGTAAGTAGTATAAGAGGGGTGTGGACTTGAAATCTTAACCTTCTTTATTGCGGAGGTCGAATTAGTTAATATAAATGGCCAAACAAGTTTTTCATTGCAATTACGTGCCTTAATTCAACCTTCGAGTGCCCTAGGACCTATACTTTGCTTGGATGATACTCCCAGGTGATCAAGTGAGAAGTTACTCCAAGGACGAACAAAGGGATGCAAGTAGGGTGAACCCTTCCTTTGAGGCGATGCGTATGCGGTGCCCCTTAACTACCTTTTTGTTCCTTTAAGGGGTGTCCCCCTCCGTGGAGTATCAAAACACTTGGTCAAAAGATAGTATCTCCACCACCACAAAGCACAATAGGAGGGTCTGCACCGATAAAGAGATCGGTGCCTATAGCCTTAAGGGATCGAGCCTTAGTGCGGTGCCTAATGTGCGTTCTCAGTGTCAGAAGTGTGCAACACATCGCAAATCTTTGTAATTTCTTTTGTAATCACAGACAAGTCCCTTAGAATCAGATCAAATGTGAATTGCTTTTAGGGTTGAATCTGATTATTAGCTCCACTTTTAGTTATGTGACCACTGAATTAGTAAATTCAAACAACTTGGTGGTCTTGAATTTAAATTTGAATGCAAATGCGTGAACAGGAGCTGGATGCAAAAGTTAGAAAGATGTACCTGCCTCCAGCAATCTTCATGCTAATATGCTTGCAATGCAATAATAAGATCTAATGTGTTGCTCAATCACCCCTAAATGCGCGCACCTAAGGGCATGCAACTTCTAAATAGGCAGCTCGATATTTTCTTTGTTGGTTTTAAAAGCAGGCAAGAGAAAATAGAATCACGCACTCACCAAAAATATTGTAAGCCATAGTAGCTAAAGAATGCGGGGACAAACCCCCAAAAATTCAGCCTTAATTACTACAAGGGCGAAAAGACAGAAATAAATTTGTGATGACGGAGAATCCTCTGTGAAAATAGGATCTTGGTCTCCTTCGTCTTTTCCTCGTGTGGCTTAACTCGTGGTTACTGTCGCCACTCTGTTGCGCCTCGTCGCCTCTTCAGATTTCTCGCACAGTAAAAAAAATTGATTAGATAATTTCGCAACTCAAAATATTTAAAAACAATGAAGTAAATCTATTGCGTCTGTTGCCTTCCCGGCAACGGTGCTAATTTGATGAGTCGACTTTCCGTTTTACGTTGTAGTATTTAAGTGGTGGAAAAATCGACTAATCAAAAAAATAAAAATAACCACTCATGGAAGAGCGGCTCGTGTCCATAGGGAGGCAATTATGCAATAAACTCTTGATTATTTTATATTCTTTCGGTTAAGTGCAAAATCCCTATGCAAATCTGATATAAAATGCGAAGGAAAGTAGATTCATAATAACTTAAAAAGATAAGGGTATATATGCAATTTTACCTCGCTGAAATCTTCAATAAATATTTGATGATTTTGTGTAATTTTCACGTGTCATATACTAGAGAGAATCGGTGCACGTGTTGATCCCAAAATCAATCTTAAAACAGGTGAATATCAATAACATGCAATTATCAGAAAATATGAGTGTGCATGCGCAATTCTGCCATAATAAAATAATAATAAATCAAAAATCAAATTATGTGGCAATGGCAGTAAATGTAAATTTTAATTGAATTCAAAACAGAGAATTTGCTCTCTCTCCTCCTTGCGAGAGAGAGAGAGCACCGGCGGGCGGTGGACGCACTAGGGAGGTCGGCGAGGATAAGGCCTACCTGATGGAGGCCGCGGCGTCAACAGAGATGGCCGGAGGTGGCCGGACGGTGGAGGAGAAGGCGCCGGAGGAGGCTGCTGCTACCGTGAAGGTGCTGCTTGATGAGATGCGCGTGGAGGTGTGCGCCTGCAGGCACGGCTAGAGGATGGCGGACCGGCGCACGCCTGCAGGCGTAAAGGAATGTAGCAGGAAGGAGGGCACACAATGGTGAAGGCAGCCTGGTTGCGGTGGGCGGTGAGCGGGCGCCTGTGGTGCAGCGCCTGCAGGTGTGCCTGCAGGGGCGCGGGTGAGGGCAATGCGGTGCAGAGGCGATGGAGCAGGCTTGGTAGGGCGCGGTTGCGTTGCAGCGCTTGCGGGGAGGTGCTGGAGGGTGGATGCGAAGGTAGGCACTGGAGGTTGAGGTGCTGGAGGTGGAGGCGCATGCCTACGGGCTGGTTGGAGATGAGTGCGCGCCTGCGGAGAGGGCGCGCCTGCGGGGTGGCACTGGAGGGTGAGGTTGTCGAGGTGGAGGCTCACACCTATGGGCTGGCTGGAGATGAGCGTGCGCCTGTGGAGAGGGCGCGCCTGCGGGGAGGCGCTGGCGAGTGAGGTGGTCTGCAGAGAGCGCTAGACGCTGAAGCGGGTGCCTGCAGGCTGCGGAGAGGCTTGCTAGGGTGCAGCTGCAGGCGCACGGTGGGGAGCCTGCAGATGGGCATGTGCCTGCAGGGTGGCACGCATGCTGGTCACAGTGCACGCTTGGGGTTACCCACTCTCTCTGGATGATCTTCTCTCCTCTTTCTCCGCCTCTTCTTTTAACTCCTCTCCTTTGCACGTGCGTGAGTTAAGGGATTTTCAAATCCCTTAACTATTTCTGGCTGGCGGCTGTTGAGGGTGCCCGAAAGATGGGGAAAAGAACAACCGCCGGTTATTTGAAAGGGTAATTTACCCTTTCCTCCTCATTCTTTTGCCAATTATTTTTCCCGCACATAAAAAGAACATATTAAGTTATAGAATAGATGTAAGCCTAAATCATGATGCATGCAAACATTCTATAACTTAATATAGTTATTAACAACCCTAGAAGATACAATTAAAGTTACTTCGACATAATATTAGTCCATTAAAATGGACTCATCACTCAGCAGCAATGGGAAGGTTGAGGTTAGCCTGAGGGGGAGCTAGAGGTGGACTTGGTTCTTCAAGGTGTAACTGGGATTGGGCTTCTAGAGGTTCTTGCTCTGGAGTAATCAAATCCAAATTAGTAGTAATTGGGTCCTCAAGAAGTGAATCACTTCTGTTCAATTCCTAAATTACACCACAATTAATTCCTCTGTGGGCTTTAAAAATGTCAATCTTCATTTTTTTATCCTTGAATTTAATTTCCATCTGGTCCTCCTCACAATTAATGTTTGCCCTAGCTGTTGCTAGGAACAGTCTCCCCAAGATTATAGGTGTCTCTTTTAGGTTCTTAGGTGTATCCATGTCTAAAACAATAAAGTCAACTGGAAAATAAAAATCTCGAACTCTCACAACTACATCCTCCAAAATTCCATGGGGTAACTTAATAGATCGATCTGCTAACTGCAAGGTCACTTCCGTGGGCTTAAGTTCAGGACCCTCAAAATATTTTAGGAGAGATGTGGGAATAAGGTTGATAGAAGCACCTAAATCTAAAAGTGCTTGGTTAAATTCTAAATCTCCAATCTTGCAAGAGATCAGAGGGGTGCCGGGGTCTTTTAGTTTCTGCGGAAGCTTGCTCACGATAATGGAGCTAACTTGCTCCGATAGCACAATAGGACTTCCATCAGAATTCTTCGGCTTTCGCTTAAGTGTACATAGATTCTTCAAAAATCTTGCATAAGCCTGTATATGACGAATAGCATCCATCAAGGGAATGCTAATCTAGACTTGCTCAAAGAGTTTGACCAAGTCCTCGTTAATTTGAGGTGGTTTCCTACCCTTATTTCCCTTGGTCAATGCCTTAGGAAAAGGTATGGTCCTAGGCTCATCCAGAGTGGGTTCTGTCGATCCTTGGTTATCCTTGATTATCACCCTAGATTGAGATGTATTAGGTTTAGGTTTAGTGTATCTATTAGGCTCAGGGTCCTTAGTACACTTATCGCTATGGGTTGTTATAGAATGTAATCCCATAGGATATGGAGGAGTAGGTAGGATAGGTGGCTGTTGCTGAGATGTATCAGGTACAGAAGTGGATGCTTCTGACCCGTCTTGATATATAGGTGCAAAGGGGCCTGGTTGCACATAGTGTATTTGACCCTATTTTGGGTTCACAACATATCTCTGGTTCGGTATGTTGTGAGGGTTTGGTAGTGGTTGCGATGGTAATGCACTTGGCTGGTGAGTCCCAGCCATTTGTACAATCTGGTTGTGCATATTTGCCATATCCACAGTATGCTGCCTTTGCATAACAACATTGGTCTTCTGCATGTCAACCAATGTTTGAAGAATTACACTCATTTGATCATCTTTGCTAGGCCTAGATTGAAAATTTGGATTGGGCCTAGGTTGAGCTGGTTGATATGAGTGCAGATTCTATGGTTGGGGTTGATATTGAGGTCTAGGATTTTGAGGATAGGAGTTCCCCAACCAGGAGAAACTGGGATGATTTTGCCATTTAGGATTGCAGGAATTAGAATAGGGGTTGTTCTAGATGGCATGGAGTTCCTCATAGGGTTAAGCAACTCCGAACAAATCAGAATATTGGGGTTCAGAGGACCCCCAACTAGGATAAACAGGGTCAAAGTTTCCTTCAAAACCTGAGTCAGAAGTGGATGGATACACATCCATCCTAGTGTGGTGAATATTATGCATAGCCTCCCTCATTGTAGGCGGTCGTGCATGTGTGTTTTGCTGAGAAGTGACCTTTTGTAGCTGGCGAGTCAAATCGTCAAGCTTCTTCTATATCACAGAGACCTTATCAAATCGATTGGCTAGAATCTCCATGTCAATAGAGGAGGATAGGTCTTGTGCTTCATGTGTCCCGTGTGTATTCGTTGATGCATGGGTAGTTGTCTTGTCGAACATACCTATGGATGCATTGTTTATGGAATTCACAGACATATTTTCGAGAATTTCCCAAACGGTGTCCTCAGGTTTGCCCATAAAGTTGCCTCCACAGGTTGCATCGACGAAAAGTCGGATATCCTCATGGAGTCCCCGGTAAAAAGATTAGACCTGTTCCCATTTAGGAACTCCGTGATGCAGGCATTTCCGCTTAAGATCGAGAAAACAATCCCATGCCTCATGAAGTGGTTCCCCCGCATTTTGTTGAAAATGTGTAATCTAATGCTTTAGGGTGTTAGTACACTCTACTGGGAGGTATCTCCTCAGAAATTTAGCTTGCAATTCATCCCTGGTATTGATCGGTTGATTCAAAGACCGATACCAGTGGGCAACTTTCTTTTTAAGCGAGAAAGGGAACGTTTTCATGAGCAGAGTGTTCTAGTTTTGAATAGTTGGCCTGAGGGTCTGAGCTGAATGTTTCAACTCTTGAATGTGTTGGAATGGGTCTTCAGAACCCATCCCGTGGAAATGGGGAATCAAGATGATAATATTCAGCTTGAGCTCAGTCTCAAGTCCTCTAATCGAAATCACACTGTGGGCTCGATAGCCACTCTTACGGGATTATAGTGATCTTGCATTTGTGCACCTGCTCTGGGGTTCTCGAGTCCATTGATAAGATTAGGGAGAGTCTGAAGCTGATTCTACAGGTGCTGGATGTCATCTCCTCCTTCTTCTGGACCATGGTTCTCCATTGAGTTAGAATCAGAGCATGAAGAACCTAGATTTGATGTAGATAGGTCAGAGAAGATAAGAACTGGATCAAAACAGGACCAAAACAAGTTAGTCAGGTGTTGGACCCGACGTGAGTGAACTAATAGAGGGGGTCTTAAGACTGGTCTTAAGGACCTCCTACCGTACATGCACTACAGAAAAAGATGAGGGACCATATTTAAATCAGACCCAATCAAGACACCCAAATATTTTTGGATGGCCTAGGCTTGTCAAGGCAAATGGCCTCTAGATCACAAATCCACCTGCCCGAGAATTACTTGGGCAGCTAGAAAGGGAGAGTCCCACGAAGACCCTTACATGGTAGAGTGCCCCGATGGGTTACAGGGTTTCCCCCACCCAACCTTTCTTGTCACTGCGATTCCAAGTAGACTGGATATGTGTGAATTGCGTCCTAGGTTTACTAGATTTTAAGACTACTTTTGCCTCAAATTATCACTTGATTAAGAGTTTGATTCAAATTGTGACTTAATTTCTAGGTTGATTGGTTCACCAAGTGAACCAACTTCACCTGACCTGTCCTAAAGTTTAGGATGCAATCCAGGTTAACCCACCTGAATCACCCTGTTTTGGTTTGACAAGCAAGTTATTAAGTCACCTCTTTTAGGATTCAAGTGGTCTTAGAGCCGGTGTTTTAGGGTTCGAAGTGTAAATTGATTTAAACAAGTTTTAGGTAGCACAAGATGCGGATAATAATTTCCTTTATGGTTTGCAAATGTATACTAGATAGCCTTAAAATTTGACCCTAATTTGGCTCTAAAGTGGAGTCCAATTTTAAGTTCAATGATCCCTTTGGAATCAATCAAGAATGTTCTAGTCCAAGGGTTCAATTAATCTCAAATAAGTCCCTATAGGTTCAGAAATTGTTGGGTCGTGTCTTCTAAGCAGATATTTCTCGTTAACTGCAGTTAAATTTCAGAAATCAGAAAATTTTGACACAAATGATATTTCTAATAAAATACGGCAAAGTTGAATCCTAATTTTTGTTTTGTTTTGCCCTTTTTTATCTATATTAGGAAGAGAAGAGAGTTACCTACCGTGGAGTAGTTGTCTTTAGGTTCAAGAAGCTAGAGGCTCCAGTTCAATTTTGCAAAACAACCAAAACAAGGTAGGTATGTCAGAAATTAGAAATATTTGTAAATAATAGTGATAAATGCATGTTGTTCCCCAGCAACGGCGCCAAAATGTTGGAATCGATTCGATTAAAACATGCGACATAGTATAGTTGATTAAAGTGAATCTAACATTTACATTTATAATCTCGAATTAATCAGAAAAATCCAAGGTCATCTCTGAGAGTAAGCTAATGTGCGATTACCTTTATTTTGTCCAGGTGATTTTAGTGAACCGATAATTTTAAGAAAATAAAACAAGTTTACTATTGCACTCAAATTTTAGCAGTCAGAGAATATATATGAGTGCAATAAATATTTGTTAAAAGCTCAACAAAAATTAATAATCAGTGATAATTAACTATTTATCAATTTAGGCTTAAATGAAGTTCTAACAAAAATGTTTAACAAGTTATTGCAGTTAGAATTACTCAGAACAGATTTTCGATTAAGAGTAAACTCTGTTTTTCAGTTCTGTCCTTGCACTATCACGATTAGGTCCATGTAGCTTTCTATTAGGCCCTTACGAACCCTTTCAGATGGGTCCTTTTCTCGTGAAAGGGTCCCTAGATCTTTTTCAAAGGAGCAGCGACTCCTCTTTCTTCTTCTTTGATGCTCCTCTTCTTCTCCAATGAGGCTCATCGGCGAGTGGTCGAAACTGAGTTTGCGTGGTCGATATGCTCGAATGAAAGGCGGAGGAGGACCACTGGTTCACGGTCGACAAGACAGTGGTGGTGTCGTGTTGGATGAAAGCTTAGAGGAGGGCCGGTGAGGATGTGGGAGGAGAGGTCTCCAACGATTCCTATCAACGTGAATATTGGTCGTTTGACCATCATTGGATCCTCAGAAGCTCCGGCATGGTGAGCTGGAGCAAAGCCCTAAGAAAATAGTGCTAATAGATGGCCATTGGAGCTTAACGAAGAAGCTCGCCGACGTTAATGGTGTAGGTAGTCGGGGAAGGTAGAGGAGGTGATGGATGAAGCTCTAATGCTCCAGAAATCTAATTGGGATTGAGAGGAAGCTAATCCCTAAACTAATTGGATGAGAAGAGGCGTGAATCTACCTAGCGAAGAAGGTACAGCGAGGAAGAAGATAATGAGAAGTCAGAGCCAACGAGGAGATGGGAAGCTCCGAAGCTTCGCGTGAAGCTTCGTGCGAGGATGGAGAGCGAAAGCCATCTCTCAATTTTGGCTAGAACGGTAGACGAAGGGGTCGATGAAGCTCTGAGGTACTTCAATGGCAGCACACGTAGGAGGAAGGAGAAGAAGGTTGCGCTCGTGATTTCCAGATAACGGACCTCGGAAGGGACTTGCGAATTTTTGTAGCCCCACGGCTGCGCGTAGGAGATTTGGAAGCTCACGAGAAGAGCTCCGAGATATGCCAGTTAGGCGCAGTTAGTTTGCTCGTGGATTCTAGCGTGAAGAAGCAACTGTTGGCAAGATGATCACCTCCGTTTGATGCAGGGAGGAGAGGAGAGAAGAGTCGGTCCTCCAAGTTTAGCAGGGAGAGGTTGAGGGAATCGACGGGAAAACGAGATCAAATCTCGTCTTCCCACACACCATGGATGCGTGAAGGTTAGGGGATCTTAAGGTAAAGAAGATGAGAAGTTGGGGGGGTCATTGTAAGGAAAATCAAAATTCAGGGGCTTGTTTGTAAGGAAATAAGGAATTGAGGGCCAAATTGCAAACTTAGCCAAGATGAAGTCTAAATGAGTGAAAATTTTTGTGGTAACCTAATTTGAATATGATGAATTTAATGGTGACTTCAATTTCAGGTTTTAATGATATTTACATGGTCAATTTACATTTAGACCTAAAATGTGTCAAATTCCTGTCTATGATTCTATTTTAGGTCAAAATAGGTTTTGATTATTAAATTAACTACGCCAAACCTTATAAAATATTTTTAGTTAATTTTTAGAAGGTTTAGATCACATTTATTTCCATTGGAACTGTTTTAATTAAAGCGGGTTAGAAATTTGCTAATTTGATTAAGGATTAACATTCAAATTAAATATAAATCTTAAATTATTCAGTTCCAACCCACTTTTAAGGCAATTAAGCTCAATTGACCTTTGATTTAGCCATAGTTCACCCTCCAGTTATTCTGCATTTATAATTATTTGAAAAAATTACAGAATTATCCCCAATTTTTATCAATTTCTTTCTCTTCCGCCCTGATTGAGTTATACCCTTCAATGTGTTAATTAGGTGAATTTAACCTTAGAACTTAGCCAAATTAGGTTAGATATAGTGAATGATGGTGATGCCACCAGTGGCTAACAAATTGGATAATTGTGTATATGTCATGCATAGTGGAGCAAGTTTATGATTTTGTCATTATATGTGGATGACATATTGCTTGTTGGAAATGACATAAAGATGTTGAATGACATGAAACAAAAATTGAGCATTGAATTTGAGATAAAGGACATGGGGGAAGCATCTTATGTCCTTTGAATTTAGATCACTAGAGATAGAAACTCAAGAATATTGAGTTTGGACCAAGAAAAATATTTGCATACCATACTAAAAAGATTTGGAATGCAAAATTGCACTCCTGCCCCTTCCCCACCTGTTATGGGAAAACAAATAAGTAAAAGCCAATGCCCGAGAAAAGGACAAGAGTCATTAAATGTCCCATATGCACAAGCGGTAGGAGGTTTAATGTATGTAAGGATGTGTACTAGACCCAACTTGGCTTATCCCGTAAGCCTAGTAAGTAGATATCAAAGTAATCCAGAACCAACACATTGGGAAGCTACTAAAATGATTGAGTTATCTAAGGGGTACTACAAGTATGAGATTGGTATATCAGGTTGAATCACCTGAGGTGATTGGTTACTTCGACGCAGATTTCAGAGGTGATGTGGATGATAGAAAATCTACATCTGGTTATATTTTCATGTTTGGTCGTGTCATTGTTTCTTGGGATAGCAGGGAACAAGGATGTATATCAAGGCATACACAAGAAGCTGAATACATTGCATGCAGTATGGTCACCACACATGCAGTTTGGATCAGATGTTTCCTTGATGACTTGAGCCTTGGATTGGTGAAAGAACCATTGAAAATGTTTTGTGATAATCAAGCAGCAATAAACTTGATTAATAGTGGGGCACATAGTTCTAAAGGGAAACATCACTACTAGGACGAATGCTTTTCGTGACAGTTGAAAAACGTCGCCTATTCAATCAAAACCGTTGTATTCTGTCATTGTGAAAGTGTGTGTCGCGTTAGTGTATACATGACGGTTTTGTATCAAACCGTCGTATTTTACATGATGGTTATAGAAACCATCGGCTATATTTATAAAAGACAGTTCTACTACGAACTGTTGTTAAGTCCCATTAAACGACAGTTTTGATGATCTTCGTCTATGATATACCTGAACCATAGAATGATGGTTTCAAAAGCCATCATGTAATGTAATAAACGACCATTTTCATATAACCGTCGTGTATATAAAAACAACGGCTATAAAAATAACTGTCATGTATATATGTGTATTTTTCTTTTAGCTATATAATGTAGGTTTAGGATTTAGGTTTAAACATATGCAACATAAAAAACATACATAATATAAACATTTTATCAACATACAACATGCAACATAAAACATTAAACATACAATAAATATATATATAACCTAATGAACAGAGTATGTCATAATGTCAAAATATACATAAGGAAAATACAAAACCTAACTAATGGAAAGATAAATAATCTAAACCTATGCCTCAGCTCCTACCCCTTGTCTTGCTCCACCACCTCCGAGGTTGTCGTCGTCTCTGTAAGGCGGGTAGTGATAGGAAGTGTGATCCCGACCGCTGCCCCGTAATAATGCCATCATCTCTCTCATCTTCTCTCTCTGCTACTCCATCTTCTTCCTCTGCTCCTCCATGAATTTCTTGGCATCTTGCCAAGCTTGAGTTTGCTGGTGGAACTGTGAGGTGACATCATGGAGTTGTGTGGTGACATCATGGAGCTGTGTCTGCATCGGCTGGACGACGGCTACAGTCGCTAACCCCTTCCGCCCATACCAACTGGAGATCATTTGACTCCTCCCCCCACTACGAATGAAGCCTCCGTGCTCTGGAGGCATGACGTTCCTAAAAGCCTCCTCAGGTGTCATAGGAGGGTGCTGCTGGGTTGATTAAGTTCATCATTTCTCCTTACAAATTACAATAATTTAATGTCATATTAAAGTAAGTATAAAAATTAAAGTAGTTGATAAATAAATGTTACTTACATGCTTTGTCTGGTATGTCGCATGCATCCATGTTCGCCTACCATCGGTGGTGGCCTTGCTATGAGTAACCTCATACACACCAACCTGATCAAGCGTGGCACCAACGTGTGAATGTGCCTGTAAATATATTTTAGAAATTTGTAGGTAATAGTTATAATTAAACTTTAATTTAAAACATAAAAGGGGCATAATTATAAGGAATTACTTACATATTTAGCCTTAACTCTTTCTATACTAGTTTGACCCAAACAGTGGGTCTATGGTGGAGCTTTGGCCCTATTGGCCTTGTTCCTCTTTGTCTAATCTTGCGCATATAACATATTGTAATGGGAAATAATTAAATCATTTATCTCCAAATGCTCTTAAAAGTATTTGTAATTACCTCTGTCTTAGGCTTATTCCAATGCTCACAGCATTCTTTCCACACATCTACTGCTATTGTAGGAGGTACGTTCCTCAATGCCTCATCATTAGATGACATTGTATTACTAAATTATACAAATAAATTATCAAAAGAAATTAATTAAGTAAATAATAAAAAATGAGAAATATTACAAATTTTACCTTTCTCTTCGTTGTCATTCTCCAATCATGATATTGTCTCATAGCATGATTAATTATGTACTTGGTGACATTCGAATCGTCACCCCAATCAAAGATCGCCTGTAATATTACAAATCGTATAAACGAATTACATATTATTAAAGTAAACTTATATATATACATTACTATATAATTATTTACCTCCATATCACGAATAAGCTGCCTCTTTCCCTGGAGACCCTCCTCCAGTTAAGACAACAAAGCAATACGAGCTCCTTTACCATCCTAGACAGTTTGCTGGTGAAAGGAGATAGTTTAGATCTTCTCCAGCTTTGTTGATATGTACTTTGATTCTCATCCTCTCTGGAAGTGCATCTAGATGTTCATTTCTTGCCGGACTCCTTCCTTTTTTTTTATTACCTGATAAGGAAAATATAATTAGAAATTAAAACATTAAAAGTAAATTTTAATAAGATATTACCGACAATTCTTACTAGTAGAACTGGTCCCTGCCTCAGCCTGAGGGTCCTACTGAGGCGGCCTTTGTACCTTAGCATTGTCCTTACCCTCCTCGTCCTCATCCTCGCCACTGCTGTCACCCTCATCCTCATCCTCGTCATCGTCAGGGCAGTGGGTGGCAACCTCTGGCTTTGGCTCTTGCACTGCATTGGTAACCACCATCTTGCCCTTATTCTGGTACTGTCGGGCAAGATCACTAGGCCAGACATATTCACGCTACCTCGTAAATGCAAGATTAGGTACCATGATAACTGGGTGTACGTGGGGAGTACATAGAAAAATGTACTCATAAACAGATGGAGGAGTTTGGGTGCAAGGTGGCTAGGTGTGGGGGGGGCTGGGTGGGCTGGGTGGAAGGAGGCTGCATCTCATCCCTACCTATTGAGGTGTCTTGGTCATCCTTACCCCTATTGGCAACTTTCTTGAATTTCATTTGCATATACATTAAACAAAATTAGTATTTGTATAAATATTAAGAAAGAAATAAATAAAAATAAAAAAATATGAAAAAAATTCGATAGAGTTTCCCATATATTACAAATATTTTCTAAAATCCTCTAAAAAGTAAATGACACATTTTACATAGTAGAAAATCAGACATTCTTCAGTAAAGCATAAACATAAACATAATGGAACCTTAAAAACATAAACATAAATATAAACAAAAGGAATGTGGGATATCTTCACAAGAACAAAAAGGAAAAGTCTTCATTTTGAAGCCATTTACAAAAACAATGGCCTAAGCTATTTAGAAGGAGAAAAGAAATTAAGGAGCCATCAAATTTTTGGTTTTTATGGATAAAAAAAATCATGGAGCAGTCAAAATTTTTTTCCTTAACTTGTTTTCTCTTCCTAATCCAACCATGTGAGAGTTTACACAAACTAAAAAACATAATGAATAACTTGACTAAGTTTTTTACATGATACTCCTTGAACTATGTGCATGTTTACATTTATGCCTCTTAAACTGAAAAAAAAAGAAAAGACTATTTCAAGGCTTCAACTCTGCTACTATGAGATATATGAGGCAATTCATTAGAAGTTGAAATAATAAAGCAAGGTAGACAAGAAAAATGATATAAAAGATAATTATACCTTACATATCAATATCTATTGCAACTAACTTCTTGTAAGTGTTCTTGATAGGCATCTGCTTCTACTTCATGTTCGACATTTTTTTGCGCATCAAAATATTCACGTGGAATTGTCCGTACAGGTATAATTCATCCATTTTTACTGTTGTCAGAGATGTAAAAGACTTGAGATACTTGACATGCTAATGTAAATAGTTTTGAAGAATGAAGAATTTGACGATTCTTATTCAAACTTAAAACATCGTGCTTCGTGTCAAGTTTGAAGCCAATGCCTTCTTTAAACACATTGAACCAATTGCACTTGAAAAGGACAACTCTACAATCATATCTGAAGCTCATTTCTACGATTTCTTTGATATGTCTGTAGTAGCCATCACAACCAGTGTTCAAATCGCAACTAACAACATCACCAGCATGCTGCGTGGCCTTCGTATCATCTATGGATTTTATTTTGAATCTGAATCCATTTATAATGTAACCTGAATGGTAATATCCATAACTCAATGGTTGATCCGATATTATGTCAAAGTCCTCCAACCATTGTGGGTGATTCTCTTCTTTCATTTAAATAGCACGTTGTTTAAACCACTCGAGAAAGTTGACCTCGCTTGTTTTTGGATGTGAACACTCCTTAAATTCATTATAAAATGCATCAACTTCTAGAATCTACTTAAGAATGTGCAAGTGAGCTAGATGCTGATCGATTTCAAAGATTGATTTGTACTCTGTGTGGAGGATATAGCTTCCTGGATTATCAAATATGGAAAGACAATCTTCATCGTTCTCATTGTACCCTCCATCATAATTTCTCTGTAATAGATTAAATCGATTATCTGTCTCATCCATATACATGACACAGAAGTTAATGACTCTTTTACAAGATATCCTTCCATAATAGATACTTTAGGCTTATCCATATTTAACACATAATCTTTAAGTTTCTTTAGAATCCATTCAACTGAATACATCCAACTGTATTACACAGGCTTATCAACTTTCGCTTCATTTGCAAGATACAGAGTTAAATGAACCATGACCTCAAAGAACGTTGGAAGAAATATCTGCTCCATTTTAAATAACATGACGACTATTTGCTTATCCCAATACTCTAATAAATTAGAATCTATAGTTTTCAAATAAATAGCTTTGAAATATCAGCTCATCTCTGTAAATGAATCCACAACTGGATCAGGTAATACTCCACGAATAGCTAGTGGGAACAAGACCTGCATGTAAATGTAATTGTTGTGACTCTTTAACCCATTAATTTTCTTTTGAGCCTCATTTACACATCGAGAAAGTTGTGAGGAATAGCCATCTGGCACTCATACTTCTTTCAAGAAGGTGAAAACTTTCTCTCGTTGATCATTATTTAGGCTGTAAATGGCTTTCGGAAAGTCATAACAATCATCTTTTTTTTTAATAACATGTAACTCTGGATGAATGCCTAAAGTTATCTTGTCTTTTCTCATTTTCACTATATCCTTTGGACTATCAGTTAAGTTAAACGCATTTAAAATGTTGTCTATAACATTCTTCTCAATATGCATCACATCAAGATTATGTCGAATAGTTAGATCTTTCCAATATGAGAGTTCCATGAAGAAAATGCTCATCTTTTTAAAACCCGTATGTTTTAAAGCTGTTTGATCTTTCTTGAACAGACGTTCAAATCGTATGTTGCCAAGTTGTTGTAATTTCTCCATTATTTGAAAACTTGGCAACCTTATTTAATTTGTACATAGCTTATTTCTCGGATTCTTGGAAGAATATTGACATGTTTTATCGTTGAACTTGTCCTTAAACAATTGCTATTTTTCATATATGTTCAACTGGCAAGAATCTACAGTGTCCCAAATAATAAAACTTGTTGCTTTCAGGTAGTTGAAGATGATGAGTGTCATCCATACATACAGGACAAGCAGACTTTCCCTTTGTACTCCATCCTAACAAGTTCTCATATGCGGGGAAGTCATTAATGGTCCACAATAATGCAGCATGCATATTAAAGAATTCTTTTCTGTGTGCATCATATGTACGAATGCCGTTATACCACAACAGTTTCAGTTCATCTATCAATGATTGAAGATAAACGTCAATTGCATTTCCTGGCTGCTTTGGACCGGGGATGAGAATGGTCAACATCATAAATGACGATCGCATACAAAGTCACGTAGGTAAGTTGTAAGTTACCATCACGGCTGGCCAAAATGAATAGGATGGGTACATGTTCTTGAAAGGATTAAACCCATCGCTTGCAAGACCCAATCTAACATTTCTTGCATCCACTGCAAATGCTAAATGAGTGCTGTCAAACATTTTCCACTCTTCTGAATCTACGGGATGACGAATGCAACCATCTTGTGACATGTGATCCTTATGTCATGTCATCAAATTTGCAGTTCTACTTGAAATAAAAAGGTGTCGAAGCCTAAAATTCAATGGAAACTAACGTAGAATCTTCTCTGGCTATTTTTTAGCCCTTGTTTTGCAAAGTAAATACCCAACCAAAGACAATAAAATGTACAACAATCCCATAGAGCCACAAATATTTAAACCTAGCTTCTATAGGAGTTAGGAAACTTCCCTTTGGTAGAAGTGTGTCGATGTGACGACGCAGGTGTGTGAACCACGCAGCTACACTTCGTCACTTTCGTAATCGCATAGGGACAGCGGGTACGCAAATGGGATGAGGCACTTGGGTGTGGAACAAGCCTTTGAGAGCAAGTGCTTCTTCTGCATCAATTTGACACATAAATGAGTGGAAATGTTCTTGCAAGGTGTATGTTAGAGTGGCAAGGGTTCTCCTCTATTTGTAGAGGGCTTAGGAAGGCTTTGGAAGACCTTAGAAGGCTTCCATAGCCGTTGGGTGCAAATCCAAGGCAAATTAGGCTGTAGCTAGAATTAATCATGATTGTGACAGGGTCATCGACGTCTAGTCCTGGCATCAAACATCTGGAAAACCTATTTAAGACATTTGGGTACTAAGTTAGACGTCTGATTTTAGGCGGGTTTCTTTCCTGACTTGATTCAGACCTAAACAGGGTTCTAGTGTATGGTCATTAGACGACATACAGGACGTCTGGCACTAGGTCTAGACGTTTGGAATCCTATTATTCGGCGGAAATGGATTCTTAAGGAAGTATAACGACTAGAAAATCTCTGAAAGGAGATTTTGGGTCAGCCGCGGCAAAACGGTCACAAATCAGACCTCTGGGGTCCTCTACAGATGTCTGATACAAGGCTAATGGTCATTTCCTCAATGTTTACGAAGGCAGCCAACGTTCCAGTAATTGGACGTCTGGCAAAGGCATCAGATGTCTCCTAAGACGTCTGGACTAAGGTCTGGACGACTAATTCTAACAGACAGAACCTATTAAGTCCAGCCTAGATGTTTTGGATGTCTGATCAAACGGTTAGACGTCTTAAAAGTCAATATTAGACGTTTGATTTCCAGATTGGATGTCTGATAAGGCTGTCTGAGCCCTATTTTGGTTTCTAAGTTCTTTACAGAAAACCTAAGTATTCTAGGGTAGTGTAGGTGTTTCTAGGACTACTTTAAGGGTTCTTTGAGGCTCTTTAACAGAAGATCTAAGAGAGAAATAAAGAGCGAAATAAAGAAACAAAATTACATAGCATAAGATAAAAGGAAATCTATCATATTCTTCATCCCCTTCCTTCTTCAAGCTTTCGCTCCTCGCGAAGCTCCTTCATCTCTGTCTAGCTTCTCCAATCTACCATGGATGCGAGCTTGAACTCCTTCTAAACACCTTTCTCCATTTGCAATTTGACCTGAAAACTAGGACTCAAAAGTAAATGTTAAAAGACACATGTTTTGTTATCATCGAAATAAATGATCGTGGTGCTCTAGCACCAATAATCTCCCCCTTTTTGATGATGGCAAAATAAAAAAAATAATGCATAAAATCCTCCTCCTTTTTGACATTATCAAAAAGGTTTTTATCAATTTTAAGTTTCCTATAGCTCCCCCTTAAAACATGCTCTTCTATAATTGAGTTGAATTTCTTTTAGCAAGAGTAATGTCTTCTCCCTTTTTGTAACAACAAGATAACTATTATTTGTCTCCCCCTTTCTAAAGGAAATATAGCTAACTTAACAAGATCTCCCCCTTAATGATTGGCAAATAGCTTATAATTTTAACTCCCCCTATCTACATGCTAATGATAAAAAGATAGGGTTAAGGGTTACCTCACCTACCGTGGCCAATAGAATGGTCCAAATGGAGGTGGTGGATGCCACATCGGATGGGGCTCCCATCCGTAGCTTGGAGGTCTGAGCATCGACGTCGGTCTCAAATTTGGTGGACGATGTGCGGTGGGTTGTTCGTCGTCTCGTCGGCCTTCTCGTTCTCCTCCTTGGTCTACTCCTTGTTCCTCCCAACTCGAGTTGACCATTCTTGAGCTTGTAGGTCCAGTCCTTTACGTTGATATCCTCTTTGAAACCTACAAAATAAGATTCCAATTCTTTCTTCGGTATCCACGTGAGCTTGGATCTAGCTCTGTTAGTAGGTCTCCATGATGGAGATCCTTTCTCAAACTTAGGGCTATGCAAATTTTCTACTTTGTTGATTAATTCGTTAGAATTTTTCCTAAGACGTGCGATTTCTTTTTCTATAATATGCATCTTAGTCTTTAAATTAGAAATTTCTAATTTTAAACTAGTATTTTCCTGAATCAACTTATTATTTTCAAAGATTAGGTTGTGATTTTCTAACAGTAAGTCATCATTCTTAGGACTAGTTTCTAGGTCCTTAAGTAGCTTTTCTAACCTATCATTTTCAGATTTTAACATGCTAAATTTCTTTTTCATGCTTTTGTTTTCTTTTTTTAATGATTGACTAACATCAAATAGTTCATTAAAAGCTTCTTATAAATCGGAATATACCTCATTGTCGGAGTCACTTTCGCTGTCGCTCGTTGTCGCCACGAAACCCATGCAGGCGATTTCTTCTTGGAAATTCACCTCTTCTTCCTCTGAGCTCATGTCATCCCAAGTTGCTTGGAATGCCTTCTTCTTAGATTTATTCTCCTTTTCCTTCTTCTCCTTCTTGGGAAGAGGGCATTCTGGTCGTAAATGACCTTTTTCGTTGCAATGGTAGCAACGTCTCAGGCTATCCTTCTTCTCCTTCTTTTCTTTCTTTGAGTCTCTACAAAACCTTGAAAATTTCTTAAGTAAAATTCTAAAGTCTTCGTCGTCGAAACTTACCTCGCTATCCGACGTAGCTTTAAAGGCGAGAGTCTTCTTAAGCTTTGGTTCTGGTGTGTCCTTCTTCTGCTTTAGTTTGGACTCATAGGCCATTAGGTTGCCTAGGAGATCCTCCATATTGAGCTCCTCCACTTCGTTTGCCTCCTCGATCAGGTGACCTTATGCTCCCATTCCGGTCCAAGGGACGGAGTAGTTTTCCTTGAAGCTCCTCCTTGATGAAGGTCTTACCTAAAGCTTTTAAATTATTTACAATGAGAGTGAACCTAGTGTTCATTTTACTTAGAGATTCGTTAGACTTCATTGAAAAAGACTCAAATTCTTGAGAAAGTAAATTTATTTTAGAAGTCTTTACCTTAGAGGTACCTTCGTGAGTTACCTCAAGTGTGTGCCAGATCTCGTATGCGGTGGCACATTGCAAGATTTTGTTGAACACCTCTAGGATGAGCGAGTAGTACAACGTGTTCATCATTTTTGCGTTGAGCAAGAGTTCCTGGATTTGCTGTTGCGAGTATCTTGTGGCGGGCCTCTCCGAGATGTCGAAGGGGGTCTCACATCTGTCCCATAATGTGAAGTCATTGGCTTGAAGCCATGTCTTCAACTGCAACTTCCAGTATGGGTAATCGCTCTAGTCAAAGAATGGCGGACGGGCCGTGGACTGCCCCTAAAAAATCCTGCTCGCGGAATGCTTCCCTCCATGATCTTTTTGCTTGGTTGTTACGCCAAAACAGCAAGAACCTGGCTCTGATACCAATTGTATTTCCCTAATTGGAGGGTGTGAGATGTGCGTGACATAAAAAATGCGGAATTAAAATAGACAATCTTATAAAATGAACAATCACATAATGGGCACAAGTATTTTTAGGTGGAAACCCAAACCAGGTGAAAACCACCACCTAACCCTCTCGAGTTAGGATTTTCCGATTGACCTAGTCGATCAAATCCACTAAGCCCAATCACTTGAACGAGAGTGACTGAACCTCAATTACACCACACTACTTAGACCGAGGGTAGTGTTTCTCAAAACCCTTCTCTTTACAAGAAGGATTTTGTCTCACGAAGGAGATGGGAATTCGCAAAGCAAATACCCAACCAAAGACAATAAAATGTACGATAATCCTATAGAGCCACAAATATTTAAACCTAGCTTCTATAGGAGTTAGGAAACTTCCCTTTGGTGGAAGTGTGTCGATGTGAGGACGCGGGTGCGTGAACCACGCGGCTACGCTTCGTCGCTCTCGTAATCACAGAGGGAGAGCGGGTACGCAAATGGGATGAGGCACTTGGGTGTGGAACAAGCCTTTGAGAGCAAGTGCTTCTTCTACTTCAATTTGACGCATAAATGAGTGGAAATGTTCTTGCAAGGTGTATGTTAGAGTGGCAAGGGTTCTCCTCTATTTATAGAGGGCCTAGGAAGGCTTTAGAAGACCGTGGAAGGCTTCCATAGCCGTTGGGTGCAAATCCAAGGCAAATCAGGCCGTAGTCAGAATTAATCATAATTCTGACAGGGTCATCAGACGTTTGGTCTTGGCATCAGACGTCTAGGAAACCTATTTAAGACGTCTAGGAACTAAGTTAGACGTCTGATTTTAGGCAGGTTTCCTTCCTAACTTGATTTAGACCTAAACAGGGTTCTAGTGTATGGTCATTAGACGACATACAGGACGTCTGGCACTAGGTCTAGACGTTTGGAATCCTATTATTCTGCGGAAATGGATTCTTAAGGAAGTATAACGACTAGAAAATCTCTGAAAGGAGATTTTGGGTCAGCCGCGGCAAAACGGTCACAAATCAGACCTCTGGGGTCCTCTACAGATGTCTGATACAAGGCTAATGGTCATTTCCTCAATGTTTACGAAGGCAGCCAACGTTCCAGTAATTGGACGTCTGGCAAAGGCATCAGATGTCTCCTAAGACGTCTGGACTAAGGTCTGGACGACTCATTCTAACAGACAGAACCTATTAAGTCCAGCCTAGATGTTTTGGATGTCTGATCAAACGGTTAGACGTCTTAAAAGTCAATATTAGACGTTTGATTTCCAGATTGGATGTCTGATAAGGCTGTCTGAGCCCTATTTTGGTTTCTAAGTTCTTTACAGAAAACCTAAGTATTCTAGGGTAGTGTAGGTGTTCCTAGGACTACTTTAAGGGTTCTTTGAGGCTCTTTAACATAAGATCTAAGAAAGAAATAAAGAGCGAAACAATGAAACAAAATTACATAGCACAAGATAAAAGGAAATCTATCGTATTCTTCATCTCCTTCCTTCTTCAAGCTTTCGCTCCTCGCGAAGCTCCTCCATCTCTGTCCAGCTTCTCCAATCTACCATGGATGCGACTTGAACTCTGTCTAAACACCTGTCTCCATTTGCAATTTGACTTAAAAACTAGGACTCAAAAGCAAATGTTAAAAGACATGTGTTTTGTTATCATCAAAATAAATGATCGTAGTGCTCTAGCACCAACATGAACAACTAGTCAACTCTACATATTCATTTCTGCATAATACATAATCATTTGGACATGCGTCAATTTTCTCGCAATTTAAACAAAGGCCAAGAATCTGTTTCTTTGCTTCATACCATGTCTTTAGATAACCTTTCCAATCATTTAAAATCTCTCCAATGAATTCAAGTATGTCGGATATCAATTTAGAGGTCGCTCTATTCATAACCTTCATCCGAAATAACTTCAAAAGAAATGACAACTTAGAAATGGACGTGATATTGGGAGCAATAGGTTCATCCGCTGTCCTAATAGCATCATAAAACTAATTACAAGTTTCCCCACTAGCTGGATCTTCAATTCATGCTCTCACCTTAATAACCTTAACTACATTCCCAATAACTCCCATTTAAGGATGCATTAGGAACGTAGATAAGATCAGTTGGTATTCTAGAGAAGAGCGAAGAGATACTACCAAAATTCCTCTAGACATCAGTTTCTTGTAACAAGTAACCTTAAGTTATGATCAAATCTTCAAGGACCCCCTTTTGTTTAGAACTTTTCTGAACAAAAGACGACGACTTTTATCACATGCTATAAAGACAAAGCTTCGTGAATGTAAGTAAGGTATACAAACACTTTGCACTGTCCATATAACAAGATCATAAGTGTTGACAGGAAAGTATTTTGACACGACTATCCCCTCCCAAAACCTATAACCTAGGGGTTAGAATACCTATTGTTTGGCCTCAAGTGCATCTTGATTTGTGCAAGTGCGTGTATCTATAATTCATGCATTAAAATAATAAAATTTGTAATAAAAAAATAGTTATATACAAAATAAAAATAGATTCTTCCTTCCTTTCCCTTCTCTCCCTTCTCTCCCTTCTCTCTTATACCTCCTTGTCTTACCACTTCTTTTCTACTCTCTTTCGCTCTTCTCCCTACCCTTTCTCTCATCCTTCCCTTCCTTTATATTCTTCTTCATGCATCTCTCTCCCTCTTCTTCTTCTCGTGTCTAATTATTTATCCTCTCTTCTCCCTATCCTTTCTTTCCTCATTCCCTTCATTAATTCATATTCTTCTTTATGCATCTCTTTCCTTCTTCTTCCTCTCGTACTCCATCTCCTTTCACTTTCCCTCTCTTCTCTCATTACTTCTTCCAAACTTCTTAAATTCATAAAAATTTTCACAGAACTTTCCCTATAATATAAGCTTCTAACCATAATAAATTAACATAGAAATACAATCAAATAAGCATTTAGAAGAAAGTGGGTACACCCCACAATCAATCAAAAAAATTCAATTTACTAAAGCAAGTGGGTACACCCCACAATTATAAAAATAATTTATAAGATTAATAAAGTGGGTATACCCCACATTCTAAGCCTAAGTGGGCACACCCCACATTCTAAACCTAATTAAGTGAGCACACCCCACATTCATTCATAAATTAATTAAGACAGCTTAATTTAATACCTCAACAAAGCATGTGAATTGGAGAGAAGGTGTCCGATGACGTGAGATGCCTAAATCAAATTACAAAAAATTTATAAGCAAAAAAATAAAAAAAATTACAAAAATTTAAACACATTTTTTATTTAATTAATGTACTATTTTTATTAACCTAAAAATTTAAGTAATTGCAGTGGGAGGAGGAGGGGGTGGGGGGCGGATGCTGGTGGTAGGGGGGGTCAGCTGGGAGGAGGAGGTGGGAGGGGGCGGATGGGGTACTGGTGGTAGGGGGAGGAGGAGGATAGCCATGGAGGAGAAGGGGTGCTTACCGACGAGGAGGGGGCGATGCGGCCATAGGAGGTTTAGCTGGGCTCGGGGAAGAAGAGAGGGAGAGGAAGGGGAAGGTTTGGGGGATCAGGTGTCACTGGGTTAATAGTGCACATTTAACGATGATTTTGTAGAAAACTATCGTTTAATGTCAGGTTATGGTGCCACCTCTCCCGCCCAAAAGAAATTCGCATAATATATATACTGCGATTTGTGTGAAACCGTCGTTTCGGTGAATTATACAATGATTTAAAAATCGTCGTATATATTATTCCCTATATATGACGGTTATACTAATAACTGTTGTTTATAACGCGTCGTGGGACACAACGGGTTTAATTAAAAGTGTTGTCTATATCATCAATAAGACAGTTTAAAAAATGTCACTTATATATTCTGCTATAGAATATGGTTTTAACAAAAATTGTCGCTACAAAAGTGTCACGAAAGCCCATTTTTCCAGTAGTGCATATAGAGATCTAGTATCACTATATTCGAGATATAGCGGAACGATAAGAAATTAAGATAAGTTACATACCTACGAGTGATATGCTAGTGGATTCTCTAACTAAGGGTATGCTAGTAGGAACTTTCATTAAGCACGTTGGTTTAATGAGACTCAAGAATATTTGAGTCAAGTGGGAGGTATTCATGAATAATGAATCTCTTATAGCATCTCCAGGAAATATAGACACCCTACGAATAGTGGGAGTGTGCCATGACCACATCAGTCATGTGAGAGATGTTAGTTGTGGGAATAAGTGACTAAGTGGTCATCTAGACTCGGTCAAACGAAGCTAACTGGTCGGGTGTGTTTCACGTGTTCGAAATCGGGGTTACAAGTAACCCGTTGTCGTAGTTGCAAAACACGTCGATCAGATAAAATTTATACCGATACTCCAAGGGAGTTTTGGGTTGAATACAGCGAGGCGACGCTTACTTTATTGAAAACCATGCTTCAATTCGTTTCTTTTTGGTATTTTAGGGTTTTTTTTTTTTGTATTTTTGTAAGAAGAAACAAGCAAACGTATCACAAGATAGAGATGTGGAATAAATTTGATATATATGACTTCCAATGTCAATTACAATAAACTATGAAAGCATAAAAAGAGAGGGGGGTAGGAGGAAATCTCCCGAATCGGCTGTTCGGCGAGATGATGGCACTTGGCGAAAGCTCGGACGAAGGTGGTGAGGAGCAGGACGACGGAGGTGAGATGCTAGAGGACGTCAGGTTGAGGAAAGCTTCGGCGTGGCTCTGGAATGGAGGTGAGAAGATGGAGATGATCTGCTACTGGAATGGAGGTGGGAGGATGGCTCTAAGGTGACCTATGAAGGGAGATGGGAAGTTGGAGGAGTATTTGGTGGGGTAGAGGTTCGTTACACTAATAGGCACCTTGGGAGCTTGAGAACAAGCTCTAATGGAGCATTGGTAGGCTTGCTAGAGCTTGGGAGTAGGTGGGAGTAGAGTAGGTAGAGATGGCTAGGAAGGAAGGGGGTGTAAGTCCTTTTATAGTGGAGGAGAAGGGAAAAAAATAGGTATAGGACCATTAGTGACATCTAGGCTGTTGCTGGAAACGTCACTGTTGGCAGCTCATGCCCGCTGGCACCCACAGCTGGCTTTGGTGGCATGCGATGAATTACTGACGGCTGTAAGCGTCGCTGTAAGTCTAGCTCATGCATCGCTGTAGGTCCAGCCCATGCATAGATGGCATTGCGCTCCTGCCTTGCCGCGCGTGCGCGCCCACGCGCTGTCGCTGCACTGCGCTGTGCGCATGCACAAGTGCACACACTCGCATTGCTGTGCGCGTGCGGTGCTGCATGCGTGTGCTGGCGGCCTGGGCTGCGCCACGTGGTGCAGTCTGGGCTGTCCATATTCTTCTTGTTGTAGGGGTTGCTACAAAGGTCGGATTGAGTTGATTTTCACACCGGTAGGATGCAATCATCGACCTGAATCCATCCACATGGTTGGATTTATCATTTGAAGCTCTAAATTATGTCTCATAGTCCTTTGGCCGTTGATCTTCCGCAGACTGCATATGGTGCTACGGGACTCCAATCGAGGCGATTTCAGAGGCGTTGGACTCCAGTCGTCGTCTTGATCAAATCCGTATGGTTGGATTGTCAATCCAAGGCTCCTAAATATCCTTTTCTCCTAACCACAAAAAGGACGCAATTAACCTAAATTATATACAACTACTCTAAATGCAGAATGATGCATGCTATGCAATATTTATAACATTAAATGCAAATCTAAGCCTAGGAACATGCATGCATAGGCATTTTACCCTCAATAAATGTGTTTACATCATACCCCCATGCCTATCTTTTGCTAGTCCCTAGCGAAATTAAATTGTATGCTATGTATAAAAGCATAATTAGGATTAGATCGCTTAAGCCTAAGTCGTTTATTAACAATAGAAAATTTCAACTAAGGTCCTAAACTACAAAAACTCAACAGTACCTAGGTGCCTGCCAAAATGCAGACCACCCAAGTCCTCGCATTATTTGAAAAGGGAAGATACACATTTTTTTTTATTATTTTTCTTCTTTTCTAATTTTTTTGTACTTTTGGAGTTTGAGAGTTCCAGGATAACTTTTTACGACTACCCGACCCACCCAAGACTCGAAAAAAACTCTAAGTAGTAAGCATCTTGTGAAAATAGTGAAAGACTCACTAGACGGCCGTTAAAACGGACTTTGGGTTTCTATGACCCTAGGTGACCTTGCCTAAAGCTTTATCTTTATGATCGGTAGCTTTCTCCCTACTTTCTTTTATATGGGGTCAACACAAGGGCGAACGTAGTGTATATCTCCCCGGTTTATTCTACTTCCCCGCTTCTTCCCTAAGTGTTTTGGGAATTATTGTGCATTTTTTTTTGTGAGCTGGGTTCTGGACAACCAGTCGATGAGCTGTTACCTCCGGCAACTTGCCAGCAATACTCGTGCGGTGAAGTGTAGTTTTATTTATTTTTTTATTTTCTCCCTTTTCTATTTTTCTATTTTTTTTCTTTTTTTTCTTTTTTTCTTTTTCTTTTTAAGTAGGTGGCTTTCCTGATCTAAGATTTACCTAAAGGCAGTACAACGAAAATGATCTTGTGGTTGGGCTCTGGACAATCGGCCGATGAGCTGTTACCACCAACAACTTGCTAGCCATACCACCCAAGTCGGTTCATTAGCTATGCAATTTCTATAAAAACCACTGGAAAGTGAGTCAGTGCAAAAAATATGTGTAGATGCTTAGGCTTAATGTCCCCCCAAATCAGATGGCGGGTTGATAAGTCGCATACTTATCATCCCAAATTATTTACCAAATTAAAATAAATTTTAATTGCCAAGGACTCGAGACTAAATCCACATTCAAGTGGATACCCAGGCTAATTAAACCTGAAGACCTAAAGAGTCTAAGTGTTTAGGTCATTTCGTATCATTTCCTAAAGTTAATAACTTCCAAATGCCTAAGTTCTCTTTTCTTAATTTCTTTCTTTTTTTTATCTTTTTTCAAATTTTCAAATTTTTTTTAAAATTTTATAAGAAACTAAAAGAAATTATATGAAGTTAACATAATGATTTCAGGAATCGATTATCCGCCCCCCCATGCCTAAATGATGCAATGTCCTCATTGTAAAAATAAAGATATGTAAAGGGCGAAGTAAACAGAATATCACCTGAGTGTCATGAAAATTTGATCAGCTCGATAGAGAGAAGAGTGTATACACACGCGCTAAGTTTAATGCCTTTAGCTAGGCATAACATACATACAAAGAAGAAATTGGGAATTCGCAAGTGCGGGTCAAAATTAAAATAAAAATATTGATCCTGAAACCCGCCAACAGAATATGTCCACAGACGTGGACCACATTATGGTGCAGACCCATGCCTCAGGGTCGAGTGGTTCTTAGGTTCTAGATGAAAATCACCTAGAACCAAAGGTTGTTGTGTTTGCTGGGCCGGGCCTGTGGTTTAGTGGTGTGCAACCCAAGACCAAAGTGTCGGATGAGTAAAGATGGTTCAATAGGTGCGGTTGTCCACATAACATCTAACTCAGAAAAATAATCAGTTATTTCGAGCTTGGGTTGCACGTGAAGGATATCGTAAGGGTCCTGGTAGAAAGTAGGTGGTTTTAGGTCAATAGGTACCCTTAGATCCAAAATCAAACTTCCCTCAGAATTAGCCTCCCAAATTTTTATTTCAACAATTCTATCCTCCAACATCAAGGGCTCAGGCTTCGGGACCTCTAGCATATTATTCACCCCATATGATTCTCCTAAGTCCAGAAATCGTGGCTGAATTAAGATTGACTTGAGCACAAAGATCTCAGAAGTCAGCTCTTCGAGGTGCAGACGAGGACTGGGGTCACTGATTGAATCATCAAGATTCGGATCCTCCAAGTTAACCCCAATCGAAACCAAATCTTCAATGAACGGGCTATTAAATGGTTCATCAGATTCCTCATGCTCGTTTGTCTCACTAAAATCATTTTCCTTATGTTCAAGTGAGACTTCACCTAAAGATTCTTCACCCTCATAGTCAAAGAAGTGATGATCCTCATTTATATATGTTTCAAAATCATAAATCATTTCATGATCCAAGGAGACATAATTTTCTTCATTTCCTGACTTGGGGATCTCGGGTGAATCAATTGGTTCATCCTTAAATGGTTACTCTAGCCCAACCTGGTCATCCTCAGTCTCAGAAAATGTATCCCCCTCGATAGGCGCCTGAGCTGGTTCAGACATTGGCTCTCCTGAAGGGGGTTCATCTTGAGAATCATCCCAAGATTTGACTAGGGCAACCACAAATTTCATCCTTAACCTCGACAACTTCCCAAGTAGAAACTCACCTTGGTCCCTATCCTTAACACTTTGGAGCAAATCAAATAGAGAACTATTAAGTTTATCAATCATTTTGATCATATGCTCCAGTGCTTCAGTGCATGGTGTTGGTTGGGCTTCTAAAGATTATATGGTGTTCCTCAAATTAGCCAACACTCTATCTTAGATCTGGTTCACCTGAGCCGACTGGTTCGATTCAGGTTTGGGTGGGTTTGGGTTGAATCTAGGGGAGTCAAGATGTTAACGTTCTCGGGTTCCTCCCTGAAAGTAGGTCATTCTAGGTTGTTCAAAGGATGGTGGCGACCTATATTCAGTGGAGTACTGGGGAGGATAGGTGTTATAATCATAATATCCTTCCTGATTGTAGATCGGGTTGGTTTTGTCATCAAAGGATGGAGATCCATAATCATTATAGCTCTGAGAAGGATAGTAATCATAGTCTTGTTGTCCAAGGTTAGGCCCTGGACACTGAGGTTCGGATTTATATCCCTAATCAAAGTCATCTCGGCTGGTGGATGGGTAATTACAAGTCAAGTTGAGATAGTAATCATCTTGAGGATAAGTGGTGGTAGGAGGATAGGATGTGAAATGTGTGTAGGATGTGGAAGGGTACATGGTGATGTAAGGAGGGAAATCAGAAGAGAAAGGAGCCCTGCAATACAAAAATACAAGCCTGTCCTTAGTTTGGGTAGCCTAAAGGTCTACAGACTCTTAGAATCCGTTCTAAGATTATAGACGATTTACTCTACTTATGTCCAGGCAATCCAACCAGTTAGAAGGAGGGACTGGGGAGAAGGTTCTTCCTTTGGCTTGCGCCTCCAGTTCCTAGTGTACCCCCCCAGCCGCAGTCATTTGACACTACTCCCCTAGTTAGACATCAGATTGACTAGTATAAGCAGGTTAATCGTGAACAATCTCAATCTGGATCTCGACGAGCGAACCAATCCTTAGAGCCAACGTCTAATCAATTTTAGTTAGGCTTGGGACAATGGTGCTTCAGGAATGTGATGGGCCCTTTAGATGAGTTGTGCCCTTAATGATCAGTTAAAATGTGTGTGCGTGCACAACCAGGATTCTCAAACAAGGTTATTTGATGATATGTCTTTTAGGGTTCAATCTTGTTTAGTAGTTTTTAGGGTTTAATTCTTAGGTTGGTTTAATTAAGGTTTAGTAGAATGCTTTAAGTTTTGAAAGCATGGGTGATGATTTGTTCCTTTAAAAAAGCAAAAATAATATGGAGTTCCTGGTTTAGCCCTAAGAATCAACCCTAAGTGGCAAGCTACTTGATCGATCAGTTTTAAATTGAGTGGTGCGGCCCAAACAGCTAAATCAATTGGTCTATTCCACCACTTAGTTAAGGCACACAAGAATGCTTAACCTATTCAGATTTCTACTCACTTATGTGTATTTAGTTGAAGTGTATCGGGTCCACAGGTTAGATCCCAGTTAAGTGGTAGAATCAAAGTGATTGTGCACCTTAGGATAAGAAGTTGTGGATGTTAAGTGTGTAGCTTTCAGAAAATCCCACAATTAGATAATACTTTTTTTTTTTTATTTATGTGGATTGTGAGGTGAGTGGAGGTGGCAAATAAGCAACTAAATCTATCCTAGGGTTTATAAAAAGGACCTAAGTTGATTTGGGTTTGAGTTATTAGGTTATGGAATGAAAGCTAAGGTGGGGGTGGTGTGGGGGACAGTTACAGAGCACTCTACCCGCACTTTACTTTGATCTATTGCACTTGGATCTCCATGCTAGGGTACCTGCAAGACTATAGATCAAAGACAAGTAGGGTTAGTGCTATGTAAATGCAAAGAAATGCCATAAACAATAAAGTAAATTCCGTTGCCTCCCCGGCAACGACACCAAAATGGTTGGGCGTGTTTCATGTGTTAGAAATTGGGGTTACAAGTAACCCATTGTTGTAGTTGCAAAACACGTCGATCAGATAAAATTTATACCGAAACTCCAAGGGATTCCCGAGTCGAACATAAGGAGGCGACGTTTACTTTATTTGAAATCATGCTTCGATTCGTTTCTTTTTGGTATTTTAGGGTTTTTTTTTTGTATTTTTGTAAGAAGAAACAAGCAAATGTATCACAAGATAGAGATGTGGAATAAATCTGATATATATTACTTCCAATGTCAATTACAATAAACTATGAAAGCATAAAAAGAGAGGGGGTGAGAGGAAATCTCCCGAATCGACTGTTCGTCGAGACGACAGCGCTTGGCGGAAGCTCAGACGAAGGAGGTGAGGAGCGGGATGACGGAGGTGAGATGCTGGAGGACGTCGGGTTGAGGAAAGCTTCGACGTGGCTCCGGAATGGAGGTGAGAAGATGGAGATGATCTGCTACCGAAATGGAGGTGGGAGGACGGCTCCAAGGTGACCTATGAAGGGAGATGGGAAGTTGGAAGAGTATTTGGTGGGGCTAAGGTTCGCTACACTAATAGGCACCTTGGAAGCTTGAGAACAAGCTTTAATGGAGAATTGGTAGGCTTGCTAGAGCTTGGGAGTATGTGGGAGTAGAGTAGGTAGAGATGGCTTGGAAGGGAGGGGTTGTAGGTCCTTTTATAGTAGAGGAGAAGAGGCAAAAATAGGTATGGGACCATTAGTGACATCCAGGCCATCACTGGAAACGTCGCTGTAGACAGCTCATGCTCGCTGGTGCCCACAGCTAGCTTTGCTGGCATGCGATGAATTACCGACGGTTGTAAGCGTCGCTGTAAGTCCAGCTCATGCATCGCTGAAGGTCTAGCCCATGCATAGCTGGTGCTGCACTCCTACCTTGCCGCGCTCGCATGCGCGCACACGTGTTGCTGCGCGCGTGTGGTGCTACGTGCGTGCGCTAGCGGCCTGGGCTGTGCCACGTGGCGTAGTCTGGGCCGTCCATCTTCTTCATGTTGTAGGGGCTGCTACAGAGGTTGGATTGAGTTGATTTTCGCACCATTAGGATGCGATCGTCGACCCGAATCCATCCGCGCGGTCGGATTTATCATTTGAAGTTCTGAATTATGTCTCCTAGTCCTTTGGCTGTTGATCTTCCTCGGACTGCATATAGTGCTACGGGACTTTGATCGAGGCGATTTCAGAGGCGTTGGACTTCGATCGTCGTCTTGATCAGATTCGTACGGTCGAATTGTCAATCCAAGGCTGTGAAATAAATATCCTTCTCTCTTAATCATAAAAAGGACGTAATTAACCTAAATTATATACAACTACTTTAAATGCAGAATGATGCATGCCATGCAATATTTATAACATTAAATGCAAATTTAAGCCTAGAAACATGCATGAATAGGAATTTTACCCTCAATAAATGTGTTTACATCATTAACAATGTGTTAGCGAAAAGTATGGCGAGGCAATTTCGGAACAGGAGAATGGGCCGTGCAAAGGACCTACAAAAGAGAGGAAGAAGGCATTTTAGGGAAGCCCGATCTAAGAAGTCTAATTGCTCCCCTCTCCTTCATAGGGAGGAGGTCGACAAGTGTGGAGGTGGCCAAAGTTGTACTGATGAGTGAGGATGGAGAGGAGGATGAAGCCGCTGCCGTTGTGGGAAGGAGGAGCTGTGGCTATCAGTGGTTGCTGTTAGGAAGGGGAAGGAGGAGTGGGTAGTGAGAGGGGTAGCTGGCCTTTGAGAGGAGAGGCTGAAGGTGGGGAAAAGGGGAGAAGGGAGAGGTTGGGGCTAGTGAGGTGGACCACCAGAGCGTAGGTGGTCCTTCGGTGGTGATTAAGAAGAAGCACAGGGTGAGAATGAGTTCTAAGAAGAAATCCAAGAAGAAATCGAAACCTCTACACATCGACAACCTGGGGATGGAGCCTAAGATGACTGGCTCATCTAAGCTCCCCCATCCCCAACAGGTATACTCACTCCCTTCTAATAATTCTTCTTTCGTTGAGTTGTCGGCTTTTGTTGATAATATGGTTGTTGACATTTTAAATGAAAACTCGGACGATTCTGCAGCTAAATCCAAATCCTATCATCGTGTTTCCGATTCAGATAGTACGCTGAACGATTCTACTAAGATGGTTTTATATCATAGTTAGTATTCTCAAGAGGCTCATATTGATTATGATAACTGTCATATAAAGTTCATGCCTAGTTTAAATGCTTTGCCTAATATGGTCTCTGGTTTGACATTTTTACTCGGAGCAATTTTCTTAACTCCAAGTTTATAGATCATTAAGATAAAGTGAACAAGTACCAGATGTTTCTTGTTAATAATCAGAGTAATTCCCCAATTATCGTGAAGAATTTTTTATGTGAGGATGGCTCATTGTCTTGGGGCATTTACCTTCCCTTCCCCTCCCCACCCTCTCCTGATCCTGACCCACCTCTGATTAAAGAAATTGATTTTAATGAGGATCCCCTTCTAGTGGGCAATTATGATTCTTATAAAACCTCCAGATCTGAGATGCTTCTCCAGAACTCCCTTGACGATCTTGCTTTTGATACTCCCCTTGATCAAAGGGATGCATATGTGGCACACTCTATTGATAGGTCTAGAGGAGCCCATGGTGGTGTCCCCTCGAGGGGAAATGGGAGGATAACTCATAGTCGCAGTAAATCGCTAACCAAGATTCATTCTCGATGAAAGGGCTCTTTTGGAATTGTAGAGGACGCTCAACTTACCCACTTCCAATCATATCAAATTCCCGATTCATGAACACAACTTTGACTTTATCTTCCTTTTCGAACCTTTTGCTGATATTACTTCTGCTACTGTCTTTATGGTTTTGATTGGCTTCCAACATATGCATATTTCTATTGGAGCTCCCAACATTTGGTGTTTTCCTAAGATTTCAATGAATGCTTCCTTATACAGGGTTATGCCTCAAGCTATTACCATCAAATGTGTGCTTCCTAATTCCACTTGTTTCATCTCCAGGGTTTATGCTTCTTGTTGTGTTGAGTCTCGCCTGTTACTTTGGAACCACCTGTCTGATTTTAATGCCGCCAACTCTGAACCTTGGATTATTGGAGGTGATTTTAATTGTATCTTATGGTCCTCGAAGAAGAGTGGTGGTCTTCCTTTTTAGATGTCCCAACCTGTTGACTTCCGTTTATGGAAAGATTCTCTTGGTCTTTTGGAAATTTCTATGGCTGGCAATCAATTCTCTTGGTGCAATGGGAGACATGGAAATGCTAGGATCTATCAAAAATTGGATCGGATCTTCATTTCTTCATTTTGCATGTCTCTCCTGCCGGAGGCTTCTTACTTTTCTAGATGTATCTTAGACCATGCTCCTATGCTTCTTGCTCTTTGCTTTTCGAAGCCTCTTAGACCTCATCCGTTCAGGTTCCAAAACATGTGGTTTAGAGATCCCTCTTTCAAGAATGTGGTTAGTATGATTTGGAATCAACCTTACTCTAACCCCAACTACAACTCCATTGATATTCTCTACTTCAAACTTGAAATCTCAAAAGAGCCCTACAATCTTGGAATAGATGGTATTTTGGCGACATACATGGGATTGTTAAGGAACTGGAGATTCCCCATGATGATTTGGAGGCAAAATTGACATCCCATTGGGATGATCAAACTTCTTCTGAGCTTGCGGATATTTGTATCCAACTAGAAGATGCCCTCACTAAATACTACGATTTCCTTGCGCAAAAGCTAAAATCTCGTGGATGAATCCTGGGGAAGGGAATAATTCTTTCTTTTATACCACCATCAAGAAAAGATTTGTTAAGCGTAATCGTAATTCTCTATCTTCTTCCATTGGTAATAATTTTTAGGATGAGGCGGCTTCCAAACCGGTCAACTACTTTCAAAATCATCTTAATTTCTTCTGATGCGATTGGGAACATTGACAAATTTTTGAACGTCATTCCTCCTATGTTAACTCCTGAGGATTCTTCCATGCTGATTGCTATTCCCACTGAAAAGGAGATCCTAGACACCGTTAACTTGATGCTGACTAATAGATCCCCTGGTCCTGCTGGTTTCAATGCTGAGTTTTATCGCAATTGTTGGGATATTGTTGGGATGGATGTTATCAATGCCATATCTCACTTTTTTTCCACTCAATTAGCTCCTAGATCCTTCAACTCCACTTTTATCTCCCTTATCCCTAAGAAACACAACACTGAGGAGCTTTCTGATTTCCGTCCTATCAGTCTTTATAATGCGACTTTTAAGATTGCTTCTGGTATCTTTGCAAACCGTTTGGCCAACTTGTTGCCTAAAATCATTTCCCTTCAGCAGGCTGGCTTCATTAGAGGTAGAACTATCTATGACCACATCTCTACCACGTTTGAGCATTCTCAAAGGCTCAATTGTAAGGTTTTTGGATCTAATGTTATCTTCCAAATTGACCTTCAAAAAGCCTATGATAGAATCAAATGGGAAGCTCTCTATAGAACATTGCTTAAATTTGGGTTCTCCTCCAAAGTCATTGCTCTTATCAAAGGTTTCGTAGAACATGAGGGATCTTCTATCTTAGTTGATGGTAGCTCCTCACCTTTCTTCAGAATTTCCTGCGGTCTTAGACAAGGGGATCCTTTGTCACCGTTTCTTTTGGACATCTTTATGGAGCCCTTCATTCTAGATATCAAAGAGCTGGCTTTTTTGGGGCAGTTAGCCACCTTCTCTATTAAACGTGGGATTTCCCCTCCAGTTGCCCTCCTTTATGCTGATGACATTATTCTTTTTCTCAATGGCAGCTTGAGATCTACTACTAATCTAATGACCTTCATTCATGATTTTGAATTTAACTTTGGTCAATGTTTAAACACCCTCAAGAGCTTTAACTTGCTATGTTGGGAATCACTTCCCCATGGGAAGATTGTCTCGTATTCTTACTATTACAGGTTTTCAACTTGGGAGCTTCTTGTTCAATTACCTTGGTTGCCTGATCTTCACAGGTAGAGCTAAGATCTCGTATTTTCATGGACTGGTTGACAAAATTTAGTCCAAACTCTTGGTTTGGAAAGCCAAACTTCTCTCTTCTGCTGCTAGGGTGCTTCTTATCAAGCATGTACTCTCTTCCATCCCTATCCATGTGCTGTCTGTGATTGATGTTCCCAAATCCGTCATTCGCAACCTTGAATCCACTTTTGCCAACTTCTTCTGGAATTCCACAGAGGACGATCGTCACCATCATTGGGTCTCTTGGCCCTCCATTTGCAAGCCCCTTTCCCTTGGTGGGCTCGGAATCAGGGACCTCTCCATCGTCATTAAAGCCTTTAGGATGAAACGAATTTGGAACATCATGTTTGGAGATTCTCTCTATGATTCTATGATGCGGAATCTTTATGGGATATCTTACAGCTCTGCTCATAATCATTCCAAAAGATTTAACTCCCTCCTCTTCGTTTACAAGGATATGAAACCTTTCGTTTGTTGGGAGGTTAAGGAAGGTGACCTTCTTTTTTGGATGGATATTTGGATTGGAGATTCCCCTCTTAAGGACTTTCTCCCTCATGACATTGACCCTCCCTCATTGAAGATTAAAGATGTTGTGGCTTCTCCTGATTCCGTTGATTATCTCTGCTACATCCCCCCTAGTATTCGTCATAAAATCTTCCAAACTACCATTCTCAATGACAAACATGTTCCCATTTGGATCCCTTCCCAAGGTGGTGAATTTTATATCTCTTCGGTCTATAACATTAACTTCAAATATTTACCCATCAATACTGTTCTTCAAAGATTCTGGAATTTAAAGCTTCCCCTTAGAATGAGCCTCATTGCTTGGAGATTTATTCTCGATAAGATCCCTTCTGATGATAATATCCAAAAGCTTGGCTTCAATATGCCTTCCAAATGTGTTTGTTGTCCCGTTCGCCCTTATAACGAAACTGGCTCCCATCTATTTTGCCACAGTGAACTTGCTACCTCTGTTTCCAATTGGACTTTTGGGAATATTTGTCTTAACCTCATTACTCCTGATAATCTTTATCATAATTTCCTTAACTCCAATGCTTCCTATTCTAAAAGGATCAAGGGGATTATTGTGTTTATATGGCATAACATCTCGTGGATTCGTAATAAGATTAAAGATGACAACTTCAAATTTTCTCACATCAGTCATTTTTTGGACCGTAATTGGAGATCTTTAAGTATGGGTAACTGGATTAAATCTCAACACCCCAAAGTTTTTGCTGTTTCTTGGGTTTGTCCAGCTAGTGGTTACAAGGTCAACTTTGCGGGTACTTGTCATAACGGCTCCCTTTCCATAGTGTGGGTCCTTCGGGACAATCGTGGTTCCTTGGTTAAAGCTGCTTCCTCCAAGGCTACTAATTCTTCTTATGAGAGAGGCATCATTGAAGCCATCACCCACTTCCTTCGGTGTGGCCCATTGCATTTGGATAATATTTGTTATGAAGTAGATTCCTCGCTCATTTATTATTGATGGAATGGCAAAATCCCGATGGCATGGAGCATGCATGATCAGTTACAGGTTGCCAAAGATTCCTGCACTCAAGACTTTTATTTGAATTACATAAATCCTATGGCCAACAATTTATCTCGTCTAATTGCCTACCATGGTAATGGTCCATGACATATAATTCATTCGTCGGCACTGCTCCCTACCAGATTTCGTTGTACGCTGAGATTAGATCAGATTCAATTTCCCTATGGTATTGGCTAATTTTGTTTTTTTGCTGGGGTTAGTTTTTGGTGTTACTGGTTTTTGTATTAAGTCATAAGTTGTGGTTATCTTTTCTTTGTATGTGGTAGGTTTTGATCTAGTCTCCCTACCCACTTGTTTTGTGACTCGATGGAGTGGGGGAAGAATAATATTGGCTCCTGTATTTTGAAAAAATAAAAGGTCAAGGAAAGTTGTGGAAGGAGACCGATAATGTTGCAAGGAAGAGGACCGGAGGTGAGGTTGAGAGGAGCCCTCCCTTCGAGAGATCGGAACGTGTGTTTTATAGGCAAGAGGAGGCGCGGGAGCTACGTGGAAAGAGAGATTGGTGTGCGTGGAGATGGGGTGGGATCACATGGTCGTACAGGTATCCCGCCATGCATTCATGCAGCCGAGGGCACGGTCGTACGCGCATGACTGGAGAGTAATCAACGCAAGGGGTAGGCTGGGGAGGAGATTGAGGTCGCGTTGGATGGGAATCGTTCTTGCATGGAGTTGGCGCTGGGTGTTCGTGCATGGGACTTGCAAGGAGTTTACGTGAGAGAGAGAGAGAGAGAGAGAGAGAGAGAGAGAGAGTGAGCGAGGGAGAGAAATTGCCGCTGGATGTTAACGTGAGGATGAGTTGGTGTGGTCCACTCCTTGTCTTTGGAAAAGTTGTAGGAGCTCTCAAGTTTGCTGGGAATTAAATTGGGAGGAGAAACTTAGATACTTTGTGGGGGGCGGGGGGGGCGCGAGATTTTCGATTGCATATTTGCTCATCACACAACACGTGAATTACATGCTTTTGTTTCCCACTTCTAATACCTGCATTTATCCATGTATAAAATTATATTGATTATAATATGTATAAATTATATATAAATGTATGCATGATACTAGTACGTGGAGAGTGATCATTATGTACTATTTATAACATAATGATGTTATGCAATTCTATAAACTATCGTAAAATAAATATATTAAGTATTTTAGATGTGTATCTATCACTACTTACTTATCTTTAATCCTCTATCATTTATACATCCTCATGAATGATTTAATACTTAAGTAGTGAGGATATTCTTACTTGATTATAATGGAATTACACTAATCAATCATGGAACCAAAGTTGATCACCAACACTGTTCTTAGAAGGCTTAAACAAAGCAAAGACATCATTGTATGATGAAACTTATGATTCCTCAACGTGCACTATATGCATGAAGGATTATCTCACCAAAAAAACCTCTCAAAATCGATGGCTCTAATAATATATAGTAATACATTATCCATAAGAAAACCATCATAGGAAAGATGACACCATACATACACAAGATCTATGTGAAGACTGGTGGCGAACCTTCTTCTATAGTTTTATTATTTCGTCGTAGTATAGTATAGAGAGGTGATTACCAGTTTAATACAATTTGTTACTCGGAAATAAAGAGTTCCCGAGGTCGAACTCAGGGAGCAAACTGTATTCTAAAGATACAAATTCTTATTACAAAAATAAAGAGAGAGAGAGAGAATTTGTTGGCTTTTCTTCTTTTCTCTTTGCTTCTCCTCTTCTTCCTTCTCAGATCTTCTGCTCTCTTCCTTTGTTCTTCTTCTTTATCTGCAGTGGTGATGTTCTTCTTCTTCTTTCAGCTGTTTCTGCTCGTCTCTTCCTTTTTCTTCTGCAGAGCGGTCCTGTTCTTCTTCTTCTTTCTTTCTTCAGATCTTCTCGTGCTCCTTCTTCTTTCAGTTCTTCCCTTGGCCTCTCTGTGTTCTCCTCTGCCTCGCCTTCCTTCTCCTTCTTTGCCTTCAGCACGTCGTCTGATTTTCCAATCAGACGACTTAAACCGCCGCTACTACAGTGCCGCTCGGTGATCCTCCTCCCTTCAGCTTTCGTCTTCTTCCACGGTTCTTCTTCACCTGTGCCTGCACACTGACACAGCTTGATCAGGGGGCAAAACCTAACTCTACCCTCCCCCGCGTCTCTCTCTCACAGAAGCCACTCTTAGGAAAGCTCTCCCAGAGCTGCCGGGTTGCCGGGTACGGGTCGCGCCCGGGTCCAGGCCCACCGGCGTGTGTGGCGGGCGAGGAGTGCAGGTCAGTCTATGTCGGGTCGGGCCAGGTCCGCGGGGCGTGAGCGCGGACGAGACCGGGTAACCGGGCGGGTGAAGGGGACCTCACCCCGTGTGCTGAGGCAATAAGCCTCCAGCACTTTTTCGCTTTATACCGCTGCGCTCCTTCAGAGCCTTCCGAGGTGGGACTAAATGTCCCACCCCAATTTCGCGCCTGCGCGGAGGAAGCAGCTGGTAATCGCAGCTTTACGCGAGGCCTTCGCGCGAGGGATTCGCCTCAACTGCAGCCTAACGCTTTGCCGAAATGCCCTCGCACAGCCTGGGAGCGTGACCTGGGCGCGGCGCACCTGGGACAGCAGGTCGAAAATGCTTCGCTTCAACAATGGCGGCGACGAGCGCAGGTACCTGCCCACAGAAAAACGGCCTCTCGACCCAATCAGAAACGCGGAGGACCTTCGCCGTGGCACGGCGAAGGTGGTCGGGGGGTGTGCAGGCGGCGGGGCGGAGCCCAAGAGCTGCCCTAGGTCGGACTGTGGGTCGGGAGATGGGTTTGTTCGGTGGAGTTGCAGAGGGTGATTTGGGGGAAGTGGAAGGGCGGAGGTTGATCAGGGTGAGGAGGCGGAGGTTCTGCGGTGGTCGGCGAGCCGTGTGGGTTGCTGGAGTGATGGGAGCGGCTCGTCGGAGGATGGCTGGAGGCGGAGAAGGTGAGGGTGATTAGGCGCGGTCGAGGGGTAATTAGATAAAAATAGCAGGGGGAAAAGAGAGAGAGAATAGAGGGAAGTAGTTCTAACCTAACTACAGTGACGAAGGGGGCGAGGAGGCGGACGACTGTACCTGCTGTCGCCGGAGAAGAAGGTGCCCAGTGGGGGAGGACGGCGGTGACGACGGGGCAGAGGCAGCGCGCGCCGGTATTGCGCGACGCGGGAAGAGCAGGGGAAGAAGTCTCTGCTGCTGGTATTGCAGCAGAGCGAAGAGGAGGAAGAGGAAGAACCGCCGGAGCTGGTGGGCGTCTTGCCGGAGTGAGAAGAGAGGAAAGTTGGGGGTTTTCTCCGTCAGATCCGAGCTACTCAGAACGGCGGAGCGACGGGGGTATTTATAGAGGCCGAATCAGAGAGGAAGGCGGAGGGAGACGACGTGTCTCCCTAGCCGGAGGACGCCGGAGTAAGGTTACCCATACTGTCCGTGCGTTCGCACGGCCGGTATGGTGGGTTGCAGCGACCACGGGGGTGTTCCTGCGACGGCTGACGACGCAGGGCACCCCCGGTTGACTTGCCAGACCCTCTCCCTCACCCTACGCGGCGCCATGCTCCGCGCAAGGTCGCCGGAGCATGGTGCTGGCAGGTTTTGCAGGGAGGACCTGAACGCAAAGAACGAAGGAGAGTTAGGGGCCAAAATGCGAGGGTTCAAAAGTTGAGGGCCAAAAAGTAAATAGATGAGGACCAAAATGTAAAGTTGGTCAAGAAGGTTTCTTCTTAGGCTCAAGTTTTCATACATGACTAATTAGAACCTAAGGAATCTGATGGTGAATTTCATTTCTAGATTAAACCTTGTTTGACTGGTCAATTTACGTAAAAACCTAAATTAAGTTATTAATTAGGTATGATTCTCAATGTAGGTCAAGATGGGTTCCTAAGGTCAAATTGAAGGTTCTAAACCCTAGAGATTATTTTTCTATGAATTTTAGAGGGTTTATTCCATTTTTGCTTTGCCTTGAACCTCATGAATTGAAGTGGGTTTGTTTTAGGGTTACAGATTATCATTTAGTTCCTTGGAATTGCTGTAACCCTTATCAGATCATCCCACTTTCCTTCTTATTTGGTTTGTTTGACCTATGTTTGGACCTGTATGCAGATTATACTGGTAAAATCACATTTTTACCTCTTTTGACTTGTTTTCTCCTTAAACTCAGAATTCTCTGAGTTAAGCCTTTCCTTGAGTTATGTAGGAGCTTTTATCATTTGTATTAGGTCAAAATGAGCTAGTTATGGCTCATGATGAGGTTCTCATCAAAGACTCTCCTCAATGAGAAGGGAAAAAACCATGGTAATGGCAATGCCCTTAGGTCAATTCTTGGAGGTCAAGATTTCTTTACTAAGACCAATAAAAAAAGGGTGGTTATAATATATAGAGCCTTTGTAACACTCTCAACTTACTAGCTCCAAAATGTAGTTACTAATGTAATAATAAACATTATGATCAGGATAAATGTGGCAACCCACACACTAAGTTGCATATCAAATTCAAAATCACATATTATTCAACGTACAAACATGAGAAAGCAAAACCACAACTAAATGAATAACTAACCATAAATGTAAAAAGTGAAATAATAAATAATAATAGTGCCATCTTCAAGTAGAAAGTAAATATCAGCCCTACGATTTATGGTTCTCTCTCTACTCACAGAAATCTCCAATCGTCAATTGAGCTTGGAATGGTTCACCTGCGTATGAAGTTAGGCTAAGCATATCTTGGGAATTTGAAGGCAAGGAATCAATAAAATGAATAAGAAGAACATGAATAATTGGAATATCAAAGATAACATGAATGCATGATAATTTATATGGTCATGTATATATTACTTAGAGACAAAAGTTAGTCTTAATTTAGGTCTTTAACTAGGCAATTATTATGTTCATTATCTATTATATTTTCTTATTGAAAACTTTACCTTGTCAGAGATATGAGGTCGTCTCTACTCACAAAGGTCCCTTGAATTAGGTGCAATCGGGGCCAACGATATCTTAACCATCTCAAGGACCAACGATGTAGGATGCAAACAGTATATGACCTCAAAACAACCTTCCAAGTTAGGCATATGGTGTCGTTTACTATGAATAGCTCTTTTCTTCTCGACACCAATGAACAAAACCCTTAACATCCGTACTAAAAGAAAAACCTGATGTCGTATTCGACTTGACTATAAGCCTAAATTGCAAGGAGACATACTACTCCCTTGCCACAACAATCATTGGCTATAAACAAGCTATGGGATCAATGACCTAGGCAATCATTTACTTACTAATAACTCTTATTAAGAAAGATCATAATCATCTCATGGTACTATTATTAGGTCACTTATGGCATGATATTCACAATTATCAACTTATATTTATTGAATTGATATCACCAGCACATATTAGGATTTCAATTACATTGTCAATTAAAAATAGCTCTTAACCACCTCAATTTCAAATCCCACACATGCGACACTTTAAAGAATACAATGGTACTAATTCCAAGAAAAATTTAGTTTATTTAGTACATGCGACGTAACAAGGGCATCATTAATTGAGTTCATTTAACCTACAATTTAAAACCAATAAGAGATAATGGCTTGGCTTGGAGATCGGTATTTATCATTTTAAAATTAAGAAATCAGTTCAACTAGAGTCCATGTTCGTCTTTATATGAGGTTTTTACATTGATGTCCCTAAGTTTTTTTCAGTAGAACTCTTAGGTTTCTGATATTGTCATGGATGTCCTTGAAGCCACTAAAATTTTTACACATACGTCCTTTTAAAAGAATAGATACTAAATATTAATAAACTTTATAAAAAAATCCTTATTCTCTTCTTTACTATTTATATTTATGTCCTCTATCCTTCTCCTCTTCCTTTAGCATCACTTGCTATGGTCTTGCAGCTATCCTCAATCTCTGCCACGCGACGAGCTCCCCAATGATCCTTGACCTGCTTTCCCTTGGATCCATGGTTGCTCTCAGAGATCCTGCAGACCTTAAGCTCCCCTCTCTTTTCCTCGGAGTCCTCCTTGGGAAGGCTCCTCCTCTAATATCTGTGTATTTGGAACAAAACGATCAGGAACCCTACTTCCTTTAATCACAGGTGGAGCCTTCGGGTTTACCTTGGCAATTAACAGCCATTGACCTTATTATCATCCATGGACTAACCGTGCAGTTCACCATCAATCTCAACTGACTCGAGGATTTCGTCATCATCAATGGAGAGTGAATTGAAGTCAAAGTGGAAGCTTTTCCTGCATGGGATTTCTCACACATCTTTGAAGAGGGTTGATTCCTGACTTTACATCCACGGGATCGCACATGTAATGTAACAGCAATAATCAGCCCACAATCTTTGACAATGGATTTTAGAACGTATAAGATTAAAATTGAATAATTTTCTATTAAATTTCAAGATCAGTTAATTTTAATCATCAAAACATCAATTCATATTGATTGAAAAGAGAAATGATGAAGAAATATCTAAATCTATTGCAGCGGAAGTATTGAGAAGATCATGGAGATCCTCTGGAGTTGTGAGTTTACTTCTCCAATGAGAGGTGATGGCAATGATACTTCCAAAAGGTCAGAGAACGAAAGCGGAAGAGAACTGAATGATAACATATCCTTTGAGTTTTGTCATGGGTTTTATTTATAACTTTTTCTGCGATGAGATGTAGAAAAACGAATGCTTACTTCACTCTCATCCTTTGAGGGATCATAACCGTTTAATATGAGATGACAATATCACTCATCAGAGAGCGAAAGCGGAAGAGAATTGAATAAAGACGTATCCTTTGAGTTTTGTCATTGACTTTATTTATAACTTTTTTTGCGATTAGATGTAAAAAATCGAATACTCACTTCACTCTCACCCTTTCACGGATCATAATCGTTTAATATAAGATGACAATTTCACCCTTCATGAAATTATATTTTCCTTAATTTCTACATATTAAATCTCCCATCTTAATAAGATATGAATGATAAATTTATACAATTAGATCATATTAATTATTATGATATCCAAATATATATATATATATATTTAACATATAATTTAATAATAATAATATATATATATAGATTCGCCAGTCTAAAATTTGAAGCTCTTTTTGAAAGTCGCGCGGTTTTGCTTCCGTCTTCCCAACCACCGACAAGACCATCGACCCACCTGCATGCATTATTGCTCATAAGTCGGAGGGAAACATCCCATGTTGCTCTGACGCATTGCATTTGTGCAAATACAAATCCAAGACGTTGTTGATTGATGCAACCTTAGGATGATGACGAGGGAGCCATAGCGGGTAAGAGCAACCGGAGTCTTCTCAAGGACGTGGTGGAGCTCCGTCGCCACTGTAGGGAGCTCCTTGAGCAGCGGTGGCTGCAAGGAAGCTGGAGTCTTATGCCAGCGGAGGTCCGTTGCCTCGAGGAGCTCCAGTAAGGCCATCGGAGAGCTCCCCATGTGGTGAAGGACGATGATATTTGTGAGGTCATCAAGGGCGATGTAGGAGACAAAGGGGTAGGAGGGGAAGAGGGTATCAAAATAAAAGAGCAAAAGAACATTAGGAATTTTTTAATAAATTTTATTAACATTTAGTACAAATTCTTTAGGAGGTCATAAATGTAAAAAAAATAGTGTAGGGGAAGAGGATATGAAAATAAAAGAGCAAAAGAACATTAGGAATTTTTTAATAAAATTTTATTAATATTTAGTACAAATTCTTCAAGTGGGCATATATGTAAAAAAAATAGTCCAGAGGATATCAAGATAAAATAGTAAAACAACACTAGAAATTTTTTTAATAAAATTTTATTAACATTTAGTACGCATTCTTCCGGAGGATATGTAAGTAAAAAAATTAGTGATTTTAAGAACTTCTCTAAGGATTTCGGTGCAATATCAAAGGAATTTAGAAATACCTATGTGAAAAGCTCCTAATATATCAAAAATCATCCATTCCAAAGAGATATTAATAAGCACGAGTTTTAGAAATTTAATTACACAACAGTCCACGAGTATTGATTGACATATTAGCGTATTTCTAGCTCCACATTCATGAATTTCAAAAAAGGGTACATAGGTATCAAAAAGGGATTAAAAAAAATAAATATCAAAAGACGGTGTCCTACTTTAAGATTTAGGGTAGTATTCTACTTCATTTGCGTGGAAGCACATTTATAGCATGGAATTTCTCCTAACGTGATCACATGCATATGTGTCTCAAATTGATGACAAGTGAATAGGAGTAAAATCATTTCTATACAATCGCATGGATGTTAGGTCCTGGATAAATTGGTTTTTGAAAGGGGTAGTGGTGTATATACCTATATATATACCAACTTCCCAACCCAATCCTATGTGGCCTCCAGCATGTTGCATTGCAATGTGTGCCAAGCCAACGTGGATTGCATCTGTTCCTGCTTGTCATGTACGTGGGGCTGTCAAGTCAGCATTTAAAATTTGAAAAATTCTCTATAAGAAGCTGAGACGAAGCTACTCATTCATCTCTAATACAAAGAGATAGGGAGGCTTTGGGGCAATAGATCTTCATAGGAAGAACGAGGTGCGATTTACATGGAGATTGTTGATCAACATAGTAGCGTTGGAGAGAGTAATCTAGGTATGCTATCTTCAAGCTGGTCGAATTTGTTTGTACGGTATACTGTTAATATCGATTATGAGTACCACATTTGTTGGGACGATGTTGGATGCATGTGGATTCAGATGTGGTAAAGGGTTCTCGTTGTAGACATCGCGTGGCGTGGGAGGATTGAAAGGTTATACACACATGTAAATTCCTATACTGCCATTGTGAGAAGAAAGCCACTTTGCTACTAGAAACTTCGAATGGTGATGATTGTCTTCAAGGCTACTACTAATGTAGCGAGGAGGTAGGTAGACTCCTCTTAATCGATTTTATTGAAGTTGTTAGAAGTAGGAGTGAGTGTGGTCCTTGTTAGCAGGTTTGCTTTTACGAGACGTAGGGCCGAGATCTCCCTTTGAGTGTTCATGCAATGGAGGAGCATGTTGTGAGACCTTGGTATGCAATTAATAATGTTATCCCGTGCAACGATTAAGTGCGCATACATTGTTGCAGGTCTACCTCCTCACTGAACTTCTACAACTACAAGAGAGGTAAGTAACGGAATTGAGGGAAGAGGTGGAGCAGATGAGGCACTGCAATATTCATGCGGATGTGATCAGAAAGGAGGTTGTCTTATTTAAGTTTGTTGTATCTGAGAGACAATGGGGAGGCAAGCTCTAGCAGTAGCAACTGTGAGTAGATGGCCTCGGATGTCCCTAGTACTTGTAGAAATTTGCACCTGGAAGGAAGATTTTGTTGATAGTTTGGACAGTTGTTATTAGGTTTAGTTTCTAGTAGGGTTCAGAAGGAAGTTGTTCGTGTGTGTATCAGAGAAGTCTTAATGTGACAAGTTTAATGATTATGATTATCTACTTACATTAATAGATTACGTTGAAGCTTGGTTGTGAAGCTCGTAGTGTATTTTCATCGGTGTGACATTTGTCGCTTATATTACAGGTTCCTCGATTACACTATATTATCAGTTAGGGAGTTACTAATATCGGCCCTGTAGTCTGAATGGAAGAATATGATATTGTCTTAAAAGAAACATTTTTTGAAAGGTGGATGAGAGTGGCATATGCTAATGTTGGCAATGGATTATAATGTGAATTAGACAAGAGAGAAATTTTTATTTTTGTATTTGGTGTAACTCCACGTCAGTTATTCTATTTGTTATTATTTTGTTTCATGGACAGTTAATAGAGGATAAGTTAGATTACGACTGTTATATGGATATGTTTTCTTCTTCTCACTTTAGTTATTCATTGTAATAAGTGAATAAAATTAAAAAGAAATAAAGAGTAGGAGGCTTTCTTTTCATTGGAAAAGTAAGCAGGAACAACAGCAATACTTGAGAACTTCGACGACGTGATCGCGATTTCCATATGACATTAGTGTCATTAATCGAGGGGTGTCAGTTGGGAGATGGGCGACGGTGGATTTGAGGAGATATCGGATCTCCGGTATTGAGAAAGGAGGTAAATTTGAATTGAAGGAAATATTTGAAGTCTGGAGAAGTTATCTCACGTCTTGCGAATGGGGGAGTACTTTCAAGCAGTTGTTTCGAGTGACATTTCCATCCACAAAGGGCTATGACCCTTCATCGGAGTAGCGGTTCAAGCCAGCTGTAGTGGTAGAGGAGGTAATATGCATGCTGTAACGACCCGGTTCCCGAGTCCCTACGAGGCACGAGAACTGGACCGACTCGACTAATCCCAAGATCCAGTCGTCCAACGAGGAAGTAACCAAAAGACAGTAAAATAAACCACATTCAGCATGAATATAACTAACAGTAAGAAAGTACAGCAGTAAGGAAAGAAACTACTACAGTAGGCACCACCACAACAGTAAAACAACATTTATCATATAACAAAAACTGCAGGTAAAGAAGGTACAGCGGAAACAAAAACTACTCACTAGAACAGAAACAAAAAGGGGTACAAAGCTGGGGTAACTCTACTGGACCCTACTCGGCCCAGCGTCCTCTGCAGCCGCCGACCCTGGCTGCTCAACACCTGGTCCTGAAAAAGGTAACGAGTGTAACACGTCAGCAAAACGCTGAGTAGAGTGGCAAACTAACTAAAGGCAACAGTAGAGTGTACAGTAGCTGTTATGTTCTATTACTTCCTTTATTTACATCTTTCAATTTTTCTCACTATTTCATTTATTTCTCAGATCCTTTACTTGATCTCGAATGTCCTCGTGGGACGATCTTGATTGCAGTCTTTTCCAAAAGTAGAAGTAGCACGTGGTGCTCTCCTGGCCAGGAGAGTCCCCCGTGGTGATCCCACCCTCAGTCAACCACCCCAAGGTTACTGACAGACGTAACGGTGACTACGGCACGCGCGATAAACGCACAGGTAGCTAGCCCGCACTGGCACGCGGTCAGTCGTTTCCGTTAACGGGTGCGCCCAAAGCACAGCACGGAACCAGGGCAGAGCCCTCTCAGTAACAGGGGTCCAACCCCTCCACAGTAACCAAACCGAGGCCTTGCCCCTCCACAGTCCGCGCACCCTCGCCTGATTACCCTGGTTTGCCCTAGTGGGCCTAACAAGTCGGTGAAGGAGGCTAGCAGAACCCCGGGGCCCGTGGGGTAGCTAGTACTCTCCTAACACTACTAGCTCACCTCGGTACTACGTACACGAGGGCCAACAAGTCGGTACAGAGCGGCCAATCCTAACCCCGGGTCCCTGGGGCGGCTGGCCCCACTCTGCACTAAACAGGTACAGGTACTTCCCTTGGTACTGCGTACCCAAGAGACAGTACAAACTACATCTCAGTTCCATTCCTTTTTCTTTCCAGGAGTTCCACTCCTAATTCCCCGTAGGGTCCCAGCTCTTTATTTCAGAACATCGCATGTTTCACTTTCCAGATTCGCGTTCTCAAATTCCATGATCTCAAACATGTTTCTTTATTCATGACAGGCAACTGTTAATTAAATTTACAGGCAGCTTTATATATTCCTTTCCATTTTTCCAAGACTGCAGTAATATACCTTCCACTAGTTTTTCCATCCTAGGATTCATGCCATATCCTAGGATCTATCATACAATCTAGTTTTCCGGCCCTAGGATTCATGCAACACCTAGGAGCTATCATTCCATATATTTCTCATTCCTAGGATTCATGCAATGCCCTAGGTTCTAGTTATGGTTCCATACTTTAACAGATTTTATTAATACTTAAAACCACTCTACCAGGTACAACGGGAGTAATGGGGGCGTGATCGGGAATCCCGCGCGCCTCCGCGACTCTCAAGACTGCAACCGAACGAGGTCCTATCACAAGGATCAAACACAAGGAGTGTCTCAAAACAGTGTATAGCTACTGCAGGCGGGTAGAGGAATTAATTCTGAAACGAACGCAACTCGAATCGCGGAAAACGGAGCCCAAACGGGCCCTAAACGGGTCGAGAAAGACGATAGTGTGCAAAATCAGACGTCTGGAACTCCTTCCAGACGTCTTAAACGGTGGATCAGAGAATTACCTGTTCGGCTTGGTTCCCCGGACGTCCAGAAGTCTGCGGGGACGTCTGCCTAGATCCAAGACGTCCGATGGTCCCTCTGGACGTCTGGAGGTCACTCCCGCCGTCTGGTACAACTTCCAGACGTCTGATTCGCAAAGGATGACGAATCCGAGAACCTGCGCACAGCCAACCCCCCCTCCCTCAGTACGGTCAGTCGACAAGAAGGAAGAAGAAAGCGGAAACTCACTTTCAGACGTCTGTATGATCTCACAGACGTCGACCTTGCCGTCTGGATATCAATCCAGACGTCTGATTCTGGAAATTTTTCCAGAATCAGAACCCTGCTCGGCCTCCGCTCGCGACGCCGCCCGCGTCGCACCTCGCGCGTCTGCTGCTCAGCCCGCACAGGTCCCTCTCCGCGACGCTCCGCACCCCCTGCGCCTTCCGCCGGCCGGCCAAGCCGCTCCTGGCGAGCTCGCCCTCACGGCAGAGCCCCGCCTTCGCACGCCGCAGCTCCTCCGCGCTCACTGCGGCTGCCGCTGCCGCTGCGCCCTCGCGTCCGCTCGCTCTCGCGCACAGGCAGGAGAAGAAGGAGGAAGATGGTGAAGACGGGAGGGGAGGCGCGCCCCCCCTTTTAACGCCGCGCGGAGAGGAGAGAGAAGGCGGTCGCAGCCGCCTGCAGCCGCAGAGAAAGAGGGCAGAAACGCAGGTCTGCGCGCACAGGCGCGCAGACGAATCTCCCGTGCGAACCTAACTGTTCTCCAGACGTCTGTAAACTATCCCGGACGTCTGGTCAGACGTCTGGATTTGATCCCAGACGTCTGGTACGACGTCTGGGCCACCTCCCAGACGTCTTAAAAGGCGTCTGGGGCACGCGCTCGTTACAATATAACAAACTGAAAGGAAGTTTCGTCCCCGAAACTTGAGCCAACTATGGTACGGGAAGAAGATGTCCAAATAACCATAACAAACTCAAAGAGGACCGAAGCCGGTCCGAAAAGACGTACCCGCGAAAAGCTCCGGGTACCGCTCCCTCATTGCCGCCTCAGGCTCCCAGGTAGCCTCCTCGTACCGCTGGCTCCTCCACAAAACCTTTACCAGGGGTACTTGCTTTCGTCTCAACCTGCGGACTGCTCGGTCTAGGATCTGTACTGGCCGCTCGGGGTAGGTCAGGTCGTCGCTCACCTCGACGCTCTCGTGACTCAGTACGTGGCTGGGATCGGCTACGTACTTCCTGAGGTTGGACACGTGGAACACGTCGTGCACACCAGAAAGCTGCGGGGGAAGGGCAAGTCTGTAAGCAACGGGTCCAACCCGCTCCAGGACCTCAAAGGGCCCCACGAACCTCGGCGCGAGCTTCCCTCTCACCCCAAACCGCTGTAAGCCCTTCATGGGCGAAACACGAAGAAAGACGTGGTCCCCAACCTCGAACTGCACCTCTCTGCGTCTGTGATCTGCGTAGCTCTTCTGTCTGCTCCTGACAGTGCGGAGTCGTCTGTGGATCTGCTCAACTACCTCCTGACTCTGCCGGATCAACCTGGGGCCAACCTCCCACTTGGTCCCCACCTCAACCCAACTCAAGGGTGCCGTGCATTTCCGTCCGTACAGAGCCTCGTAGGGAGCCATGCCGATGCTCGAGTGATAACTGTTGTTGTATGCAAACTCCGCCAGGGGCAGGTGCTCCTCCCAAGAGCCCCTCCAGTCTAGTACACAGGCACGCAAAAGGTCCTCAAGTGTCTGTATCGTGCGTTCCGACTGTCCGTCCGTCTGGGGGTGGTAAGCTGTGCTAAACCTCAACCTCGTCCCCAAAGCCTGCTGAAACTCAGCCCAAAACTGGGACGTAAAGCGGGTATCCCGGTCGGATACGATCTCCCGCGGAACTCCGTGTAGTCGCACCACGTCACGGATATACCTCTCTGCCAACTGTGCTGGTCCCAAAGTGACTCGGATCGGCAAGAATCGTGCCGTCTTCGTCAATCTATCCACTATTACCCAGACTGCGTCGTGTCCTCGCTGGGTAACAGGTAAGCCCACCACCAAGTCCATGGTGATGCTCTCCCACTTCCACTCTGGCACTGGAAGCGGCTGAAGCGGCCCTGCAGGCCTCTGATGCTCGGCTTTCACCTGCTGGCACACTAAGCACTGCTGCACGAACTCACCCACATCCCGCTTCATCCCTCTCCACCAGAACTCGCGTCTCAAGTCATGGTACATTTTCGTGTTTCCGGGATGTATGGTGAATCTGGAACCGTGTGCTTCAGTCAGGAGTTCTCTCAACAGCTCCTCGTCTCTGGGGACGCACAACCGTCCCCCCAAGCGTAACACCTGGTCTGTGAAAGAGAAGTCCCCTGGGTCCCCTGATAGTACTCTGTCGCACAAAGACTGCAAGTACGGATCGGCCATCTGTCCCGTGATGATGCGGTCTATCAACTCTGGCCTGGTCTGCCGTGTCACCGTCACTGCCCCACAGTACCCTCGTAACTCTAGAGGTCGCCAACTGCCCACCTCCTCCAAAAGGCTCCAACTCTGTAACTGTAGACTGGCTAAGCGTGCGGGCGCCTTACGGCTCAAGGCGTCAGCCACCACATTGGCCTTTCCCGGGTGGTAGGAGATGCTGCAGTCGTAGTCCTTCAGGAGCTCCAACCAACGTCTCTGTCTCATGTTGAGCTCCTTCTGGTCAAAAAGATATCTGAGGCTCTTGTGATCTGTAAAAATCTCGAAGGTCTCACCGTACAAGTAGTGCCTCCATGTCTTCAGCGCGAAGACAACAGCTGCCAACTCTAGATCGTGGGTAGGGTAGGTATGCTCATGGGGCTTCAGTTGCCGCGAAGCGTAAGCGACCACGTGACCCCTCTGCATGAGCACACCTCCTAACCCCTGCAAGGAAGCGTCCGTGTACACAACGAACCCGCCACTACTGTCAGGGATGGTGAGCACGGGAGCCGAGGTCAACCTCTCCTTCAGCTCCAGAAAACACGCCTCACAGGCGTCTGTCCAAGCGAAAGGCACATCCTTCCGAGTCAACTGTGTCATAGGACGTGCAATCTGCGAAAACCCTCTGATGAACCGTCTGTAGTAACCTGCCAGTCCCAGGAAACTGCGAATCTCAGTGACTGAACGCGGTCTCTCCCACCTGAGCACTGCCTCGACCTTGGCGGGATCCACCACCAGGCCGTCTCCAGAGATCACATGACCCAAAAAGGTCACCTCCCTCAACCAGAACTCGCACTTGCTGTATTTGGCGTACAGCCTGCGTCGTCTCAGAGTGTCCAGAACCATCCGCAAGTGCTGTCCGTGCTGCGTCCGATCTCTAGAATAGATGAGTACATCATCTATGAAAACCACCACAAACTGGTCCAAGTACGGTCTAAACACCCGGTTCATCAGGTCCATGAAAGCAGCGGGGGCATTGGTCAGCCCAAACGGCATGACCAAAAACTCGTAGTGTCCGTAGCGGGTGCGGAAAGCTGTCTTGGAGACGTCGGTCTCCCTGATCCTCAACTGGTGGTATCCAGACCTCAAGTCGATCTTGGAAAACACCGTGGCACCCCGCAACTGGTCAAACAAATCGTCAATCCTCGGCAGCGGATATCTGTTCTTGATGGTGACCCTATTCAGCTGTCGGTAGTCCACACAAAGGCGTAGGGTCCCATCCTTCTTCTTCACAAACAGTACCGGGGCTCCCCAGGGAAACGCACTGGGCCTCACGAAACCCTTCTCCAAAAGGTCCTGCAACTGAGACTTGAGCTCTCGCAGCTCAAGAGGTGCCATTCTGTATGGCGCGGTGGAGATGGGGCTGGTCCCTGGTACTAGTGAGATCTCAAACTCGATCTCACGCTCGGGCGGTAGTCCTGGTAACTCGTCTGGAAACACGTCGGGGTACTCTCTGACCACCGGGATGCTCTGGAAGTCTGCCACGGGGCTGTGCTCTGCCACCACACAAGCTAAGAAGCCCTCACACCCCTGGCTCAAAAGTCTCGCCGCCCGAAGTGCCGAAATGCACCTGAAACCTCCGTCCACTGGCTGCCCGTGAAACTCGAAGGAAGGCAACTCTGGAATGGAGAAGACAATCTTCCTCTCAAAGCAGTCTACCAAGGCGTGGTAAGCGGACAGCCAATCCATCCCCAGAATCACTCCAAAGTCCTCCATCTGTATCATAATCAGGTCAGCTGGCAGGCTGTGTCCCCCGATGCTGACCCCGCAACCCGTGTACACCTCCTCAGCTAGAAACAGCTGACCACTCGGACCTCTGATTACGAACGGATTCTCTAACAATGTATAATCCTGGTCCAAACTAACTGCGAAACTGTCTGCGACAAACGAGTGCGTAGCGCGGGAATCGAAAAGCGTGTAAACGAGTCTGCCAGAAACTGAAACCATACCTGCTACCACGGATCCCGAAGCTCTGGCGTCCCTGTGTGTTAGGGCGTTGATACGCCCCTCAGCTCTAGGTGCGGACGAAGCAGCCACACTCTGCGTCGGACGGGTAGGTGCTGGCCGGTACCCTCCTCGCGACTGCGGTCCTCCTCCTCGCGCCTGGAAACCGCGGCCTCCTGCGCGCCCTCCAGTGCTCTGCGCGGGAAGTATCTGCTAACCTCCTGCCCTAGATGGGCAGTCCCTCCTGACGTGGCCCGGCTGGCCACACTGGTAGCAGAGGGGAACCCGACTCCCGCCCTCAGTGAGTCCCTGCTGTCGGCTAGGCGGGGGTCCGGTGCTGGCGACTGGCCCCTGTCGAGGGCCCCCAAAGGCCACTGATGGCCCTGCACAACGTAACGGCTCTCCTGCGGACGCCACGTGTCTCCGTTCTCGCCGGCCCTGTGAGAAGTCTGGCTGAAAGGGCCTCTTCCGCCCGCCGTCGGTCTCTCGCGCGGACGGGTTGGTCTCCTCGTAAGTCATAGCTGCCTCTACCACCCTCGAAAACGTCGGCAGCTTCAGGGGTTTGACATACCCCCAGATCGCAGGCCGGAGCCCCTCGGTGAACCTCCAAAGGCGCTCCTCCTCAGTGGAGACCGCTGTCGCTGCAAAGGGGGACGGCTCCAAGAAATGCGTGCGGTACGCGCTCACGGTCATCGTCCCTTGGCGGAGAGTGTGGAACTCCCGCCTCCTCTGGTCCTGCCACGTCTGGGGAAAGTACTGCTCGCAGAAGAGGGTGACGAACTGGTCTCACGTCGGCTCGTCCCTCTCCTGTCCCCGGACCGCCCTCCACCACCGGTGTGCCGCACTCTCCAGCTGGTACGTGGCAAAGGCCACGCGGCACTCCACCGGGGGGCGAAGGGTGTCGAAGATCTTCTCCAGCTGCTCAAGCCAGTCCTCTGCCTCGGTTGGGTCCTCATCCCCCTTGAAGGAGGGGGGCTTCAGCTTCCGGAACTGTCCGAAAAGCTCGAAGTGGTGCTGTAGGGGAGGTGCTGGTGCACCTCCAGGCGAAGGTGCCTCGTGTACAGAAGTGTCGGAGGAAGGTGGGGGCGGCAGGGGCCCATCCCCTCCCTCGTGTCCAGCGCCGCGTCCGTCGCGTGGTCCCACAGAGGACTCCCCCTCTGCAACCCCAGGAGGAGGTGCTCGGGGCGGTGGGTGGAGCTCCTCTCGTAAAATATCCCGTATCAGTCTGGCGAGGTCCTGGGCCTGGATGCCAGGGAGTGGTCGCTGGTCCACCGAGACGTCAACGACAGCACGTCCACCTCGCCGACCTCGCCCTCGGCCGCGCCCGCGGCCAGTCTCGCCAGTCCCACGACGAGGCATCTCCTGCAAGGAGACGCGAAACAAAACGGAAACGTCAAAACAGACGGTACCTAACAACGCTTCTAAGAGCTCATATCAAGAGATATGTTGTGGTGGCTACTCTAGCTATAAACATGTTAATTAGTTATTTTCCAGTCAGTTGATTCACTTCTCGGGACGACCTTGCTCTGATACCATCTTGTAACGACCCGGTTCCCGAGTCCCTACGAGGCACGAGAACCGGACCGACTCGACTAATCCCAAGACCCAGTCGTCCAACGAGGAAGTAACCGAAAGACAGTAAAATAAACCACATTCAGCATGAATATAACTAACAGTAAGAAAGTACAGCAGTAAGGAAAGAAACTACTACAGTAGGCACCACCACAACAGTAAAACAACATTTATCATATAACAAAAACTGCAGGTAAAGAAGGTACAGCGGAAACAAAAACTACTCACTAGAACAGAAACAAAAAGGGGTACAAAGCTGGGGTAACTCTACTGGACCCTACTCGGCCCAGCGTCCTCTGCAGCCACCGACCCTGGCTGCTCAACACCTGGTCCTGAAAAAGGTAACGAGTGTAACACGTCAGCAAAACGCTGAGTAGAGTGGCAAACTAACTAAAGGCAACAGTAGAGTGTACAGTAGCTGTTATGTTCTATTACTTCCTTTATTTACATCTTTCAATTTTTCTCACTATTTCATTTATTTCTCAGATCCTTTACTTAACACGTCAGCAAAACGCTGAGTAGAGTGGCAAACTAACTAAAGGCAACAGTAGAGTGTACAGTAGCTGTTATGTTCTATTACTTCCTTTATTTACATCTTTCAATTTTTCTCACTATTTCATTTATTTCTCAGATCCTTTACTTGATCTCGAATGTCCTCGTGGGACGATCTTGATTGCAGTCTTTTCCAAAAGTAGAAGTAGCACGTGGTGCTCTCCTGGCCGGGAGAGTCCCCCGTGGTGATCCCACCCTCAGTCAACCACCCCAAGGTCACTGACAGACGTAACGGTGACTACGGCACGCGCGATAAACGCACAGGTAGCTAGCCCGCACTAGCACGCGGTCAGTCGTTTCCGTTAACGGGTGCGCCCAAAGCACAGCACGGAACCAGGGCAGAGCCCTCTCAGTAACAGGGGTCCAACCCCTCCACAGTAACCAAACCGGGGCCTTGCCCCTCCACAGTCCGCGCACCCTCGCCTGACTACCCTGGTTTGCCCTAGTGGGCCTAACAAGTCGGTGAAGGAGGCTAGCAGAACCCCGGGGCCCGTGGGGTAGCTAGTACTCTCCTAACACTACTAGCTCTCCTCGGTACTACTTACACGAGGGCCAACAAGTCGGTACAGAGCGGCCAATCCTAACCCCGGGTCCCTGGGGCGGCTGGCCCCACTCTGCACTAAACAGGTACAGGTACTTCCCTTGGTACTGCGTACCCAAGAGACAGTACAAACTACATCTCAGTTCCATTCCTTTTTCTTTCCAGGAGTTCCACTCCTAATTCCCCGTAGGGTCCCAGCTCTTTATTTCAGAACATCGCATGTTTCACTTTCCAGATTCGCGTTCTCAAATTCCATGATCTCAAACATGTTTCTTTATTCATGACAGGCAACTGTTAATTAAATTTACAGGCAGCTTTATATATTCCTTTCCATTTTTCCAAGACTGCAGTAATATACCTTCCACTAGTTTTTCCATCCTAGGATTCATGCCATATCCTAGGATCTATCATACAATCTAGTTTTCCGGCCCTAGGATTCATGCAACACCTAGGAGCTATCATTCCATATATTTCTCATTCCTAGGATTCATGCAATGCCCTAGGTTCTAGTTATGGTTCCATACTTTAACAGATTTTATTAATACTTAAAACCACTCTACCAGGTACAACGGGAGTAATGGGGGCGTGATCGGGAATCCCGCGCGCCTCCGCGACTCTCAAGACTGCAACCGAACGAGGTCCTATCACAAGGATCAAACACAAGGAGTGTCTCAAAACAGTGTATAGCTACTGTAGGCGGGTAGAGGAATTAATTCTGAAACGAACGCAACTCGAATCGCGGAAAACGGAGCCCAAACGGGTCCTAAACGGGTCGAGAAAGACGATACTGTGCAAAATCAGACGTCTGGAACTCCTTCCAGACGTCTTAAACGGTGGATCAGAGAATTACCTGTTCGGTTTGGTTCCCCGGACGTCCAGAAGTCTGCGGGGACGTCTGCCTAGATCCAAGACGTCCGATGGTCCCTCCGGACGTCTGGAGGTCACTCCCGCCGTCTGGTACAACTTCCAGACGTCTGATTCGCAAAGGATGACGAATCCGAGAACCTGCGCACAGCCAACCCCCCCTCCCTCAGTACGGTCAGTCGACAAGAACGAAGAAGAAAGCGGAAACTCACTTTCAGACGTCTGTATGATCTCACAGACGTCGACCTTGTCGTCTGGATATCAATCCAGACGTCTGATTCTGGAAATTTTTCCAGAATCAGAACCCTGCTCGGCCTCCGCTCGCGACGCCGCCCGCGTCGCACCTCGCGCGTCTGCTGCTCAGCCCGCACAGGTCCCTCTCCGCGACGCTCCGCGCCCCCTGCGCCTTCCGCCGGCCGGCCAAGCCGCTCCTGGCGAGCTCGCCCTCACGGCAGAGCCCCGCCTTCGCACGCCGCAGCTCCTCCGCGCTCACTGCGGCTGCCGCTGCCGCTGCGCCCTCGCGTCCGCTCGCTCTCGCGCATAGGCAGGAGAAGAAGGAGGAAGATGGTGAAGACGGGAGGGGAGGCGCGCCCCCCCTTTTAACGCCGCGCGGAGAGGAGAGAGAAGGCGGTCGCAGCCGCCTGCAGCCGCAGAGAAAGAGGGCAGAAACGCAGGTCTGCGCGCACAGGCGCGCAGACGAATCTCCCGTGCGAACCTAACTGTTCTCCAGATGTCTGTAAACTATCCCGGACGTCTGGTCAGACGTCTGGATTTGATCCCAGACGTCTGGTACGACGTCTGGGCCACCTCCCAGACGTCTTAAAAGGCGTCTGGGGCACGCGCTCGTTACACATGCTGTTAAGAAGAGTCGGAGATTGTGGAGTCCAACTAAGAGGAACTATATATGCAGAAGCATCTTTCAAGATTAGGTAAAAGTTTTCTTATATTTGTTAGATCTAATACTTGCAATCGAAGCTGTTGCGAGAGAGAAATGAAGAGCAAGGGGGACAAGAAGGATTTTAGCAACAAAAATCTTGCTGGAGAAGGAGACATCCTTAATTCAGAGTTCATGAAGGCTCATTTTCCTTCGAAGGGAACAATGTAAGTTTTGCTTTATTCTATAAGGGAGAGAACCAAAATATTATTTGTAGAAATATGAGTGTGGAAGTTATTGGGCCTAGTAAGTTGTTGGAATGTATCTATTGGAACTTTTGTTAATAAATGAATTCTAAGGTTGAGTATGTTAAGTATATCAGATTTGGATGGCTTGTTAAAATACACTATAGTTAGCATGCATTTCGATCCAAGAAATATTACAATAACTCGATTGTTTAGGCATCTGTGGAGCAGGAATTTATTAGGGCAATTTTCAAATCGTGTTGACAATGTAGCATGAAAGACTGAGCATTGCATGGATAAGGTGCGAGTGGAGCATGACTTGATATCATTACATTAATCTTTTGGTTTCTTCATATTTATATAGTAGAGCTGGCAAGAGGAAGTAGTGAAATTTATGAGACTAGGTCAATTGGGAAAGTATATCTATTGGAAGTTATTTTTGGTAATGAATTGTTACAATGCATTTGTTAAGTAGGTTGCATATTGATAATATGTTTATATGTGCTGATGTTAACATCCCTCTACCGCTTAGTAAGATTGCAATAGCAAGGGTGGTTAACTGACCGTGTAGGTAATATTTACTAGATTATTCATGGATAAGTTGAGAGCACTGCATAAAGTCAAAACGATACATGAGTGTTATTGTTTTTTTCACTTTTTAATTTCAGAGCTGGAACGAGCAAGGATGCCTGTAAGAAGAAGAGTGAAAAAGAATAAGAACAATTGTTTAATGTGGATGTACCTGAAACTCTACATGTGTGGAGTAGTTCAAAAACTGATAACGTAGAAGAAATGGATACTAAGTTCCCATCGAGAAAAAGGAAGTATCTTAACATTTTTAATTGCCATGGTTTTGGAGAAATATCAGAATCCAAAGTTGATATATTAAGTAAATATATGTAATTGAAGGAGTCAATTACAGTGAAACATACCATATCAATTCATTTTGAATGCAGTTGTAAAACTTTAATATTATAAGAATATATATTTGCAAATGTTAATTCGATTTTAAAATGTGAATTGTTATTAAAGATGAGATTGAACATTTCAAACATAGATGTGGCCTTACATTCAACAATACTGGTCTACTACGTGATAATGGAAATGTTTTTCGGAAGTGCAAGTACTCTTTTAAAGATCAAACTGTAGTTTTCATTAGGGTAGTGGTGGAATTCTAATAGAACTATTTAAGGAACATTTATACAACTTTATTACAAGAAGCGGAATAAGAAAGATGATAATGAAGATAGGAAGAGAGGAAGGTATGGCAATCATAAGTATAGGGATCAAGAAAGGAAAAGGTAAATATAGGAGAAAATCCATGTAATGAACTGTTAGTAATCTTCATAGTTCCTACAACTGAATTGTAACAATCTTGCTTTGTAGAAGGAAGCGGAGGAACACAGATGATTGAAATGAGTCAAAGGACAATAAGGAAGACAAGGAAGTAGATGAAAGTGAGGAGGACTCCGAAGAAAGGAAATTTGAAGAATACAAGAGGAGGCACACAATATGATAGAACACTCTGTAGGTAACAAACTGTCATTTAAAATTTACTTATCAGTGTTTACGGATGTTAGCATTATTGAAGCAACTCGAGGTCATGATATTTCAGCCAGGGAAGGAAAGAAGATTTTGCACTTGAAAAGTAGTGCTTCTAAGGAGAGGTTAGAAAATTGGAGACATGCTTGTAGTTGTAATCGTAGTTACTTTTTATTTTCTTAGTTTGTTTAAGTTGCACTTGTGAGAAACATATTCTACATAGTATGATATGTAATAGTGCAAGCGTAAGTAAGAATAAGGAAACAAATGCTTCTAGATCAAATATTGAGCCAAGTAAAAGGTGGACAAGATTCGACGAGAAGAAGAGAGTGCAACAACAATTAAGGTAGTTGTAGTATCATGCTAGACGTAGCGTAGACTTTTTTCTATGAAGAAAAATAAACGAGGGAAAAAATGGACTGTATGTGTACATAGGAAATTGAAGAAAGAGGTAGACAGAAAGGATGTAGTGGAATGTTTTGATAGGTTCACGAAGAATGATAATAAAACATATGTTGTTTTCTTATATAATTCACATATTTTAAAATAAAATCCCTTGCAGCGATTTGGAGGTCGGTAGTAACATGGAGGGTGAAGAAATTGGCGAAGAGGAAGCCTTTTAAAGGAAATCAAATCTTCAACGGCCGAAGGAAACTCATCCCTCAAAACATGGTGCAAAGAGGTTCAATGTTTATACAAGATGTGGCATACAAGAATTCCACGAGTTACTACAGAAATCCTTAGAGGAGGTTCAGGATAAATTCTGTGAGACTCCATTTAGATGGCCAGTCGAAGTGAAGTTCCCATCAAATGACAGGGAATTCTTGCATCAACTTGTCATGGCCTACCTTCTAGAGTCTAGGACATTTAGAATTGGAAAATCAAATTTTGTATTGGATAGCAAACAAGTTGCAAAAATGACAAGGCTACCTCGGAAAGGGAAGATAGTCAAACTTGAGTGGAAGGATGATACACTAGCTATGAAGTCTTTGTGAAGATTCCATTTGTTTAACAAGGCAAAACTAAACATTGCAAATCTAAAGGTGAAGTTACAAGAGCTGGCATCCAACAAGAAGGATCGCCAATATTGTAATGGAAATGTGGATGATCAGGTGAGGTGTTTGATCCTCTATTGCTTTGCAACTTTTTTATTCTCCTATGGAGATTACAACATATACCCTAGGCTCCTCTCATACGTCAAGGAGCTAGATTCTTTGTGGAATTATGGTTGGTCAATTGCAGTGTGCGACCTTTTACATAGCACAATGTCTGAAGCAAATAAGAAGTTCAATGAAGGGAAGCCAGCATCTAAAAGGTTGCACTCCTCTTCTTCAGGTGATATTTGTTAATTCACAGAAAAAAAATCAAATGCTGTATATTTTATATGTTGGCAACTATTAAAGTTCTATAATCGAATTTTAGGTTTGGGCATATGAAGTCTCTTATTGATGGATGCCAAGGAGATTCCATGTGGAACCCCCCTTGCGAGAAAGTGGACAGGAATGTTGTTTGTGTCAAGGTTAATGCAGAAAGTTCAAATGGATTTGTCCACAACCAAAGATGCAATCATTAGAAGTTCCAAGCTTGTTAAAGTGAAGAATGTTGTGTATGAGAAGAAGGAGAATACTAAAGAGAAGGATGATCCATTCAACAATTCTGTTGTGAAGGAGGAACTCGAGAAGAGAGATGACCAAATAGCTACCCTAGAACTGTAAGTGAGGAATCTAGGTGAGCTGAATCGTACAATTATGGAACATAATGAGGCATTCCAGCACTAGGTGCATGAACTTCAGCAAAGTCGCAAAAAAATGGAGAGCAACAACCATTCCCTTACGAAAAAAACGAGGAAATATCCACTGAGCTGGAGAGGGTGAAGAAACGGCTAGAAATGTCAGAGAAGGTATATTTGTTGGTAAATACTTCAGTTCATGTTATGATAAGTAGATTGCACAACTAATCTTGACATGTTGCAATAGTTCTTGAAGTAGTTGGCTGCTCCACGCACCTCAAAGAAGGAAAGGATCTCAAAGAAGAAGGTGTGTTAATAATAATACACATAACAACTTGTTTGTAATGTGATTATGTATGAAGTGAGCACTTTCTACCATACTTGTTAATAGAAATTGGACTCAACAAGTGCAAACTTTGAGTCATCTGGTAGTGATGAGAGGAGAACAACATCCTCAGATAGCAGTGAGGAAGAATACCAAGTTCAAAGGATAACAACAAATGTGAAGAAGAACCCACATGCAAAGAAGAAATTAATGTTATCTTTTTTGTTGACTACATTTTGTACAATAAATTAACAGCTGATGAGAAATTAAAATTTTAACAATAATTTGATTAATAGGGACCGAAGCATCCATCTTCACCGTCATCGTCTAGTAGTTCAGAGGAAGAAAGTGTTGAGGAGTCCTCCGAGAGCACATCACGTTCAAACTTGAACTTTGAATGCACTGTGAGTGAGGAGAATAAAGGAGGAAAATCAAAGAAATAAGGTGGCAGCAGCATGAGACTATTTAGAAAGCAAGAGTTGTCGTCGCCTTCTAGGGATCATCGAGACATGGAGAAGACAGCAATGGAGGTGGACCTCGGTGAGGCTGCAGAAAGGAGTTCTGAACATAATGAAGATTCGGTGGCTAAGAAAGCAACAAATGTAGAAATTGATTTGGCAGTAACAATAGAGAAGGGAGAGAAAAAAGATGAAGGAAAGGAAGATGTTACAACGCAAGCACTTTCTGAGAGGACATCTGTGAAGCTATCGGCATTAGTTGAGGTACCTTATTTTTGAAGAATTTATTTCTATGTACAAGCAAACCAACTGTTAGGATCTAAAATTTTGCTTAGCCAATTTTGCAGTCCCTTGCACCAGACGAAGTTGTGAGCTTTACTCCCCCAACCTTATCTGATAAAGAGGCAAAGGCAACTGCAAACACAAGTCAGAAAGCACAACTTCAAGATAAGGCAGAGGGAATCAAAGAAGGCAACCACCCCTAATCATCAAAAACTATGAAGGGGATTGAGATAGCCAACGAAGGAGGTCTAACTGAAGGGGTAAGCGGTGGTGAGACAGGTATGGAACAGTAAGGATTTCAGGGGAAACAAGAATAACCCATCAACACAACGGCAAGAGAAATGTAGCTATAATCATTTACATTAGCAGATGTCTCTTGAGTACTTCGTTACTAGAATAGAACATAATTTCCCTAGCATACTTCTTTTGTTGCTGTTATGGAAGAGACTTTATTTATGTAGCGTTCTTTATTTTGAATAGTGTACAAAAGACTTTAATGAATAGCATTTGGTTCATGTTTGTTTCGGTGAGTAATCTACTCCTTAGTGCATCGGAGTTCAGGCAACAACAAAAGGAAATGCAATCTCATTTGTAGATTCATAGGAATGGGAATTAGGTCCCTAAAGGTTTCAAATCACATGAATTGAACCACATGTAATTCTTGGCAATCCAAACTTGGACTTAATACGTTAATTTTTTTTTTTTGAGGATATACGTGAGATCGAAGTAAAGTTTGTATGCAACAAATTAAAAATTCATAAATGAAGAAATTAATGTGATCTGAATTTCATATTATCGAATCAACTTAATAAACAATACTTTTATGCGAATGTTAGTGGAAAAATGCTTTTGCAGTTGTCAGATAAGAGCATCTTCAAGTAAGCTACCATCGTGTACAAATTGAGGTGGCGAAATCATATGATATCATAGCAATCTACTAACGTTATATTAGTAGTCCAAGAGATTATATGTGACACCTGTCCTCCAATTATTAATAGGTGCAACGATGGACTCCAGAGATTCTACGACAACAACAAGTGACAAATGTGGTAACATTTCAATTGTTAGTGGACTTTTTGAAGAAATGGCAATGTTGCAAACTATCGAAGCGGAGGAGAAAGAAATTGACATGTGTTGTAATATGGTATTCGATGAGTTGTCAGATATCAAGCATAATCAGACGCTTTTGTAGAGGGTAATACAAAGAATGAAGATGACATAATAGACCATGTTATCAAATATAAAAAAGACCATGTTATTAAATATACTTTTACGAAACTAATATTTGCTTTTTTCCCATTGAAGTTCAATGAAAAAGTCCTTCCACAAGCAAGGGATCGAGAAGCAGGTGGGACCAATATGGCTAAAGGAACAACTCCAAGGACTAGATCTCTAGTCAAGAGAATCAAGGAGAGAACTATGAAGGGGAAATGACTTCAAACTGAGAAATGAAGGAAGTTAATTCTAAACAAACCAATGCAGTTGGGAAAGTGTTCAACTGCTAACATGGGAGACGTTAACGACGAAACCACATATGTCAAAATGGAGGAGGCAAAAGAAGTTGCAGTTGGTAAATTATTAGAGACAAAAGGGGGAAGCTTAAAGGAGAACAAAAGAAATGAAATTGATAAGGAGTTGTTGAAAGGTGATTCCGATCAAGATCTGATGATTATCAACCACCTAATTGAGAAGGACAAGTCAGTGGATGTACAGGTCTGGGTAAAGTTTGAGTATGCTATCATGCTGAAGCATCTTGTTCGTATGATTGAGGTTGAAGACAGGATTCACTATACAGTATGTGAAATAAAATGGAGTTTTGGGGACAAATATTTATATTTACCTTGCAAGTAATAAATTCTATGTCATTTTCAGGTTGTAGATTCATTAATTGAAATGCTGCTAGAATTACAACCAAGACCATTCAACGGCTATGGTGTTAGAATTCTGCCAATGTCAATATCTCGGACAATTGGGAATGATAATTTCTAGAAAACCAGAGACCTCTTTTATGCAAAGAATTCTATTCTTCTAGATGCAAATTTACTGCTTCTTTCACTTGAAACTAATGACGAGTGGCACCTAGTAGTTGTATAGTTGAAAGAGAAACATGTCATTCATTACAGCTGCAATCCAATGCTTGAGTTTGATTGCTGAAATGACCCGCCACCCTTGGGATATTTAAGACATCTGAGAGATTGATCAGACGTCTGGATTGAGGGTCGAACGTCTGAAAGTAGGGTAAAACTATACGTTCGCTTGCTTCCAGCGTGTAGGGGTCACGCATGCTTCTTTTTCTTTTTTCCCCTCCATTTTCCTCACCCAAACCCTAACCTCCTCCTCTATTTAAACCCCTCCATCTCCATTCCACCCCCACCACTCCAACCACCGCCACCTTCACCTTTCCCTTGCGTCAGTGACCTCCACCTTCTCGGCAAGGAGGGAGAGCGAGGTAGAGCGGGGGAGAGCTGGGGAGAGCGAGAGTGAGGGAGTGAGGGGGGGGGAGTAAGGGGAGAGTGAGGGTGAGGGAGTGAGAGGAGCGTGTGGGAGAGGAGGTGCGGCAGAAGAGCCCGCGTGCGGGGAGTGCCACGCTGCAGGTGTGGCGGCGTGAGCTTGAGGAGGAGGAACTCAAAGGGGAGAGCTCTAGAGAGGTTCGCGGAGCTCGCGAGCTCAAACTAGAGGAGTTAGAACCGTGTGAGGAGGGGGAGCTCGCGAAGGGAGCGTCACGACCTCCTGAGGCGGCTGACATAGCAGCTACAAGTGGCGCAGAGGAGTTTGTGCGGAGGAGAAGGATCATGAGAGGGAGTTTTGGATACTGGCTTTCTAGTATCAGATGTCTGGGACATCGACTAGATGTCTGGAGAAGTATCGAGACGTTCGGAGCTGAAGCCGAACATCTGAAAGCACATTTCTCGCACGGAGGTACATGTTGTCTGCACAGGTCTGCCCATGCAGACTGTGATGTAGGTTTCCCTTGGCTGAAAATGGGTTTGCATCTTCGTACGTAGGTGCAGGGCATTAGAAAGGCGCATGGTGCGCCTTTCCAGGCAACTTTTGGACATCTGACCACATTGCCAGACATCCGACGGTACTTCTAGACGATTGGAAGGAGGGTCGGACATCTAGGACTTCCCCCAGATGGATTGCAGAGGAGTCCGGACGTCTGAGGCAACTGTAGGAAGTGAGAGGTATGATTTGACGTCTTTTAAGACGTCTAGGACTAGTCCCAGATGTCTGATTTTGGACAGTAATCGTGTTTTTGGCCCGTTTAGGGCCCAAACAAAGTTGGTTTTCTGCAAATGAAGTACCATTGTTTTCCACTCGAGTTTCTCTATGTGTTCGTGTTGGGTACCTACCGTTTTAAGCTCATCTAATGTAAATTAGTCGCTGATACAGGTTACCATCCGATGGTGTGTTCAGGGCCCACAAAGACGGCGAGATCTGCGGCACAGGCCCCCATTCCTCCCGTGATACCCGGTAGAGTGGTTTAATTCAGTTGTTAATATTTAAATAAGAATGTACTTTCTTGGAATAATTGGATCGAACTCTAGGATGTGGAATGAACGCTAGGGTAGAAATGTATGAGCCTGTTTTGAACAGTATTGTTTACTTGATGCATGTTTAAAATAAATTTCTAGCAAACGGTATTGGTGTAATTATGAGATGCATGTTAGAATATGAGTGCCTGTATGTAAATGAGAAAGTGAACGGTGAAACTAAAAGTTGCATGTAAACGGTTGAGGATTAAATTGTGAAAACACGAGCTGCCTGTATATGGATGAGGAACGAGTTATGAAACATGAGATCTAAATGTGGATAAATGAGATGGATAATGAGCATGAACCCTACGGGGAATTAGAAGTAGAACTCCTGTGTATGAAAGGAATATGGAATGCAGACGGAAAGTGAGTTTGCCCTTGTGTACGCAGTACCAAGGAGCACAGTGGTTCTTTTAGTGTAGAGCGGAGCTAGCCTCCCTTGGGTTGAGACCTGGGGTTAGGATTGACCACTCTACACCGACTCTTGTAGGCCCTCGTGTACGTGGTACCGAGGCATGCTACTAGTGTATGGAGGGGGCAAGCCACCCCACGGGGCCCGGGGTTAAGCTAGCCACCCTACACCGACTTTGTTAGGCCCGCTGAGCAAACCAGGGTAGTCAGACGAGGGTACGTGGACTGTGGAGGGGAGAGACTCCTGTTCTGAGAGGGCAAGGCCCTATACTGTTCCGTGTTGTACTTTGGGCGTACCCGCTAGCGGAAATGACTGACCGCGTGTCAATGCGTGGTAGCTACCCGTGCACTTATCACGCATGTCGTAGTCACCGCTACGTCTCGACAGTGACCTCGGGGTTGTTGACTGGGTGTAGGACTACCACGGGGGACTCTCTCAGCCAGAAGAGCACCACGTGTACCTTCTACTCCATGGAAAAGACTGTAATCGAGATCGTTCCCGTGAGGAACAAGCAAGATCAAGAAATACTTGGATCCTTTGTGAAATAAATGAACCAGAAACACATAGATGAGATAAATAGAAATGAGAATAAAACCTAACTGTTTATTTTACTTTACTTACACATAAATAATGTAAACACCACTCTACTCAGCGTTTGGTGACTCTGTCTTTTCGTAACCCTGTTCAGGACCAGGAGTTGTGCAGCCCGAGTTTCAGCTGTAGAGGGAGCTGGGCCCCGCCGAACCTAGCCGTAGTAGTAGTTTCCTTTCCAGCTCTTTGTTTTTGTTGTAGTTGTGAGTACTATACCTTTGAGTTACTGTTCTTGTTACTTTATGTTCTCTTTCCGTTGTTGTTGTGGTGGCATGTACTATTTTGAGATAATTTACTTTACTTTCCTATTTCATTTTTCCTTCTGCTTAGTTATAATGCATGTGTGTGAATGTGGTTTATTTCCTACTTTTGGTTATTTCTCGTTGACGACTAGGTCTTGGGATTAGTCGAGACAAGCTGGTCTCGGGTCTTGTAGGGATCCAGGAATCGGGTCGTAACAATTGCCCAATCATCCAACATGCAAGATCGGTGGTACGGAACTCAATTTGCTAATCAAATCAACTCAATAATATAGGAAAGGGACATCCTAGCATAATAATTTCTTTCATACATGTGCAAAAGGTAGGATTCCTACAGCTTTATTTGAAGAGATTTCGACAAGAACCGGATGGAAAGTGAGATTTCAGCATTTTCACAAAGTATCCCTTCCATTTCGTAGGTACAAAATTTCATGATGGTGTTTATTTGATCTGATTCATCAATTGCATCTAGAGAGGGTTTCCAAAAATGAACTCAATGGCAAATGAAAAAGTGCACAAATACAGGTTGCACATGTTGCTAAAATTGATAAAGTCAAGATACTTCGTGACACCAATCACATGATGCAACCCAAAATATCTTAGGAAATGACTTTTTGGGAAATACATGGAGCTATTGATAAAATTGCAGAGTGCAGGTAATTTTTAGCAAGTTAGGTAACTTATATATTAAATAGCAACCGTGCATGTTTATTTTTTTTGGGGTGAACAAATATGCAACAACATTATGGGGATTGCTTAAGTTAAAGCATTGAACAAACATATGGTGGTTGATGAGAACCTCATCATGAACCCTAACTAGCATAATCTAACCTAGGTATGCAAGAAAAAGCTCCTACATAACTCAAAGAAAGGCTTAACTCAGAGAATTCTGAGTTTAAGAAGAAAACAAGTCATAAGGGGTAAAAATGCAATTTCACCAACACAATCTGCAAACAGGGTAACTCAGGGTCCAAACATAGGTCAAACAAACCAAATAAGAAGGAAAGTGGGATGATCTGATCCAACATGGGCTACAACAATTCCAAGGAATTAAATGACATTGTATAACCCTAAAACAAACCCACTTCAATTCACGAGGTTCGAGGTAGGGTAAAAATCAACTAAGCCTCTAAAATTCATAGAAAAAAAATCTATAGGGTTTAGAACCTTCAATTTGGCCTTAGAAACCCATTTTGACCTACATTGAGAACCATGCCCAATTAATGATTTAATTTGGGTTTTCAAGTAAATTGGCCAGTCAAACAAGGTCTGACCTAGAAAAAAAATTCACCATTAAAATCCTTAGGTCCAATTTAGTCATGCATAAAAACTTGAGCCTAAGAAGAGACCTCCTTGACCAAGTTTGCAATTTGGTCCTCATCATTTACTTTTTGACCTTCAACTTTCGAGACCCTTGCATTTTGGCCCCTAATTTCCTCGTCGTTATTTGCATTTTGGTCCCTCCTGCAAGTTTCTGCGCAGCACCATGCTCCGGCGACTTTGCATGGAGCATGGTGCCGCGCAGGGTGAGGGGGACGTCCTGCAAAGAGAACGCGGAGTTCCCTGCGATGTCTGCTGTCGCAGGGACTCGGCCATGCCACCTGACGATGCCCACACCTTCCGTGTGAACGCGTGGAAGGTATGGGTCTCGTCTCTGACCATACTCCGGCGAGGGACGCACGTCGTCTCCTTGCGTCCGACCCTCCGCCACCGCCTTTATAAAGACCAACATCGCTAGCCAGTTCTGGCAGCTTGGTCTTGACGGAGAATACCTCATCCCTTCCTCTCTCCCCACTTCGACAGGAACCCACCAGCTCTGGCGGCTCCTCCTCCTCCTTCTCGTCACTCTACTGCAATACCAGCAACAGAGTCCCCTGCACCTGATCTCCCCGCGTCGCGCCGCACCAAGCGCGCGCCTCCCTGCCCTCTTCATTGCCGCAGCTCTCTCCCTCTAGGTGTTTCTTCTCCGGCAACAGTAGGTACGGCTGCCTGCCTCTCCGGCCCCCCTTCTTCCCTGTAGGTAAGTAACAGTTATTTCCCTTCCTCCCCTCTTTCTTTTCCCCTACTTGTTTTGCTTGATCGCCCTACGCCCATGCCTGACCACCTTCATCTTCCCCACCTCCAGCCACTCTCCGGCGAGTCGTTCCCGTCATCCCACAACCCCATAAGACTCGCCAACTGCACCAAAAGCTCCGCCTCACCTCACCAAACACCCTCCGCCCCTCCACTGCCATTCCACACCTCCACAACGACCCCCTAACAAACCCATTTTTCCGACTACAATCCGACCTAGGGCTACCGCCATACACCGCCTCACGCCTCGCCACCACCCGCACTGGCTTCGCCGCACTCCGACGAAGCTCCCTGCATCTTCTGACTGGGCCGAGAGGCCGTATTCCTGCTTTCAGGTCACGCCCCCTTCGCCGGCATTGCTGGGCAGGTGAAGCTCCTTCACCTACAGTTGCAGCTTCGATCTTGCCCAGGCGCTGGTCCCAGGTCGCGCGGAGTGTCTCTGCGAAGACACCCAGGTCTGCAACTGAGGCAAACCCCTCGCGAGTTGTTGCAATTGCCTGCAGCCTCCTCGCCTGCGGACGCCAGTCGGGAGGTGGGACTTTAGTCCCACCTCGAAAGTGCGTGGCTCAGTGCCCGCACATAAATTGTAAAAGTGTTTGAGGCTATTCGCCTTCGAACACAGGGGTCAGGTCCCTCACGCACGTGCTCACCACGCGCTCGCCCTCGCCCGCGCTCACGCCTCGCGGGTCTGGACAAGATCCGAATACCCGACACTGCGCACACCTCGCCCACCACCGCACGCCGGTGGGCCTGGTCCCGGGCGCGATACCCGTACCTGAATACCCGGCTCTGGGAGAGCGATCTATGAGAGAAATCTGAGAAAGAGAGAGACGCGGGGAAGGGTAGGGGTAGGTTTTGCTCTGACCAGTTGTGTGAGTGTGCAGGAGCAGAAGAAGAAGCGGCGAAGGAAGAAAGGAAGGAGAAGAAGGGAAGCACTGTAGCTAACCTGCAGCTAAGTCGTCTGACCACTACATTAGACAACGGTTGAGCAACGGCCAGAGGAGATAAAGCAGAGAAGATGGAAGAAGAAAAGAAGAAGACTCTGCAGCTGAAGAGAAGAGAAGAAGACAAGACGAGCAGAAGAAGAAGACTTGGCCGCAAGAGAAAAAGAAATCAAAAGAAAGAGAAAGAAAGAAATAGGAAGAAAAGAGAAGAAAGAAGAAGAGAAGAAGACAGGACGAGCAGAAGAAGAAGACTAACAGCCAGGAAGAAAAGAGAACAAAAGAAGAAGAAGAAGAAAGAAGAAGTGGGAAGAAGACAGCAAGCACAAAAAGAAGAAAGAAGAAGGCACAGCCGTGAGAGAAGAGAAGAAGAAGAAGAAGCCAAGACAAAAAATTCTCTCTCTCTCTCCCCCTCTCTCTTGCTTATTTTTGTAATCCAATAGAGAAACTTTGTACTTCTAGAATTCCAGTAGCTCCCTGAGTTCGACCTCGGGAAAACTATTTCCGAGTTAAAAAAAATCTGTTGTAATGACAGCCGTAGCTGTCTTGTCTTATGCTATAACGACTGTACTATAATAAACACAAAGCAACACCGCGATTTGCCATTTTCACTTGGCGCCGTTGCCGGGGAGCAACGGCTATTCTAGAAGTTTTGAACTCTTTATTTAAAAAATTGCTAATCTTTTTCTCTCTTGTGTGCAGGTAAAGGAAAAGAATTGGAAGAGCAGCCGCACAACAAACACTCCAACAAACAGGTAATCTTCATCAACCCTCTCCTAACCTCCCTTGAAATCTAAAAAGAAACGAAAAGAAGAATCAACTTCGGGCTACCTGTGTTATACTTAGTAACTCATCAAAGTTGCCTAATTTTTCATTTCAACACATTTTAACTGTCCATCCAATTAAGGTAACTAGGGCTAAAACCTTCTTGATTGAGCCCTAGTTACTAAATTTTTGGCAACTAAAATGGACCAACTAGAGCCAACTCAAGGATTGAAAAGCTAGGGTTTTTAGTGACACACCTTCTATTAACAAAGAAAAGATCTTCCCAAAAAGAGGTGTGCCTAAACCTTGTTTGAAAAGATCTATACAAGAGGAACCCTAAGCAAATCAGGCTCTTAAATCCATTTGAACCTTAAAAGAAAGGACCCAAAAGCTCTCAAAAGGAACAAGAGTGAAGTTGACCCCTTGGGTCAATCGACCTTAAAATTAGGTCACTTTTTCACTCAAAATACTTAAAAGTTCAAGTGGAACCTTAAACACCTTGATCTTAAAGTAAAAGAGGTAGACTTAAGAGGTCAAGGTCCCCATTCTAGTCTACCTGGAACCGTAGTGACAAGAGAGGTCGGGTGGGGGAAACCCTGTAACCCGTGGGGACACTCTACCATGTAGGGGTCTTCGCGGGACTCACCCTCTCTGGCTGCCCAGGTAATTCTCAGGTGGACGATCTTTTTGATCAAGGGGTCCATCTGCCCCGCACCTCTATAGTCATCCAACAATTTTTGGGTGTCTCGATTGGGTCCAACACCTTGTAAACTCATCTATTCCAACAGTGCATGTACGGTAGGAGGTCCTTAAGACCACCCTTAAGACCTCCTTTAGAATTTCACTCTCGTCAAGGCTAAGCCTCGACGCCCGTGTTTGTGCAGCAGCCCCACCACATTATCTCTCATCTGGTTCAGAACCAAGCTCTTCTTCTTCCCCCATCATGGCTCAGCCAGTTGAGGAAGAAAACAATCTGGAGCACCAGCTCCAGTGACTCAATGACCTCTTCCAAAATTTTGTGCACCCACCGCAGCGTCCTATGATGCGGGACCATTATAATCCTGCTGCGGTGGCCATTGAGCCTTGAGTCAGAATCTCGGCTGGAGGACCTGATTCCGAATTAAAGCCCAATATGATTCATGCTATACCTAAATTCCATGGGCTTAATTCCGAAGATCCCTTCCAGCACATCAAACAGCTGAAGCATCTGGCCCAAACTTTTGGGTCAGATGCACAAAATCAGGACATTCTCCTTATGAAGATGTTCTCCTTCTCTCTTATGGACAAGGCCGCTCATTGGTATCAAACTCAGACCCAGCCAATCAACACTTGGGAGGAACTTCAGTCCAAATTTTTGAAGAAGTTCTTTCCCATTGGTCGGACCAATGCCTTGCACCATCAGATTACTCACTTCACTCAGCAAACAGGGGAACCTCTCCATGAGGCATGGGATCGCTTTCAGGATCTCATGAGAAAGTGCCCCCATCACGAAGTTCCTAAATGGGAACAAGTCCAGTCTTTTTACTAGGGACTCCGTGAAGACATCCGCCTTTTCGTCAATGCAACCTGCGGAGGAAATATCATGGGTCAACATGAGGACACCGTGTGGGAGATTCTCGAAAACATGTGCGAGAACTCCATCAACAATGACTCCATGGGATTATTCGACAGGACGAATACCCGCGCATCGACGAACCTTAGGGGAGCACATGAGACGTAGGGCCTGTCCGCATTAGTCAACCTGGAACTAATGGCCAGTCGATTGGACAAGATCTCAATCATTGAAAAGAAGGTGGATGAGCTGACTCAGCACTTGAAGCGAGCCACCTCTGCGCATAGCTCCTTTGCACAGCCTCCTTCCACATGGGAAACTATGCAAAACATTCTCCACCAATCTTCTCCTGGGATGGATCCATACCCATCCCCATCTGCTTCTCAGATCGGAGGGTCATCCGATCCCTTCTATACCAGCCCAGGGAATTCCATTCCCCCTTTCTCTGATTCTCTGGAGGTTCCTCAGACCTGCGAGGACCTCAACGCCATCCAGAACGACCCATTCTCCAACACCTACAACCCTGGATGGTGAAACCATCCCAACTTTCAGTGGGCAGGAAATTCCCAAACCCAACGACCACCCTTTCAGTCACGCCCACAACCCCCTCATCCTTACCAGCCGCCTCAGTTTCGGCCCAACCCTACTTATCCATCAGGGCCAAACCAGGATCAAATGTCCCTTATCCTTCAGACTCTGGCTGACATTCAAAGAACGAATGCGGCTATCCAAAAACAACACAAGGACGAACTTACAGAGGTCCGAAATCAACCGGCCCAGTTGGCAAATTCTCGCCAGCCAGGCACACTTCCTTCCCAACCTCTTCCTAACCCGAATAACGTGCCAACACAGCGGCCCGTTATGAACCCAAACCCAGGCCAAGCCCACATGATTTATCAGGCCCCCTCTGTTCCTTCACCCGACGGGATGGAGGCTTCCACTTCTTTTGCAGGCTATCCGCAACAACCCATCTTACCCAATCCCAACCAAAACCAGGCAGGACTTAATTCCGTGACAACCCGTAGTGGTAAGGAATCCCAAGATCCACCTTATCCAAACCACTCCAAGCATGGTAGTGATCCCAAGCCTAGGACGGTAATCCAGGACGTTCCTATCCCTGTCCCAGATCAAAGACCTGGACCTACCCTAGAAGAACCAACAAAGGTTCCGTTTCCCGAGGCCTTGACCAAGGGAAAGAAGACTACCAAGCCCATGGCACCTGAGGAGGACCTGGTCAAGCTCTTTGAGCAGGTCCACATAAACATCCCCTTGATGGATGCAATCCGCCACGTACTGGCTTACGCACGATTCTTAAAGAATGTGTGTACACCCCAGCGTAAGCCGCGAACCAAAAGTGGGAGTCCAATTGTACTGTCAGAGCAAGCCAGCTCTGTAATCCTAAGCAAACTCCCACCCAAGGCTAAAGATCCTGTTACTCCCCTGATTTCCTGCAAGATAGGTGATACCCAATTTGATAGAGCATTGATTGACTTGGGTGCTTCCATAAATCTGATACCCACATCCTTACTTAACCATCTAGAAGAATCTGAGTTAAAACCAACTGAGGTGACATTACAATTAGCAGATCGATCTATAAAGTCACCAAAAGGGATTCTCAAGGATGTTATTGTAAGAGTACGGGATTTCTACTTTCCTGTAGACTTTATAGTCTTAGACATGGACGCACCTGAAAACCCTAGGGATACACCGATCATTCTAGGGAGACCTTTCTTGGCTACAGCAAGAGCTAACATTAGCTGTGAGGAGGGCCAAATAGAGCTAAAATTTGGAAATCAAATCCTGAAAATTGATATATTTAGGGCCCAACAAGGAATCAATTGCGGTGTCATCGAATAAATTTGTGACATTAAGGCTTTGGTTGATGAAACACACTTTCAGAATGACCTAATTATACCTCATCAACCGCAATAGGATCTTGACCCACAAACAGAGGAGTCAAAACCAGATTTAGACGAACCAATAGCTCCTACCCTTGAACCTCACATCTATTCTGAACCACCCGCTGCTGTTGATAACCCCATCCGTGAACTAAAGCCCCTTCCTGATCACTTGAAATACATCTTTCTGGGTTCTAATCAGACCCTTCCTATGATTATCAATTCCAAGCTCAATCCCGAACAGGAATCCCGTCTGATTGCTGTCCTCCAGCAACATCGCAGAGCCATTGGATGGACTCTCGATGATCTGACTGGAATAAGTCCCTCTTATTGTACTCATCATATTTATTCTGAAGAGGGCGCACGACCTTTTCGTGAAATGCAGAGACGCTTGAACCCAAATCTGCAGGAGGTCTTGAAAAAGGAGATCATCAAGTGGTTAGATGCAGGGATCATCTACCCGATCTCCGATAGTCATTGGGTGAGCCCATTTCAGGTTGTACCTAAAAAGGCAGGGCTCACCACCATAACGACTGAAATCGGAGAAGTCATTCCTACCCGATTAGCCAACTCGTGGAGAGTCTGTGTAGATTACCGATGACTCAATTCCTCCACGAAGAAAGATCATTTCCCACTACCTTTCATTGATTAGATTCTCGAGAAAATAGCGGGAAATCGATTCTTCTGCTTTCTTGACGGGTACTCCGGTTACAACCAGGTGGCAATCCATCCTAAGGACCAAGAGAAGACCACGTTCACCTACCCCTTCGAAACGTACGCATTCCGAAGGATGCCTTTCGGTCTTTGCAATGCACCCGCGACTTTTCAGTGGTACATGCTTGCCATGTTCTCAGATATGGTAGGTGACTATCTGGAAGTCTTCATGGATGACTTTTCAGTTTTTGGAGCATCATTTGACGATTGCCTCCAACACTTGGTTCAAATACTCAGGCGGTGCATCGATGTGAATTTGGTTCTTTCCTGGGAAAAGAGCCATTTCATGGTGCCTGAGGGAATTGTCCTGGGACACTTGATCTCGGAGAAAGGCATCCAAGTGGATCGAGCTAAGGTTGATCTAATCTCTCGCCTTCCTATGCCTAGCTCGATTAGGGACATCCGTTCTTTTCTAGGGCACGTCGATTTTTATCGTCGTTTCATTCCTGATTTCTCGAAAATCGCGTGCCCCTTGACTACTCTTCTCGCTAAGGATGTACCCTTTGAAATATCCAAGGAGTGCACACTAGCCTTTGAAAACCTTCGTGACCGAGTCACCCAGGCACCTATCCTACAATCTCCTGATTGGTCTCAACCCTTTGAGATCATGTACGATGCGTCTGATTTCGCTGTAGGAGCGGTCCTGGGGCGGAAAGCTGACGGGAAACCCGTTGTCATCTACTACGCTAGCAAGACACTTGACGAGGCTCAGCGTAACTACACGGTTACGGAGAAAGAGCTACTAGCCGTAGTATTTGCCCTTGAAAAATTCCGATCGTATCTCCTGGGTTCCCACGTCATCATCTACTCAAATCACACGGCTGTGAGGCATCTCCTTGCCAAGAAGGACGTGAAGCCCTGACTAATCCGATGGATCTTGCTGTTGCAAGAATTCAATCTCGAGATTCGCGACAAGGCGGGAAGGCAGAATGTGGTAGCCGACCATTTGTCCCATCTTCCTTCTGAGATTATCAACCCTTCCGGACCCATCACGGAACATTTTCCTGATGAACACCTGCTGACTATTGGTACTAGCCTTCCATGGTTTGCTGATATAATAAACTACTTGGCATCTCATTAGATCCTGTCTGATTGGCCGAAGGCCAAGAAAGACAAATTGCACTCTGATGTCAAATATTACATTTGGGAAGTCCCGTACCTCTTCCGCATAGGTGCTGATCAAATCATCCGAAAATGTGTTCCGGAAGAGGAAGTCAACAATATCCTCTCTTTTTGCCATGACCAAGCATGCGGTGGCCATTTCTCTGGACGTAAAACCGCATCAAAAGTCCTCCAGTGTGGCTTTTACTGGCCCACACTGTTCAAAGACGCATACAGTCACTACAAGGCATGCAGTCGTTGCCAAACTTGAAGGTTCCAACACTACTAGGAGGGGTGAGATCAGCGTGACGTAATAAATGCGGAAATAAAATATAAAGCAATCTCACCAAAGAAAACCAATCACACAAAAAGACAATCACACAAAGAACACAAGAATATTTAGGTGGAAACCCAAACTGGGTGAAAACCACCACCTAACCCTCTCGAGTTAGGATTTTCCGATCAACCTAGTTGATCAAATCCACTAACCGAATCACTTTAAAACGAGGGTGATTCAGCCTCAGTACAACCACGCTACAAGTACGAGGGTAGCGTTCCTCAACCCCTTCTCTCCACGAGAAGGATTTTGTCCCACGAAGGAGACGGGAATTCGCAAAGCGAATACCCAACCAAAAGACAAAGATAAAATAAACAACAAGTCCTATAGAGCCAACAAAAAAATTATGAATCTAGCTTCTATAGGAATAAGGAAACTCCCCTTTGCAAGGAGTGCATTGAGTTGGTGACGCGGTGCGTGTGCCACGCAACGGCGCAACTTCGCTCTCGTAAACAACGGCGGGAGAGCGGGTGCGCGAAGCTTGATGCTCTCTAGAGAATGGAACTAGAGCTTGGAGAGCAAGGGCTTCTCTTGGACACAAAAGAGTGGAACTAAGCTGCTTAGGTGTGTCTCTTGTTTCTCTTAGTGTGTATCTTGTGTCTCTAAGTGTATATTTGTGTTGCAAAGGTTCCCCTCTATTTATAGAGGCCTTAGGAAGGCTTTGGAAGGCTTAGGAAGGGTTCTATAGCCGTTGGGTGCAAAGCCCAAGAGAATCAGGCCGAAATCAGGATAATGATTACATTTGACAGGGTGATCAGACGTCTAATTCTGTCATCAGACGTCTGGAAGGCCACTTTAAGACGTCTGATTTCAAGGTCAGACGTCTGATTCTATGCGGGTTTCCTCCTGACTTGAATCAGATCTAAACAGGGTTTTTGCGCAAGTCCATCAGACGACATACAGGACGTCTGGCACTATGTCTGGACGTCTGGAAACCTACTTTTACTGTGGGAATTGATTTCCAAACGTTGCAACGGCTAGAAAATCTTTGAGAAGAGATTTTGGGTTAGCCGAGGTAAAACGGTCAATTATCAGACGTCTGGACAGTCCTATGGACATCTGATAAGGCTCTAACGGTCATATCCTTGGGTGCCTGCTAAGCTAGCCAACGGTCCACTATCTGGACGTCTGGCAAGTCCATCAGACGTCTCCTAAGACGTCGGGTATTAGGTCTGGACGTCTGATTTCATCAGACAGAAATAGCTATCTCCAGCCTAACAGATATCAGACGTCTGAAAAAACAGTCAGACGTCTTAAAATACTTTATCAGACGTCTGATTTGGGAATTAGACGTTTGCAAGTGCTGTTTGAACCCTATATTGGTTTTCTAAGTATTCTACAGAAAACCTAAGTATCCTAGGGTTGTGCCGGTGTTCTTAGGACTACTGTTAGGGTACTTTGAGGCTCTTTAACATAATATTCTAAGGAAAATAAAAAGAGCAAGAAAATAAAGACAAGAGATACAAGAAAGGATTAAAAAGAATCTATCCTATTCTTCTTGTCTTCTATCTTCAATCTGTCGCTCCACGCGAACCTCCTCTGTTCTTCATTAAGCTCCTCCAATCCATCCTAGATGCGAGCTCGAGTTCCGTCTAAACACGTCCACATTTGCAATTGACCTGAAATCTAGGACTCAAATTGCAAATGTTAAATAACACGTGTTTTGTTATCATCAAAACAAATGATCGTGGTGCTCTAGCATGCACTGGAGGAAGTCAACAATATCCTCTCTTTCTACCATGACCAAGCATGCGGTGGCCATTTCTCTGGACGTAAAACCGCATCAAAAGTCCTCCAGTGCGGCTTTTATTGGCCCACACTGTTCAAAGACGCATACAGTCACTGCAAGGCATGCAGTCGTTGCCAAACTTTGGGCAACATTAGCCATCGAAACATGATGCCTTTGCAGCCGATTCTCGTATGCGAAATCTTTGACGTTTGGGGGATTGATTTTATGGGCTCCTTTCCTGTTTCAGATGGTTTCGAATACATTCTGCTAGCTGTGGACTACGTGTCCAAATGGATCGAAGCCATACCGACCCGAACCTGTGATCACAAAATCGTTCTCAAATTCATTAATCAAAGCATTTTCTCAAGGTTCGGGATTCCTCGTGCTATAATCTCAGATGGGGGGACCCATTTCACAAATGCTCAGTTTAGGTCACTGATGACCAAGTACGGGGTGTCTCACCGAATCTCTACTCCTTATCACCCCCAGACTAATGGTTTAGCTGTGCTATCAAATCGGGAGATCAAGAAAATCATGCAGGTCACTGTTCGACCTGACAGGAAGGACTAGTCGTCCCGACTTCTGGAAGCCTTGTGGGCCTATAGGACCGCCCACAAAACCCAATTAGGCATGTCTCCCTTTAGACTGGTATATGGGAAGGCATGTCACCTTCCCATCGAACTGAAGCATAAAGCCTATTGGGCAGTACGGAACTGTAATCTAGATCTTTCGAAGGCTGGAACCCACAGAAAGCTTCAAATCAGTGAGATCAATGAATTACGCCTGGACACGTATGAGAACTCGCGAATCTACAAGGAGCGGGTTAAAGCCTTCCATGACAGGCATATCTTGAGAAATATTTTTCATCCTGGTCAGAAGGTCCTACTCTTTGATGCCCGACTCAAACTTTTCCCTGGAAAGTTGCTATCCAAGTGGGTCGGACCATACTTGGTCCGACAGGTTTTTGGAAATGGAGCCATCGAAATCAGTCCGCTCAGCCACGATTCCGAACCTTTCATCGTGAATGGTTAGAGACTCAAGCCGTTCATTGATGTAACTTCTACTGATTTGGCTGAATCATCCTATATCCTCCATTCCCCTTGAGCTTATTGCGCCCAGCCGATGGAGTAAAACTCAGCGCTCAACGGGAGGCAGCTCGTCATTTTCCTTGAAAACCTAAAACCTTTTTGACACCTTTGTGCACTTAAGGTTCACCCTTTAACACAGCCGACTCCACCTCAGATGCTTGCATCTGGGATTAGAAATCGTTCGCAACAATCACCTCGACCCATTCACTCACCAAAATACCTGTCCTAAGGATTGAACTAAGCTAAATAAAAACCCCCCTAAGTCACAATGAGGACATTGCAAACCTTAGGCATGGGGGGTATGAAAGTGCAAAACTTGTAAGAAAAGGTTTTAAACAAAAAAATTCACATATGCCAAAAACACCATAAAAATTAAAATTTTTTTCGAAAAAGAATAAGAGAATAAGAGGAGAAAGGAAATTTTGTGAGAGAAGGAAAAGAAACAAAATGAAAAAGGAGCACAAAAATATGAGAAAAGAGTAATAGTCATTAGTAAGAAACTGAGGAATTGACCTAAGTTCTAGACCTCATTCAAGAAAAGAAATGAAAAGTGCATGATGAGATTAGTAAGAACGCAAACCTTAGGCATTCTCGGATAGACTCTTAGTACCCATTAAGATCTGGACACTCCTCAAGAGGTTGAGGAAAATGAAAAGCTTAAGTATTAGGTCAAAGGCTTGGGAGTATTTGGCCTCATTAACTAACTTTTGGTTTACGGGACTCAGTAACCTAAGCACCCTAACCTCTCACACAGCCTGGTTCAGTAAGCGTAAAAATCAAAATCACACAGAAGCGTCGCAAAATTCTGAAAAGAACACCTAGAGTAGGAGCGGCCGATCAACACAAGTTGATTTGGACAAGTTCCCAGCGCGGAGAGGTGGGAAATTCCCCTCGAAGATGCGTAACAAAATATCATCTCCTCGATGCTTGTCTCTTAGGATATTTACATATCCTACTAGGGGCATGTAAGCACTCTGCTGGTTCAGATTCCATGGATGGCATTATCACGAAGTGTCAATTGCCAGGGTCTGGATTCGGCCACGGAATACCATGGATGAGATTATCTCGAAATCTCAATAGCCAGGGTTCCGGGGGTTGCCATGGGCGATGCTATCTCAAATCATCGATTGCCAGGAACCCATGAGGATTGATGATGGGAACAAGGAATCTGATACAGACCGTGTTGAAAAGCCAATCCTAAGCTAGAAGTAAAAAGAAAAAGAGAGAGAAAACTCTCCAAACAGAAAAATCTTCTATCTCTCTCTCATACAAAACGCACTGCGAACTGAGCCAGGGCTAAAATCATTTCAAGCACGGGTGCTTTAACCACAAAGTCCAATAAACCTTAGGTTAGTTCTTGTGGGCCTTAAAAACCTTTACTAAGGACTGAGGGTGAGGGTAGACAGATCTGGATCTTGGTTGGTACTAGAGTACCTTTTAGGCCTATGGTCAGCATTCTGACCTAATCTAGGTTCAAATGACAAAAGCACTTATCTGAAACCATTAAGAACTTCATGGTCTAGAATAAAGGTTGAAACCTTAAGTTTTTGCCAATGGACTAGCAAAAGATAGGCATGGGGGTATGATGAGAACCTCATCATGAACCCTAACTAGAACAATCTAACCTAGGTATGCAAGAAAAAGCTCCTACATAAATCAAAGAAAGGCTTAACTCAAAGAATTCTGAGTTTAAGAAGAAAACAAGTCATAAGGGGTAAAAATGCAATTTCACGAACACAATCTGCAAACAGGGTAACTTAGGGTCCAAACACAGGTCAAACAAACCAAATAAGAAGGAAAGTGGGATGATCTGATCCAACAAGGGCTACAACAACTCCAAGGAATTAAATGACATTCTGTAACCCTAAAACAAACTCACTTCAATTCACGAGGTTCGAGGCAGGGTAAAAATCAACTAAACCCTCTAAAATTCATAGAAAAATAATCTCTAGGGTTTATAACCTTCAATTTGGCCTTATAAACCCATTTTAACCTACATTGAGAACCATGTCCAATTAATGATTTAATTTGGATTTTTACGTAAATTGGCTGGTCAAACATGGTCTGACCTAGAAAAAAAATTCACCATTAAAATCCTTAGGTCCAATTTAGTCATGCATAAAAACTTGAGCCTGAGAAGAGACCTCCTTGACCGACTTTGCAATTTGGTCCTCATCATTTACTTTTTGACCCTCAACTTTCGAAACCCTTGCATTTTGGTCCCTCCTGCAAGTCTCTGCGCAGCGCCATGCTCCGGCGACTTTGCGCGGAGCATGGCATCGCGCAAGGTGAGGGGGACGTCCTGCAAAGAGAATGTGGAGTTCCCTGCGACGTCTGCTGTCGCAGGGACTCGGCCATGCCACCTGACGACGCCCACACCTTCTGTGCGAACGCGCGAAAGGTATGGGTCTCGTCTCCGACCATACTCCAGCGAGGGACGCACGTCATCTCCCTGCGTCCGACCCTCCGCCATCGCCTTTATAAAGACCAACATCGCTAGCCGGTTCTGGCAGCTTGGTCTTGACGGAGAATACCTCATCCCTTCCTCTCTCCCCACTCCGACAGGAACCCACCAGCTTCGGCGGCTCCTCCTCCTCCTTCTCGTCACTCTGCTGCAATACCAGTAGCAGAGTCACTTGCACCTGATCTCCCCGCGTCGCGTCGCACCAAGTGCGCGCCTCCCTGCCCTCTTCCTCGCCGCCGCTCTCTCCCTTTGGGTGTTTCTTCTCCGACGACAGTCGGTACGGCTGCTTGCCGCTCCGGCCCCCCTTTGTCCCTGTAGGTAAGTAACAGTTATTTCCCTTCCTCCCCTCTTTCTTTTCCCCAACTTGTTTTGCTTGATCGCCCTACGCCCACGCCTGACCACCTTCATCTTCCCCACCTCCAGCCACTCTCCGGCGAGTCATTCCCGTCATCCCACAACCCCATACGATTCGCCAACTGCACCACAAGCTCCGCCTCACCTCACCAAACACCCTTTGCCCCTCCACTGCCATTCCACACCTCCACAACGACCCCCCGAACAAACCCATTTTTCCGACTACAGTCCGACCTAAGGCTGCCGCCATACACCGCCTCACGCCTCACCACCACCCGCACTGGCTTCGCCGCACTCCGGCGAAGCTCCCTGCATCTTCTGACTGGGCCGAGAGGCCATATTCCTGCTTTCAGGTCACACCCCCTTCGCCGCCATTGCTGGGCAGGTGAAGCTCCTTCACCTGCAGCTGCAACTTCGATCTTGCCCAGGCGCTAATCCCAGGTCGCGTGGAGTGTCTCTGCGAAGACTCCCAAGTCTGCAGCTGAGGCAAACCCCTCGCGAGTTGCTGCAATTGCCTGCAGCCTCCTCGCCTGCAGACGCCAGTCGGGAGGTGGGACTTTAGTCCCACATCGGAAGTGCGTGGCTCAGTGCCCGCACATAAATTATATAAGTGTTCGAGGCTATTCGCCTTCGATTACAGAGGTCAGGTCCCTCACGCATGTGCGCGCCACGCGCTCGCCCTCGCCCACGCTCACGCCCCGGGGGTCCGGGCAGGATCCGAATACCCGACACTGCGCACACCTCGCCCACCACCGCACGCCGGTGGGCCTGGTCCGATTTTGATTTTTAGTAGTTCAACCACTAGTTCGAACTGGTTGAACCGGTGATGACATCATCATTAGAACTGGACTGGGAAAAATCATACTAGTCATGCTTAGGTTTGGTTTGTATTGGTCTAACTAGGTTGAATCGGGTTAAACCAAAATTTAATATATAAAAAACTAAATATAACAATCACGAAACTAAAAGCATGCACCTAGTGGTTTGTCATTCCTCTTCTTTCAAATTACCTAATGATCAGGGTAAAGTCCTTAAGCAGGTATCATGGTCATCAACCAGTTACAATGATTTGTTTAATGGCATGAGGTGGCAGATGACAAGATACCAAAGATATAGCTTAAATGAACATGCACTTACAAGGATAGGCTTTTTGTTTGGTGTTGAGTTGGTAAGTTCTTTTTGGGATGAATTGTGAGATAAGTTGTCAACACCTCGCTTATACTTTTGTCAATAAAATAAACTTCTTGACAAACATAAGCAGCCAAATTCCATTTCCTTATGAAGAGTAGTAGCTTCGTCTGACATTTTATACTAGGTAGAGAGAGTTGCTATGCATAAGGAAGGTTAAGTACCAATGCTAATCAATCAAACTCAATTTGTATGGAATTTCACAAAAGCTTAATGCTCGCAACCCTCTCACATGATCCCATTTGAATATATGCATTTAAATTGATTATAATTCTATATCCCTAGCTGATATAGTATTAAAAGTTTGTCATGATCTATTTCATAGGAACCACTACTATCCATACTTCACACAATGCTGGATGGTTTTAATAATATTAAAAATGAGAGCCAGTAAATAAATGCATACTTACTGCATCCATTAAGATCTGAACATCCTAATCTAGAATATTTTGCCCTATCGTGCACAAGCTGATTTTTAGTTCTTATATATTTTTGTGTCCATTGTCTGTGCATCCATCTTTTGAAATAACTCCTTTATATCAGTGTTGAAGCGGAAAATCATCACAAAAAGGTTGAGTTTTGAAAATTCATCCTTGTAGTGTGATTTACGAAGCAATCCGTCAACAAATAAATTTTACCGAAACTCAAAAAGAATTTCAGGTCGAACACAGGGAGGCTACATCAATTTCAAATCTGCGATTATATTTTTTTTGTTGTTTTTGTTTAGAAAGCGAGATAATCACAATGAATTCGATGAGAGAGAGAGCAAATACTTTATAATATGAATGATGTTTTACAACTAGAAAGCAAGAAATATTACAGGTAGAAAGTAGGAAATATTACAACTAGAAAGCAGTAAAATATACTCTAGAAAGCAGTAAAGAGAAAGGAGGTGAGAAGTTATCCTCCTTGATGGCTGCTTCGAAGGTGAGTCAGACGGGGCGACGCCTGAAAGATGGAAGGTGCAGACGGAAGACAGAGAACGAAGCAGGAAGAATAGGGGTCGTGACAGGGCGTCGTCGTCGCGGGATCCACTTCTGGAATGGGGACGAGAAAAACTTTGATTTTAATTCTAAAGGAGCATCCCGGGTTTGGGACAAGCTTCTTTAGAGCTTTGGAGAGGGAGAGAGGTGAAGGAAGGGATGATTGAAATGTGGGGGGCGTAGGCCTTTTTATAGGTGTAGATGTTGGGGGCAAAAAGGTCATTTCAAGTCAAAAGCATTAATTCAGGGTCTTTAGTGACAAATTTAAGGGTCACTAATGCCCCTGAATGTGGGCGTAGGTTACGCACGCGTTGCCCCCTCCTCTTCCACGCTCAAAACACACATCCACGTTCAAAAATCCTTAGTTGTCCGATCGCGAGATCGGATGGCTTAGAATCCATCTTGCCTGCACCTTGATAGCACCCCACCACGCACCAGCATGCGATCGGGCGTTTAAATGTGCGTTCAATCGCACGTGCGTGATCTGTGCACCTAGATCGCACCACGTCGCCGCTTCATCCACCGTCTACGTTGCATCCAACAGGCGAATTTGATCGCTCCGCACCAGTGCCTTGATTTGAGGCAAGGCAGGGATCGAACTCGCGCCTCCCTCTTCTTCGTAGCGCTTTTCACCAACGCGCTACACACACGTTTAAGGTGCGTTTATGCATTTAGTCGTGAGCTCTCTCAGCCATTGGATCTTGATCCAACGGCTGAGATCGTCCGCGTGGTTGAGGAGAGAGAGAGGGCAACAGCGAGTCCTTGATCCGATTCGACGGCTGGGATGGTGCCACGTGGCACCATCTTGGCCGTCCATCTTCTATGTCTTGTAGATGGTATCACGGATGTCGTATTGGATCGATTTTCACACCGTTGGGCTGCGATCGTCGATTCGAACCCATCCGTGCAATCGGATTTGTCATCTGAAGTGCGGATTTACACTATCTTGGTCCTTGATCTCTGATCTCCCTCGGATTATATCTGATGCTACGAAAGTCCGATCAGGGCGATCTTGGAGTTGTTGAACTCCGATCATCGCCCTGATCAAATCTGTACGGTTAAATCTTCAATTCGTGACCCCGATTAAATATCGCCCTATCCATGTCCACCAAGAAAAAAAAATTACTATATAGTTTGTCCAATTTGACCTAAATAGTTGATGATGCATGTTATGCAATATTTACAATGCATGTTGCTGATATGATACTAAGAACATGCATAAATAGACATTTTTTGCTATTCAGATGTATACACGTCACACCCCCATGCCTATCTTTTGCTAGTCCCTAGCAAAAACTATGTGCTATTTGTAAAAGAATTAGGTCAGATTTCTTGGGCAAAAGTTATTCTTCAACATTAGGAGATTTTTACTAAGAACTTGAACTACAAAGACACAACAATGCCCGGGTGTCTGCTAAAATGCAGACCACCTCAAGCCCTCGCCTTATTCAAAGAAGGATCTTTTTCTTCTTTTCTTTTTTCTTTTTTTTTTTTTTTTGAATTTTTGAGTTTAGGGTTTCGGAGTAGCTTTCTACGGCCACTCAACCCACCTAAGACTCGAAGAGAACCCTAAGTTCTAAGTATCTTTACGTGTGAAATGTGATAGACTCACTGATCGACGATTAGAACGGACTTCGGATTTCTACGCCTCTAGGTGACCTTGAAAAGAAATTATGCCTAAAGGGGTATCTATTCGACTGGTAGCTTTCTCCCTACTCTTATTTTTATGGGGTCAACACAAGACCGAATCTAGTGTATATCTCCCTAGTTTATTCTACTTCTCCGCTTCTTCCTAAGTGTTTTGGAATTATACGTGCATTTCTTGAGCTGGGTTCTGGATAACCTACCAATGGGCTGTTATCCACGATAACTTGTCAGCCATACTCGTGCGGTGAAGTGTGGCTTATTTCTTTTTTTTCTTTTCTTTTCTTCTTTTCTATTTTTTTTCTTTTTGGATATTTTTCTTTTTTTTTTTAAGTAGGTGGCTTCCCTGATCTAAGATTTATCTAAAGGCAGCAGGAAAAGAATGATCGTTTGACTGGGCTCTGGACAACCTACCAATGAGCTGTTACCCATGATAACTTACTAGCCATACCACTCTAAAAGGTTCTTTCGCTACCCAATAATCGTAAAAATCGTTGAAAAGCGAGTCAGTGCAAATAGTGTGTAGATGCTTAGACTTAAAATCCCTTCAAATTAAAGGGCGGGTTGATAAGTCATGTACGTATTACCCCAACTTATTTAACTAATTTGAAGTAAATTCAGAATGGTGATGATTCGATAAACAAATCTACATTTTAGTGGACACCCAGACTGATTAAGCTTGAAGACCCGAAGGGTCTAAGTGTTCAAATCCTACTGTATTATTTACTGAGGTTGAAAAGTCCTAATGCCCAATTATTCTTTCCTAATTCAACTTTCTTTTTAAGAGAACAATAAGTAGAATTTACAAGAATTCCACAGAGCTGATAAAATGATTCAAAAATGAATCCACCCCCCATGTCTAGCTGATGCAATGTCCTCATTGAAAATAAAATGCATGAGAAGCAGGGTAGAATGAAGAAAATATCACCTATATTCCATGATACTCAGGTCAGCCTTGAGTCAAACTATACAAGTGTTGAGTTTAATGCCATCATCTAGGCGAGGTCTAGCTAAAGAAATCACATTAAGGTTAAAGCAACCTTATTGGAGACGGGTTCTGGAATAACACGGTCAACATAAGGTTTCAGATATTGTCTGTTGACCTTAAAAGAATTACCTGTCTTTGGGTCAGAGATCTTAACGGCTCCATTGGAAAATATTCGATCGATGATGAACGGGCCGTCTTACTTTGACCTAAGCTTGTTGGGAAAGAGCTTAAGGCGAGAATCAAAGAGCCAAACCTTCTGGTTCGGCTCAAAGCTCTTGCAGGAAATCAGTTGGTCATGAAGAGCTTTGGTCCGAGCCTTATAGATCTTGGAATTTTCGTACGCATCATTTCTAAGCTCCTCCAACTCAGATAGTTGGAGCTTCTTGGTCTTTCTAGCTAAACTTAGATCAAAGTTGCATTTCTTGATCGCCCAAAATGCTCGATGTTCAATCTCTACGGGTAAATGGCACGCCTTTCCATACACCAGACGAAATGGTGACATGCCGACAGGCATTTTGTACGTCGTACAGTAGGCCCAAAGAGCATCCTAAAGCTTTTAAGTCCAATCTTTTTTATCAGGCCTAACCATCTTCTATAGGATGTTCTTAATCTCCCGACTGGAGATTTCGGCCTGTCTGTTCGTCTAAGGGTGGTAAGGTGTAGAGATTCTGTGATTTACCCCATATTTTGCCAGTAAACTACGGAACTGGGCATTTGTGAAGTGAGTACCATCATCGCTAATGATAGCCCTCGAAATCCTGAATCGACTGAAGATGTTCTTTTTAACAAAATCAATGACCACTTTGTGATCATTTGTTCTGGTGGGAATAGCCTTGATCCACTTGGACACGTAATCAACAACAACAAGAATGTACTGGTGTCTAAATGAAGGGAGGAAGGGTCTCATGAAATTGATGCCCCAAATGTTGAAGATTTCGACGGGAAGGATTGGGTTTAGAGGCATCATATCTCTCTTGGTTATGCTCCCAAATGGCTGGCATCGGGAACACGACCTCGAGAATTCCTGGGCTTCCTTGAATAAAGACGGGCAATAAAATCCAGATTGCAATATTTTTGCAGTTGTCTTTTTCACGGAGAAATGTCCACCACATGCAGATGCATGGCAAAACTCAAGTATACTTTGGAATTCATTCTTCGGAACACATCAGGAAATAATCTGATCAGAGCCGATGTGGTCCAGCTCAGGGTTCTCTCAGAAGTAATATTTGGCCTCAAATTTGAGTGTATCTCGTTGTTGCTTGGTTAAATCCTGAGGGATTTGATCAACGGCCAAATAGTTTGCTATGTCTGCAAACCACGGGGTTTGGACACTTGACACTGTAAGAATAGTCACGTGTGGAAAAGTATTAGCAATAGGAATATCTGGACGAGGAGAATCACTTAGAAGTCTTGAAAGATGATTCGCCACCACATTCTGTGCCTCGAATTTATCTTTGATCTTAAGATCAAATTCTTGAAGTCGAAGAATCCATTAATGAGCTAAGGTTTAGCATTCTTTTTGAACAAGAGATGTCTCAAGGCTAAGTGGTTGGTGTAAATTATGACGTAAGACCCTAAGAGATAAGCCCTTAATTTCTCCAAAGCAAATACTACAGCTAGCAACTCCTTCTTAGTAATGGTATAATTCCTTTGAGCCTCGTCCAGAGTTTTGCTAATGTAGTAGATGACAGAGGGCTTTCTGTCAATCTTTTGACCCAAAATAGCTCCGACCTCATGATCAGAAGCATCGGTCATGATCTCAAATGGGGCTGCCTAGAATGGTAGTTGCAGCACCAGAGCACAAGTGACTGCCGGTTTAAGAAAATTAAATGCCTTGTGGCACGATTCATTGAATTCAAACGGCGTATCTTTGGCAAGAAGGTTGCTTAGAGGGTGAGCAACCTTAGAGAAATCCTTAATGAATCTCCGATAGAATCCCACATGACCAAGAAATGATCGAATTTGTTTGACATATGTGGGAGGAGGAAGTTTGGAAATAGCATCAACCTTAGCTTTTTCAACTTCAATTCCCTGTTCAGAGATTACATGACCCAAGATGATATCTTATGTCATGAAATGGCTCTTTTCCCAGCTAAGGACCAATCTTATTTTGATGCATCTTTTAAGGATCAATTCGAGATTAGCCAGGCAAGAATCAAATGATTCTCCGAAAATAGAGAAATCGTCCATGAAGACTTCCATAAACTCTCCCACCATGTCATAGAATATGGCTAGCATACACCTTTGAAAAGTCGTAGGTGCATTGCATAAGCCGAATGGCATTCTACGGAAAGCAAAGGCTCTGTAGGGACAGGTGAAAGTCATTTTTTCCTTATCCTCGGGATGGATAGGGACTTGATTGTATCCCGAGTAACCGTCTAGGAAATAGAAGTACTTTTGCCCCACCAATCTTTCAAGGATCTGACCGATGAAGGGTAGAGGGAAATGATTCTTTTTGGTGGCTGTATTCAGCTTTCTGTAATCGATACAAACTCTTTAGGAGGAAGCTGAACGAGTTGTGACAGATTCTCCTTTCTCGCTAGTCACAACGGTAATCCCGACTTTCTTGGGAACAATTTGCATGGGACTTACCTAAGGATTATTTGAGATCGGATAAATGATTCCTACGTCGAGCCACTTAATTATTTCTTCCTTGACCACTTCTTGCATATTAGGGTTTAGTCTCCTCTGCATCTGGCGAGAAGGGCGGGATCCATTTTCCAAGAAAATTCTGTGATTACAATAAGATGGCTCAATCCCCCTAAGGTCTTGGATGGTCCAACCAATTACCTCCTTATGTTCCTTTAGGACCTTGATCAGTTTAATCTCCTGCTCCTTAGTCAATCTAGTATTGATAATCACAAGGAACATTTTTTTAGGTCATAAAAATTGATATTTCAAACTCCCAAGCAATGGTTTCAATTCAAGCTAGGGCGGGTCTAAGATGGAAGGTAAGGATGATGCTGATGAAGATTCATCAAGAGGAAGAGGTTGAAAGCGAACAAAATCAATAACCTCTTTAGAATGTGGCGGGTTTGCCACAGAGGGTTGCAGGTTAGATTCATCGAGACAGGAGGAACTTTCAATTGTAGAAACAACCATACATGTCTCAATATTCAAGTTATCTTCCTCAAGTTCCTCAACATATCCACAATCCTCAAATTTGTTAATCGCCTTGAAAATATCCAATTTCAATTTTTGATCCCCAAAGGCGATTTCCATGCTACTGCTCTCACAGTTGATATTGGCCTTAGCGGTAGCTAGGAACAGACACCCCAGAATGATGGGCATGTTTCTCAAATTCTCAGGTACATCCATGTCAAGGATAAGGAAATCTACAGGAAAATAGAAGTCCTTAACCTTGACATCCTCAATAATGCATCTCGGATTTCTGACCGAAGGGTTCGCTAACTGCAGCGTTACTAAGGTCAGCCGAAGTTCACCTAATCCAAGCTTCTCGTAGAGAGAAGTCGAAATTAGGTTAATGGATGCACCTAGATCCAGGAGTGCCCTATCAAAGGTGTAATCTCCGATAACACATGAAATCAAAGGGGCACCTGGATCTCTCTTTTTCTGAGGAAGATGATGCAGGATAATAGAACTAACTTGCTCAGAGAGTATCACCTTCCTCGGAATAGATTCCCTCGGCTTACGCTTCTAGGTGCATAAATCCTTTAAGAATTTAGCATAAGTCGATATGCATTTGATAGCATCAAGGAGGGGGATATTGATTTCAACATTCTTTAATATATTCAAGAGCTCCTCGTTACTATCAACAGTCTTCTTCTTCTTAGGTTTAATCAAGGCCTCAGGAAAAGGAACATGAGTCAGATCTTTGGAATCAAGTTCCTGAGCCTTGATTTCTTCTTCAGAATTCTCCTTTCTTTCCTCAAGCTCACCAAGATTTTCTTGACTTGAGCAGGGTAGGTGTAGGTCCTGGGTTTGCTTTCCACTCCTCAAAGTAATGGAGTTGGTAGATGCGTATGGGTTTGGGCCTTGCGGAGGGTTAAGAAAGAGCGGAGGGGCTTGATTAACCAAAAACCCCAGATTTGATGAAGAAGCAAAAGAGGAAGGACCCTGCTCAACCACCTGAGCATGTGTGTGTGGGTCCCTCTGATTCCCATACCCTTGGGCTTGATTGCTCGGATTCTGTATGTTGCGCGGGTTGGGTTCGGGTTGAGATGGCAAAGATCCGGGCTAACGGGTGTTAGCAATGAGCCTGGTTTGCAAGTTATCCAACGAGGTTTTCATTTGTTACATGAGCTAGAGCATAGATCCTTGCATCTCTACCATATGACGGTTCAAATCAGCCTGCCCTACGAGTTGACGAGCATTCCAAACTGGCTAATTGACCTGATTCAGGGTCAACTAAATATAAACATGACCCTGACCCATTGGTCTTCGTGGAGCATAATTGCTGGGCCAGAATTGGGTTTGTTGCCCCAGATTTTTCCAGGAGAAATTAGGGTAATTCCTCCTGTTGGTGCTAGAGCACCGCGATAGTTTATTTTGATGATAACAAAACACGTGTCATTTAACATTTGCACTTAAAGTCTTAGATTTCAGGTTAATTGCAAGTGGAGATGTGGTTAGACAGAGTTCGAGCTCGCATTCATGGCGGATTGGAGGAGCTTAATAGAGAACAAAGGAGCTTCACGAGGAGCAATAGCTTGAAGAAGAAAGGAGATGAAGAATAGGATAGATTTCCTTTCCTTTGTACTATGTATTTTATGTTTCCTTTGTTGCTCTTTATTTTGTTTCTTAGATTCATGTTAAAAAGCCTTAAAGAACCCTAACAGTTGTCCTAGGAACACTTGTACAACCCTAAGATACTTAGGTTTTCTGTAGAGAACTTAGAAAATCAAAGTAGGGTTTAGACAGCCTTATCAAACGTCTAGTCTGAAAATCAAACCTCTGATAATGACTTTCAAGGCGTTTGACTATTGACTCAGACGTCCGATAATATTTAGGCTGGACTTAGTTAGTTATGTCTGATGAAATTAGACGTCAAGACCTTAGTCTAGACGTCTTAGTAGATGTCTGGTGTCTTTGCCAGAAGTCCAATTAGTGAACCATTGGCTTCCTTAGCAAACATTGAGGAAATGACCGTTTTACCTCAGCTGACCCAAAATCTCTTCTCAGAGATTTTCTAGCCGTTTACTCCCTTGGGAATCCATTCCCGCAGAAAAATAGGTTTCCAGATGTCCAGATCTTATGCCAGACGTCCTATGTGTTGTCTGATGGACTTTCACTACAACCCTGTTTCGATTTGATTCAAGTCAGGAAGGAAACCTGCCTAAAATCAGACCTCTGACTTTGTTCCCAGACGTCTTAAACAAGTTTTCCAAACATCTGATACCAGGACCAGACGTCTGATAACCCTGTCAGAGTCATGATTGATCCTGATTCCGACTTAATTCTCTTGGAGGTTGTACCCAACGGCTATGAAAGCCTTCCAAGACCTTCCAAATCCTTCGTAGGGCCTCTATAAATAGAGGAGAACCCTTGCTACACCTAAGACACACCAAGCAACACACTTTCACACCATTTTGTGTCCTTTGATCTTAAAAGGAAAGCTCTAGCTCTCCAAGCCTAGTTCTACATCTAGAGACCTTGATTCCTGTGCACCCGCTCTCCCGTCGACATTATGAGAGCATTACTGTGCCATAGTGTGGTTCATGCATACATGTCATCACATCGATGCACTTCTTGCAGAGGGAAGTTTCCTAACTCCTATAGAAGCTTAGTTTAAGAACTACTTTGTTAGCTCTATAGGACTATTCTTGTATCTTTTACTTTGTTTTTTTTGGTTGGGTATTCGCTTTACGAATTCCCGTCTCCTTCGTGAGACAAAATCCTTCTCGTGAAGAGAAGGGGTTTGAGGTACGCTACCCTCGTATAAAGTAGTGTGGTTGTAATTGAGGTTGTACTACCCTCGTTTAAGTAGTACGTTAGTGGATTTGATCAACTTGGTTGATCGGAAAATCCTAACTCAAAAGGGTTAGGTGGTGGCTTTCACCCGGGTTGGGTTTCCACATAAAAATACTTGTGCAATTTGTGTGATTGTTTACTTTGTGAGATTGTCTATTTTTATTCCGCACTTTTTTTACATCATGCTGATCTCACTCCCTCCAAGTAAGTTAGCCAGGAAACTACACCTCCAACCTTGATTATAAGCATTGGAATATGGGTTGGACCTAACGTTCTCTTATACAGCATAGATATCCTCGTAGGGCGAGGATGGAGAGAAAGAAAGAGAGGGATCAGAGAAAGTAAGATCAAAGGCTCCAATTTGGAGCCCGTGGGGTTCCAAGTAGTGCTGGCTCATAGGTTGAGCCGCATCCAATTGATTCACGAACTCTCGTCCAGAAGGAGCTCGCAAAGAATGGAATCTCGAATTCCAGGATTGAGTGGATCTAGAATTGTTTGCAGAGTTTCCCGCCATCACTCCTCCATCCTTTTGGTAACCAGGTCCACCTTATCTAGTTTATTAAAAATCAGCTCCATATCGAATGAATGAGTCATGGACCTCATTAACATTCGATCTGTGTTGTTGGAATCTGTTAAATGTATCCATGGAGGCATGATTGATTGAATTTTTACTCATTTCCTCAAACAAATCATGCGCACTATCTGCGTCTTTTTGAGGAAATTGCCTCCGCAAGAAGTGTCCACGTGATTTCTAAGTTGATCAGTCAACCCGTGGTAAAATAACTGCATGAGTTGCCATTTCGGCACCTTGTGGTATGGGCACTTCAGCAATAGGTCCTGGAATTGCTCCCAGGCAACATGAAATAGCTCTCCCAGCCGTTGGGTGAAAGTAGTAATCACCCGCCTCAGTACATTGGTACGCCCAACTAGAAAGAATTTCTTTAAGAAAGCCGATTTAAGATCGTTCCAAGTTTCTATCGGCCTTCCTATGGTCCTATACCAATAGCAGCCTTATCCGTAAAAGAGTGGGGAAAGAGCCTCATGATCGTTTGCTCTTCATTCACGTTTTGTGCTTTGGTGGTCTAGACCAAAGTGGTCAAGTCATCCAAATGCTGAAACGGGTCTTCAGAGCCAAGCCCATGAAAATGTTTGATCAGGCTTAACACCTGGGGCTTGATTTCAACGTCTCCAGCTAGAATCTAAACACTGGGACGTTCCCCATAATTTGAAGGAACATAAAAATCCTTCAAGGGCCGAGCGCCTTTCATTCTCTGGAACCATTTTTTCATTCTCTGCATTTGCTCCAGCTGCCTTTGAAGCATCTCTTATTGATTCTGAGGCAGAGGAGGTTGTTGATCAGCCATGGGATCAATTTAGCCAAAATTCAATCTATGCCTCCTAGAATGATCTAATGGTCCTTCTAATCGGGGATTCAATGACCTCCTTCTAATCATAAACTAGGAAGAAGTCGGAAGGACTGGGGATAAGAATACTATAGCACAATAAAACAAGCCTGTCCTTAAGTTGGATAGCCAAAAAATCTACAGATTCTCCGAATTTGTCTTAAGATTATAGACGATTTATTCTACTTGTATCCAGTCAATCCAATCAGTTTGAAGGAAGCACTGGAGATAAGGTTCTTCCTTTGGCTTGCGCATCCGGTTCCTAGTGTACCCCTCAGTTGTGATCGTTTGATTATGCTCCCCTAACTAGACATCAGATTGACTAGTACAAGCAGGTTAATCGTGAACAATCTCAATCTAGGCCCCAAAGAGCGAATCAGTCCTTAAGGCCAACATCTAATCAATTTTAACTTAGGCTTAGGATTGTAGTGCTTATGAAATGTGGTGGGCCCTTAAAATGGGTTGTGCCCTTAATGATTGATTGAATATGTGTGAGTGTGTGCACAATCAGGGTTTTCAAGCAAGTTTATTTGGATGAGTGGATTTTAAGGTTCAAATCTTGCTTAAGTAGCTTTTAGGGTTTAGAATTACGTAAATTCAATCAAGTTCAAGAGGCAAACCAGATTTTTAAAACACGACTGAAGATATTTTCCTTTTGAAATCAAAAGTAAAGTGGAGTGCCTAGTATTGACCTAAGCTGTAAACCCTAAAGGGAAGCTACTTGATGAGTTGATTTTAGATGGAGTGGTGCGGCCTAAGCAACTCAAACAATTGGCCTTAATAAACCATTGAGTTAGGCACACAAGTGGATACCTATTCTGATTTCTACTCGATTATGTGTTTGGGTGTGTGTACCCATTCCACAGGTTGAAATCTTGGTTGAGTAGATAAAAATCAAGTTTGGTTATTTGCCTCGAATGTGGGTGTATGTAGTGTGTATGTTAATTTTTCCCACAAGAAGTATCTTTTTGTTTGTTTGTTTTTTTTTACGAGGGTGAGAAGAGTAGGGGTGGAAATCAAAGCATCCAAACTAATCCTCGGGTTTATGCGAACACCTAGATTAATTAGGGTTTGAATTAGGGCTGTGGAATGAAATCTATGGAGGGGAGAAGAATGGGGAGCACTTACAGTTGTCTTCAACTGTACTTTAATCCTTTCTACTGCTTGAAGATTCCTTGTTGAGGTACCTACAAAACAATAGAAGAGAAATAAAAGCAAGTTAGAAAACAATTAAGTGCGTGAAATACGGAAAGAAAATCGAGATTCATTGCCTCCCTGGAAACGGTGTTAAAATGTTGAAGCGGAAAATCATCACAAAAAGGTTGATTTTTGAAAACACATCGTTGTAGTGTGATTTGTGAAGAAAACCATCAACAAATAAATTTTACCGAAAATCAAAAAGAATTTCGGGTCGAACACAGGGAGGATACGTCGATTTAAAATCCGCGACTATATTTTTTTGTTGTTTTTTTTAGAAAGCGAGATAATCACAATGAATTCGATGAGAGAGAGAAAGCTAACACTTTATAATATGAATGATGTTTTACAACTAGAAAGTGGGAAATATTACAACTACAAAGTAGTAAAGAGAAAGGAGGTGAGAAGTTATCTTCCTCGACGGCTGCTTGGAGGAGCCGGATGGGGCTACGCCTAGAAGACGGAGGGTGCAGAAGGAAGACAGAGAATGAAGCGGGAGGAACCGGGGGTGAGGCAAGGCATCGTCGTGGGATCCACTTCTAGAATGGGGATGAGAAAAACTTTGATTTTAACTCTAAAGGAGCATCCCGGGTTTGGGATAAGCTTCTTTAGAGCTTTGGAGAGGGAGAGAGGTGAAGGAAGGGATGATGGAAATGTGGGGAGCATAGGCCTTTTTATAGGTGTAGAAATTGGGGGCAAAAAGGTCATTTCAAGTTAAAAATATTAATTTAGGGTCTTTAATGACGAATTTAAGCATTGTTCATCACGCTGAATCAAGTTTTAAAAGTATTGCATTGTAGTACAACCGAAAAAGCATTCAAAACAAATATAATTTTATTACTTGAAAAGATTTCTGAGGTCAAACACAGGGAGCAAATTGGTATTTAGATATCAACATCACAATTTATACTGAAAGAAATTGCAATAATAGTAGTATCAGAGTGCAAAAATATAGGAGTAAAATGGTGATGTAGATCACCAAATACTCCTACAATATCACCAAATGATTCAATGTAAAAAATATGCAACGAGGCTAAAATCTGTCGTCTGATTCTTTAATTAGACGACTTAAATGTTTGATTGCTTTTCTCTTTCTCTGCCTTTGTCTTCTCCTTCCTTCTTCTTCTTTCTTTGGCTTTCTACCTAAATTTTGATCCTTCTCTTTCTCTTCTCTGTCTTTCTTTGCCTTTGCTTCTTCTTCTTCTTTTTTCTGCCTTGGCCTTGAGCTGTGTTGTTCTTCTCTTTCTCTTCTTTGCCTTACCTTAAGCTTTCCGGTGCTGGCCTTCTCTTCTTCTTCTTCAGATTCTTCCTTCAACCTTGCTCTTTCTCTGAATTCGACTATGTGTCGAAGGTAAACTCCTCAGAGCAAAACCCCCCTTCCCCTGCATAGCTCTCTTCTCTCTTTCTCTCTTTTCTATTTTAGAGTCGCTCTCCCGGAGACTTTAACCTGTCGGGTAATCGGACCTAACGGAGACCTAGGTCCAGGCTCACCGGCGTGTGTGGTGAGCGAGGAGTGAATAGGTCGGGTAATCGGGTCGTGGCTAGGTCCGTGGGCTATATCATAGATGAGTCTGTGAGAGGGGGGAGGAGGACCTCACCCTCAGTGTTGGAGGCGAAGAGCCTCTAACACTTTTTCCTTTTATGTGCACGCGGGTGCTTTTCCACTTCCGAGGTGGGACTTTTTCACGCGTCTGCTGCAGAGCGTGCTTGGCTAAATTGAAGGGTTGCAGCTGCTAGGGTCTTCGTACAAGGGCTTGGACGCATGCGCGAGAGGATTCTGCACTGTCTAGGGTGATCTTCTGGAGCAAAGCAAAGCCTGGAGCGGCTCAAAGCTTGCTTCAAGCTTAGCAACAATGGCGGAAGGCATCCTGAACTGAAATCAATAGCACGGCCTTGCGGTCACATCAAAATGTTCAGAAGGGATTTTCGGAGCACGGAGAAGATGCTGGAGTGGTTGGCGTGGCATGGGGGTGCCTGTGTGAGTGTGCTTAGGGCTTACTGTGGGTGTGTGAGTGGGTGTGTTCGGTGGTGCGCTTGGGTGATTGATGGAGAGTTGGAGTGAGGGGATGTGATCAGAGAGTCGAGGCAATGGTCGTTGGGTGGTTGGCAAGGTAGATGGAGGTGCGGAGCGACGGGAGCACCTCGCCAGAGGTATCGCCGGAGGTGGAGAAGGTGACGGTGGCCAGTGGCGTCGGTGGGTCATTTTGGGAAATAAAGAGGGGGAAAGGAAGTGTGAGAGAGAGAGTCTAGAAACCTACTTCTAAGGAACGAAAGGGGCAGGGGATCCACGCCGGTATGGCTGCTGGCCGTGGGGAAGATGAAGCTCTGTAGATGAGGCAGTGGCGAAGACGAGGTAGAGGTGACGTTGGCCGGTGTTGCGCGACGTGGAGGATGGAGAGGAAGACAACCCAACCACTGGTATTATGGTTGGGTGACGAGTGAGTGAGGGAGAAACTGCCGGAGCTTGCGGAGATTGTGGTCGGTGAGGGAGAGAGGAATATAGCGAGAACTGGCCCAATTTCAAGCTTTGAGAATGCAGTTGGATCTGGGGATCCTTTTATAGGTCATTTGGAGAGGGATTTGTGCTTGGAAACCAAGCTTCCAAGCAAGGCAGGGTCGCTAGAGTTGGAAGCCGTTAGGATACCCATGTCTCTCATGCGTTCGCATGAGAGATTAGGAAAGAATCTGGGATCAAAGATGGGTTTAGACGAGAGAGAATTTCTCAGAGAATCTCCCTTCCAATTTTGGAAGAGATTCTCTGAGCAATCAGGGAGAACTCTCCTTCCAAAGCTCGTCGGAGTTGGATTCCTCTACTATAATGGTGGAGGGACCTAATTGCAGAAATGATGAAGAAGATATGGGGCTATTTGTAAGGGTTTTTGAAAGTTAGGGGTAGAGATATAATCAGGTTGGACCTGTTTGCAACATAGGTCAAGATGAGTTCCCCTTAGGTCCAAATTTTGGTACAAACTTAATTTGGACTAAAGGATCCAATGGTGAAGTTGGATTTTGGGTTTGACAATGTTTGACAGGGAAATTTATGCAAAAACCTAATTTAGGGAAAATATCTATCTGAGAAGATGGGTTCTAATGGCCAAATTAAAGGTTCTAAACCCTAGTGAATTTTTTTCTATGATTTTTAAAGGGTTTAGGTGAATTTTATCCTGATCAGCATCTTGGTTAATCAAGTGGGTCAGTTTTAGGGTTTCAAGAAGTCATTTAATTCACAGGATACACACAAACCCTTTTTTATCTGATCCAACCCACTTATTATCTTATTAAGATCCTTTGACATTTATTTAGCCCTTGAGAAAACCCGTTGTTGTACTACATTGGTAAAATTATAATTTTACCCTTAGTTTCTTGTTTCACTCTCAGAAAGGTTATGCAGTGAATTAGGACCTTCAGTTGGTTATGTAGGAGCATTTATTCTCTCAATTGGGTCAAAATGAGCTAGTTATGGCTCATGATGGTGTTCCCATCAAGCGTCACTAAAGCCCCTGAACGTGGGCGTAGGTCGCATGCATGCACCGCCCCCTCCTCTTCCGCGCTCAAAACGCACATCCACGTTCAAAAATCCTCGCAATTGAACGGCTTAGAATCCATCTTGCCTGTGCCTTGATAGCGCCCCACCACGCGCCTGCATGCGATCGGGCGTTCAAACGGCATTTGATCGCGCGTGCGTGATCCGTCGCGATCGCAAGATCAGATGGCTTAGAATCCATCTTGACCATGCCTTAATAGCACCCCACCGCATGCCTGCATGCGATCGGGAGTTCAAACGCACGTTTGATCGGGCGTGCGTGATTCGTGCACCCAGATCGCACCACGTCGCCGCTTCATCCACTGTTTGCGCCGCATCCAATGGGAAAATTTGATCGCTCCACGCTCGCACCTTGATTTGAGGTGAGGCAGGGCTCGAACCTGTGCCTCCCTCTTCTTCGTAGCACTCTTCACCAACGGGCTACACACGCATTTAAGGCGTGTTTACACATTTAGGCGCAAGCTCTCTCAGTCATTGGATCTTGATCCAACGGCTGAGATCGTCTGCGCGGTTGAGGAGAGAGAGAGGGTAGCAGCAGGTCCTTGGGTTGGTTGGGTGGCTAGCATGGCGTCACGTGGCACCATCTTGGTCATCCATCTTCTATGTCTTGTAGATGGTGCCATGGATGTTGGATTGGACCGATTTTCGCACCATTGAGTTGCGTTCGTCGATTCGAACCCATCCGTGCGGTCGGATTTGTCATCTGAAGTGCGAATTTACACCATATTGGCCCTTGATCTCTGATCTTCCTCGAATTATATCTGATGCTACGAAAGTCCGATTAAGGCGATCTTGGAATCCGTACGGTTGGATCTTCAATCCGAGGCCCCGATTAAATGTCGCCCTGTCTCTGGCCACCAAGAAGAAGAAATTATTATACAATTTGTCTAATTTGACCTAAATGCATGATTATGCATGTTATGCAATATTTACAATGCATGATGTTTATATAATACTAAGAACATGCATAAATAGACATTTTTGTCTATTTAGATATATGCACATCAATCAGCCACCTCTTCAGCTAACAAAATGATCAACCACCACCTATACTTACAAAAAAAAATCCCACTTGAGAGTCTTTGGTGACAATGAATATCAACGCTACAATGTTAACAACATTAACATCCTATTATATCAAAAACTATCAGAATAAATAACCCAATGTCAAATATCTTAGCATCAAATGGAAGCTTCATGGAAACAACCTGAACGTCACCCTAAAAGCTTTCTTCTTCAATTTGTTCGTCACAGAGAATTGTTGAAGTTGTGCCTTGACAGTTTCACCTAATGAAGCATTAGGAGCCTTCTTCACATTTTGTAACCACGGATGATATGCAATATTGAGATCACATGTCAAATCACTCATATTTTGAGCTCTGCTTATTTAAAGTTATAAGAGAGTTTCCATCTCTAGATAGGGATTACAATCAATCACAGTTAGATGATTTCAAACAAAATGATTATCATGAAAAAAACAAATAACAATAAAAGAAAACTCGACATACAATAAGGCATGATTCTTTCTTGAAGAAGAAGAAGAAGAAGACAGAAAAATACATATAACCACAAAGTGCCCTATAAAGAGACATGTTTGACCCATTATGGAGCAAGGATGGTGACATTTTAGATTCAGGCATTCACACCAGGGGTGAGGAGGAGGAGGGGCGTTGACCAGTAAGGCCATAGGAGGGGTGAGACTTGAGAGGTCCAAGTCCGACAGGGTGTTCACTGGCGTTAGCGTAGGAGACTCACCCACATCGTCGCTGCCTACATTCGTCATCGACTCGTCGTCGTTGCTTGCAGTGCCATTGTCGCTTACAGTCGTCAATGGGTCCCCTTCACAGCTTGCGTGGATGAGGTCATTGTCGTCATTGACTCGTCGTTGTCATTGCTTGCAGTGCCGTCATCGTTTACAGTCATTAGTGGATCCCCTTCGTAGCTTGAGTGGACGAGGTCGTCGCCGTCATCATTCGGGTGGAGGGCAAGACTGCAGCAGGGCATCGAGGTCTTGAGGTTGAGGGTTAGGGTAGTTCCAAGGATTGAGGTCTCGAGGTCAAGAGGGTAGTCTCGAGGTCAAGGGACACGGAGGATTGAGAAATGAAACTTTTGGGAGCCAAAAAGGCGCGGCGAGCGCAACGCTTACATTTTTTTTTTTGTCATTAGGGATAGGTTGAACAAGAGATCCGGTTCACTGGTTTGAACCGGTCGAACCAAATTTTTCTCAGTTCAAAGGCTTTGAAACCTGCTATGAAAAAATCGGCCGATCTGGTCATTCTTCCATCGGTTGGACTGGTCGGTCTTAACCGATTTTTGGAACATTGATTCTAACAGCATATGTGAAATTATAAATCAGAGAAGTCCTCTTCACTCGAAGATGACCTATCTGCCTGGAGACCATTCTTGTAGCACCAAACCTTACCTTTCTCCCATTCTAGCTTCCATAGCAACGTGTCATTTTCTTCTTTCTTACATTTCAAGGATTTCCGTAAAACATCTCCCTCAAGCATCAAATTTTGGAGTTTGCAGCTAAGGAAATCCACTGCTTGTAAAAGAATATAGTTTGTTTGCGAAACACATTTCATGTATACTCTAAAATCACAAACCTTTTTTAAATAACTATTAATGTAGCTTCAATTTCCACAAAGTTGGAAGTCTAAATGAAGAAGTGTACCTCATGATAGGATACAAATGACATTTGATCAAAAGGCATATCAATCAAATGGAAATCGTCAAGTTTGAGCTTTGTAGGAAGATTGCAGAAACAAGCATTTGCATTATCATTCACCGACATTATCGGATTGGTTGTGTCTATATCTGAGGTACTTAACACGAAACTATTAGGCAACATTACATATCACACCCAACGTAAAGGAGTTTGCATATTTATAAACACACCTACACCCAGCAGTTGCAACAACTTTTACTTTTTTAATAAATTAGCCAACTACTATCCACATCTACAATTAAAGTTAACCTAACAAACCTATTGGAAGTATGTACGTGAAGTTGACTGCGTTAACATCAAATTAAGTTGATTGATTTGACAGGTAACAACCCTTTCAACTCTAATTGAAACAACTTTGAAAAAAACATTCGAAAAAAAATCTCCGCATAAGCAGGGTGTGCTATTTTTTGGAGAATAACAGTTGTCTACTAGAAGATTCAAAATACTAACACAACATTTTAGGAAGTGTCATTACTATATCGATATAATATAGCCCTGCAAAACACAACGGTCCACATTCAACAATAATAAGACAAGTACCTGAAACGGAGAATCAATGTTTCTATACCCCAACATGCTGTCATCAGAAGAGAAAGTGTACATAATCAAACAACACATGATATAGACAAAACACAAGTATATTGGATCGAAATACAACTGCCATATCAGCACAACAGTTACAATACATAAGTCCTGTTCGAGACCAAAATATCAAGACCGATAAGGTATTCCTGGAAATGATCGGAAAGATTCAGATCCTATTGAGCAATTAGCTGAGCTCATTGTATCTACACCACCCTAAAGAGGCAACGGCAAAAAAAATGACTATTACATCAAATTCAGACCTGTATGGAGTGCATCTAATAGAAATACCAATAGAAGAAAGTATACATACCATAGACGAATCCTTTGACGACAACGATGAGTTGACATACATTGCTGAACCTCTTCCTTCTACCGAAGCAAGCAACACAACCATTGAATCCGACGACACATTCAAGGGTTGCTGACAATCCATGGTACCAGAAATCGTAACTTCTTGTGTTCGACATTTAGCACATCACCATCCCTTTTGTGTAGTACATCTATCCGTAACTTTACGACTACGCTGCTCTCGAACAAATTTCTTCCTCTTGGTGGGGAGTCTCCCTTGGTGAGGACAATGATATGGATCCAATATGCGAACTCTCTCATGGTTGTCATTGTTTTCTTGAAATTTTTGATGAGGTGATAAATCAACCCACATAATTTGACAATTAAAGAAGCTATAAAGTATGCTAGAACAACATCTTCAGGAAATAATGAAGCCACAAACACATAACACTCACCATCTGGGTAACAGAGCCCTTCAAGTCATCAAACAAATTATCTAATAACTCACAACAACGTCTGTATCTTCCATTTGTTGCAACTGCTGATTCTGCTATTGTGGTACTCCCGTGACATATGTCCTCATACCTAGCAATAGGATCATCTAATAGAACATTAACAGAATTTTCTTGATAAGAGCATCTACCAACATCCATCCTCCATCTCTCAATAATATACCTTTCTAGAATTAAATCAATTTGATTCCCTTTTAAAATCAGAGAAACCCTCTAGATTCAAATGACCTACACAAACAAGAGAAATTTACATTGTCCTTACAGAATATTACCCTAAACAACTTCTTCTTCAGAAATCTCGACCCATCTTCAAGGTTTATTATTTTCCTTTCCTGCACATCAAACCATTCACTTCCATCAACTAATTCACCCTTTCCAATGGTGCAACATTGCACAATCTTGAAGATCTCCTGCTGAAATCGACGAAATATACCAACTGTATAAATCTTCGACATTTGCTACTCCACGGATAACCCAAAATTGCTTTGAGACTTGTGCAAGCATTCAAAGTCTGCCTTCGCCTGCTTCTCATATTTTGTGTTCAATGCCAACTCATACTGTGATACAAACTGTTTAAGAGTACTTTTTGAGTTGACATAACCATCAAAGAAAGCATTTATTCCTTCTAATCTTTGGGAGGTATTCATATCTATCCAAAACCTATCATTAACAAATGCGGGAACCAAAATGTGACGTATCTCATACATCTTAACCAAGTATGAGGCTGCAACGACCTAGTAACAACAAGATTTCTCTACTCACTTTCGAACTCATCAATTGTTAGCGACTTGTGCACAATTCTCTTAACCTCTCTCCTTGTTGTTGAATCTTTTTCAATCGCAGGGATTTTGCTCATAATATGCCACAAACACAGCCTGTGATGTGCATTTGGAAAAACTTTGCCAACTACTGTAATGATAGCTTGTGCTTGGTCTATAATTATACCCTGTGGAGCAACACCTGATGCAGGAAGAAATTCCCTAACATAATTTTACTACATTGGCATATATGGAGTACCATTAAAAATAAAAATAACATATTTGTAAGGCAATGGAAAAGATTTATGCAAGCATTGAAACTCCATACCTTCCATGCATTGCAACCATACCTTAAAAAGCTAAACAAAAGACTCAATTGTCTCTTCACACAAAAGAGCACAACCTTGAAAAACTGAATGGCCATGATGGTTAATTCCAACAAAAGGTGCAAATGGCATTCAATACTTGTTCATAAGGGTATGTCATATCAAAAGTGACAACAACTCCAAAATACTTATATGACAACCTTGATCTACTATCAGCTCAGAACACATTCCTCAAATGCTCTTCATTATCAAGATCTATATCATAGAAGAAACATGGATTTCTCATTTTCATATGAAAAAAGTAATGATATATTGCTTCAACATCACCTTCACCCAATTATAACACTCGACTCTTCTTTACAACATTACGAACATCAACTTCAGTGAAACCAACATTCTCATGACCCCTAGCTTCAACAACAAAAGATTGCATCGTCTTTGACGTACGAATACTAACCCTATCATTTAATACAATACGATATTGCTTTAAGAGCGGTACATCACGCCTAGACGTCAAAAAATGCATCTGGCTATTATTCAACATATCATGATTGTGGTTGTCAAACAACTGCACAACATAATATAGTCCACCTTTCATACGAACTGTTAGCATTTTCACATGGCAGTTCATCTGGGCAATAAGTTTCTCCTGAAATAAATGAACATACTTGATTTTACAATATTAAGAATATACGAAATGCATATACCACCAATTGAGTATTATTACAATCTGATCATCAAAACAGATATAGATTGGATATGGTAATACAACAAATATTTGAAAAGCGAGGAAAAACTTTCATCCACAACTGTGGGGAAAATCTCGAAAGGATAAGAGGCAGGACAAAATGCAAGCAAGGATAACAACAGGGGCAAATTTCTCATTTTTGATGAGACTGCATAGAAAATGCTAATAATAACATTTCAGATGAAATTGACACAAGGATAACAGTTGTGAAATAAAACTACGAAACGAAACAAAATAAAAACAACAGTTAGGAAACAACGACCGAAAGGATAAGAGGAAAGATAAAATTAAAGAAAGGACAACAACTGTGAGAAAATTCTAATTTTTGATGAGACTGCGAAAAAAATGCCAATGATAACATTTCAGACGAAACTGAAACAAGGATAACAACTACGAAGAAAACGACGAAATGAAACAAAATATAAGCAACAGTTACGAAACCACAATTGAACAATGAAGACATTACCTTGTAAACTTTGTTATGGGGATTAGGAGGAGGACATCCACTCCTACAGCAACCTAAGGTCATGCGATCAACAACACCATTCTTCTTCGTCGAATGTTGCACAATGATAGCAAATCCTCTCCAATCTGCATACCTCATGTATGCAGATCAAACATCTTCTAAACTTACAAAGGACAAACCCACATAGATGACCCCTTGCTCATCTTTAGATGGCAATGCACCTTAATCAGCAACAATAGTGAGTCCAACAGCGACTACGGCTACAGAAACAATCAAATAGCCGTTCAAGATCGAACATCTCATGAACAACATTTATAAGAGAAAACATTAAAACAATCCTCTGAACCATCATTGCAGTTGTTATCGGAAGAAACTTCAACACCATTAACTTGAACGATCGGTCGTGCACAATCATCTCCTTTCCCACCTGAACATTCCTCTGCAAAAAGTGCTTTTGCTAGATTGTTGAAACTAAAGGAACTTGAAAAAAGAAGACATTGTCTCACCCATGAGGAAGCTAGTACGAGATGAGCAGCTCCAAAGAACGTGGAAAATATGACGAAGAAATTGGAGAAATCCTTTGAGAAGAATGGGTCTGGGAATCGCGAGGAATCCGAACTCCTCTTGTCGTGCTCTAGATCAGAAGTCCTCCAATAACTCAAACAAAGCAGCAATGGGTTACAAGGCCCTTGCAACAACTCTCCATGTCGATATGACATGAGGGCATATTCACATCAAATGTCAAATCAACAAGAAGAGAAGAATGGGTGGGAGAGCACCTATTACATGTGAGAAAGATCCACGTGTAGAGCGACGATGTGGCATCGACGTGGAACATCACATAAGTTGTTGGTGAAAAAGTGGGTATATAAAAAGGTACACTAATCATTTTCCTTTCTAAAGTCTTAGATCTACGTAAAACAATTTTGGATGTTAGAATAAAAATTCCAACAACTCTTCGTAGGGACAATTTTCGCATGCCTTCCATCCTCTCCCTTATACTCTTCTCTCTACCTTTCTTCATGCACGTAACCACCACCAGTGCAGTGCACCAAGCACCCCCAGCCCGGCATCAACCAGTTGTCGACTCTACCACCGTCTATGGCCTTTGGCGTACACGTTGATGACCCTCGACCTCTCCTTCTCCCTTGATTTTCTTCTTCCTTAAGCACGCCCACACACACGTACGCATGATGGGGGGTGAAACAGGAGGCGAACCCAACTGCAACGCCGGCCACGACATGCTCCCCAGCCACTTGCTGGTCAGTTTGCACTTTTCGACAGCCTCCACCACAACCTCTAGTGAGGTGATCCCCACTGGTCCACCGCCTCCTGCGTCGCCGCTCTTGGCTCTCTTTAATTTCTCTTCCCGCAATGCACCAATACCGTTGCTGCCTCCAATTGCCTTGCACGCTACAGCACCCTCTTCAATCTTCATCTGCGCCCCCACTTGCAGTCTCGCTCTTGCACAACCTTGCTTCTTTTCTCAAGCATCCGCTGCGTGCTTCTGGCTGTGGCCCATGCAACTACCACTTCTCTCACAGCCTCCCTCCTTCCCTCTCTCAATCGGTTCCTTACGTGTGCGCATGGGGAAAAGAAAAAGGATGGAAAGGGAAGGGGAGTACCGGTGGGGGCACGTGAATCCGAGGTCGTTTGTGAACCACTAAATGGGTTTGCGTGCCTTTAGCACATCTGAGGTCTAATCTATGTGAGGAGTGTGCTGCTAGAATCTAAAACAAGAGCTGCGCATGTTCCCACTTTGATCTAAATGCACAATTGAAAATTTTGATAAGTGGAAGTAAATCGACAAAATATCAAAGTGTGAATTAGAAATAACATTAAGGTTTACGTGACAACCCCACTCATGAAGAGTAGGGAAAAAATCATGGGAGAAGGTTCCTGATAAGGCTGATTTCTATATTGATCTTCTCAAATAAATAAGTGACAGGTACATGCCTATTTATAGGTCACCACACACAACAACACTCCACATTACACGATATGGGACTAAATAGCCACTACACACAATTCTCTCAACACTCTCCCTCAAGTTGGAGCATGGAATACTCAGCTTGTAATACAAAGAAACCCCTTTACACAGTAGAACAAACAAAACTCTCAACTGGTACAACTGCATCTCCTCTGCAAACAACAGCTACACTCTTGTTCATGCCTGTAGTAGGTATGCTGATGGCGACACATCAACGATGCTGGATCTTGACGACTAATTGTTGTAGTTAGCTTTGACAAGGCCCTCTCCACTGGAGGCCTCAACTGGTGTTGGTGGCTCCTCATTCAGTATCCTTATCATGGGCCTTCCTTTGAAGATCTTAAAATTGGATCTTCCTCTTTGCAATCCACAAAATTGAATCTCCCACATAGAAACCTGATATGGGCCCTTCTTCTGAGGATCTCGAAATTAGATCTTCCTCTTTGGAGACCATGAAACTCTGGACCTTCTAGAGTCATGGTTTCTTATGTGGTAATCTCAAATAAAGGGACTCCCAAATGGGGGTGACTATACTAGCACTCATACTCCCCCTTTCTCCCATACTTATTTAGGAGATGAATATAACAATGAGAAGGAAAAAATATCACGAAGAAAAGAACTTCTAACTTCTCTTTTCTTTAATTCAAACTTTCTTTTTTCTCTCTCTCTTCTGTAGATTCCCTACTAGGAGGGAATGACGTAATAAATTGCGGAAATATAATGTAAAACAATTTCACAAAATTCAATCACACAATGTACACAATTATTTTTAGGTGGAAACCCAAATCGGGTGAAAACCACCACCTAACCCTCTCGAGTTATGATTTTTCGATCAACCAAGTTGATCAAATCCACTAAACGAATCACTTAAATGAGGGTGATTCAACCTCAATTACAACCACGCTACTTTATACGAGGGTAGCGTACCTCAAAACCCCTTCTCTTCACGAGAAAGATTTTGTCCCACGAAGGAGACGGGAATTCGCAAAGCGAATACCCAACCAAATAACAAAGATAAATAACAACAATCCTATAGAGCCAACAAAGTAATTTTTAACATAAGCTTCTATAGGAATTAAGATGCTTCCCCTTGCAAGGAGTGCGTCGAATCGATGATGCGGGCGCGTGAGCTACACGATAGTACAACGTCGCTCTCGTGAACTACGGCGAGAGAGCGGGTGCGCAAAGGCTTGATGCTCTCAAGATGAAGAACTTGAGCTTGGAGAGCAAGAGCTTTTCTAGGACACAAAAGAGTAGAAAGTATGTTGCTTGTGTGTGTCTTGGTATGCAAGAGGTTCTTCTCTATTTATAGAGGCCTTAGAAAAGCTTTGGAAGGCTTTGGAAAGCTTCCATAGCCGTTGGGAGCAAAGCCCAAGAGAATCAGGCCAAAATTAGGAACAATCATTGCACTGACAGGGTAATCAGACGTCTGATCCTATCATCAGACGTCTAGAAGACCAGTTTAAGACGTCTAAGAACAAAGTCAGACGTCTGATTTTAGGTGGGTTTCTTTCTGACTTGAATCAGATCTAAACAGGGTTCTAGTGCAAGTCCATCAGACGACATACAGGATGTCTGGCATTATGTCTGGACGTCTGGAAACCTACTTTTCTGTGGGAATGGATTTCCAAGAAAGTGTAACAGCTAGAAAATCTCTGAGAAGAGATTTTCGGGTCAGCCGAGGCAAAACGGTCATTTATTAGACATCTGGAAAGGCTTAAGGACGTCAGATAAGGTTCTAACGGTCATATCCTCCAGTGTTTGGTAAGGAAGCCAACGGTCCACTAATTGGACGTCTGGCAAAAACATCCGACGTCTTCTAAGATGTCTGGTCTAAGGTCTGGACGTCTGATTTCATCAGACAGAGGTAACTAAGTCCAGCCTAAATATTATTAGACGTCTGAATCAACAGTCAGATGTCTTAAAACATATTATCAGACATCTGACTGTTTGAACCCTATATTGGTTTTCTAAGTTTTCTACAGAAAACCTAAGTGTCCTAGGGTTGTGCAGGTGTTTCTAGGACTACTATTAAGGTACTTTGAGGCTCTTTAACATGATGTTCTAAGGAACAAAAAGAGCAAGGAAATAAAGACAAAAGTACATGAAAGAAATAAACAGAATTCTATCATATTCTTCTTGTCCTTCTATCTTCAATCTATCGCTCCTCGCAAATCTCCTCTGTTCTCTATCAAGCTCCTCCAATCCATCCTGGATGCGAGTTCGAACTTCATCTAGTCACGTCTCCATTTGCAATTTGCCTGAAATCTAAGACTCCAAGTGTAAATGTTAAATGACACGTGTTTTGTTATCATCAAAACAAACGATCGCGGTGCTCTAGCACCAACAATCTCCCCCTTTTTGATGATGACAAAATCATAAATAGTAATGCAAAAAAAATCCTCCCCCTTTTTGACATTATCAAAAAGGTTTGAATAATTTTAAATTTCCTATAACTCCCCCTTAAAACATGCTCTTCTATGAATTTCTTAGTAATGTCCTCCCCTTTTTTGTAACAATAAGATAGCTGTTTTTCTTCTCCCCCTTACTAAAGGAAATTTAGCTAACTTACATCTTCCCCTTAATAATTGGCAATTAGCTCATAATTTTTAACTCCCCCTATCTAAATGCTAATGATAAACAAAGATAGGGTCAAGAATTTTTACCTCACCTACCATGACCAATAAAATGGCCCAAATTGTGGTGGTGGATGCCACATTGGATGGGACTCCCATCCGTAGCTTGGAGGCCTGGGCATTGGCGCCGGTCTCCAGTCTGGTGGTCGACGTGCGGTGGGTCCATCGTTTGTTCGCCGTCTCATTGGTCTTCTTGTTCTCCTTCTTAGTCTACTCCTTGGTTCTCCCAACTCGAGTTGACCAGCCTTGAGCTTATAGGTCCAGTCCTTCGTGTTGTAGTTATCCTTGAAACCTACAAAACAAGATTCCAATTCTTTCTTCGGTATCCAAGTGGGCTTGGATTCGGATCTGTTAGCGGGTCTCCTTAACGGATATCCTTTCTCAACCTTAGGGCTATAAAAATTATCTATTTTGTTGATTAATTTGTTGGAGTTTTCCCTAAGACATGCAATTTCTTTTTCTATAATATGCATCTTAGTCTTTCAATCAGAAATTTCTAATTTTAAACTATCATTTTCTTCAATCAATTTAGTATTTTCATTGATTAAATTTTTATTTTCTAATAACAGATTATTATCCTTAGGACTAGAGCTGCTTTCTAGGTCTTTAAGTTTTATTTCTAACCTATCATTTTCAGATTTAAGAAAGCTAAGGTTCTTTTTAATGCTTTTGTTTTCTATTCTTAATGATTTACTAACATTAAATAGTTCATTAAAAGTTTCTTGTAAATCGAAATTTACCTCGTTGTCTGAGTCGCTTCCGCTTTTGCTGTCGCTATCACTTCCTCTGGCCATGAAACCAAAGCAAGCGATTTCCTCTTCTATAGACTTTTCTTCTTCTTCTTCCTCCGAGCTCGAATCGTCCCAAGTGGCTTGGAACGCCTTCTTCTTAGAGTTCTTCTCCTTTTCCTTCTTCTCCTTTTTGAGAAGAGAGCACTTTGGTCGCAGATGCCATTTCTCGTTGTAGTGATAGCAATGTCTAGGGCTCTCCTTCTTCTTTGATTCCCTACACAACTTGGAAAACTTTTTAAGTAAAATTTTAAAGTCTTCGTCGTCAGAACTTACCTTGCTATTTGACGCAGCTTTGAAGGCAAGAGTCTTCTTCGGTTTAGGCTCCGGTGTATCCTTCTTCTTCTGCTTCGACTTAGTCTCGTAGGCCATTAGATTGCCTAGGAGATCTTCCATGTTGAGCTCCTCCACTTCGTTTGCCTCCTCGATGGCGGTGACTTTCTGTTCCCACTCCAGTCCGAGGGAATGAAGACGCTTCCCTTGAAACTCCCCCTTGATGAAAGTCTTCCCTAAAGCTTTCAAATTATTTACAATAAGAGTGAACCTAGTGTTCATCTCACTTAAAGATTCGTTAGGCTTCATAGAAAAAGATTCAAATTCTTGAAAAAGTAAATTTATTTTAGAAGTTTTTACCTTGGAGGTACCTTCGTGAGTTACCTCAAGTGTGTGCCAAATCTCGTATGCGGTGGGGCATTGCGAGATTCTGTTGAACTCCTCCGGGCTGAGCGTGCAGTAAAGGGCGGTCATGGTCTTTGTGTTCAAAGAAAGCTCACGAATTTGTTGTTGCGAGTAGCCTCCCGCGGGTTTCTCTGGGATCTCAAATGGCGTCTCGCACTTGGCCTAAATTGTGAAGTCATTGGCTTGAAGCCAAGTCATCCGCAGCTTTCAGTAGGGGTAGTTGCTCCCATCGAAGAATGGCGGACGGGACGTGGACTGCCCCTCGGAGATTCGGATTGCGGAACTGCTCCCCTCCATGATCTTCTTGCCGGGTGTTACTCCAATTAGCAAGACCCTGCTCTGATACCAATTGTAGATTCTCTACTAGGAGGGGGTGACGTAATAAATTATGGAAATATAATGTAAAACAATCTCACAAAATTCAATCACCCGATTTGGGTTTCCACCTAAAAATAATTGTGTACATTGTGTGATTGAATTTTGTGAGATTGTTTTACATTATATTTCCGCAATTTATTACGTCACCCCCTCCTAGTAGGGAATCTACATCTTTCTTTTGTTATTCTCTGGAAATCTTCCTTCCTTCAACTTCTTTTTTTTTCTTTATTTACTTTTTCCTCTCCCTTTTCTTCTGATGTTTCTCTCCCCTTTTTACTCTTCCTCTCTCTTTTTTTTCACTCCAACTCATTTCATTTTTTTTTAAACTTAATCAAGAGACAGAAAATAAACCTCATTCATTGTTGCCATCACCAAAACCTCAAGTGGAGTAGGCTCTTCGTTGCCGCAATCTTGATCAAGACCTTCTCCATCGTTGATCACATGTGCCAGTCGTTCTTGCAAGATCTCCACCGAGTTCCTCCTCACAATCTTCACTGTGCTACCTCTTTCGTCGTCAGCTTCTCTTCCCCAATCAAGAGCCGTGATTGGTAGCCAACATCTCGTTGCATGTGATCTTCCCAACGAGGGCACACTATTGCCATCCACGCCACACCTTTTGCGTGAGGTACTCGAGGTAGGGGAGCACAACGACAATCGAATCAGGTGCCATTGTTGGTTGAAAGCCAACATCTCGCAAATGGGGTTTGTAACTCCCTTGAAGGAAGCCGTTGCACTAGTCACCGAGGTCATCAGAGCATCGGCAGTGCTGAAATAGGTCAGAGTGGCATCTCCCAAGGTCGTAGCACTGGCCCTTGTTCACACTCTATCTTCCAGAAGTTTAGCATCGAGTTGTAGTCGATCTGAGGCCGCCACCTATGTCGAGCACCATCATGGCATCACCATTTGCGCTAGTATCTACATGGATGTCATTGCCATCGCCACTGCCTTCAAGCATTGCCAGCACTCCCAAGCGCTGCCAACGCCATCATCTTCATTGCCTAGTGGGGTTTCCCCTTCTAGTGGTAGCAATGCGACCCCTGACGACAACATTCGATCTACTCCAACCGCTTCAAAAAAATCTTGTTAGGGTTCAAAGAACCCAACAAGTCATGCCGTCACCTCCTTGGATCAAGTAGTGGATGGAGATGCCATGAACTTGACAGATCCTCCTCCACGAACCCATATTGAGAATGATAAACAATAATAATCTTTAAGGACAAACGAATCCAAGATTGACTAGTTTTGATACTAAATTGAAAATTTTGATAAGTAGAACCAAATCAACACAATACCAAAGAATGAACAAGAAATAACACTTGGGCTTACATAAAAATCCCACTCACGGAGAGCGGAGAGAAAACAATGAGAGAAGGCCCCTAATAGAGTTAATTTCTACATTGATCTTCTCAAAGAAACAAGTGGTGAGTACATGCCTATTTATAAGCCACTACACACAACACTCCACGTTACACAATGTAGGACTAAATAATCACTATACATAATTCTCTCAACATGCACTATTATCCAACAAATTTTGATTTTCACACAACAATTGTTTTCGGGTTTGTGTTGAGGTGCATGATCCAATCATGGAGTTAGATCTTCAATTCAAGCTATTAAATAAAAAGCGGAATCATGAAAGAAAGATTAAATAATAATGAGGGAAAAGGGAGAAGGTGGCTGTAATTTTGCTTGGCATGCTATCTTTAGGGCTTTTTAATGGAGATATGTGCAATTGACTTGGCTAGGTTTTCCTCCAAGTTTTTGAGAGATATTTTATAGGAAATCCATCAATTTTTTATATGATAAGAACGGTTGGATTCAACCAAGTGGTTGAAAATAATTTGTACTCGGTATTTTCACATAATCCCTTATGAGCCAATTGGATTTTAATACCTAAACTACATTTAATTTGTATCTAAACCTTTTCGGATCAAGTTCAAACTCTTTTGACTAGTTAAATACCAAATCAAATATCATTTAACTTTTCAATAATATTTGATTCTTCTAAATAAAACTCCATCAAAATTGCTATTTGTTTCATCATATTAATAGTAAAGCATTCAGTAATACTTATATAACCTCAATGTTAAATTCCCAAATCTTCACAGTCCTCCCTACTAAAAGGGTTCACTTATTTTCTTCGTATCATTGAGATGAGAACGACGTCCAGCTACTTTTCCAAATGACTGTCTTCTTCTCTTTTACATATCAGTTTGATTATAATCCATATAATCATGAATGGAATTCATATGCCCCAATATACTCAGAGAGAGGTCATATCTTTCAATCTACTATGTACACCTATAATAATAGATCTTTATAATCCCTTTGAGAGATCATGCATTTCCTGCACTCTTACATACACACCAGCTTTCTAGTCTTAACACCAAAGTAGGTGTATCAATTTGTCAATCTATCAAATGTTCATATTCAAGCATGAAGACACATACATCTTTATTTTTATGTAGAGGATGTGTATCAAAGACATTCGTTAAACAATAATATTTTCGAAAAGATTACCATTTCTTCTCATAATTGAGACATTTGATTAGATATCATGCTAGTCCTTTAACAACTTATTAAAACCCTCGATTTAAACCATCCAAGTTTTTGATACCTATTATCAATATACCTAACTTGATCGCAATGTTTTTCCATAATTATGTTAAGTGACTCAACTAATCATGTTAATGTATCCACACGATTACACATTGAAATTCAAATCATTGACCAAGTGATTTTGATTCTGATTAACTTGCTAAGGACATGCAATTCCAATAATTTGGTGTTGTAAACCCAATGAAGAATGAAGAGATAATTTGATACAATTAGAAACATCAAGGACTATATTTACCAGCATTGAAGTTACAGGACTAATGTTGGAATCAAGGTGTAAGTTCACGACTTTCGTGTAAATTATTCTTTTATCAAAAGTTTACGAGGACAATCATACATAACAATGTAAAACACTCTATTTTATCAAGAATTTCATTTCCAGTCGTGTCAACTTATCCCTTACTCCACCGTGTGACGAGTCACGGACAAACTCAAAAGTAACTTTAACTACAAGTTATTCTTATCTCCAAGCACATGCACCGATACCCCGTGAACGAGGTTCGAGCTTTTGTTGGCGACGGATACTTGGATTCGAATTAGAGACATTGTGCGTTTGTGATCTCATGCACTCGAGGCCTTACGTACCAAAGCTTTTCGATCAGATGCTGAGGGCATTTGAAATCGATTTCGTCATTGCATAGGTTGAAAGGAAGGGTTTTGATTGGGACGGAAAAGAAATAGTTTCAAGCATGTTAAATTTTGTTTGCTTTGCCTTCTTGGGGTAGCCTCATTAGAGAGGTCATCTTCGTAACATTTTCTACAATTTTTTTTTTTTGTTCATTATCATATAGACTCAGGAGCAGTACATCAGCAAGTAAACATTCCCTGCATTTTGTTATTATTTAAAACACGAGCGAAATTGATCTTAAGGTCTAAACATTTTGCTTCTTTTAGGAAAATAAAAATCAACGTACCTTCTGCAGTGCTCAGGCAACCAATAGAATTATAGAAGTATACCGCTGAATGCTTTCTATTTGAAGGTAAAAGAGTGTAAATCACATATCAGAAGCTGAATATCTGTACATTAATCAAAAGACTGAGAAACAGAAACATGCTTATCAAATTAATCACAAGTTTTTCCGAGAAAAACATTATTCAAAATTCAAAATCTCAACTCAACTACTGAAACTCACATCTATGGACAACAGCCATGTATCAGAAGGCCCTAGTGTTAGACGACAAAAAGGTTGTATCAAGTTGAAATGTACCCACGAAATTTGATGGAATGAGGCTGATATTTCTTGCAACTTAGGGGAAACCATCCGAAGAAAAGTATAGCCTGGTTGGTGCTGTATCAATCGACGAGCTAACTCTTTTATCTGAGTCAGAAAAAGCTCGAGTGCTACCGTCACAAGGCAGATATGGTGTTGCCTCATTATTTCTTCGGTATTTGTGCCCAACTCAGCAGTCAATGAATTCGATTCTCCTTGCAATGCGAGGAAATGTGCAGGAATTCACATACGAGATCTCTTTTGGGCACCATGGGGGCAACTGGCAAAATTGATTCCCCTCAAAAGAAATTGTGGTGGCAAATTAATCAGCCTTTTGTTTCCTTTCTTGACGCTGGTGGATATACCATTTAGCGAAGCGATGTAAGGTCATGCTGATCAGTATCTTGCAAATGGAAAGAATGACGAAGGTAAGAGCTGACCAGATAGCGATCCACAACCATCTCCAGTAAACTGGACCATAAGGCAGAACTTTCGCATACACTGGAGCAAGCACCCTTATGACCTGAACCAGCACCAGCGATGATCATGGTTGGCTCACCAATGATGAACTTATCATATGCTCAAAAGCTGCAAAATCTTACCACACAAGCTGGTGCTATTGGAATGAAATTGAGATCTTTGCGCTGTCCTTCGGGTGGGATGTTTAAGGTCTGAAAATAAGGTCAGTTGCGATGAAGGTGATGGCCAACAATCAGGTCCTAGTGAAAAACTGAAGGCATTTGTTTTTAAGCATTTTTAGCATGCTTTAACCACCAGGAAATGAGATAACAATGATGAAGAAAAGTTAAAACCAGGACTACAATTATGATAAAAACCGGGATAAAATTGTAATAAATGGAAATGCCACTTTAAACAAAATATGAAGATAAATAAAGGATAAGATTAGATTTTTCATGTTTCCCTTCTTGGTGAAACAACCAAGGTTAAGAATGCAAGAAATGGACATTTACATATTAACTCCCCTGCAGTTCTCTTCCTATCTGTCCATAACTCCCTTAAAGTGCTTCCATCTCAATCTTTCTTTAAACAAAAGAAGAAAGGCCACAGACTCGAGACGAGCCTAACAATCTAATAAAGAAGAGAAGCCACAAACTCAAAACAAGCCTGACAATCTGATAGAGAATAGAGGCCACAAATCCTTTTTTTTCTTTTACCTTCTTCTCTCCCTTTTTGGAGGAAAAGGGATGCCACCTAGAGATCAGGCAGACATGCTCATCGTCCATGTTAGGGGTAAATCAAGGGATGATTCCCATGCTCAAGGAAAAAGTTTGCTGTAACTACTACAAGCCATACAACATAATTTTCACTCAAGACATTAGATAGCTTTGATACAGAGAACAAAATATAGACCTAATGTTCATGCTACGGCATCCAGAAGAGTTATTGTACCAGAGAGTCTATTTCAAACCATCTAGCATATAAGATCCTCACAAATTTTTTATCTTTTTTGTGAGATATGATCCTCCGTTTGGCAAAGAATATTGAACTCTGCCAACTATAAACCATCGAACAGTCAAATGATTTCAGTTCAAGGTTTAGCCTGGTTCTTGTCTCATAGTTTGCTTTGGAGAGGATTGTCTTATCGTTTGAGTAGGAGAAAATGAGCATTCAAGTTTATTCCAAAAATCCTATACCTCTTTATAAAGAGAAAAGGTGAGGGAAAAGCAGTAGTACAAGTCCATGAAGAAAAGAAAAATAACAAAATGGTACAAGCACCATAAAACATAAGATAGAAGGGGCACACAACACTCCCTCTCAAGTTAGAGTATAGATATCTATCATACTTAACTTGGAACAACAAACATCAAAAGTGAACCGAGGGAGAGGCTTGGTAAAGATATCCACTATATGATTCTCCAATGTGACTATGGTGGTGTATAGAATCCCTGAATCATATCTCTGGTACAATGGCAGTCAATTTCCACATACTTGGTACACTCATGGAACATGGAATTATTAACAATGTAAGTGGTTGCATGATTGTTGCACCACATCTCCATGGGCTCGTCGATCTGGATGTGTAGATCACAAAGTAGTGATCTTACACAAACCATCTTAGCTGCTGTGTGGGTCATAGCTCTATATTCAGACTCTACATTGGACCTAGATAGCATTGCCTACTTCTTAGTGACCCAAGTGACTAAGTTCCCTACTACATAGGTGTAGAAGCCTGTAGTAGACTTTCTATGTGCCAAGCACCCAGCATAGTTGGCATCTAAATAGCTAACCACAGTCATATCAGTCTCTCTGCTAAAAAGGATCCTACGAACTGGTGCTTTCTTCAGGTATCTAAGTACCTGCATAGCTGAATCCCAATGTTGCTTGGTTGGTCATCCATAAATTGACTTAGCCTGCCAATAGCTAAGGAAATATCTAGTTGTGTGATGGTCAAATATAAGAACTTGCCAATCAACTGTCTGTATGCTCGGCTATCTACTGCCTCAAAATCTTCATCGTAGAGATGCACCTTGGGATCCATGGGAATGTTAGCAGGGTTAGCTCCCAGCATGCTTGTCTCCTGCAAAACATCTAGTACATATTTTTGTTGCGACAACACTATGCCTTGTTTGCTTCTAGCCACCTAAATCCCAAGGAAGTACCTCAGCTGCCACAGGTCTTTCATAACAAACTTCTTTGCCACTCATTGCTTGACCTCGACTATCCTAGTTGCATCATCACCTATGATAATAAGAACATCCACATAGACTAAAGGAGCCACAACACCTCTCTCAGTCTTCCTAACAAAAAGTGAATGATCTAAAGTAGATTGCTGAAGGCCAATCACCTCAACCACCTCTGAGAGCTTTTGGAACCAAGCTCTTGGGCCTTGCTTCAACATATAGATTGTGTTCAACTTGCATACACACTCCCCCTAAACCTCAAAGCCAAAGGGTTGCTGTATGTAGACCTCCACATGAAGATCGCCATAGAGAAAGACGTTCTTCACATCCAACTGATGAACTCATTCCTTGTGCATTACAACTAAGTTCAAAATCCACATTGTAGGGAGTCGAGCCACTAAAGAGAATGTATCAAACCATATATCTGGGTGAATCCCTTTACTACCAGACGGGCCTTATGCCGTGAAATAGATCCATTAGGATTGTATTTCAAGACAAAAACCTAACGACATCCAACTACCCACGCTCTTGGAAGAAGTGGAGTTAGCTCTCATATCTCTCTGGAACGAAGGGCAACCATCTCATCCTCCATGACTTGATGCCATTTCGGATCAAGTAGGACTTGCTGGTATGTAGTGGGAATCTAGGAGGCAGACAAGGCAACAATAAACTATCCAAAAGAAGTCCCTAGATTGGTTGTAGGAACAACCCCTGCAATCCTGTACTGAGCACAGCTACGTGGTGCCTTTCGAATAACTATCGGAAGGTCAAGATCAACCACATCCACCACCTGAGAAGACTTGGAACTAGGAGCAACACCAGAAGGCCCTGCACAATCATCACTAGGAACACAACAGTCAATGTCCTTGACACATACCTAACTTGGGGAGGAAGGTGGCTACGAAGCGAGGGTGGGGGGGTAAATTGCAAGTGGATCTCTGTACCTCATAATTTCACTACTGGTACTGGAAGTAGGAACACTCTGTGTGACTGGAATCTCCTCCAAAGGAACATGAGGTATAGGCATAAGAGCTACCTCCAAGTCTTAACGCTAACCGATGCCCTATTGTAAAGTAGGGAATAGACTCATGGAATGTCACATCCGCACTGACATAGTGTTTACCGTCAATAGGATCAAGGCATTGATATCCTTTCTATGTCCTATAATATCCCAAGAAGACACATTTCACTACTCGTGGTGCCAGTTTATCTCTCTGGTCCTGTGAGATGTACAAAAGCTAGTAAGCTACACACCCAAAAATATGTGGTGGTATATGGAATAACTCTCCATCCTATTAATTAGATACCATGCTGTGAGTATTACATTTCCCCAGTACAGTGGTGGTACACAATGATGTATAAATAGTGTACGAGCCACATCCAACAGATGCTTGTGTTTCCTCTTTGCAACTCCATTCTATTGGGATGTATATGGACATTTAGTATGGTGCACAATTCCATGGGACATGTAGGAAGCTGCCAATCTAGGAGAGCAAAACTCAAGGGTATTGTCTGATCTCACAATTTTAATAGAAGTAGAAAACTGATTCTTTATTTCCAACACAAAATTTTCTATAACATGTCCAACATCATACTTATTCTTGAGCTGTGAGAGAAATCATCAATAATCACTAAATAGTAATTAGGAATCCAACTTGGATCCCAAACATATCTATGCAACAAATAGAAAACAACACTAGATCTAGGTTAATTGCTAGAAGGGTAGGAGGCTCAGTGATGCTTCTCTAGTTGACAAGCATCACAGTGAATCTCAGTGACTAGCGATATGTGTAGGATAATGCGTCTAAGCTTGTCCAGAGATGGATAACGAAGGCGACGATGCCACTGCAAGGAACTCTCGATAGTCAAGCAGACCTCTCCTCAGCATGAAGCAACAAGCAAAGTTTAGACTAGGCGATACACACCCTCTTCTTCATGACCGCCACCAATTGTCCTCATCATCACTTGAAAGATACATCCTACATCATCAAAGATACCTTGGCAGTTAAGTTCTTTAGTAATTCTACTAACAGATAACTAATGGGGAAATCAAGCCAAAAAAGAACATTTGGCAACCCCAGTGTTGGGGTGACAGTCACCTCCCCCTGACCATCTATCTGGGAATGTCTCCCATCTGCTACTTGAACAATCCTTCCTAGATCGACTGGGTGGAGTTGCTGAAAACAGGTCTGATCTCCACTCAAATAATGGGAGGCACTAGAGTCAACCAACCATTATGTGCCACTAAAAGACCTTTTTTTTTTTTAAAGGGGAAAGGGTCATTATCCAAGTGATAACACTCAAATTATATTAATTAAATAGCAATCACATTACTTAGTATATCAAAGAATCAATACAAGAAATAAAATTCTCAAGATATGGGTGCTGCTCTTTGAATATAGCCACGTTCCTCCCAAGCCAAATACCCTAGAGGATCACGAGAGCTTTTGCCTTCTTCGTACTAAACAAGTTATGCTCTCCATTGTGATTGCCGAACCTAAAGCATCTCCAAAATTTATTGCTACTGGTGTGTATACTCCAATTTAATTGAAAATGCTGCCAAATTTGTGAAGAAAACGAGCATGCAAAGAAAAGATGCTCAATATCCTCATTTGCAGTGTGGCACAATGAACATGTGGTATCCATGTTCTCCACCCATCTAACCCTCCAGACTATTGTCATCAACTTTCCTTTCCTAAGCATCCAAGCAAAAATTTTTACCTTCAGAGGAGAGGATCAAATCAATTTACACCCCTTAATGAAATCCAAGTCTGCTATTTGTCCTCCATCACCTAGCCTTTGATAAGCCTCCCTGGCAGTGAAATGTTTTCCATCCCATACAAAACCATCCTGACCACCTTGGGGTAAGTATCCTTGGAGCTCCTAGGCTCTCTGATCTGACAAATTACCCACAAACATTGGGTTCCATGTTCCCTCCCAGTAGTCAAGTACCATCACCTTCTTGTTTGTAGCCAACACAAAGAGTTTAGGGAATTGCTCTCTTAGTCTGCCTTATCCCATCCAATCATCCAACCAAAACATAAAAACATCACCTTTCCCCACATAAGGAGAGAGGAAGTTCTATACCTTTGGCAAAACCAACGACAGTGACTTCATGAATTGAGAGGCTCCATTTTAGGGTGAGGTAAGGAGCTCCTAACATTTGGAGGTCCCATAGCAAGGCTTAATGAATCTCCCAAAAAAATCCTACTTGCATTCAAGAATTCTCACAATCCATTTCACCTAGAGGCTGTCATTCACCTTCCTGAGGTCCCTAACTCCAAGACCTCCTTTTGTAGGCCTACACATATAGTCCCAAGCCACCATCCTGGCCCTTTTCCCATTCAAACCAAAATTGGTCCAAAAAAGGTCTCATTAATCCGATTATCCTCTTCTCAATCTTTTGTGGCATCCTTAAAGTGGACGTAAAATAGGAGGGCATGGAGGCCAAAACAACCTTCAACAGGACCAGTCTTCCTCCCCTTGAAAGAACCTTAGAAGCCCAACTCGATAGTCTTTTCTCCAGTCTTCCAATCAATGGTTGTCACTCCTATACTGGGATTTGCTTATTTGATAGTGGTAAACCCAAGTGATTGGCAAGGAACCCTCAACCGTATGCAACGCGTCGCTACTAAAAGACCCGTTATGTGCATAGGAAGCCAAATCTATACCTGAAGAGATACTTGGGGAGATGAATGCAGCAGTCTTAGAAGATATGGTAGCTTCTTGTGTCAACTATGATAGTCACTGAAGCAGTGCATCATAGTCTGTTCTAGGAACTGGAATTCTCTTTGCTTGCTCCTTAGAAGGAGTCACGACTTGTTTGTTAGTAGGGGGTCTACTATGCTGGATCTAACATGTAGCCTCCACCTGACCAATCTTGCCACAGAAGGTGCAAGAAGTATGGCGCTTGCCAGCCTAACCCCATCCTCTACCATGACCATGTGTAGAAGGTACCCCTTTGCCACCACGACCAGGGGCAACGGCAAAAGCAAAAGTCTATATAGATGTCTCCGAAGATATTAAAGTCAAGTCACTGCAATCCTGCTCAATCTACTATATGGCTCTTCTAGACTAGGAAGCTCTGTCAAGGTTAGAAGTTGGGAACGGGCAACAATGCACTCTAGTCCCAATCCAGAGAAGAACTACAATCTCACTACGATCCTCTCTCTGGGTAGAACAAGTACATTTTGGTCTGCAAGCATTGTACTTCTCCAGAAGTCCCTTCAAGGTGGAGTAGTACTGGGACAAAGATTTACCGTTCTGACATAACTTAGAGAGCTTGTGGTAGATCTAGAGGACTTAGTTCAAGTTCTACTCATGTGAATAGAAGTCACGTAGGCTGTCCCACATCTCCTTTACTGTCCAGTAATACATGATCTTGTCATTGGATGACACAATTCATGATCCACGGCCGAACCATAACATTGTCCTTCAATGTAGAGTTCTTTCCTATTTTCTCTTGAAGCTTTGGCTGAAGCAATATGTGTTCATTGTCATGACCCTCCATGGTCATAAAGAACGTTTGTGACCATTGGGGATAATTAGTCTCATCCAACTTGATCATGAGATCAAAGAACGAGTTTTTATAGGCCCTTGTCTCCGAAACGGTGTCAGAAGTCACATCTTATGAACTAGATGATGCCATCACGACTATAATCAAGCCTTCAACTCATGTATGCACCAAGCACACAAAAGAAAACACCATAAGAACACACAATCTCCAATTTGAAAATTGATTTCATATCACAAAACCATATGTAGATATGATTTCAGTCCTTGGGCATGGATTCCATGGCAAATGAAACTCGAAATCCACAACCAAGAACCAACACGGGAAGCCCTTGGGTCAAAGCATGTGCACGCTAGGGCACTACAGACCCCAACGTCGTCGCTAGGGGGTTCCCCTCCTCTCTCTGTTCACTGCTGGGTGGCTAATAGCCACCTGTGGCACTAGCTGCTACCAATGGATTAAGGGTTGTGCCAGCGACAGTGGATCAGGGGCAATGCAAGTGTCGGTAGGGCGTGGAGTGAGAGTGAGGGGTACAGTGGAAGTTGGGAGGTCTAGGTTTTTGGTGGGATACCAGAATATTGGTCTAGGATTGTTGCTCTGATATCAAGTAGAAGAAAATAAACATTCAAGTTTATCCCAAAAACCTTACACCTCTTTATAAAGAGAAGACAAGGGGAAAATAGCGGTACAAACCCATGAAGAACAGGAAAATAACAAAAATGGTACAAGCACCATAAAACATAAGATAAAAGGGGTACACAACATTTTGTATACAAGTTAGGATTTAAACATACCTGCTTGCATAGGTCTTCCAGGTAATCTGAGAATGCTGATGGCTTTATTTCATTAAATTTTGCTAAAAATGAATGCTTAAGAGTGTCGATGAGTACTTCACACATGAAGACGAGAAGTGCATTCTGAAGAGCATAAAAAGCTTATTATTACAAATTAAAGCTGAAACTGGGAAATGTCAATTAAAATGATACAGATTTGGAAAAAAACACTGTGCAATGAATGTATGATGGTAACTAGGAACTTATGCAACTTACAAAAACAAAACTGGCAAACCAGGATCCCTCAGCTTCAAGTATATTTTGAGCCAACACAAACACTATAAATGAGGTGATATGGAACCTCTCTATAATATCTGGGAAACAAAATCAGTTATAGTAAGATAGTGGATTAATATGATCACTGAATTTGCAAGATAAGAAATTACAACTGTAAGCCGGATAACAAGCAGAGAACATGTTAACTTTCATGTCTATAGAAAAGTTTGCACTTCCATGTTATTACACATATAGAATGAAAGTTAAAGTCGATCAGAAATATAAAATGCATAGCTAATTAGCATATTGCTAATTTTATTGAAGTTCTTTGTATTATAGAAGAAAGACGTATAGGAACATTCTAGTTGCTTCTTTGTAAAAGGCAATTTTTATGGGTCTAATAACAAAAACCTCTACGATAATTTGGACACTGAGTGACCCATGTCAAAGAAGAACAAGGTTGCAACATTATAATAATTTCCATGATAACAATTTAAAAAAAATTGAAATCATGGCCTGCCCTTCGTGTCTTACCATTTCAAAAAATAATGTTACTCCAAGTCCATTGGTACAACAGGACTTGAAACCTACCATTTTTATTCAAGAGATAGACTGAAAATCGGATTCCTCTGACTGATATGAAAAGGCAATCACTTACCATAGTAAACTAGACTGTGTAAGTTTTCCTTGCTAACTTTCTTGAACACGTTGCTTTTTATCTCAGCAAAGTTGTTTGACACGAGTAAAGCGAATAAGTTATTGTTGTGGGAAATGATGCACGTAGACAAAGTTATTGCCTGAGCTAACAAGATGAGTGCATGGACAAGTGAAATTAGTTAAGGAAAAGTATAATGTGAAAGATATCTATTCAAAAAATGCACCACCAGTAATCATCGGAGTATCCTGGAAAGTTTTAGCAAGATTTAAGTACAATTTGATCAGCATACTTTGCACGGATCTCTCTCTACCATCCCTTGCACTCACCCTCAACCTCCCCTCCTCCCCACCCCCCGCCCCACCTCTCTCTCTCTCTCTCTCTCTCTCTCTCTGAGAACTATATGCACACATGATATCAATAACTTGCTTTGCTATTTAACAAAATAAAGCCTCCAAAAGGATATTAAACGCAATAACTGTTATCATCTGGTCAAAAATGAATCTCATCAGTTCAAACACCAAGCCATCGGGTGAGCAAGTTGCTAGTCCCTCAGCCGAACTGAACAAAACTTGTAAGACATCTTCAGAAAAGGACTGAAGAAGTTTGTCAAAAACCTGTCATAATGAATTCATTCAGGTGACAGTGAATCAGCATAAAGCAAAAAGGCAAGTCAAATTTCTTACCTCTAGTACATTGTACACTACATACAACTTCAATGTCCCTTGACCCCTGATAATATGATATATTAAGCTTATATCTGAAAATGCAATACATTTACCTAGTGTTAAAAAAATAGATAATGACACTGGCCACGATCTACTAATACATTTCAAGATCACACACTAAGTATGAATAGAAATTCCACAAAAGCATGTCAAAGCATCCATCCCACCTGTTAATTGTAAAGTAGTTATTCCAAAAGCCAACACAATTAAGCAAGCAAAGTCTGAGATTGCTGCAGCATCTGGTTTCCTGAACTGCCTGGTCAAAGTATCTTAGGTCAATAGAAGTTTTGATCAAGGGGCGACAGTTAACAAGTGATTTCATTACGACTGAAAATAATAAAGCATTACTTACCCAGAAGGAGAAGAACAACCTTCATAAGTTTAAGATTTTAAATGGCCATGCAACAATATAAACTTCAGAGTGACTAAACTCAAGTAATACTGAAGAAATCTCAGATAACCAAAAACTTTAACATACTAGCTACTCTTGGCTACAATCCATATGGAAAAAATGCAAGCAGAAAGAATATACCCAATCAGGCATGAAAACATCAACACAATGGGAAACATGGTTTATGTGAAACCCTCTGTCAATAGAGAAGGGAAAAAAATCACAGAAGAAGAGCCTTTAAGGGGGAACACAAGTCAACATATATGTGTCACACCACCTCACGGCTCATGTCAAACACTTTGATAATATGGCAACCACCCACTTAAAAAAAAAAAGATAAAATGGTGACCACCTCAGGTCTGACATTTCCATGATATATCGACCAAATGCAACCAAGTACAAATATGAAAATCTGACAAGATCCATTAGCCCAACCATCAAACTTTTATCTCTCAATAACCCCCACAAGCTAGAGGATAGAAACTCAACTCCTTACAAACTAAAACCTCCACTTTCACAAACAAAATAACATGGATAGATGGTGCAATCCAGATCATGGCTCTCCTCCTGTTGAACGAAAACAAAGTTACATCCTCATTTTAACTTGTAGGGAGGTAAGTCAAAGATGATATATCAGCTATGGGCTGGATGTGGAAGATGAGCTGCTGGAGTTTGAGAAGTGTCTACCTCGACAAGGCTGACGGAGAAACCAAGAAGATCAAGTGCTAGCTTGGCCCAAAAAACTATTTCCTATGCAGAAAGATTAGCTCCATCTCCCCAAAAGGACTTTAACAAGCAGGAAAGCAGAGACTTGAACAGCATGACTTTGCACAAGACTTTTATAAAGAGAACTGTGTCATTAACCTTTCAACATGAGCCATAACCAAATAATGAAAGTGGGGACAAAACATGGACATACAACATTTGTTGCATCAAGAATACTGGATATCTCTCCAACTTTCTCCCACACTCATTGGGGAGAAAACCCAACTAGAAATGTGGGAAGATATCCAACAGGGCAACCGTTAAACAGAAACCTAGCAGCCTTTTTCCTATGAAGACCCAAAGAGTGGCCCTGGCCCAGATAGAAACTTCTACGACATTGGGTTGCTCTCATGTGGGGATTTCAAAGAGTTTTACTTTATCATATAGCTACCTTAAGATGGGTCCAAAGGATAATAGTCCACCTAGAAAATATCTCCACGTGACAGGAGATCTTAGTGTCGACATGAACATGAGCAAAAAGTTATGTTGCTAATCACACATGCAAGCCATAGACATTAAGTACTCGAAATGTGCCGTTTCACGAGATATTTTTCTTTTTTCCAAAATCATCCTTTTCTCCACTCAAACAATTTTTTCTTTTGCTTTTTTTTAGGCTCTTCCTTGGCTTACTCCTTTTCTTCTCTTTTTTTTCCAGTGTCTCCATCTCTTTCCTTTTTTAACCTGAAGCTGTCAGCAACTAAAGGCATTAAGACTGACAGACACTAGAGCGATGGACCAAAGCCCCTTGACATCTCTCACTTAAGCTCAATCAAGCAGGATCGGTGGTCCAAACCTGAGTAGACCGTGATAGAATCAGGATAAGAAAGTCTCAAAATACCCAAACAAAGGCCTCTTGCCAAAAAACACCATGGACTAGATCGTATACCTCAAACTTATGTACTGATTTGCAAAGTGAAGAACTTCCAACCTGATTTGCAGGACCTACAAACTTCGAATTGTTTTCCAAGTAAATGGAACCTTTTGAACTATCTTAAAGATTTTGAGAAATGATTGGACTTAACTGGAAACTTAAAAATATCCGCACGACTTCTTAAAGAATGTAGATATGATAGGCTAAAATTGCAAATTTATCCCAACAAAATATCTCCTCCCTTCTTCCAGTTGAAACCTAAGGTTCTTCAAGTCCAACTCACATCATCACCACAACCTTGTAGCCATCACTGGGGCAGCCCTGGATCACTCTGTTTGCAGGATCACTCTGCTGGCATCACAGCAAGATCCATCACACTACAAAGCTTGTTTTGCTGTGCTTAGTTTCACTAGAACGCAATAAGACTCCTGGATCCTCTTATACTTATCCGTCTCTACACTTTCACCTTGTCACCGTGACCAGCACCTTGCTTGTTGCTGCATGGCTGCATCCAGCACCTACTACCTGCTGCTCCACGTGCTGATCATCATCAGCATGTGTTGCTGGTGAAATACAACCCAGATCTTGCCCCTCCTGCCATGTTGCTGATATCTCTTGTCCATAAGAAAAGCCATACTACTTGTGCAGATTGAAGGTTCAAGTGAAACATGACACAATCTTTTGCATAAAAAAGGCCCTAGAACAGACATTGAAATTGCCATGTGGATGCTCCAAAGATCACTCGTGAGAAATCAAATGACCCAAAAATCAACACATAAACAAAAGATTTGAATATTGGCTTTGCTACCGTGTTGAAAAATGTAAGCTGAAAGAACAAAGCCTATAAGGCATGTATGCAACACACTGGGAACATAATTTAGATGGAGAACTCCTCTTAAGTGATAAAGGAAAAACCATGAGAAAAGCTTGTAAGAGGGGTGGATATTCTATTAATTCTTCTCAAACATAAACATAAGGCAATATACAAAAGCCATATCAGATTCAAAAAGTATATATAGGCCATACACCATTTCTTATCTCTCATCCAAATGAAGTGAGATTAAACATAACTAAGTACACAAATGGATTGCTAATAGATCCATTAACTGAACTACAAACCATTCATCTCTCAACAGTCCCATTCCAATATGTTGAACCAATGTTTTAAAAATTGGTCATTGACAAATGGATTGCTAATAGATCCATTAACCGAACTACAAACCATTCATCTCTCTCATCAGTCCCATTCCAATATGTTGAACCAATGTTTTAAAAATTGGTCATTGAACCGATCAAGTGCTCATTTGGTTTTTTAGTAGTTTAACCAGCAATTTGTAACGGTTGAGCCGGTGATGCCATCAACACATGAAAAAATTGAATTGTAAAATCCTTGATTTAGTTTATATTTGTTCAACCGAATCTAACCGGATTGAACCGGTGTTCAATAAAAAATCAATGAAGATATATAGTTGAAAAAATTATTTTGCAACTCTAATTTCACTAAAATTGACATGCTTTTAGCAAATACTAAATAAAAAATAAAAAGTATAATCAAAATTTAGAGTCTAACATCATGGTGGAGGGTGTAAAGTTGCATGCATTTTTCTTTCTTTCTTTTTTTAGCTCTTAAGAAAACGATCAAACGGGTGGATGGTTTAGTTGAACTAGTCAGTCCAACCCGGTTTTAACCGGTTCACACCAGTTTTGACTTTTATTGCTCGAATTGGTCGATTCGGCCGGTAAGGCACTAGTTGCCAGTTGAACCGGTCGGTTTGGTCTGATTTTTAAAACATTAGGTCCAACATAAAATTACTTTGATTGATTACTTTCAGCATGATGTTTGGAAACCATAGTTTCATAGTTCCTTAAAATAATACTACGATGGGTTCAAGTCAGACAGAATGTTACCTTCATGACATACATGCCTTATTGGAAGAAAAAGTGGCTGAGATGTTCTTTGGATTTGGTTCTGAAGTGAAAATGTACAGACAATTGAAGCAAACTAGATAAGACTGCTTTCTTACCAATTGGGTGTAAAAGGAAGAAGGGATATCCCTTGTATAAGGAAAAAGGATTGAATGCAGTTAGGCCGAAAAAGAAAATAGGTTAGGAATGGTGAAAGAGTATTGTAATACTCTTAAAGAAGAACAACAGACATATAACACACCACAAATTATAGGATGTCTCAAGTTGATGAGTCACATTTTGATAGGATAACTATAACAAGATTGATCCTCAAGGCAACTCTCTAAATTAGCAGAGAAACAGATTGGCTGGTTCAGGCACATAAGGATTACACCCGAAGAGATGCACCTTTTAATTCATGTAACTTTTCAGATCTAAGAAAAGGGATGCACTGGAAAGGGCTACGGTACTGTTCGAAGAAATATCATACAAAGGATCCATGAAAAGTGATGAAAACCGATTTTGTATCAACCTAGCTGTGGAGAAATTTGGGGGAATATATGATTTTTATTATTTATAAAAGGAGGCCCTAGCCCTCTTTATATAGAGAGAGGCAAGGACACACATGGAAGAACAATGATGTATTTACTAAATATAACAATGACCTAAATATAGTAAACAACTAATCAAATAACTGATTTGATTTATTTCCTGACGCTCCCCCACAAGTCGAGACGCGGGAGATGGCAAAGACTTGGATCCTTAAGGTAGTGGAGATCAACTCTTCTCGACGTGATAGTCCCTTCTTTGTGTCTTCAACCCTCAATGTCTCTTCTTGTACGTCCTCATAGAGCTAGTCAACATTTGGTTTCTCTTGAGGTGCGTGAGAATGCTGCCCATACACTTGACATCTTGAGGTGGCTCCTGTCTTCTTGTTGACGTGATAGTCCCACTCATATATATAAGGATCCAAACAAAAATAACTCAATACTTTGATGGGTTACAGACAAGTACTCCAACAAAAGAAGACTCTACTTTTAAAAAAGCAGAAAGATGAACTCAATCATAAAATACCTCATCAATGGTATGGGTTGGCAGAGACTCTATTGGTATACCATGGGGCTTGGTCCCAAACGATCCAGCTTTCTCAAGGATCTGTAAGGTATACAGTCTCTGAGAAAGAGAGAGACTCATCCCCTGCCGAACTGCTTTAATTCCCAAAAAGTATCTAAAATCACCCAAATCCTTGGTAACAAACGTGGATGGCAGCAAAAGCATTTGTCTCGGCAATCCCATCCTATCATCACCAGTAAAGATCATACCATGTTCTAAATGCAAATTTAAATGCTGTTTCGATAAATTTCTAAATGCACATTTTAAAAGCACGCCGAGGGCATGCTGTGGAAGCATGTGTATTTTGATGACATATTTCGACAATTTTGATGCCCCAAGAAGAGTCCATTTCAGAGGCATGACAAGGACACGCAAAGGCATGCCAACAAAAATGACATCTTTTCATCTTTTTTCCTCTCCTCTCCTCACCTCATCTCATTCTCTATTGTAACCCACCCCCTTACTCCACCACCAATAGACCCTCCACCTTGAACCTTCTACCCTCTTCTCTGTGTGACCCAACAAAGACCCATCACCTCTCCTCTTCCCTACAAGATGTGAACCACAGGGCTGCCACCATCGAAGTAATCAAATCTACCACTTCAACCACCACAGCAACAAGCAGTCGCTAAACTTACACACAGGAGCAGGGCAGCAACCAGCAGAAAATAGCATGCCTTGAAACGATCGTGCCCACCAACATATATCATCGAAATAGTCAACATGGTCGAAATTATCAACATACTACTGACACCCCTATATTTCAATACCCCTTTCGCATCGATATGGTCCTCTGCCCAAAATCCCATTTCACCAGCATATCGATGGCATCTTGATCACAGTTATTAAAATTATTAAGATTGTATCAAATTCATATAATTGTATTAAAAAAAAATTTATAAACATTTAAACATTAATCTTATCAAAAAAAAATTTAAACATTGAATCTTATGATTAAACAATCAACTCTATAAAATATGTAGATCAAACAATCATAAAACTAGTTATTCTACTATAAACTCATAGATCTACAAATGTAATCGTTAAAACTCACAACAAGATCTAAATCTAATGATTGTAGCTTAAATCTAACTTAGAGAATAAGAACTAAATAGTATTTAACTTTGGAGAAGCTAAATTACCTTAAAGATCAAACAAATAGAGAAATACTTACAAGAGTTCTTACCACTTCAACAAGCATACAATAATAGTAATGGGCAGAAATGGTTACTAAGTCACCTATGTCAACCTTAAAATATGGTAATAACCTAAGAATCATACCGAGTACCTACCATTTCGCCAATATCATCTACATATTATTTTGATATTTGGCAAAATATCGATAACACTTGCATTTCAACATTACATGTATGCCGATATGCCCTCACAGCATGCCGTGAGCATGCCATGGGCATTCAGGACACTAGGATCACATCTACATAAATAGCAAGAATACCTACTTGATTAGTATGAAGATTGAATGATTTGAAGTGGAACGCTGAAACCTAAACTTCTCAATCTGTGAACTCAGCCTCTCAAACTAGGCACGTAAACCCTGCTTCAACCCATAGATAGCCTTCCTTAGGTGACAAACAAGCTCCCCCTAAACACTGCACCCCGATGGCTATCATGTACACCTCTTTAGACAAGTCACTGTACAAGATGGTATTTTTGATATTCAGCTAATATAGTGGCCATCTTCTAACTATTGCAACTGAGATGATAATCCTGATAGAAGTAATACGAGCCACTAGTGAGAAGGTCTCAAGGTAGTCGATCCTATATGTCTGGGTAAATCCCTTGGCTACAAGCTTTGCCTTATACCTGCTCACTGTCCTATCAGCTCTAAAACTTGATGGTATATACCCATCTGCAGTCAACCACTAGAGCATCTGAGGGACATGGTACAAGATCCCATGTCTTTCTGGATTGCAATGCCTACATCTCTTCATCCATCGCAACATGTCACTTGGAGTCCTGTGAAGCCTGAAGAAAATCTTTAGGAACAACTGTAGTGGTAATTGCCGAGGCAAACTGTTTAACCTTGTCCTCTAAATGTGAGACCCCTGTATATTGGGATATAGGATGAAGAGTACATGCTCTGCTAGGCCTCCTCTAAATAGATTGCTCCTCAGTGTTTGAGCCACTCTCATCTAATATAACACGAAGAAACATGGTACCAAGTAGAGTCTGTGCCCTCCTGTGGTAAATTTGGGTCTCCTCTAAGGTAGCCTGTATAGATGTTCATTTCTCTGAGAAGTATGGAATCTTCTCAAAGAAAGTCAAGTTTGTTGTAGCAATGTATCGCCCACGAACTGGATCATAGCACCTATAGCTCTTCTGTGTCCTGGAGTACCCAAGAAAGACACATTTGGCAACCCAGGGAGAGAACTTGTCTTTACTGCCATACACCTGCATAAAACAGGTACACCCAAAGATCTTCGATGGCAAAGCAAATGGCTTGTCACAATCTGGATAAATCACTTGATACAGTATTTGTCCTCTAAACATTGACGAAGGTACCCGATTAATCAAGTAGGCTACAATAAGTATAACATCTCCCCAAAATTGCCTTGGAGCCTTCATGTGAATCATCAAGGTGCTATCAATGTTAAGAAGATGTCATAGCTTGTGCTTAGCCACACCATTCTACTAGGTTGTGTGAGTACAAGATGTTTAAAGAATAATGCCTCTGGAAGAGAAGATCACTTGTAAGTCCCGCTACATAAATTCCAAAGCATTCACTCCGAAAGACTTCAACTGTGGTTGCATGCTGTGTATGTACCTCTATGAGGAATCACTGGACAATCTGGGGAATTTGTTACCGTGCCTTCATCAAAAAGACCCAAGTGAGGTGGCCATCCACAAACACTACATAGTACCAATGTCCTCCAATAGTAGGAACCTTAGAGGGCCCCCCAAACATCACAATGCACAAGCGAGAATGGAACAACACCCACCCCATCATTTCTCCATGGGTAACTACTCCTTTGGTGCTTCCCAAGCTGGCAATCCTCACACTGTAAAGTTAGAGATTTTGATAACTCTTGGTACATCTGCCTCATCTTCTTGAATGACGGGTGACCAAGTATTCTGCGCCACAACCAAGGATAAATAGCTATGGACACTACTCATGCAAACAGTGTAGGCATGTCAAGGTAATAGAGACCATCTCGCTCTATACCACCACCTATGATTTCTTCCATCTGTTGTTCCTAAAAATAAAAATGAACCTTGTCAAACACCGCATGGCATTCAAGATCCTTCCAGAGGTGACTCACGGATAATAGGTTCATTGCGAACTTCAGAGCACAATGAACCTCTTCTGGGATTCACAAGCCGCTCCACATCTCCAGTAAGATGAATAAAGGCACCAAAGTCAACCACCCATGCTCCTCCGACCCTCTTCTTCTTCTTCGGGTCTTCTTAGGTTGCAAACACACACCCTTGCAGATCTGAAATTGATCCCTCTTTTGGACCAATCACATCTTCCTTGCATGAGAGAAGGCTCATCATGCTTAAGAGGAAAGTCTTCATCATTAATGGTTAGGAGAGGTTCATCACCACACATATAAGGCGTGAGAGGGGACTCATCACGCAAGTTAGGCCAACAGGAACGAAAGATCGAGGCCACCTACTACCTAATTGGACCACCAATGAACTGCCAACAGGCCCTTGGCCGATGGCTAGAACACAAGCAGACCCTTGCGTGGCAACAACAGTAGCACCGACTGTCCCTTGGGTGCTGGAAGCGATGCTGGAGCCCTCTCCTGCGTCATTGTTGTTGCTAGCAGTAATCTTTTCTCCATTGAATCACCTTTGTGTTGGTGATTCGATCATCTTTTAGGGTGGATATTTGGTGGGATATCGGAGCACCGACTTAAGACTACTGCTTTGATACCATTTAAAGAACAAAAGATGCATCTTATTCAAAAGAAATCATAGCCTTTCTTTTATAATAGAGAACTAGGTAAATTACATAGACACCCAAAAGAAAAACAAAATAACAAATATATCCTCAACACTAGGGTTAGGGTTTTTTTTTGTGATAGAATGAAACAGGTATGGAAATCAAGAAGAGTATAGAATATTGATCTAGGACCACTGCTCTAATACCAAGGTGAGAAAAATGAGCAAAATCTTTTATTGCGTAACCCTACATCTCAATACACGGAGATGTGAACAAAATACAATTAGGTCCTTAAGGAATAAAGTAAACACAAATACAACACTTATTACGCAATTCCCAACAATAAAGATATTGATTAATGATCCGGTTCATATGTATGAGAAGTTGGATGATGAACCTTTTGGAAGGTTAAAACCTTTTGGAAGGTTAAAAAAAATCTAGTTCTTGCTGTAGGAGACTATTAGACATGATATTGCTTGATTAAGCCTAAGATATGGTACGATCTAGGATAGATCCAAACAAGGACAAGAATTACAGATTGCTCACACCATTCAATGTAGGAAAAGACTTGGTTTTGCTGAGTCCATACATTAAACATAAGCAGAACCAAGCAACTTCAATTCCCAAATGGGCCTTAACACATAGTTACAATTAGAAATTCTAAGTGCAAGGCCAAAGATGAACATGCATATTAAAAATCTTCTAGTTTCAACAACGACAAATAACCACATCAACAACAAAATAAAGGATATCAATTTTAACTTAAAGACAATATTTCACCTGGTAGTCAATAGCCTCCACAAGAAAATCAACATTCTTGCCGGCATGATAGTTAGCAAAGATAAAAATGAATCCAGGCATACAATGAAGCCCGTAATAATGAGCTGCAATATAAGATATTGAATCAGAGGTAACGGTTCATGCTATGAACTGTATACATGAAAATTTATTATAATATAAGCAACCAAAAAAAGAATTTCATGATGAGGTTTGTATTAGGAAGTGTACTCTAAATTAATAGTAACATTGAACAGTCAGCTGTCATTATACAATCATAACTAGATTGCAACCGAACATGCAGCCTTTTAATCAATATTAAACTAAAAAAAAAGGATGTTTGCTGTTTTCAGGAAACACACTATCTTCTCTAACACTTATAGTCCACTGCTTTAAACCCAACATATAGCATACAGCTGAAAAGCTGGTAAAATAGAGACACATGTTTGATTGACAAGAAAAGTATTATCCAGAAGAATTTTCATTGATTTGATAATTGCCTATAAAGAGAGAAATATAAATGTCAACAGAACCAGTACTTAATGGTGTTAATCGGAAATAATTTAACATACAAAGGCAAGTAACCAAATCAGGGAGAAGTAGGAATAAAACCCTACACAATACTTTTGAAGGTACAGGAAGATGGACAAAAACACCTGTGCAGAAAGAGATTCTTCGGAAAAGATGAACACTTTTAACAGCATACTAAGACTGTGAAATCCAAATTCTAGAAAATGTGTACCCATTCATAGGAAAATACATTTTCATTATAACAATGGTAATTAGCCACTGCAAAATCCAAATTCTAGAAAATGTGTACCCATTCACAGGAAAATACATTTTAGTTATAAGAATGATAGTTAGACATTTTTTATATTTTCTGCCTCTGGGTTGAAATTTGGTCAGAGCATTATGCAAGCACACTGGTATAATAAATCATTAATTAACCAAATTGAGATACTGATTGGTATGAATTAATTAGTGTACTTCTATTTGTAATTTTTTTCGTTTTAAAAAAGGAGATTAAAGTACTTTCTACTAATACAAACATGTGTATGAATATAAATTGGAAATACAGTTATTTACTGAAAGTGTGTTATAAATTAAATTAATCCACCATCAGAATCCATTCACTACCATTGGGTCAGTTAAGAAGCCTTAGTTTTCATTGATTGGAGCAGATTCTGATTACCTTAATCCCATACAAAAGGATTTAATTGGACAGATTAGTCAATTGATCTAGTTCAAGCTCTAAATCTGCAAAACTATATTTTAGTAAATGTAAATACCAAGCAACTAAAGCTATTAATTCCCATTCTCTTTAAAAAACAATTGTGCTCCATTCGTCTCTTGATATTGCCCTTACTTTCTGTATAATATGAGTAATCATCTTTATTTCAAAACACCATACATAGTGTAATTTACATAGCTTTATCTAGCTGTCATCACATTTATTAACAGAAATCTCATCACTCTCTCAAGGAGCTTGTCCACTTTTTTAAAACCCTAGAAGAGCTCAGACACACCAGAAACTGTGGAAATTGAAGATGACTAAAAATTACAATTCTCAGGAACAGGTTCACCTGTGATTTGTGGATGACAATGTGTCAAGAGATAATATTTTTGTTACGAATCGTTATTGTTACTATTTGGGGTTATTATTTAGTGTTTTACTTTTTCTTTTTTTCTGGAAGGTACAAGGACGGTTACTCAACATTAGTAACCCTCCATCTTCATTAAAACATTATAAGCATTTGTGGTTCAAATGCAGTTCATCCCCATTAGCTACACCATTCAGCCAACATAAATTTAGACCAAATCCCAGCGTTCTCCTTGTAAGGGTGCAACCCCTGGAAAATGCACCCATTTCTCTCATGCCGAAGAGACCGCAGAACAAATAGTGGAGCTGCTCATTCAATCTTCAACTTGAAACAAGTATATACAGGTGTACGGCACCCCCTTCTGAAAGAACTCCAGAATTCCTGAAAAGAGGCAAATGAAATCCAATCCAAACCAAAATCCTCCCAAACTGATCTGGAGAATGGGCAGGAAAAAAAAATGATTATCATCTTCATCCACCCCATCACAAAAGTATAACCCATATATTACAATACATATATTTTGTAATTATCTTAGCTGATGGCAATATATGTAAATAACCTATGGAGTGTGTGCCCTTGTACTGTCAAGGTTGTTATGCCTAACAACCTTGTCCTATTCCAGGTATTGTGGCTATAAATACTACCCCCCGAGGTGTGCAGAAGGCGTCACCTCAATTGGTCATTCCCCATCTTCTACCTTCATGGTATTCTCCTATTCTATTTTCTTTACAGCGCTCTAATTATTGACATGGTATCATAGCCATGAGCACTATGTGGGTTTACCCACGAACATTCAGAGTTTATTTCTTTCAAATTGAATGCTAACAACTATTCTATTTGGAAAGCTCAAATTACTTCTCTTCTTTACGCTTATGGTTTACATGGCTTCATCGATGGGTCTATTTCCTCAGCCTCTATTTCTTTCAACTATTCAGGCAACATAATTGCTATTGATGAATACACAGCCTAGAAATGCAAGGACAAACTTGTCTCTAGTTGACTCCTTGCTTTAGTATCTGAAGAACTTTGCCCTCAAATTGTGCATCACAATACCTCACGCGATGCTTAGTTATTTCTTGAAAAGTATTTTGCTCAACAATCCAAGTCACACATATTTCTGTATAAAGCTGACTTAACATCCCCTAAGAAGGGTGATACCTTCATTATTAATTTATTATTGAGTCTGTCAACAAGGCCAAAGTGATTGCATTAAACCTTGCCACAGCTGTCAGGAAACCAATCGACAACGATGAATTAGTTCTTGCAAGTATTGATGGTCTAGACCCAGATTATGAGTCTGTTATCACTTATGTTTCCAGTCATGAAACAACAATATCATTGGATGATCCTGTTGGCCTTCTTCTGTCACACGAGCAGCATCTGAATCATTTTAATACCACACCCAATATTTCTATAAATGCTGTGTTCTGAGGTTGAGGACAAGCTAATCGGGGGCGTGATCACTTCCCTACTCAAGGTCACTTTAATTCAAATTGAGGGTGCTTCAATAGATTTAATTCCAGACCTCAATCAGGTGGAGCTCCATGCAAATTTGTGGTCACACAAACCACACAGCAGTCACATGCTTTTATTGCTACAACCAAGATTCCAATTCTTTTTCCCCAGCCATTAATGCTGCTGGACTTAATTTGGGACAAGACCTCTCAGGTGCCTCGCACCATATTAAAAACAACTTAGCTAATCTTGATATTTGCTCCAAATACTCAGGGGGAGATGAGGTTCGGTTTGCTAATGGCCAAAGTGCCACCATCTTTGATATTGGTACATCTATACCTGCTTCACCTACTAATCTTCATCCCAAAGATATTCTTCATGTTTCAGACAGAAGGAAAATTCTTCTTTCTATTCATAAATTCACCTGTTATTTTAAATTCGATGATGATGGTGTTTGTGTAAAGGACAAGGCAACAGCATCCACTACTTCAAGGTAGAGGTAGACACGGGCTGTATCATCTCTGGATACCTACCAGGAAGCTTCGTTCTCTACCTCCCCCATCCAATATTCATGCTCTCCTCACTGAATGAACTTCGATGGAGCTCTAGCACCGTCACTTAGCTCATGCTCGTCTCGATGCAGTACAGTTTCCTGTTAAAAATAAAAACCTTCCAATTTCCTCCATAAAAATGCATACTCCATGTGCACTTTGCTTACAATCAAAAGCCCATAGGCTTCATTTTTCTGCTACTTCTACTGTCAGCAAAGTTCCCTTTTAACTAATACATGGTGAGGTATGGCAAGCTCCTATTCTATTGAATGAAGGATATCGATATATTGTTACCATAATCGATGATTGTGCAAAGTATACCTGGATATTTCCCCTTTTTCAGAAATCTGAGGTGTATGATGTCGTCACTCGATTTTGTTCTTATGTACAAACTCAGTTCAGTACATCAATTAAGAATGTGCAAATGGATGGACTGGGGAGGTTAACATTGAAAACTTCACACTTGGTTCAAGGCCAGAGGCATTCATCACTGCCGTTCAGCTCCATATACACCACATCAAAACAGATTGGCAGAAAGGAAAAATAGGCATTTATGTGGACTAACTTGTGCCTTATTATTCCATAGTTCAGTACCATTGAGATGTTGGGGCTATGCCATGCAAACTGCTGCATACATCAGCAGTCTCTTGTCATCATCAGCAATAAATGGCCAAATTCCTCATGAACTGCTCTTTGGTACACCTCCCAACTACAACTTTCTCAAAGTCTTTGGATGTGGCTGCTATCCATTTCTTCAAGACTACAACACTCACAAACTTCATCCCCAATCCACCTTACACATCTTCCTTGGTTACAGTCCTAACCATAAGGCCTACATCTGCCTTAATCCCATCATGAATGACAAAACACTTATCTCAGACATATTGTGATATTCGATGAAACATTATTTCCATTCAAGTCCACAAAAACTCCCTCTACCCAATCCAGCCCTCCAACCACCACATCTCTATTACCAATCCCAAATGATCTCCTGTTGCCAATCTTCTGTCAGCTGCTCACCACAAATTTACCCCACCCACATACCTGATTCCACTACTGCCTCACCATCTCACACACCCGATTCAATTCCTGCTCCTACTTCCCAACAACGTTCTACTACTCACCATCAATCACCACAACCAGAGCTCTCAATTCCACCACAACAGCCTTCACCTCCATCACAACAGCCTTCCCACATTCATATCTTGATCACTAGATCCATGCATGGTATAATAAAAAAGAAAGCCAACTATTCCACTGAACATTCTCTACTACCAACCTCACGCACCATTCTTGAAATTGAACCTACAGCCTACTTCCAAGCAGCTAAAAACCATCAGTGGATTGCAGCCATGTCAGAAAAATTTTGATGCTCTAATTAAAAACAACACTTGGTCCCTTGTTCCTCGCCTAGCACATATGAATGTGATTGGAAACAAATGGATTTACCGTTTTAAAAAGAGGTCTGATTGTGCCACAGACCAATTCAAGGCCCATTTGGTGGCCAAAGGGTTTCACCAACAAGAAGGAATTGATTAAGTTGAAGTCAAAAGGGAATCTTATTTTTACCAAGCCATCCCTATGTCTCTTTATATAGAGAAAGACAAGAAAAAAATAATAAACTGAGTCCAATACTAAAAAAAAAAAGAATAACAAAATAATAAATGCTCCCATACAAAAAACATAACTCAACACTCCTCCTCAAGCTGGAGCACATATATCCACCATGCTCAGCTTGCTTCTACACTCTTCAAACTGGGGGTGAGGCAATGACTTGGTAAATATATCAGTAGTCTGATTAGTAGAGGCAAGACATGTCATACAAAGTAGACCCTTCTGAATCAAGCTACTGGTATAATAGCAGTCTACTTCCACATGTATCGTCCTCTCATGAAACATGGGGTTATTAGCAATATATGTTGCAGCCCGATTATCGCAATACATCTCCATAGGCTCCTGAATCTCAACATGAAGATCTCGTAACAAAGATCTAATTCATATCATCTCAGCTGCAATATGAACTATAGCCCTATACTTGGACTCTACACTAGAGCATGAGACAACACCTTATTTCTTACTCCTCCAAGTCACCAGATTTCCAGCCATAAATGTGCAAAAACCAGTAATAGATCATCTATCTCCCACATCTCCTACATAATCCGTATCAGAGTAAGCCACTACAGACATAGGGCCCTTTGTCTTCTGAAATAGAATACCTCTGCCTGGACAACTCTTAATGTATCTCAACACTTACATAACTACCTGCCAGTGAGCATCAGTGTGTTTGTCTAAGAACTAACTTAGCTTACCCACTGCAAGGCTGATGTCTAGTTTGGTGATGATTAGATACAATAACTTCCCAACAAGCTGCCGATAGACCTTTTTGTCCTTTATCCTCATTGTATCCTCAAATAGATGAACTTTAGGATCCATACGAATGTTAGCTTCCTTGGATCCGAGCATGCCTGTCTCATGAAGAATATCAAGTGCATACTTTCTTTGAGACATTATAATGCTCTACTTGCTCGTGGCGATCTCAATACCAAGAAAGTATTTCAGCTTACCAAGATCTTTCATAACAAACTGACGAGTTAAATACTCCTTTACTTGAATAATACCATCAGCATCATCACCTGTAAGAATGAGGTCATCAACATATACCAATAAAGCCATGGTACTAGTACTAGTCTTCCTAACAAATAAGGAATAATCAGAAGATCTTTACATCCCAAACATAGAAAGTGCTTCAGATAGACGTTGAAACCAGGCTCAAGGGCTCTTATTAAGGCCATAAATAGCCTTACAAAGTTTACATACACACTCCTCCTGAACCTCAAAACCAGGTGGCTGCTACATGTATATCTCCTCTTCCAAATCGCTATATAGGAAGTCATTTTTAACATTCAGCTGGTGAAGATGCCATCCATAATGAGCCGCAACAAAAACAAATATACAGACTATGGAGAGTCATGCCACAGGGGAAAAGGTGTCAAAGAAATCTACCCCATAAGTGTGGGTGAATCTTTTGGCTACAAGGCGAACCTTATACCTAGAAATAGACCCATCAGAGTTGTATTTCAGGATAAAGACCCATCTAGTCCAAACTAAGTGTGCACCAGAAGGTAGGGCAGTTAACTCCCAGGTCCCTCTATCAGTAAGTGCAATCATCTCTTCCATAGCCGCCTTCCAATGTGGGTGTAGAAGAGTCTGCTGGTAGGAGGTAGGTATCTCTGTACTAGAGATTGCAGCTGTAAAGGCCTGAAATTTGGTGCCAAGAGATCTTGCAGAGACAACACTACCAGCGACACGATATTGTGCAGAAGACCTCGGAGCCTTCCTGATAGCAATGGGAATATCATCATATGTAGGCAGAGAGAGGGACCCTCAAGACACATGAGCAGAAGAATAATCAGTATCTCCAATACAAACTTGAGGAGAGGACGATGGTTGCTCATTAGGTACTGAAGAAGAGGAGGGGTGTGTTTTCTTTCTATATGTAACTGGCAGCTAATATGTAGCACCCTTAAATGTCTTCTCATCAGGTGGTACAAGTCTGAAATCGCCCACAGTATGTTCTATAGTAGATACACCACTATTATAAGAGAAGTCCTCTAAGGCTATAGGAGGTACAGGCATAGGAGCAACCACCTCTATCTCTCTCAATTGATGACCAGAGGTAGAAAAATAAGGGATAGACTCATGAAAAGTCACATCCGCACTCACATAGTGTTTCTGATGTATGGGATCAAAACACATGTATCCCTTCTGTGTGCGTGAGTATCCCATAAATACACACTTAACCGCCCTTGGTGTTAATTTGTCACGACCAGGCCCAAGGAGGTGTACAAATGCCACACCCAAATGTTTTTTGTGGCACGAGAAATAAGTCTGCATCAGGATATAAAATATTCCATGGAATCTGCTCATGTAAAACAGAGGAAAGAATCTTGTTGATCAGATAACAGGAAATAAGAACCGCATCTCCCCAGTAACTATGCGGAATGCTATTCTGAATAAGTAGAGCTCTAGCTGCATCCAAAATATAGCAATGTTTTCTTTCAACTATCCCATTCTGCTACGATGTATGAGGACATGAGGTCTAATGTACAATACCCAGTGATCCATACAAGTCAGCCAGCTTCTTTGTGCAGAAGTCTAATGCATTATCTGTTCGAATTTTCTTAATGCATACACCAAATTGATTTTTCACAAACATCACAAGCTGTTGAATCAAAAAACCAACTTCTGATTTATTTTTCATCAAAAAGGTCCATGATAACCGTAAAAAACCATTCACAAATAGCAAATAATATCTATAATTTTGACAGTCTGTCACACGGCTAAGCCCCCAGACATCACAATGCAGCAAATCAAAGCACGCATAACTAGTAGATTGGATAGATGCTGGAAAACGGGCACAGTAATGTTTTCCCAGCTGACATGCATCACACTGAATCTTCATAACAGGAGACAAGGGATGATACAATGTAGCTTATCCAGTGAAAGATAGCCTAGTCTTCTGTGCCACTGCAAGGCACCCTGCAGTAGTCGTCTGACAGGTTGCAGCAACTGGATTCTGAAGTAGCCAATGCACACCTCCCTCCTCATGGCCACCACCAATCGTCCTCCCCGTCATGCGGTCCTGAAAGATGCATTCAACAGCATCAAAAATAACACGATAATTCAACTACTTGGTAATAGAGCTAACAGATAACAGTTGCATTGCCATGTCCAGCACATAATATACATCAGCAAGATGCATGGAAGGTGTAACAAGTACCCCTCCCTTACCACGAATGGGAGCATGCCTACCGTCTGCCAATTGTACTGAGTGTTCCTGTGGTAGCTTCTGTAATTCCCCAAAACAACGAGAATTTCTTATCAAATGATCAGATGCACCAGAATCAATCAACCATAACCCTTTCGTACCTGATGCAGATGCATAGGCTGCAGTGCTGGAGGATTGTGGCTGCTCATGAGTCAACCGTGCTAGTCACTACACAACTGCATCGTAGTCTACCTCTGCAAGAGATACTGCCCCAGTGCTTACACCTGAAGATGCTGTAACAGAAGCCTGGTTGGCAACAATAGAACAGCCAAGTTTATTCCAACACTTAGCCTCAACAGGGCCAAGCCTGCCACAGTAAGAACATGTAGGCTTCCCTCGACCACCATCAATCCTGCCCCTGCCTTTGCCACGAAAGAAGCCTCCACGACCACCATAAGTGCTAACAGCAGCATGAGCTGAGGACGTATTGGCGACAGCATAATGAGTAAGCTATACTTGCATCCTACTCAGCCTCCTGTAAATCTCCTCAATAGGAGGAAGCTCAAAGAGAGTCAGAATCTATGAACGAGCCGCAGAATAGTGATCACTCAGCCCTGTAAGGAACATGTGGGCTGCAAACTCCTTACTGTGATCCCTGCATGTAGAAGTACACATCAGTCTACACACATTATATTTCTCTAATAATCCCTTCATAGTAGAGTAATACTGAGGCAGACTCATCTCTTCTTGCTTGAGATGGCATAAGTCATAGTGGACTAAAATACTTGAGTTGAATTCAACTCATGCGAATATGCCGTTTTCAAGCCATCCCACATTTCTTTGGTAGTGCTGTAGTACATAACTTCATCACCAATTCTTGGAATAACGTTATTCGAGATCCAGGCTCTCACTATAGCATCATCCCGATTCTAAGTCACATATTTTCCGATTTTCTACTCCAGTGGTGCTTCCATAAGCACATGTTTCTTCTCATGACCTTCCACAATAATAAGAAAGGTCTAAGACCAGCGGGAGTAATTGGTCTCATCTAATTTCGTAATTGGAGCAAAGAAGGGGCTCTTATACACCCCACTTTCTGCATTGTCCTGAAGACACCTAAGAACCATCTAATGCAGACATTATAACTCCAAGTACACAAGAGTAAGCCCAAACAACGGGTCTGAAATCCTAGATAAACAGCACTTACAAATTTGGGGAATACACACCCTACAACTCACAAGCCAAAGAATAGCACTTCATTGGGGAATACAATCCCAAAAATTATCCACTACGGGGAATACACACCCTAAATTAGGTCGAAAGATTAAAAAGTTCATACCACCCTGTTGAGAGATTTTTGCTTCAAACCCTCATCTCCACGGAGAGAGATCAAGAGCAACCGGCACCAATGACAATTAAGGGGTGGTCCTGCAGCTGCAACAGGGCAGCAGTAGCATCGTCACAAGGTGTTACGGCACAAGGAGAGGTATTGTAGCAAGGAGATCTGCTGGCAGCGGCAACAGCAGGGGTGTTGCAGCGCGAGGGGTCGGTTGCGCCTCGATCAGGCTGCTGGCGACGACAGCAATGTCGTGACCAGGTGTTGCAGCTCGAGGAGAGGCGCTGTAGCAAGGAGGGCTACTGGCGGCGGCAGCAACAGGCGTGCTGTGGCGTAAGGAGCCAGTTGCACCTCAGTTAGGCTGCTACGCCGCAGTCTAGTGCGAAGGGCCGGTTGCAACAGTGGCGGCAGTCGGTGTTGTTGCTACTGCGGCGGTGGTCCGACATCGGCGTGGCCGTCGGTGGTGGCAGTGGTAGCTCCGGCAAGAGGGCTTAAGTAGGGTTAGGGTTTTGTTTTTGGTGGAGACCTCAACCTTGGCTCTGATACCAAGTTGAAGTGAAAAGGGAACCTTATTTTTACCAAGCCATCCCTATGTCTCTTTATATAGAGAGGGAAAAAATAACAAACTGAATCCAATACCAAAAAAAAAAAAGAATAACAAAATAATCAATGCCCCCATACAAAAAGCATAATTCAACATATTATAGTGATAAATTTAGTCCAATTATTAAGAGTACAACTGTGCACCTTTCACTAGCACTTGCCATTGCGAATTCATGGCCTATCAAGCAACTTGACATCTAAAATGCATTTCTCCATGGCCAATTGGATGAAGAGATATATATAGTTCAGCCACAACGCATTGTCCATCAAGAATATCCAATTCATATGTGCAAACTACACAAATCACTCTATGGTCTATAGCAGGACCCTCGAGCCTGGATTCATTGAATAACTTGGTTCCTACAAACACTTCGCTTTCATGGGTCAAAGACGGATACATTTCTATTCATATGCAACAAAGGTAGCAATGTCATCTATTTTTTAATATACATAGATGACATATTTCTCATCAGTTCATCTTCAGCACTGCAAGACACTACACAAGCTTCAAGCCACCTTTCCTGTTCGAGACTTGGGACAACCATCCTATTTCTTTGGTGTTGAAATCAACTGTACAAACGATGGTCTTCTTCTAACACAGCAGAGGTATATTGCAGAACTTATCATCAGAGATAACTTTTAAGGCCTCAAACCTGTCAAGACAACCATGGCTATCCTGGTCCTCCTCTCTTGTTCCTCTCTCCTTGAACTACTTTTTGAATTTGCTTAGTAATAGTGCTTCTGGATATTGTTAGTCGTTGTAGTCCCCCTCCTCTTCCCTTCCCTCCTTTCCTAATCATTGCCTTTCCATTCTTTGCACTTTGCACTTGCAATTAATACTTGGATTATGTTTGAATCGCAGTTACTTCATTCAAGAAGCAAAGTATAAATCGCAACACATTATCCAAGACCTCTAGCAAGCCTCTTCAAGACCCTACAATGTTTCAACAAATCATTGGAGGTCTTCAATATTTATTATTTACACATCCTGATGTAGCATTTCCTCTGAGCAAGCTCAGCCAACTCATGCATCAACCAACTGACGCAAATCTTGAGGCCTTGAAGAGGATACTCCGCTATCTGAAAGGAACTAGTGATATGAGCATTCTCTTTACACCAACAAATAAATTCAACCTCATTGCATATTCCGACGCAGATTGGGCCATGTTGCCCTGATGATAGGAAATCCACATCTGCTCTTGCCATTTTTCTTGGCAACGCACCTATCTCTTGTGCATGCAAGAAGCAGTAGCACCATCCTCCACTAAGGCAGAATACAGGGCCATTGCTAATGCTGAAATAGTCTGGCTCCAGTCCTTAATGAAAGTGGCCATCCATTAAAAAACCTCCTATCATGTATTGTGATAATATTGGTGCCAAGTACATAACTACAAATCCTATATTTCATAATTGCACCAAGCATGTTGAAATTGACTTCCATTTAATCCGAGATCAAGTTGCAAAGGGGGATCTCATCATCAGCTATAAACAACATCCTATCAGCTTGCAGATGCTCTCACAAAACCATTATCCATCAAGCAATTTCAATTCATCTGCTCCAAACTTCAACTTTGCAGGAAGCCGTCAGTTTGCGGAGGACTATAAGCCATATATTACAATACACATATTTTGCAATTATCTTCGCTGATGCCAATATATGTAAGGGATTTTTACATGGATGCCCCTGAATATATGGCCAATTACATCGATACCCCCACACACTTGCCAATTACATCCATACTCCTAAAAAGTTGTCAACCATTACTTGACCATGCCCCTAGGTTAACTCGTCGTCAGCTTTCTAGGAATATTCCAATAAATTTAACATTACTGTAGAAAATTACATCAATACCCTTCTTTATTCTTTTCTTTTTTTTCTCTTTTTTCTTCATCCTCCTATCCTTCCTTCTTCCTCCTCAATCCATGCCCTCCCTCCTCTATAACTCACAACGCAACCTCGCCACCTCCCCCCCCCCACCCCCCTGACCTCCTTCAGCTTCCCCCAGATTGAGGTCATCTATGTCGCCACCTGCTCAATCGAGCACAAGATCAACTCCGTCAACAACCCGATCATTGATGTCAACCACGACATCACCCTCCATGGCGGTAACTTCTAGGGTACGACCATTGAGATATCCATGGGCAGCCTCCGCATCACCCTAGCTACCATCAGGACGTGCATGTTTGTGCACATGGAGAACCTGAGTGAGGTGGTGAAGCATGTGATCATGCAGTTTGCAAGGACGACGCTCTACATGGCGGAGGAGATGGGATGCTCCTCGAGTTGTGTTTCTGCAAAGGAAGTTGTTGCAAGTGGTGGAGTGCCACTCAATCTTCTCCTACATCAACAACCCTTCCAACCCCTCTTACACCCACCTCCTGCAGCTTTGCAAGGTCCTCTTGGAGAAGTCCTTCAAGGTTGACCACATACAAGAGGAGGGATGTTGTAGCAGCAACAACAATAGCAATACTAAATCAGATGTTGATGATGGTTATTCCATGTTGAAGAGGATCCCCAAGTTCCAGGAGAACCTCAAGCAGAGGCTCAAGGGCGAGGATGCAACAGTGAGGGAGAAGCTTGCCAAGAGTGTGTGTCGTCGCCAAAAGGATCGACAAGTGCAAGATGAGGCCCGTCTACGAGCTGGGAGGAAGCAAGCCTAAATTGAGATGCTCGCTAGGGAGAAGGTAAGCCTCAATGAGTGTGTAGAGAAGGTTTGGGAGGCCATCAACAAGGGCAAGGCTAGGGACGTCGTCCCCAAGTGCCTCGATGGCTAGGAGGGTGCCACCGGCCCCTTTACGCCCAAACCCGAGCCACACACTGCCACCACTCCTAGACTCCCTCCTCCCCCAACCAACTCATCCTCCCCCCCCCCCCCCCCCCCCCCCCCCGATGTAATTGGCCATGTTTCCAAAGACATGCCTGTAAAAATTTATTTTTTTAGGTGGCTCTATGGTGGAGATGTAATCATGCTAGTCCAAAAAACCAATACACACTAACGAAAGGGTATATCTATCTAACAACAAAAGTTTACAAGAATCTAGATGTAATTAGCAAGTTTATGGGGGTACATATATAATTGGCCATGTATTCAAGGGCAACCATGTCAAAATCCCTATATATAAATAACCTATGGAGCGCATGCCCTTGTACTTACAAGGTTGTTACACCTACAATACCTGGAATAGAATACTCCCAGAGGTGTAAACATCCCCTCAGGTGTGTGGAAGGCGTCACCTCAATTGGTCATTTCTCCATCTTCCTTCGTCATCTTGATATTCTCCTATTCTTTTTGAAAAGGGATATTCTCCTATTCTATTTTCTTTGCAATGCTCTGAATATTGACAAAAAGGAACAAGTTGCCTCCATATCAGGAAGCCAAACTCTTCTCCTGAGTTTGGTCACAAGACGTCTCCTACAAAGCTCCCGGGCAAAAAATCACACCTTTGTGGTGCCTTGGCTAACCATAAACGTTGGCAATCTATGAGGAATTCACCCCATCCACCAGAGTTTAATACAACTTAGAGTACACCTTGCTCACAGAGAAGTTCCCATTTGCCCACTCCCAACCATCTACAATACTTGGTTGCAAAGCCATAGAATGAGTAGACTCTAATAATTGGAGAAAGTCCTCTTCTCTGGCGACTGGCAATGTGCCCCAAAGTGTGGGAATCCAACTCCTACAATGTGCTCCATTCAAGGAAGAAGTCCAGCAGTCCACCAAAGTCACATTAGGGTCACAGGCCAAACCATATAAACGTAGGAAAGAGGCAGCCAGCAAACCTAAAGGAAGCCAAGGATCCTGCCAAAAAAAAAATCCACCACACCAGATCCTACTCTCAGAAAGAACTCAGGTAGGTAGGGGAAAAGCCTAGGAAGACCCCCCTCCAGAATCCATCCCCATCCGAGAGTGCACCATGATGATTCCAGTCAAAGATATCGCCACCATAAAGAGATCAGATCAGCCTTGGACATAGATGCTCATCACCACCCATAATAGAGGCACACCACCTGGAAGGCCTCATTCATTGTTCTTACTGGTTGAATACCCAAACCGCCTTCAGAAAATGGACATCAGACATCCTTCCAAGCCACTAAATAACCTCCCCATCTACTCTCAGAGCTCCCTGTCCATAAAAAGCAACGACACAAAACTTCAATGCAGGAGACAATCTCAACCGGAAGCCAGAAAGAAGACATAGAAAAGTGAAATGGCAGCAAGAACGACCTTTAGCAAAACTAGAATCCCCCGCGCCCCCCCCCCCCCCCCCCCCCCCACCAAAAAACGACAGTAAACCTGCCCTCCAAGAAGAAGCCGATTTTTTAGCCTCTCCGTTAAAGGATCAAAATCTTAAATGCATGGTATCCCAATAAAAAGAGGCAACCCCAGATAGCAAAAATAGGTAGGGAAGCTCTAGGTGTAAATAGCATACCACAAATAGCTTCGGTGTTATTGTTGAGGAGAAAAGATGAATTCGTTAAGAAAACCCTAGAGGTCTTTATATAAAGAGACCGCTTGGGATAATTACAAGCATCACCCCATACAATAAGAAAATGACAAAAAGATCATATAAAGAGTACTACAAATATAACTCTCAACACTCTCCCTCAAGCTGGAGCATAGATATCAAACATGCTCAGCTTGGAACATAGATACTCAAGTTGTTTCCTAGAAAGTACTTTGGTAAAGTTGTCCACCACCTGATCTTCAATAAAAATATATGGGGTAGATATTTTCCCAATCATCACAACATCTCTAATGAAATGCCAATCCACATCAATGTGCTTGGTCCTTTCAAGGTATGTAGGATTATTTGCAATAAATGTAATCTTATTATCATAGAACATAGTCATGGGCATTAGTATAGAAACACCAAAGTCATAGAGCATGGACTAAATCCAAAGTAGTTCGCATGTGGTATGTGCCATAACACGATACCTAGATTCTGCACTGAACAATGACACCACAGTCTGCTTTTCACTCCGCTAGGTAACAAGGTTGCCACCAACATACGTGCAGTAACTAGTGGTAGATCTCTGATCCTCATGAGCCCCAGCATAGTCTGCATCAGAGTATCCTACACATTGAGATGACTGCATTCGAAAAGATAAGCCTTGTCCTGAAGAGTTCTTTAGGTATCTCAGAACTTGGCAAACACCAGCTCAATGAGCCTCTCGGGGCTGCTACATAAACTAAGTCAACCCACTACATAGGCAATATCAAGCCTGGTAACTATAAGATAAAGCAGCTTGCCAACTATTGCACGATATCTAGTCATCTTCCAACTCAGGACTGTTTGAATTGGGAAAATGAGTAGCAAGGTCTAATGGAATGGCAACAGACTTGCACCCTATCATCCCTACGTCTTGCAACATATCACGTATGTATTTCCTTTAGGAAAGAACCAGACCTCCATCGATTTGTTGCACCTCAATGCCTAAAATATAATTGATCATGCCCAAATCCTTGATGACAAATTGAGTATAGAAGGGTTTTTGCAGCTTTAATACCTTCCTAATCACTCCTACTTAGCAGAATGCCATCCACATATACAATAAGGATAATCGATCCAGTGGATCAATGCAGTACAAACACAGAGTGATCTGAAGATGACCGGGTAAAGCCAAAGTCCTAAACAACCCTGCTAAATCTGTCAAACCACACCCTCGGGCTCTGCTTTAGTCCATAAATAGTTTTATTCAGCTTGCAGACCTTCTGACACTCCCCTGAGTCACAAATTTAGGAGGCTGATGCATATGCACCTTCTCATGAAGATTGTTGTAGAGAAAGGCATTTTTGAAGTCAAGCTAAAACACTTGCTAGTCCAAGTTGACTACTATGGACAAGAAAGGTCTCAAAAAAGTCTGCATATAGCCCTTTACAACAAGACGCACCTTATGGCACTCGACAGAGCCATTAGGGAGGTACTTGAGAGTAAACACCCATCTACACCCCACAACAGTAGCACCTGAAGGTAGGTCCACCAAGTCCCACGTGCCTTGGGACTACAAAGTTGCCATCTCCTCTTCCATTGTTGCATTCCAGGCAGGATGCTAGAGTCTTTGTGTAGTGGTAGGGAACCTAGTGACTATCAATAGCAATAGAATGCAATCGAGAAGTAATAAATAATCCATCAAATGGCATATCCTACGAAATAAATTAGTGGGCACAAGACCGTTGGACCTTCCGATGAGCTATAGAAAGGTCCAAGCCATACCACTCTATAGAAGGGATTACCTTATCTCCATCGGACTCGGTAAAAATAGTAGAGAGTGGAGAAGTAGGAATAGTATTAAGTAGTTCCCTTGAAGTAGTTGAGGTGGCTACATGTGCTGGTAAGTATGCAAGAGAGAAGGAATATGTGAAGGACGTAGTAGCAATGGTGGTGGACCCCATAAGAAGTAGGCACAAGGTATGGCTCAGTGGGCACTGGTGGTGTCATGGTCAACACAAGAAAAGGAATATCCTATGTCTGATGAGAATGTACAGGCTTTTCCTTAGATGTAAAGTAGGGAATATCCTCAAAAAATGTGACATCGACACTAACATAGAACTTGTGCGTCAGAAGATCATAGCATCGATATCCCTTTTGTGTGTGTGAATATCCCAAGAAAATGTACCTAATAGACCTGTGAAACAATTTATCCACCTTGAACAGATTAACAAAACATACAAAGCCAAACACAGTAGGTGTAAGAGAAAAGTTGTCCTGACCAAGAAACATAGAATGGTGTCTTGCCCTTCATAACAGAGAAAGACACCCTATTGATGAGAAAAGCTAGCGTAAAAACAGCATCAGCCCAATACTAAGGAGAATTGTGCATCTGAAACATCATGGTTCTGGCTATATCAAGTAAAGGTCTCAACTTGCATTCAACTACCCCATTTTGTTGAGGCATAAACACAAGATATGGTGAATGACACCTGAACATTCACAAATTCAAGAGCATTATCACTCCAAAATGTACGAATAACAAAAGAAAATTAAGTCTTTATTTTAAAAAAAAGTTAAATAAATATAGGAGTTTCAAACTTTTCTTTTTTTAAGAGGAAGAAAGGATAAGACGCCAGTGTAACGCTCACCCAGGAGTTTCAAACTTTTCTGTCAACATATAGACCCATGTAACTTAGGTACAATCATCCACAAGAACAAAAAAGTATCGAAAACACTTGAGATTGTGAACCCAACAAGGTCCCCACAAATTTACATACGTTAGATCAAAAGGTGACTCGGTTCTTTTATTTTGACGAGAAGGAAAGGGAACTCTATGGTGCTTGCCAAGTAGATAAGAATCACACTAGAATGACTCGGGAAACTGTTAATTTGGAAATTGACAGCGAAGTATGGGAATACTTGGATGACCCAAGCACAGATGCCACTGGAAGGTAGTAGTGATAAAGGCGGCAATAGTAGATAAATGTGCAGGTAGAAGGCTCAGGTAGTAAAGGCCATCATGCTCAAACCCTCCACCAATCTGCCACATTATCCAAAGATCCTACAAGAAAAAGAAATGATCATAAAACACTACTCGACACTTCAAGGCCTTAGTAATCTAACTAATAGACATGAGATTCAAAGCGAATTTTGGAGCATGAAACACATATGTGAGAGATAAAGAGCCGGTAAGAGGAACATCTCTAAGCTTAGAAACTGGTGATAGAGCACCATTTGCTACTCTCACATTAAATAGATTAGCAAAGGACCATAAGGATGTGAATAAACTAGCTTCTCCAGTTAGGTGGAAAGCACCTGAATCTACTATCCAACAGGATCATTAGACTGAATAGACAATGCAGTAGTACTTGCCGATTTGACAACAGAAGCTCCAACATAAGTAGATTGAGACATCAGTAATCTATCATACTCCTTTCAAGAAATAGTGACTCAAAAAGGCAAAACATCATCCTGAAAGCTAGTCTCATCAAGCCCAAAGATACCTGGTGGGCACGTGGACCTTGTCCCGATGAATAACTATGCTTGACCTAGCACCTATCAATAGTATGACCAAGGCAGTGCCAGTGCTCACAGAATAGACCACGACCCGAACTACAACCACCATTACCTCTAGGTAGATGCCCTCTCCCCCTGCCTGAGGAGACTCCACGACCAACTGATACCATGGCAAAAGAGTCCGTGACCAAAGTCAAATTAGATATCCCAAGGCGAGGCAGGCGTGCGTATATCTGTGCACAGGTAGGTATCTCCTCTGAATTCATCAACTGATCCTTTACCACCTTGTACTCTGGGCCTAGGGTCATAAAAAACTGAACAGATCTAATAGCCTCCTTTTGTTTGGCCATAATTGCAACACTAGATGACAGATGTTGATAAATGTCCTCACCCCATATATTCTTTAAGGAGCCATAACACTAGGCCAACGACATTGATCCTTTCCAAAAAGTATGTATCTCCTCAACAACCCGATAGAGGCAGGAAATATTGCTCTTCTGGGAATGTATCTCGTGCAGCATATCCCACATTTTCTTAGCAGACGAGTTGGACATGACATGCTCGGCTATAGGCTCCCTCATGTTGTTCAACATATAGGTGGCAACCTAGTCATTATCAACCTCCCAATCATCAGCCTTATTATTGGCAGTCGATTCATCCTTCAGGAGAATGTACTTCTTCCTGTGCGACCCTACAAATTAGGCAAAAGATGTGGACCAAAGCAGAAAATTGGTTACATCAAGTTTAATAGATGTTCCTTGCATATGTGTAGAGGTGCTTGTAGTAGATATCTTCCCCAACAAGTCACCAAGAACATCTTTTTGATCTCCCATAGTGCCCAACTTGTAGGAAACACGATATCAGCAATAGATTGCACACAATTGGACCATATACATATTCAAAATAGTGAAACTCAGATCTGAAGCCGTGCTTTCAAGCACAAAAAATAGTAGATCAAGTCTCAAGAGGAGTCCAGCAACAAGGCAAAATGTGCAGCAGCAGCCTACATCATCTCCAGGCCCTACCGGCGGTGAGAAAGGGACTTCTGGTGGAGAAGGTGGCCACTAGGACCCTGATAGCAGCATGAGAGGGGCTATTAGCGATGAGGAGGATTGCTGCTGACCAATCAACAGCGAGAAAGGACTGCCGTGGCATAGGGAGGCCACTAAAGGCCCAGCAACACAGTAGGAGGGCCGCTAGACCTTAAAGAAGCCTGCGTAGCAGTGGCGACGGGCCTAGTAGGGCCAATGGCAAGAGAGAAGACTACCCAAGGTGTGCGACAATGAGGAACCCCCCCCCCCCCCCCCCCCCCAACAAGAGGGGATCAAGTTAACGAAAAACCCTCAAGATTGAGGATTTGATGATCCAAGGAAAAAAATTGGGTGGTATTTGGTGGGATATTGGAACATCAACCCACAATTGTTGCTCTAATACCATGTTGAGGGAAAAAGACAGAATGAATTCATTAAGAAAATCCTAAAGGCTTTATATAGAGAGATCTCTTAGGACAATCACAAGCATGACCCAATGCAATAAGAAAATAATAAAATAATCACATAAAGAGTACTACAAATATAGCTGTCAACAATCATCCTTAATGCCAAACATGATTCAGGATGACTTATGGTAATTGATAGAGACACCTCTCGCATCCCCTTTCAGAAAGGCATAGTAAAGCCACCACATTCTTAGTTTCTGACAAGGAACCTTTGATGAAAAATATTGTGTCGTCCGCAAATTGAACCGAAGGAATATGACCACCGGATGGAACCCTGAAAAAGCCTTGGAAAATGCCAACTAAGGAGGAAGTAGTGGAAGACATAGCCGAGGCATCAACGACCAGAACAAATAATGAGGGACCTAAGGGCAACCTTGACGCACCCACCTCCTTGGTTGCACCCATCCTACTGTAGGGTTGCCGTTGAGCAATACTACGAAAGGCATAGTAGTGAATCTAGTGATGCACTATTTCATCCATTGTTTTTCTATTTTGCCCATTCTTATTAGGCGTCTCTATATATAAAGATACCTAAGGTTTCTTTGAGGAATAGATTATTCAATTTCTCTCTCAACATGGTATTAAAGTGGCAACCCAAGGCCAACGGTTCGATACCCCAAGAAAAACACCAAATCTAAGGTTGTTTGAGAAAAAAAAAAGAACACAAGAAAACTTGCATTTCGTAAAGGTTTAAAGCTCCATTGATATCGGATCTCTCACCGAAGGCCTTCAACGGCCTACCACTAGCATCGCCCAGCTTTAATGACCCTCCCAACGACACCACTCAACCACCGACAACCCTAGTCAGCACTACCAGCCATCGAAAGGCTAGTAGTAGCCCCTACAAGCAATTCTCTAACTAGCCAAGGTCGAGAGGCATCACGCGGCCACTAGCAACCTATAGCATTGTCGTTGGAGGTCCAATGACCACCGACGGTGCCAACCTAGTACTCCAATGACCGTCCAATGGTCCACTAGACCCTCCTTTGGTTATTCTGCCAATGCAGTGTTGTTTCTTCACAAATGAAAGCTAAGTTTTTCTAGGTTTTCTCTATTGTACCATCATCTATCGAGTTTATTTGAGGCTATTCTTTGTACCTATTTTATCTCTCTTTTGTGATCTTATAAATCCAAGATATCGTAGAAGAAATCAAGGACACTTATAGCAACTTGTGAAGGAAAGGATCTACCTCGAGTGCTCTTTCTCATATGTAGTGTATCTTTATCAAGTTTGACGATACCAATTTCCTTCTATGGTCAACCTCTTGCTCAATTTATAGGCTCACATAGGAAGAAGGATATTCTCCTTAAAGATGAACCTGAAGAGGACAAAACTGATGATTAGGAGGCAGACAATGATTGGATAGCTACCTATATATTGAATAGCATGAAGGAATCTATTGCCAAGTAAGTCATGTCATACTCCTTGGCAAAAAAAATGTGAGATGTTCTTCATGACACCCATTCTCCCAAGAGCAACATAGACTGTTGTATCGTGTTATTAGGGGCATCCACACCTTTCAGAAGGGATCGATGCAATAGTTGAATGGTCTGATTCTCTAAAGAACCTATGGGATGAGCAGGACACTTACCAGCCTATTTCAGTAGAGGATCTATGATGGCAGAGTAGCAGGAAGCTATTTGATTAGTTCAATTCTTGGCCACACTTAGTCCAAAGTATAGTACAGTCAAAGATCAATTGATGACTCTTGAAGAAATGCCAAGTCCCACACAAATCTATGCACATCTCTCCCAACTCGAGATATTTAAGCCTACATCTCAAGCTAATTTGTCAGTTATGGCTTCAATAGGCGGGAGTAGCCATGGTGGCCCCTCAAGTAGGGGGAGAGGACATTAGCCTGTTGGTCGTGGACGTGGATGTAGTGCTTGTTCTGTGAGCACTATCATCAAATGAATCATACTATTGATAGGTGTTGGATTAAGCATGATTATCTACAGGATAGCATCCATTAAGGGCCAATCAAGTTTCTTTGACTTCAGATGATCCCTAATATGATGCCCTCTCCTCAGGTTACTATCTCTAAAAAGGAATATGATAGATTTCTTCGGAAGTCTCAATCCACATCCTCTATTAGATCATCTGCAGTAAGACCAACAAGTACTTATGCTCTCCACACTAAATCATATGGGTTTGAATGGACTGCAAACTCAAGTGCCTCTCTCACATTACAGACAATGTCTCTTTATTCCAGTCTTTATGGTCTCTCTTAAATTTCTTTAGTGTCAAGTAGCAGATAGTTCATTTTTTAAAGGTTTGAAATACCGATTTTGATACCGTTTCGATAAATTTCTAATTATGTATTTCAAGGGCATACCATGGAAATACCTATATTTCGACATCAGATTTCGATGTCCCGAAAATAGTTCATTTCAGAGGCACGCTGAGGGCATGCCTTAGGCATGCCAATGTATATCGACAAAAATGACAAAAATAGTTAAAATGATTAGAATTTCAAGAAAATCATAAGCTTAAACATGTTTATGTAAGAATAATAATGTTATATCATAATATTCATATGCAGCATATAGTATACTATATCATATTCATATTCAAGAATCAAATATCAAATAATTACTATGTGAAATGAATTAAATCATGAAAAAGATAAAATATTCAAATATATAATTTACTTAAACTAAAGTTGAAATTTAAAAGCTAAAATTTAACCATCTAGTTCTTGAATTAATTTATTAGTTAATTTGAGGTACTTCACTATGCTGACAAATTAATTAATTTAATTAGACCTAAATTAACATAACTATGTGTGCTATGTTGGCTATTTTCATTTCTGCCACCTCTTAAGAATCACGTTTAAATCTAGCTATATATGAAAAATATAAGTTGCCACCTTCAAACATGGGACCGTAGGTTTCTAGGTTAGATGTTATTCTTGAAGTAAATGAGTATTCATAAAGTAACTAGGTCCTTAGTGTTTACAATTTTTAGGTTTTATTCTCTTATAGATAGATGCAAGTTCTTTATTTTTTAATACTTACCCAAACTTAGAATTTTATTTTTAGGAACTAAACAAATGTTTCTTCAATTCTAAATTGTGATTAGACCTATATATTCATAATAATGGTAGATCTACAGTCCACTATTTAGATCTACTTTATAATTATGGATAGATGTAAAATCAAACTTTAAGAGAGTCAGAAGAGAGAAGCAGTGAGACTAGAGGGAGCAACAGCAGTAAAGATTTGATTCTAATAATAACAAAGTAGCAGCAACAGCATGAACAATAGCATGAGTAATAGTAGCAGTAGTAGAAAAGAATGAGAGAACTGAGAGTGAGGAGCAATAGTAGCAAATCAAAATGTCAAGTACATTTCATCACTTGCTGACATTTCAGTGAAATTTTGACGACATTTCGTCAAAATCCTTATGTTTCGACATTATACTAATGTTGATATGGCCTAACCCAAAAACTAGCCATTTTAACAACCTGTTGACGGCATGCCATCAAAATTTAAATATTTACAAAAATAGTAATGGATAAAAACTGGTTATTGAGATACCTATAATGACCTTAAAATATGGCAACAATTTAAGAATTGTACCTAATGTCACATATTTCTCTGAATTTATCAACATATCATCCATAATTGAAAAAATATTATTGACATTTTGCATTTCAACATTACATGTGTCGATGCCGCCCCACGTTGGAAAAAGGTCATTTCCTGGGCATACTGTAGGCACGTCATGGGCATTCAAAACACTCATAGGATCTCTTTCTCTTATCGAGGTTTTACGTGCACCCAAATTCACATTGAATTTGTTATTTATAAGTCAAATAACCAAAGCCTTAAAATGTCGAGCAATCTTTATGAGTTCTTTTTTATCTCACAGGATCTTTGGATGATGAGGTAGATTAGTGGAAAATTAAAGAGAGATGGTCTCTACTACCTCAGTTTGCCATCTCGAAACCTTTTTTTTTGCAACTCTTACTACTACTTTACAAGGGCATCTCCACTTGGATCATCCGAGTACCCAATTCTTTGTCGCCATCTTCCAGAGTAGGATTTCTAGAGTCTTCAATGTGATGTGTGTCAATTCGGCAAGCATCATAGGGCATTGTTTCAATCCCAGATAAATAAAAGGGAAGCATCTCCTTTTGCTTTAGTTTGTCGGGGCAAGAGTCTTGGAGGTTTTCAATAGTTTCTTATTTTGGTTGATAATTATACCAAGGTTACTTAGGATATATATGTTAAAAAGGAAAACTATCAAAAATTTCTTTATGGAAATAAAGACACAATTTTCCACTTTTATTCATGTTTCCAAAGTGACAATGGACTTGAATTTGTTAACAAAGATTTGACAATCATCTTTATATCTTTAAGGGTGATACACCAAACCTCCTATGTCCACACCCCCTATGATGCTTCATATGAATGTTCCTTCTTATTTTTGGGTTGATATTGTTCTCGCTACAGTATTTGTCATAACCAATCTCCTCTTCAGTTCTTGGCGGCAAAATTTCATATTCTTGGTTATTTCTTGGATGTGATATGTTCTCTCTGCCCCCTAGAATTTTTGGGAATGTTTGTTTTGTCCACCCCAAATAATTAAATATCTCTTTTTGGGATACACAAGGACTCAAAAGAGATATAAATGCTAATATAAATTTCTTTAAGGATGTTCCATACTTCTTTACTGGAAAAGACATGAAGTCTGACATCAGAAATGAGCTACCACCACCAATGCCCTCTAAGCCACCATCATCCGTGGAACCATCAACTACACCATGTAGGGTTGTCAAAGGAGCTCAAGCTCGTTAAGCTCATCTTGGTATTGACTCAATAAGCGCTCATGAACAGACCTGAATGAGATATTAAGCCGAGTTTGAACAAAAATCTTGGCTCAATAAGTTATTGACCCCAGCTTGGCTTGGCTCGATAAGAAAACTATATATTATATATTCAAGTATAAGTACATATACACAATTTCCCCAAAACCCCCATATCCTCTTTCCCTTCCCTTCCACCACCACCCTATCATCAAAAATACATTATATATGTTAAATAAATACTGATATCTATGTAATTTTCTAAACCCCACTCCCTACCACAAAAAACCCTCTTCCCTATCCCCTACTAATTGAAGAGATCGATTTAAATTATTGAAATTTTAATATATGAAGTTGACTAGACCCTATTTTTTTATAATATTCTCCATTGTAATTATCATGTTATGATGTTTTGATAAATGTTAGACTTCTGAAAGACCAATAAAAGATGTAATTGAATTGTGACTTATGGCTACATTATGCTTATGACCTAAAGCGTAAAAATATTTTATTCAATGTAATTTATGACACTTGATATATCATAGATTATGTCTATTTCATTTAATGCAATTTTCCATTTTCTATACTTAATTTGTTAAGGATACTTTATTTAAACATCTATATTTTGCTTATCAAGTCCAAGCTAGGGCCTCAGAAGCTTGAACTCGTTAGTCAACGGGCTCATTAATGGGCTCACGCCCAAACGAGACAAGCCTAACAAGACCTTTCAAAACTTATCGAGCCTGAGCCGAGCCCGAGCTGGCTTAGGCTAATCAAGCTCGAGCCTCAACAGACTCGAACTCAATTCATTAGGCTCGATGCCATCCTCTACACCATCTACCCCATCGTCACCTCTACCAATGCACTCTAATACCATTTGTAACGACCCAAGCCTAAGCTATTGAGTATGGACTTAATGGACCTAAGGCAACCACCTAAAATGTTTAAGCCTAAGCTGTAATAATTCTCCATCCTTTATATCCCACAACCCATTTCATAAGTTTCTTATGTAGAACTATTTTTGGAGTCTTACAATCTCCCTCACTTGAAATACCAAGGTCCTCATCAGAGTTCGTGTAATTCAATCAATATACTCCCAATAATGGTGGTGGCTTCATCTCATGATGCATTCTTGGGCCATCCCAAGGGTAACCCTTTCCTTCTACTAGAGGAAGTTTGTCTCTGATACTAATAATTAACGATTGTAGAACATCGAAGTTATGTTGGAGTTATGTGCCTTGGTGATCAAACTTGAATAGGAATGATCACTTGATCTATGATTAGCACCTGATTGTCAAATTGCATGAACATGTTAATACAGTTAGTTGAGTCCCTTAGTACAATTGGAGTAAAGTACTATGGCAAAGTTGGATATATCAAGTGATGTGTATCAAATCTAAATTGTTTAGATCAAGAATTTTGACGAGTTATTAAAAACCATCATGATATTTTTTTATAAGAAAAAACATCATGATATTCCAGGCAATCTTCTCGAAAGATTATTGCCAAAATAATGCTCTAAATGAAAATCCTTTGTATGATGAATAGAGATTTGGAGCTATGAAGCTAGGATGAGACTAAGATATGGAAAGTCCTCTTATCATTTGTTATAGAGAATGCATATCCTTTGCCTTGAGAGAAATGTGTCTTTATACACCAAGGTGCAAATACTAAAAGGTTAATGTGCACTTGAAAAGACAACTGACGTATTATTTCTCAAAAGGATCACACAGGTCTACCTAGTTGAGTGCTTAGTAGACCAAAAGACATGAGGTCATTTAGAATATGTTAAGAAGAACAAATTTCATGCATGATACTAAGGCACCGTTTATTTACCGGAATTGAATTAAGGGGATTGAAAAATAAAGCATCGGGATTGTGCCTCAATCCCGAGATAAACTGATGTTTGTATTTGTTTTTGATAGTTGGCAATCCCGGGATTCAAACGAGTAATCCCGCATTTGGCATAGTTGGGTGTTAAGACTCCACCGGTGGAGTCTCAGAATACATTGGTGTATTATTAGAATCCACCGGTGTATTTCACATGTGCATTCGAAGACTCCACTCATTGATTATGAGAATCCACCGGTGGATTCCAAAATCCATGCGTGGGATTAGACTATCCTACCCCCCCCGGAGATAGAATAATACTGGGATTGTGAGCTTTAACCCGGTATTATCCTATCCCAGGATAAACTCAATCAAACGGAGGATTGCATCCATAATACAGCCAAACAAACGATACCTACGGGTCCTGATCGAACCCATCACATGATTGAGAATAAAATAGAGCTTTAGATATAGATAAAGGTATCAATTCTCCTTCTAATGATAAAAAGAATATGAATATGTGTAACCTTCGATAAAAAGGATAATGAAGATATGAGAATTTAACCTTAAGATTACATAAATCTTTTAATGTGAAGGATTTTAGGTATTAGGAAGAACTAAATGTGGTGCAACACTTAGATCCTTATTGCTCAATTCTTCATAGTTAGAGTGACCAAACCAATAAAGATTTGAATGGTTATTATGCTATAGAGAATTAAATGTCATTTAATGTGTATAATGATATTTAATTTCAACCTTTAATTGGGTCAAAAGAGTTGAAATTGATCAAAATGTGTTTAAAAAGTAATTAAGCTTAACAAGCCGAAAAGCCCACGTTACTTATTCAATAAAGGATCCCTGTAATGTGATCTCAATGGAGAACTAGTCCCTTTATATCAGATGGAGATCTGATAGACAACGTTGTATTAAGAATAAGTGGGTCCCTTATATATATATATATATATATATATATATATATATATATATATATATATATATATATATATATATATATATATATATATATATATATGAAAATAGAAACCAAAACCAAAATCCTTGCCTCCACCTCCATCCAAGAGAAGACATGCCCCTTTTATGTGTCTCCATTAGTGGTCATGCACTTCTCCTTTGAAGTAGTGGTGCGTACCTTCCTCGTGGTGAGTAGGTGGTTGTTGTGATCATGGCAATGTGGGCAACATGAACGTGTTTGTGATGCAAATGCTCTTAACATCAAAGGGCATCTTTCATCCCATCAAGAAGAGGAAGCTCTTGCACGCCTAGACTTACAATGGTAAGCATAATTCTTAAAGCACTTCTTAAACCACCACAGGTATATTCCCAATCTCATGTGGTGATTAGAATAACGAGAACTTAGCTCCCTCCATATGTAACCAAGTAAAATCAATGGTTTTCTCAATTACTTCAATTTTTCGAGCAACGACCAAAGTAGATCAAAGCTCTTAGTCAATCCATTTACATGCTTGGATGAATCATGATGTGTGCCAACATGTTCATTACTTTATGAATGTTGGAAGAGGGTTGCCATTGTGTGCCATATATGGATGTTGCTTGTTCTCCGTCTTGAAGGAACCTTTTTTTAAAGAGGGATCTACATAGAGAATGACTTGCCTACATGTGCCAAAGGAATTGAGACTACAATCCCTTTCTTTTTTGAGTGCCAATTTGCGCATGCTCTATGGGATGCATCTTTAGCTTTTTAACTTAGATGACTCCTTTTGGCACATTGTTTGAACATGTACTAGCAAACAAGGAGTGGTTACACATACTTTTGCAAAGGCTAGCAAGAATTAGCAATTCTATGAGCAAATTAGCTAGAACAGGACACAACTTTCTCCAAGGGCAACACATCTTATGAGGATTGTAAAAGCACTTGACTCAAAACCAATTGGCTTAAATTAGAGATCCATGTATTTTTTACACTTTTTATCAAATCCAAATTTCTTAAATGTGGAACTATTTTCCCAACACGCCCCTTAGATGTGACGTTTGGAATCTACTTGGAGGCTAATAAACTGGTGATTCAGAGTTTATTTTCAATCATTGGCTATGTTAAGAGAATTGAGTTGCTGGTTTAGTGCCATATTGGAAGATGTGGACTTTGTATGGTAAGTGGTGGCCTATAAGTAGGCGTATACTCCACCCATGTTCCTTTGAGAAGAAATATAGAAACATCAGAGCCCTATCGGAGCCTTCTCCCATAATTTTCCCCCTACTTTTCATGAGTAGAGTTTTCACGTAAACCCAAGTGTTCATTGATTGTCTTTATATTTCGATTCGTTTCCGCTTATTTTCGATTTCAACTTTGTATCAGAGCATACTTCGATCTTGGGTTCATTTCTTCTTTAGATTATTAATTCAAGTTGTTATCATATTGTGTTCTTGGAGGTAGATCTGCCATGTTCATGGCTTCCACTCCTTGATTGAAAAGAGATCCTGATGGCCTTCATGAAAGCCCTGTTGTACAGATGAGATCCCCTGCACAAGATTGTGCAAGGGTGAGGAAGTCGGAGAAGGGAAGGCGGAGGACGACAACAGCAAGGAAGAGGCGACACAATGGCAAAGGCAGCTGATGGCGAGGTGGGCCCGGAGGAGGACCCATGGGAGTTGCGACTGTAGAGATCCCCGACAGAGAGGGTGTGGACAACAAGGTACCAGTCGTCGTTTCACCATCCTCGCAATCTCCCACGCAGTCTCTGCGAATGGCGATGACTTAATGGCCCTGACCCCGGTGAAGACAAAGTTGAAGTGAGTGTCCGCGAACGACGCACCAAGCGGGTCGCGACAGCGCGACGGGGAGGTGAGGAAGCAGAAGTCGCAAGAGGTGCAGGAGAGGCCATAGATGGTGACGATGTAGACAAAAGCAAAGGACAAGGACGAAGATGAAGGATGAGGTGGCGTTGGAGGCTCCTCGTTGAGCTCGAGGGCACGCTTGCAGACAGGAGCGGCGACTGTACCTCTTCGTTTGGTTCTCCTGAACCTTAAAGGAGAGAGGTTAAAAAAATGAAGGGAGAAAAAAAGAGGGAGACAGAAAAAAGAAAAAAAGAAAAAAGAAAGAAACAAAAGATAAGAGAAAAGGACAAAAAAGAAGAAAGAGAAAGAGAAAGAGAAAGGAAAATTAAAAAAATGATGATGATTATGTGTATGAGAAGCGAGGGAGAGGCTCTTCTCTAGTTTTTATTGTTTTTCTTCTCGTTATTTTCTTCTCCTATACGAGTATGAGAAAAGGAAGTGTGGAAGCCTATTATAGTCACCCTCATTTGGAAGTCCCTTTATTGCAGTCCTAAGGCACGATGGCATTTGAGGTGACATCATATACTGCTATGGATGTGTCCTAAGGCACGACAGCATCCTCCAACAATTGAGGTGACATCGGATACCACTATGGACGTTGGGAGTAATTGATCATCACATGAGAAACCCAACTCTGGAAGGTCCAAAGTTTCGAGGTCTCCAAAGAGTGGGAGATAGAGAGATCCATTTTCAAGGTCCTCAAAGGAAAGGCTAGTCGATTTGTATGTAAGAGATGCAACTTCGAGGTCTTCAGAGGAAGATCCATTTCAGGGATACTAAATAGAGAGCCACCAGCACCAGACCTCCAGAGGAAAGGCCATTGTCAGAGCCAGCTATAACAATTCCTTCAGTAGCTCCAACCCGTGTTCCTTCCTACAAGCAAGAACTAATCCAGAGGTTGTGTTCTGTTGTGTAGAGTGAATTTCTTTGTGTTACAAGTTGAGCATTCCATGCTCCAGCTTGAGGGGAAATGTTGAGAGAATTGAATTGTTGATTTAGTGCCACATTGGAAGATGTGGACTTTATGTGGTGAGTGGTGGCCTATAAGTAGGCATGTACTCCTCCCATGTTCCTTTGAGAAGAAATATAGAAACATCAGAGCCCTATCGGAACCTTCTCTCGTGGTTTTCTCCCCGCTCTTCATGAGTGAAATTTTCACGTAAACCCAAGTGTTCTTTGATTGTCTTTATGCTTTGATTCGCTTTCGCTTATTTTCGATTTCAACTAGCTATTAGACTGGTGTGGATCTGATATTAAATGCGAGAATCTAACTCAAAACCAATTAGCTTAAGTAGAGAGCCCAACTATCAAGTTGTGATGTCAATATCCACATCTTCAAATGTAGTGCTATTTTCTCAACAAGGATGATGTCATTGGCTGTGCTATTGGCTAAGTATGAATATTGTTGTGTTTTGGATGAGTTCTATGCTCAAGTGGCTAATAACAGGAACAAAAATTATGATCTCAAACAGAACACATGGGGTTGGCAATTTCCTGATACAGCATGACAGAATGGACTGGAATGAATTATGTGCAGTCATTATTAAGGGCAACAAGGTTGTTTACCTACATACCACATGCTCGACCCTAGGGTTAAGTCAACTATATAAACTTTGTGAAAACTTGGAAGCAATTTTCTAAATATGGCCACACAAACTCAAAAAAGATATGGAATCAAAAGGCATATCAAAGAAGTATCCATAGACCAAAAGACAAAATAATACATGTGATTGCAAGACAACGTATATTATCAAGTAAGCTCCATAGACAAATACATTATTTCTGTTTTAATTTTACATTGAATATCCATAATATAGACCACTAAATTGTAACAAGAAATAGGATGTCAAAATACCCGTTCACATCGTAGAGGCACATGGAACATAGTATTGTAAACTCGTTGTCTTTTCTTCTCGTTTCCACTTGATATTGTGCTTCTCAAGGCATTTCCACCATCAACCTCTCCCATAAAGTAACTAAAGGGGGATTTTTTGTCAGATGTGACTTCTGCATGAAAGCAAATGCATGGCATAAAAACACATGCAGTGTTGCATGTATGGCACAATACGCAACCATCTCTATGAAGGGAAACATAATTTTACAAGGTATTATATTATAACTGAAGCAAAATGAGTAGGCTATCCCAGAAAATAAGACTACCATATGCTTCACAACTAACAAATAAATAGAGGAAGGTGTCAGAAGTAGGAAATCTTTCATTCAAAAAAAAAAGTAGCAAAATCTATATATAAACTAAAATGAGGTGCGGAAGCCCTTGTCCTTCCACGTGCCCATTTCTCCAAAATCCCCCCGTTGTACCTCTCTTCCCGAATCCGAGTAATATCTCTCTCTCACTCTCCTCCACACTGCCCCGCCTCTGTTAATTTCTCTGAAACACAAAAAGTTCGACGAAAAAGGAAGAATAAGATTAACAAAAATTTGAGGGATAGTTGTGGCATAACCTTCAAATATCTAAGTTCATGCTATCATGTGATGGATTGACATCATTATGACCAGATTAACTATTTGTATTACCCAACTTTGCTATCTTGGCATGCATTTCAAAGAAATGGAGTCCCTTTTGAGCACGGCATGTAGGTGGGGATCCTATTATAGTTTAACGGGACTAGATATCCATAGTGCCTATTCAATTACGATCTTCATGCACCATAGAATCATCAAATGCTTGATTTATCAATGATAACTAAACTTTAAAATAAAGCATAATGGATGAAATAGAATCAATTTGCTACCTTAAATTTAAGGGATTTTTATGTAGATGCCACTGTAAATGCCACTAAGTTGCAACTATTGATGTTAATGCCATTGTAAAACTTACGCTGTTAACGTAAATGCCATCTTGTTATCTCTCCGCTAATCTACTAACTAGAGTTTGGGAAAAGTTGACTTAAGTTAAAAGTGCTAATCTCAAGGGAAATAGACAGTGGTGATTTAATCCATCTCTGATGATGGATCGGATAGATCTAATTTAATAGAGATAAGAGTCCCATCCTCCTTCCTCTTCCTCCTTCCTCTCAACGACTCCATCGCCGGCGATGTAAGCTGCTCCTCTTTCCTTTTCCTCTGACCTTCTCCTCATACCCAATCCTCCTCCCCTACCCTCCTTCCCCTTCTCGTCAGCGCCCTCATTCTTCTACACCTTCCTGCCCCCTAAACACACCGCGTGCAGACCCATTTGAAAAAGCCCTCTTCCTCCCAACTCGAAATTAATCCCAGCCGTTCTCACCCCCCTTCCTGCCGAGATGGACATGTTCCACAAGCCAAAGGTAGTGTGGCTGTGTAGCCACCACAACAAGTACCTTGCAGTGGAGGACAACAAGGGGTCTGCCAGGATCGCGACAACTCCATCCGCGTCGTGCGATCGACCGTAGAGCTCATCAAGGGCATCGCCAACACCTTTCGCCTCAAGAGTGTCTACAATCACTACCTCACTGCCTCAAGCGTGCCCTTCCTCCTCGAGGTCATGGGTCAGAAGGTCCTCCAAACCATCCCGCAACGCCTCGGCTCGTCCGTGAAGTGGGAGCCCCAACGGGAAGGGATCCAGGTGAAGCTCCACACACGCTATGGCAACTTCCTCCAAGCCAATGAGGGTCTCCCCCCGACGTCCCCCATCGGACGGCCACGCAAGATTGGGTACTCTAGGACCTCGAGGTCATCAAGGTCCATGCAAGACTCTGTGCTCTGTTGTTGCTTGTTGCTACAGCTGCTGTTGTTGCTTATTGGTGTTGCTATTTTTGTGGTTGTTGTTGCTTATTGCTACTGCTGATGCTGTTATTGTTGCTTGTTGTAGCTATTGTTGGTGTTGTTCTCGTTACTTCTTGTAGCTATTGTTGGTGTTGTTCTCGTTACTTCTTGTTGCTGCTGTAGATTTTGTTGTTGTTTCTAGTCTTATTGATGTTAATGGAGCTCTCAGATGAAATTCATTGAGATGAGGATGATCCAACGTTAAAGTTTGAGAAACAAGCTCCTACGATGGTTGGTTGTGGTGAAGAAGAGGTTAACGGCAAAATAAATGTCTGTTAACTCAAATCAAACAGGCCTTAACCGAAAGGATACTTTTCATACAGTGTTATCAAGGCACTCGCCTAGACATGCCTAGGTGCTAGGTTAAGGCGAGGCAAGGTGAGGCCCTAGCGCCTCGACAAGGCTCGCCTTGCCTAATTTGCTTGAGGTGCTACCTAGGCAAGCGCCTGTGCTAAGGTGCTAGGCACCCCCGACGAGCGCTTGAACCAAGTTTTCTGGTTTTTCATTTTTTAAAATACTTTAAAGGATTTTAATTTCTTTCCACCTTATTATTGAGTGCTCTCTCTTAGTTAAACACACACATATGCATATATATATATATATATAGTATGTTTATGTATGTATGTGTGTACATGTTAACTTATACATATAAATATATATGTACATACACACACATGTGCATAAGTATAGCATATAAAAGCATATAAATATAATGTGTGCATTTACATATGTGTATATGTAAATGTACAAAATTGTATACACACACCTATGATATGTATCAATACGCATATATATGTGCATTGTGCCTCTTTTTCTAATCATTTATACATCTTTTATATTATATATATGCAATCATAACATACCATATTTTGGTTACTCTGTGTGTGTGTATCTATATATATATATATGCCTCATTTTCACAAGCAAGCACCTAGTGCGTTGGGCATTTTAGCCTCCCCTCGCCTTTAACAGCCATGTTTTCGTATTAGGGCTATACTTTTTAGCGGCATTAATAGCAATAGTTGCAACCCAGTGACATAAAATTAATTTCAAAAGTTTAAATCTCTAAATTTAACTTGAGTGTCTTAAGCATAATGAATAAAGTCATTGCCTAATTATTTTACATCAATCCTAACCTTAATTCAGAAAATAGCAAGGATCACTGTGTTAGGACAAATGGTTCCATTTGAGAACAAACAAGAACCACATGCAAGAACCAAGTCAGGCCCATACCTTTTTCTCCTCACTTCTCCACTAAACTTCGTCTACTCCGAACCCACGTAGTGCAACACCCTTTCAACGTGTCAAGTCCCTTCCATCTATGGCCACATGATGCCATTTAAGCAAACCACCCCTCTTACTTACAACTTCACCCATCTCTTGGCCATCTCCATCTCCAATGGAAAATGCATGCATCCTCTCCTCTAAAGACCACCCTCAATCACAAATACCTACTTTGTGCATTTTGAGACCTCCATGCACCCCTCCCTTCCCTTGAGCTTTTAGTCACCTTCCTTCCACTCCACAACAAATGGCCATTACATCTTATCCCTTCTGGTTTTTCATCACAATGTTCTTTATTTGACCTGTGGAAAGGCCTTCATAAAACCTAAGGTTGTTCTGTTGTAAGGCATTATATCTCAAGTAGAGGAAAATAGCACTAACAATATGTATCAATATGTTAACATTTTTTTTCAAGGGTATTGGATATCTACTCTTTTAAGTATCACAAGTAGCATGCCTGATATTCTTTAGAAAAATCTTTGAGTGTCGTAGAGATGCTTAACATGATGGTTAATGTTGAGGGTGTGGGGTCTCTAACAATAATAGGATAGATACTTCCATCAATCCTAATTTGTTGTTCCTGCGTAACATAAGGTATCATGGCAAATGCAACCAAAAAGCCTATGATACAAGTGCCAGACTGTCAAAGAATAGAACCTTCAAACCTTATTGTGCACTTGGCAAATCTCAAGTTAACTCACACCCAAGGTCTCAATTCTAGATGTAGAAAAACCAAACCCGTCACATGAAAATTTTGCAATTTGATGCAAAAGGTTGATGAAAACAAAACTGAAAGGCAAACATTAAAATTGAACAAAGCAAGAATAAGATCAATTTCAGCAGCAGCAGCAGCAAATAAGAGGAGAAAGCTGCAAGTTGTAAAACATGGTCTACTGGGAAGGTCAGACTTTCTGTATGTGAAAATTGAGCCCATACAGCCAGTAAAATAGCAGCAGATGCGCCAACAAGGGGTGCAGTGAGTTTATTGAATTAGAAGCCCCTTAGAAACCTAGAAGAGAAGTAAAACAGGTATATATTATGTTAAGCCCAGTGACAAGTGTGAAGATGCTGGTGTACAAGCTATACACACACATCAAAAATTCCATTCATGGCGATGAACAACTCAATCCAAGTCAAACCAAACCTTACATATAGAATCTGATTATAGGTGCCACGTAGATTCTCCTTTTTTATAGGGTGGCAGTCCCAGGATGAGCATTGATGGGAGGTAATGCTAACATCCATGATGTGTGTAGTCATATTTTGCTTAATAAATCTATAAATGAGATTAGGGACATATATATGATCCCCTACAAACCAGACCTTCCCAACAAAAAGGAAGAAAGAGAATTTAACAACAATATCAAACACTCTATGCAAGTCACCAATCATTCCACCTTTCCAACCACAACATAAACTCTCTTGGTAACCAATCAAAAATCCAAACGGCATCATTGCAAGTATCCAAACTAACAACAAAAGATGCACAGGTAATGCTAACATCCATGATGTGTGTAGTCATATTTTGCTTAATAAATCTATAAATGAGATTAGGGACATATATATGATCCCCTACAAACCAGACCTTCCCAACAAAAAGGAAGAAAGAGAATTTAACAACAATATCAAACACTCTATGCAAGTCACCAATCATTCCACCTTTCCAACCACAACATAAACTCTCTTGGTAACCAATCAAAAATCCAAACGGCATCATTGCAAGTATCCAAACTAACAACAAAAGATGCATGCTTCTGCGTGAAGCCTGACACAAACAATTACCTCCTATCAACCAAAACCAAAAGAAAAAAAAAATGTCAACAATAGGCATCACAAAAGGTCGATAATGCCAATTACATTTCTCAAGTTGGGTGTCATTTTCTAGACAAGTCTGCATAAGATATCCACAAATCATCAGTCTTCACTATCCCTTTAGCCATATTTTTCTCAATGAAGCATCCATAATCGTTGACCTTCACAGCTGTCTCACCAACATTAAAAAGAAAAGAAAACAATCCCAACTACAGTCCCTACACAATGTCGATCCATTTCCGAGTAGAGTGACGCTTTCTACACAAAGCCCAAATGGCGCATTCATAACCACCAATCTTCACTATCCCTCTGGCCATGTTTTGCATAATGAGAAGTATTCATAACCATCAATTTTTACCATCCCTCTAACCATTTTTTCCCATAATGGCCATATTTTTCTTAACGAATCAATGCGCAGGGGGACTCCTACCATCTCCCCAACTACAAAATTCAAACTTTTTCGTCCACAACCACAGCAAAATTCAGTCCAACAGCATCATCCGCAAAGATCCCGAAACAACCGCAATCAAGAAAGGCCCGATCGTTAAAGGGGTTACCTTCGGATCCTTCTTGGTGATCCTCCATGACCTTCCTCCAATCCAGGGACCCCTGCCGCTCCAGTGACCCTTCCCTCTCCAACCCACCACCCGCCTCCGCCGAAGCCCTCCAGCCGGGGCTCACGCTCGAGTCGACGCTCCACTTCTCCACGGAGCTCTCCCTCGCGCTCTCCCCGTTCGCCACCATGAACGAGGCGCATCTCTCCCTCGAGTCCTTGCGTTTCTTGTGGCGCTTGGGCCGGCGGCGCCTGGTGGTGCGGGGGGCGACCTCGAACTTGCCGACGTCGGTGACGGTGGAGCGCGGGGAGGAGGCCAGGTCGTCGCCGGAGCTGGAGGAGGGGAGGAGATCGAAGGAGGGGCGGCGGGAGGAGGAGCGGCGGACGGCCATTTCTAGGATTAGGGTTAGGGTTAGGGTTAGGGTTAGGGTTCCGGATCTTGTCGAAGAGAAACGGAGGAAGAAGGGGAGGGGGAAGGATAGCGGGAGAATAACGGTAATCGTGGGAAGAGGGAGGAGGGGAGTTGAGGTTGAGGGCGGGGGGTTTGGGTTTGGGTTTTCATTGTGGTATGAAGAGAGAGAGAGAGGTTGCTTTCTGTTGTTGTTTATCATTCATTAATTATTTTATAATTAATCAACTTTTATAAAGTTTTGCTTGTATTTTTTTATTGATGGTCTTATTGTTTATTACTCAATGCCTATTGTAAAGAGAGTTTTTATTGTGATGCCCAGAGAAAGTTCTTGAAGTGTTGAAGATGTCTCCGTGATCTCTTTACCTCGAGGGAAAGTTTTGAAAACTAACCAGCTTTGATTTTGACTTATCAATTAAATCATATCCTAATTCTTGAACTCTCATTGGACAAGAAAATTATCCCAGGTTAAATATTATCTCAAGTTTTTTCCATCACTTTAATACAAACTCCTATATAATAATTTCCAATCATTCTCACTTACTTTTATTATTAAAAAATGCTCATTATATCATTTACTCTTACTTTTAATATTAAAAAAATACTCACTAACATTCTTCACTCCTAGTTATACTATTAAACAAATATCTACTAATACCACATCGACACACCAATCATTTTAACCTCATACTTAACCCTCTCCTTATTCCACCACTCAAACAAACATCATTTCTAATTATTCTAATTTAACCCTCTTTAACCCCATTACCAAATGGATCCTTAAAAACTAAAAATAACTTCTTTAATTATGGTAAATTGGTCAAGTAATTATTTTTAAAATAAAGAGGACCAGGTGAGTAATATAAACTCATGTTTCATTGAAGTTAGATAAATTGACCTCAAAAGCAAGTAGCAGGCCTAGTTTAAAGACAAGGGATAATGGTGAAGGAATAAGAACCAAATAACTTAACAAGCAAATAAAGAAAGAAATATAAGATTAAGGAAAAAAATATAGGAAAAAAGTCCTCCATATACAACAAAAATATCTTGTATCATACTAAAATAAGCTAGTGTGGCTTGGTTCTCGTTGATTTTTCAACACATAGAACCATTTACCAAGATAAATGTAAACTTTTTTTTTTTACTTTAGTTCAATGAGGTTATTTTTCTTTTTGTTCCTACTTTCATTAGATATCCTTGGTGAGATTGCCAACCATTAATAGAGATGTCCATAGGATTGAGATACATGTGAAGAAGTTTACTAAATTTAGCTCAAAAGAACAACAAAAGACACCAAGCTATTTGAAGAAGTTGGTCAAGTTCAACTTGAAAGAACATCATTCATAATTGTCATTACCTCTTCTCATCCATGCTAATTGACAATTGTTAGCAATTGATGTTGATAGAACTACAAATCCTCATGAAATTGGTGACTAACATTAGGTTTGAGTTTTCATCATTGTGAGGTTTTAATTTTTTCCTTTTGATCTTGGCTTTCTTCTCCGCATTGATCTTGGCTTTCTTATTTGGATTTCATCGATGGGAGGCCTTTGTTTTTTCTTTTTGATCTTGACTTTCTTATCTGCATTGTAGGTGCTCTTTGACTTTTTCATGTACCTTTAAATGTGACTTAGATATCATACCATGGGATCTAATGAATAAAGGGTTGTTTGTGTATATTGAATGTTAGGTGTGTGCCTTGCAAAAATCCGATTTGTAAATGGAGTTAGGTTATATCATAATATAATAGCACTTTTTGTTTGATGGTGGCAGCTAATTAGTTGATGGTATTTGCTGACTAGATTTGGGGTATGAGAGGTGTGCATTGGGAGTTGTGTGTGGACTGGCCAAGAATCAAGTTGATAATAGTTTTTTATAAGAAGATTTTTTTTTCCTTGGAAAGACGAGATATAGACCAGGGATTCATTAGACATAAGGCCAAAGATGCTTCCCTAATATCCTGAGAAAGATAGATCTTGTTGTGATAATAACTTCTCAAAAGGTAGAAGGTTAGAGGTTAATAGGATAGTTTTCTAAATTTCAATCGTGAGGAATATGAGATCGATACTAAAAAGGCTATGAATGTTCTTGCTACTCCCCTTGAAAAATAAAAAATCATATACAACACTAAAAGAACTCAACTTATCTAATAGGCCCATGGCATTATTATGAAATATTAGTCAATCACCTTCCCCTATTAACCTACATGTTAAACTCCTTATAAAGGATGTTAGCTCCCACAAACAAGGAATTCAAGATGGAAAGGTTGCATCTCATAGAGACCTATTGGCATACTTGCTACCCAGAAAAAGAGTAGACCCCATTCAAGATGAGATTGCGGTACGAGAATGTTGTTTCCTTCTTCCTTTCAAAAGAGCATTATGTGGAGATTTCCACTCACTTGGCTTTCAACAATCTAGGAGCTATTTGGATAGACCCAAATGCCATGTTTAGGCGCTTAGAAAGCTATGCACCACAATTCTTATAACCTTACACTTGCTAAACATGAATGTGGATTTTTCAATTTATTGTAACTTTTCATTTTTATAACATTTTTAAAAGCAACCCAAGGCTACATCTCCCAGATGCAACTTTTTGTGATGCCTCATAAGTCGACCCAAAAGCTATGTTTTACTCCAAACGCAATGCATCTGAACACCCTCCTAGTAGCAAGGTTTTCTTTACTATAGAGTGGAAGTTGGATGAGTTAACTTTGAAAATATAATTTGATTTTTCTTTTTATGGGCACCACTAAAAAAGATCCACGATAACCCTTTAGCCCAATAGCTAATCCCCAAAATCTAAGGGGACACTTGCCAAAATAGGCAGGTTGTTCGCCTCATCAAGATAGGTGGATGAATTGCCTCATTTCGGTAGGTGGGCGAACTGCCAAGACAAATCAAGCATATAATTGCCCATCCATACTCAAGCATTCCTCATGTCTGGCTATCTTTTAGATAGAAGGTGTGTTGCTTTTGCTAGTCCCTAACAAAACCAACATAAGAAAAACCTACGAGAAACGATGAAAAAATCAAATACGCAGGTTTTCGATTATTTCGAAAGCAAAGTGGAAGTCAATATCACTTGTTTCTCTCTCTTTTTTTGTGTGTATATATGTATGTATGTATGTATATTTCTTTCATTTCAAGATGTGTCGTTGCCAAAGAATCAAGCTAGTTCAAATCAAAAATCTCAACACGATTTTTCACCAACGAGAGGAAATCGTGAACAAATCCTTAACGGCAAAGACTTAATAGCTTTCAAGTATTGACTCAAATCAAGACCGCCCAAATTAAATCAAGAATCTTATTAGCTATTAGACTTGGGTTGCGAGAGTAACTTTCTCTAACTTAGTCAACTTACTCAGAGTTTGAATTAAATGTGAGAAACAAGCATCATGTGTGTGAGATAATGTGACTCATCAAATGGACAACTAAGTTGATTTCTAATATTCAATAAGGGTTAGAATATTTCTTTGCCCTACAGATCTAGTTTGTGGATTGGCCTTACTAAGATTTGACAGCTTTTTCCTAACAACTCTTCCATGTTGAGGTCAACACATAAGGTGTATATCTCTTTGGCTGGACTCATAAGTCTCTTATTTCTAATTTTTTTCTTTGTTTTTTTTTTTTTGTAGGATAAACACCCATATGTAGTGGGGTGTTTTTATTATGGAAATGGAAAGTGTAATATCAATATATAGCAAGATGCTTTTATTCGATGGGGGTTTTCTTTTTTTTCTTCTTTTTTCTCCTTCTCATTTTTTCAAGGCTAAAATAAATATAAGTTTTTCTCTAATTCATTTTTCTAGGTGAGTGGTTCTCATTCATCCGTTCAAGAATCACACCTAAACATAGATTCAAAAGCTAGAAGCGCAAGCTGGGCTTTGGGCATCCGGTAATGGGGAGGCTCTCCGACTGCAACATGCCAGCCATACCCACAAGGATCATTTGACCCTTAGAATAAACCTTATTGACCATTATGGACTCAACGAAATCATCTAGGAGACAAGTCAATGCATTGTGCAAATGAAGATGCTTGGAACTCCAAGACTATTCAAACTAAAGGGTGAGAAGATAAGTCATTCACTTGTTACCTTTTTAACTTAATACTTTTACCTCTTTCAATTCCTTTCAAAGACTTTTTTTTTTAGAGAACGAAAGGATGATTACTATGAGGACAGTAATCATCCAGTATTATTACTAGAAAAAGAGAACGTTGACAAGTCTCTTAACCACAAGGCTGACAAGGAAGAGGCCTCCCTATACACATTCTCAACCCACGCACACTCCCTTTGGAAAATGACATCACTGCGGGCTTTCCAAGTACTCCATAATATTGCGGCCATTTGCTCCCTTGATTGAAATGAATCGGCCATGAAAGTCCATAAAGAATCCCATGTAGGAAGGGGTTGCCCACTAACCCTCTCCTAAACCTCCATGGTGAAGGGGTAACCACTAAAAAGGTGACAAGTATCATCCTTAGCCGACAGACATGAGGGACAATGTTGGTAAGGCGTATGCATCAACGCCCTCCTTTTACTATTGGTAACCAAGCCATAATGTTTAGCAATCCATAGAAACAAGTTAACCTTCAAAGGGGCCTTGATCAACCATAACTTGGCACAACAACTTGAACTATCATCCAGTTTAGGGAACCTTAAAATTCGCTCATAAGCTTTTGAAGTTGAGAAATTCCCATGTCACCATTGATACCGATCATATTGCTAGACCCCAAGTGAAAGTTTTGAAGCACCAACTTCAGTTGTTGTTGTTGCTCGACCATAGTGCACCCTGCCATAACATTAGATGGAAGAAAAGGAATCCAAGAAGCATTAGTGTCATCCCAACAGCTATTAACAGTACTTTCCTTATCATGCGAGACCCTATAACACCTAAGAAAGAGTGACATAAGAGGACCAAGACTTGTCCAATCATGTCGCCAAAAGGAAAACTAATGACCATCTCCCAACTTCAGTTGAAATGTCCCCAATGGTCCTTTAGCACCGAACACACCGACCTCCAGAATGGTGAGGCATGCACCCCGGGATGAAGTCTATTTTGAGGAACATTAGATTCTCCATAAGAATAGAAAATTAAATCCTGCTGAAGGCTACTCTGCCCCTCAATGACACAGGTAGCCCATTTCAATACCAATGAATCTCCAAATTCTTGAAGGTTGTGCACTCCTAGACCTCCCCTCTTCTTTGGTAAGCATATAAGGTTCCAATGGATAGGTTACATAAATCGACCTTCAAGGAATGGCCCCTTTCAAAAGAAGCACTTCCTAGCCACGTTAAGCCTCTTGATAATAGTTTTAGTAGGCTGGAACATAGACAGGAAAAAAGTGGGCATGGCCAAAAGAACTGAATTCAACAGACTGAGCCCACCCCCTTTCGATAACAACTTCCCCCTCCCCCCCCACACATTCAATTTTGATGTGAACTTCTCGAATAGAAACATCCAATCTGAGTTACTTCATTTTTTGAAGTGGTGAGGGAGACCCAAATAACGAATGAGCAACTCAAGCAAGGGGGTCACCAACGTGGAAGCCAAAGCCTGTTTCTCCTATGGATCCAAATTAAAACACACCAAGGATGACTTGGAACCATTTACCTGTAAGCCTGAGATCTTGCTAAACACCTCCACAATCATATGAACAACCTACGCCCCCTGCACACCCCCATCAATAAAGAAAACAATATCATTAGCAAATTGAAGAATAGGAGTTAACACATGTTGACCCAAAATCAGCAAATAACCATGAAGCAAGCCCCCTTCACAAGCTTTGAAGGCAAACTGTGATAATGTGTCAACCGCCAAGAGAAAGATTAGAGGAGTAATCAAGTATCCTTGGCAAACCCCCTTTCTAGGGTTGAATCCATCTTTTGGTAGAATGGCCATTCACAAGTGCGAGTATGAAGACGTAGTAATACATTGTTTCATCCATTAGACCCACCTCTCTGGGAAGCCTTTACGTCGAAAAATCTCCCACAAATACGTCCACCTCACAGAATCATATGCCTTGGTGAAATCCACCTTCCATAAAAAAGCCTCTTTCTTATTACATGCCCACCCCGACACCATCTCTTGTGCCAAAATAAGTGACTCCTATAGAGAAGAGCCTTGAAGAAAGCGGACTGCACTAGACTAATGAGCATAGGGAGTACCTGATGAGAAGCTCATCATGGTCTCTAATTACCCCTAATTAACTAGTCTTCCTAGTTAATTAGCTAGGAATATGTAAATATATGGGTTAATTATTAAATAAGGGATAAATAGTAAAGGATCTTAAAATAAGTTAAAAATGTTATATTATTATCCAATTAATATTATTAATAATTTAATTAATAATTGGACTCAAAATATTATCAATAATTTATCTAATTAATGTGTTAACTGACTTAAGTATAATTTATAACTAAGTATGTAATAACTTAAGTAACCTTACTTATAAGTAACCTTACTTAATTAAATAAATTAATCTAAAAAGGTCAAAAATGTAAATTCAAGGTCTAAATATAATAATTGTCTTATTTATAATCATATATGAAAAGTTGAAAAAGATTTAAATTAAAATAAACCTTGAAAACCTTAGTTTACATTTTAGTCCTTATGTTTATTTCAGTCAAGTCCTTATTCACTTAGGTCCTCAATTTTCATCACAAATAAGTCCCTAAAAACTTCTTTACTTCTTCAGCCTCCTCGACAGCTGACGATAGGAGGTGCTTTCACCCATCGATCATCGCGTATCCGACGACATTCCTTCCTCTTCAAGCTCCTGGAGCTTGTGCTCACCATCCCCTTTTCATCCACCGATCTGGATGAAGTTGCAATCCTATTTTAGGATTGAAGATAATCTCACTGGCGTCGGAGAAGACGTTGGTGGTTACTCCACTCCTAGACTCTTCTCCGTCCAGATACACCCTCCTTCTCAGCTGCTGCAACCTATAAATACCCCTCCATACCCTCGATTTCAGCAAGTTAACTCCCTTCCCTCTTCTTCACTGAGCTAACCAATAGGCTATTCTTTCTAAAATCCGACGACCTTTCTCTACTTCCTCCGTCTTCCTCCATCCACTTTTGCTTGCTCTGGATCTCCACCAACGTCAACCAAGTCTTCTGACATAGCACTGACACTGGAGTTCCTCTGCTTCACTCCACCACACCTGCCAGACTTCTTTCTTGACCCTCTGATTTCCTCCTCCGTTAAGGACCATCGACAGAGATCTTCTATCCCCTTCGTCCAGGTAACAGTAGGTTAGGTAAGTAGATTAGTTAGAGTAGTTAGTTAGGTAGATTAGATAGATGTAATGACAGAATTCCATTCATCTTCTTCAGCTCCGGCGAGCTCATTGAGCTTGTCTGGAGCAATCTTTTGTATTTTTAAAACATTGATCACCTTCCTTAATCTTTCATGAACATTTCTATCATCTTAAATCACTGAATTGATCACTTATTCGCCTAAACCATCTCCACCTTCACCACTGCTTCCGCTGTCCATGGCGGAAGTAGCTGCACCTAATCCACCTCTACTGGGCCCTCCATCACTTAACCATCACTTAAGGGCCCCTATCCTCACTTTAATTTAAATAATAATCATCTATAACTTAAACACCTAATTTCATTTAATCTCCTGAGCTCGCTGTCAATGGCAGCTCAGGAGGAGTTCATATCACTAATTAACCATTTATAATCCATTGCCACTTTCTTTTGACTTGTTTTCTCCACTCAATTGAGTGAGAAAATAGGTCCTGAGCCCAATCAAACTCAAAATCTGTTTGCTGGGAATTCAAAGCATAACTTTCAATTTAATTGTTAATTGAAGAAATTAATGTGTTCCTGAGGTTCCTTGTGACCTCAGGAAGCTTTTCAGATCATCAATGGCAAATTTTAATGTCATTTGTGCATTTTAGCCTTTTTCTAGACTCACCGGAGTTTCGACGAGTCAAATGAACTCTTCATCCCATAGAACTTCGCATGAAGCTCCAGATCACTTATTTGAAGGTTACTGGTCATTCTGAAGCAATTTATTTGAGGTTTTAAGACCTGAATCTCCTGTTAGACCTTTGTCTTCTCCAACTTCGGCAGAGTTGGAGACGACTGTTAGTTAGGGTCAAGCTTCATTTGAAAGGTCTAGAAGCATCACAAGGATGCCCTGAGACCAATCCAATAAGTCAATCTCTAAGATTGACTTTGGTTTGTTCTTTCGAACAAACTCACCTAGGATATCAGGCGATAGGCCTAGAACCCTAAGAATCCTAATTGAAACATACTTCTGAGGTTCTGAATCTATTCCTGAGGTGAAAGAGAAGTTAACTAAGGCATTAATTTCATCTGAAATGACTTAATTTAGAAAGTCAAACTTCAAGGTTTAATGGTCAATTTTAAGTCTGATTCACGGATTTGGGATTCAATCAGAAGAATTGAGGAGTTTAATTTATTCCTGGGATGTTTTTAATGATTTAAATTCAACTTGGTTGAACTCTGATTGGTTTTATGGAGGAAATTGATTGTTGTTCAGTTTAGGTTGTTTTTGAACCCAAATTGATGACAATAGGTTTTTGGTGAAATTCAAATGAGAAATCTACCCAGACAGATCCTTAACAACCTTTAGAGGTTGTTTGATTTGATGAAGAAAGTCTCTAGCCGTCTGTTGGACTAAACAGAACTTGAAATGAAGTTCTGAAGACCTTTAACGAAGCTTTTTAGCTTCTTCACCTTCCTGAAGCTTCTCAAAGTTCCTTTCCTTCACCAACAACTGCGGAAACACCTTCTAAATCTCTTCAGCATCTTGTCTAAGGTTAGAAAGCCACTCTGCAAGACCTTAGAGCTGAAACACCCTTCTGCAGGAAATATGGCCGTAGTGACCCAGACCCTTTCACCCTTCAAATCGAAGAGCTAAACCTTCCTTGAGTATCAAATTGATACTGCAATCATGTAGAGCAACCTTAGAGCTTTCCAGCAAGCCTTTATTTGCTCGGATTGGAGCTCTGTGTTGGTTGGAATCATCAATTGAAGTTTGGTCTGGGAGGGGAATACATAGTCCCACATCAGTGGAACTGAAGTGGTCGCCTTAGTATAAAAGTAAAAAGTGAATAAGGCCATTTAGTCGTCAGCGCAGGGCACAAGAATGAGCTTATGGGTGTGTGTGTGTGCGTGCGGTGCGCGTGCTCGGGTGTGTGTGCCTGTGGGCGTGCAAGTGTGGGCCTGTGAGGGCATGTGCATGTGGGCCTAGGAGGCCGTGGGCCGGATGGGCTTGAGACTATGCTAAATCAGAAATAAACCAAACCAAATAAAAACCAGGCTTGAACCTAGTAGGGTTTGGTCCCACCCTGAGAGGGGTGCTATGTATCCCCGACCGGTCCAAGCCGCCAACCTTAAAACCTAATTTTTGGTTCAGACAAAGGGTCAAATCGGTCCGATTCAGAAGAACTGCAAAGGAAGAGAAGAGATGCAAAGGAAGAGAAGGAGAAGAAGAGGAGAGTTCACTAAGGTTGAACAGACAAAAGAGCAAAGGAAAAATAATAGGCAGAGTAAGAAGAAAGATTAAGAAGAATAGATGCATAAGAGAAGAGCTCGAGAAATGAAAAAGAAATAAGAGAAAAAAAAGTAAAGAGAAGAAAGAGAGAGAGAGAAAGGTAGAAGAAGAAGAGAAGAAAGAATGAGGCTGAAGACAAAGAAGAATAATTAGTGGTTTAATTTCTTGCATTCTTCTAATTTCTTTTTGAGCTTAATGCTGTAATAAGGCATATATTCATTGGAATTACTTTTTCTTGCCTTAATCGATTGTAAATAAAAAGAAATTAAAAGAAATAAACATGTTTACTTGTTTGTAAAAGTAAATCATATGTGTAAATGTGTTTTCCTTATGGAATTTTGCATTCTTCTAATTAGAGATCCTTAAGAAAAATTCATATTCTTAAAGTAAATTTAATTATAATTCCCATAAGTAGCTTAGGATTAGTGGTGAATTTTAATTAAGTTATGCCTTCTAGTGAACGACCTGGACTCAACTAGTTAAAAAAAAATAAAATCTAAAATGTTAGGTTAACTTGACCCTATACTACTTAATCGACATAAATTCAAGTTGACCTAAGTTACTTTCTTTTGCACATAATTAAGCATAATTAACTTAATTAACTGTGTTGAGAAAGTTAACGATCATTTTAATGACGTCGTTACCGGGGAGGTAACTGTAAATTATATTCGCCATTATTACTGTTTTTAGTTGTTTTGTACTGATTAGTTTTGTTTTTGTTTTATTTTCTATCTTCTTTTCAGGTTTACCTCTACGGGTATTCTCAGGAAAGAAGGTGTATTTTCTTTTTCTGTTTTGTTTTTCACTATACATACCATTGTGAGTATTCTTTTCTTAGTCTCTAATTTAGTTTGTATTATTGCATTTAGTTCGTAAAAAAATTAAAAAATACAAAAATACATACTTTCTGACTAGCAGCAGCATATTATAAGCATACACTCTTAAGAGTGCATATATTTTGTAGTAACTTTACGATCTGACTCGGGAAAAGTTTTCTACTGTTTTTCTCGCATCAACAGGAAAACACGCGAAAAATTGTGTAGATCCTTGTTCTGGAGTTAATAACAAGACCACATATTCTTTATTTGAAAATACTTAAAAAGTGGTCACTTTACTTCTTTCTATTATTTTTGAAAAGATTAAGTAAAAAAAGAGGATAATAAAAATTATGATTTAAATCTGTTTGCAGAATGCTTGCCTGTTTTATCGCTATCGTCTATTGCATGCTATCACGCATACAGCGTGATCACTAGAGTCACACGAGTCTTATTTTTCTATCTCTCCTCTTTGCACCTCTTAGGGCTTTGGTCGAAGATCAACAAGTCTGTCTCACTACTAAAGCCCCAGGGACCCAGTAGTGAGCGGTCTCGATCCTAGACCTTAGGCCTTTAAGCTTTAAGGATACACACTTGCGTAGACACAGGTTTAGGATGCGTATTTTGATACTTATATTATACTTGTTTGCATCCAAAGTATTTTGCGTATTCTAGGACTCTCTTCTTTCCTTTGAAAGAAGAGAAAAACCCACTTTTCGCATTGTTTTGCAGGTCTTGTTGCCGCTGATTTTTGGTGGTGAGTGTGCCTTTGCACATTCTTTTTGTTTTATACAGGGAGGCGATCCTTGAAATTGCCTCTTGTAACTCCGTTGATAGGTAATCCTAAGCCGGTTGCAGCTAAGCAACCAACAAAATTCCCGTCTGATTCATCTGTTTCTTCTGCATTTGATTCTATGGATCAATTGCAGAATCAGAATCCCAAGATCCCTTCTTCTTCTGGACAGGGGGAGATGCCGCCTTTTGATATTCATGAGGCGCTCCTGAACTAGAATCTTAGAATGCTCGAGCATAATCGCCAAATTAATCTTTTGATGGTTGCTTTAAATAACTAGCAGAATCTTCAAGCTCGTCCACCTCAACCTGAGGTGGGTTTTGACCTTCCTGATTTACCGATCCCTCATCCTAGGCCTCTACTCCGAGACTATTATAATCCATCTAATGCACGAGTAGAACCTAATGTTAGGATTCCCATTGGGGAAGATGACCAAGAATTAAAGCCAAACATTATAGGTCTAATCCCACATTTTCATGGATTTGCATCCGAGGATCCATTTCAACATATTGAAGATCTTAAAAATCTATCTCAAACTCTTTGACCTTGAAATCGAAATAGGGAAATCTTACTCATGAAAATGTTCTCTTTTAGCCTTAAAGATAAAGCTACATATTGGTAAAGAACTATTGCAAGACCAATCTCAACTTGGGCTGAACTTGAATCTGCATTCTTGAAGAAATTCTTTTCTATTGGTCGCACCAATGCTTTAAGGCGAGTTATCACGACTTTTAATCAAAATCAAGGAGAACCAATTCATGAAGTGTGAGAACGCTTTCATGAATTACAAAGGAAATGCCCACATCATGACATCCCTCGTTGGCAACTAATGCACATCTCTTATTATGGATTGCAAGAAGGCATTTGCAATTTAGTCGATGTCTCTTGTGGAGGGAACTTTCTAAATCGTGACGTAGAATCCGCTTCAGAATTATTTGAAGGGATGGCGGAAAACTCGATCAACAATGCATCCATGTCGCAAGTTACGCGGGGCATGAATATAGCACACCAAAATCCACATAAGGGAATTCATGAGATCGGTAATCTGTCTAGTTCGAAGGATTTAGAGATTATTGCAGAAAAATTGGACAAAGTCGACATCGTAGCAAAGCATCTTGATGAGGTCCGAAATACAATGAAAACTCTTACACCTCTACTTGCTATGCAAAATCCCGTGCATTCACCTGTTTCGCAAATTCCCACAAGGAGGGAATTTGTGAATAATCTATATTCTAGAGATCCATCTTCCCTGGGTTTTCTATCTACTCTTGCACCAACCCAAGGAGGGACCTTTGTCCCACAATCTTTCTCACCCTTTTCCCCACCCTTTCCTGTTGCAGAAAACACGCCATATCTTTTTAGTTTACACGTCATCGAGGAAAACATTCCAAGATCAAATCCTTATTCTAATACCTATAATCCTGGATGGAGAAGCCACCCAAATTTCTCTTAGGCTGATCAAAATCAAAGACCAATTTATCCAAATCAGACCCACCTAAACTCATCTCCATTGCTTTCTTAGCAACCAAATGCTAGGCCTAATTCCACGGGTATGCAGAATTACTCTAGGCCGATTAGAGATACACAGCTCGATCAGATTTTGCGAGCTGTTACAGAGAGTCAGTGACAAAATGCTGAAGCTCTCGCTGAAATTCAAAGGCATTGTAAGGTAGAATTGGTTGATTTACGAAATCAGATCACGCTTTTGGCTGAGTCTTGTTAGCTAGGTACTCTTCCATCTCAGCTAATTCCGAATCCTAGGAATCTGCAAAACCCTAAGCAACATCAAAGCCAAGTACATTTCATTAATTAGGCCTTTGATTCTAATCAAAACTCGTCTTCTGTACTTCCTGAAAATAATCCACCAAACCCGCATCAGCAGCCTTTATTGTATCAAAATGATCCACCTATTATTGAGAATCAGAATTGACTCTGCTGATCTTCTGAACTTGGTTAGAATCATTTCTTATATTGCCTCAATCTTTAATATTTTACATCTCAACCTAAATCAGATCTGATTTTCATGAGATTCACTCTGATCTTTCTAAGATTTTTTTTCATGGGAATCTGATTTTGGTTCTGCGAGATCTATTTTAGGCAATCTCAGGATGAGTTTTTACTAGGTGGTTTTATCTGTTTTTCTATTTTTCTTGAACCAATTTTTCCATAACTCCTTTATTTTTACCATGCATATTCTTTTTAGGAGTTCTTTACTAGGATTTACGCCTAGCTAAAGGCGTAAAATTTAGCATCTTGTATATAGTTGTTTCCTATTTTCTACACTTTTCTCTTCCTATACACTTGAATCTGTATCTGATTTTTCACTTCATCTTACACTGATTACCTACATTTAGTTCGACTGTCCACTCTGACCTTTGGTCAGAATTGAAATCGTTCGCACAGAGATCTTTGATCTCCTCTATCCGACTCCTTCCATCACCCTACACTAAATGAAGTGTAATATCTTTTCACCCTTCTTACAATGAGGACATTGTAAAATCTTGGCTTGGGGGGGTGTGAAGTGAAATTTTCACTTCAAGTGTATTTGCATAGAAAATATAAAGAAAATATTAAAAAACACATAAAAATTAAAATACCCACGAAATTTTAAAAAATAGAAATACCAAAAATTTAAATATTTCAAAATAAAAAATATCATAAAAATTTGTAAAATTTTAAAAAAATCATAAAAATTGGAAAATTTTATAAAACATAAAAATAAAAATATATAAATACAAAAATTTGAAAACTGAAAAATTATAAAAATAATAAAAGGGGTGTTTACATCTAGAATAAAGAAGAATAAAAAAGAAGAAAGAAGAAAAAAATTATATTTATATCAATAATTAAGAGCTTAATTTTTCTTTTAGGTCAAAAATGAAAAAAAAAAATATAGTATATATATATAAGAGCATTAAATCCTTATTTAGATTTTTACTTATAACATTTTGTAAAAACACACTTTTATTTGCAAAACCTTAAAACAGGATTTTATTTAAATTAGAATCTTTAAACCTTAAGGCTTTGTTTTTCTATTCTTACCCTAAAATTAAGTAACTAAGGTGTATTAAGTTCAAAACTTAAGTTTTGGAATTAAAGTGTAACTTTTTAATCAATTAGATTAAGTAATCCTTTTACTTTTTGAATATTTGATTTCATCATCAAGTTAAATAAAAAGGCCAGATATTCAGAGTTAATTAAGTAGAGAGTTGGTAGAACCTTAGTCTTCAAGTTTATCAAGCTATAGTTAGCTTAATCAACTAAAGGACATTTGGCTAGACTTGGTGAGTTTTTGTCGTGACAGATCCTATAGGAGGAAACTAAAAGTTTAAAGAACCTGAGAGTGAATGGCTTTGTTGTCCAAGCTTTGGTTTGAGAGCTAAGTAACCTAAGCATCCAAAAATCACACACATAGAATTGTCTTGATGGCATCTGAGACTGCGAAAACACGGAGGTTAAGAGATCGATTCTAAATCCTCTTTAGTCCAAGGATTTCCGCGGGGTGGTTCTTGAAAGGGTGAAGGATGTGCCACTCACCTAGAAAAAGGATTTGGAGTATAAAGATAGTAAGAAAAATGAGAAGGGGGAGAAAAATAATAAAATAATAAAATAAAATACCCTACAGTTAAGTACTTTGCTACAAATGGGTACTTATGCAGTTTTTCCATAAAAATAAAGCATCACGGTATAAATAGATGCTACCCTTCTTTCCATCAAATAAAATAACATCTCGCTACATATGGGTGTTCTAACCTATAGAAAAAGTTGAAAAAAAAAGTATGGAGATAAAAATTAGGAATAAGAGACCCAGTGGTCCACTGGGAAGATATGCACAAAAAGTGTTAACCTCGGGATAGAAAACTGGTGAGGAGAAAGCAACCAAACCTGAGTAAGGCCAAGCCAAAGGCTTGAATTGGAATAATTTGGATTAGAAATTGATGTCTTAAGATCTGGATTTTTGCAAATTTGGATGCCTTTAGGACAATTCTCTTCACAAGCACGGATGTTTTAAAATCATAGCTACTGAACCTTTGTATTGGGCAATGAAGCCTAAGAAATTGGGTTTTGAGAATTTGCAGTTGAGACTTAAAGGAGAAGGATTGACAAAATCCTAGGTCTAGAAGTTTGTCCTTAGTGCTGTAGGCTGGCAGATTAAAGTTTTACTACTCTAAGTTTGGTTAATGATGAATATCTGGATAATTTGCTTAAACTTAGATTGATAGAAATCAAATAACATAACAGAGGATTAACTTAAGTCTATTGAGTTTTTGAGTTAAAATTTAATTTCCAACTCTTAGGTTTTGTTTTCTTAAAACACTTTGAATTCTAAATAATTGGCGAGGTTTTTAAGGTGGCATGGGACTAAGTGGTGTTTGCTTAGGTGTGGGTGATTAGGAGCGGTGTTGGGCTTGTGTTGGTAGGCTAGTGCGGTGTGCATATGTGGGCCTAGAGAAAATATGTAAAATATTAACTACTACTATGTCCACATGTTATGTAAATAAAAATAAAGAGAAAATAAGTGTGGATACTGTAAATGTGCACCAATAGTATTCATGTACGTAATATGCAAATAAAGTGATATGTGTACATGAATTTGTAATTTATGTGAGTGTGCACATGTGATTGTGTAAATGTGAGGTGCATGGTGTGTAATTGGACGTGTGCATGGGTGTGAAATTGGGTCTGCAAAGGATTGTTGGGTTAGGTAGGCTTTGCTCTGGACTACATGCTCCTGTCTTCATCTTCCTTCTTGGCTGCTTCACCTTGTTCTACATCATTTAGGTCCAAATGTTGCTCCAGGTTATGGTCCTACATAGATAATTTAGCATTGTCACTAAGGAAACCATAATATGGTAGAATTAGGATTTCGGAAATACAAATGCAGTATGCATGCAATACATGTAATGAATGCAATATTTACAGAATGTATGCTAGGTTAAAGCTTAATTTTGTCAAATTAGGCCCAATGATTGCTATGCAATTAGGAGGTAATCGGGAAATAATATCAGACTTTGCTTGATCAACTTCTAATCCCTTTTTAGAGATCTTGTGACCTAGTACTATGCCATCTCTCACCATGAAATGGCTTTTCTCCCATGAAAGTACTAGGTTAACCTTGATACATCTTTTCAGGATCTTGGTGAGGTTATCAAGACAAAACTGAAAATCATCTCCAAAAATGGAGAAATCCTCCATGAATACTTCAATGAAGTCCCCTATCATGTCTAAAAAAATGGCCATCATGCAACGCTAAAAAGTCGTGGGTGTGTTGCATAGGCCAAAGGGCATCTGCTTGAAAGCAAATGTACCAAACGGACATGAAAAAGTTGTCTTGTTCTGATCTTTTGGGTTAATCGCAACTTGATTATACCCGAAATATCCATCCAAAAAGCAAAAGAAGCTTCATCTAGCTAGCTTTTCTAAAATTTGATCAATGAAAGGCAAAGGAAAATTATCCTTCTTTGTATCCGTATTCAGCTTACAATAATCAATACAAACCTGCCACAAAGTCAGATGGATTCGCCTTTATCCTTCTGGGTCAAGATGGATTCGCCTTGATCATTTTTTATAACGACGAGTCCCACCTTTTTAGGCACAATTTGAATAGGACTCACCCACTAGCTATCAGATATTGGATAGATAATATCAGCTTCCAGCCATTTGATGATCTCCTTCTTAATAACCTCCAGCATATTTGGATTTAGCTGTCTCTGAGGTTGTCGAGAAGGTTTTGTCCCCTCATTTTTGTATATATGATGAGTACAATAAGAGGGGCGGATACCGTGGAGATCAGAGATATAGTTGAAGCTCTTGTTCTTGGGTTAAGTGAGAATAGATAATAACCGGGTATGTCTCACTATCTCCCAAGAACACACATTTCAATGTATCAGTGATTGCGCAGCAATCATAGGTCATAATTGACCTAGATTAAGTAGGACTTAGCATAAGTTAAGGTTATTCATGCATTCATATGCATTATCTGCATCTGTACTGCTTTCCTTTAGCTATGCATAAAATAATGTTATAATGTGCTAATTAAGTGGATTATGTTGATTGTAGGGAATAAACTGATCAGGAGCTGGATCTGAAGCTGGATCAGGAATAACGGCAGTTGCAGCAGAGCTGGAGCAGAAGGCTTAGATTAGATGTAGGAATAATAATGTAAGGGAGTTAAAGGTTTGCTATGCTATTAAGTAGGAATGAAGCAGTAAAATGTGAAGAGCTTAGGTCCATCCTAGCCCTAGGATAGCCTAGAGACTTCCCCAAGCCTTAGCCACCCTTCGATTAGGTCACAACACCCTAGGAAGCCCTAAAACCCTAGTTCCAACCCTTATCTGGACGTCCAGATAAGTTATAGGACGTCCAAGACCCTTAGCCATCTCCCGCACACCTCAAACCCACTTCTGCAGTGTTATTGGACGTCTAGATACTTTGTTAGACGTCCAATTTCTGCAGAATACCCAAAATAGAACCCAAAATCCCTCCTGACTCTGATTGGACGTCCAGACAACAAGTCTAGACTTCTAATTTTTGAGTATAAGATGTCTGACACTATTATTAGACGTCTGATACTGCTCTCCAATTCCTGTTTTGAGATTTAAGCCTTGATCTTGGATCTCTAGGTCCCTAAACCTAATTCCAACCCCATAGGAACCTAAATTAAGGTGTCCTAACCCTAGTACATCACCTCTAGACCTCCCTAAGGGCCTAATTAGGTCCTCACTAAACCTAATTGACTTGGATCTTAGTCAATTCTATCAGCCTATTCAATTGGACTCATTGAGTCCAATTGAGCCCTGATCTCAACACACACTGTCCAATTGGACTCAGTGAGAGTCCAATTGACCTAGACCTAAATTAATTGAGTTGTTTTACTCTCAATTAAGTTTCCACACACCCAATTAAACTTGTATTAAGTTTAATTGCACTTTACCTTAGTGAATTAGGGTTTATAACCCTAATTTGAGACATACCTTGACCTAAACCCGCTAGAACCTAACCTAATCAACCTAGCCACCAAAGTTTCGACCCACACATACCTAGCCTAGAGTTCTCTAGAACTCTCTACCATGTGTGGTTGCCTTGGTTGCCAAAATTAGCAACCAAGAGCCATTCAATTTTTAGATCCACATTTGGTGGATCTGAAAACCACCATCCATCCTCTCTCCCTCACTCTCCCACGAGCTCCCACCATAGGCCTCTCTAGAGAATTCCATAATTCTCTAGAGAGTTTCCCTTAGGTCTATAAAAAGACCTAAGGGGTGGCCATTTGCATCCATTCACTTCCTTGGCAAATTCACTCCATTGGTGCCATTCACGCCCACTTCCACTTAGCTAGCTACTCCACCTCCACGAGCTCTCCACCATCATGGAGGACATCATGCCGGGATGCTAGATCAACCCTACCTCTCTCCAAGGGTCGGCCTAAGCTACATTGGCCTACCCTCATTCTCCTCCCGACCACTCCAAGGTAATCGGGGACCACCCCTGAATGCCCTTTACTCTGCTAGATTTAGCTTATGCTCTTCATGATTTTTACTGCTTTTATTACTGCTTAGTAGCGCAGTCTTAACTTCTCCCCCAATGATGCATGCGAAATCCCCCCGTTGATTCTTGTATGCAATCATTTTCTGGTAGCTAGATTTCTGCTTCAAGCATTTATGTACAAGCTTTCCTCTAAATTTCTTGTGCAAACAACTCCCCAATGGAATGAATGAAAATGCATTTATATTTATATATATATATGTCTCCATGTTGTGAAATCGCAATGAGCTTATTGATTGCTATTATCATTTGCGTGATTAATGTTGCCTGTTTCCAACTCCTAATATTCTTGCAACTAAGCATGTCGTACCTAAATACGTAATAATCACGAATCGGCATGCGATTCTAAGAAAAGTAGAGCGGTGAAAAGATCGATTTCAAAAGTAAATCAAATGCCTCCTAGAGACGAATGACCGGGACTCAAGTCTCGTACTTTTTACAAACTTAATTTTTGACGAATGTTTTTGCGTGACTATACTACAATTCCGACGACTTTCAAAATGCGCGAGAATGGTTTCCGTCAATCAAGTAAGGGCTTGAGTTTGATTACTGGTGGAGGGGATGAAGAGTCATTTGCAGGAGAGGATTCTTGTAGAGAAGGGCGATATGGAGAGAGAGGAGAATCATAAGTATATATCTGATGATCATGATAAACATTCAGGCTAGTTGGTCCCGCACCTGAAGGGAGGTCAATAGTGACTACATTGGTAATGGAGCAAAATTTAGATCTTGCACCATTATGACCGTGGGGTCTGAATGGGGATGAGCGTGACCAAAGGCCGATGCCCATGTGTCTCATAGGGTGTCCTGTGTCCTCCCCCTGCACGGAGGTGGCAAAAATTGAGTTGTACTCCTTACACTATGGTTTGGTAGTGCCATCGAGGGTAGACATGGATCAAATATCCCGTCTGCATGTCTCTCAAGCGAACCATAACTGTCTGGAGTAATCACGCCATCCTGCACCAGTACGGGTGGGTCAGAAACATATAATGTATCAGAAAAATTAGAAGATATGAAATCTAGGGTGTTAGAGTCAGAGAGACACCCTAAACAATCAGAGTCGGGAAGTGGAGATATATACAGTGCATTAGTTGTGGTCCCATGTGGAGTATGGTCCAAAAACCCTGATAAGGAAGATGAATGGGACATTGGGTCATTATAGAGGAACCCAATGTTCGCACAGTGCTCAGGTTCTTCATCTTCCAGTTCCTCCTCGATTATATCACAATCGAAGTTCTTGGTTGCCCTAAAGATGTCCAATCTAAGTTTTTCATTGTTGAGGGCAATCTCCATACACTTGATGCACAGTCGATGTTCGCTCGGGCTGTCGCCAAAAATAGGCACCCCAAAATAATCGATGCATCTCGGAGATTAGGAGGAACCTTCATGTCTAATACAAAAAAGTTTGTTGGGAAGCATAACCCATGGACTTTGATGATGACATTTTCAACCACCCCCCTCGGTGTTTTCATCGATCAGTCAGCCAATTGAATAATTATAGAGGTGGTCTTTAACTCCCCAAATCGAAAACGATCGTATACGGCGGTAAGAGTCAGGTGGATGGACAGACTCAGATCTAGAAGGGCCCGATCAACTGGATAGTCCTGCAAGTAGTAGGATATGAGTGGTGTACCCGGGTCTTTCTTCTTCGGTGGTAAGTCAGCCAAGATAACTGCATTGGCTTCCTTTGGCAGTACCACCTGTTGTCCATTCTTCTGTTATCACCTCAGGGTACAATAGTCCTTGAAGAACCTGGCGACAACAGAGATGTGATCTACGGCTTCGAGGAGAGGGACCTGAATATGTACTTCCTTGAACATTGCCTTTAGGTCCTCAAAATTCTTTGATCCCTTTTTACTTGCTAAATCTCGCATGGTAGCTCCAGAAAAAGGACAAGAATCTCAAGGTCAGCAACAGGTCGCTTGCCTTTATCCACCTTAGGGCGCTCCTGATCAGAATGAGAGTGGGAAGAAAAACCATCCTGAGGTGGAGGTCACGATGAATCATGATCCTTATGCCTATATGGTGGGTCATGTGTAGTCATTCCGGTCCTCAAAGTGACAGCCTTTGCATCAGCATATTGCCTATGAGGTGGAGGAGGAGCGAACAGAGCAATTTGTGTAGGTGTAAGCAGCAGAGCAAGCTGAGCATACCGAGGTGGTACAGGAGATGCTTGAAGAACTCCATGTGCCTATCCCTGTGGTGTGTGAAACCTAGGTGGGGCACCCAGGTTCTACACATTCCGAGGGTTTGGGATGGGTTGGGAGGGAAAGGCTCCCTGTGATCTATTCTCCTGTAGTATCTAGTTATGCGTGCTCTGGTCGCTTTGTATCTGGCTTATGAGTTGTACCTGACCCTTTTCTAATAGCTTCAAGGGATTCCTCAATTCATCCATCGCATCATCTTGCGGTGGAGGGTTAGCGGAAGCATCGTGACCAGACTGATATATAGGTCGACACTCTTGTTGATATGGGACTGGCTACTACCTAGGGTATGTGAGTGCCACATTCCCGTATTGTTTGGGCTGGTGCTATGGAGCATGAGTGGGTCTTTGTGAGTTCCCAGCCTAGGAGAAATTTAGGTGGTGGCGCCACCTAGAGGTATTCGTCTTTGAGTACGGGTTGTTACGCCTGTATCCTCGGATAACGTTGACATCTTCATAGGCCAAAGATGTCTAAGATGTATATTCATCAAGGGAATACACATTGTAATTGTCATGTGGTGCATAACCTTGGTCAACTGGTGCCAGCTCCATATTGTTCACAAGTTTGTGATGGGTAAGATCCCGTGAAAGAACAAAGGGAGAATATACATCCCAAGTGAGCATATGTACTTAAGCAGGGGGAGCTTAGAATGTAGAAGAAGAGTAGGGTGAAGTAGCATTACTTGAATGGACTGAATGAGAATGAATCAGTTTGTCAAGCTTCTTATCCAACAAGTCCACCTTGTCCAGCTTCTTGGTGATAATGTCCATGTCGGCTTGTGCGGACTCTGCATAAGCCTCATGGACAACCACTCATTGTTGCCCAAGTTGCTGGCATTGGTTCATCAAGGTCACATTCATGGAGTTCTCTGCTAAGAACTCGAACAATTCAAATGCGTTGTTCTCATCTTTAGCTAGGAAGTTCTCGCTGTTAGATGCATTGGCTAGATGCCGATATGTATCATCTAGACCATGGTAAAAGATCTGAGCTAGGTGCCATTGGGGCACACCTTAGTGGGGACACTTCCGGAGAAGGTTTTGAAATCTATCCTAGGAAACATGCAACTTTTCCCCCAGTCCTTGGGAACAAGTCATGATTGCTCGCCTCATCGTGTTTGGTCGACCTATCGCAAAGAACTTTTGGAGGAATTCTCGATGTAATTCCTCCCAGGTGCAGGCTGGCCTTTCGATGGTCTTGGACTAATACAAAGCTTTATCCCTTAGCAAGAATAGGAAAAGCTTCATGAGAATAATTCCGAGATCAACATTTTTGGGTCAAACCGTCTTGGCAATTCTACTCAGATTCTCTATATGCTGGAATGGATCTTCATTCGAGTTACCATAAAAATAAGTCTGAATCAGACTTATTACGTTCGACTTCAACTCGAATGCATCTCCACCTGCGAGAATCCAGAGTTGAGGTGGCACATTAAGTGCAGCTGGATCGTAAAAGTCCCGCAGCTGTTCTCCTCTTGGTGGATGCTGCATTTTATCTAGAGTGCCCATTCACCTCAAGGAGTTGCTGATTGAGCTGCTCAGATGCAACAAAATGGACCTCCAGTTAGGCCACGGCATTCTAGTTCTTAGATCAAGAAGAGGCCCAGGGTTAGGATTAGGGTTAGCCATTTTGGTTGGGAAGAGGAGGAAGGAGACGATGAAAAGAGTCACCTAGGTCTCCTTGGGGTAGGTTCCCAAGGGCCAGCAATTTTAGGTCTTAGTGACCTTCTCCCTCGCATACACCAGCTATAGGGGCTGGTGAAGATGAGTACATAAGGCAAAGACCTTGTAATCCACGTGTGGTCCTTTACTTAGAATGATCGGATTTTAAAATTCAAGTTCTAATTTAGTGAATTTTAGGAGTCCAACTTGTTATTAAATTGGGCAAATGTGGGATAACAAGCACGGGTTAAGATTTTTTCTTTTGATTAACCCTAACTCCTAAATGAAATGGACTTAAGGTAATTTGCCTAAGTTATAATATGAATTGGTTTTAATAGTAGGTGAGGTGGTCAACCAAGTAATCAATCCTCACCTATTAGGTAATTGTCTCAATTAAGTCCCTAAAACAAGTCAAGTGAGTCTTTAAAACAAATCAAAGCACTAAAGTTTTCAAACTAGGGTTTATGCCACTTCTAAAAAGCAGTAAACATACTCAATCACTAACTTGGAATGACTCTCCAAGTCAAGTCAGGAATCAAAATAGTATGAATTTGGAGGGTAGATTCCCTTTTTAATTGGCTTTCCAAAGGATATTTTTTTTGGATTTTTACTATTTTAGGTGAATTGATATGGATTTTAGAGTGCGTGGGGGTCAAATAGGGAAGACAGACTCCCTTTCAATATTTCAACTTGAAACAATATGAATACTGATCCAAAAAATCTTGAAAACTTACTAAATAAAGTTGGTTTTACTAGCTTTCAAACCCCACTATTTTAGTTTAATTGAATTTGTACGGTCGCTAGAATAAATTTCCAAAGATGACTAAGGTTAGATTTTAATTCGGTTCGATCTCTATTCATTGTGCAAATTTTTAAAATTTGTACAATGAGAATTTTATCAAATGAAAGGTAATGTTTGAAAGCTGGTTTGAAAATCTACGTTCGTTCTGAATTTTAGATTTTTTAAAGCAGTAAATACTTGGCAATTAAATTTTTAAATCGTTGAGAAAATGCTAGCTGAATTTCTAAAGATAGTAAGGAGGGCTTTAAAAGAGTTTTTGAAAGGAAAAAGTCCTCTGTAATAAAAACACCTTTTTTTTTTCAAAAATTTTGAATTTAATCTCTTTTCATTTTTTTTCTTTTTTTTTCAAAAACTAACTACCTAAAGATAAATCCTATTCTGAAACCTAAAGGAAATTTTATTTGATATATATAATTTTTTTTTTCACAAAACACAAGCAAAACTAAGCCTAAGATTCAAAATGAAACCTAAGATTCTACAAAAATGCACCTAATCTAAAGATAGTGGTGTGTACTTGATTTCTTCGCTTGTGCTCGATGTATGCGCAGATTCGCACTCAAGTCCTGCACACCAAAAAATGCAAGCAAACCAAATATGATGGAAAGTAGAAATTGAATTCGTCTTGCCTCCCTGGCAACGACGTCATTTGTTAGGTTAAGTTTACGCAAATCGAATTTTTATGATTAAATGTGGTAGTATAATGTGCAAATAAACCTAAACAAAAATAACGAAACTCAAAAGTGAGTCCCAGTCGATCTCTGGGAGGTGATGAGATGTGAAAATAATTCTGATTTTTATGATTTTTCTTTTTCTTGCAATTATCCTAAATCTAAAACTAAAAACCTAAAGCTAACTTAACCTAAAAATCTAAAGATGGTGGCTAATTTCTTGGACTGAAAATTCCTCCGTCGCTCTCTTGAAACAAACGATTATGGTGTAGCGGAGATAAATATAAAATGTGTAGGAGTAACGTTCATCATGAAAGTCGTGGATTACGTGAGTACTATCAAGAGAGTTTTGATTTATAACCGCTTCATTTACTTAGGTGGGAGCTGCCATCAAACTTTTTTTGAATTTTTGTTTTATGATTTTTTTTGGGTTTTTTGAATTTTTGAAATACGAAATTGAAACCTAATAGGACTACATAAAAAAATGCTAACCTAAGCGTGAATCACACAACCATGATGACGAAAGTGATTACAATTAAAACTAACAAATTTTCACAATTTTTTATTTTTGCAATTTTTTGATTTTGAAATATAAAAGAGCAAACTATGAAATTAAACAAGAGGAAGTTGCAAGACAAAGATTATACTGCGAAAATGGCCTTTCACTGAAAGATAACAGCAATGTAACTGAATGGAATGTAAAGGAATGCTTAATTAACAGGAATGAAAATAATAGGAATTGAAATGCCAATATATCTGAAATCCACCTTTGCTGGTAGCGCTCACAAGGAGCCATCGGCACTGGACGGTGGTAGTGGCTAGACCTTAGGTATAGAAACCCGCTCACATGCCACAATAGAGAGGAGCACACACCTAGAACTCAGGGTGAGTTTAGGCATGCAAAAAGAGAGAAAATAACTACACTACTTGCATAATAAAATGTAGTATTGAAATCAATAAGGAGAACTATCTAGAGAATAGAAAAATAGGCACCAAAGGTGCTCCTAAGAGGGAGGCTTTGGTGGCCGTGTGTGGTGGTGAGAGGTGGTGGTGTTGGCTAGCCACCAAGGTGGTGCTGGACGACCTTGAGAGATGGTAGGAGGCTTAAGGTGGAGCTAATGGTGGCCGAATAAGGGAGGAAGAAGAGGGCTTGAAGTGGTGGCTCTTGGTGTCTTTTTATAATGGGGAGGGGGGTAGGGTTGGCGCACCCAGAGAGGTTGGGATGTCGCCACTTTTGGAGGGGAGGGGGTTGGGTTGCATGGACTTAGTGTAGGGAATAGTTGAGGGGAGTTTTGTGATGGTTTTTGTATGGTTAGGTTGTGTAGGCTTAGGTTTAACTAGGTTGGGTTAGCCTAGGATCTTGTGGGTGGAGTCTAATTAGGTAGGTCCTGGTCTAATTTGGTGTGTGTGTGATTAATTAGGCTAATGTGATCCTAATAGATATGGGTGTGGATTTAAACAAGTCTAGGTCGAGTGTAATTAGGTTCCAATGAGCCTAATTAGACTTGTGTAGGTTGATTTGTGTCAATTAGGTCATGGGTGAACCTAATTGAGTTCAGGTGAACCCAATTAAGTAGAGGTGCACCCAATTGGGTGTGGGCTAGTTGATTGGGTTTGGGTAGAGTCCAATTAGGCTCCTATGAGCCTAATCAGCATAGGGTTAGCCTAATTAGGTTTAACTGGACCCAATTAGTTGGTGGCTGACTTAATTGACTTAGATTGAGTTAATTGAGAGTGCCATAAGCCTAGCTAGGATTCTAGAGTGTGGATTGGGTTGGGGTTAGGAGGGTTAGGAATAGGGATAGTAGATAGGGTTTGTGGATAGTGGGGACAGGAATGATAGTGTTATCCATGTTATGGGTTCTAGGCTGTGTTATCCTAATAAGGGGTGGTTTAGGGATAGGAGTAGGGATAAAGCTATCCTAGGAGGCTAGGGATAGCAATACCCTAAGTTCTTCTTTTCTTCTTTTTTTGCATTTATTCATACAACTGGCCTAGTCTATCTATCTCTCACACTCTGTCTTCGTTCTTCCTTTATTTCAGCTTTATTCTAAGCTCCTGCTCTAGCTTTGCTGCAGCTCTAGCTCCTATCCAGATTTTATTCAGGTTAGGGTCTCTCCTAAGCTTCTTATTGTCTACAATACAATTATGCACCAATTAGTATGGAAAAATAACATTATTCTATAAACAACTAAGTAGAAAAGTTATGATGCAAGATATGCAGCTTATGCAAGTATTATTCAAAAGTTAGGCTAGGCTCTAACTCAATTTAGGTTGATTAAGTCCTATGATTGCTGTGCAATCAGTTGCCTAAACATAAGGTTGACCGTTGACCTAAAGCATCCACCTAAACACCCATGCAAATGAATTTTGCTAGGTAATTGGATAAAAGACGCAGATGATCATATAAAATAATATTGTTGGAAAGTGGTCCAACGATGATGATGCATTCTTCCTCGATCATTACGAAATCGATAAAACATGTGTGATGTGCATTGAGTAATGTGCAACCATTTCGACAATTCACCCTTGACAATTGAGGGATTACGAATCAAGGAGCAAAAATCTAAGCTTGTCTCCATATAAAAAGGAGTATGAGTGTGTGATTCGGGGATAGGCAAAAAAGAGAAGAGTTTTGTAGGCTTTTCTCTCACAAAACACTTAGTGGAAGCTTTGAAGGTTTGATCCCTTTCACAAACGTATACCCCTTTGAGGTGGAACTGGGTTGCAAAACTTTTTGTGTTCTTGTGCCTTTGTAAATTTTTTGGTTGGATCCTCTTTCTACTTCGGACCCATAGGTCGAGTATACTCGAGGGCTTCAATCAATTGGCGTTGTATATGGGAATATAGTAGTTATAACTATAACTCTCTTCAGTATTGAAAGATTCTTAAAGGTTGATGGCTCCTACAACCCAAAATGGTTCCAACCTTAACCCCAATTCGATGGTTAAAGAGGAATCAAGGGTCACCCAGTCGACCACAAGAACGGCTGCCAATCTGGCAATTATGGGGGGAGTGGGGGGTAGAAACAACCTCGGAGGGAAACATATTAAGAGTATACCCCCTTCACTAAAAATTTCATGGAGATCTTAGCGGAGGTCTAGGCAAAAAATCAAGATCTGTTACTTCCACCTCCACCTCTCCAAAGGAAAGTAACTACTGGGCCTTATTGCCGTTATCACAAAGTGAAAGGCCATGCCATGGAAGATTGCTGAGATTTGTGGAACTAGATTGAATACCAGATCTGCCATGGCAATTTAGCCTAGTTCGTCAAACATAATGAGGATCCTAAGGGAAAGAAGCCCATGGAGGAGTATGAAGATTACCACCAAGACAAGTTGCAACAGCTCAGAGGAGTAAATATGGTCTTGGTGGTTGACCCTATCCAGGAGGATGTCACTCAACTCCTCGAGGAGTGAGGCCTCAACAAAGACCTTCGAACCAAGGAATGTCATGAGCGCACTCTTGCCCTTTTGGCTGAGAGGCAAAGATGTCAATTGGCAATTGCTAAACCTAAACCTGTTAAAATGCTGACAACCTCCACTTCTACAAAGTTTGAAGTAATCTTTGGCATTAACGCCAACCCCCATGCCTCGGCTCATGCAACCACTTTGTTGACGAGATTGAATTGATTCTACTTGTTAAATGTTGCAGATTTAGGAATCCACTCAAGGAGCTCGACAAAGCTACAACTATCTTGTTCCACTTACTGTCTAACCTTGGCAACCACTCTGACCTACTAATGATTACTCTCTTCATAGTAGAACAATTGATGATAATGTCATCATCAATCATATCTAGCTTTATTTAGTCATAATTAAGTGATAAATGCTCTTACATAACCGCCAAAGGACCATAAGTCATTGCATATCCATTCTGAGAGATAAACATGAAAATACGGGGAAATATGTAGTTTTAACAGAATATCCTAAATGCAAAGTAATCATAGGGTTTCCCAAGGGTTAATTAAAGGTCAAATGTTCATAAATATCTAATAAGAGGGTCCGTGTAGATAGAAATGAGTTTTCTCGCGTTTCGAGAATTAATGGATATCTGAAACCCTAAAAATAGACTTGCTTAATTAACTGAGCTTCTGGTCAGGATAAAATTCACCTAAACCTTCTAAAAATCATATAAAAATATTTCCTAAGGTTTGATACCTTTTATTTGACCATTAGAACCTAATTTGACTTAAAACAGAGTCTCAGACAGATAATTACCCTAATTTGGGTTTCTACGCAAATTACTTAGTCAAACTTGGTCAAAACCAAAATTTGACTTCACCATCAGATTCCTCGGGTCCAAATTAGGTTTGTATCAAAGTTTGGGCCCAATCAGAGATCATCTTGACCTAGTTTGTACTCTAGTTCTGATCTGACTCTTTTCTTTATGTATATACGCCTAGCTTTTAAATCTATTGCAGGGACCCCCCTAACTTCTTCATCTCCTTCACATCCAGGTACCTACCTCCATTAGGAATAGCTTTAGCTCACCGGCGAGATTCGAGCAAGATTTTCTTGCTAGTTTCTCAATCAATCATTCCCAAATTTGAACTAGAGATTCCTTGAGGAATTCTCTTTCAAATAGACCCGGCCATGATCCTTAACTCTTTCCTAATCTCCCATGCGAACACATGGGAGATGTGGATATCCTACTTGTGTGTAAGTTCCATTCTTCCAAGCTTGGTTTCCAAGCTTGGAAGGCCTCCTTGAGCCCTATAAATAGACCCTTGATGCACGACTGAGTTCCTTAGCAAGGTTTGGGGCCAAAAATCTCTTCCAAACCCTACCTCCAGCCCCTCTCTGACCAAGCTCTGACGGTCTTCTTCATTCTCCTTCATTTGCGGCCCCAACTGTCAAATTGGAGGCACAGTTATCCTCCCATCCTTCCTCCGACGGTGGCTGGTAAAAGCCCCATTGTTCCTGATCCTGTTCCTTGCCGCTGTCCCCCTCTGGAGATCTTCACCTTCCATGGTGCCGGCTTGCTAACTCCGGTGCCAATTCTACCCCCTTCGACCATTGGAGTAGGTTAGTTAGGTCCCTTTTAGTTCTTAGGTTAATTTCCCATATCAAAAACCTAAAAATACCTCTCAATGCACATGCTCACTGTCATCTCCCTCCGCTCTAGCCATCTCTCCGGCGAGGCCCATCTCACACCACAGGCCTCCAACCGCCTCGCCAACAAGCCCCACACCTCGGCCACATCAACACGACCAAAAGCCGTCTCCTATTTCGCTATTCCATCCACCCAAACCATCCCTTGAACACATCCATAACTGATCACCTTCTCCATCACCAACCGACCTCCACGCTTCACTAATCACCACAAAACCATCGCCACCACACTCACCACACCATGGCGAAGCTTATGAGCTATTTTAATGTGGTCATGAGGCCTTATTCATGAGTTTCAGGTACACGTCGCAGATGTTCACCACTGCTGTCATCTCCGCCCTCGCTTATAGTTCTCTAGCGTCGAAAGCCTCAGGTATTACACCTAGGTTGTGCGGAAGGCCTCCAGGACCCTTCCCAGGTCCTTAATTGGGGAAGATACCCTCAGTTGCACCTGCAATTGGAGAAGGCTCCATCAGCAGTGCACATGCAAAGAAGCCGTGGGATTTAGTCCCACATCGTTAACGAAGGAGCGCGCGATAGCAAATAAATTGATTTTGTGATTAGGGCTTTATCGCCTCCAAACACGGGGTGGGTTCCCTTCACCTTACCCACACTCGACTCGACTACCTAGACCTATCACTACTCGCTCATCACCACCCCCGGTGAGCCTGGACCAGGTACGTGTATGGTCGGGCCCGGATAGTTTGTTAATATGGTGATTTTATCGGTGAAATGTGTATAGTGGTTAACCTAAATTGGACGTAACCATCTCTTTACAAAATGTTTTTACCTGGACTAGATTTTATCTTGTCACTTTTAGGCCCAAGGTTGAACTCAGGGAAGTGGGGTACAAGTCGAGTTTCTACGCCTTTCATACAACGAGTCTCTTCCATTTGTTTATTGTGTTTTTGGTGTTTTTCTTATTTAGATTTTTTTTTTGGTAATCTTTGTCCTTGAGGCACACCCTCAAAATTGTGTTCTTGGCTTTGAGCCAAAACAGAGTTCCAAAACGAATCTTGATATTCGCAAGACGGGGTACCTACAAGTCAAAAATTATCTTTTCTCTTTTATATATATTTTTTATCTTTTTACTAACAGAAAAGCGAAATAGAAATAAAGTAAATATAGTATATATATTATGTATATAAAGGGGTGGGGGTGGAGGCGGTGGTGGAGTGTAGCACGATGTCGAATTGGTCGTTGTCTAGAGAGATGCAACCAACAGGACTAGGTGCTGCGTGGAGTGTGGGATGGATGGTGGAAGATGTATGTAACCACGCTTTTTGTACACATGTATCGGGGAATATCAACAACTGGTGCAGATATTCCGGCGATGCAGCGTATGGTAAATGATGTGAAAATATATATATGTATATATGTAAATATATCTAGATGTATATATCTATATATATATGTATATATATAAGTATATGTATATATATATATGTGTATGTATATATAACTATATAGAGGTATATATATATGTATGTATAAGTATATAGTAATATATGTATATATAGATATATGTAGCTAAGTATATATATATATATATATATATAGTTATAGATATATATATGTATATCATACTATATGGATGTATATATATAGGTATGTGTATCTAGATATATATATATATATAAGTATATATATAAGTATATATATATATATATATGTATATAAGTATACTAATACTACTATATATATAGATGTAAGTATATATATATATATGTATATGCATAGTAGTATATGTATATATGTATATCTATATATATATATATATATGTATATCAATATATGTATATATATATCAATATAAGTATACGTATATATATATATAAGTTTATAATAGTGTTTATGTGTGTGTGGGTGTGTGTAAGTGTTGGTGTAGGTGTGTGTGTGCGTCGGTGTAAAGAGAGAGTGAGTGTTGTGAGAGAGAGAGCAGGAGCGAGAGAGAAGAGAGCGCAGCCGCTGCTTCTGGAGTGAAGGAGTTAGGTCGTCTAGAGGTGGCAGGCGTCGTCTGGAGGTCGTGCGCGCACGCAGACGCTTGTTCGCACAGAGAGGAGAGTGCCTACGTCGATCGGCTGCGAGCGTGGAGAGCTCGCGACAGAGCGCGCGGGGCTGGAAGGCGAGGGCGCCTGCAGGCGCGCGTGGAGCTTGCAGGTGCCGCAGGGGGCGAGGAGGCACTTGGCCGGCCACTAGGGAGGCGCACAGCGGCCGGTTGTGGGCGCGAGCGGCGTGCGACAGAGCGAGGAAGCGGACGCAAAGAAGGTCTGTAGGCGCGTGTGGAGGGGCTGGGGCGCCTGTAGACGCGCTCGGAAGCTGCTGGGGCTGCTGCTGCTGCCGCCAAGCTAAGAAGCTTTAGACCTTGAAGCGGCTCCAATGGTGGGAAGTTGTGGGAACGAAAAAACGAAAGAAGAGCCACCACGCCCACCGGCTCTTTGAAGAGCTGGGCGGTGGTGGTCTCACTGTGGTGGTGTGTACCACAGTGAGAGCTCCTGCTCGCCGGGTATCTCCTCGGAGGAGGGCCGGCGCATGGAGGGGAAAGGAGGAGAGGACGGTGGTGGTGATGGAGCTGAAGGTGGGCGTTTTTGCTGCTGCCCGCAGACCCCTTGAAGAAGAAGAAGACGTGGCTATTTTATAAGGGGAGAAGGCATGGCTTCATGCATGGCTGCTGTAGGGAGAGGGAAGGAATGGCAGCCGCAGGGAATGGCAAGGGCAGCTGCATCATGGTGAGAGGAGAAAAATGCAGCCGCGGGAAAAATTAAAAAAATCAAGTGGAGAAATAAAAAGATGTGGATTTTTGCAAAGAGGCACTTGAGGAAAATGCGAATTATGAAGCCATTTATTTCATTCTCCTCTTCCTCTCAATTAAATGCATGAATGCATGTATTTTTACAAATGCAACTATGGAATCCTAATATGCATAGGTAATGCTAGGAAATAGCATAAGAAGGCATTATTGCAGGCGTATTTTACGGTGCAATCAGTACGCTATCCGATTACCTAATTAAACCAGATATTAGAGAAAGAGGAAAGGAGGAAGGAAAGAGAGAGAGGTGGGGGAGGGTGGGTTTTGCTTTAGAGAAGAAAGCTTGACACTTAGCCATTGTGAGAAGAAAAAGGGAAGAAAGGAAGAGAAGAGGAAAGGCTACATAGGAGGCTTTGTGAAGGAAAGAAGAGAGGAGAAGACCCTTGGTCGTGCCAGAGAAGAAGAAGAGAAGGGCTAAGGAAGAAAAACAAAAGAGGAAGGAGAAAGAGAAGACTTGAGAAGGAGAGAAGAAGAAGAAACCAAAAAGAAGAGTAGATGAAGAGTACTGTAGCAGAGAACATTTAAGTTATCTGACTTGAATATAAGATGTCTGAGTACTGTTTATTTATTTAACATCAATTGAGTAATTGCTATACATGTGCTTAGGTTAATAATTGGTGATCTAAATCACCATTATTTTATTCTAGGTATCTTTTTATCCTTTTTAACTCTTGAAATACTTATATTATCCATTGAATATCTAATGTGACATATTAGAATTTTATTGAATATCATTATTGGCTTGTTTCTGTGCTCATTTATATTTTAATTAAAGATTAGCGTGTGAATTCCTATTTGCTCCCTGTGTTCGACTTCAGACTTCATTTCTAGATTTTAAGTTTATAAATTTATTTGTTTGAGTGCATTTGTCCTATACTACAATGCATATCTTAAACAATAACAAATTTGCTCCAACAACAATATCATTCACATCTACTCATGGATGAGGGAAGCACAGTCGACATTAGCCACCCTCATCCATGAGTAGTGTAGCTCCATATTGCTTAGTAGTGTAGCTCCATATTCTCCCCCAATGATGCATGCATAATCCCCCCATAGATTCATGTATACAGTCGTTTTCTGTTAGCTAAGTTATTGCTTTCAAGCTTTCCTGTACAAGCTTTTCGCGAGCTTCACTCTGCAGACACCATAATGTAATTAATGAAATCATCTTTTATATATCTCTATGTCTATGTGTGAAAATCACCATGAGCTGATTGCCATATTTCCTTGTGATTAAAGTTGCATGCATGAAATTTGTATTCTTTTGCAACAAAGCATGTCATGCATTAATACAAATTATTGTAAACTGGCATGCATTTCCGAATAAGTAGAGCGAGCTAGATCGAATTCAAATCTACATTTTCTAAATGCCTCCCAGAGACGAACGACCGGGACTCAAGTCTCATTATTTTATAAATTATTTTTGACGAGCGTTTTCACGCACTATACTACAATGAGATCTCTGTTTTCAAAACATGCACAAGAACCACTATTTGTCAGTCATTAATAACTATCATGATGTCTCCAATCTGAGAAGAGTGGCAATCTTATCAAGCGACCGTTGCTTGACTGATGTCCTCAATGCACATCCTCTGCATGGGAATAGAAATTCGGTGTTGTCATGCAAGTTAAGTCAAGTAGTTGACTCAATGAGATGGAGATGCAGAAGTCCTTTTATTATTATCATAAAGAAGGTGTATCTTTTGACCTAAGATAGATATATGTTTTTGTGTTTGAGTATGCACATGTGATAGATGGATAGTGGATGCACCCATCTTGGTGTTGAAACTAGAAAGTTGATATACATATGAGGGCATAGGAGACACATGATCTCTTAAAGAGATCACATAGATCCATTATCGTAGGTGTACACAACAGATTGGGAGACTTAAGCTCACTTTGCATATATTGAGAAGTATGAAATTTCATGCATGATGGTACGAGAGTCCTATTCTGACCCATACATGAAGAAAAGAAGACAATCCTTTAGGAAAGGATTGGGTTTTCATTCTTGTCCCAATGATACAAGGAGAATGTGAAAAATATGTAACTCGTGATGGTATAATAGTGAATCTAGGATTTAATCTCAAGGGTTACATATGTCTTTTAGTGTAAAGGATTTACGGGTATTTGAAATATTTGAGGGAGGGTAGTGCCATAATTTCACTAATCGTAAACCCTTAATTATTGGTGTGATAAAACCGATAATCATTTTGGTGTGTTCCTTGTAGGATTGATTGATGTGATTGAAGATGTTAAATCGCATTCAAGTTGGTAATTAACTGCACCTAATTTGATTAAGTACAAAATCTAAGGGTTGGATTGTAATTAATTAATGTTTGGATACTAGATCCAAACATTCCAAAATTTATTTTAGGCCAATCATGCAAAAAATCAAGTGGGATTAGATCCAAACCTTTGGATGGAGATCTAGGGATTCATACCATATTAGGATTTGATGGGAACCTTATAAATATCTCCTAAGCTAGAAGGGAAACCTTAATTTTTTATTCCAATAAACTAATTGTGTGCAGCCACCATTGAAAAGAAGAAGAGTTGGCAGTCATCTTTTTCTTGTCTTCTTCTTCTTCTTGTTTTGCTTCCTGGAGCAATTGGAGAGAATGTCTGGCATAAAAGATGGTCGGCACCCACCTACTTCAAAAGAAGGAAGGAGTTAGCCCCTCTCAGCCTTAGCCGATGCCCCCTCCAGCCTGCATGCTATAGCATGTCATCCAGGAGCCTTCCTAGATGTCCCGCTAAAGCTTGGGCTTCAAGAGTAAAACCCCAGGAGCGAGTTCTTGGTGTGTTCTTCTTCCCATGTTGTTGGGTGTCGACCAGGAGGTTGCATAGGTTGATCGACTTGTGTTGGACCATTAGGATTCAATCCTCAAGGCCAATATTTTGGTGGATTCGAGGTAAGGGTTGCATCTCAGTTCATGAAAGAGTTCGCAAGATGCGAATAGTTTGCGTTGCACACAAGGAATCAAGTCATTTTGGTGCGAAAGGTCTCACCCGCTTGCCAAGATGAAGGAAATCCCTCTAGATGGGACTTATTTGAGGAGACACAACACGTGGGGTGTTGTGCTATGCCACCTATAGGTATAACTCCTTACTTGTGGGGATCCTGGAATCGGGAGATATTAAATCTCCCCATGTGGTTCTAGTTACATTGGTTGTTTGTATTTTTGGATTTATGTTATTTAGGTTTCCAAGCATTGATTTGAGTATCGATTCATAAAATTTTTTTGAACGCTTATGCTTTTACACTTCTAATGTACCATGGGAATCGAAGAACTAATTGTTTGAATCCCTATGCCACTTGATTGTCGAGCGGGTTCAAGATTATTTCTTAGTAGTCCTATCATCTTACTTTTAGTTGGTGATATTCCACCCCCCAATGGGGATTGGAATTGTTCATGGTGACCGATTTGTAGGTCGGGAGTTACTTCGCATTGAGCTTGAGTGAAGCATGAAAAGAATTCCGCTAAAATCACAAAAATGGGGAAAGAATAGAGCCATGATTACCATCGTTGAAGCAAGTGCTACCTCTCGAGCAAAGATAGCCTCGCACATTGGTGTACACCTAGGGTCTTCTACAATGATGTTGTAGTTATACCTTAGGCAAGCAGATAAGCTCATCTAGAATGGATCAAACTTAGACTCTTGCGAAATATGTGAACTCTTAAAGCTCTTGTGACAGAACGTAGATGTCATTGCTTGGTTTTCCAGAGATTTTCCAGGTGTAGACTCAATAACCATTGAACACCACTTGAGGAACTAGCAGGATGCCCACTTGATAAATCAGGCACGTTGACACAAATCAACTGAGTTATGGTAGCAGTTGAAGTAGATAAACTTCTTGAAGCAGGATTCATTGAAAAATCCTTATACCCCGATTGGCTATCTAACATTGTAATGCCCTGCTGATCCCCTCGACTGATTCGGAATGGATTATCAAGTGTGTAGGCGCTAAGATGATAGATACTAGGTGGTTAGAGTTAAATGTAGTCCAATTAATTAGGTACATTTTGGGGTTCAATATTAGTAGATTAACCGAGGGGTTGAAACCTACAAAAAATCCTCCAGAGTTTCCCTTATTTTATCATCATTTCCTAAAACCCCATACCTGAAAGACTACTTGTGCATGCATGCCACGATTATAAAGTAGGTACACCCCACGTTCAAACACACGGAGCAATGAAAAGAAATATAATATAGGAGGGCACATCCCACAGCCATAAAGCAGTAAAAGCACAAAAAACCAGGAATCAACCATAAAAGCATAACCACATCATTCAAAATACAACATTCATAGAACCACCATGTCATTTGCTATATCATCATAAAGCATTTACAAAATGAACACTATCCACTATGTACATGTTGTTGAGCTACAAAAGGAAAGCTACTTATATACATAACTTGTTAAGTGGGGTCCAGTTGCACTAATTACATCATGTACAAAAAGGACCTAACCAACAAGAAACCAAAAAGACTGGGTTCTAGGAGTGCGCCACCTACCCATGGAAGTATCTTGCCCTGCAACTCACCAGATGGAGGAGGCATAGGTTACAGTGACCAACTCGGATGGGGCCTCCCACCAATCCTTAGTGGTGATGTCCTACGATAGGGCCGAATCCTAGGGTTCCCCTATTTGGGCCCTTATGCCCCAAAGCACCCTGTAAAAGCGATGCCTCATCTGCTCCAACAAAATTCGCTCCGCCTTGCTCATGTGGAGCATACCTTTCCACAACATCGTGACCTGAAAATGGGTCACAAATAGGGGTGAGCCAAGCAGCTCAGTAGGGACAAAGCTACGTGTAACAATTGAAACAGAATGGGAAATGTACGAGTTTTAGTGCAACAGGCCAACTACTAGTTAATTTCCCATTTTACCCATGATCAACCCATGACTTATTATCATGTAATTTATTCTCTCACTTGCCTGAGGAATTAGATTCTAGAATCATCCCTCTACTAGATGAGATTGAGAGATATCCTTCCCTTGGATCCTAGCCTGGAAGTCCCTCCTTGATTAGGGGAGAGGCCAGTAGGACTGGTGACCCTCGTGAAAGGTGTATCCGTTCTTGACGTATTGAGAATGTTGCTGACCTCAATCAGAGGAGTTGGGCCTCTTGGGAGCTACCTAGGCCAATACGTTGCGACGATGAAGAGTAAGCTCAATTCGTGTCCAACAATGTCCAGTCATGGATTGTTCTTGATCATAGTCGTAGGGTTGGTCAAAATTGTCGGGTCACACCAATGCTCCCACTAGGAGTGCAGTCTCTGAGTGTGCCCTCTTAGTTTGCCGTTGAACTAAATCTCAACTAATCCCCTCATGGTACCTTGATGACTTTCGTACACATGAGTGCCTAATGAGCCTCTTGTTATGAGTACCTTTACATCGAGTTGAATTCGAGTTCTTCTGAGTACTTTATTTTGACGATGGCCCATGGATCGTCACTGTACCCAGGAACTATTCAAGTTCCAAGGTGGATCATAGGTAGCCTCTAGCCACCCTATATTCTCGGGTCTTCAACCTAGACAGTGAACCCGCGATTCACAAGGTTAGGGTGCTCAGCCTTATGAGCTCACCTATTGGACCTAATAGTCTTTTAGTCTTCTTTATTCCATATTAGAAAAGGAGCCCTAAGGGCCTATTGGATCACCTAGGGTCTCACCTTAGACCTTAGGATCCAAGTTTTCCTCTTGAGACTCGTAACAGAGTCGTTGAAGTCATCATGAAAGATTTAATCCATTCCCTAGCCATTGTAGTTTGCTTTTAGTCCACTTGGAGAGTTGCGGACTCAAATAGGGCACTTCACACCCATTTAGGTTTTTAAATGTAATTTATCCATTCCATTCTCCATTAGGGTATCCATTAGATCCCTAATTTGGTTTAGGGTTAGTTAAGTCACCCTATAGGGTTTATAGGGTCAGAAACTCGAGATTCCACCTAACCTAGGGCTTGAGTAGTCCATCTAACATTAGGCATTGGTGACCTAACATTAGGAGGCCTTCTAGCAGCCACCCAACGTTAGGTCACAAGTACCTAACATTAGGTAATACTATAGTTTGGTTGAAAAACATGGGTTTTCTAGCTCCAAAACCCATGCTCTTCACCTCCAAACTTCATGAAATCTTAACCACAAGCTAACATGCATATAAGGAGTACATGGAACATGAAAAATTACATTTCAAAAATCAGGGCATCTCCCAACTAGAAAAATCACAAGGATGCCTCATGTAACCCCCATGACAAAAATAATACTTAGGGCTTACTTACATGAAGCCTAATCCCCATGTGCCAAGTGTTTCTCCAACCCTAAACCCTTGTTCTAGACGTTCTACCTGCAGATAAAGTCAAAAAAATGGTTACTTTGGCTTTCAATTCAAGCATTTCTTCTTTTATAAGGGATGGGAAAATTACCAAGTGTATCCTTCCACCTAAAATATTGAGTTATTAAAGAATCCGCTAACCCAACTTTCTTGCCATAAGTCCCTCACTTAACATTTGTTAAGACCCTTATGTAGAAATATATTTCAAAGGGATTCCACATTCTTCAATCATGGAGTTAATGGGGGTTTGATTGATTTCAAAATAGCTAGGAAAATTCTAAACCCTTACAAACATAGTGATGGTAAAAAATGTCAATGGGAAGTGGCAGATGTGTGTCGACTTCACAAACCTTAATGAGGCTTACCCAAAGGATGAGTTTTCATTATTGAAGATCGACGCCCTAGTGGATTCCTATTCTAGCCAGTCCCACATATCTTTCCTTGACACATATAGTGACTACCACTAGATCAGCCTCACACCAACAGATAGGACCCCCACCTCTTTCATTACTAATAGAGGTCTATTTCAATATCGTGCAATGACTTTTATCTTAAAAAATGCTGGTCGGCATCCTGTAAATTTGATTTAGTTAAGTTAATTGGAAAAGCTTTTGAAATGTACATTGATGACATGTTGGTAACATGACAGAGCTCCCAAGAGCACCTCCAAAATTTAATGGAAGTATTTGATATTCTACATGTAAACCACCTAAAATTGAACCCTAAAAAATGTACCTTTAGCATCTCTTCAGGAAAATTCTTGGGTTTCCTTGTATCCAATAGTGGCATTGAGGCTAACCCAGACAAAAGCAAGGCAGTAGTGGAGTTGAGCCTACCTAACAATCTTAAGGTGACCTAGTCATTGGTCGGTGATTGCACCGCAAAAATACGCCTGCAATTGTGCCATCTTGTGCTATTTCCTAGCATTACCAATGCATATTAGGTCTTCATAGTTGCATTATAAAAATACATGCATGTATGCATTTAATTGAGAGGAGAGGAGAATAAATAAATGGCCTCGCAATTTACTTTTTTCCTCAAGGGCATCTTTGCCAAATCACCATACTTTTATTTTTTTATTTCACTTGATTTTCCCGTGGCTGCATGCATCTTCTCCTCGCGCCATGCTTCCCGCGGCTGCAACTTGCCATTCCCTGCTCTCCATCCCTCTCCCTGCCAGCCCTTCCCTGCGGCTGCCATTCCCTGTCGTAGCCGTGCATGAGCCATGCACGGCCATGCCTTCTTCTCCTATAAAAAGCCATGGCTTCTACCTTCAAAAGGAGGCCTGATCCAACAGCCAAAAAAAACCACCTGCAGAACTTCTCCTTCCAAGCCATCCTCTCCTCCATTCCCCTCCATACACCAGCCCTCCTCCTTTGAGGAGACACTCGGCAGGCAGGAGCTCTCACTGTGGTGCACACCACCACAGTGAGACCACCACCGCCCAGCTCTTCAAAGAGCTGGTGGGCGTGGTGGCTCTTTTCTAGTTTTTTTTTTTAAGCTTCCAGCACCTTACGCCATGGCCGCACGCTTCAAGGTCTGAAGCTTGAAGTAGCAGCAGCAGCAGCCCCTTCCGTGCAAGCCTGCAGGTGCCCCAGCCCCTCCACGCGCGCCTGCAGGTGCCCCAGCCCCTCCACGCGCGCCTGCAGGCCTTCTCCGCCTCCCGCTTTCTCCGCCCTGTCGCGCACCCTTCAGCTCACAACCGGCCTTCTTGCTCCTTTGCAGCGGCCGGCCAAGCGCTTCCTCACACCCCTGCCTGCACCTGCAGGCTTCCGCGCAAGCTGCAGGCGCCCTCGCCTCCCTCTCCGCGCGCTCTGTCGCGAGCTCTCCGTGCTCGCAATCGGCCGGCGCAGGCCTTCTCCCTCGCGCGCCAGCCGCGAGCCGGCCACACTCACACCACCTGCAGCTCCCGGTTGCACGGCGCGGACGACCACTGTAGCCACTGTTCACGCGAGTCTGTGCGACACTGTGGCTACAGTGGGGTGACCAGAAAGCTTCTCACTTTACTGGTCACCTGGCGCGCCGCAACCGGCCCTCGCTCATGCACGCGCCCGCCTGAGCATCCGCCAGCCCTCTCCCAGCGTCTACGTCTCCAGCTCTCTTCACCCACGTGCACCTGCCAGCGACCGCTCCAGCCCTCGCGCAGCATGGTGCTCTGTGCATCTTCTCTCCGCGCCCTCGCCTTCGCCCTCCAGCGTGTGCGTGCGCGCCTGCGCACAGGCTTGAACCTCCAGACGGCGCGGTGAATTTGCAGACGACTTAACCTGCAGCCCTCTCTCTCCCGCTCTCTCTCTCTCTCTCTCTCTCACTCTCTCTTTACACCGACGCACACACACACCTACACTAACACTTCCACACACCCACACACACTTATACACTATTATAAACATATATATATACGTATACTTATATATATTGATATATATATACATATATTTATATACATATATATATATACATATATACATACATACATACATATACACACACACACACACACACACACACACTTATATTTATACATATAGTACTATATACTTATGTATTAGTATACATGCATACATACATACATACATATATATATCTATATACTTATATATATACATATACATATACATCTATATACATACATCTATATATTTATACATATATCTATAAATATATTAGTACTTATATAAATATGTATTAGTCTATACACACACACACACACACACATATACATATATATACATCTATATAGTACTATATACATACATATACATATATATATCTATATACTTATATATATATATATATATACACACGTATATACTTACATATATACATATATCTATATACATATATATATCTAAATATACATATATCTATATATATTATTACCTATATAACTAAGTATAGATATATATATATATATACACACACACACCTACTTATATATACATCTATATATACATATATATATATATATATCTAGCTACATATATCTATATATACATATATTACTATATACATATACATACATATATAATTACATTTATATAGTTATATATACATACTTATACATATATATATATATCTATATATATATATATATATATATATATATATATATATATATATATATATATATAGATCTATACATATATCTATCTATACTTATATATATATATTTACATACCTATATATATATACATATACATATATACATATATAGCTACATACATATATACATATATATATACACATATATATATATATACATATATATACCTATAGATAACCATATATACATATAGACATATTTACATATATACACATATATATATATTTTCACATTATTTACCATAAGCTGAATCCGGGAATATGTACACCAGTTGCTTATATTCCCTGATACACGCGTACAAAAAGCGTTTTCGCATTCATATTCCACCATCCATCCTACACCTTACACGCGGCACTTTGTCCTGTTGGTTGCGTCTCTTTAGACGACGACCGACTCGACACCGTGCTACACTCCATCTCCGCCTCCAACCCCACCAATTTATATACATAATATATACATATATATATACTGTATTTACTTTATTTCTGCTTTGCTTTCCTGTTAGTAAAAAGATAAAAAATATATATATATAAAAGAGAAAAGATAATCTTTGACTTGCAGGTACCCCGTCTTGCGAATAGCAAAACTCGTTTTGGAACTCTGTTTTGGCTCAAAGCCAAGAACCCAATTTTGAGGGTGTGCCTCAAGGACAAAGATTGCCAGAAAAAAATCTAAATAAGAAAAACACCAAAAACACAATAAACAAATGGAAGAGAGTCATTGTAAGAAAGGCGTAGAAACTCAACTTGTAACCCCACTTCCCTGAGTTTGACCCTGGGCCTAAAAGTGACAAGATAAAATCAAGTAGGCCAGGTAAAAAATTTTGTAAAGAGATGGTTAGGTCCGATTTAGGTTAACCACTATACACACTTCAGCGATAAAATCATCATATTAACAACCTATTCGGGCTCGACAACATACTCTTTTCTGGCGCCATTGCCGGGGAAGTGCGCCTTCATGTAAGTTTCTATTCAACTCCTTTCAATTTTTCTCTTCTCTCTTCACGGGTGTCTCTATCTTTGGTGTGCAGGTGAACCTATTGCAAGGAAAAGGCTGGCAGACGAAGTCGGAGACGTGAGCAGATCCAAGGCGGGAACGAGAGCGTGAAGACATCGACACCGCATTGGAGCTTCGCACACGTTGTCGAACAAGTAGGTTTTCTTTTCCTAGCAACCTAGGTTAACTTGTAACCTTAATAAAAAAAAAATTAAAAACTAAAAACTAGAAAAACTTCTTGGGATCTCTTGGGGCAAGTGGATTAAAATTGACTTGTTTGATTGATTGTCTTCACTCCCACCGCCCCGGGATTTCCCGCCCTACTTTGCATAGCAAAAATCCGAGAATCTTGATTCTTGATTTTGTCGCCGTGTAAAGTATTCTTTAAGGCAAATACAAAAAGATTGATTGCACCCCTCTTTTGCCTCACTTATCTACAATTTGGGATCACATTTTTGGTAGGGAGACTTGGAATTGAGTTGATTCCAACCCCACCACGACTTTTCAACTTGCCTAAGATTCGATCTCGAATATTTCAACACCAAAAATTTTATTTTCTTTATCTGTTGGTTGAGCCTTATGTGTGGAAATCATTCTAGTGATTAGGAGCACTTGAATTGAAGTGCTTTGGCTCCCTTTCACATAAATCTAAAACTGATTCGTGCATCCACAGATAGAAATCTCCATTTAGGGTAGCCCATGGCTTTTTAGCATGCATTAACTAACTGATATTGAAGAAGGGTTTGTTGGGCTTAGAAAGAAAACTTGTATTTCACAAAACTCAGAGATTGGTTGAATTGGTATTTCAGCGAAATCCTAAAATCCATACTACTTAAGGCTGAACTCTAAAAACCATTCACCAATTAAAAACTTCAATTCGGGGAGATTTCCCCGTTGCATGCTTGTTTTACACACTTTGAAAATCAATCACTTGGGCATTGCCCGTAAACAACGCCTTTCACATTCCAAAAGCAGTTGACCCTATGCCTCTAACTAAAACTGGTAGTAACTTGACCCTTCTTAAGGATTGGAGGTCTAACTACCTGCGTGTAGCGTCTACGTGCTGGTGAGAGTTCCCGCATGCTATCGGGTGTCTAAGACTGGGGAAAACGGCCTTTCAATTTGGCGCGGTGGTTCCGCGGTTCTCGCATTCGGTTCCGTAGTCCGTGATAGCGGGTAACTTAGATCTTTAGGTCTAAGGGCACACTATAGAGGTTAGGAATCTGATTGAATTAATTTGTAATCAAGTGACCTTTACGGCGTCATTTCTCTCATCTCTTTTCCCTTCTTATCCCCCCAATTCTTCCTATGGTAGTGCATGTTTGGGAGGAGGTCACAAAACCTTGAACTGTTTGAATTGACTGCTAAATCTAGAAAACAAGCTGAATCGTCCTCCTCCTCCACAAACATGGCAAACACCCCCACCTCACCACTTCGTCACAATTCCAATTCTTCCAACACCAGGCTTATCCCGAGAAACCCTGTAAGACCTTCCTTACCGAGTGTCGCGCCAAGCGACTCGGTAAGTCATGTGGATCTGGTTTCTGCAAGCCAGTATTTCGACACGGAGGACCAAGCCTCCGTGTGCTCGGACGCATATTTACATGCGGACATGTCTTCTGGCATAGAAGACGCTTTCGCCCTGGGGAACAACTCGTTCTTTGCCACGTATAGCCCAGGGTGGAGAAATCATCCAAATTTAGCATGGTCCAACAACCCGCAGTGCCAAAGCCCCGCAGGAGGACCAATGCGACCGTCCGCACCTGTCATCCCAAGGGCCGAGTCTAATCCTATGGCGAATCTGCCATCAGGCCCTTGCGTACCGCAAGCAGAACACGCATCAAGGCCTCTTGATAAATTGATGCGAATGATGACGGAAATGTCAAAGCGCCATAAAGAGAACATGACCTCTCTTCAGCACCATTTGGCGCAGCAGAATGCTGAGATTAGTCAACTACGCATGGCAACTCGATGTCAGGGCACTCTTCCTGCCCAACCTATTCCAAACCCACGAAACTTTGTACCCTGGGATTTCAGGCTAATCCCGCTGCAGCACCGCACTCTTATGTCCCTATTGCGAACCCTCCTCCGCCGTATGATCCCACTGGACCCGCATCATCCAATGCTATCACTACGAGGAGCGGTAAGCAGACCATCGATCCGCCTCAACCTGATCCTGGCCCATCTTCTTCATTGCCTTCTCATTCGGGATGCGCAGCACATTCGCGAGAGGATGATACACCCAAATTGGTGCCAGAATCAGTTCCATTCCCTGAGGCTCTACTGAGGGAGCCAAAAGGCAAAAAGAAAGATATGCAGGCCTCTGATAACCTGCGTAATTTGTTCAGGGATGTAGAAATTAAGGTACCCCTGCTCGAGGCTATCGATCACATACCTACTGTCGTCCTATTTTTCAAAGACTACACAACACCCAGGCGACAGTCAAAGAAAACTAAAAATCCAGTGGTTCTCTCACCTCATGCGAGTTGTGCTATACTGTCAAACCTACCATCGAAGCAGAAAGATCCGGGCGCACCGCTTATGTCCTGTAGCATCCAAGGCTGCAGTTTTAACCGTGCCCTACTTGATCTAGGATCTTCCATAAATATTATGCCGACCATCATGCTCGAAAAATTTTCCTTAGGAAATCTGAAACCCACCCCTGTCACGTTACAGTTGCCAGATTGTTTTGTCAAAATCCCGAAGGGTGTGGTGGAAGACGTGGTGGTTAGGGTCAACAGTCTCTATTTTCCTGTTGACTTTCTTGTTTTAGATATGGAAGTTCCTAGCTCACTTTCTGATAGTCCGATCATCCTTGGTCGACCTTTCTTGGCCACAGCCCGCGCCCTTATCGACTGCGAGTCAGGCTGTATTGAGATTGCCGTTGGATCTGAAAAACTCAGATTTAACATCTTCAAGGCAGCCAAGAACTTTGATTGCGTTTGCATCGAGGATGACATGTCTGACGAGGACATGACCGTTAGCATGTGTATCAGACTAATTGAGACCTATTCTGACTGCCGCGGATTGCCTATAAACACTGTCGACTGCCTGACCAACACATATTGTGACGTTCCCCCATCCCTCCCTTGTCCCGTACCTTCTCCTGGCCAGACTTCTGACGAGGTTTTCTCCGCTTCCCATACCTCGTGGTCTGAGTCATATCCGGGCTGCTCACCGCCGGTCCACACTCTTGAAGATCGGATTGCCCTTTCTTTCTCGCCAAATCAGGCGGATTTGCAACTCCACATTGGGACCTTGAGCCCATATCCTACTCACTGGGGCTATTCCTTTTTGGATCCATCTATCCAAGAAGCCCCTCTTCGTGGCCAATCTGAGGGCCAACTTCTTCTTCCCGACTTGTTTTCTGTTCCGCCTGGGACACTCTCGTCCCATGAAATGCTAGACCCTTCACCATCCACCATCACTTTTCACGCCACTATCACGATCACTTCACTTTTCTCTTCACCACCCACCAACCACTCACCCTACCACCCTGCTATATACCCTGCACATCAGCTTTCGTTACCTGATCTTTCGTCCTTTCTCTACCTTTCCCTGCATGCATATGAGGACATATCATTGTTTGGCATGGGGGGGTGGATAGGCATCCATAGGATCTGGGTATTTTATGGTATCATTCAGTTTCCACCCATTTATAAATATGCAAGAAAAAGAAAAAGAAAAAAAATATATATAAAAATAAATGGTGTTTAGTAATGATCTGAAAGCTGAAACAAAAAATACAATAAGCGTTTATGGATATTCAACCTCTGTTTTGAAGACTTTCCAGGCCATAGAAGCTTGATTCGCTCAGGCTCGGCTTAATTCACTTGAGCATTGACAAGATAGATCGGAATCTCTCCTAACTAAGGACGTATTCTTGTACCTGAGACACCAGTACAGGATCTGTTGGTTTGCTTTTACTTGTGAGTTTAAGTAAACTTGGTTCACACTACACATATCAGGAAAGACCAGGTGAACATAAGATCCAACCCTAGTGTTCATTAGGGAAGGTGGAGTCCTTACCTGTGCGTGCAGGTAGACTTTTTATCCCAGGTTTTAGTCTTGTGTTTAGGAAAAACTCTTTTTACCAAAAAGAAACTCTCCCACCAAAAAGAAAAAGTGTGCTCCTTCAAAAAAATGTTGTAAGAGATATACTGACACGTGTTTCAAAAAAAAAAAAGTTGCAAATAGGTCAGCATATCTCACAAATGTCTGTAAAGTCTTCACCCTACAAGAAGTTCTTCAGGGCAGGTTACAAATACCTTGTTTTCCTTTGAGCCACAAAAATCAGAAAATGGGAGTTGAGTTTTTCGTCATCTTCTTAAGGGTCAATCCGAAAACGCGAGCTGAAACTGGGACCAACTTGTACTTAAAAGATTCGTGAAATCCTGGGCTTGAGTCTTAATGTTCATCTGGTCAGTCTTGATCCTTTACTAAGCACAAGCCATAATCTCTTGAGCTCTCGAGTATGGCAAAAACCTCCTGGGTCCTGGAAATCGTACTTAAGGTTTAAATATCAAGAGTCCTGGTTAGTTGAGAGATGATCTATGTCATGTGAGACTTAAAGTACTGGTAGTCTTCTCTACAATTGGTTCTCACAATATCCAACAATAAACACACCTATATCGTCTCAGAAGAAAATCTTCATCTTAAGATCATTTCTAAATACTGTTTTACTAGGGACTAGCAAAAGATAGGCATGGGGGTATGATTGCACCACTAAAATACGCCTGCAATTGTGCCATCTTGTGCTATTTCCTAGCATTACCAATGCATATTAGGTCTCCATAGTTACATTATAAAAATACATGCATGTATGCATTTAATTGAGAGGAGAATAAATAAATGGCCTCGCAATTTACTTTTTTCCTCAAGTGCATCTCTGCTAAATCACCATCTTTTTATTTTTTTATTTCACTTGATTTTCTCGCGGCTGCATGCATCTTCTCCTTGCGCCATGCTTCCCGCGGCTGCAACTTGCCATTCCCTGCTCTACATCCCTCTCCCTGCCAGCCCTTCCCTGCGGCTGCCATTCCCTGTTGTAGCCGTGCATGAGCCATGCACGGCCATGCCTTCTTCTCCTATAAAAAGCCATAGCTTCTACCTTCAAATGGAGGCCTGGTCCAACAACCAAAAAAACCACCTGCAGAACTTCTCCTTCCAGGCCGTCCTCTCCTCCATTCCCCTCCATATGCCGGCCCTCCTCCTTCGAGGAGACACCCGGCGGGCAGGAGCTCTCACTGTGGTGCACACCACCACAGTGAGACCACCACCGCCCAGCAAAGAGCTGGTGGGCGTGGTGGCTCTTTTCTAGTTTTTTTTTTAAGCTTCCAGCACCTTACGCCATGGCCGCACGCTTCAAGGTCTGAAGCTTGAAGCAGCAGCAGTAGCAGTGGCAAAGCAGCAGTAGCAGCAGCAGCCCCTTCCACGCAAGCCTGCAGGCGCCCCAGCCCCTCCGCGCGTGCCTGCAGGCCCTCTCCGCCTCCCGCTTTCTCCGCCCTATCACGCACCCTTCTGCCATCAACCGGCCTTCGCGCTCCTTTGCAGCGGCTGGCCAAGCGCTTCCCCGCACCCTTGCCAGCACCTGCAAGCTTCCGCGCAAGTTGCAGGTGCCCTCGCCTCCCTCTCCGCACGCTCTGTCGCGAGCTCTCCGCACTCGCAACCGATCGGCGCAGGCCTTCTCCCTCGCGCGCCAACCCGCGCGCGCCAGTCGCGAGCCAGCCACACTCACACCACCTGCAGCTCCTGGTTGCGTGGCGTGGACGACCACTGTAGCCGCTGTTCACGCGAGTCTGCGCGACACTGTGGCTACAGTGGGGTGACCGGAAAGCTTCTCACTTTACCGGTCACTTGGCGTGCCGCAACTGGCCCTCGCCCGTGCGAGCGTCCGCCAGCCCTCTCCCAACGTCTGTGTCGCCAGCTCTCCTCGCCCACGCGTGCCTGCCAGTGACTGCTCCAGCCCTCGCGCAGCTTGGTGTGCTGTGTGTCTTCTCTCCGCGCCCTCGCCTTCTCCCTCCAGCGCGTGTGTGCACGCTTGCACGTGGGCTTGAACCTCCAGACGACACGGTGAATCTACAGACGACTTAACCTGCAGCCCTCTCTCTCTCACTCTCTCTATCTCTCCCTCTCACTCTCTCACTCTCTCTTTACACCGACGCACACACACACCTACACTAACACTTCCACACACCCACACACACTTATACACTATTATAAACATATATATATATATATATATACGTATACTTATATATATTGATATATATATATACATATATTTTTATACATATACATATATACATATATACATATATATATATATATATATATATATATATATATATATATATATATATATACTAATATTTATACATATAGTAGTACCTATATACTTATGTATTAGTATACATACATATATATATATATCTATGTACTTATATATATTCATATGCATAGAGATATATATACATACATCTATATACATATATATATATATATATTTATACATATATCTATAAATATATTAGTACTTATATAAATATGTATTAGTTTATATACATACACACACACACACACATATATATATACGTCTATATACCTATATATATATACATATATATATGCACATATACTTATACATACACATATATACATATACATACATAGATATATATATATATATATAGATGTATATATATGTATGTATATATATATATATATATATATATATATATATATACACATATATATACATCTATATAGTACTATATACATACATATACATATATATATCTATATACTTATATATATATATATACACACACGTATATACTTACATATATACATATATCTATATACATATATATATCTAAATATACATATATCTATATATATTATTACCTATATAACTAAGTATAGATACATAGATATATATATATATATATATATATATATATACACACACACACACCTACTTATATATACATCTATATATACATATATATGTATATCTAGCTACATATATCTATATATACATATATTACTATATACATATACATACATATATAATTACATTTATATAGTTATATATACATACTTATACATACATACATACATACATATATATATATATATATATACTTATATATATATATTTACATACCTATATATATATATACATATACATATATACATATATAGCTACATACATATATACATACATATATACATATATATATACACACATATATATACATACATACATATATATACCTATAGATAACCATATATACATATAGACATATTTACATATATACATATATATATATTTTCACATTATTTATCATACGCTGTATCGCGGGAATATCTGCACCAGTTGCTGATATTCCCCGATACACGCATACAAAAAGTGTGTTCGCATTCATATTCCACCATCCATCCTACACCTTACACGCGGCACTTCGTCCTGTTGGTTGCGTCTCTCTAGACGACGACCAACTCGACATCGTGCTATACTCCATCTCTGCCTCCACCCCCACCCCTTTATATACATAATATATACATATATATATACATACTGTATTTACTTTATTTCTGCTTCGCTTTCCTGTTAGTAAAAAGATAAAAAAAAGATGAAAGAGAAAAGATAATCTTTGACTTGCAGGTACCCCGTCTTGCGAATAGCAAGACTTGTTTTGGAACTCTGTTTTGGCTCAAAGCCAAGAACCCAATTTTGAGGGTGTGCCTCAAGGACAAAGATTACCAGAAAAAAATCTAAATAAGAAAAACACTAAAAACACAATAAACGAATGGAAGAGAGTCGTTGTAGGAAAGGCGTAGAAACTCAACTTGTAACCCCACTTCACTGAGTTCGACCCTAGGCCTAAAAGTGACAAGATAAAATCAAGTAGGCCAGGTAAAAAAATTTTGTAAAGAGATGGTTAGGTCTGATTTAGGTTAACCACTATACACACTTCAATGATAAAATCATCATATTAACAACCTATTCGGGCTCGACAATAGTCGGACATATAGCTGCTTTAGGGTGATTCCTATCTTTCTCGTCTAGCAAGTGCTTGCCATGGTTTGAATGTATTAAAATGGTAAAAGGATATAACTTTAAGCAATGAACGCCATGTTGTTAGCAAGCACTGGACAAAATTAGAGAATACCTATAAAGCCCACCAGTCCTATCAAACCCACAACCTGGCAAAACACTTTACATCTACCTTGCTACCTTGAGCTCAATTGTAAGTTTTCCTTGGTGTGCGAGGAAGAAAGCATCCAAGGAGTGACTTATTTCATTAGTAAAACCTATCAAGGCGTAAAGGCTAAATACCTTCCCATTGAGAGATTGGGTCCAGCTCTTATAGTCGCCGCTTAAAAGCTACGCCCCTATTTTTAGGCTTAGAAACCAATTGGATCTAGTAGGCGGATGCATTAGGCCTTGGAACTGGTGGAGTTTGATATTAAATATCATTCCTGCCTAGTTGTCAAGGGCTATGTCCTGGCAAATTTTTTTGTCGAAATTTACATAGCTACCAACCCCATCCATTAGCTTGTGAAAACTATATGTAGGTAGGTCCGCTACTTTAGGTGAGGCGAGGGTAGGCGTGGCCCTTGTTTCTCACAATGGGAAAATCCATAAATATTCCATTCACTTGGCCTTTCCTACCATAAACAATGTGGTGGAATATTAAGCTCTTTTGGCGTGACTCTGCCTAGCGAAAATGATGGGCGCCCAAGGGTTAAAGATTCTTATTGACTCTCAGTTAGTGGCCAATCAAATCAAAGGTGCGCTTCAAGCCAAGGATCCTAATGTGTCTCTCTATGTAGACAAGGCCATCTTGGATTTTACTCGGGTGGACATCAACCATGTGTTAAGAGCCAAAAACCCCTTGGTGGATGCCTTGGCGAAATTGGCATCTGCCATGACATCAGGTGAGGATGATAACATATGTTTGGAAGAACTGAACACACCCATGATAGGCCTATCATTAACTATGTCCACTGACTCAGAAGACTCATGGATGATGCCTATTATTAAGTATTTGACTGATGGGGAGGTTCGGCTTGGAGTAACCAACCTTAAGCCCTTCCACCTCAAAGCTACTAGATATGTACTCATTGAAGGCATTTTATATAAGCAAGGGTACTTGGGCCCCTTACTATGATGCCTAAACTCGGCAAAAGCTGAATAGGCCTTAGCTAACATACATGCTGGAATTTGTGGCAACCACGAGGGGCATAAAGCCATTGTGGCCAAGCTATTACAATACGAGTACTTATGGCCTCAAATGACCCAACATGCCAAGAAATTCATGAAAAATGTGACTAATGTCAGCATTTCTCAAACATCTCTCAGCTTTCACTTGAGGAAATGATATCTATCTCTTCCCTAATTCCATTTTCCTGGTAGGGAATGGACTTCATCAACCCATCTCCACTAGCCCTAATACATAAGTTACTTCTCTAAGTAGGTTGAGGCGGAGGCTGTAGTTAGCCCAAGTGTTGAAAGAGTTGCTTACTTTGTTAGGAAAGATATAATTTGTAGATATGGGGTCCCACAAGTGATAGTTGATGACAATGAAACTCAAGTCGCATCTAGGAGGTTTGGAGGCTTCTATGCGACTTGGGGGATCTAGCTAAAATTCACCTTAGTGGCCCACCCTCAAGACAATGGGCATCTTGAAGTGATTAATAGAAACATCATTTCAGCACTCAAGCGGAAGCTGGATGTTGCTAAGGGCATGTGGGTGGAAGAACTACCTTATGTTCTTTAGGGATATAGAACTGGGTAGATGACCTCAACTTGACATACTCCTTTCAACCTCCTTTATGGGGCAGAAACCATAATCCCCTAAGAGGTGAACGTCTTATCCTATAGGGTGTAATTCTATGATCTTGACTGTAATGAGAAGTAAATGAGAGCAACCCTCAAGTTAGTCGGCAGATCGAGACAAGAAGCATCACTAACATTCGACACTTACAAGGTAGCCATGACTAGATATTATAACCAAAGGGTTAAATGTTGACGCTTCAACATGGGTGATATTTCCATATTTATTGACATAATTTATGCCTAACTAATGTTAGTTTAAGGATAAATTAGGTCATATTGCATTGGTATGGGTTAGATTAGTCATTTACCAGCATTTTGTAAATAATGCATACTTTTAGATTTTTATGTAACATTTCCCTTATCTATATTTGGTACCTTGATGTAATTATTTATTTATGCAGGTGTTAGGTATAAGATTGACTGAAGCTTGGCAGAGGAGAGATTTGGATCTGAGCTCATTTATGATAATTGGCTGAGTCAATTCCTAATATGATCCCTAGCTCAATTTGCCCTCATCCTTAGACTAATTAGGAACCTAATTTTCCTAGCCTAGCACTTAGTCATCCTAGCCCAATTAACCTTCTAAATGGCCGTCCATGCACCTTAATTTCTACCTTATATGGCCAGCCAACCTAACCCAAAACCAAGCTGTTGAAATGGCGAAGTACTACGCTATCGAATTTGGTTTTGAAACTTATCGTTGTAGTATAAATAGCGAAGAACTTGGGTTCAACAAATAAAATTTATACCGGAATAGAAATCCCGGGTCGAACTCAGGGAGGCGAACATTTGATGAAAAATACGCATTTGTTTTATTTGTCACGAAACAGAATAGCTGGTTGAAAACTATCTATCTATTTAACAAATAATAAATAGAAGAGAGAGAGAGAATATTACAGATAAAAGAAAAAGGGATGTAGAATAGAGATGGATTTCATTATCAAAAATTGTTCATTGCACTAATTACGACTAGAAAGCGGGAAATGATTACACTAGAAAGTAGTAAATCTACTCTAGAAAGCAGAAAAAAGAATGGAGAGAGAGATATCCTCCTCGACGATCACTTGAAGGTTGAGCCGGACGGGATAGAGCGGGAAGGAGGATGAAGCGGAAAGAATGGGAACGAAGCAGCATGTCGTCGTCGTCGCGGGATCCACTTCTCGAATGTAGAGAGAGGACAATCGTAGGATGCTCCACGAAAGGGGATGAAGGTGGAAAAATTAAGATTTTTACTCTAGAGGAGCATCCCGGGTTTGGGACAAGCTCTTAGAACTTTGCAAGGGGTGAAAGAAGAGAAGAAGGGATGAGCAATTCGTATGGAGGGGGTCTCCTTTTATAGTTACAAGGAGTGATGGCATTTTGGTCATTACATGTTGAAAAATATTAATTCAGGACCTTTAGTGATGGATAAATCCATCACTAAAGGCCCAAACGTGGCCTTTGTGGGTAGCGCTCGCACGCCCGCTCGCCTTCCGCGCCTTAACGCACGCTCCACGTCCATCAAATCTTGGTCGTCTGATCGTGAGATCGGACGACTGAGAGCTCTCCTCGCCGCACCTTAATCGCGCACCTTGCGCGTGAGATCCCGCGTCACACGGGGCGTTAGATAGCGCATGGGCACTATCGACCGTGCGGCGCCGTTGGATCTTGATCGCATAGCTGATCGCACCCGCGTGCCCGCTCCAATTTGAGGCTTGCGGGGGCTCAATCCCGCGCCTCCTCCTTTGGATAAGGCGCTCGACCAACACGCTTTGGGCGCATTTGTGTCGAGCGCTCAACTCAAGCACGTGCGCCTCGCAGTCATTGGATCTCGATCCAACGGTGGAGAAGCGCTGGCTAGAAGAGCTTTGGTAGGTGCGTGCGGTTGGTTGGGCAGCTGAGATGGCGCCTGATTGCACCGCAAAAATACACTTGCAATTATGCCGTCTTGTGCTATTTCCTAGCATTACCAGTGCATATTAGGTACCCATAGTTGCATTTGTAAAAATACACGCATGCATGCATTTGATTGAGAGGGGAGGAGAGTGAAATAAATGACCTTGAAATTTACATTTTTCCTCAAGTGCTGCTTTGCAAAAGTCACCATCTTTATTTTTTTATTTTTATTTGACTTTGAATTCTTCCCGCGGTTGTAAGACATGGCCTCTTCTTCCTCACGCCATGCTCTACACAGCAGCTTGCCCTGCAGCAAGCACTCCCTACCGGCCATGCACAGCCAGGGCGTGGTTGTGCATGCCTTCTTCCTCTTTAAATAGGCTCGGCTTGCTTCTTTGCAAAGTGATCCTGGTCCACCCAAAAACACACAGCAGCTTCCCTCCTTCTAGGCTGTCTCCTCCCCTCTCCCTCCATATGCAGCCTCTCATCCTTTGAGGAGCCACTTTGCGGGCAGGAGCACCTCACAGTGGTGCACAACCACCACTGTGAGTCCACCACCGCCCAGCTCATTAGAGAGCCGGTGGGCGTGGTGGGTCTCTCTTTGTTTCAACGTTGAGCCACTTCCGCCATTGCTGCAAGCTTCAAGGTCTGAAGCTCCGTGGTAGCAGTAGCAAGTCAGCAGCAGTAGCGCCGGCCACCACGTGCCTCAGGCGCCTGTTCCGCGTCCACCGTGCACGCCAGCAGGCCGCCCGCGCTCCTCTCCGCCCGCTCTGTCGCGAAGTCCCACTCGTAGCTCAGCCGGCGCAGCCTCTTCCGCACGCGCGCCGAGCCGCTCCACACCTCCTGCACTCACGGCACCGGACACGCCCAGTCGCGCGGCTCGGCCATGCACTGTAGCCACTGTTCACGCTAGTCAGCGGAACACTGTGGCTACAGTACGGTGATCGGTAAGTTTCTCACTTAACTGATCACTCGGCGCGTCGCAACCGATCCTAGCCTGCGCCCGTGTCTAGCCCCGCGCCTGCTCCAGTGCCCGCCCGCACGTTTGCGTGCACCCGCGTCTGCCAGCGCTCGCATCCGCCCGCGTGTTCACCCGCTCCTAACACCTGCCTATGCTCGCTCCCTTCGCCTCTTCACGTAGCACGGTGCGCTGCGGTCCTTCTCCCACGTGCTCACTCCCTCCAGCGTGCGTCTTCATGCGCCTACGCGTAGTGCGGTGCGTTGTGGCCATCAGACGACGCCCTGAGGACACGGACGACTTAACTCCAACCTTCTTCACAGCAGGCACTCTCGCTCTTTCTCTCTCTCTCTCTGTAACAACCCAATCCCCGAGTCCCTACGAGACACGAGAATCGGACCGACTCGACTAATCCCAAGACCTAGTCGTCCAACGAGGAAGTAACCAAAAGAGCAATAAAATAAACCACATTCAGCATGAATATAACTAGCAGTAACAAAATACAGCAGTAAGAAAAGGAACTACTACAGTATACACCACCACAACAGTAGAACGACAAATATGTACATAACATGAAGCTTACAATAAAGAAGTACAAGGAGTAACAAGGAAACTACTCACTACAATGGAAGAAAAGTACAAAAAAGAACTGCGGGTAACTCTACTGGACCCTACTAGGCCCAGCGTCCTATGTAGCCGTTGACCCTGGCTGCTCAACACTTGGTCCTGAAAAGTAACGAGTGTAACACGTCAGCGAAACGCTGAGTAGAGTGGCAACTAAAAGCTAAAGAAACAGTAGAGTGTACAGTAGCTGTTATATTTTTACTTTCTTTAATTTCGTCTTTCTATTATTTCACGATTTATTTATTTCTCAGATCCTTCACTTGATCTCAAATGTTCCTCGTGGGAACGATCTTGGTTGCAGTCTTTTCCGAAAAGTAGAAGTAACACGTGGTGCTCCCGTGGCCGGGAGAGTCCCCCGTGGTGGTCCTACCCCCAGTCAACCACCCCAAGGTCGCTGACAGACGTAACGGTGACTACAGCATGCGCGATAAGCGCACGAGTAGCTACCCTGCACTGGCACGCGGTCAGTCGTTTCCGTTAACGGGTGCGCTCAAAACACAGCACGGAGCCAGTATAGGGTAGAGCCCTCTCAGTAACAGGGGTCCAACCCCTCCACAGTCCGCGCACCCTCGCCTGACTACCCTGGTTTGCCTAGTGGGCCTAACAAGTCGGTGTGGGAGGCTAGCAGAACCCCGGGGCCTGTGGGGTAGCTAGTGCTCTCCCTATACTAGTAGCTCTCCTCGGTACTGCATACGCGAGGCCAGCAAGTCGGTGTACAGTGGCCAAACCCACCCCGGTCTCAACCTGAGGGCAGCAAGCTCCCCTCTACACTAAGAGGTAATGTGTGCTCTCTTTGGTACCACGTACCCAAGAGACAACACACTTCCACGTTTCACTTTCTTAGTTCCATTCTATTCTCTTTCCAGGAGTTCTACTCCTAATTCCCTGTAGGGTTCGTATTCTTTTTGTTTGGCCATTGTAGGTTTCACTGTTCCAGTCTTACGTTCATACAACTCATATTCTTAATCATATTTATTCATTCATAACAGGCAGCTATTAATTTACAGGCAGCTATTATTTCCTTTCCACTTTTCCAAGACTGCAATATATATATATTCCACTAGTTTTCCAGTCCTAGGATTCATGCCGTACCCTAGGATCTATCATTCAATCTAGTTTTCCAGTCCTAGGATTCATGCAATACCCTAGGATCTATCATTCAATCTAGTTTCTTAGTCCTAGGGTTCGTGCAATACCCTAGACTCTATTAATTGTTCTACAATTGTAACAAATTATGCTAAATAAATTAAAAGCCACTCTACCAGCTACAACGGGAGTACTGGGGGCGTGGTCGGCAATCCCGCGCGCCTCCGCAACCCCCAAGACTGTAATGGTACGGGGTCCTAACACATGTATCAAACACAAGGAGTTTCTCAGAACGGTATAAAATTATTGTAAACGGGTAGAGGATTTTATTCTGGAAAGAACGCAACTCGAAACGCAGAAAACGGACTCCGAACGGGCCCTAAACGGGTCGAAAACGACGAAACTGTCCAAAATCAGACGTCTGGAACCTCTTCCAGACGTCTTAAATGGTGGGTCAGATTGTACCTTCGCTCTGTGTAGTCCTCTAGACGTCTAGAAGCCTGCTGGAACGTCTGACCCCGGTTCCCAGACTTCCGATGGTCACCCAGGACGTCTGGAAGTCCTCTCCGTCGTCTGGCACTACGGCCAGACGTCCGATTCACGTGGGATGACGAGTCCTCGCGCCCTCCCGAGCAGAACCTGCACGCACCCACACCTGCTCTCAGCACGACGAATCGCAGACGAAGGCGCGGCGAATGGCTGCATGGCCGTACACGCGAAAAAGGAAGAAGATAGAAATATCTTACCTGCCAGACGTCTGGACAGTCCTCCAGACGTCTTCACCGTCGTCTGGTTGTAAGCCCAGACGTCTGATTCTGGAAAATTTTCCAGAATCAGAGCCCGACTCGCTCTCCGCCCGCGACGTACGGTTGCGTCGTGCCCCGTTCGCCTGCTGCCCAAGTGCAGCAGCCCCTCCGCGACACTCCACGCTCGCTGCTCCCCCGTCGGTCGGCTCTAGCTGCCCCGGCAAGCTCGAGTCCTCACGGTCGAGCATCTTCTTCTTCTCGCAACACCCCCCTCCCGCACACTCGCCGCGGCCGCTGCTGTCGCCGCTCGCTCGCTCGCTCGCACTCTTGCACTGGCAAGGAGAAAGAGAAGAGGAAGGCGGAGGAGATGAGGGTGAGGGAGAGGGTGAGGGCGTCCTTATAAGGCCGCGCGGGGAGAGAGAGAAAAGAGCTGTGTGCCTGCAGGAGGAGAGAGAGAAAAAGAGGGCGAGAGCGGCAGGTGCAGTCTGCACGTGCAGGCGCACAGACGCAACCCCGTACGTCGTAAAAATTGATTACTAGACGTCTGGAAAGGGTTCTAGACGTCTGGCCAGACGTCTGGGGCACTTCCCAGACATCTTAAAAGCCTGTCTGGTGCCTCGTTCTTAACACTCTCTTTCTCTCACAGCACTGTCTCACACTCTGCACACACATACACACACACACTCACACTCTCGTACACACACCTATACTCTACTATATACATATATATATATGTACATATATATTTATATATTTATATACATATATATATATACATATATCTATACATATATTGGTACTTATATAAATATGTATTTGTCTATATACATACATATATATATATATATACACATATATATTTACATATATACATATATTTATATACGTATAAATATATAAATATATATATATATATATATATATATTATTACCTATATAACTAAGTATAAGTATAGATACATATATATAGATATATACATATATATACACATATACTTATACATACATACATACATACATACATACATACATATATATATATATATATATATATATACACACACAAATATACATACATATATACATATATATCTATAACTATATATACATATATATATATACATATCTATCTACATATCTCTTTATACATATATTACTATATATATATACATCTATATAGTTATATATACATACATATACATACATATATATATATATATCTATACATATATCTATCTATACATATATTTACATATCTATATATATATATACATACATATATATATACATATAACTACATATATACCTATATATCTATAACCATATATATATTTACATATAGATATATATTTACAGATATACATATATATATTTTCATATCACCTACCATAAGTTGTATCGCGGGAATATCCGCATTAGTTGCTGATATTCCCCGATACACGCATACAGAAAGCATGTTCGCACACATCTTCCACCAATCCACCTTACACTCCACGTGGCACTTCGTCCTGTTGGTTGCGTCTTCCTAGATGACAACCGACTCGACACCATGCTACACGCCATCTCCACCTCCAGCCCCACCCCTTTATACATATATAATATATACCTATATATATATATACTATATTTACTTTATTTCTGTTTCTCTTTCCTGCTAGTAAAAAGATAAAAAAATATATAAAAGAGAAAAGATAATCCTTGACTTGCAGGTACTCAGTCTTGCAAATAGCAAGACCAATTTTGGAACCCTGATTTGGCTCAAAGCCAAGAACCTGATTTTGAGGGTGTACCTCAAGGACAAGAATTATCAGAAAAAATCTAAATAGAAAAAACACCAAAAACATAATAAACGAACGGAAGAGATTCGTTGTAGGAAAGGCGTAAAAACTCATTGAATTCTAATCCCACTTCCCTGAGTTCGACCCTGGGCCTAAAAGTGACCAAGATAAAATCAAGTAGGCCAGGTAAAAAAATTTTGTAAAGCGATGGTTAGGCTCGATTTAGGTTAACCACTATACACATTTCAACGATAAAATCACCATATTAACACAACCTATCTGGGCTACACCAGCGCCACGTGGCGCCATCTTGGCCGTCCATCTTCTGTGTGATGTAGATGGTGACACGGGTATCAGATTGGATCGATTTTCACACCGTTAGGCTGCGATCGTCGATCCGAACCCATCCGTGTGGTCGAATTTGTCGTCTAAAGTTCGGATTAACACCATCTTGGCCCTTAATCTTCTAGGGTTCCTCGGTCTCTATCTGATGCTACAGATATCTGATTAGGGCGATCTTGGAGTCGTTGAACTCCAATCGTCACCCTGATCAAATCTGTACGGTTGGATCTTCGATTCGAGGTCCTGATAAAAAGTCGCTCTGTCCTTGACCATAAAAAGGAGACAATTAACCTACATTTTATTCAGACTAATCTAAATGCAAGATGATGCATGTTATGCGATATTTATAGTGTGTAATGCAATTCTATCCTTAAGAACACACATAAATAGACATTTTATGTAATATAAACATGTTTCATCACACCCCAATGTCCATCTTTTGCTAGTCCCTAGCAAAAACTACATGCTATTTATAAAAGAATTAGGTTAGATTACTTGGGCATAAGTTATTTTCAACATTAAGAAAATTTTTACTTAAGATTTGAACTTTCAAAGACACAATAGCGCCTGGATATCTGCCAAAATGCAGACCGCCTCAAGCCTTTGCCTTATTCAAAGAAAAGTTTCTTTTTCTCCTTTTCTTCTTTTCTAATTTTTTTGAATTTTTGAGTTTAGGGTTAAAGAGTGGCTTTCTACAACCATTCAACCCACCTAAGATTTGATGAGAACCTTAAGTTCTAAGCATCTTATTGTGAATGTGATAGACTCGTTGATTAGCAATTAGAACGAACTTCAGGTTTCTACGCCTCTAGGTGACATTAAAAAGAGAGTTCTGCCTAAAGGTGTATCTTTACGACCGGTAGCTTTCTTCCTACTTTTATTTTTATGGGGTCAACATAAGGGTGAATCCAGTGTATATCTCCCCGGTTTATTTTACTTCTCCGCTTCTTCCTAAGTGTTTTGGGAATTTTCAGTGTATTTCTTGAGTTGGGTTCTGGACAACTGGTCGATGAGCTGTTACCATCAACAACTTGCCAGCCATACTTGTAAGACGAAGTGTGGCTTATTTCTTTTGTTTTCTTTTGTTTTCTCCTTTTCTTTTTCTTTTCTTTTTGACTTTCTTTTTCTTTTTTTTTAAGTAGGTGGCTTCCCTGGTCTAAGATTTACCTAAAGGCAGTAAAAAGAGAATGGTCCAGTGATTGGGCTCTGGACAACCTACTTATGGGCTGTTACTCATGATAACTTGCCAGCCATATCACCCTCAAAAGTTCATTAGCTACCCAATTTTCGTTAAAACCGCTGATCAACAAGTCTGTGAAAAGTTAGTGTGTAGATGCTTTAGACTTAAAGTTCTCTCAAATCAGAGGGCGGGTTGATAAGTCGTGTACTTATCACCCAAACTTATTTAATCAAATTACAATAGAATTAAGATGGCGAAGACTCAAGAAAAAAATCCACATTTAAGTGGATACACAGGATGATTAAGTCCGAAGACTTGAAGGGTTTTCGCGTTCAAATCATATAGTTTTATTTCCTAAGATTGAAAATTTTCTTAAGCCTAAGTTCTCTTCCCTAATTCCATAATTTTTTCATATTTTTTTTATATATATAAATGAAAGAAAATAAAACAGAGCTGACGAATTAATTCAGAGATGAATATCCACCCCCCATGCCTATCTAATGCAATGTCCTGATTGTATTAAAAAGATAAAATAGAGTGGAATAGAGTAGAAAGCACCTGAATTGCGTGAATGACGGGTCCGCTCTGAGATAAAGAAAAATTGTATATGTGCTGAATTTAGTGCCTTCAGCTAGGCACACTATACAAAGAAGAGAAGTAAAGAATTCAGAAGTGCAGGTCAGAATCAGAATAAAAAGATTCACTTTAGGACCTACCAGCAGTTGTCCACAGATGTGGACCGAATTGTGGTGCAAACCCATACCCCATGATTGAGAATATCTAAGGTTTTGGATATAAATTACCCAAAACCTAAAATCAGTATGCAAGCGGGGTCGGGCCTGCGATTTATGAGGTTGCAACCCAAGACCAAAGAGTCGGGTTACAGAGAAATTAAGCTCCAAAGGATAATCAATGAATGTGTGCTTGGGTTGGACATCCTCAGAACAAATGTCGTAAAGGTCCTGGTTTGATGGTTTAAACTTAATTGGAACCCTTAGACTCGGTCTTCCACTTCCTCTGGAGTTTACTTCCCAAATCAAAATTTCCCAGCTCCTATCCTCCTTCAGGATGTCAAATTCTGGGATCTCCTATGTATTAATCACCCTGTCTGAAATTTCCAAGTCTAAAAGATGCGGCTGAATCAGAATTGACTTGGGTCTAGTTATCTCAAAAATAGAATCGTCAGTAAGATCAATGGGGTGTAACTAACAATCAGGGCATTGGATTGAATCCTCCAGAAAATGCGATTCTGGATCCGTCATGTGAGCCCCAATAAGATCAATTTCCTCAGTTATTGGGCTATCAAATGATTTAACCGATTCCGCAGACCCAATCGTCTCACAGAAATCATGTTCTGTAAACTCACGTGAGACTTCGCAAATTGAATCTTCACCATCATAATCAAAGAAATCAAAATTCGTATTAATGTACGTCCCAAAATCATCTGTCACTTTCTGATCCATGGAGACATATGTTTCCTCGTACCCTAGCTCAGGGATCTCAGGTGAAGAAATCAGATTATCCTTAATTGGTTGCTCTAAATCAATCTGGTCAGCCTCGTAACATGTGTCCCCCCAAACAGGTGCCTGAGCAGGTTTTAACATTGGCTCTCCTAAAGGGGGTTCATCTTGGGAATCATACCACGATTGAACTAAAGCAACCACAAATCTCATTCTCAATTTCTCTAACTTCCCAAGTAGAAGCTCACCCGGGTTTTTATCCTTAACATCCTAGAGCCAATCCAACAAATATTTGTTTAGATCATCAATCATTTCAATCAGGGGCTCTAATTTTTCATTGCAAGGTATTGGCTGAACTTCTAAAGATTGTATGGTATTCCTCAAGTTAGCCAAAACCTTATCTTGAACCTGGTTACCCTGAACCAAATGACTTGTTTCAGGGTTGGGCGGGTTTGGGATCAATGCAGAGGAGTTGACGTATTGAGATTTGTGATACCCTTCCTGATAAAAAGTCATTTTGGATTGTTTAAAAGGTGGTGATGACCTAATGGCAGTGTATTCAGAGGATGGGTAAGGATCAGTGTATCCTCCTTGATTGTAGATTGTATTAGGTTGTCCATGAAAGGGTAGTGATCTATAATCGATATGATTTTGAGAAGGATAGAAATCACAATTATGGTGTTCAAGGTTAGACTCTAAACACGGAGATCCGAAACTGTATCCCCAATCCGAGTTATCCCAATTAACCAATGGTTGATTGCAGCAAGAGTCGGGATAATCGTCATGTTGAGGATAACTCATAGCAAGAGGGAAAGAGCGGGAATGCGTATAAAATGTGGAAGGATTCATGATAGATGGGAGGAAGAGAGATGCCCTGCAATACAAGCAATCAAACCTGTCCTTAAATGGGCTAGCCTAAAGACCTACAGACTCCCAGAACCCATCTTGAGATAAAGAAATGATTTGATCTACTTTTGTCTGTTCAATCCAACCAATTAGGAGGGACTGGGGAGAAGGTTCTTCCTTCGGCTTGCACCTCCGGTTCCCAGTGTACCCCCCAGCCGTGATCATTTGATTCTGCTCCTCGAGCTAGACATCAGATTGAACAGTAGAAACAGACTAATCGAAAATAATCTTGTTCTGGGCTCTGAAGAGCGAGTCGAATCCTTAAGGCCAACTTCTACTCTGTTTATTTAGGGCTAGGTTTGAATGTGCTTTGGAATGTGATCGGCCGTTTATCTGGGTTGTGCCCTTAATGATTGATTGATGTGTATGTACGTGCACAACCAGTGGTTTTCAAGCAAGATTATTTTTTTTTTGATGCGGTGAATTTTAGGGTTCAAATATTGCTTAGTAGCTTTTAAGATTCAACTTTAGGTATTTTCGAACAAGTTTTATTGTCACATCAGGTTTTGAAAGTACAGGTGAAGATGTTTTCCTTTGAAACTTAAAAGAATGTGGAGTGCCTGGTAAATCCCTAAGAGTTGAACCTATACGGCAGCTACCTGATGAGTTGATTTTAATTGAAGTGGTGCAGCCCAATCAACTCAAACAATTGGCCTGTTGCACCACTTAATTAGGCACACAAGTGATTACCTAATCTGATTTCTACTCAGTTATGTGTTTGGATGTGTGCACCGGTTCCAAAGATTGGTTTACCGGTTGAGTTTGAAAATCAAATGAGGTTGTGTACCTCTGTGGGATTTTTTAAATTTTTCTTTTTGAATGTGGAGGTTGAGGCGGGTGTAGGTGTCAAACAAACAAACAAAACTAACCTTAGAGTTTATAAGAACACTTAGGTTGATTTATGTTTGTGTTATTACGTGGTGGAATGAAAACTAATAGGTGGGAGGTGGGGGAAAACTTACAGAATCTTCAACAGCACTTTGCACCAATCTACCACTTTTGCTCATCTCAAAAGAGTACTTGCAATCACAATAAGAAAGGAAAGAAGTGAGGTAAATGATTCGTAAGATGGAAAACGTAAAAAAAAATCAAAGAGCGTCGCCTCCCCGGCAACGGCGCCAAAATGTTGAGATGGCAAAGTACTACGCTATCGAATTTGATTTTGAAAACCTGCGTTGTAGTTTGAATAGCGAAGAACTTGGGTTCAACAAATAAAATTTATTCCGGAATAGAAATCCTGGGTCGAACTCAGGGAGGTAGACATTTAATTAAAAATACGCGTTTGTTTTATTTGTCACGAAACAGAATAGCTGGTTGAAAACTATCTATCAATTTAACAAATAATAAATAGAAGAGAGAGAGAGAATATTACAAATAAAAGGAAAAGGGATGTAGAATAAATATGGATTTCATTATAAAAAATTGTTCATTATACTACTCATTACGACTAGAAAGAGGGAAATGATTACACTAGAAAGTAGTAAATCTACTCTAGAAAGCAGGAAAAAGAATGGAGAGAGAGATATCCTCCTCAACAATCACTTAGAGGACGAGTCGGACGGGATGACGCCTGGAAGATGGGGAACGAAGTGGGAAGAAGGAGGGCAAAGCGGGAAGAATGGGAACGAAGCAGCACGCTGTCGTCGTTGCGGGATCCACTTCTCGAATGTAGAGAGAGGACAACTGCAGGATGCTCCATGAAGGGGGACGAAAGTGGAAAAATTAAGATTTTTACTCTAGAGGAGCATCTCGGGTTTGGGACAAGCTCTTAGAGCTTTGAAAGGGGTGAGAGAAGAGAAGGGATGAGAAATTCGTATGGAGGGGGTCTCCTTTTATAGTTGCAAGGAGTGAGGGCATTTTGGTCATTACATGTTGAAAAATATTAATTCAGGACCTTTAGTGATGGATAAATTCGTCACTAAAGGCTCGAATGTGGCCTTCGTGGGCAGCGCTCGCACACCCGCTCGCCTTCCGCGCCTTAACGTGCACTCCACGTCCATCAAATCTTGGCCGTCCGATCGTGAGATCGGACGATTGAGAGCTCTCCTCACCGCACCTCAACCGCGCGCCTTGCGCGTGAGATCCCACGTCATGCGTGACATCAGATAGCGCATGGGTGCTATCGACTGTGCGGCGCCGTTGGATCTTGATCGCGTGGCTAATTGCGCCCGCGCGCCCGCTCCAATTTGAGGCGTGTGGGGGCTCGATCCCGCGCCTCCTCCTCTGGATAAGGCGCTCGACCAACGCGCTATGGGCGTGTTTGTGTCGAGCGCTCAACTCAAGCACGCACGCCTCGCAGCATTTGGATCTCGATCCAACGGCGGAGAAGCATTGGCTAGAAGAGCTTAGGCGGGTGCGTGCGGTTGGTTGGGCGGCTGAGATGGCACCACGTGGCGCCATCTTGGTGGTCCATCTTCTGAGTGATGTAGATGGTGCCATGGGTATCGGATTGGATCGATTTTCGCACCATTAGGCTGCGATCGTCGATCCGAACCCATCCGTGCGATCAAATTTTTCGTCTGAAGTGCGAATTAACACCATCTTGGCCCTTGATCTTCTAGGATTCCTCGGTCTCTATCTGATGCTACGGATATTTGATTAGGGCGATCTTGGAGTTGTTGAACTTCAATCGTCGCCCTGATCAAATTCGTACGGTTGGATCTTCGATCCGAGGCCCCGATAAAACGTCGCCCTGTCCTTGACCATAAAAAGGAGACAATTATCCTACATTTTATTCAAACTAATCTAAATGCAAGATGATGCATGCTATGCAATATTTATAATATGTAATGCAATTCTATGCTTAAGAACAAGCATAAATAGACATTTTATGTAATATAAACATGTTTACATCACAAGCCCTATGAAAGCCTAACCCTAACCTAAGAACATATCCTCTCTACCTAGCCTTCCTTAGCCTCTAAGTAAGCCTATTAGCCTCCACCTTTAAAGCCCTCTAGAACCCTTTGGACAACCGCATAGAAGCTCTAATCCTCTCCCTTAATTCATGATCCTAGGGCCCTTAGTTTAAACCTAAACCTATAACATGTCCTTAGCCACCAACTAAGCCTTACTTAGCCATTAAGTAAACCTACTATGGTTGTCCACTATGGTTCACAAATCCCCACCATTAAATCCATATCCCAATGATGCGTGAAACTCTCTATAGCTTAATTCTGTGTTGTAGTGTGAGAAGACGCAATCGCTTAAATCAAAATTCTGAACTCGTGATGGAATAAAATTGTAATAAATAGGAGTCCAGGTCATATCTCAGGGAGGCTTTTGGTTGGGTTACTTTCAAACTAATCCCAAGTATGAGTATTGACAAAATTAGGTGATTTTTGGAAGTGTGGAAAAGTTGTGACAAATTTGGAAATATGGAATTGAGAAGCAATGCAAAAATGCGGGAAATGTCAAGTTGTGAAAACACAACACACTTTTTTTAGAATTTTTGGAATAATAAAGCAAATAAGCAACTTGATAACAAGCAAATAGAGAGAGAGAGATGCAAAACCAAGAAGAAATTACTACTAATCAAAAGTTCATAACTATAACTAAGAAGAACAATAACAAGAAGTAGAGAAAGAAGAAGAGGAGAGAGTTGAGAAGCAAAAATAATCAGAATGATGATGAATGCCAGGAAGCTCAAGATGATTAAAGAAGAGCATCACTACAAGCCTCTAGAGGTAGAGGAAAGCTTCAAGAAGTAGGTCAAAGAAGAAGTTGTTGAGGGGCGAAAGTCGTTAAAGTATACCGTTGTAGTATAGTGATGAAAATCGCAACAAGATTTAAATTTATATTCTCGAAAACTAAAGTGAGTTCGAGGTCGTTCGTAGGGAGCAAATTTAGAATTCACAACACTAATCACAATTAATATTAATGAGCATAATCATTAAGCATAAGAAAGATATTCAATGAAGAACACACTCAAAAATATATTCAATGATAAGCTGAATTGTATCTTAGAAACACTGGGACAAAAAGAATAAGAGGATTCTAAAAAATGGTGATTTAAATCACCAATTAAGTCCCTCATTTAAGCACATTCCAATGAAATCAACCACTCAAATTTTCCAACAATATTTTTCAACACTAATCCACGTTAGCACAAGTACTTAAATATCTCCATAGTAATTCAGATCAACCTCAATTAGACGTTGGAGGCGAACCTCAGACGACTTAAAATTGCCAAAGCCTCTTCAGCACAAAGCCTCATAAATGCTAAGTGTTAACTGTGTAGGCACGAATCTTGAGGCACAAGTGCACACATCCCAATGCAAAACCACCCCCACCCTCCTCAGAATTCTATCTATTTCTCTAATCCGGTATATGGGTATGCATAGTAACTGAGTAATTGGGTTTGAACAGTGACCTGGCCCATTGGCGTGCGTAGTAGGCAAGGAGTGCATAGGCACGTGAGGCGAGGACCTCACCCCCATTGTGAGAGGCAAAGAGCCATCACACCACTATTCAATTTGTACTGAAATCCAAAATAGGTGGCCATAATGTGACACTATCTTGAGCTCAGTTTGTCTTTGTGCGCAACTGCTGAAGGGCTACTCCAATTGGTGATGTTGCTACGTAGCTTCGCACAAGAGAAGACCCAGTTCTCTTCGTGAGGTTGAGCCATGCCTGCTAGAGGTCAAGCTGAGGTCTGCGGTCGGCAGATGGTGGCGAATGACGACGACGATGAGTGGCAATGATGGTGGTCCGACGAAGAAGACCTGAAACAAAATATGGGCTAAATGCCCCAATCAATACTTTCATAAATGTCTCCGAAGTGTGTGGAGTTCGGTGGTAGTGTTCGTTTGTTGGATGGAGGTCGGACGCGGTTGGATGATGTCGGAGAAGATGGTGGAAGGGTGGGTTGTTTAGTGGTGAGCTCCAGAGGTCAAAAGTTCTAATAAACTTGGGGCTTTTGATCTCTGGGATGAGAGGGATCTTATGGAGGTGGTTTGCAGCGATAGTGTGGACTCGCCGGAGTCACGGCCGGCGCTGGAGAAGACGAAGGGGGAGACAGTGAGTTATCGGTCGAAGCAAGATCTAAAGGGCTAATTCCTAATCTAGGGAGAGAGAGGAAGGGAGATAACCTATCTATTGGGTCAAAGGATGGTGGAACCATGCCGGCATAGCTTACCGGACACAGGGAAGGTGAATACCTCTGGTGGGGGTGTTTGGCGAGGACGAAGGGGCAGGCAGCTTCCGCGTTGGTTGGCGGGAAGCGGAGGAAGTTGATGAAGACCGCTCAATTTGGCATTTGGACATTCGGAGGAATGAGATCGAAAAGGCTCATTGGAGCCACAGTGGAGGTGGCTGGAGAAAGAAGGGAAGAGTGGATTTTGGTCGTGGACCGAGCTTGCTTGGATCTAGGAACTTTGGGGAGCTTTTATAGAGCATGTTTGCGAGCTTAATTTGGGAGAACTTGTGAGTTGGAAGCAAGATTTTAGGCAAGTTTTGATCCACGAGATTGGAGCTTCACTTGAGCTTTCTGGTTCAAACTAGGATCCAAGATCGAGTTCACATGCTAGGGAATCTCATAAAGATTTATCCCTCCAAATTTGGAGGGATTTGGTTAGGATTTGGACATCTGAGTTGATCAAAGTCGATCAAGGTGGGTTTGGGATTCTGTTCAAACAACCATGGTGGCAAGTACCAAATTCCGAAGAAGATAAAGTTAAGGGCTTATTTGTAATAAATGTGAAACCTAGGGACTTGGATGTGAGAAATAGTCTTTATGGACTAAAATGTAAACTAGGTCAAGATGGACTCTGATTGGGCCTAAATTTTGGTGTTAACCTAATTTAGACCAAAGGAATCTAATGGTGAACTTGGATTTGAGTTTTGACGATGTTTAGCTAGGTAATTTGCACAAAAGCCTAAATCAAGGCAAAATTCTATCTGAAACTCTATCCTAAGTCAAAATGGTCAAACCAAGGGTAGCAAACCTCTTAGAATATTTTTTTATGAATTTTAGGAGGTTTAGATGAATTTTATCTTAACCAGAACCTCTTTAATTTAAGTAAGTTGATAATTACGATTTTGGTGTTGTTTTTATTCTTGAAATGCATGAAACTCTATTTCTGTCAATGCTGATCCACCTTTTAGTCTTTAATGCTCAATTGACCTCCAATTAACCCTTAGGTGACCCTGTGGTTACTCTGCATTCATTATGTAATGTTAAAACAACAGAATTACCCCTATTTCATTATTCTCTTCAAGATAGATTTGAGTGGAATTATGATCCTTAGGTGATTATTTAGGAGCATTTATCTCTTGATTCTGACTAATTCAAGCTAGTTATGATGAATGTTGGTGTTACCATCTGAAGTCATAGAGGAAATCGAAGAAGTCAAAGAAGATCCTGGAGAAGAACTTTGAGAAGAAGAAGATGCAAGAGGGAAATCCTAACTATAGAAGGGAGATCCTAAGAGGCTAAGGGACCTAAGGGAGATGTTAGAAGGTAGAGGAAGGTGGAGGACCTAAGAAGAAGAAGAAGGAGGAGGTGGGGGTAGGAATAAGCCATGGAGGAAGAGGCTAAGGAGGTAGGAGAAGACCAAAGGAGGAAGAAGGAGAAAAGAAGAGAGTTGCATGCAACTAATGGAGGCCATGTGGTGTTTATATAGGCACAAGGATAGGGGGTTGACATCCATAAGTGTCTTGGTGGCCAAGGAATAGGTTTAGATTTTGGAAATTAGGTTTAGGTTTAGGATTTATCTAAATAGGAAAGTAGGACTCCTAATGTCTTCAATTTTTCAACCTTTTTATGTTATGAATTTGAAGATGTACATAAAAAGAAAGTTGTAGCCCTTGGAACTTTCAAATGCAAGTTGAATCACTCAATTTAGATTTAAAATGAGAAAGTTATGGCAAAAATAGTGATGGTGTATCGGGCTATCACAAATTTCGAAAGTAGGATTGGAATTAGAGTCTTGATTTGCTAAAATCTTGGGATGTGATTGAAACCTAGTTAAATTAATTGCCACATTTTATCAATTAATTTCAAAGACTATTTTTAGCAATGTAGTGTAGAAAAATTATGTGGCACTTGTAGATAAGGTAGAGACTTCTAAAAAATAGGATTTGGACTAGGATTAGGAGAGTGTCACTAGGAGTGTGAGCTAGGTTTTTAGGATGAGGCTAGGAATGTGATGTAGGGTTAGGGGACTTGAGGAGAGTTGGTTTAGGGCTAGGATTAGGTATCAGGATTAAAGTTTTAGCTTAGGCTAAAGTAGGCAAGTTCTGAGTAGGGTTTTTATAGCCAAAATTGATTATCCTCCTCTCAAATTAAGCTCTAATGATCTGGATTCCCACTTCTCCTCATGAGATCGAGTAAAGGATTCTTATACATAATAAGACCACAAATTAGCACAAAATAAGCTTGAAATGACAGTTTTACCCCTAGCATGTAAATATGTAGTTATGTATATAATGACCTAAATATAATGAAGCTAACACCCAAAACTAACAAAACTAAGCATGTTAACATATAATTATGCTCACTTATCACCTATGACCTAGAATAAGCCTCTAAAACCCTAGCCCTATCCTCTCCTAAACAACCCTATAGCTGACCATGATGATGCATCTAATCACCACCTTACAACCATCATCTAATGGCCCATATTTCTCCATGTTACGGCCAGCCACATAGCCTTGAAAACCACATTAGGCACTACCCCGCTTAGTCACATCCTAGCCCTAGATCATCCTTCCAATTAAATCCTAGCCCTCCTTTAGGTTCCAACAAAAACTACCCTTTCTTCTGCCTTAAGTTTAAATCTAAACCCTTGATTCCTAAGCACCTAATCCTAGCCCTTCAATCCCTTGATCCAAGGCAACTTGGATCCACCAATTAAAACCCTCCACCCTTTCTATATAAACCCTAGGCCGCACCCCCTCCTTCCAATCTTTTTATCTCCCATGTCCATTGACTCAAGCCCTCTTTCTTCTTCAAGGTTCATGCCACCTTTGGTGCTTCTCTCCGGGTGCGCCTTCACATTTGCTTTGTTCTTTGTCTTCCGGGCTCTGTCTTCAAAGCTGCCTTCTAGTTCGAGTCTTCTTTAATTTCTTATTCTAGTTGTAATTCTAGTTGTAGTTCTAGTTAGTTCAATTTCCATTCTAGTAATAGTACTTCTAGTTTAATCATTCTCCTAGTTGTAAGTTGACTTATTATTTCAATGAGAGTTATAGTTCATTTATATCCTGTCTCTACGTGTGTTTAATTACTTTAGTTCTAGTTACATGTTTGCTTCCTTTCACAGTTATAATTTCGTTTCTGGTATAGGTTTTTGCATTTCGTTCTACTTCAACATTCGAGTCTATATTCAAAAATACAAAAAAAATTAGGATTTAGGAAATCACTAGTAGTTGATTACCTCCCTATGAGACAACTCGAACTCCGATTTGCGAACATAAATTTTCGTATCTTCGAGTTCGGTACAAACATTTTCTAAAGTATCTATGCGATTTTAATTACTTGCTTTACTTCTAGTTACATGTTTGCTTCCTTTCATAGTTATAATTTCATTTCTCATATAGGTTTTCTCATTTAGTTCTACTTCAATATTTGAGTGTATATTAAAAAATACAAAAAAAATTAGGATTTATGAAAGCATAAGTATTTGATTGCCTCCTTGTGAGACGACTTGGACTCCGATTTGCAAACATAAATTTTTGTATCTTCGACTTTGGTATGAACATTTTTCTAAAGTATCTACGCAATTTTACACTTCAACGAACATGTTTTACAATTATATCTTTGCATTAGATCAATGGGAGATTTCATCCTCCAGTGAATGGAAGCTTCCAACTCGACTGAGCTAGGTGGCAAATTAGCACCAAATTGGGAGGGACCATATAAGGTCACCAACTCCAACTTAGTTCCTACAAGTTAGAAATGTTAGCCGGTCGGCATATCCCTTGGTCTTGGCACACTGTCAAGTTGCACCCTTATTTTGTCTATGTAGAACATGTTTACTCATGTACCTAGTCGGGTTAAAATAACCTCATGAATAAGTCAAGTTGAGAAAAATACTTAATCATTTTTAGTCACTTTGCCAATATGTTGATTAGCTGACAGAGGAAATATATAAATATCAATAGGGTTACACCATTGCCCGAAAACTTTCTTTCATTTGTGAAGAGTTTTTTACATGCTTTCGCGGGGGAGGCATACCCTACCTGATTACAAACTAAAACAAAAAAAAGACAAAAGGAGAAAATTAGGGGTAGACGGATGCCTCAGATCACTCTAAATATGTTAAGATGGATATATGGACTTCTTCTGCTTTTTTCTCGTTGTCCCATAGACCTGACACACAAGGTGCCTCCTAGCTTGAGCTTGTTCCTCTAGCTGATCAGCCTCGCTAGATCAAGTTTCTTTCTCTAGCTGATCATCCCTTCTTGTTTAGGCTGGCACCTCCTCCCCCTAGCTTCTCCTACCTCTTCTCCTTCATCAGGCATGCCCTTACTACAAGGTGGAGAAGGAAAAAGGTCCTCGAAGGCAAGAGAGATGGGTGCTCAATCCTTGAAGATGTTCTTGTAGGTTTGTTGCTTGTACTCCCATGAGAATTCCATGAAGGACTAGCCAAGGAAATTGTTTAGGCTAGATGTCCCCCATCGATGACCAACTAAGCTGCCGCCAATGTGTATTTGCTGAGTTCCTTCGTCAGTTTCTTTTGACTTTCATCCATGGACGGGTCCTCAGCAAAAAACTGCATAACCTTTTCTGGCTTGAGCTCCCTCTACCTCTCTTCCTTGAGGGTGCAAACTTTATTAGAGAGCATCTTTGCCTAGTTGACGACAATGCCCAAAGACGTTCCTTTGGAAAATAGCTCCTTATTAAGTAAGCTAATGGTCGCCTCTGCCATTTAGAGGGATGATCAAAGCTTTGACCCCTCAAGAACCATGAAGTGGAGCTAGGCATACTCTACTTGGAGGGTTTCCTTTGTGGCCATCAGTGTATTCTGAATGGTTGCCTGATGAATTTTTACCATCTCCGCCGTCTTCGAGGTCTCTAGAGTGAATGTTTGCTACTTATTATCGAAGGACGTCATCTTCTTGTAGTGGCCCTCGAAGGTAGAGTGAAGTTTATTCGTGGCCTATTCATCCTCTTGTACTAATTTCTTCATCTCAGACAAGGATGATCGAACCCTCTCCTTGGCTCGTTGTGTCTTCTTCAGCTGACAGGCTAGGGCATTATTCGCTGCCCATTTATCCTCAACTTGCTCTGAGGCATATGTTGCTTTCACATCCTCCTTCTTTTGGGAGGTAAGTGCCTCCTTGAGCTGGTGGGAGAGAGTGCGGATGTCTTGTAGTGCTACATCTACCCAATTCGCCACTTGCTCCTCAACAAGGCATTAGGACCTTTTAGATAGCCTCAACATGGTGTATTAGGAGACATGGCTTCGAAAAGGACATCCTATCCTATGACATCAACCTGCATGGGCAACGACCATAAAATCTTAATGAATAATATTACAACAATATGTTTAAAGAAGAGAGTAGCCAAAAGTTTACAACATGGAGGTAGTTGTGGTAGATGTTCCACGTGTTGGAGGGTGCTGTTGATCGGCGGAGGACTATGCTATCCGAGTTGGTTTTGAAAACCTATCATTGTAGTTTGAATAGTGAAGAACTCGGGTTCAACAAATAAAATTTATACCGGGAAAGAAATCCCGGGTCGAACTTAGGGAGGCTACGTCGATCAAAATTCGCAATTATATTTTTTTTTGTTTTTGTTTAAAGAGAGGAGTAATTATGATGCAATGGAATCAATATAAACAATCAAAGAGAGAGAGAAAACATCCACTTGAAGTTGCAAAATGTTTGTACAACTAAGAAAGCGAGAAATTACACTAGAAAGTAGGAAAATTCTACTCTAGAAAGCAGGAAAAAGGAATGGGAGAAAGAAGTTATCTTCCTCGACGAGCCGGACGAGATAACGCCTGGAAGATGAGGAACAGAGCGGGAAGAAGGAGGTCGAAGCAGGAGGAATGGGAATGAGGCAGCACATCATCGTCGTCACGGGACCCGCTTCCGGAATAGGGGCGAAAAATTGATTTTATCTCTTAAAAAGCATCCTAGGTGTGGGATAAGCTTCTCTTGAGCTTTGGAGAGGGAGAGAAGAGAAGGAAGGGATGAGAAATTCGTATGGAGGGGGTCTCCTTTTATAGTTGCAAGGAGTGGGGGCATTTTGGACATTTTAATTTGAAAATCATTAATATGGGACCTTTAGTGATGGATAAATGATGGATAAATCCGTCACTAAAGGCCTGAACATGGCCTTCGGGTGCACGCGCTGTGCACCTCCTCACCTCCGCGTCCTTCAATGCATGCACACATTCGCATGCTTACAACCATCTGATCAAGAGATCGGATGGCTTAAAATCGCCTACACTTGCGCTGCGCGCCTACGTGAGATCACGCGTTAGCGTCGCACGTCTGATCGCGTGTGGGTGCTAGTGCTCGCTTAGCGTCGCACAATCTTCATCGCAGGGCTCCGCTCTCTCGCCCGATCCATGTGCCTGCTCTTCAATTTGAGGTGCTGCGGCTCGAACACGCGACCTCCTCTTCTTACGAAGGCACTTAACCAACGCACTGCGGGTTGCTTTGTGTCACGTGGATGTTTTGAGCCCACGGGCCTGCAGCCGTTGGATGAGCATCCAACGACGGAGAAGCATCGATCAGATGAAGAGGAAAGGTAGAGGCGGGTCCTTCGGGCCAGTTGGGCGGCTGAGATGGCGCCATGTGGTGCCATCTTGGCTATCCATCTTCTGAGTATCATAGATGGTGCCACGGGTGTCGGATTGGATTGATTTTTGCGCCGTTAGGCTGCGATCGTCGATTTAAATCCATCCATGTGGTCGGATTTATCATATGAGGTGCGGATTAACATCATCTTGGCCCTTGATCTTTAGGGTTCCTCTATCTCTATCTAGTGCTACGAATGTTCGACTAGGGCCATATTGGAGTCGTTGAACTCCAATCGTCGCCCTGATCAGATCCATACGGTTGGATCTTCGATCCGAGGTCCCGATGAAAAGTCGCCTTGTCCTTGACCATAAAAAGGAGACAAGTGCTGTACAACTTGATCTAAATGCATGATTATGCATGTTATGCACTATTTACAATGTATGTGCTAATGTGACACTAAGGACATGCATTAATAGACATTTTAGGTTGATCAGATGGATGCACATCACACCCCATACCTATCTTTTGCTAGTCCCTAGTGAAAACTACATGCTATTTATAAAAGAATTAGGTTGGATTACTTAGGCATAAGTTATTTTCAACATTAAGAAATTCTTTTACTCAGGATCTGAACTTTCAAAGTCACAATAGCGGTCGGGTATCTGCCAAAATGCAGACCGCTTCAAGCCCTCGCCTTATTCAAAGAAAAATTTCTTTTTCTCTTTTTCTTCTTTTCTAATTTTTTTGAATTTTTGAGTTTAGGGTTAAAGAGTGGCTTTCTACGACCATTCAACTCACCGAAGATTTGATGAGAACCCTAAGTTCTAAGCATCTTATTGTGAATGTGATAGACTCGTTGATCGACAATTAGAACGGACTTTGGGTTTCTATGCCTCTAAGTGACCTTAAAAAGAGAGTTCTGCCTAAAGGTGTATCTTTACGACCAGTAGCTTTCTCCCTACTTTTATTTTTATGGGGTCAACACAATGGTGAATCCAGTGTATATCTCCCCGGCTTATTCTACTTCTCCGCTTCTTCCTAAGTGTTTTGGGAATTTTTAGTGCATTTCTTGAGCTGGGTCCTGAACAACTGGTCGATGAGCTATTACCACCGACAACTTTCCAGCCATACTCATGCGACGAAGTGTGGCTTATTTCTTTTGTTTTCTTTTTTCCTTTTTTTCTTTTGTCCTTTTCTTTTTCTTTTCTTTTTGACTTTCTTTTTTTTTCTTTTTTTTTAAATAGGTGGCTTCCCTGGTCTAAGATTTACCTAAAGGCAGTAAGAAGAGAATGGTCCAGTGACTGGGCTCTGGACAACCTACTTATGGGCTGTTACCCACGATAACTTGCCAGTCATATCACCCTAGAAGGTTCATTAGCTACCCAATTTCCGTTAAAACCGCCGATCAACAGGTCAGTGAAAAGATAGTGTGTAGATGCTTTATACTTAAAGTTCCCTCAAATCAGAGGGCGGGTTGATAGGTCGTGTACTTATCACCCAAACTTATTTAATCAAATTACAATAGAATTTAAGATGACGAGGACTCGAAAAATAAATCCACATTTTAATGGATACTTGGGCTGATTAAGCCCAAAGATCTGAAGGGTCTTTGTGTTCAGATCCTAATGTAATATTTCCTAAGATTAAAAGTCATAATGTCCAAGTATTCCTTCCTAATTCAATTTTTTTTTACGTATATATAAGAAGAGAAATAGAATTTACAAGAATTTCACAGAGCTAACAAAATGATTCAAAAATGAATCCACCCCCCATGCCTAGCTGATGCAATGTCCACATTGAGAAAAAGAGACATGAAAGGAAGGGTAGAGTACGGAAGATATCACTTGAATATGAAGCTCGGGTCAGCTCTAAGTCATATGTACAATTGCTGAGTTTAATGCCGTCAGCTAGGCGAAGTCTAGCCAAAGAAGTCACAACATGGCTAGAGCAACTGTGTCTGAGATGGGTTCTGGAAGAGTACGATCAATAACAGGCTTTAGACGTTGACTGTTGACTTTGAATGAATTACCCGTCTTCGGGTCAGAGATCTGAACAGCTCTGTTTAGAAAAATCTGGTCGATAATGAATGAGCCATTCCATTTTGACCTAAGTTTGCTGGGAAAGAGCTTAAGTCGAGAATCGAATAGCCAGACCTTCTGGTTCGGCTCAAAGCTCTTGCGGAAAATCAATTGGTCATGTAGAGCTTTGGTCCGAGCTTTGTAGATCTTGGCATTCTCATATGCATCATTTCTAAGCTCCTCCAACTTAGATAGTTGGAGTTTCCTAGTCTTCTCGGCTAAACTCAGATCTAGATTGCACTGCTTGATTGCCCAGAATGCCCTATGTTCAATCTCTACAGGTAAATGGCACGCCTTTCCATACACCAGACGAAACGGAGACATGCCGATGGGCATTTTATACGCCGTATGGTAGGCCCAAAGAGCATCCTCAAGCTTTTGAGTCTAGTCTTTGGATCAGGCCTAACCATTTTTTGCAGAATATTCTTGATCTCCCGATTGGAGATCTTGGCCTATCCATTTGTCTGTGGATGGTAAGGTGTGGAGATTCGGTGATTAACCCCATATTTAGCCAGCAAATTACGGAACTAGGTATTAGTGAAATGAGTGCCACCATCACTGATGATGGCCCTCGGAATCCCGAACTTGCTGAAGATGTTCTTGACAAAATTGATGACCACCTTGTGGTCATTGGTTCAAGTGGGAATCGCCTCAATCCATTTGGACATGTAATCAACAACGACGAGAATGTACTGATGTCCAAATGAAGGAATAAAGGGTCCCATGAAATTGATGCCCTAAACGTCGAAGATTTTGACAGGAAGAATTGGGTTTAGGGGCATCATATCTCTCTAGTTATGCTCCCTAGTGCCTGGCATTGGGAATATGACCTTGAGAAATCCTAGGCATCCTTGAATAAAGATGACTAATAGAATCCAGATTGCAAAATTTTTGCAGCCGTCTTTTTCTCGGAGAAGTGTCCACCACACGCAGATGCATGGTAGACTCGAGTATACTGTTGAATTCGTTCCCCAGAACACATCGACGAATAATCTGATCAGAGTCGATGTGGTACAGTTTAGGGTCCTCCCAGAAGTAATATTTGGCCTCAGATTTGAGTCTATCCCATTGTTGCTTGGTCCAATCCTAGGGGATTTGACCAATGGCCAAATAGTTAACGATGTCAGCAAACCACGGGGTTTGGATGCTTGAAACTGTAAGCATGGTTTCGTACGGAAAAGTATCAGCAATCGGGATGTCCGAACGAGAAGAATCACTCAGAAGTCTCGACAAATGATCCGTCACCACATTCTATACCCCGGATTTATCCTTGATTTTAAGATCAAATTCTTGAAGCAGAAAAATCCAACGAATAAGCTGGGGTTTGGCATCCTTTTTAGCCAAGAGATGTCTCAAGGCCGAGTGGTTGGTATATATAATGACATGAGACCCTAAGAGATAAGCCCTGAATTTTTCCAAAGAAAATACTACGGCTAGTAATTCCTTCTTAGTAACAGTGTAATTTCTCTGGGCCTTGTCTAGAGTTTCACTAGCGTAGTACATGACAGAGGGCTTCCTATCACTTTCTGACCCAAAATAGCCCCGACTGCGTAATCAGAAGCGTCAGTCATGATCTCAAAAGGGGAAGTCCAAACCGGTGGTTGCAACACTGGAGCACAAGTGACTGTCGTTTTAAGAAAATTAAATGCCTTATGGCATGATTCGTCAAACTCAAACAACGTTTCTTTGGTGAGAAGATTTCTCAGAGGACAAGCAACCTTCGAAAAGTCCTTGATGAATATTCTGTAGAATCCCACATGGCCAAGAAATGATCGAATTTGTTTAATAGATGTAGGAGGAGGAAGTTTAGCGATAGCATCAACCTTAGCTTTATCCACTTCAATTCCTTGTTCAGAGATTACATGATCCATGATGATGCCTTCTTGTGTCATAAAATGACTCTTTTCCCAGCTAAGGACTAATCTTGTTTTGACGCATCGTTTAAGAATCATTTCAAGATTAGCTAAACAAGAGTCAAATGATTCTCCAAAAATAGAGAAATAATCCATGAAGACTTCCATAAGCTCTCCCACCATGTCAGAGAATATGGCCAGCATACATCTTTGAAAAGTCGCAGGTGCATTGCATAAACCGAATGGCATCCTACTGAAAGCAAAGGTTCCGTAGGGACAGATGAAAGTAGTTTTTTCCTGATCCTCAGGATGGATAGGAACTTGGTTGTATCCCGAGTAGCCATCAAGAAAATAGAAGTACTTCTGCCTAGCTAATCTTTCCAAGATTTGATCAATGAAAGATAGAGGGAAATGATCCTTTTTCGTGGCTGTGTTCAGCTTCCTGTAATCGATACAAATCCTCCAAGAAAAAGCTGAATGAGTTGTGACAGATTCTCCTTTCTCATTAGTCACAACGGTAATCCTGGCTTTCTTAGGAACAATCTGCTCATGATTTACCCAAGGACTATCAGAGATCGGACAAATGATTCCTGCATCAAGCCACTTAATAATCTCCTTCTTGACCACTTCTCGCATATTTGGATTTAATCTCCTCTGCATCTGGCGAGAAGGGAGGGATCCATCTTCCAAAAATATTCTATGATTGTAATAAGATGGCTCGATCCCCCTAAGGTCATGAATGGTCCAACCAATTGCCTCCTTGTGTTCCTTCAGGACCATAATCAGTTTAATCTCCTGCTTCTTTGTTAATTTAGCACTGATAATCACAGGGAGCGTCTTGTGTGGTCCTAAAAACTGATATTTCAGATTCTCAGGCAATGGTTTTAGTTCAAGCTAGGGTGGGCTGATGATTGAAGGTAAGGAAGATGCTGACGACTCATCAAGAGGAAGAGGTTGAGAGTGAACAAAATCAATAACCTCTTCAGAAGATGGCAGGTTTGCCATAGAGGGTTGCGGGTCCAATTCATTATCAAATGAGGAACTTTCAAATGCAGAAACCATCATACAAGTTTCAATATTCACATTATCGTCCTCAAGTTCCTCGATAAATCCGCAATCCTCAAATTTATTAATCGCCTTAAAAATATCCAATTTCATTCTTTGATCCCCAAAGGTGATTTCCATGCTACCGCTCTCACAGTTAATGTTGGCCTTAGCGGTAGCTAGGAATGGACACCCCAGAATTGTGGGCGTGTTCCTGAGATTTTCAGGTACATCTATGTCAAGGACAAGGAAATCTACAGGAAAATAGAAATCCTTAACCTTAACAATAACATCTTCAATAATGCCTCACGAATTTGTAACCGAACAGTCCGCTAACTGTAGCATTACTGAAGTCGGCCGAAGTTCACCTAATCCGAACTTCTCATAAAGAGAAGTTGGAATTAGGTTGATGGATGCACCTAGATCCAGCAGTGCTCTATTAAAAGTGTAATCTCCGATGACACAAGAAATCAACGGAGCACGTGGATCTCTCTTTTTCTGAGGGAGGTGATGCAGAATAACAGAACTAGCCTGCTCGGAGAGTACCACCTTCCTCGGAACAGATTCTCTCGACTTACGCTTTTGTATACATAAATCCTTTAAAAATCTCGCGTAAGTCGGTATATGCTTGATAGCGTCGAGGAGCAGGATATTGATCTCGACATTCTTGAAAATATTCAGAAGCTCCTCATTACTATCAACAGACTTCTTCCTTGATCTGATCAAGGCTTCAGGAAAAGGAACATGAGTTGGATTTTTGGAATTAGGTTCTTGAGCCTTGATTTCTTCTCCAGAGTTCTCCTTTCTCTCATCAGGTTCTTCAGGATTTGGTAAATCAAAACAGTGTGGTTGTGGATCCTGAGTTTGTTTACCACTCCTCAAGGTAACAGAATTTGCAGATGCATACGAGTTTGGGTCTTAGAGAGGGTTAGGAAAGATTGGAGGGGCTTCATTAGCCAAGAATCATTGATTTGCAGAAGAGGAAGAAGAGGAAGGACCCTGCTCAACCACCTGAGCATGTGCGTGTGGGTCCCTCTGATTTCCGTACCCATGGGCTTGGTTGCCCGGATTCAGGATATTTCGCGGGTTAGGTACGGGTTGGGATGGTAGAGATCCAAGTTGACGAGAGTTATCTATGAGCCCGGTTTGCAAGTTGTCTAGTGAGGTTTTCATTTGCTGCATGAGCTGGAGCATGGATCTTTGCATCTCTACCATTTGTCGGTTCAAATCAGCCTCCCCTACGGGTTGACGGGCATTCCAAGCTGGTTGATTGACCTAATTTGGGGGCAACTGAGTATAAACATGACCCTGACCTATCGGTCATTGCGGAGCATAGTTGCTGGGTCAGAATTGAGTCTGCTGCCTTGGGTTTTTCCAGGAGAATTTAGGGTGGTTTCTCCAACCTGGATTATAAGCGTTGGAGTAGGGGTTGGATCTGACATTCCCCTGTACATCACAAACATCCTCATAGGGTGAGGATGGAGAGAAAGAAAGGGAAGGATCAGAGAAACTGGGATCAAAGGCCTCAGTTTGGAACCCGTGGGGTTCCGAATAATGTTGGCTCACAGGTTGAGCCGCATCAAGTTGATTCACAAACTCCCGTCCAGAAGGAGCTCGCGACAAATGGAATCCCGAATTTTGGGATTGAGTGGATCGAGAGTTGTCCATTGAATATCCAGCCATCCACTCCTCCATTCTCTTAGCAACCAAGTCCACCTTATCAAGTTCATTATAAATCAATTCCATATCAAATGAATGAGAGTCATGGACTTCATTAACATTTGATCTGGGCTGCTGGGACCGGTTAAAAGTATCCATGGAGGCATGATTGATCGAATTCTTGCTCATTTCCTCAAACAAATCGTGCACGCTATCTGCGTCTTTGTTGAGGAAATTGCCTCAGCAAGAAGCGTCCACGTGATTTCTGAGTTGCTCAGTCAACTCGTGGTAGAAGATCTACACGAGTTGCCATTTCGGCACCTCGTGGTGTGGAGACCTCTGCAATAGGCCCTGGAATCGCTCCCAAGCCACATGAAACTGCTCCCCTGGCCGCTGAGTAAAGGTAGTGATTGCCCGTCTTAAAGCATTGGTACATTCGACAGGGAAGAATTTCTTCAGAAAGGCCTATTTCAACTCATTCCAAGTTGCAATTGGTCTTCCTATAGTCCTGTACCAATGAGCGACTTTATCCCTAAGAGAGTGGGGGAAGAGTCTCATGATCATTTGCTCCTCATTCATGTTTCGCGCCTTGGTGGTCTGGACCAAAGTTGTTAAGTCCTCCAAGTGCTGAAACGAGTCTTCAAAGCCAAGTCCATGAAAATGTTTGATTAAGCTTAACACCTACGGCTTGATTTCTACGTCTCCAGCAGGAATCTGGACGCCAGGACGTTCCCCATAATTTTAAGGATCATAAAAATCCTTCAAGGGCTGAGCACCTTGCATTCTCTGGAATCATTCTTGCATTCTCTACATTTGTTCCAGCTGCCTTTGAAATACCTCCTGTGGATCCTGAGGCAGAGGAGGCTGTTGATCGGCCATGGGATCGATTTGACCAAAATCCAATCTACACCTCCTAGAATACTCTAGTAGTCCTTCCAATCGGGGATTCAATGACCTTCTTCCCAGCATAAACTAGGAAAAGGTCGGAAGGACTGGGGATAAGAACCCTGCAGCACAACAAAACAAGCCTGTCCTTAAGTGAGGTAGCCTAAGGATCTACAGACTCCTAGAACCCGCCTTAAGATTATAAACGATTTACTCTACTTGTGTCTGCTCAATCCAACCAGTTAGAAGGAGGGACTGGGGAGAGGGTTCTTCCTTCGGCTTGCACCTCCGGTTCCTAGTGTACCCCCCAGCTGCGGTCGTTTGACACTACTCCCCTAGCTAGACATCAGATTAATCAGTACAAGTAGGTTAATCATAAACATTCTCAGACTAGGTCCCGAAGAGCGAATCAATCCTTAAGGCCAATGTCTACTCGATTTTATTGAGGCCTGAGATTGTAGTGCTTATGGAATGTGATGGGCCCTTAAAATGGGTTGTGCCCTTAATGATTGATTGAGTATATGTAAGTGCATGCACAACTAGGGTTTTCAAGCAAGATTATTTGTGATGAGTAAATTTTAATGTTTAAATCTTGCTTAAGTAGCATTTAGGGTTTAGAATTAGGTTGATTTCAATCAAGTTTGAGGCAAACCAGGTTTTCAAGCACGAGTAAAGATTGCTTTTCTTTAAAAATCAGAAATAAAGTGGAGCACCTGTTATGAACCTAGATTGAAAACCCTAAGAGGAAGCAACTTGGTGAGTTGATTTTAGGTTGAGTGGCATGGCTCAAACAACTCAAACAATTGGCCACAATTTCACCACTGGGTTAGGCACACAGAAATGATTAACCTAGAATGATTTCTACTCTTTTATGTGTTGATTTGTGTGTACTGGTTCCACAGATCAGAATCCAGTTGAGTAGAAGAAAATCAAGTAGGTTAAGTGCCTTGAATGTGGGTGTATGTTGTGTGTATGTTGAAAATGTTGAAAATTACCCCACAAAATTATCTTTTTATTTTTTTTATATAAGCGAGGGTGAAATGTGAGTGTGAGTGGAAATCCAAATAACAAAACTAATCCTAGGATTTATGCAAACACCTAGGTTAATTGGAATTTGAATTTAATGTGATGAAATGAAATCTATGGAAGGGGGAAGAATGGGGAGCACTTACAATCATCTTCAACTGCACTTTACTCCGATCTACCGCTTGACGATTCCCTGATAGAGGTATTTGCAAAACAATAGACACGAGAGAAAGCAAGTTAGAAAACAATAAAGTGCGTGAAATGTGGAAAGAAGATCGGAAAATCGTTGGCTCCCCAGTAACGATGCCAAAATGTTGATCGGCAGAGGACTACGCTATTGGAGTTGGTTTTGAAAACCTGTCGTTGTAGTTTGAATAGCGAAGAACTCGAGTTCAACAAATAAAATTTATACTGGAAAAGAAATCCCGGGTCGAACTCAGGGAGGCTACGTCGATCAAAATTTGCAATTATATATTTTTTTGTTTTTGTTTAAAGAGCGGAGTAATTACAATGCAATGGAATCAATATAAACAATCAACGAGAGAGAGAGAGAAAACATCCACTTGAAGTTGCAAAATGTTTGTACAACTAAGAAAGCGAGAAATTACACTAGAAAGCAGGAAGACTATTACAACTAGAAAGCAGGAAAATTCTACTCTAGAAAGTAGGAAAAAGGAATGGGAGAGAGAAGTTATCCTCCTCGATGATCACTTGGAGGGCGAGCTAGACGAGACAATGCTTGGAAGACGAGGAACGCAGCAGGAAGAAGGAGGTCAAAGCAGGAGGAACGAGAATGAGGCAACACGTCGTCGTTGTCACGGGATCCGCTTCTGGAATGGGGGCGAAAAATTGATTTTATCTCTTGAGAAGCATCCTAAGTGTGGGACAAGCTTCTCTTGAGCTTCAGAGAGGGAGAGAAGAGAAGGAAGGGATGAGAAATTTGTATGGAGGGGGTCTCCTTTTATAGTTGTAAGGAGTGGGGGCATTTTAGACATTTTAATTTGAAAATCTTTAATATAGGACCTTTAGTGATGAATAAATCCGTCACTAAAAGCTTGAACGTGGCCTTCATGTGCACGCACTACGCGCCTCCTCACCTCCGCGTCCTTCAACGCACACGCACGTCCGCGCGCTTACAGCCATCCGATTAAGAGATCGGACGGCTTAAAATCGCCTACGCTTGCGCCGCGCGCCTGCGTGTGATCATGCGTTAGCGCCGCGCGTCTGATCGCATGTGGGCACTATCACTCGCTCAGTGTCGCATGATCTTCATTGCACGGCTCCGCTCGCTTGCCCTCTCCTCGTGCCCGCTCTTCAATTTGAGGCGTTGCGGCTCGAATGCACGACCTCCTCTTCTCGCGAAGGCGCTCGACCAACGCACTGCGGGCAGCTTTGTGTCGCGCGGATGTTTTGAGAATGCGGGCCTGCAGTCGTTGGATGAGCATCCAACGACAAAGAAGTGTCGATCAGATGAAGAGGAAAGGTAGAGGTGGGTCCTTAGGGTCGGTTGGGCAGCTGAGATGGCACCATGTGGTGCCATCTTGACCGTCCATCTTCTGAGTATTGTAGATGGTGCCACGGGTGTCGGATTGGATCGATTTTCACACTGTTAGGCTGCGATCATCGATTCGAATCCATCCATGTGGTTGGATTTGTCATCTAAGGTGCGGATTAACACCATCTTAGCCCTTGATCTTTAGGGTTGCTCGATCTCTATCTGGTGCTACGGATGTTCGATGAGGGCGATCTTGGAGTCGAACTCCAATCGTCGCCTTGATCAGATCTGTACGGTTGGATCATCGATTCGAGGCCCCGATGGAAAGTTGCCTTGTCCTTGACCATAAAAAGGAGACAATTACTATACAACTTGATCTAAATGCATGATTATGCATGTTATGCACTATTTACAATGTGTGATGCTAATGTGACACTAAGAACATGCATTAATAGACATTTTAGGTTGATCAGATGTATGCACATTAGGTGCGCATGGAATACACTCCCAATTCAACATTGGGCTGCGAAGTGTCATTGTTGTTTGCTCAGTCGACAAATTTACCCGCTAGAATGCATCTAGCAGGACATCAATGCCTTGTTGTGTTGGCACCTCTCCTGAGTTAGAAATCAGGTGCACATTATACTAGAAGGCCTTAGTCTCTGACACTTGCACTTTCTTGATGGAAGTGGCTGTGGGTGCATAAGCACCAAGGTCAAGGATTTTAATGATAATAAAACATATGTGCATTATGTTGTCCATGAAGACTAATGTTGACGAGGCGAAATCATGTTTTTAAAAGATGTTCGTTGTAGTATAAATGAAATCACCGCGAAAACAAATAAGAATTTATAACTCGAAAACCAAGGTATCCGAGGTAGAACACAGGGAGCAGTTGGGTATTTAAAAACTTAATAGCACAACTCTTAATTTAATAAAAAGCAATAACCAATCCAATCAAAATTGAGAAATAATATCAATGTAGAAATAAGCTCAAAAATTGGACGTTTGATGAAATATCAGACATCTTAAAAGCTCTTGCTACAGTGCTTGATTTTTCCTTCTCTTTCTGATTTTTGCCTTCTCTTTCTCTCTTTCTCTGCGGCTATGCTTCTTTTGTCTTCAGTCCTCTTTCTTCTTTTCTTCTTTGTCTTTCCTTGTCTTTTTCTTCTTCTGTCTCTGCTTGGCCGCTCTTGCTTCTTTCTTTCTTCAGCCCTTTCCCTCTTTGGCTTCTTCTTCTTTCTTCTTCCTCTTCTTTCTTCTTCTGCAGCTAAGTCCCTCTTTAGCTTTGGCTTCCTTAGCCTTCAGCAGCTGCCTCCTTCTTCCTGTTTTGCACTTGGTCTTCTTCTTCTTCTTTCTTCTTCTGCCGCTCCTCTGCTACAGTGCTTCTCCTTTCTTCTTCTTTTTCCTTCCTTGCTGTGGCTAAGTCCTTCCTTCTTCAGCCTTTGTCTTCAGCCGCACCTTCTTCTTCCTTTACTTCTTTGCTGCGCCTCTTCCTTCCTTAGCTTCTTCTTCTTTCCTGCACAGCACAATGAAGCAAAACCTACCCCTACCCTCCCTCTCTCTCTATTTCTCTCTTAGGAATGCTCTCCCAGAGCTGGGTAATCAGGTCGGGTTTCGTGCACTCGGGTCCAGGTGCACCGGCGTGGTGTACTGCGCGAGGAGTGCTAGGTCTAGGTAATCGGGTCAGGTGCCAGGTCCGCGGGGGCAGGGGTCGCGGACGAGGCGTGAGTGAGGGCGAGGGACCTCACCCTGTGTTACTTGAGGCAACCAACCGAATGCACAAAATCATTATATGTCACACCGCTTACCCCTGAGTTTACGAGGACTAAATGTCCCACCCGCTTCTGCTGGTGCCTGCAGGAGGGAACTCCACTCAATTGGAGTAGCTGGGAGTCTCACGAAGTCCGCTCTCGAGTTGGATATGCTCGCACACTCAACACGTGTTGCTTGGAGCCCTTATGCCTCGAGTGCGTGGCCTGGAGCTTTGAGGCAAGCAAGCTTACTTCAGCGTTAATGATGGAAGGAGGCTCAGTCCTGCACGACACGAAGACGGCCTTGTGGCCCTGTCAAACAACAGGGAAAGCTTTGCCGTGTCATGGCGAAGGTGAGGCAGGGGTCGGCGAGGTGCAGAACGGTGTAGGCGTGCGTGCCTAGGTCGTTCTGTGACTGTGCGTGTGGGTTTGTTCGGTGGAAGTGTGGGGCATGTGTGGCGGTCAATGGAGGGGCGGAAAGTGATCAGTGGTTGATGGCAGAGGTGATGAGGTTGGTGGTGAGGCGTGTGGAGGTGTGGAGTGGTGGATGTGTCTCGCCGGAGGTCAGCCGGAGATGGAGAAGATGGAGGTGGACAGTAGCAGTCGAGGGGCGGTTTATGAAATTAAATGAGCGAAAATGAAGAGTGGGAGGAGAGAAACTTATCTGTGGGTATTGGGATGAAGGGGAGGCAAAGGAGACGAGCGGCGTGTATGTACCATCGTTGGGGAAGAAAGCCCTGAGGTGAGGATGACGGCGACGAGGAGAAGGTCGGAGAGGTGTGCGCTGGTGCGGCGCAACGCGAAGGAACGAGACGAAGCTAACCCTGCCACTGGTATGGTGGCAGAGCAACGAGAGGAGGGAGGAGAGATCGCCGGAGCTTGCGGGCGTTTGATCGGAGATGAGGAAGGAGGAAATTGAGAGGCTATTTGCGGCCAAATCAAGCTTGGAAGATGCGCAAAGGACCAGGGGTCCTTTTATAACTGCTGGCCGAGCCCTTTGTGCTTGGAAGGCAAGCCTTCCAGCGCAAAGGCCTCACCGGAGAAGGAAGGTGCGTAGGACACCCAAATCTCTCGAACGTTCGCATGAGAGATTGGGTGTAAATCTGATCTGGAGATCTCGTTCAGACGATGGAGAAATCCTCAGAGAATCTCCCTTCCAAATCTGGGAGGAGATCTCTGAGGATTTGAGGAGATATCATCCTCAAATCCTCGTCGGAGTGGGATTCCTCCGCTGTAATGGCAGAGGGACCTGAATGTAAGGGTGGCGAGGAAGTTAGGGGGCTCTGCGCAAGGGTTTTTCAAAAGTTAGGGGCCAGAATGTAATTAGGTGGACCATTTTACAAAGTAGGTCAAGATGACCTTCCCTTAGGCCCAAATTTTGGTAAAAACCTAATTTAGACCTAAAGAATCCAATGGTAAAGTTGGATTTTAGGTTTGACCGCGTTTGATTGGATATTTTGCATAAAAACCCAAATTAGGTTAAATACTGAGCTAGGACCCCAATCTAGGTCAAAATAGGTTCCAAAGGCCAAATTGAAGGTTCTAAACCCTAGGGGATATTTTTCCATGAATTTTATAGGGTTTAGTTAATTTTTACCCAGATCGAAACCTTGTTGAATTAAGCAGGTTTGTTTTAGGGTTACAGAATGTCATTTAATTCTTAAATCTCACATTAACCCTTTTCTGACTGAACCATCCCACTTTTCCTCTTATTAAGTCCAATTGACCTATGTTTAACCCCTGAGAAATCCCGTTGATGTACTGTAATGGTAAAATTACAGTTTTACCCTTTAGTTTATATTTCCTTCCCAGAACAGTAATCTCTTGAATTAGGCCTTCCTTTAGGTTATGTAGGAGCTTTTGTTTACTTTCTCAGGTCAGAATGAGATAATTTAGGGCTCATGATGAGGTTCTCATTGATGTAAACACATTTACACTACTTAAGATGTCTATTATGCATGTTCTTAAGCATAGGATTGCATTACATGCTATAAATATTGCATAACATGCATCATCTTGCATTTAGAGTAGTTTGAATAAAATGGAGGTTAATTGTCTCCTTTTATGTGCTTGGATAGGGCAAACTTTTTATCAGGGCCTCGAATCGAAGATCCAACCGTACAGATGTGATCAGGGCGACGATTGGAGTTCAACGACTCCAAGATCGCCCTAATCAGGCATTTGTAACATCAGATAGTGATCGGGGAACCATAGAAGATCAAGGGCCAAGATCGTGTAAATCTACACTTTAAATGACAAATTCGATCGCATGGATGGATTCGGATCGATGATCACAGCCTAACGACGCAAAAATCAAGTCAATCCGACACCCGTGGCACCGTCTACAACATCCAGAAGATGGACGGCCAAGATAGCGCCACGTGGCGCCATCTCAGCCGTCCAAGTAGTCCCCTGCATCGCCGCACCTTCTCTTCTTCAATCAGAGAGTCGCTTCTTCGCCGTTGGATCAAGATCCAACGGCTGTGGATGCGGTGCCCTGAATTCATCTGCGCGACCATCTGCGCTCCACAGTGTAGTGGGCGAGGGAGTTATCGCGAGCAGCGGACGCAAGTTCGAGCCGCAGCGAGCAGGCGAAGGGCGCGGGCGAGCGGGTGCAGGCGTGCGTCAGATCTTGATCGGGCGGCCGTCCACGCTCAATAGCATCGATGAACTATTGCACACCCGCGCCTCACGCGGCATTGCACGCGTTGGGGCGGGCACGCAGTGAGGCGGGCGAAGGCGCAATCTGGGCCGTCTGATCTCGTAATCGAACGGCTGTGGATGGCTGAACGTGCGGCGAGCATTAGGCGCGAGCAGACGAGTGGGCGTGTGCGTCCAACGCCCACTACGTCCACGTTGGGGCTTTAGCGACGGTTTTATCCGTCATTAAGGACCCCTTATTTAATGTTTTAAAGATGTAATGACCAATTTGCCCCCACTCCTTGCAACTATAAAAGGAGACCCTCTCCACATGAAATTCTCATCCCTTCCTTCTCTTCTCTACCTCTCCAAAGCTCAAGAGAAGCTTGTCCCACACCCGGGATTCTCCTCACGAGATAAAGTCCAAATTTTCGTCCCAATTTGGAAGTGGATCCCACGACGACGACGACGTGCTGCTCCGTTCCCGTTCTTCTGCTCTGTCCTCCTTCGTCCTGCTCCATCCTCCTTCGTCCAGGAGTCGTCCCATCCGACTCATCCTCCAAGCAATCGTTGAGGAGGATAACTTCTCTCTCCCATTCTTCTTTATAGCTTTTCTAGTGTAAAATTTTCCTGCTTTCTAGTGTAACTGATTTCCCGCTTTCTAGTATAATTCTTATTTGGTTTGATTGTATAAACATTTTGAAATATTGAATGCATGTTCTCTCTCTCTCTCTCTTCCTTTTAGTCTGATAGCTTCATTGTAATTACATCGCCTCGCTTTTTAAGAAAAATTCTAAAAAAATATAATTACGAATAAAGATCGACGTAGCCTCCCTGTGTTTGACCCGGAATTTTAATTTCGGTATAAATTTTATTTGTTGAACACGAATTCTTCGCTTTCAAGCTACACCGACAAGGTTTTAAAACCAAACATGTTAGCGTAGCAATTCGAACGTTTAACACTCATCAACTAACATTTCAGGTTAAAGAAAATTGGACACTTAAATAAGATGGACTATGCTTGGAGCTAATGCAAGCTACATAGCTCAAGGGTGCTGTTATAAGCAAAGACTCCAAAGAAGGATCTTGAGTAGCTAAGAAGATAAAGCTTGAAGAGCAATGAAAGAAGGAGCTTTTGTGTTTAAATTTGTTATAATAGTTGATGTAATCTTTGTGTTTTATTTTATTTTGTAGACTAAATGTTAAAGAGTCCTAAAGGCAAAAGATCCTTTGCCGTTGGACTGCATAGGGAACCGAAACCCTCACTCAAAACATAATAAAATCCCATGCAAGCATAGTAATTAGTTGACCAATCCATCAGTCAATTGACCAATTCATTTATAGCCAGCCAACCAAATGCTTAATCAACCATCTAGCTCCTTAGTAGGGTGCCAACCAGGCATCGAACAATTGGGTGAATGTTGGGTTGTTTAATGTTCAAAAACCTTGGAAATGACAACCATTAATTACCCTAATCACTTTGACTAATCACCCTCAAGCCTTCACTAGGGTGTCACTGGTGGTCGACTAGCCCTTCACAAGCCAGTCACTTAATACTATAAAACTGACGACCAATAGCCAAGACCAGAAACTCCAGAACCAAAAGCCCTTAGTAGCCAGTTGACTAGCAGTTGACTTGCCAACACAATGTTGGATGACCATAGATTGACCAACCAATGAACATCTCTTTTGACCCATTGACTCCATTCTAGCCTAGTGACTAAAACTTAGTTTTGGTCGACCAACTCAGTTATAGGGTGCGAACCAGGCATCGACTAGTTTGTATTGACTTTTGAGTTTGTTGAAATTTCTAAAAATATGATTGAACTTTTGTGCTGCCCTTTAATTCTCAATAACCATATCTTATTCCAAAGCTTATCTAGAGTGTTCTAAACACCTCTATAAATACCTTATAAGATTTCCCTTGTCAATACATAAGAGAATACTTCCAATACCTTACATTACATTAAGAACTTTTTTATGCTCTCATAGATTCGATCAATAGCAACCAACATTGTGCTCAAGCTCTTTGCACCTCTCCACATCAACTCTAAAGAGCAATCCAAATCTTTTCTTGGATTTCCATCTCTCTATACCATTCAGGGAAGTAGTTTAATTCCTATAGAAGAAAACTATGTAAATTATACTTGGGCTCTATAGGATTTTGTATTTTCTTTTATTTCTTGTAAGGGTATTCAGGTTGTGGATTCCTATTTCCCTTGGAGATGAGATACTCTTCAATAAGGATTGGAGGGGTTATGTTTGAGGTTGTGCCACTGTGGTGACTCGACACCTTATAGTATTAGGTCATGGATTCCAAACTTGGATAATCATTATCCAACACGTAAACATGAGAAGCATATCTACAATCAAATGAATAACTAACTAAAGCATAAATACAGAAACTAAATATAAAACGTCAAGTCTAGATCCATATCCAAACATAGAATAAAAGCAAACCCAGAACAATCTACTAGTCTGTTACAATATGAAGAAAACAGGAAAAGAAAAACTTCTATTACTATGGGGGAGCGATAAATAATTGAAAATGCACAAATCACTACTCCACACCCTACTCCAAAAGCCCTCCGATCGTGTACTTGGGATGGTTTACCTGTGTCTAAAGTTAGGCTAATGAGAAAACTCCCAGTAGAACGTATCTAAAGTCTAAGCAATTGATTATAAGCAACAAGAATAGGCATCAATATAAATGATAGGAAAGGCTGGGGATAACAGAAGAATGGTAAAACTAAAAGTAGTAGACTAACAGGAATGATGGTATGGTTTAATTAACTATTTAGAGTATAGTAGCATGAATTAGTGAACATTTAAAAGCATGAGTTTATTTATTATTTTATCAATTATCTAGCATCTCATTCAGTGATAAATCTGAATTATAGATTTAGACTCGTGTCTGCCCATAAGGCCCCCAAATTAAACTCAATAGGGGTCAGTGGTGTCTTGCTTGCCTTGAGGGCCCACGGCGTAGGATGCGATCAGTGTACAACCTTAAAAACAAATTTGGGGGTAGCTATATTGCAGGCGTAAGGTGTTATTTGCCTTGGATAGCTCTTCTCCCTATGACACTAATGGACAGAACACTCAATGCACGGTACAAACAAGAACCCTGAGGTCGTACCCAACTCGGATATAAGTCTAAGTTGTAGGGAGGCATGCTACTCCCTCGCCATGGACAATCATTGAGAACAGTGACCTCAACAAATTTTTATTCATCGTCAATTCCCATCAATTTCCATATATTCTTTTACATAATTATTAAGGATTCATTTATAGCACAATTCTCTCACTATCTTTTTATTTTTACAGGTTTCAATTTCTTGTTACATAAGGATCAACTCACATTCTTTATCAAATAGCCATTTAACTTTGCAATTTTGGATTTCTATTAGTGGTCCCTTACCAATTATTAATTAAGGATTCCAATGATATAAATTTCACAATTACCTAAGTTTGTTTGATACATGTAATAACAAAGGCTCTTTATCTAATTAAGGATTCCAAGAGTATACAAACATAACATTAATTCCAAAAAATCATCAACTATTCATTTGTAAACAATGATTAAACTTCAAAATTTCTTATTAAACCTAGGGATTAAAGTTTGGCAATCCAAAGGGGATAACATGCATTAGTATGTAGGTAATGGCTTAAAAGATAGTTGATAGGTTATTCAGAAAACACAAACATGTCCTAGACGTGCAATTTCAAAAAAATTTTTACAAACAAACAAACGTATCAAGAGGCGGCATTCTATCTTACGTGCGTGCAAGCACACACACATGATCTTCTATCATATGATTTCGTGCGAATGTGACCTCTAATTGGCACCTCAAAAACTAGAGCAGAACTTACCCAAATTGACCATATGGATGTGTCTGGAACACTTACAAAACTCAAGATCGGGTCTTCGATTACCGGATTCCTATCTTGGATGGCCTCGATCTATGCAAAATAAGCGTAATCATCAGATCTAACTAAGAAATTTATTCCTTACAGGGATCGAATTGAAAATAGTCAAAACTTAAAACTTTTAGATGTAATTTGTCTTTCTTTTTAATCCTCCTTCTTATTCACTCTTTCTTCCCTTTATGCACATGTAGAACGCATGCTTGTACATATAGGGCTTTACACCGGTGGCTCCTCGTTAGATCTCTACCTGTCCGATCTCCCTCTAACTGTTCGCCAGCCATGGGGAGCTCCCCTACCGACCTCCTCCTCTCCTCTCGTCCCATCGATCTCCCCCCTTCTTCTCTTCTTCTTCCCTTGCACCTATACATGTAGGTGTATGCAAGGGAGGACCCTTTCCATTGCTAATTCTCCATCCATTCGCGACTCCTTCGATTATCTACCATCACTGGCAGCCATTGCCACTGTCTTCCCCACCCCTCCTTCATTGATCCTTCTTCCTCTATCTCTCTCTTCCTCTTATTTCTCTTTCTCTGAACCTTCTCCATGCACATACGAAAAGGAAAGAGAGGACTTATTGTCGTCGTTCGCACAGTGGTAGTGCATCACTGCCACCCATTCCGGTTGCTCACCTCAACTTGTCTCTCTCTCATTCTCCCTCCATCCCTCCCTCTCATTCTCTCTCTTTTTCTCTCATGCATATGTAGAGAACGGGGAGGGAAGGAAGGGGTGGTGACAGTGATTTATGTGGGAGAGGGTTTACGTGTGTTTTATAGGTAGGTGGGAAAAGAGGAAACGTGGGGGAGGGGTAGGTGTGATTAGAAGAGGGTTTAGGATTCATAGGATTCTTTCTTTCTTTCTCTTTTTTTCAACTTTCCATAACTATGAGCACTCTCGTAACTAGATCAAACGAACTCCGATTCCCACGAAGCACATATCGTTGGAATCGTTATGAGATAAGGAAACTAATAAAATTTATGGATTTCAAAATGGAGGTCATTTCTATAGTATGGTTCCTAATGCAGATTACACATGGGTTTACGTGTGTTTTGCATATCCGGGGTCTTATCCTTGTGATGGGAACACCATCATCCTCTATATCTAGTCTAATTTGACCAAGTTTTGATGTTAAATTTACCTCATTAATCATTGAACTGGTATAATTCATTCTGGCCACATTAAGAGGAATTGAATTAAAATTGGTTAATTCTATTGTTTTAATAGACAAATACAACTGCAGAATAACTAAGGGGTAAACTTATGTCTAATTGAAGGTTAATTGAGCTAAGAATTCAAATAAGTGAGCTTACTTGAATTGATTTAGGGTTTATAAAGGCTAATTCATTTTTAAAAAATCTTAATTTCAGTCCACTTTAATTCTAGGGGTTATAATGGAAATAAATGTAATCTAAATATTTTAAAAATCATTAAAAAATATTCTATAATATTTATAACAATCAATTTGACAAAATGAACATATTTTGATTGAAAATGAAAATTAAGGCGAATATTTAATACATTTTGGATTAAAATGTAACTTGACCAAGAAAATTTCATCAAAACCCAAAATTTAAGTCTCCAATGGATTCCTTGGGTTCAAATTAAGTTACCATAAAAATTTGAGATTAATTAGACTTTATCTTAACCTACTTTGCAAAATGGGCCTCAACTTTTGAATTCCTTTTAATTTGGTCCAATATCATCTCATTTAGGTCCCTTACTCATGTCATGATGATGCCAGCTGTCTTCTACCTCCAGCAAAGCTAAAGAAGTTTCACCAGGGAACATTATGGAGCGATTGCTCCCAATCTACGTGATCAAATCCCACCAAATTTGGTGGGATTGATCCTCTTTCATTCCCACACATGTTGACATAATTCCCAGCTCGAGATTCCATCTCAAGAGCTCAGAATTGTTAGCCAAAGATTGTGAAAAATCTTGCCTAAAACCAACTATTTCAGGCCAATTTCTCGCCTCAATTGATGCATCTTCGCATCTATAAAAACTCAACGTACATCTCTGACCATTTTTGTGCGAATTTGGATGTGAATACTTCTTCCTTCTCTTCCACCGGCCACCTCCATTGAAGCACTGTTGGAGCTCCACCACCTCCTTTGTCCGTTGCTCTTCCTCAGAAATTGGAAGAGGGCTTCTCTTCCTCTTCATCGAGTGAAGCTTCATGCAAAGCTTCGGCTTCCAACACCTTCTCGTTCGCTACAATTTCTCATCCCAAACCTCATTATCGTCCCTTCTTCATCAAGTAGACTTGTTCCTCCTCTTATCCAATTAGGTTAAGGCTTTTCTTAGCCTTGATCCCAATTAGGTTTCTATAGTGTTAGAGCTCCATCCATCCTCTCCTCTTGCTTCCCTATCGCTACCACCATTATCGGTGGAGGAGCCTTTTAGAGAAGCTCAACCACACTTCCTTACCCTCAATTTCTAGAGGGCTTAGCTCCAGCGTGGCTCACCGAAACTTCCCAACCATCTAATTGAGGCTGCAAGGCCGTGTTTTTGTGTAGAAGACATCGTTGGCATCTACGCCTTCGTCGCTGTCGACTGCTGCCGTCGATGCCCCCTTTCACTGATTGTTGCCGCCACTAAGTCGACGGCCACCCGGCGAGCTTACTTTACCTTTTGCTGGCTGATAAACACCAATTTTGCATGCATGTTAGGCTTATTTTGGGGCTTATCCCTAGTACATTATTGCATAAATCATCTTGCATCACGGCAATTTAGAAATAATATGCCAAGCTAGCCCATGCTTAAATTTTGATATAAATGGTACCTTGATAATCTTTTGTTAGCATGTGCAACAACCCATAGGTACCCATTCTGGAAGGAGCAACTTGAGGAGCTACATAAATGAAGTCATGTTACATGTGGATGATCAATTAAATGAGCTTAGATTAAAATTATTCCAAGCAACTGATTTGTTGAAATTAAAGCCAAGAGGTGCGTAGGAAAGTCAAGAAATTAAAGAGGGATGCACCTTTTCAAGGGATGCTATTGCCTTCCCAAGGAAGCCAACCCTTGGAAGCTTCCTTGGGAAGCAAAAAGCCACCTTTGTAGCTAGCCACCACTTTTGAAAAGGGAACCAAAAATTGGCTCCAAAAATGGCTCCCTTTGGATTTTGAAATTATGACTTTTAGGCTCCCTTGTCACTCTCTTTATCAAGGGACCTAAGGCACCTTGAGGAGATATCTTTTGGAGGGGGAGAATTGAGAGAAGCCACCACCACATCCACCACCATTCACGCCACCTCAAGGAGTAAGGAGAGAAGAAGGTTCACGGGGGTCAACCACCACCACCCCTTGGAGCCCTTCTACCTCTTCTTCCTCATGCCAAGTTGGAGAAGGAATCACCGTCGAATTCAGCCATATCACCTCCACGCCATCCTCTTTCTCTTTCCTTCCTCATGTTTTTCTCTTAGTTGGTAACTTGTAGTTGTAGTTTACCTTGACCTTGAATTGTTGTAAGAACTTGTTTCGTAGTATTAATCTTATTATTGCATTTGCTTCCTTGGCTTTCCTTTTTTGTTGCATCACCCTTGATTCCTCAGGCACACCCGTGTCTAAGGGAGCTCAAGGGCATGCCATGTTTGTCATTAGTTAGTATGTGTGCAAGTAAGTAGGTGCTTCACATTATCTTTACTTGCTTTACTTTCTTATATAAAAAATAAGAAAAAAATCACACAACCAAAAAATACAAAAAAAAAAACATAAAATAGCAAGTCTTAGGTTGAGCTTGGTGGAACTTTTTTGCCTCCTTGGACGATCCTAGATACTCCACTATCTAGGAATATAAATTTTAAAAGCAAATGGCTCAATCGTGTTGCAATGATTTATCTTCATCTTTTATGAAACCGCATTCAAATCTTAGCACTTTTTGGTGCCGTTGACAAGGAGGCATGGCTCTATTCATTACTCTTCTTTCTTAGCCTTGTCACTCATAAACTTTTTTCTCTTAGTTGGTGCCAAAGGAGCAAAGGAAGCACAAGAGAAGACCGTCATCATCCTGAAGATTTGATACCTTGTCTTCCCACAGTCTAAAGGTAAACTCTCATCCATGGACTAAGGAAAACACTTTAAAAAAAATACCAAAAAAATTTCAAAATAAAAAATTAAAGAAAAACTTGTGAGTGGTGGTGCTTAAAAAGTACCTCTCTTGTGTTTGTTGAAGCAAACACCACCACTAGGTTCTCAACCTGTCAATTTCGCAACTCTATTTTCTAGACTTGGTTTGAGCACATGATTATAGGAACCTTAAGACCTCTAAAAATTATGAAGAAAATCTCAAAGGTTCCCCTTCTAGTGGGAGAACTCCACCTAAAATTTCATAGCCAAACTATTTGTAGTTTGGCTATGAGAAATTCTCTACTAGAAGTGTGCAAGGTAATCCTGATTTCTGGAGACCCGTAGGTTGTTGCTATTTCCACGAACTCCACGCAGCTTGGATTTGTGTAATCTTTATATTTTTGGAAATTTCCTAAAGTGCTCTACACTTCTTTTGAAGATCACTTTTGCATTTGAAAAGGATAAGTGCATGTTCTGACTTAATTTCGAAACTCGCGTGTTGTTCTAGAGGTTCTGGACAGAGTGACCCTCTCTTGAAAAAACATGAATTTGGGTGACCTATCATCCTCGAAAATTCTGAAATTGGTTTTGTTGGAAAGCTCATTCAATTTTGGTTTGTTTGGGTCATTGCTTTCTCTTTTTGATCCCCAAGACATACACTTATAGTAAAATCAACTCATAATAGACTAGAAGTTGCCTGCTAGGATACACATTTGGCCTGAAAGGGAATTGAAACCAACTCATTGTGTGCCAAACCTATTGCCTTGATTGCAATTCATAACAAGTGTAATCCTAAAACCTATTAAGCAAGGATCAAACCTTAAAGACGATCATTTAAATCTTGCTTGTTCAACCACCTGTCTTGGCATTGGGTAGATCTCGCCCAATTTCTGCACACATTGTAAAATCAATATGAAGGGCAATAGACCCCCCTAACTCCCATCATCTACCATGCACACACCGTCCTAAGACTAATTCAAAAAATGGTAGCAACGTGACTCTAAGGATAGGACTGAGTTTAGGCGTGGGTGAGTGGATTGAGTAGGTTTAGAAGAAATCATCTTCTCTTTGGTAGCTCAGTGTTAGGCTAAGTGGGTAGTGCCAAACAGTCAGAGTAGGTTTACACAAGCACTTGAAAGGGACGAGCTTGGGCCTTCCTCCCTCACTTATGACAGCTTGAGCCTCCAAAGAGCCAGTGATCACTTCGACACTTACTTCCTCCACTCATTCCAAGTCTTAGCACTAAGGTGACATTGTAGGGTAGAGTGTTTGTTCGCTTGCTTGTCACACCTTCTCTCCCCTCATTCTCTTTGCATCCCCAGACTCTTCTGTTGTTGTATGCATGGTTGCCAGTCACAATACCCACGTTATGGTCCAAAATTAGTTCTACCACTCAACGACAGATTGATTTCACTAATTGCGACCCACCGTATCTGGACTTTACCTTTGATCTAGTATTTCCTGATCCCGAACCTGACCCTAGCCAAGACCCAGAAAAAATGGCAAACTCTTCCCAACAACATTAGATGGAGAACCACCTAGAGGACTCCATTGATGGGAACACCATCATGAGCCATAACTAGCTCATTTTTGATCTGATTAAGTCATTAAATGCTCCTACATAATCGTCAAAGAACCCTAAGTCACTGCATAATCATTTTGAGAGAGACAAGAAACTAGGGTTAAAATTGCAATTTTACCATCATATCATGAATGCAGAATAAACACAGGTTTTCTTAGGGGTTAATTAAGGGTCAAATGGTCCTAAAAGGCTAACAAGTGGGTTAGAACAGACAGAAAAGGATTTTTGCGTGTTTTGAGAATTAAATGACTTCTAAAACCCTAAAAACAGACCTGCTTAATTAACAGAGGTTCTGGCTAGGATAAAATTCACCTAAACCCTTTACAAATCATATAAAAATATTCTCTAGGGTTTGGTATCTTCAATTTGACCATTAGAACTCATCTTGACCTAAAATAGAGTCTTAGATAGATAGTTGCCCTAATTTGGGTTTTTGTGCAATTTTCTAATCAAACATGGCCAAAACCAAAATTCAACTTCACCATCAAATTTCTTGAGTCAAAATTAGGTTTTTACCAAAATTTTGACCCAATCTGAGATCATCTTGACCTAGTTTGCAATTTGGTCCTGTTTGACCTTTTGTTTCACAACCATGCCCTTAACCTTCAAAATTCCTTACAAGCAGCCCCCCAACTTCTTCATCATATTTGCAAAAAGGTCCCTAGTGCCATTAAAGGCAACCCTGAGCTTCACCATTGAGATTGAGCGAGAATTTCTCGCTCGATTCTCAATCAATTAGTCCCAAAATAGATATTCAGATTCTTAACGAAGTTGCCTTCCATTTGAGCCGCATCTTGGGCTCCAAGTCTTGCCCAAAGTGCCATGCGAATCAATTGAAATTTGAGTTTCTATCTCCGGTGAAGCTTTCCAAGCTTGAGAGCATGATTCTCAAGCTCCATTCACCTTCTGATGACCTATAAAAGAACCCTCGGGGTGCAACGGACTTCCCACGCTCGAATTCGATCGGAATAGCCCCTAATTCTTCTGTCCTCCTCCAGTTGAAGTGCTCCTCGACATTCGGCGACCTGCTCCATCTCCATTCCTCATTCGTTTGCAATACCAGTGATAGATTTATCCTTCCCTCTCTCCTCCGCATCGCGCAGTATCAGCCGGCGCCTCTATCTTCCTCGTCCTCGTCGTCCAACCCCTATCGGAGTTCCTTCCTTCTCCGGAGCTGGCCATACCACAACCGGCGCCATCTCCGCTCCCCGTCATTTGCTACCCCTCTCAATCAAATCCTCAGCTTTTGCTCATCACATCAGCATCTCTAACATATCATTTCGACCCCACCGACGCCCTCTGCGATTTCGTCTTCCATCTCGCTGGCATACCTTCGGCGAGCGCTAGTGGCCATCACAGACCACCTACGACGCCGCTTCCACGCTCCACACCTCTGCCTTGACTTCAGGAGTAAAATCCCTAACTTTGTTAGGACAATTGCCTTTCCGAACTCCCCGCCGAAGAAACCCACATCCGGCCACCCTCCACGAGGTCGACAGGCCTCTTCACACACACTCACACCACGCCACCACCACCGTTGAACTCGTCGTGCTCCGACGATCGTTCCTGAGCTTTCTGATGCAGCCGAAAGGCTTTATTATTGTTTTCAGGTGCCATGCTTCTCCACCATTAATGACACTCTCCACGAAGCTCCTGGCTGTGTTCTTGAGGTCTTCGCTCCAGGCTATAGCTCCAGGTCGGCGCATAAGTCATCCAGGATTACACCCAGGTCTCCAATTGGGTGAAACCCCATCGACATCTATTGCAATTAGACGAGGAACCACCTACAACACTCGCGCTAAACTCTCGGTGGGATAGTCCCACATTGGAAAGCGTCAACGTTCTCAAGCGGCATAAATTGAATTTGTGTCTAGGCCTTATTGCCTCCGACACAAGGGGTGAGGTCCCTCACACCCCTCACTCTGCCTCGCCCGTGACACTGCTCTCGCAGGCCTGGCGCATATCTGACTACCTGCCTACACTATCTACTCCTCGCTCACCACCCACTGCCGGTGAGCCCAAACCCAAGCTCTCGGTCCGATTACCTATATACCCGGTACTATTGAAGGCTCTAGGAGAGCGTGACCTAAGGAAAGAAAGAGAGGAGAGCGTGCGGGGGTTAGGGGGGTTTTGCTCCCTGGAGAAGTTGGCTAAACACTTAGCCAAATTTGAGACCCCTTCACACTCTACGTGAAGAAGAGAAGCAGGGAAGAAAAAGAAGGTAAGCAGAGAAAGAAAGGAAAAGAAGAAGAGCCACAGAAGAAGAAGAGAGATAAGCACAGAGAAAGAGAAGAAGAAGCAAATCAGAATAGAGATCACTGTTCATTAGACGTTTAAGACGTCTGATCATTCAATCAGATGACTGATTTGAGTTTATTTCTACATAGTTATTGAGTTCCACTTGCTATTATTGTAGGGAGTAATTGGTGATTCAAATCACCATTTTATTCCATTCTTTTTGCAATTTGATACTTGATATTATTGCCACATTATTCTGAATCAATTTATGATCATAATTTCTTATCTTTGTTATTTAAATTGCAATCTTGAGAATCGATTTCCTACTTGCTCCCAGCGAACGACCTTAGACTTTTCGAGTATAAATTTTATCTGTTTTCACGAGATTTCGACTATACTGCAATGTAGCAATTTAAAACCTGATTTCAAGCGACCAACACCCATTGACCCGAACCCTTTCCAGAATCCTTCTAGACCCCCCTCAGTTGACACCCGCGGGAACTAAAACCCAGAGAATCTTGATGCATCATGATGACCCCCTGATTTCAACCTTGATGCCTATAGACAAAATTCCATGTACAACCAAGTCGGGATTGTAAATGGAAGCTACCAGATCAATCAATAACTCGACTTAGGTCAACATACCAATAGGCTTGACTAAGGGGACCAACATCAAGGGCCACCTCCCAATGGGGGAGGCCAACAAGACTTTGCCCAAGCTCAGGCCCATTTTGCCTAGCAAATTGACCAGATGGTCCAAATGTAGAACCGACTTTTCCAACAAGTACATGGGCAATGCAACCAACCGCCTCCTCCTCCACCTTCTTTTGTTCATGAGGAGGATGAACCATAGAGGACCTTGAGGGATTTCTATGATCCCTCTAACTACCAAGAACGACTTGGGGTACATATTCCAATTATTGACTTTGAAGTTAAACCCTAAATCTTGAGCCTTCTACCACAATTTTACAGGCGAACCTAAGATGGCACCTTCCAACAATTGGAATAGCTGACCTTAGTAACCCAGACTACTTGAGTGCGGAATGTGCCCATTGAACTTTGGCTCATGAGAATTTTCCCGCACTCCCTGAAAGACTGAGCCACCCAATGGTTCCACACGATTGGCCAGCCCATCAACACCTGCACTCAACTGAAGAGTGCCTTCCTTAAGAAATTCTTTCCCATTGGCCGAACTAATGCCTTGAGGAGGACCATCACTACCTTTGCACAGAAACCTGGGGAGCCCATTCATGAAGCATGGGAGAGTTTCCAAGAGCTCCTTAGGAAATGCCCACACCATGAAGTATCGAAGTGGCAATTAGTACAAACGTTTTATCATGGATTAGATGGCCAACTATGAAACTATGTTGACGCATCATGCTGGGGCAATTTCCTAAATTGTGACCCTGACAATGCCTATGACCTATTTGAAGAGATGAGCGAAAACTCACTCAATCTCGCATCCATGGACACCTTCGGCCGATCCTCAAACTCGCAGGTTGGAGTCCATGAGTTATCTACCTCTTCTTCTGGACAGTCATTAGGCCAGTATGACATGGAGCTCATTTGTAAAAAATTGGACCAAGTGGATCTCGTGAATGAGCTTCTTACCAAACAAAATACTCCCCATCAAGCTTAGCAGACTCAAAATTCCCGCCCTAGCAACTATATTTTGGAGAGACCTCAGTTTGCTCTTCGCACACACTCAGGATGGGAACAGGTGCACCAACTTGATCAGACACCCACTGAACATCTCACTAGCTATTACACCCCTCCTGGACCTTCTTATGTGGACTTTGATTCTCAAAACTCTTACCAATCCACTGAAAACCTTTGTTATGCCAATACCTACAAACCTGGCTAGAGGAATCACCTAGGGTTTTCTTAGAGGAACCAAGACTAACAGCAAATGCCCCAACACCAAAAACCACACAAGGGGACTTATCATGGGAGTTTTGGACAACAAGGATTGTCCTACTCTCAGTCAGACCCCTAGAATGATTTAATGCAAAAGATGATTGAGACCCAAAATCTTATGCTCCAGACCATGTAGCAAGGGATGGACCAGTTGTCCCAAGCTACACAAGGTTTGCGGGTTCAAGGAGGACCCATAGCTGATCAAAGACAACTAGGAGCTCTTCCACCTCAACTTGTACCCAATCCAAGAAATCAAAGACCTCCTCCCCAAACTGCACCTCAGTACTCACCTGGCTTCCTTGTTAATCAAGGACAAAACCCCCAACCCAATGGAAATAATGCTATAGACCACGCTGTGACTTTGAGAAGTGGTCGGCCTACCTAGGACCCAGGGCCCTCAACCTCCCAACCCAACACTAAACCTGAACCTGAGATCCTGGAGGATGACCAGGTTGGGCCTGAATTTGATTTGACCAATAAGAGCAAGAACCCAATTCCTTACCCCGAGGCCCTTAATAGACTAAGAAGCCCAAGAAGAAAGCTGAACCTTCATCTAAGGAGTTATTGGAACTCTTTGGGCAAGTCCACATTAACATCCCTCTCTTTGATGCTGTGCAACACATTCTCACATATGCAAGGTTCCTTAAGGAGCTTTGCACTCCTAAGTGTCAAGAAAGGAGTCCCAAGAGAGTGGTCCTTTTAGAAAAAGCAAGCTTGATCATTTTGAGCAGGCTACCCCTGAAGAGAAAGGATGCAGGCACACCTTTGATCTCATGTGTCATTGGAGACACATCTTTTGATCACACTCTCCTTGACCTGGGAGCCTCTTGTTGGTGCAAGGGTACCACGATCGTTTATTTTGATGATAACAAAATACTTGTCATTTAACATTTACTTTTGAGTCTAAGTTTTCAGGTCAATTGCAAATGGATACAAGTGTGAAGAGCTCGCATCCATGGCGGATTGGAGGAGCTTGACGAAGAAGAAGGAGCCTTCACTTGGAGCGAAAGCTTGAAGAAGGAAGGAGATGAAGAATAGGGTAGATAGATTCCTTTTTCATGTATTTCTTTTGTTGTTTCTTTTGCTCTTTATTTCTATCTTAGAATATTAGTTAAAGAGCCTCAAAGTTACCTAACAGTAGTCTGAGGAACACTTGCACAATTCTAGGATACTTAGGTTTCTCGTAGAGGACTTAGAAAACTAAAATAGGCTTCAGACAGCCTATTAAGACGTCTAATACTAAAATCAGACATCTGATAGTGAACTTCAAGATGTCTGTTTTTCAACGCTTGATCGGGTTTTAAGTAAGTTGCATTGTAGTACATTCGATCAAGCGTTATTAATAAGTAAGAAGTTTTTATTACTCGAATGTTGAGTCTGAGGTTGAACATTAGGAGCAAATGGAATTTATTCACTAATCTCAATCAATGTAATTTGAACACTTAAATCTACTCAACATCTAATTCATAATATAATGCAGAAGTTTATGCATTAAAATGTAGCAAAGTAGAAGGGAAATTGAGAGGAATAGGAAAAAGGTTGATTCTTCTTGGCTTGTTCTTTAGCTTCTTCTTTTCTTTCTTTCCTTCTTCTTCTTTGGCTCTCCTCTTTCTTCTTTCTTTTCTTCTTCTTTAGTCTTCTCTCCTTTAGCTTTGGCTCTTTCTTCTTTTCTCTGACTTTCCTCTGCGTGCTTGCCTTAGCTTCTCTTTCTTTTCCTCTCTGACTTTGGTTTTTGGCTTCTTCTTCTTTGCTGCCTTCTCCTTCCTTCTTCTTTAATTTAGCTTTGGCTCTTCTTTCTTTTCTTCTTCCTTTCCGCTGTCTTAGCCTTTTCTTCAGCTGCACCTTCCCTACTACAGTGCCTTTTCTTTCCCTTGGCCTTGGCTTTTGCTTCAGCTTCCTCAACTTCTACCTTCACCCTTAGATTTTCTTCTTTCTCTTTCTTCTTCAACCACGCCTCTTCCTTCCTTCTTCTTCCTTAGCTTCTTGCTTCAGCCTTGTGCTTTCCTTGCCTTAGCTCCTCTTCCTTCTCCTTCTTTCTCTGCAGCTGCACCTTCCTCTTCCTTTCTTCTTTTCCTTGCGTATGCACACGAGTGCAAAACCTATCCCCTACCCTCCCCACATACATTCTTTATCTCTCTCTTGGGTTTGCTCTCCCAGAGCCAGTTGGGTAATCGGGTCAGGTTATGCGCACCTGGGTCCAGGCGCACCAGTGTGAGTGGTGCGTGAGGAGTGCTGGGTTAAATGGGTCGGTCAGTCAGGTCCGCGAAGGCGTGGGTCGCGGAAGAGGCAGGTGAGTGTGGGCGGGGGGACCTCACCCCATGTACTTGAGGCGACCAGATGAAAACACAAATTCAATTTAAGTAACTCACCACACTCCTGACTTTCTGAGGTGAGACTAAAAGTCTCACTCGCTTCGCTCACGCACCCGCAGGTCTTTCGCTCAATTGCCGCAGCTGGGTGCCCTCTCAAGGCTGCTCTCTGGCTGGATGTGTGCGTGAGTCCAACCCACACCTCCTGGACTTGGAGACATGGAGTGAAGCGGCCTGGAGCGAAGATACAAGCTCCTTCAAGCTAGCGGTAATGGCGGCGGAGGCTCAGACTTGCAATCACTGAATACAACCTTTCGGCCCCATTGGAGCACACAGGCAGCTTCGCCATGGCATGGCGAAGGTAAAGCGGTGGGTGGCTGGCCGTGGGGTGTCCTAGGTGTGCGTGCCTAGGTCGCTCTGTGGTCGTGAAAGTGCGTGTGTTCGGTGGGCACTTGGGGAGATGATGGCGGTCAGTGAAGGGGCTGAAGATGATCAGTGGGTGATGGCGGAGGTTATGAGGGGTCTGGCGAGGTGTGTGGAAGTGTGGAGCAATGGAAGCACCTTTGCCGGTGGTCGGTTGGAGATGAAGGTGGTGGTGGTCTGCAGCGTCGAGGGGTTTAAAGTGAAAAGGAGAAGGGAAATGAAGAGGGGAGAGAGAGGAAGCGTTTTAACCTAATTTAATGGACGAAGGGGGACAGTAAGGTGGCTGGCCATACCTACCGCCGTCGGAGAAGAAACTTCCAGAGGAGGGAGAACAACGACGACGACGGGGCTAGAGCCACACGCACGGGTATGGCGTGACGCGGAGGAAGGAGATGAAGACATCTTTGCCACTAGTATTGTGGTAGAGTGACGAGGAGGAGGAATCGCTGGAGCCTACTGGACACTTGGCTAGAGGAGAAGGGAAGAAATTGGAGGTGGTTCTCCGGCCAAGCCAAGCTAATTCTATGCGGTCGGAGATGAGGGTCCTTTTATAGGTACTGGTAGGGGCTCTTGTGCTTGGAAGGCAAGCTTCCAAGCGCAAGAGTCCTCATCGGAGAAGGATTCAGAGAGATTCCCAATTCTCTCGAGCATTCGCATGAGAGATTGGGTGTGAATCATGTCATGGAATTATGTTCAGATGAAAGGGAATTCCTCAGAGAATCTCCCTTTCAAATATGAGAGGAGTTCTTTGAGGAATCAGGGAGCAATCCCCCTCAATTCCTCGCTGGAGTAGGACTCCTCCACTGTAATGGTGGAGGGACCTAATTGCAAAGAGTGGCGAGGAAGATAGGGGGGTCTGTGCAATGATTTTCAAAATATAGGGGTCAAAATGTAATTGGGTGGACTATTTTGCAAAGTAGGTCAAGGTGACCTCCCCTTAGGTCCAAATTTTGGTATAAACCTAATTTGGACCTAAGGAATCCAATGGTGAAGTTGGATTTTAGGTTTGACCATGTTTGACTGGATATTTTACACAAAAACCTAAATTAGGTCAAATATCTAGTTAGGACTCCTACTTAGGTCAAAATAGGTTCCAGAGGCCAATTTGAAGGTTCTAAACCCTAGGAGATATTTTTCCATGAATTTTAGAGGGTTTAATTATCCTGACCAGAACCTTGTTGTATAAGTGGGTTTGTTTTAGGGTTACAGAATGCCATTTAATTCTTAGATTGCACATGAACCCTTTTCTGACTGAACCAACCCACTTTTTATCTTATTAAGATAATTTGACCTATGTTTAGCCCCTGAGAAATCCCGTTGATGTACTACAATGGTAAAATTACAGTTTTACCCTTTGTTTCATGTTTTCTTCTCAAAATAGATATTTTTTGAATTATGTCCTTCTCTAGGTTATGTAGGAGCTTTTACTTTCTTTCTTAGGTCAATATGAGCTAGTTAGGGCTCATGATGATGTTCTTATCAATGTTTGAATGTTGAATCAAACGTCTAAACACTTAGGCTGGAGAACCACTTTTTGTTTGTCGCTTTTAGATGTCCAGCCCTTATTCCAGACGTCTTAGTAGATGTTTGATGACATTGTCAGACGTCTAATTAGTAGAACGTTGGCTTAGAAAAATAATCATTGAGGATTAACCCTTAATCTTCCATCAGACGTCTGTAGAAGACCTTAGATGTCTGATATGTAAACGTTAGCCTCGATTAAGCCTAAATCTCTTTCCAAGAGACTTCTAGCCGTTTGTGCCTTGGAAAATCCATTCCCGCAGTTATTTAGGTTTCCAGACGTCCAACCTATTGTCTGACCCACTTACACTAGAACCCTATTTATGCCTGACTCAAGTCAAGAAGGAAACCTACCCAGAATTAGATATCTGATATTAGGCCCAGACGTCTTATAAGTGACTTCTAGACATCTGATACTTTTTATAGATCCCTGATGACCCTGTTAGAATCATTAATAATTCTGATTGCGGCCTGATTTGCCTTGGGATAATTCCCAATGGCTACCTAAGCCTTCCAAGGCCTTCTTAGGCCATCTACAAATAGAGGGGAAGCCCTCCCTTGTTTAGACACACCAAGCAATACCATTTCCACATCATGTTGTGTCCTATTGATCAGTAGAGGTGATCTTGCTCTCCAAGCTTTTGTTCTACATCTTGAGAGCACCTCATTCATTGTGCACTCGCTCTCCTACCGTAGATTATGAGAGCGACGTATTATGGCCTGATTTGCCTTGGGATAATTCCCAATGGCTACTTAAGCCTTCCAAGGCCTTCCAAAGCCTTCCTGGGCCATTTATAAATAGAGGGGAAGCCCTCCCTTGTTAGGACACACCTTGAGAAAGATTTCCACATCATATTGTGTCCTTTTGATCATTAGAAGTGATCCTGCTCTCCAAGCTCTAGTTCTACATCCTGAGAGCACCACATTTGTTGCGTACTTGCTCTCCCACCATCAATTACGAGAGCGACTTGGTGCCGTTGTGTGGTTCACGCACCTGTGTCATCAAACGATGCACTTCCAGCAAAGGGAAGTATCCTTTACCTATAGTAGCTAGGTTTCAATATTTGTGGCTCTATAAGTTGTGTTATAATATTTCTTTGTTGTTTGGTTAGTTATTCACTTTGCGAATTTCTGTCTCCCTCGCGAGAAAAAATACTCCTCATGAAGAGGAGGGATTTGAGGAACACTACCCTCATACATAGTAGTGTGTTTGTAAGAGATTTAGTCACTCTCGTTGAAGTGATTGGGTTATTGGATTTGCTCGACTAGGTCGATCGAGAAATCCTAAGTCGAGAGGCTTAAGTGGTGATTTTTACCCGAGTTTGGGTTTCCACCTAAAAATCCTTTGTGCATTTGTGTGATTGCTGTTTGTGTGAGATTGAATATTTTATTTCTGCATCTTTTTCATATTCCGCAAATTTCATCCTCTCCCGCATGGTAGAATTTACAATTGGTATCAGAGCAAGTTCTTGATTTTAGCGTAACAACCTGGAAAGGATTCGATGGAGGGAAGTAGCTTTGCGACAAGGATATCCGAGGGGCAGTCCACTACTCATCCTCCCTATTTCAACGGGAGCAACTACGGGTATTGGAAGTTGAGGATGAAGACGTGGCTTCAAGCCACCGAGTTCAAGATGTGGGATCGTTGCGAGACCCTGTTCAACATCCCAGAGAAACCCAAAGGTGGTTATACGGTGCAGCAAGTACATGAACTCAACCTCAACGCAAAAACCATGAACTCTCTCTATTTCTCTCTTAGCATGGAGGAGTTCAATCGTATCTCAAGGAGTGACATCGCCTTTGAGATTTGGAGAGAGCTAGAAATAGCTAATGAAGACTCGAGCTTGGAGGAAGAAGAGGAAGATCCCAAGAAGAAGAATGAAACCGCTTACATGGGTTTCATGGCCATCGCAAGCAATAGCGACTCTGAAAAAGAAGAGGTAAACTCTGAACTACAAGATGCCTTTGATGAACTCTATGAAATTAGTAAGTCATTAAAGGTAGAAAATAAAAATATTAAAAAGAATCTTAGTTTTCTTAAATCTAAAAATGAAAGGTTAGAGATTAAACTTAAGGATCTAGAAACTAGTTCTAGTCCTAACATTTCTGAAAATGATAATTTATTGTTAGAAAATCATAACCTAATCAATGAAAATAGTAGATTGGCTGAGGAGAATACAAGTTTAATATTAGAAAGTTCTAGCTTAAAAACTAAAATCCATGTTATAGAAGAAGAACTTGCATGTCTTAAGGAAAATTCTAATAACTTGATAAATAAATTAGATAATTTCTCTAGTCATAAGGTTGAGAAAGGATCTCCATCATGGAGACCAACTAACACATCTGGATCCAAGCTAACTTGGATGCCGAAAAGTCAATTAGACTCTTGTTTTGCAGGTTGCAAAGATTTCAACATCAAGGATTGGAATTACAAGATGAAGAATGGTCAACTCAAATTGGGAGGACCAAGGAGTAGACTGAGGAAGGAGAAGAGGAGAACGACGAGACGATGAACAAATAACCAAGCTGTCTCGTGTCGACCGCCCGATTGGAGACTGGTGCTAATGCCCGGACCTCCAAGCTTTGGATGGGAGCCCCATCCAGTTTGGTATCCACCTCCATTTGGGCCATTCTATTGGAAATGGTAAGGGAGGTACACTCTAAACCCTACTTTTTGATAAATAGTATGTAGATAGGGGGAGTTTAAAATTGATGAGCTAATTGTCCATCATTAAGGGGGAGATTTCAATAGATAACATAGCTATATTTCCTTTAGAAAGGGCAAGATGATCATATAGCTATTTTGTTGTTACAAAAGGGGGGGAGAATATTATTCTTGTTAAAAGAAATTAACCCAAAAACTAGAAGAGCATGTTTTAAGGGGGAGTTTAGGAGAATTAAAATTGATTAAATCTTTTTGATAATGTCAAAAAAGGGGAGATTTTTGTGGATTATTATTTATGATTTTGTCATCATCAAAAAGGGAGAGATTGTTGGTGTAAGGATACCATGATCGTTTATTTTGATGATAACAAAACACTTGTTATTTAACATTTGCTTTTGAGTCCAAGATTTTAGGTCAATTGCAAATGGATACAAGTGTGAAGAGCTCACATCCATGGAGGATTGGAGGAGCTTGACGAAGAAGAAGGAGCCTTCGCTTGGTGCGAAAGCTTGAAGAAGGAAGGAGATGAAGAATAGGATAGATAGATTCCTTTTTCATGTATTTCTTTTGTTGTTTCTTTTGCTCTTTATTTCTGTCTTAGAATATTCGTTAAAGAACCTCAAAGTTATCTAACAGTAGTCTTAAGAACACTTGCACAACTCTAGGATACTTAGGTTTCTCGTAGAGGACTTAGAAAACCAAAATAGGCTTTAGACAGCCTATTCAGATGTCTAATACTAAAATCACATGTCTGATAGTGAACTTTAAGATGTCTGAATGTTGAATCAGATGTCCAAACACTTAAGCTAGAGAACCACCTTCTGTCTGCCACTTTCAGATGTCCAGCCCTTAGTCTAGACATCTTAACAGACGTCTGATGACATTGCCAGACTTCCAATTAGTGGAACGTTGGCTTAGAAAAATGATCGTTGAGGATTAACCCTTAATCTTCCATCAGACGTCTGTAGAAGACCTTAGATGTCTGATATGTAAATGTTAGCCTCGATTAAGCCCAAATCTCTTTTTAAGAGACTTCTAGCCGTTTGTGCCTTGGGAAATCCATTCCTGCAGTTATTTAGGTTTTCAGACATCCAACCTATCGTCTGACCCACTTACACTAGAACCCTGTTTAGGCCTGACTCAAGTTAAGAAGGAAACCCACCTGGAATTAGACGTCTGATATTAGGCCAGACATCTTATAAGTGACTTCTAGACGTCTGATACTTTTTACAGATGTTTGATGACCCTGTCAGAATCATTAATGATTCTGATTGTGGCTTGATTTGCCTTGGGATAATTCCCAACGGCTACTTAAGCCTTCCAAGGCCTTCCAAAGCCTTCCTAGGCCATCTATAAATAGAGGGGAAGTCCTCCCTTGTTAAGACACACCTTGAGAAAGATTTCCACATCATATTGTGTTCTTTTAATCATTAGAAGTGATCCTGCTCTCCAAGCTTTAGTTCTACATCCTAAGGGCACCACATTCGTTGCACACCCACTCTCCCGCCGTTGATTACGAGAGTGACTTGTTGCCGTTGCGTGGTTCACGCACCTGCGTCATTTAATCGATGCACTTCCAGCAAAGGGAAGTATCCTTTACCTATAGTAGCTAGGTTTCAATATTTGTGGCTCTATAGGTTGTGTTGTAATATTTCTTTATTGTTTGGTTGGGTATTCACTTTGCAAATTCCCGTCTCCATCAAGAGACTAAATACTCCTTGTGAAGAGGAGGGGTTTTGAGGAACGCTACCCTCATACATAGCAGTGTGGTTGTATTGAGGTTGACTCACCCTCATTTTAAGTGACTCGGTTAGTGGATTTAATTGACTCGGTCGATTGGAAAATCCTAAGTCTAGAGACTTAGGTGGTGGTTTTTACCCGGGTTTGGGTTTCCACCTAAAAATCCTTGTGCAATTGTGTGATTGTGATTTTTGTGAGATTGTCTATATTATTTCCGCTTATTTCCGCATCATGCAAATCTCACCCCCTCCCGTAGTAGGAAATTACACCTCCATCAACTTGATTCCCTAAGTGCTATATGAAGAATTTGCATTCGGTGACCTCAAGCTAGTTGATGTGACCCTACAACTGGCAAATTGATCTGTGGTTAAACTAAGAGGGTGGTGGAGGATGTGATAATTAAAATCAAAGACTTTTATTTCCCTGTAGATTTTCTGGTTCTGAACATGGATGTCCTGGAGGCCCTCAAAGACACACTTATCATATTGGGAAGATCTTTCCTAGCCACTGCAAAGGCAAACATAGATGGCGCATCGGGAATAATGGAGATTGCCTGCGGTGATTAGAAAAGGAGCCTAAACATCTTTCAAGCTATGAGTCGACCCCAGGATTGCAATTTGCTTGAAGATGACGAAGAATTTTTTGAAGATGCCTGCATGATTTCCACTATTTTTGGGATAGAGACTAAGGAAGAATCTAGGACCAAGACTGAAATCCCCTTGACTATTGACCACACTTCACCTATTCTCATTCTTGAGGCGAATCTATCCCCAGAAAGACCTGTCCCTGTTGATCCCACACTTGACTCAGGCCTGCACCTAGAGCTGAAACCCTTGCCTGAGACACTGAAATACACTTTCCCACTTGGACCAATGATCACAAAGTGGTGGTAAAATTTGTCAAGGAAAGCATATTCTCCAAGTTTGGGGTCCCAAAAGCAATCATCAATGATGGGGGCACTCACTTCACCAACACCTAATTCTGAAACCTCTTGGCTAAATACGGGGTCAACCACATGATCTCCTCCCCGTACCATCCGCAAACTAATGGCTAGGTAGAGGTTTCCAACCAGGAGGTCAAGAATATCCTACAACAGACTGTTAAGCTCAACATAAAGGATTGGTCTAGTAAGCTAGATGATGCTTTATGGGCCTATCAGATCGCCTTTAAGAACCCCATTAGCATGTCTCCATACAAATTGATCTATGGAAAAGCATGCCACCCCCGGTTGAATTAGAACGCAGGACCTACTGGGCAATCAAAGAACTAAAGTGAAACTTGGATAAAGCTGGCCACTGGGGAAAGCTCCAACTCACAAAACTGGAAGAGTTTCGGAACTAGGCATACGAAAGCTCTCGTATCTATAAGGATCGAGCAAAGTTTTATCATGATAAGCATATTGCAAGGAAGTCCTTTGAGCCCCATCAGAGAGTCTAGTTCTTCGATGTCGGTTTGCTCCTCTTCCCTGGTAAACTTCGTTCCAAATGGACGAGCCCTTTCATTGTAATGCAGGTATTTCCTTCTGGAGCAGTTGAAATTCAGGACCCCAAGATGGGAGCGATTTCTAAGGTTAATAGTCAATAGCTCAAACCTTACTTCGATAACACACCTGTGCCCACACCTGAGGATGTAACTCTTATTGACCCATCTACTTCCTCCTCTTAGTGCTTCTTTGCCCAGTTGAAAGCATTAAACTGAGCGCTTGTTGGGAGGCAACCCAACAAAAATTTTGACAGATTCGTTCTAGCATGTTAGCTTTCAGGATTGCAGCTCCCTCGCCGTCCATTCAACGACCATTTTTGCTCAGGTGATTTCTTTCCATCACATGCATTGAGGACATTACATACCTTTAGCATGGGGGGAGGAATTCACAATTTTGTCACTGCAATCTTAGTCTTTCGACTTTTTATTCAAAAAAATGGGAAAAATAGTAGTCAGGAGTTGAGACGGTTTAGGAGAAAATGATGAATTTGACATAATGTTTTTAAGAAACAGTACGAGTGGCAAATTTTGCAAGATAGACCCATCAGGGCGAAAGCCTTAACTGCCAAGGTACCAACTTAAAAAGAAAATTTGAGGATCTTTCAAGGAAACTGATTGGAACTGGGATTAAGGGGAGATTATAATTAGTACTGGGCCAGAAATTGAATCTTGAATCTTATTTTCCTTGAGGTATTTGCTGTCACATATACACACACGAGTCTCCACATAAGCTTCAGGTTCCAATAATACCCTTCGTCAAAGAAAAAAAAACACCCAAAACCCAGCAATTAAAGCTTAGAAGAAGTCTGGTCCTGGTTAGTTGAGTACCCAGCGTTGAGGGCTCGAAAAAGCCCAATGATGCATAGTAACATTCACTTCCTTTGATTGCCTACCTCAATACATACAACATATATAGCTGGGGGGGCTTAAGGGCACGTGTCGGTCTAAGTGCCATGGGCGGCATTATCACAACATGTTGAAAATCGAGGGCCTGTGGCCGATGGTTTCCATGAGCGGTACTATCTCAGAGTATCGATTGCTAGGGGCCCATAGGGGAAAGTGATGGGTACGAGGATTCTGACCATTCATGACTAGACTGATTAGAAGCTAAAATTGAAAAAAAAAAGTACACCAATAAACCTTTCATCCTCATTCACCCTGAAGCAAGCGTAGTAGAACTAATTTTGCATGCACACACTGACACCAAACTCTGAGGGGGAAACAAGATCAGGAATTGGATCGAGGCCGAGGAACACTGTGATTAACTCTTGAAACTGGAACTATGAGGAATCTGAGAGAGAGAGGCATGCCTATTTTAAGAAGGCACCCAGGCGCTATAGGTCTAGGTTGCGAATTTAAAAGCTCTAACTCGCTCTTGAAAAAACAGCTGTGTCCCTAATTCTCGCTGACTTCATCTCAAAACTTGTGAAATGCTTCTCGATTAAAAGATGTATAGGATTTTTGTTTTGCTAGGGACTAGCAAAAGCTTAGCATGGGGTTGTGATAAACACCAATTTTGCATGCATGTTAGGCTTATTTTGGGGCTTATTCCTAGTACATTATTGTATAAATCATCTTGCATCATTGCATTTTAGAAATAATATCCCCAGCTAGCCCATGTTTAAATTTTGATACAAATTGGTACCTTGATCATCTTTTTTTAGCTTGTGCAGCAACCCGCAAGTACCCATTCCCGAAAGAGCACCTTGAGGAGCTACATAAATGAAGTCATGTTACATGTGGAAGATCAGTTAAATGAGCTTGGGATGAAAATTATTCCAAGCAACTGATTTGTTGGAATTAAAGCCAAGAGGTGTGTAGGAAAGTCAAGAAATTAAAGAGGGATGCACCTTTTCAAGGGAGGCTATTGCCTTCCCAAGGAAGCCAACCCTTGGAAGCTTCCTTGGGATGCTAAAAGCCACCTTATAGCCAGCCACCACTTTTGAAAAGGGAGCCAAAAATTGGCTCCAAAAATGGCTCCCTTTGGAATTTGAAATTATGACCTTTAGGCTCCCTTGTCACTCTCTTTATAAAGGGACCTAAGGCACCTTGAGGAGATACCTTTTGGAGGGGGAGAATTGAGAGAAGCCACCACCACATCCACCACCATTCATGCCACCTCAAGGAGCAAGGAGAGAAGAAGGTTCAAGGGGGTCAACCACCACCACCCCTTGGAGCCCTTCTACCTCTTCTTCCTCACGCCAAGTTGGAGAAGGAATCATCACTGACTTCAGCAACATCACCTCCATGCCATCCTCTTTCTCTCTTTTTCCTTCCCCATGTTTTTCTCTTAGTTGGTAACTTGAAGTTGTTTACCTTGACCTTGAATTATTGAAGAACTTGTTTCGTAGTATTAATCTTATTATTGCATTTGCTTCCTTACTTTCCTTTTTTGTTGCATCACCCCTAATTCCTTAGGCACACCTGTGTCTAAGGGAGCTTTTGTCTAAGGGCATACCATATTTGTCTTTAGTTGAGCATGTGTGCAAGTAAGTAGGTGCTTCACATTATCTTTACTTGCTTTACTTTCTTATATCAAAAACAACAAAAAAATCACATAACCAAAAAATACAAAAAAAATACATAAAATAGCAAGGCTTAGGTTGAGCTTGGTGGAACTTTTTTGCCTTCTTAGATGACCCTAGATACTTCACTATCTAGGTATATAAATTTTAAAAGTGAATGATTCAATCGCATTGCAACGACTTATCTTCATCTTTTACGAAACTGCATTCGAATTGTTTCACTAGTGACATTCAACTGCCGGAGCTCAACTCCGGCCAACCTTTGACAAACCTTTTCGGTGAGGAAGAAGATAGTCTAGGGACCCATTTGCAAGAAAAAGGGCCTATTCATAAGGATTCCCAAGGACCCGATCGTGATTCTTAGGGACTAACTTGAATATATATTGGAGGAATTGATTATTTGTATTGATTATTGGTTGTTGAGGATGTTTATTGAAAAATTAAGCCCAAACATTAGTGACATGATATTTTAATCCTTAATCACTTTGTTTCTTGATTATTTTTAATTAAGCATTACTAAATTTCCTTAAGTATAGTAATCTGCATATTATTGAATTAGATTTCATACATAGAAAATCAAACTAATTGTATCTAGTTCCTGAGCTCAAATTTCGTAAAAATTTGAATAGTGGTAATTACGCATTAAGTTTCTCCTTGTGAACGACCTCTAAATACATTTTTTATTTCGAGAATTACAAATTTCAAAAATCATTTTTGCGAGTTTCGACTATACAACTATGCATGTTTTATTAAATATCGATTTGCGCGTAACACCTTGTGCGAATTATACCGTCGGAATTCTCGTGACATTGTGAAGCTAAATATTTTTTTGGATCACCAATCCAAGGCCCATACCACAGAAATGAAAAACACGTAGGTTTCCATTGTGATTACGCGTTTAATCCCATGGGCTCTGATTAGTGCATGATTAGTAGCATTGGGTTCATTTCGAGGTCTAGTGTTCGATAAAATACTTGGATCATTAGTTTGGGTTATTAAATCATAATCCACTAAAAGGAAGCTTCATCCTCGAAACTTGAGTGAACTAGGTTCCAAAAGCAATCAAGTGTCTGTTCACCCTATCCATAACAGACTAAAGGAGGACCATTTCCCAAGGCTTCAGCAAATAGAACCATAACAATGAAAGACAACAAAGAGGGATATTAAATCATAACCAAAAAGAGAATTTCATCCTTAAAATTCATATTTGTGTTTAGGAAGAGATGAGGATATTTTTCCCTCATCGTCGTCTTAGTCTCCCAAGTTAGCTACTCATAGTCTACGCTTCTCCATCATACTTTGACAAAGGCCACTGCCTTGTTCCGCAATCTTCGAGTGGTATGATCGAGTATCTCCATTGTTCCTCTTGGAATGTCAAGTCCTTCTCCAAAGATAAGTTCTTGTCACTGATGATGTAACTTCCATTTGGGACATACTTTTGGAGGTTGGATATGTGGAAGATGTCATGTGTAACGACCCAATTCCCGAGCCCCTACGAGACACGAGAACCGGAACGACTTGACTAATCCCAAGACCTAGTAGTCCAACGAGGAAGTAACCAAAAGAGCAGTAAAATAAACCACATTCAACATGAATATAACTAACAGTAAGAAAATACAGCAGCAAGGAAAGGAACTACTACAGTATATACCACCACAACAGTAGAACAACATTCATAACTAAATATGAACTGCAGGTAAAGAAAAGTACAGCGGAAACAAGAACTACTCACTATACGGAACAAAAAGAGGTACAAGAAACCGTGGTAACTCTACTGGACCCTACTCGGCCCAGCGTCCTCTGCAGCCGCTGACCCTGGCTGCTCAACACCTGGTCCTGAAAAAGGTAACGAGTGTAACACGTCAGCAAAACGCTGAGTAGAGTGGCAACTAAAACTAAAGACAACAGTAGAGTGTACAGTAGCTGTTATGTTCCATTACTTTCTTTATTCACATCTTTCAATTGTCTCACTATTTCATTTATTCCTCAGATCTTTATCTTGATCTCGAATGTTCCTCGTGGGAACGATCTTGATTGCAGTCTTTTCCAAAAAGTAGAAGTAGCACGTGGTGCTCTCCTGGCCGGGAGAGTCCCCCGTGGTGATCCTACCCTCAGTCAACCACCCCAAGGTCACTGACAGATGTAACGGTGACTACGGCATGCGCGATAAACGCACAGGTAGCTAACCCGTACTGCTCGCGGTCAGTCGTTTCCGTTAACGGGTGCGCCCAAAGCACAGCACGGAACCAGTCCAGGGCAGAGCCCTCTCAGTAACAGGGGTCCAACCCCTCCACAGTAACCAAACCGGGGCCTTGCCCCTCCACAGTCCGCGCACCCTCGCCTGACTACCCTGGTTTTCCCCAGTGGGCCTAAACAAGTCGGTGTAGGAGGCTAGCAGAACCCCGGGGCCCGTGGGGTAGCTAGTGCCCTCCTAACATTAGTAGCTCTCCTCGGTACTACGTACGCGAGGGCCAGCAAGTCGGTACAGAGTGGCCAGTCCTAACCCCGGGTCCCTGGGGCGGCTGGCTCCGCTCTGCACTAAACAGGTACAGGTACTTCCCTTAGTACTACGTACCCAAGAGACAGTACATAACTACATCTCAGTTCCATTCCTTTCTCTTTCCAGGAGTTCCACTCCTAATTCCCCCGTAGGGTTCCATCCTTTTTACTCAAACATCCAGGTTTCACTTTCCAGTTTCACATTCTTACAATCCATGTTCTCAACCACGTTATTTATTCACAACAGGCAGCTGTTAATTCAAATTACAGGCAGCTTTATATCTCTTTCCATTTTCCAAGACTGCAGTATTATACATTCCACTAGGTTTCCCATCCTAGGATTCATGCCATATCCTAGGATCTATCATACAATCTAGTTTTCCAGCCCTAGGATTCATGCAACACCTAGGAGCTATCATTCCATCTATTTCTCATTCCTAGGATTCATGCAATGTCCTAGGTTCTATTTATGGTTCCATAATTTAACAGATTTTATTAATAACTTAAAGCCACTCTACCAGGTACAACAGGAGTAATGGGGGCGTGGTCGGGAATCCCGCGTGCCTCCGCGACCCCCGAGACTACAATAGAATGGGGTCCTATCACAAGGATCAAACACAAGGAATGTCTCAAAACAGTGTATAGCTACTGTAGACGGGTAGAGGAATTAATTCTGAAAAGAACGCAACTCGAATCGCGGAAAACGGAACCCGAACGGGACCTAAACGGGTAAAAAACGACGACACTGTGCAAAATCAGACGTCTGGAACTTCTTCCAGACGTCTTAAAAAGTGGATCAGAGAATTATTTTATTCAGCGTGGTTTCCCAGACGTCCAGAAGTCTGCGGGGACGTCTGGCCTAGCTCCCAGTCGTCCGATGGTCACCCCGGACGTCTGGAGGTCACTCCCGCCGTCTGGTACTACAGCCAGACGTCTGATTCGTGTTGGATGGCGAATCACCGAGCCTGTGCACACTCATCTCTCTCCCTCAGTACGGTCAGTCGACAGGAAGGAAGAGGAAGACGGAAAACTCACCTTTCATACGTCTGGACAGTCTTATAGACGTCGACCTCGCCGTCTGGCTATCAGCACAGACGTCTGATTTTGGAAATTTTTCCAGAACCAGGGCGCGACTCACCCTCCGCTCGCGATGCCGCCCGCGTTGCACCTCGTGCGCCTGCTGCTCGAGCCGCAGCAGGCCTCCCGCGTCGTTTCGTGCCCGCTGCGCTCCCCGTCGGCCGGCCCTGGCAGCCCCGGCGAGCTCGCCCTCACGGCTGAGCGCCGCTCTCGCATGCAGCACCCCCTCCGCGCTCACTGCGGCCGTCGCCGCCGCAGCAACCCCGAGCCCGCTCTCGCGCTCGCTCTCGCGCACTGGAAGGAGAAGAGGAAAGGGGTGGAGGTGACGGGAGAGAGCGCGTGGCCTTTTAAGGCCGCGCGAGGAGGAGAGAGAGAGACTGCAGCGGCGAGAATCTGCAGCCGCAGGAGCGAATATGCGGTCTGCGCGCTCAGGCACGCAGACGACCCGCGCGTGTCGAAAATAACTGATTTCCAGACGTCTGGAAACGATCCCAGACATCTGGTAAGACGTCTGGAAGTGACCCAAGACGTCTGGTCCGACGTCTGGGCCACCTCCCAGACGTCTTAAAATACGTCTGGGGCGTGCGTTCGTTACATCATGGATCCTTGAGGTAAGGCAAGTTGGTAGGTGACATGTCCTACTCACTTCAGTATCTTGAAGGGATCGACATATCTGGGTGTCAGCATACCTTTAATCTCGAATCTCTGAATCTCTTTCATTGGGGACACCTTGTGGAAAGCAAATTCCCCAAGTCTGAATTGTACATCCTTCCACTTTCCATTTACATAACTCTTTTGGTGACTTTGAGTTGTTTACAGCTTCCTTTTGATTTACTGGATGATCTCTTGCATTTATCTAATCAATTCGAGTCTTGCTTCCCGCTTGACTCCCACTTCCACCCAACATGAGGGTGTTGTACGCTTCCATCCATAGAGAACTTTAAATGGTGGCATGTTAAGACTCGAATGATGGTTGTTATTATAGGCAAACTCTACTGTTGGTGGTAGAGCACCGCGATCGTTTATTTTGATGATAACAAAACACATGTCATTTAACATTTGCACTTGAAGTCTTAGATTTCAGGTTAATTGCATATGGAGACATGGTTAGACGGAGTTCGAGCTCGCATCCATGACAGATTGGAGGAGCTTGACGGAGAACAGAGGAGCTTCATGAGGAGAGATGGCTTGATGAAGGAAGGAGATGAAGAATAGGATAGATTTCCTTTCTTTATACTCTATGTATTTTTGTTTCCTCTGTTGCTCTTTATTTTGTTACTTAGATTCATGTTAAAGAGTCTCAAAGTACCTTAACAGTAGTCTTAAGAACACCTGCACAACCCTATGATGCTTAGGTTTTCTATAGAGAACTTAGAAAACCAAAATAGGGATCAAACAACCTTTTCAGACGTCTAATCTGAATTTCAGACGTCTGATAATGACTTTTAAGACGTCTGACTATTGACTCAGACGTCTGATAATGTTTAGGCTGGACTTAGTTAGTTCTATCTGATGAAATCAGATGTCCATACCTTAGTCCAGACGTCTGATGATTTTTTCAGATGTCCATTGAGTGGACCGTTGGTTGCCTTACAAAACACTGGAGGAAGTGACCGTTAGAGCCTTATCAGACGTTCGTAAGTGTTCCCAGATGTCTGATATATGACCGTTTTGCCTCGGCTGACCCAAAATCTCTTCTCAGAGATTTTCTAGCCATTTCATTCTCTTGGAAATCCATTCTCGCAGAAAAGTAGGTTTCCAGACATCCAGCCTTAGTTCCAGACGTCCTGTATGTCGTCTGATGATAATGCACTAGAACCCTGTTTAGATCTGATTCAAGTCAGTAAGGAAACCCGCCTAAAATCAGATGTCTGACTATGTTCCCAGATGTCTTAAACTAGTTTTCCAGATGTCCGAAGCTAGGATCAGACGTTTGATAACCCTGTCAGTGTAATGATTAATCCTGATTTCGGCCTGATTTTCTTGGACCTTGCACCCAACGGCTATGGAAGCCTTCCAGGGCCTTCCAAAGCCTTTCTAGGGCCTCTATAAATAGAGGAGAACCTTTGCCACTCAAAGACACACCAAGACACACTAAGCAAACCACTTTCCACATCTTTTGTGTCCAAGAGAAGAAGTTGAAGCTCTATCTCTCCAAGCTTAAGTTCTACATCTAGAGAGTATCGATTATTTGCGCACCCACTCTACTGCCATAATTCACAAGAGCGACGAAGCGCTACCGCGTGGTTCACGCATTCACATCGTCGACGCACTTCTGCAAAGGGAAGCATCCTAATTCCTATAGAAGCTTAGGTTAAGATTTACTTTGTTGGCTCTATAAAACTATATTTGTAATTTACTTTGTTATTGGTGTTGGGTATTCGCTTTGCAAATTCCGTCTCCTTCATGAGACAAAATACTTCTTGTGAAGAGAAGGGGTTTGAGGTACGCTACCATCGTATAAAGTAGCGTGGTTGTAATTGAGGTTGTACTACCCTCGTTTAAGTAGTACATTAGTAGATTTGATCAACTTGGTTGATTGAAAAATCCTAACTCAAGAGGGTTAAGTGGTGGTTTTCACCCAGGTTGGGTTTCCACCTAAAAATCATTGTGTACATTGTGTGATTGTTATTTTATGAGATTATTCCATTTATAATTCCGCATTATTTTTACATCACGCTGATCTCACCCCCTCTGAGTAAAGGAAGTTACATCTACAAGTGGCAAGTGTTCCTCCCAAGAACCACCCCACTCCAACACATAAGATATAAATAAATCTTCCAACATCTAGATGGTACACTTAGACTACCCTTCTATTTGTGGGTGATAAGCTATACTCATAGGTAAATATGTTCCCAATGCAATCTGAAGGTGGTTTTAAGTTTCCTTGCATTAATAATAATTGTCATTGTGTCATAGTATAGAGAGCAAGATAACCAACATATTTATAAATTTATAACTGGGTTGAGTCCAGGTCGTTTATTGGGAGGCTTTTTATAACTTAATTCACCAATTATTTTCTTAAAATATTTCTGTTTCCTTAATTAAGTTAGTTGCACTTAATAATACTGATGGGAACACCATCATGAGCCATAACTAACTCAGTTTGATCTGATTAAGTCATTAAATGCTCCTACATAACCATCAGAAGGCCATAATTCATTGCAAATCCTTTCAGAGATAAATACAAGAAACTAGGGTTAAAATTATAATTTTACCATTATATCTTGAATGCAGAACAACCATGGCTTTTCTCAGGGGTTAGATAAAAGTCAATGGTCTTAAAAGTCTAACAAGTGGGTTAAAACAGACAGAAAAGGATTTTCGTGTGTTTTGAAAATTAAATGACTTCCGAAACCCTAAAAATAGACTCGCTTAATTAATTGAGGTTCTGGTCAGGACAAAATTTACCTAAACCCTCTAAAAATCATAAAAAAATATTCTCTATGGTTTGGTACCTTCAATTTGACCATCAACACCCTTCTTGACCTAAAACAGAGTCTCAGATTGATATTTGCCCTAATTTAGGTTTTTACATAAATTACCCAGTCAAACAATGCCAAAACCTAAATCTAACTTCATCATTAGATTCCTTGGGTCTAAATTAGGTTTGTACCAAAATTTGGGCTCAATTTGAGATCATCTTGACCAAGTTTGCATTTTGGTCCAATTAGACTCTTTTTTATCTCATTCAATCCTTAACTTTTGAATATCTTACAAATAGCCCCTCAACTTCTTTGCCTTCTTCACAAAAGGGTCCCTACTACCATGAATCCTATTCTTACAACTTCAACGACCTTTTGATTGAAGAGAACTCCTTCTCTGATCAATCAATCCCTTCCAAAATTAGAAGGGCGATTCCTTGAGGAGTCCTCTTTCCATTGAATTCGTCCATGAGCCCTAAAACTTTCCCAATCTCTCATGCGAATGCATGAGAGATTTGGGTATCTTATAATTTCCAACTCTGGTGACATTTTCAATCTTGGAAGCTTGGCTTCCAAGCTCAAAACTCTATCCAGAGGCCTATAAAAGGACTCCTAGATCAGGCTGAACTCCTCGAGCTTGATTTTAGCCTTGAACACCCTTAATTCCTCCCTCCTTGTCCGGCTAAAAAGCTCCTCAAGCTCTAGCGAACTCCTCCATCTTCATTCTTCGTTTGACCACAATACCAGTGGCAGATTCGTCTTCCCTATCTTCTTCCGCATCGCGCCATACCAGCAGGTGCCCCTTTGTCCCCGTTTTCGTCACCGTCCCCCTCTACCGGAGTATCTTCTTCCCCAGCACCGGCCTACCAATGCCGGTGTGTTCTCTTTCTTTTGTCCATTAAATTAGGGTTAGATTAGATTCTTTAGGTCCTTAGGTTAGTTTCCTTCTCCAAAAAGCCAAAAACGACCCTCGACTCGACACGCTCACCTTCGTCTTCCTCGTCTCCGACCGCTCCTCCGGCGAGGTGGTTCCACTACCACACAACTCCATCTGCCTCGCCGACCACCTCAAAACCTTTACCACATCCTCTCGCACAAAAACCCTCTCCTTATCTCTCCATTCACACATCCAACACTTCCCCTGAACAAACCCATCATCGGTTACCTTCCCCGACTCTGACCGACCACCACACTCCACAAGCCACGGTAACACCACCAATGCACGTCGTGCCCTACGGCGAAGCTTCTAAGCCTGTTTAATTAGGTCACAAGGTCGTGTTTATGTTTTTAGGTATTTTCCCTAGTCGCCATTAATAGCACTCCTTCGAGGAGCTTGAAGAAAGTTTCTTGTTACCGCAAATCCCAGGAGTTTGCTCCAAGCAGTGTGGCTTATTCTCAAGAGAACGCCTAGGCTGCTAATTGGAGACACTGAGGCTCCTACAACTGCAATCAAAGGTGCCATCCCTCGCAACTACACGCAGAAGAAGCCCGGTGGGATAGTCCCACATCGGGCGCTAATAGCCACACTATAATGCTTATATTGATTTTGTCCTATAGGCTCTTCACCTCCTAACACGAGGGTGAGGTCCTCCACACCCATACACACACCTTACCCACGACACCTAACCCGTGGGTCTGGTTCACTCGATTACCCGCTTAACCTATTCCCACTCCTCACTCACCACTGTTAATTCGGTGAAATCGAGTTTAAAATGAAGCGTTGTAATATAGTTGAAATTGCTTTGAAAACAAATAGACTTTTATTACTCGAATAAGTTCTGAGGTCGAACACAGGGAGCAATATGGGATTTAGAAATCAAGATCACAATTTAAAGTAAGAGAATTTGCAATAATAACAATATCAATGTGCAAAAAGATGGGAGTAAAATGGTGATTTAAATCACCAAATACTCCTACAATATCAACTAAGGAACTCAATGTATATGTATGAAATGAAAGCTCAAGTCTATCGTCTGATTTGGAAATCAGACGACTTAAAGTTGTCTGCTGATGTGCTGCTTTTTCTTCTTCTTCTACTCTTTCTTTCTCTGATTCTTCCTTTCTTCTACAGCCTAGTCCTCTTTAGACCTTCCTCTTCTTCTTTCTCTGCTTCCTCAGCTATGACCTTCTCTTTTTCTCTAAGCCTTCTTCTTCTCTGGCCCTTCAGCTTAGGCCTTCACCTCTTCTTCTTTCTTCTTCCTTCTCTAGTTTTCCTCTTCTGAATCCAGCTAAGTGTCAGCCAAATTTCCCTGTAGAAAAACCCTCCCCCTACCAACGCAACTCTCCTCTTTTTCTCTCTTAGGATCAGCTCTCCCAGAGCCACAGGTAATCGGGTTATCGGATTCAGGCGCATACCTGGGTCTAGGCTCACTGGCGTGCGGTGGTGAGTGAGGAGTGCAGGTCGGGTTATCAGGTCGAACCAGGTCTGCGGGTATATGTCACGGACGAGGTCGGGTGAGCGGGACCTTACCCCGTGAATTGAGGCGAACAACTACTATCACTTATTCAATTTATCGCCTCAGCACGCTTCGCAGCTGACAATGTGGGACTATCTGTGCCCCTTTCCTTCCCGCTTCTGCAACAGGGGGTCTTCCTTCGCAATTGTAGCAGCTGCTGGGCTTGCGTCTTCAATTGACTGCCTGGTTGCGTACGCGGAAGGCTTCCGCACAACCTGGAGCTTTAACCTAGGACAGGGGCAGCTGGAGCAAGCTTCAAGCTTGCTCGTCAATGGTGGACAGAGTGAATTCCTGAAATCAACAAAATGGCCTCTCGGCCCTATCAGAATGTTCAGGGAGTATCGCCGGACGACTGTGAGTGCGATGAGGGTGTTGGTGTGGCGTCTCGTGGTTTGTGAGTGCGTAGCGAGGTCGAATTGTGTGCGTGTGAGTGGGTGTGTTCGGGGGTGCATGTGAGTGAGTAAAATGATGAATAAAAAGAGGGGAAATGAGCGGAGAGGTGAGATGGTGGTCGTGGGCTTGTCAACGAGGGATTTGGTGGTCTGTGGAGGTGGGATGGTCTCGTCGGAGATGGAGTTGCAAAGGGTCGTCGATGGTCGGATTTGGAAAATAAGGAGAGGAGAAGAAAGTAGGGGAGATAAGGAAATTAGCTAGGAGGTAGGTGGATGAAGTGGGGTAGAGATAGCATCGAATGTGGTGTTGCCGATGCCAAAGATGAAGGTGGCTCCGGTGAGGTAGAAACGGCGAGGGTGAAGGAGGAAAGGGCGTCTGCTGGTACGGCGAGATGCGGACAGAAGCAAGGAAGAGGAATCCACCACTGGTATTGTGGAAGGACGATGAGGAAGGGCAGAGGGGATCATCGGATGTCGAGGAGCCTTCGGCTGTGAAAGAGAGCGAGGAATTGTGGGGACTCACGGTCGATTTCGAGCATGAGATCAGCAAGCTCTGAGGGTCCTTATAAAGGGTTCTAGGGGGCGGTTAGAGCTTGGGAAGCAAGCTTCCCAAGCTTGGAAGGTCACTGAATTTGGGTAATTCTTGAGACCCAAATCTCTCATGCATTTGCATAAGAGATTGGGAAAGATTCAGAGCACATGGATGGGTTTAGATTGAAGAGGATTCCTCAAAGAATCTCCCTTCCAATTTTGGAAGGGATTGATTGAATAGAGAAGGAGTTCTCTTCAATCAAAGGTCGCCAGAGAAGGATTTCTCCTCGATAATGGTGGAGGGACCTAACTGTGAAGATGACGAGGAAGTTAGGGGGCTGAATGCAAGGGTTTTGAAAGTTGGGGGTATAAATGTAATCAGACAGGACCATTTTGCAAACTAGGTCAAGACAAGCTCATCTTGGGTCCAAATTTTGGTACAAACCTAATTTGAATCTAAGAAATATAATGGTGAACCTGGATTTTTGTTTTGACCACGTTTGATTGAGTAATTTATGCAAAAACCTAAATTAGGGCAAATATCTGTCTGAAACTCCATTTTGGGTCAAGATGGGTTCTGATGGTCAAATTGAAGGTACCAAACCCTAGAGAATATTTTTCTATGAATTTTAGAGGGTTTAGATGAATTTTATTCTGACCATAACCTTGGTTAATTAAGTGGATCTATTTTTAGGGTTTTAAAAGTCATTTAATTCTCAAAACATACGCAAACCCTTTTCTGTCTGATCTAACCCACTTGTTATCCTATTAAGACCATTTGACCTTTATTCAACCCTTGAGAAAACCCGTGGTTGTACTGTATTCATGATAAGCTAGTAAAATTATAGTTTTAACCTTAGTTACTTATTTTTCTCTCAGAATGGTTATAGAGTGAGTTATGATTCTTTGGGGGTTATGTAGGAGCATTTATTGACTCAATTGGGTCAAAATAAGCTAGTTATGGCTCATGATGGTGTTCCCATCAACCACCCACGCTGGTGAGCCTGGTCCAGGGTGTGCGTCTGCCCGTTTACCCAACTACCCTGATTGTGGCCCTGGGAGGGCGGAACCTAAGAGGAAGAGAGAAAGAAAGAGAGAGTGGGGCAGGGGTTTTGCCCTGTGCGACACTTAGTTGCTGAAGGGATGGCCGCCCTCTGTACATGAAGAAAGAAGAAGAGAAGAAGAGGCTGAAGACAGGCAAGAAGAGAAGAAGAGAAAAGAGAAGGCATAGCTGAAGAAGAAGGGCTGAGAAGAAGAGGAAGCACTTAAGCCGTCTGATTATCAAATCAGACGTCTGAGGCACTGTTCATTTATTTAATTACGTAAGTGGTCCTGGATATTGTTGTTTTATTTAGCATACCTGCTTAACCATTATATGTTTATCTAGATGAAATAATTGGTGATCTAAATCACCACTATTTTTATTCTAGATTTCTTTTTGATATTCTAAACTCTTGTTAGACTTATACTCTACATTGATGATCAATTTTGAGTAATTAATATTCATTGTTTAACATTATTTGGCTCATTTTTTTGTTCTCATTTATTTGTTAATTGAGATTAGCGATTGAATTCCTATTTGCTCCCTGTGTTCAACCTCAGACTTCATTTCTGATATTCGAGTAATAAATTCTATTTGTTTTCAAGCGATTTCGACCTATACTACGACACAACTTTTAAAACCTCAATCTCGCTCTATCAACAAATACTATAGATTATTAATTAATATGTTAGTTTACTTAATAGTTTATAATATGTGCATAAGTTATATACTTAGCTTATAACGTATAATATATAAGTAACTTAAGTTTAGATTACATAATTTATCTTATCTTTAATTACCTAAGTATAATTACTATTATATACATAATTTTCCATACATAAATGCTTACTAATAACTTAATTAGTTTGATCATTACTAAACTCTACGTTAACTACATATACTAACACTTAGCTAAAACTTAGTTAATTACTATGTACTATAGCTTATAAATAATTATTACTTAACTTATACTTAATAATACTCTTAATTTTACTAAATATATAACTTCACTAAAATACTTATATTAACTTAAATTAACTTACTAAATTATATATAACATACTTAACATAATACATAATTACTCAATCTTCTTAAATATGTTAGCTTAATTAAGTTATATAAGTTAATAGGGTTATTGGTTATTTAATTAGCTTAATTGAATAATTAATAACTTGAATATATAATGTTACACACATAAATCAATTGCAAGCAATTAATTCCCAAATGAATGAAACATGTAAAAATTATGACCTTAATTGCATGAAAGGAATGTTAAAAAAATTGTTGTATTGATGCTAAGCACAAGCTAAGAGATCAGTTAATCTCAAATCATACTAAGCACAAATCTTCTCTTCTTATGCTAGGAACAAGTGATACACAAGGCCAAGACATAAGTCTCTTCTACTTAAAAAGTTTGGGAGGCACCACATGGCCACACCACATTAAATTGCCTGTAGGCTACCCCACTCTGGGCCATACGATCTTATATGCTCAGAAGATATATGGTCAGATCACACTATAAGGTGTCACAGTCGCTCGATGCAGCTATGATGTGAATTCATTATATTCGTTGTTGAAGGTTCAGCTCCTACCCAAGGTGGGACTATGTTGTCACCTTACTTTTCATGTGCTTGCTGAACTCGGCTATTCTTCACATCAACAGCGTCTTCACATACTGATCAAGATCTTCTCTAATTTGATTCCAATCTGATCTCAGTAGCTAATTAGGAACTCAAATCATCTCTTGGAACTCGTCAACATTCAAGTTATCATCTCAAATGGCTGCATTGATCCACATTTTCTTCACCTGTACTAAAGCTTCAAGACCAGCTTGCAGAACTTCACTAACATCTAATATACTCTCTCACGATGCTTTAGTTATCACTTAGTGTCTACTTAAAAGCCTATCTACTTGCAAAACCTAAAGGAATAGATTTGGAGTTGAAATTTGATATGAAGGACATCTTACAAATGGGTAATAATAGAAATCAATAGGGACAACTCCAAACACATCAATGTCTAGCTTTGATGTTCTTCATAAATCTTTTACACCATCAGAAAGTCCTAATATGCTCTTAAAACCTAAGAGAATAGAGATAACTCGATTGTAGCCCTTAGAAACTTGTTCCCAATAAAATAGAACCCAACATTGACAGAGAGAGTCAAACAACCTCAAACAACATCAAAGCTTCTTAGAAATGAATCTAACTAATTCCTAACAATCATAGGAACACACATCAACTTTTGAATTAAAGTTCAGTAACTTTAAGCTTTTGTAGCTATCAGAGTTGACCAGATCAAGGCTAAATTTGACTTTACAACCTAGAGTAATTCTAATCGATCTAAATGTCTAAATCATTTCTAAATGATCCACGAAACTTGAGGATACCAAGAAATTAGTTACTTGATCAATATCACAAGGATTCCAAGGTGCTCCACCTAAGTTCAAAGTGGTGTTTGGTCGACAGAGCTCAGGAGAGATCTAACAACCTTTAGGAAGGTTGTTACAAACTTAAGACGATCTACTAATGCTCAAAAGGCTTGGAAGATGAAGGATTAAAGCTATGTAACCATGCCAGAGATGAAGAAGATGGAGGTGTTCAGAGAAGTATAATTAGTGAAACTCAAATTTAATGAGTGCAAACTAATCCTTGTAGACTACTTGAGTGATGTAATGTCATTAAGAGATGATTTAATTAGTTAAACTCTAAATGGATATTATCGGACTTCATCGGAGCTCTGGTGATAGCAAGTATTGATTAACAGAACTCAAATCTTAATGAAATAACTCAAGAATGGGCTTAAAAGCTTCATGAGATCATCAATAATCTTGAGAACCTCTCAATTTAGTCAATACAAACTTGAGAGAGCTCAACAAACTCAAATTTATTTGAAAAGATACCTTGGGTTCGACAGAACTCAAGAGTAAAGGATTTGATCAATTATATAAGGTGAAATACTCTATGGAATGATATGAAGGTGGTGAAGGGAGTAATTAGGTGGAGGAACTCCTCCGGAGCTTCGCCATAGAATTTTAGGAATTTTACGTTATGTGGCTAATTGAAGGGGAGAGAAGGTGGAAATAGATCGTGGAAGATTAGAGAAGGTGAAAGTGAGTTGGATTTGGGAAATAGGAGCCGGATGAGACCAGATTTGGCTCCCTAGAAGTGAAGAAGGAGATGGGAAGCATCAAGGCTAATTGAAGCTAAACTATTTAATTAACTAGCTAAAATTACTCTACGTAGCTAAGTAAAGCAATTGAATTGTTTACCTGGATGACATGGTGAGTAGGGCCTCAGTGATTGCTCTTGGAGCGTAGATTGAAATCAGATGAGGTGAGAAGAGATCTGACGCAATCGAACTGCGAAATAGAGATGAGGTTGTAGGTTCTAATGGAGGGGGTGAGATTGAGTGTGATAAACAAATTATACGAAATATAAATCAACAATCACTAATAAGCAATCTCACAAATGACATAATGAAATTTTAGGTGGAAGCCTAAACCTGAGTAAAAAACCACCACCTAAACCTCTCAGTTTAGGATTTTCCGATCTACTTAGTAGATCAAATCCACTAATGAACTACTTAACCGAGGGTACTTCAACCTCTTACAACCACACTACTTACACCAAGGTAGTGTACCTCAAACCCTCCTCTCCACGAGGAGTATTATCTTGCAAAGGAGACAAGAATTCGCAAAGTGAATACCCAACCACAAAAGAAAGAGAAAAATAAATACATATAGAGCCACAAAGTAGGGATAAATCTATGCTAATATAGGTAAGGACTTCCCTAATATGGAAGAGATTTGGCGTGAATTTGACAGAGTTTCGGTGCTCTTGGATTTGCAATGTAGAATCTGGAGAGCAAGATCTTCTCTAAGTGATTTCTCTCTTCTCTTGGACACAAAAGATGTGGAAGTGGATTCTCAAGGTGTTTTTTGCAAAGGAAGGGTTCTTCTTTATTTATAGAGGTGCCTAGAAGGCTTTGGAAGCCTCTTATAGCCGTTGGGAACAAGGCTTAAGAGAGTGGTTCAAAATCCCATCGAAATCAAGATTATTAAAGAGTCTGACAGGGTTTTCAAACGTTTGGATTTATAGTCAAACATCTGGGTCATCGTCTAATCTAATGATTGGTCATTTGACCTAGAAGGGTTGATCATTTGGATTGGGTTGGATCAAAACGGAATTTAAGAAGGTGTTTTAAGATGTCTGGGAAATTAATCAAACGACTAATTCTAGGATAGGTTTCTTCCTGTTTTAACCAGATCAAAACATGGTTCTAGTGTTTGTTGGTTAGCCGATAGATTGGACTTTTGACAAAATGTCTGGTCATCTGGAAAGAGGATTCTCTACGGGAATTGATTTCCTGAGGTTTGAACGGCTATAAGGGTCTGACAAAAATAGATTTGGGTCAGATCTAGCCTAACGTCTCTTTATCAGACATTTTAGAGTCTCTATGGACATTTGATAATATAATTAATACAATAATAGGTCAATACTCGAAGATATTCTCGGACAGGCCAACGATCCTCTAATTGGACGTTTGGTAAGGTCATTAGAGACTCTTCTAAGACATTTAGACATGGGTTGTTCGTTTGAAATCATTGGTTAGAGAATGTGATGGTGACACTATCATTAGCCATAACTAACTTGAATTAGTTGAAATAAAGTGACAAATGTCCTGAATGATCACCCACTCAGATCCGTTTTGAGGAGAAAATAATAATTAGGGTTAATTTTGCAGTTTTAACATCACATCCTGAATGCAGAGTAACCATGGGTTTACCCAAGGGTTAATTCAAGGTTAAAGGAGCATTAAAATATAAAGAGTGGGTCCACACAGATAGAAATAGAGTTTCACGCATTCCGAGAGCTAAAGTGGCACACCAAAACCCTAATTTCAGACCTTCTTAAATTGAAGAGGTTTTGGTCAGGATAAAATTCATATAAACCTCCTAAAATTCATAGAAAAATGTTATAATTGGTTTGGTACCCTTGGTTTGACCATCCGAACCCATTTTGACTTAGAATAGAGTTGCATACAGGATTCTACCCTAATTTAGGGTTTCTATGCAAATTTCTCAGTCAAACGTGGTTAAAACTGAAATCCAACTTCACCATTAGATTCCTTAGGTTCATATTAGGCTAAGGCCAAAATTTGGGCCCAATTAGAGTCCATCTTGTCCTAGTTTGCATTTTAGTCTCTAAGATCTCTATTTCTCTCACTTAAAACCCTAACTTTCAAATTTCTCGCAATCAGGTCACTAAGCTTTTCTTCGTTCTTGCAAAAGTGCCCCTGCCACCATTGAAGGTGTGAAAGCACCTTCATCTGAGATTCGAGAGAGGAAATCTCTCTCAAATCAGATCCCATTCTCTCCAAAATTGGAGGGAATGATCTTGAGGAGTTACCCAATCATGTGAGCCATCTCAAGAACCCTAAATTAGATCCTAGAGCTTAGGAGAGCTTGAGGATTTTGGGAAACTTTTTCCCCTAAAATCGTGAATCAATCAGGCTCTTCCCTTGATTTAGAGCTTGGGTTTGAGCTCTATATAAAGCCCTAATGCACAAACCGTCCTCCTTAGTTGATTCTAGGTCAGTTCTTAACCTCTTCCCTCCTCTCTGGCCAATAAGCTCTGTGGCTCCGGGGACCCTCTCACTCTCCCTCATCCACACCTTCAATGGTCAAATTGAAGGCACCAACGTCCTTCTCTCTTCTTCGCGACTAGAATCCGTCAAAGTTCAGCCGCTCTGAGCCCCTTCGTCGTTGCCGTTCCTCCACTAGAGTAATCTTCATCTCTAGCGCTGACTAATCAAGCTGACGCCAACTTCCTCCCTTTTGTCCCTTATACTAGACCAACCTCTCTCTCTCCCTCTTTAGGTTAGAACCACTCCCTCCCCACTTCAAATCGACCCCTGTACACCACTCTCCCACTTCATGTTCTTTCGCGACGGCAGCACCTCCGGTGAAGCCACCACACCACCACCGACCACCATTCACCCTACTACGACCACTAGAAGCTTCCCCATCCACCACAGACCAAAATCCCTCTCCTAATTAGAAGCTTCACCCATTCATTCATCCTGCCTGACGACCCATCCTTCCGCCATCTCCTTTGACGTCGTCCGGCCATGACTGACCTCCATACAGTAAACGAACACCACCACCAAACTCCTCACACTCTGGTGACTCTCTTGAATGACCTAATTGGGTCTTAGAGCCCATGTTTCTTGTTACATGTGTTCGTTGCCATCGCTGATAGCTCTGCCTTTGTCTATCGCTCATGATCGACCATAGATCCACGACCACCTCCAGCAGTTGCGGGTTCATTCCATAGATCCAGTTGTAGCAACAATCGATAACCAAAGCATGGTAGCAGCGCGAATGCAAGTCCTAATCCTCTGCAACTCCAGCTGTAGCTGAATGAAGAAGAGGCAGGCACCTTAGTGCCACATCGTCCATGACAAAATCACTTTAGCGCATATAAAGAAAACGTGCACAGGCCTTAATGCCTCTACATCGAGGGGTGAGGTCCCTCTCATCTCATCCTTTGCACTCCTCACCTACGCCCACATGCACATAGGTCTGGACCCTACCTGAATTTGATTACTCGCTTATGAACTTGATTACCCAATCCGAAGAAGAGAAGGAAGATAATTTGAGGGAAAGGGGAGGGTTTTGCTTCTAGATGCGTGAATGCCTACTCTACACTTAGCAAGATTTGGAGAAGGCTGGCCTTGTATTGGCTTTGTGCCATGGCTGTGACTTGGTAGTTTAAGGCATCTGATGATCCATTGCGACGTCTAATTGTGGCATTCATTTGGTACTGTTGAGATATTTGAGCTTGAAGCTGACATTTAGTTGACGTGGAATTGAGGCATAAGTGGTTTAAGACCATTGTAGTGATATTTGAGTTAAATTGATACTTGGGATATATGCTTAAATTGAAGGATTAAGTGGTGATTCAAATCATCAGTTTTTATAGTCCTTTCTATTCTTTTTATCCTAATAATTCTTGAGATACAATTTGGGTTATTATTGCATACATTTTGATTATTTATATTCATTGCATATCCTTGTTCTTGTGCTCATCATTTCTAAATTGAGATTAGTGTGTGGATTCCATATTTGCTTCCTACGAACGACCTCAGACTCAATTTCCTATTTTTGAGCACTCTTATAAAATTTAAATGTTGTAAAGCGATTTTGTCAACTATATTACGATGCAAGCATCTCTTTCCTCAAAACATCGACTGAAAACGTGCTCACAACATTTTGGCGCCATTGTCGGGGAGCAATGCGCAATTCACCACTAGTCATATTTGATTGAGCTTATTACTGACTTGCCCTATTTGTTTTACTGTGATTTTGCGAGGTATATCAAGAGAAGATCTTCCGCGCAATCAACCACTCCAGGGGCAGGTAAAACTTTTCTTCTTCCCTAATTACCTCCTAATCCTGGGAAGAGAAAAAGGAAACAAATGAATTAGGATTCACTTGCCTTAATTTTATAGTAATCATCATTTAAAGGCAAAAAGATTCTTGATTTGCGAACTTGATTTATATCTGATTAAAGATTGAGATGATTTGATTAGAGATCCCCATCCTGATTTCTTGTACCTATTAGGGATTTATGTTTAAATTCTCGACATCTTGGACTACTCACATTCTTGTTTGAGTCAAAGGTGTCATATTTGAGATCAAATTGGACTTGAAATAGAGCCAATTAGGCTTTCCACTTTAGGGTTGTGAAGTGTTAGTACACATTTGCCTATATTAAAGGAAACTAATCTTCCTGCATTTGTGTGTTACCCAAGCCCTTGATTGAAAAGATCTATTCAAGAAAACCCTAAAATCAAGGCTCTAAATTCACTTGAACCCTAAAATTTTGACCTAATAACTTGAGAGTCAATTCAGGGCGATTTTTGGGTCTTGACCCAAATTTGTTCCACTTTGTGGGTCAACCAACCTCCAAATTAGGTTACAAATTGAATCAACTTCTAATCAAGTGAAATTCAAGGCATAAATTAGGGATAAAATTAGTAAAGTAAGGTCTCAAGTTGCACATTCCTATCTACTTGGAACTACAGTGACAAGGAAGGTTGGGTAGGGGAAATCCTGTAACCCATGGGGATGCTCTACCGTGTAGAGGTCTTTGTGCGGCTCTCCCTTCCTGACTACCCAAGTAATTCTTGAGTGTGTGGATTTCTGATTTAAAGGTATCATCCTCCTCGAAACAACCTTAGTCATCCAAAAATCTCTGGGTGCCTTGATTGAGTCCAATATACATCCAGTCCCTCATCTATTCTCTAGAGCACATACACAGGAAAGGTCCCTAGGTCTAACCTAGAGGCCTCTATTAGAGTTGATCTTTTATGGGGATTCTGATATGATCTAATCAATTCGATTTGGACCTGAATTTGATTCTACATCCTATAATTGTGTCACTTTCTATGGCATCAATAAGAGTCTTAGGATGCATGTCAGTTATGATCTCTCTAACACTTGGCCTCAAACCTTGCACGAACTTCCATTGTCGATCCTTCTCACTAAACTTGACCTTGTATTCATTGACTGTCATGCTCTCCTATCTTAGTTCCATGAAATCCTTCATTTTCTAATCCATCCATGACTGCAAGCAGTGTTGATCATGGAAGTCTCAAAACTCTTCCTAATTAATAGGCTCATTCATAGTCACCCTCGTAGCCCCTACCAGAGATCTATGGCCCAAGTTAGTTGATATGTAGCAAAAGATGTCTACCACCAAACAGGCGTGCTGAGGATCCTTAGTGCTTTCTCTATATGATGCACCTAATCTTCTACAAGAGACAAATCCCCCAATCTATCATAAGATGGCGGCTTCATCTTGCGAAACTTTGCAAATAGATTTCTGTGTTCACTTCTAAGATCGCCATGTGGAACCTCTACCGTTGGATTTGTCATGAGATGGGATTGAGCTACATCATGTTAATACCTCAGTTTTGATGCACCAACATTATATTATCTATCAGACTAATCTTTCAGGACTCTATATTGACTCATGGAAAGGAATAAAGCTTCTTTAGAGTCATCTGTTGTATTTTTATCTTCCTTGAGTCTAGAACATATGTATGGAGCCTCAAAATGTTTTTCAAAAATCACGAATAGCCTTAGAAACCTAGTTCGGGCCTTTTTGATAGACCATTTATTTAATATTGATCAAGAAAATGCTTTTGATCGATCAAAGAATAATATTAATCGATCAAATATGTTCAAATTAGGAAGTTCATAAAAATCAAATTAATTGATAAAAAATATAGGTTAATCAATCAATTATTAATTAATCAACCAACTTAATTAATCGGCAAATAAGCTTTTTGATCGACCAATATACTTAATTTGATCGACCAATAGAAATTGAATAACTTCTTTCTTAGGCCGAATTCCTAGTATAAATAGAGGTCTTTGGCAACCTTTTTCTATACACAATACGAAAACTCTTAGAAAAAGTTATCTTACACTTTCATTTCTTTAGTGCTTCTATGATTCTACTTCCATGCTTTTCTAAGCACTCCACTCAAAGGCTCTACGAAAAACATTGGTTTGAATTTTCCTTGAGGTTTCTTAGGATTATATTGTAGTACATTTTACTCTCCTATTTTGATTTGGGCCCCAAGTTGTTTGGGAGATCTATTATTCTCTTCAGGTATTTATAGAGAAGGGCTATTGTAAGATGTTGTGCCACCCTCGTTCAAGTGGTATAGAAGTTTAGTAGATTGATTAGCGCTGCCTAGTTGGAAAAATCCTAAGCTGAGAGGCTTAGGTAGTGATCGTGAATGTTTATTTGTGGTTTGTGATAGATTTGCTTAAATTACTTTTAAATTGTCATCTATTCTATTCACCCCTCCCCTCTAGTATAGGCTATAGATTTGCAGATACCTTTACATCACCCCATTCTTGAGCATGGCCATGAATTGAATGGTTTTGATCTTCTTGTTTGTCTCCTCCTTCTTGCTTAGGGACGTACTCTTTAGCCACATGGGGCACTGGACTCTCTCTTGTTGCTAAGCCACGACCTCCCTGAGTCCCTGTTGTAGAGGAGGTAGATGTCGTTGATTCTTCTTTGACACTTGCAAGACTAGTTGAATCACTAACATTGGTTGATCAATAGTAGGGGGATCTAGTGGTGGATTCGTGTTCCGATTCCTTCCTTTGGTCAAGTAGGGAGGGCATCTAGGTGCCATTTTCTACATTCACAGATAGTACCTTCGGTTAATTCACCATTTCAAGGTTATTAAGACAAGTGTTTTCATTTGACATTGGTTGCTTTTTTGCTACCATATTTAGTGGGACAATAAGCTCTGCTACCGTATGTGATGACCTGACAACTTGTGGTATCAGGTCACGGATTCCAAACCTGAAGACTCATTGTCCAACACGTGAACATGAGAAGCATATTCAAAATCAAATGAATAACTAACCAAAACATAAAGTGTGGAAACTAAATATAAAATGTCAGGCTCTTATTCAAATAGAAAATAAAAGCAAACTAAGAACAATCCACTAGTTTGTTACAATAGGAAGAAACAAAGAAAAGAAAAACAACTACAATAGCAAGGAAGCAGTGAGTAATTGAAAATCCACGAATCGCTACTCCTTACCCTGCTCCAAAGGCTCTCCAACCATCACCTATACTTAGGACGATTCACCTATGTCTAAAGTTAGGCTACTGAGAAAACTCCCAGTAGAACATATTTAAAATCTAGGCAATTAATTATAAGCAACATGAATAGGCATCAATATAAATGATAGGAAAGGCTAGGAATAATAGCAAAATGATAAAATTGAAAGTAGTAGACTAACAGGAATGCATGGCAAGGTTTAATTAATTATTTAGAGTATAGTAGTATTAATTAGTGGACATTTAAAAGAATGGGTTCATTTTTATTTTATCAATTATTGGCCATCTCATTCTGTGATAAATTTTAATTATAAATATAGACTTGTCTCTACCTGTAAGGGCCCATAAATCAGACTCAACCAGGGCCAGCGATGTCTTGCTCTCCACGAGGGCCCATGGCATAGGATGTAATAGGCGTATGACCTCAAAAACAAACTCGAGGGTGGCTACATTACAGGTGTAAGGTGTCATCTACCTTGGATCAAGGGTACAAAAATTGGTCTATGCGGCTGATTAATCGGCCACATAATCGTATGTGGTCCAAAAATGAACTGAGTACCTATATTAGATCCTATAGTCAGTCTGTCCAATTAATCGACCGATTATCCAATTAGTTAACCGATTAATCAACTAAGTAAGTTTCAAGGTTTCAAATTTTTTTTAAAGCTTTGATGCATGTGCAGAGAACCCCCAAACCAAAACCCAACTAAACCACTCAACTAAACTCTACTTCTTCCATTGGTCCCCAAGTTCCCAATGCATGAAACCTTAGCCCTAGCCAAAACCCTCGGTCCCGAGTCTCTTCTCTGATGCTTGCCATCACCCATTGGTGACTGACCCACCGCCGCTCCAGCCTCTTCGTGAGTCACTGTTGCTCGTGAGCCTCTTCACAGCCTTTTCACCGCTCACAACCTCTTCACGAAAGCTTTGATTATCTCCGGTCGTAGGTGTTTAGTAGCCTCTTCATAGCCTCTTCACCATTGCTCACAGCCTCTTCACCACACCTCCCAACCCCTCCTTCATTGCTGGTGAGAGGTCTTCATCGTTCAGTAGCCTATTTTATGTTAGTTGTTGATTTTTTTTCATGTTTTACTGTTTTAGTTTAATAGGGTTTAGGATCATGTGTGTTTTATTTTTATAATTGCTTGGGTTTCATTTGTGGAGGCATGTTAGTCTTTTCGGTTTTTTATTTTTTTGAAAAGGTAGTCTTTTAGGTTGTCTTCTCCATATTGGTTTCAACTCTCTCAACATATATGATATGTTAAATGTTGATTTATTTCTTTTATGTGTTGTGATATTGATAGTTATTTGTTAGAAGCTATATTGAGAGAATATGTATATCAAAAAAATAATATTAATATATATATATGATATTTCAATTCATATATATGTATACTTAATATTTATAATGGTATATATAATTATATTAAAATTTTAAATATTAAAAAATACTACACCGATTAATCCTCGAATAATCACCCGCATACCGTATACTCCTTAGTCGATTATCTCACTGACTGAATATTGGCTGCTGATTTCTGTAGCTTTGCCTTCGATAACTCTCTCCTCACAACACCAATGAACAGAACACTCTACGTTCGGTATAAACAAGAACCTCGAGGTCATACCCAACTCGGCTATAAGCTTAAGTTGCAGGGAAGCATGCTACTCCTTGGCTACGAGTAATCACCGAAAATAGTGACCCGAGAAACCTTTTATTCATTGTCAATTCTCATCAATTTTCATATATTCTTTCACATAATTATCGAGGAGTCATTTATAGCACAGTTCTCTCAATATCCTATTATCTTTATAAGTTTCAATTTCTCAATGCATAAGGATCAATTCACATTGTTTATCAAGCAGGTATTTAACTCCATAATTTTGGATTTCTATTAGTGGTCCCTACCAATTATTAATTTAGGATTCCAACGGTATGAATTTCATAATTACCGGAGTTTGTTTGATCATGCAATAATAAGGTCTCTCTTCATCTAATTAAGGATTCTAAGAGTATACAAACATAACATTAATTCCGAAAAATCATCAACTATTCATGTTTAAATAAGGATTAAAATTCAAAATTTCTTATTAGACCTAGGGATTAAAATTTAGCATTCTAAAGGGGATAGCATGCATAAGTGTGTAGGTAATGGTTCAAAAGATAGCTCACAGATTACAGGTTATTCAGAAAGCATGGACCTATCCTAGATGTACAATTTCAAAAGAATATTTTATAAAGCAACAGGCTTATCAAGAGGAACGTTCTACCTTATGTCTGTGTAGGTGCACACACACGATTCCCTTTTCATGTGTTTTCGCGTAAAGGTGACCTCTAATTAGCACCTCGAAAATCAAAGTAGATTTGTTTGATATGACTGTATAGATGTGTCCAAAATGCTTGAAAATCCCAAGATTAGGTCTTGGATTACTAGATTCTGACCTCGGATGGCCTCGATGAAATAAGCTTAATCGTTATATCTAACTAAGAAATTTATTCCTTACAGGGACTGAATTGAAAATAGTCAAAACTTCAAAGTTTAAAATGCATTTGTCCTATCTCTTTAATCCTCCTTCTTCTCCTTCGCTCTTTCTTCCTTTCATGTGTCCGCAGAACCCATGCACATTCATGTAGGGCTCCATGCCGACGGCCCCTCGTTGGTTCTATACCTATTTGGTCGTCCATCGACCATGGGGAGCGCACCCACCAACCTCCTCTCCTCTCCTCCCCCCAGTCTCCCCCTTCCTTTCTTCTTCCCTTGCACCCATACATGCAGGTGTATGCAAGGGAGGACCTACACCACCATTTATCCTCCGCTCATCCACGACTCCTTTGGCAACCCACCATCATTAGCGGTTGCTGCCAGTATCTTCCCTACCCCTCCTTGTTCACCTTTCATTCTTCCTTCGTCTCTCTATCCCTCTCATTTCTTTCTCAACCTTCTCCGTGCACACACGAAAAAGGAAAGGCAGAAGGACATACCATCGTCATTTGTATGCCAATTGCATCCTACATTGTAGGCCCTCCAGGTAGGCAAGACATTGTTGGCCCCAATTGAGTCCAATTTGGGGGGGTTTATAGGTAGAGACGAGTCTAGACTAATAATGCAGATTTATCACAGAAAGGGATGGCAAATAATTAATAAAATAATAAATGAACCCATGCTTTTAAGTGTCCACTAATTGACGCCGCTATACTATAAATAATTAATTAAATTTTACCATACATTCCACTTTTAGTTTTACCATTCTTTTATTATTCCTAGCCTTTCTTATCATTTATATTGATGCCTATTCCTGTTGCTTATAATTAATTTCCTAGATTTTAGATACGTTCTATTGGGAGTTTTCTCATTAGCCTAACTTCGGACGTAGGTGAACCATCCCGAGTATAGGTGACGGTTGGAAAGCTTTTGTAGTAGGAGTGGAGCAATGATCTGCAGATTTTCAGTTACTTACCCCTCCCCCACTATAGTAGTTATTTTTCTTTTCCTATTTTCTTCGTGCTATAACAAACTAGTAGATTATTCTTGGTTTGCTTTTATTTTCTGTTTGGATATGGACCTGATGTTTTGTATTTAGTTTCCACACTTTATCTTTTGGTTAGTTATTCATTCGATTTTGGATATGCTTTTCATGTTTACATGTTGGATAATGAGTCTTCGGGTTTGAAATCCATGACCCGATATCTCAAGGTGTCGGGTCGCCATAGCTATCCTCAGTTTGAACTGGTACATTATGGATTTGATCTCTTGGTGATCGGGGAAATCCTAAGTTGGGGAGGATTTAGCTAGTGGTTGTTTCCCTTGGGGTTTCCATGTAAAAATTGATTATCTATTGTGATGAATGCTCTTTGTGGATTGATTTTATTCGCTTATATATTTTTATTTTGCACTATTCACCCCTCTTTTCTAGTGCAATCTACAATGGTGTCAGGCATGATTTGGGTCTCAAAGAATTCCTCCTTTACCTACCTCTTTTCGACTTCCATCTCCTACATTCAAGGATAGCACTTAGTCCTGGGCTCTTCCACGAGCCTTGTAGATGGAGGGGGGTGACTTTCCTAGCGGCCCAGCTCCTCTGTGGCTCCTTCTAGCATGAAGCCCTTTATGGAACTAATGGTAGTCCTGATTACATCAAACCCACCTCAGCTAGTTGGGTTGATGGGCACTCGATGGCTGCTAGCACTGCGACAGGTTAAAGTTGGTGCTAAGGACTTCACCCAATATTTGGGAGATACTTCTGCGGTCCCCCATGGGTCCAAGTAGTCTTGTGTTGACTTAGTCCTCTGGACCTTAGCACCTGTCTCCAATGCAAGGCTTTTCTTTTCCTGTCGGGTCTCTTTCACTGATTACTTCGAAGCCCCACTCGCCTCCTTGTTGATTGTTAGTAAGGTCTCCTCTGCTTGCGGCGTTGATCAAGGTGGTGAAGGGGCACTCTCGTGTGAGTCCCTACTAGTAGAATCTAATGAGGCTACCACTGTCTTGTGAGGATGAGACACCAGCCTTTTGCTGCTTCTCAGGGTCATTGATTTTCTAAGAAAGGTGCTCCTCTTCCTTACCTCTCCTCTTTTTTGGAGGATTAAGCCTAAAGAATGCATGAAAAAATTGCAAAACAAAATGAAGTCAAAAGTAGCTCACTTAGATATACAACACACCCAAATCCCTATGTAGTTGGCGTCAGGTAAGAGTTTTCCACCCAAGACAGCACCTTCCACAGCTCCCTCTGCTTTAAGTCGGAATGAGAGATCCCCTCGAAGCCCACTATCTTCTTTAAACCCTCTTGGGCTGTAAGATCCAGCTCTTTAAGGGTAGGCTGTAGGTCTTTGGCAAGTGAGCCTTGCCACGAGTTAGGGACCATTAAAGGTCCCTCATTATGGACCATAAAAAATTGATGGTCCTACCATTTTAAACTATTTGGTAGGTCCAAAATCCTATACTTATTCCAACTACAATAAAAGGTATATGTCTTGGATGTCGTCTTCCCCTTCTTGACCTTCAATGGCATTAACCCAAAAGGAAGGCAAAGCACCCCTACCCGTGAATGCAAATCCAAGTGGAAGCAAAGGATGATACATGCATGGAGCACTGTCCAACAATTTAGACTCAATTGAGAGAGTGCTATGTTGTAGTATGCAAGAAAAGAAGCAATGCAAGGGTTAAGGAAAATCCTTAACACATGTTCAATTTCATATTTATAGATTATGAACGAGTCGGGCTTCCCAGGTGAACATAACTGAAGATCCTCACCCAAGATATCAAAACTAACATGACTTAAGTCATGATAATCTAACAACTGCTTAATACCCGACCTACTATGTATTACAGAACTAAATGTATATAAAGCAAGTGTGTCTTCGCTTAATCAAGCGAAAGTTGAGGGACCCTCACCTTTCCTACTAGACCAGGCATCTTTCTATTCTTCAGTCGACTATTTGACAAGCTTCAGGCAATCCTTGTTAGACTCAATAAGTAGACCTAGGTGGATTTGTTTGAGATCATTGGACTTCTAGAAAGTTCCAAATGCTCAAAGCGAGTTACAAAATCCATAATAAGAGCATTTACTACTACCAACCTCGTATTTATACATGGGGGGGTAGGTGAAGAGGCGTGCTTTTCTTGCCACCCAATGTCGTGTTATCATTAATTGCTGGCGTTAGAGTTATTTGCTCCCCACCAACTATGTAGTGGCATGTCACTCATAATGATGATGAAATGATGAAACGATGATGAAGCCTACGTAATCAACATACTAACGTGATGAGCTGGTCATTCAAAGTAATGGTTAGCCACCACCCACCCAAATTAGGCAAAATTGATGCTGCCCCATAGAGGGTAATTTGACAACTCTGGAGAGTGGAACTTAACTGCCTAGATAAACATTATGGACGCCTAACATAACCCCCATGGTAACTGTGAGAGACCATTAATAATTAAGCATTTATTAAGGGTGAAAAGTGAAATTTTCCTCATATGAGTAATCAAGGGTCCTAATTAATTAGACTAAGGAGATTAGGTAAGGAGGCCTTGATTATGGGATCAATTGATAACAAGGGCTAAGGTTTTGTTAATAAGAGGATTAGCTCATGGGAGGGACATTGGAGCAATAAAACCCCAATTTTGGTGAAGTGAAATCAAAGAGCAGGCATCCTGAGGACCACCTAAGCAAATTTCCCTTTCCCTTTTAAAACTAGAACTTTGGATACAGTGCTCCCATTAGAGCCTTCTCATTCTCCTTCGTCTCTTCTTGCTGTAATAGAAAAGAAGTAGAGGGGTGGACCTCAATTGCAGCAGAGGAAAAGGGGGGAATATTAGGTATGAGATTAGCTGTATAGCTCGGATCTTGGAAGGAGAGACCCATTGCTCCCTATTGCAGTTCCTAGCAATGTAAGGCTTAAGTCTTAGAAGTTTGATTTTGGGTTGTGAGGAGATGACCTCACTTTCTTGCATGCATGTCTATTGATGGAAGGAGGGAAGCTAAAGCATGGTTTCCCCCTGACAGATAGCGGTTCTCACTCATGTTTTGAAAACAGAGATCTCATCATAGTATAGTGCGCGAAAATGCTTGTAAAAAATAATTTATAAAATAACGAGACTTGAGTCCTGGTCGTTCGTCTCTGGGAGGCATTTAGAAAATGTAGATTTGAATTCGATCTAGCTCGCTCTACCTATTTAGAAATGCATGCCAGTTTACAATAATTCGTATTGACGCACAACATGCTTAGTTGCAAAATAATACAAATTTCATGCATGCAACTTTAATCACAAGGAAATATGGCATTCAGCTCATGGTGATTTTCACACATAGACATAGAGATATATAAAAGATGATTTTATTGATTACATCATGGTGGCTACAGAGTGAAGCTTGCGGAAAGCTTGTACAAGAAAGCTTGAAAGCAATAACTTAGCTAACAGAAAACGACTGCATCCATGAATCTATGGGGGGGATTATGCATGCATCATTGAGAGAGAATATGGAGCTACACTACTAAGCAATAGTAAAGCGGTAAATCTACAAAGAACTATTCTACTTAGCTAACAGAAATAAGGGCATTCGAAGGTGGCTTCGATAGCCTTTGACTTGGTTGAGAGGAGAAGGAGGGGCGACCAATGGTGCTTAGGCTGGCCCTTGGAGAGAGGTTGGAGGTGATCTAGGCCTGGCGTGGAGGTGATGGAGATGCCATGGTGTGCTTGTGGAGATGGAGGTGGAATGAAGCTAAAACTAGATGGAAGGCTAGATAGGTGCAAATGGCCACCCAAAGGTCCTTTAAGTAGACCCAAGGAAGCCTCTCTAGATAAGTGTGGAACTCTCTAGAGAGGCCTATGATGGAGCTCGTGGGAGAGTGAGAGAGAGGATGGATGGGTGATTTTTAGATCCACATTTGGTGGATCTAAAAATTGAATGCATTTTGGTTGCTATTTTTAGCAACCAAGGCAACAACATATGGTAGAGAGTTCTAGAGAACTCTAGGCTAGGTATTTTCATGTAGATGGTGTGTGTGGGTGTGTGTGGGTCGAAACCTAGGTGGCTAGGTTGATCAGGTTAGGTTCTAGTGGGTTTAGGTCAAGGTAGGTCTCAAATTAGGGTTGTAAACCCTAATTCATTAAGGTAAAATGTAATTAAACTTGATACAAGTTTAATTGGATGTGTGAAACCCTAACTAAAAGTAAAATAACTCAATTAAGTTAGGTCTAGGTCAATTGGACTCTCACTGAGTCCAATTGGACAATGTGTGTTGAGATCAGGGCTTAATTGGACTCAATGAGTCCAATTGAATAGGCTGATGGAATTGATTAAGATCCAAGTCAATTAGGTTTAGTGATGACCTAATTAGGTCCTTAGGGAGGTCTAGAGGTGATGTACTAGGGTTAAGACACCTTAATTTAGGTTCCTATGGGGTTGGAATTGGGTTAGGGACCTAGGAATTCAAGATCCAAGCTTGAATTCAAAAATAGGAACTAGAGAGCAGTTCCAGATGTCTGACAATAGTTCAGACATCTTAAAATGAAAAGTCAGATGTCTAGACTTGTTGTTTAGATGTCCAAATAGAGGCAAGGAAGAGTTAAGGTTCTGTCTGCAAAATTACACTGCACAAATTAGACGTCTAGACCAAGTGTCTAGACGTCTTAAAATGCTGCAGAAGTGGGTTTTAGGTGCGCGGGTTGTGGCTAAGGGTTCAGGACATCCTGTAACTCATCTGGACATCCGGATAGGGGCTGAAAATAGGGTTTTAGGGCTTCCTAGGGTACAGTGACCTAATCTAAGGGTGGCTAAGGCTTGGGGAAGCTTCTAGGCTGTCTTAGGGCTAGGTGGACCTAAGTTCTTCATAATTTACTACTTTATTCTTGCTTAATAGAATAGCATACCTTAACCCCTTACATTATTGTCTACTACATCTTATTCTAGATCTTCTGCTCCAGCTCTACTGTAACTCTGGCTTAAGGTCCAGCTTTAGATCTAGTCTCGGATCCAGCTCCTGAGCTTCTTATTTCCTGCAATTTATATAATGCACCTAATTAGTATATTATAGCATTATTCTATGCATACTATAGGAAGAATAGTAAAGATGCAAATAATGCTTATGCATGCATGAACTACCCTAACTTATGCTAAGTCCTAGCCTAATTTAGGTCAATTAAGACCTATGATTGCTGCGCAATCACCCCTAAGTTAATGGTTGTAGATTTGAATTAGACCTTGCATTTTTGAGTTGGATGATGATCCCAGGTGGTGGACTGCAAGAAGAAGGCCATTGCAACAAAGAGGGGAAGGAACTTTTGGATTTACAACTTCAATCTTCTAGGTAGGGTGTTATATCCCTCTTGAGTGGAGTGTAGGAATTTTATTTCAATGGAAATGAGGAGGTAGGATCAGTAGATCCTCCTTTGTTGGTAGTGGTTCAGAGATAGGGATGGTGAAAACCACCCACCATTCATAGATAAATGGTTGCATGTCAAGGGAATCAAGGTTAGAATGTTGATCTTTAATGTTTGATGTGGAGCCTATGCATGTAACTAGGTGTAGAAGGGATTAAATCATGTTTTACTTCCTTCATATATGCTCTAAGTGGTTAGATGTGGATTTGAGATGAACGTGTTGAATGTCACAGGAATAGAACTGCAGACGTGCTTTAGGCGATGTCTGATTCCTACATGTTGGGTGTCTAAGCGTCTGACTAGACAATGACTAGAGATGGGTTCATCTCTTGGAGTTGGACAATATGCCTTATCAGACGTCTGAAGTTGTCACTAGACATTTGATACTGAGCATGTGCGATGTTAGATCCAAAAATTAGATGAACCCTGTAGTGTGTTTGCACTCTTGGAGTTGGGAGTGTGGACCATCAAAAGTCTGATGATGTTGTCAGACATCCAGACCAAAAGCCTAGATGTCTGATGGTCTGGCTAATGGAGTTCCTAGAAGGTCATTCCCGGCAATGTCCAACCCAAGTGGGTGAGTGGCTTATTTTTGCAGTCTTGGATGTCTAACCAATTTATTGGACATCTGATTTGATACACAGATGCCTGATGTGTAAGGGACTAGGAAGACCATTCTGGTGCATGATGAACGATCTGGACTAAAGGTTATTAGGGTTTATTAATTGCTATAGTAGTATAGTGTTGCAATCCAAACGGATGTCATTTTATTTAATTACAATTTTTACTGGTTTATTCCAAGTCGTTCATTAGGAGGTAGTTATTGATATACATCACTCCCTATTATCCAAAAAATCATATTTTATTCCAAAAATGTTAATTTTATTTACAAATGAATGAATGAAAAGCAATACAATCAAAGAATTAATTAATCTGAGTTAGTTATTTACAAGTTAGAACAAACTAATTGAATTTGGAAATACCTTAAAAATATATACAAAGCAAAGGCATCAACCACAATTCTAACCTAAAGTAGATTAATTACACTTAATCTCTATAAACAAACTAGTACCTATTTAATTACAACTAAACAAACTATATACAAATGAATGAATCTTGTTTTAAAAAGAAACTATATACAAAGACAAGAAGAAAAGAATTATTAATCCAATTCAAGTTAGGTTAAGTGCCACTTATATCTATTTACCTTATTACTATGTACCTATATACATTAAGCTAACTATATACATCAAAGAATAGCATAATTTATAAGTAAACTATACCCCAAAAAAACATTTACATAGGGGCAAAATTAAATAAGTTAACTTAATGTTCTAAATATATATATATATATATGTATAAAAGTTAACACTTCTTCTCTTCTTAATTTACTTAACATAATAACACTCAATACATTCAATTCTCACGTAACACACTATGTTCACAGCACACAACACTTAACATTTATGCATGCAACGCAGACACTTAGCTTTACTTTAAGTTAACTCAGCCCACTCAATCTACACTTAAGCCAAAAAAAACAAAGGTTTTAGGCTACCCTTTCACAGGATCAACGTCCCCAAGGGGTCGGATTGGTACCATTACTCAAGCAGTCCCTACGGGGAGGGCCAAAGCCATAATAAATCACCACCTAGTGCCCGAAGGCCACCCTGCAGGGCCACACCTCTAGTGGACCACCTCAATTGGGTCGTAACCTAATGGGCTTTAGACTATAGGTTGCACATTGGTCAAGCACAGGTCGGACGAGCATGCATGTGTTGCGCACGCACTCGCTAGGGAGCCCATCTCCTGCTCTTGGGCAAGATGCCATCGAAGAGGATTCATTAAATATGGCACAAGGCGCTTGTTCACGCCTGATGTGGCGCTAAAGGGAAGCACTGATTAGCGCTATGCTGTAATGAACATTGCATGTTTTATTAGTAAATTTAGGGCTTTAATTAGCATATAATTAATGATCTAATTTACAAATAAATTATATAATATTAAAGCTGATACATAAGGCTACCGATTGGTATAATTAGGTTAAGTTAAATATATATATAAATATATTTTTAAATTAGCTAAAGTTAGATGAATATGCATGTTATAATTAGTTATAATTTCTTATATACACTATAAATTACTGAATAAATTACTCAATTGAGACTTAATCTAGTTAATTTATAATAATTACATGATTAATTAAGCTTTTTAAATAATTTAATTCAATTTATTTAAGTATTTACATATTTATTCACACGGGTTATATAGTTTACACATAAATTATACAATGTAAATAGTATTATGCATTATAAATAGGATTATAAATATAATTAAAGTTAAACTATAAATTATTAGAATACCGTACAAATTAGTTTAGTTAATTATGGTACTGATGGGGACACCATCATGAGTCTTAACTAGCCCATTTTAGTTTGGAATAAAAGATAAAAGATCATATATATTCATCTGAGGGTTATATCTCCACTTTATTATGTTTTGAGAAGAGAACAAGAAATTATGGTTAATTTTGTAATTTTAACAGCATATCATGAATACAGAATAACCAAGGGATTTTCTAGGGGTGAAATAAAGGTTAAATGAGCATTAAAATCTAATAAGTAGGTCCATGCAGATAGAAACGGAGTTTCACGCATTTCGAGAACTAATATAGCACCCAAAATCCTAATTTCAGACCTGCTTAAATAACAGAGGTTTTGGACAGGATAAAATTCATCTAAACCTTTTAAAATTCATAGAAAAATATTCCATAAGGTTTGGTAACCTTGATTTGGCCATGTGAACCTATTTTGACTTTAAATAGAGTCACAGACACAATTTTACCCTAATTTGGGTTTTTGTGCAAATTGACCAGTCAAACTTCGTCAAAACTAAAATCCTACTTTACCATCAAATTCCTTGGGTCCAAATTAGGTTTATACCAAAATTTGGGCCCAATTAAAGTCCATCTTGACCTAGTTTGCATTTTGGTCCTGTCTAACTCTTTCTCTCTCACATATGCCCCTAGCTTTTGAAATCCTTGCAATCAAGTCCCTAATTTTCTCATCATTCTTTGCAAATGGGTCCCTTCTGCCATTGGTGTGAACACATCAAGCTCCGTTGAGATTCAAGTGAGGATTTCTCTCTTGCTTTTCAATCAAACTTTCCCAAATTTGAACGAGAGATTCCTTGAGGAATTCCCTACCAATTAGACCCAGCCTTGGATCCTGATTTGCTCACAATCTCCCATGCGAATGGTTTGAAGAATTTGGTATCCAGTTTGTGTGAAAATTTTGAGCTTCGCAAGCTTGTTTCCAAGCTTGAAACTCCTCTCTTAGGCCTATAAAAAGACCTAGGGCAAGAATCCTTGCTCCTCAGCAAGTTTTGGCAGGAGATATCCCTCCTCTTTCCCTCTCCGGCCACCTTCACACCTTGCTCTGGCGACATCTCTCCTCTCCCCTCGTTCGGCCGTCCAACAATCAAATTGGACGGCCCTCTGCCTTCCCATCTCAATTTCGATCCTCGTCAGCCACAACTGGGACTCCCTTCCTCCTCGTCACCGCACCAACTCACTGTCAACTTCATTTTCTTTGGCTCTGGCTCGCCAACGCTGACCATCTCCATCCATCTCCTTCCCCTCTAAGCCTCTCTATCCCTTCCTCTCTCCCTCTACTTTCTTTCCCCACACCCACAACTCACGACCACCAGACCGCCTTTAACACTACCTTCGTTCTCTGCTCCGGTGATGCTCCGACGTAGCCTCTAGCCCAGTACACTTCACCAAATGCCTTGCCTCCACCTCCACGAGCTTCGCCGCGCCACCCTCATCAAAAGTCCTCTCCTAATTTGAGGGTTTGCATGCTCACTTGCCCCACCGATCACCATCGCTTGCATGCACCCTCGCTGAGGTCGCTAGACCTTCACACCCACTCTCACGCGATGCCACCACCACCAACGCACTTGCCGTGGTCCGACGAAGCTTCTGAGCCAATTTAGTTGGGCCACTAGGTCGCGTTCTTGATTTCAGGTGACTAACCGGAGCACAGTCACTACCACCTCCTTCTCCAGCTTCGTCCGCCATCTCCCGACCGAGACCTTCCGCACTAATACTCCTAGATGCTATGGATTACTTCCAGGTGCATCTCTAGGTCCTTAATCGAAGCCTTCATCTGTAGCTGCTGCCTCAATTGGAGCCTTCACTATCCACCCTCGCACGTGAAGAGGACGACATGGGATAATCCCACATCATGGAATCAGAAGCCGCTCGAGCAAGATAAATGGGATTTTTCTCCCTGACCCCTCGCCTAAGACACAGGGGTTGGGCCTCCAGGCACCCTTACTCGCTTACCATCCTCTATGCACTCTTGGCTTGTGACCATGTTCGCAAGCCTGGTCCACTGTTCACGCCCGATTACCTAGCCGATTGCCCGATTAAGGTCGGGTCTCTAAGAGAAAGAAGAAAGAGAGAGAGGGGGTTTTTTTTGCTCTTTACTCCTCTCTACACATGGTTGAATCTTGAAGAGGCCTTTGCCTCTATGCTGTGCTGCGTTTGCCTCTGTCTTGAGGCATGAAGGAAATAGGAGGCCTTTGCCTCTTCTGTTGGAGCTGAGCTGAGCCTTAAGCAACTTAAGACATGTGAGTTCTATTGGTGCCTTAGTGGTAGATACTGATTGGGATATTTAATTGGTTGACGTAGCATATTTGGTTGGATTTACTGTTGAATTATCTGAGTTATTTGAGCATAATTTCAAGGGTTAATTTGGTGATTCAAATCACCATTTTAACCCGTTCTTTTTGCACTTTGCTACTTGATTTTATATCTATATCATTTTGACTTGTTCTAAATGAAGCTTTGGTTATAATTGCTTACATTTCTGATTAAATTATGATTAGTGAGATTAAATTGCCATCATTTGCTCCCTGTGTTCGACCTCAGACTCCATTTTAGAATTTGAGTTATAAATTTAAATGATTTGAGCGATTTTGTCCTATACTACGATGCATCTCTTAAACAACAACGAATTCGCTTAAACATTTTGGTGCCGTTACCGGGGAGCAACACACAGTTTGATTTCACTGATTACATTTTCTGATATGATACTAACTTGTTTCATTTGATTTCTTGTGGTTGTGCGAGGTACATGACAAGGATTAGCCGCACGACAGCCACTCCAGGGGTAGGTAATCTCATTTCCTTCTTCTTAAGCCCCTATTTTTGGAAAGAATTAAAAAGAGAAATCAATTAGGATCAACTCACATTTATTATTAGACTTAATCACTTGAGTTGCCTGATTTTGATTTATTTTAGACATCATCATCCAGATTTCTGCACCTAGAAAGAACTTAAGGTATCTAGGGCTATTCACCTTCTTGATTGAGCCCTAGGTACTCAATTTGGAAAGAACCGATTGGACCAAAAAGAGCCAAATTAGGGTTTCCATTTTAAGGTTAAGAAAACACACCTACCTGAAATAACAAGAATTGATTTTCCCGCATTGTGTCTCACCTAAATGCTTGCTTGAATTGACCTAATCAAGAGAACCCTAAAATTAAGCTCTAATCATCCACTTGAATCCTAAAACTTAGGACTTAATAACCTGTTTGCAAATCATTTAGGGTGATTTTGGGCTCATTACCCAACTCATCCTCAACCTTAGGGCAGTGTTTGACAGAGCAAGATCGGGTTTTAAATCGTTACGTTGTAGTATAGCCAAAATTGCTTTGAAAATAAATAATATTTATTACTCGAATTTGAAAGTCCTAGGTTGAACATAGGGAGCAATATGAATTCACACACTAATCTCAAATAATGCAAATGAGCACAAGAATTTAACCCAAATAAACTACTCAAGAATGATAATCAATGTAGAACATGAGTATAATAATAATTCAACATGATAAAAAGAAATTTATAACAAAATAATGGTGATTTAGATCACTAATTATTTAGTATAGATATATGTAAACTAGAGTAATCAATAATGCCACAATAATCAAGACCAAATATCTGCACAGTAGCTTGAATGCTACAGTAATCAGACGTCTCCCTTGGATATCAGATGCCTTAAATGGCCCTCTCCTTTGTTTCTCTTTTTTCTTCTTTCACTTTTTCCTTCTACTTCTGCTTTCTTCTTCTTCTTTGATTTATTCTTATGTGGCTCTCCTTCTTCTCAGATTTCTTCCTATGTGGCTCTCCTTCTTCTGTCCTCTCTGCTTTCTCTTCCTTCTCCTAAATCCGGCTAAGTGTCAGAGTCTCATTGAAGCAAAACCCTCCCTAACCCACACAGCTATCCTCTCCTTCTCTCTTTAGGATCTGCTCTCCTAGAGCCACAGGTAATCGGGTTATTAGATTTAGCGTATCCGAGTCCAGGGCTGTGTGCGTGGGGCACAGCCGAGGAGTGAGGTTTAGGCAGGTTAATGGGTCGGTACCAGGTCCGTAGGCAGAGGTTGTTGGTGCCAGAGCACCACGATCATTTGTTTTGATGATAACAAAACACGTGCCACTTAACATTTGCACTTGGAGTCTTAGATTTTAGGTCAATTGCAAATGGAGACGTGATTAGACGGAGTTCGAGCTCGCATCCAGGACGGATTGTAGGAGCTTGATGGAGAACAGAAGAGATTCGCGAGGAGCGATATATTGAAGAAGGAAGGAGATGAAGAATATGATAGATTTCCTTCTCTTGTACTCTTTGTATTTTTCGTTTCTTTTGTTGCTCTTTATTTTTGTTACTTAGATTCATGTTAAAGAGCCTCAAAGTACCCTAACAGTAGTCCTAGGAACACCGGCACAACCCTAGGATACTTAGGTTTTCTGTAGAGAACTTAGAAAACCAATATAGGGTTTAAACAGCATTTCCAGACGTCTAATTCCAAGATCAGACGTCTGATAATGTGTTTTAAGACGTCTGACTGTTGATTCAGACGTCTGATAACATTTAGGCCGGACTTATTGTTCTGTCTGATGAAATCAGACGTCCAGACCTTAGACCAGACGTCTTAGAAGACGTTTGATGACTTTGCCAGACGTCCAATTAGTGGACCGTTGGTTGGCTCAACAACCAATCAAGGATATGACCGTTAGAGCCTTATCAGACGTCCTTAAGCCTTTCCGGACGTCTGATATATGACCGTTTTGCCTCGGCTGACCCAAAATCTCTTCTCAGAGATTTTCTAGCCGTTGCACTCTCTTGGAAATCCATTCCCACGAAAAAGTAGGTTTCCAGACATCCAGACATATTGCTAGATGTCCTATATGTCGTCTGATGGACTTGCACTAGAACCCTGTTTAGATCTGATTCACGTCAGGAAGAAACACGCCTAAAATCAGACATCTGATGTTGTTCCCAGACGTCTTAAAGTGATCTTCCAGACGTCTGATGCCAGGATCAGACGTCTGATAAGCCTGTCAGTGCAATCATTGTTCCTGATTTCGGCCTGATTCTCTTGGGCTTTGCACCCAACGGCTATGGAAGCTTTCCTAAGCCTTCCAAAGCCTTCCTAAGGCCTCTATAAATAGAGAGGAACCTCTTGCACACAAACACAAACCTAGATACACAAGAAACACTTTTTTAATACACTTTCAAACCATTTTGTGTCTCTTGATCCTAAGAAGAAAAGCTTTTGCTCTCCAAGCTCTAATTCTTCATCTAGAGAGCATCAAGCATTTGCGCAGCTGCGCTCCCGCCGTAGTTCACGAGAGCGACGTTGCGCCGTCGCGTGGCTCACGCACCCGCGTCATCGATCCGACGCACTCCTTGCAAAGGGGAGTTTCCTAATTCCTATAGAAGCTAGGTTTAAATTACTTTGTTGGCTCTATAGGATTGTTGTTTATTTTATCTTTGTTATTTGGTTGGGTATTCGCCTTGTGAATTCCCATTTCCTTCGTGAGACAAAATCCTTCTCGTGAAGAGAAGGGGTTTGAGGTACGCTACCCTCGTTTAAAGTAGCGTGGTTGTAATTGAGGTTGAATCACCCTCGTTTAAGTGATTCGGTTAGTGGATTTGATCAACTTGGTTGATCGGAAAATCCTAACTCGAGAGGGTTAGGTGGTGGTTTTCACCCGATTTGGGTTTCCACCTAAAAATAATTGTGCATCTTGTGCGATTGATTGTTTGTGAGATTGTTTATTATCTTTTCCGCAATTTTTTACGTCACGCTGATCTCACCCCCTCCGAGTAGGGAAATCTACAGAGGTCACGGGTGATGCAAGTGAGCTGTAAGGAGGACCTCACCCTCGTGTCTAAGGCAAAAATCCTAGAGCACTTTTGCAATTTATTAGACTCTCCTACTCCTGCGTTCCACGATGTGGGACTATTGTTCTTCCTTCTTTTCTGTGCGTCTGCAGCAGCAGCTCCTTCGTCAAATTCGTGCAATGAGGAGGTAGACTCCTCCAATTGTCAGCCCAAACGAAGTCCTGGAGGCTTTCCGCATTTCCTGGAGATGACTTCTGGGGCAAAGACGTCCTGGAGCAGCTCTCAAGCAAGCTCAAAGCTTGCGTTAATGGTGAGCTCCACTTGAAGACTTGAAATCAGCAATAGGGCCTTTCAATCATGTTAAAACATTCAGGAATGATCGCCGAAGCACAACGAACGTGATGGGGGTGGTGGCGTGGAGTAAGAGTAGCTGTGGTGGCTGGATGGTGACGGGAACGGTTGGAGATGATGGGTTTGTTCGGGTGTGAGTTTGAGTGAGCGAGAGGATGAAATAGGTGGTGGGTTTTGTGCGGGAAGATGAGGCAGAGCTTATAGGGTGATCGGCGAAGGGGATGGTCACGTGTAGCGAGCGGAATCCTTTGCCGAAGTGGTCGCCAGAGATGGGGGAGATGAAGTCGTAGAGGGTCGTCGGTGGTCGATTTAAAGTGGGGTGAGTGTGAGAATGAAGTACAGAAGGTAAGGAACTTAGCTAGGATGTTGTTGGATGAAGAGAGGTGGAGATGGCATCGGTTGAGGTATTTTCAGCACCGGAGACGAAGGTGGTTCCGGTGAGGGAGAAGTGGCAAAGACGAATGGAAAAAGGACGTCTGCTGGTATGGCGAGACGTGGAAATGAAGTGAGGGAGATGAATTCACTGCTGGTATGGAGGACGGACGATGAGGAGAAGTAGAGGAGGTCACCGGACGTCGAGGAACCTTCGACCGTGAAAGAGAGAGAGGAATTATGGGGACTCTCGGTCGATTTCGAGCGTAAGAAGTTCGGGAGGATCTGGGCTCTCTTATATAAGGATCTAGAGGCGATTTGAGCTTGGAAAACAAGTTTTCCAAGCTTGGAAAGCCTCGCTGGACTTGGGAGTTCCTTGATACCCAAATCTTTCATGTGTTCGCATGAGAGATTAGGTAGGTTTTAGGGCTTGGGATTGGTTTCAAAAGGAAGGGAATTTCTTGATGAGCTTCCCTTTCAATTTTGAAAGGGATTCATCAAGAAATCAGGGAGTTCTTTCCATTTTTAGGTTGATGGAGCAAGTAGGAAAAGGATTTATGGTGGCAGGGATCCTTTTGTGAAAATGACGACAAAGTTAGGTACCTATTTGAAAGGATTTTGAAAGTTAAGGGTAGAAATGAAATTAGACAGGACCAATTTGTAAAATAGGTCAGGACAAATTCATCTTGGGTCCAAATTTTGGTGCAAACCTAATTTGGACCTAAGGAATCCAATGGTAAAGTTGGATTTTGGTTTTGACCATGTTTGACTAGGTAATTTATGCAAAAACTCAAATTAGGGCAAATGTCTATCTGTGGTTCTGTTTTGGGTCAAAATAGGTTCTGATGGTCAAATTGAAAGTTCTAAACCCTATAGCATATTTTTCTATGAATTTTAAATGATTTAGGTGAATTTTATCCTGATAAGAACCTCAGTTAATTAAGTGGGTCTGCTTTTAGGGTTTCAAAAGTCATTTAATTCTTAGAACACGTGCAAACCCTTTTCTATCTGTCTTATCCCACTTGTTATCTTTTTAAGACCAATTGACCTTCATTCAATCCCTGAGAAAGTCATTGGTTGTACTGCATTCATGATGAGCTGGTAAAATTACAGTTTTAGCCTTAGTTTCTTATTTTTCTTTCAAAATGAATATGCAATGACTTGTGACTCTTTGGCGGTTACGTAGGAGCATTTATTGACTTAATTGGGTCAAAAATGAGCCAGTTATGGCTCATGATGGTGTTCCCATCATACCTCCATGCCTAGCTTTTGCTAGTCCCTTAGCAAAATTTTAAGGTATTAACTTTAATTCTAGACCATAAAATCTTTTGATGCTTAAAACTTTGATGTGTACTTTCTTTTGTAGATTAGGTTAGAATGTCGATAGTAGGCCTAGAGGTACTTAAGTACCAACCAAGATCCGGACATGACCAACTCTAGCCTCAGTCTGCTGCAAAGGTTTCTAAGTCCCACGGGAACTAACCTAAGGTTGTTGAATTCCGCAGTTAAAGCACCCGTGCTTGTAACATGTTTTAGCCTACGTTTAGTTCGTAGTGCATTTTTGTCAGAGAGAGACAGAGGAATTTTTCTTTTCTTTTGGAGAGTTTTCTCTCTCTTTTCTTTTTTATTTCTAGCTTCGGATTGGCTTTACAACACGATATGTATCTGATTCCTAGTCCCCACCATCAATCCTCGCAGGGTCCCTAGCAATCGATGCTTCATGATAGCACCACCCATTACAACCCCCAGAACCCTAGCTTTTGAGATTTCAAGATAATCCTGCCCATGGAGTTCTACAGCTAAATCCAGACCCTGGTAATTGATATTTTGAGATAATGCCGCTCATGGCATCTGAACCAGTACGAGGTGCTTACATGCCCCCGGTAGGATATTTAGATATCCTAGGAGACAAGCACCGAGGAGACGATATGTTATTACGTATTTTCAAGGGGAATTTCCCTCCTCTCCGTGCCAGGAACTTGTCCAAATCAACTTGTGTTGATCAGCCGCTCCTAATCTAGGTAACTTTTTTCAGAACAGGTTTAATGCCTTTGCGTGATTTTGATACTTAGGCGCACTGAACCAGACTGTGTGTGGATTGGGGTGCTTAGGTTTTCGAGTCCCACAAACCAGAGGTCAGTTAACGAGGTCGAATAATCCCTAAGCCTTAGACTCAATACTTAAGCTTCACATTTGCCCTAACCTCTTTAGGACTATCTTGATCTTAGCGGGTACTTGAATTTTTAAGCCTAGGATTACAACCCAAGAGGACTAAAATCAGCGTTCCTACTAATCTCTTCTTTGTTTTATTAGCACTTTTTGCCTTTCATTTTCTTTCTTTTGATTTGGTTTAGAACTAAGTCAATTCCTTAATCTTTTACTAATGACTATCTTTTTTTCTTTTCAAGTTGTGCTCCTTTTTGACATTTTTATCTCCTCCCTTTTTCTCCTCAAAGACTGATATGCCATCAAAACTTCCTCCCTTCTCCCATTTTTGTTCTTTTTTCAATTTTTTTAATTTTTTTTTGGTTTTTGGAATATGTGCTTTTTTTTGTGAGAACCCTTCCAAACTGTGAATTTTTTATATGTTTGCACTTTATCACCCCCCCATGCCTAAGTTTTACAATGTCTTCATTGTAAACAGAGGGTGCAAAATAGTTTTGGGTTCAGGAATTAGAACAGGATTATCAGGTGGGTGAACAGGTCGGGAATGACTGTTGCGGACGATTTCAAGCCCTGGTATGAGTACCAGAGGTGGGATCAACTGTTCTAAAACTAAACTCAGGGTGCAATAGGCGTGAAGTACAGAAGGATAATTAGAAGGATCTCGAGTTTTTTGGAATGATGGGTTGCCTCCCATTAAGCACTAAATTCAACGCCTTCAGCCGGGCAGAAAATAGTATGGAGAATAAGTGGTGAATTTAGACTAGTTTTGCAGAACAAGCACCTTGATTAATAGCCTGATTGGTCCAACCAGGTGCTTGTTCAGATCAACAGGCTGATGATGCAGCTCAAACCCAATTAATCTGGTGGGTTGACAGATGTAGATCAAGAGATGCAGAACCCACCGTATGCTGTGGAGCTTGGAATGATGTGGAAGTGTGAATCCAGGGTTTGGCTAAGTCGGATCAGCCTGGTCAAAGTAGGGATCCTCAAAGAAATCACTGGAAGATGTGAGATCCCTACGAGAGTTATCAGAGAAGGATTGCGCATGATTTGTAGTCTGATCGAAGTCCGAAACCCAATTTGAGTGTGGAGGAGAATCATTTGTAATCGGATTGAGAGGAGAATCAGAGTAGAAATTAAGTCTGGTTGCAGGTTGGGGTTGAAAATGGGTTTGGGAAGGCTCTATATACGCTATGGTAGAGGTGTTTTCAAGAATAATTGTGTATGAGGGCTCTTCTAGAAAGGATTCAAAGGTGGGTTCATTTAGAGAGTCCTCTTAGTAGCCATCAAACTCAAAGGTAAATGCCTAAAAAATGTTTATGGGATCAAGAAAATCTAAGTCAAGAAAAGATTCGAACTCTAGAGTGCAGACATTCTTGGCATTTTCTGTTTCTGATTCTTGATGATCAAAAAGAAATGATTCCATCTCGATGGAACCTGATTTTGAATCAATGACCTCAGGATCATGGACCTCAGACTCAGATTCGAAGAATGGGTCATGTATGCTGAGGTCGTAGATTGGCTCATAGTCACCAGGAAACAATGGTTCTCCGAAATAATAGTACGAATTGAAATCATCGGAGAATTTGCGAGAATCAAGTTCTAAATTTGATTCGAGATTAGAGGTTCCACCATAGAATAAATCACAAGATGTAGACTCAGCAACCTGACTTGAGTCTAGCTTATTCTCAGATTGCGAGCTCAAAAAGGTGTCCCTATTGGGTCTGGGCTCGGGTTTTTGGCTTGTAGGGAAGACCTAATCAAAACCCAACTCCTCCAACTCCTTGGTTTTTTATCGTAGATCGGCGTGACTTTCAAAAAATCAATATGTATTTCAGAGGATGTTGGAGAGGTATATTCATCAAATAAAGGCCCAGAATCATAATCCAAATTCAAACTCTGATTTTCATCACACGGGGCCCTGTAATTATCCCAAGAAGGTTCAGATCCAGATTTTAGGCTAAGGGTGTGGGTTGAATCACTAGAATCTAGGTTGGGCTCTATAGAGATGTCAGAATTGCCCTCGGGGGTCACCTTATTAGAGTAAGGAGCGGAATTTACACCCTCGAGAGGTTCTGATTCAATCTCATTATCACAAGAGTTTAGGAAATCTAAGCTTGGCAAACCAGGGTTTTGGTTTTCTAGGGCTGGCTCAAAATCGCATCCTCCTGCAATTGGATCCTCCCAACCTGTCTCATGGTCAGGCGTATCAATCTGTATATTAGGTTGATCATATTCCATTTGGGTTGGAGGTTCATAACAACCTTGATTCTCGAACCCAGGATTTGGAAAATCAAATAGATCCTCAACATTGCTAGATGTTTGGGGAATGTATGGGTATTTTTGATCGATAATCTACTTCAATAATTTTATCTTCTCTTCTCGTTTTTCAAGATCATCTTGGTGTCTTTCCCAAAGTATAGGATTTGTCATGCATTGGAGGTATTCAAAGTTACGTAATTTCTCTGACTCAATGTATCTTGTCATGAGAACATCCCGGTGATTGCGCAACAATCATCGATCTTAATTGACCTATATTAGGCTAGAATTTAGCATAAGTTAGGGAAATTCATGCATGCATACGGATTATCTGCATCTTTACTACTTTCCTTTAGCTATGCATAAAATAATGTTATAATGTGCTGATTAAGTGCATTACGTCGATTACAGGCAATAAGCAGATTTGGAGCAGGATCTGAAGCTGGATCAGGAATAACGGGAGTTGTAGCAAAGCTGGAGCAGAAGGCTTAGTTTAGATATAGGAAAAATAATATAAGGGGGTTAAAAGTTTGCTATTCTATTAAGTAGAAATAAAGCAGTAAAATGTGAAGAGCATAGGTCCATCCTAGCCTTAGGATAGCCTAGAGACTTCCCTAAGCCTTAGCCACCCTTAGATTAGGTCACAACACCCTAGGAAGCCTTAAAACCCTAGTTCCAACCCTTATCTAGCCGTCCAGATAAGTTATAGGATGTCTAGGACCCTTAGCCATCTCCTGCACACTTCAAACCCACTTCTGCAGTGCTATTGGACGTCCAGACACTTTGTCAGACGTCCAATTTCTGCAGAATACCCAAAACAGAACCCAAAATCCCTCCTGACTCTGATTGGACATCCAAACAACAAGTCTGAACTTATGATTTTTGAGTATAAGACGTCTGACACTATTATTAGACATCTGATACTGCTCTCCAATTCCTGTTTTGAGATTTAAGCCTTGATTTTGGATCTCTAGGTCCCTAAACCCAATTCCAACACCATAGGAACCTAAATTAAAGTACCCTAACCCTAGTACATCACCTATAGACCTCCCTAAGGACCTAATTAGGTCCTCACTAAACCTAATTGACTTAGATCTTAGTCAATTCCATTAGCCTATTCAATTGGACTCATTGAGTCCAATTGAGCCCTGATCTCAGCACACACTGTCCAATTGGACTCAGTGAGAGTCCAATTGACTTAGACCTAAATTAATTGATTTGTTTTACTCTCAATTAAGTTTCTACACACCCAATTAAACTTGTATTAAGTTTAATTGCACTTTACCTTAGTGAATTAGGGTTTATAGACATACCTTGACCTAAACACACTAGAACCTAACCTAATCAACCTAGCCACCTAAGTTTCGACCCACACATTCCTAGCCTAGAGTTCTCTAGAACTCTCTACCATGTGTGGTTGCCTTGGTTGCCAAAATTAGCAACCAAGAGCCATTCAATTTTTAGATCCACATTTGGCGGATCTAAAAACCACCATCCATCCTCTCTCTCACTCTCCCATGAGCTCCCACCATAGGCCTCTCTAGAGAATTCCATAATTCTCTAGAGAGCTTCCCTTATGTCTATAAAAAGACCTAATGGGTGACCATTGGCACCCATTCACATCCCTTGGCTTCCATTGGCACCACTCACTCCATTAGCTCCATACACTCCAACCTTCACTTAGGTTAGCTACTCCACCTCCACGAGCTCACCACCATCATGGAGGACACCATGACGGGATGCTGGATCAACCCTAACTCTCTCCAAGGGTTGGCCTAAGCTACATTGGCCGCCCCTCATTCTTCTCCCGACCACTCCAAGGCCATCGGGGACCACCCCTGAATGCCCTTTTATTCTTCTAGATTTAATTCATGCTCTTTATAATTTTATTGCTTTTATTATTGCTTAATAGTGTAGTCTTACTTCTCCCCCAATGATGCATGCAAAATCCCCCCGTAGATTCTTGTATGCGATCATTTTCTGGTAGGTAGATTTACATTTTTAAGCATTCATGTACAAGCTTTCTTCTACCTTCTATGTTGCATACACTCTCTTGAATGAATAGAAGATATATTTTTATATATATACCTATGTGTTGAGAATCACCATGAGCTTATTACAATATCTTTTGAGTGATTAATGTTGTCTGTTTTTAATTCCTGATATACTTGCAACTAAGCATGTCGTACTTCAATACGTACTAATCATAAATCGACGTGTGATTTTAAATGAAGTAGAGTGGCAAAAAGATCGATTTCAAAAGTAAATCAAATGCCTCCCAGAGACGAACGACCGGGACTCAAGTCTCGTAATCTTTACAAAATTTTTGATGAACGTTTTTGCGCGACTATACTACGATTTCCGACGACTTTCAAAATGTGCGAAAACGATCTCTGTCACCCGGGTAGATCCATTTATTACTTGTGTTATAATTACTTGGGCACAATTTATAATGAAGGTTGTTGTTATCGACACATTAACCTGAATGTCTTCAATTGGTTTTGAGGTTTTGTCATCAATCTCATAAAATCTAAGGGCATCATCAACCATTCTATCTTTCATGGATATTTGAGATTCAGGTTTCTTCAATGGTTTTCCTAAATAGCCAGGCTACATTTTTGAATCTAGATGTAGAATCAAAATTCAAGATTAGATTGAAATTGATTTGATCTGAAAAGAGATTCCCAAGGAAATCTGTGTGTGTGCTCTAAATAGAAGGGATGAAGGACTGGATGTGAGATTGACCCAATCAAGGCACCCAAAGATGTTTGGATGACTAAGGCAATTTCGAGGCGGATGATACCTCTGAATTAGAAATTCTCACACCCGAGAAGTACCTGGGTAGCCAGGAACGGAGAGTCCCGCAAAGACCCCTACATGGTAGAGCGTCCTCACGGGTTACAGGGTTTCCCCCACTCGACCTTCCTTATAACTGAGGGTCCAGGTAGATCGGAATGTACAAACTTAAGTCCTTAAGTCTATCAATTTTAGGTCATAGTTTGTGCCTTGATTTTCTCTTGATTTAGAAGTTATTTTCAACTTGTGAGCTAATTTGGAGGTTGGTTGGCCTATAATGTAGACCAACTTCACCTGACTACCCTAAAGATGACAGAGTGAGATCTAGGTCAAGACCTAGAACTCACTCTGATTTGACTCCCAGATTATTAGGTCCAAGGTTTTTTAGGGTTCAAGTGAAGTAGAGCCTGTTTTTAGGTCTTTTTTTTTATTGGATCTTTTCAATTTAAGGGCTTGGGTAGCACACAAATGCAGGGGGGTAACTTTCCTTTAATTCAAGCAAACATGTGTACTAGCACTTCAAAACCCTAATGCAGAAACCCTAATTGGCTTTATTCTATATCCAATTTGATCTTAAAATGTTCTCCTTGGACTTCAAACAAGAAGTGCATAGTCCAAGAATATTAGACATTAAGCATAGTCCCTAATAGGCATAGGAAATTTTGGGGTAGGGAATTCTAAAAAATTGTCTCAATCTTCAATTAGATTTGAAAGGAATTTTCGCAAATCAGGAAACTTACCTTTTAAATGATGATTACTATGAAAAATAAGGCAGGTGATTCCTAATTGATTGTTTCCTTTTTTTGTCTTCCCAAGATTAGGAGTTGATTAGGGAAGAATAGAGAAGTTACCTGCCCTGGAGTGGTTGTCTTGCGTGGAAGATCTCCTCGTGAAGTACTTCACAAAATCACAAGAAAGCAAACAGAGTAAGTTAGTACTCAAATATAATCAAATAATGTAGAGAATAGTGGTGAATTGTGCGTTGCTCCCCAGCAATGGCACCAAAATGTTTGACAGAGCAAGATCGAGTTTTAAATCATTACATTGTAGTATAGTTGAAATCGCTTTGAAAATAAATAATATTTATTACTCAAATTTGAAAGCTCGAGGTCGAACACAGGGAACAATATGAATTCACACACTAATCTCAGATAATGCAAATGAGCATAAGAATTTAACCCAAATAAACCACTCAAAAATGATAATCAATGTAGAACATGAGTATAACAATAATTCAACATGATAAAAAGAAATCTATAACAAAATAATGGTGATTTAGTTCACCAATTATTTAGTGTAGATATATGTAAACTAGAGTAATCAATAATGTCACAGTAATCAAGACCAAATATCCGCACAATAGCTTGAATACTACAGTAATCAGACATCACCCTTAGAGATCAGACGCCTTAAATGGCCCTCTCCTTTGTTTCTCCTTTTTCTTCTTTCACTTTTTCCTTCTCCTTCTTCTGCTTTTGCTTTCTTCTTCTTCTCTGATTTCTTCTTATGTGGCTCTCCTTCTTCTTCTCTGATTTCTTCCTATGTGGCTCTCCTTCTTTTGTCCTCTTTGCTTTCTCTTCCTTCTCCTCCAAAATCTAGCTAAGTGTCAAAGTCTCATTGGAGAAAAACCCTCCCCAACCAGCGCATCTATCCTCTCCTTATCTCTTTAGGATCTGCTCTCCCAGAGCCACGGGTAATCGGGTTATTGGATTTAGCATGCCCAGGTCCAGGGCTGTGTGCTTGGAGCATAGTCGAGGAGTGAGGTTTAGGCAGGTTAATGGGTCTGTACCGAGTCCGCGGGCAGAGGTCACGGATGAGGTGAGTGAGGGGTAAGGAGGACCTCACCCTCGTGTCTGAGGCGGAAAGCCTAGAGAGCTTTTGCAATTTATTCGACTCTCCTGTTCTCGCATTCCACGGTGTGGGAATATTGTTCCGCCTTCTTTTCCATGCGTATGCAGCAGCAGCTCCTTCATCGAATTTGTGCAATGAGGAGGTAGACTCCTCCAATTGTCAGCCCAGACGAAGTCCAGGAGGCTTTCCACGTCGCCTGGAGATGACTTCTGGGGCGAAGATGTCCTGGAGCAGCTCTCAAGCAAGCTCAAAGCTTGCGTTAATGGCGAGCTCCACCTAAAGACCTGAAATCAGCAATAGGGCCTTTCAGCCACACTAAAATGTTCAGGAATGATCACCGGAGCACGGCGAACGTGATGGGGGTGGTGGTGTGGAGCGAGAGTAGCTATGGTGGCCGGATGGTGATGGAAACGGTCGGAGATGATGAGTTTGTTCGGGTGTGAGTTTGAGTGAGCAAGAGGATGAAATAGGAGGTGGGTTTTGTGCGGGAATGTGAGGTGGAGCTTATAGGGTGGACGGCGAAGGGGATGGTCGCATGTAGCAGGCAGAATCCTTCGTCGGAGTGGTCGCCGGAGATGAAGGAGATGAAGTCGCGGAGGGTTGTCGGTGGTCGATTTAAAGTGGGGTGAGTGTGAGAATGAAGTAAAGATGGTAAGGAACTTAGCTAGGAGGTTGTTGGATGAAGCGAGGCGAAGGTTGCGTCTGTTGAGGTATTGCCGACGCCGGAGATGAAGGTGGTTTCGGTGAGGGAGAAACGACGAAGACGAACGGAAAAAGGACGTCTGCTGGTATGGCAAGACGCGGAAATGAAGTGAGGGAGATGAATCCGCCGCTGGTTTGGCGGACGAATGATGAGGAGAAGTAGAAGAGGTTGCCGGACGTCGAGGAACCTTTGACCGTGAAAGAGAGAGGAATTATGGGGAATCTCGGTCGATTTCGAGCGTGAGAAGTTCGGGAGGATCTGGGCTCTCTTATATAAGGATCTAGAGGCGGTTTGAGCTTGGGAAATAAGCTTTCCGAGCTTGGAAAGCCTCGCTGGACTTGGGATTTCCTTGATACCCAAATCTCTCATGCGTTTGCATGAGAGATTGGGTAGGTTTCAGGGCTTGGGATTGGTTTCAAAAGGAAGGGAATTTCTTGATGAACTTCCCTTTTAATTTTGAAAGGGATTTGTCAAGAAATCAGGGAGTTCTTTCCATTTTAAGGTCGCCAAAGCAAGTAAGAATAGGATTAATGGTGGAAGGAACCTTTTTTTGAAAATGACGATAAAGTTAGGGACCTTTTTGAAAGGATTTTGAAAGTTAAGGGTAGAAATGAAATTAGATAGGACCAATTTGCAAACTAGGTCAGGACAAATTCATCTTGGGTCCAAATTTTGGTGCAAACCTAATTTGGACCTAAGGAATCCAATGGTAAAGTTGGATTTTGGTTTTGACCATGTTTGACTAGGTAATTTATGCAAAAACTCAAATTAGGGTAAATGTTTGTCTGTGGTTCTGTTTTGGGTCAAAACGTGTTCTGATGGTCAAATTGAAAGTTCTAAACCCTATAAAATATTTTTCTATGAATTTTAGAGGGTTTAGGTGAATTTTATCCTGATTAGAACCTCAGTTAATTAAGCGATTCTATTTTTAGGGTTTTAAAAGTCATTTAATTCTTAGAACACGTGTAAACTCTTTTCTGTCTGTATTATCCCACTTGTTATCTTTTTAGGACCAATTGACCTTCATTCAACCCTTGAGAAAACCCTTGGTTGTACTGCATTCATGATGAGCTGATAAAATTACAATTTTAGCCTTAGTTTCTTATTTTTCTTTCAAAATAAATTTGCAATGACTTGTGACTCTCTGGCAGTTATGTAGGAGCATTTATTGACTTAATTGGGTAAAAAATGAGCTAGTTATGGCTAATGATGGTGTTCCCATCAGGCAGGTTAGGTAAAGTTGATCCACCTTGTGGGTCAACCAACCTTCAAATTAGGTCACCAAGCATGAATCAAATCTTAAGTTCAAGTGAAATTCTAAGCACCTTAATTCAGGTTTAAAATTTTTTAGACTTAAGAGGTCAAGTTATTTATTCTAGTCTACTTGGATCCGTGGTGACAAGTGATGGATGACTCGTCAACAATTATAAGAAAGCACTATTGTCGGGCTTTTGTTCCCGGCAACGGTGCTAAAAATAATCGTCGACTATTGGTTTGTACTAAAAAGGGATTTTAAAACATCATTATTGTAGTATATGTCACAAATACAAACGTTGTTGCGTCAATTTTATTTATATACTTAATTTTTACTGATTTATTCCAAGTCATTTACTGGGAGGTAGTTATCGATATACATCACTCTCTAAATCCAATAATATTCTTTAATTCCAAAAAGATTGATTTTATATACAAGAATGAATGAATGAATCAAAGAATCAAAGAATGAGTCAATTATATACAAAAGAATGAATTAGAAATAATTACAATGCTTGCAAACAATTAGATACAAATAAGCATAAAAAACCATGAATAAATACTCTATATTATCTATTTACACTTATAATAATAATAATACTTAGCTATATGTACAATAATAAGCAATAATATGTACTATACAAACTTAACTTAACTTACTAATATCTACAGTAACATATAATATATCTACAGCAACGTATAAAAATGTCACTAAAACCATAGAAAAACTATATACATAAGCTAAGGTAAAAACTATTATCTATATTAACATATAATACTATGCATAGTAATGAACAGATCTGTCACTAAAGCTATGTTTTATTCATATACATAATAGCTCAAACAACTATACTATACTCTAAATATACTTATATACATATTATTTACATATATATTATATATATACAATATATATCTATATTTACTATATACTAATATACAGATGCCCAGACACATATATATGCACACACTCAACTCAACACACATAACACTCAAGCACAACACATATATATACACATACTCAACTCACTCAACACACACAGACTCAAGCTAAGGCAAGGCTCACTAACATTGGCACCCAAGGTTGACACTTAGCCGAATTTTAGCTTTTCTCTTCTCAGCAGATCGGTTCACAACTGGTTCAAACTAGTTTTTAACCGAAAATTGGTTTAATTGGTGCGCGACCTTTTTGAGGGATACATAGCACCCATTACTGGGTGGGACTAGACCTCTACTAGGGCCACCCTAGTTCTTATTAGGTGCATTTTAATCGGTTCACGGCTCATTAATGGGCTTAATCAGACCCATGCATAGTGCATAGCTCCCAGCCATGCACTGCACGCTAATCTCATTTCATAATCTCATGCCATAGCTCATTCATCATGCTCAAATAGGGGAATAGGTTATGAATGTGTATGTGGCACCCAACGCTCATGATGACTGAGTGTTGGGCATCACAAAACACATAAAAGGTGCGTTGTGCACTGGATTGCTTGATTTGGTTACTTTGGCCCTCGATTTGAGGGCCATAATTTATTATAAATTAAAAATAAATTATGTGATTTTAAAGCCCTTATATAATGATACATAATTATGTAATTTATTTACAAAATTAATTATATTTACTATATAAATAAATTAGGTAAACTTTACAGATTATACACATTGGTTTATAAGTTAATTTGTTAATTAAAGTATAAATTACATAGTTAACAATCAAATTGACATTATATGATATTAAGATGCATACTAAATTATTTAATGCATATTTTTATTGAATTTTACAAGTTTTATTTTAATATATAGACATTTAAATATCAGTTTTAGAGTATTTTAGATATAAATTATATAATATAGTATAAATATAGTTAAGTTAGTTTAAATTACTTAAAATAGTATAATACAAATATAAAATATAAATTAGTTCAATAATAACTTAATTTACTAATTTATTTTAATTTAATTTAGTAAACTAACTAATAACTTAATAAATTAATTATTTATTGTACATATATAATTAAATTAATTTGCTGGTATTCTATGTACATAATAAGTATATAAATACGTATGTAGAATATTACTGATAAATAAGTTCATTTATTGGGGTTTATAAATTTATATAGCATATAGTACATATGAGTTAATTAAATTAATAGATACTTATTCAATAAAGTTATCTATATAATAATTTATCCTAAATACTTAATTTATAATATAGAATACATATATAAGTTATATGTATAATTTATATACATATTATACATTATATACCTTTATAGCTTAATATATAGCTTATATCTACAAGTATATACATAATATACATAGTATTTTTAGGTGTTTTTCAAGTTTTTTTGATTTTTATGGGGTTTTTTAAGTTTAATAGAAAGAGAGAGATGAGAAAAATAAAATGTTTTTGGGATTTTTTTTAAGTTGAGTTCTTTTATTAAGTTTTAAGGTATACTGAACTGTCGGTTAGTATGTTCTACCAAGTCGGAGGTTCAGATGACCTTCAAACTTTACATATACTTGAAAATATGCTTATTCTTACTCGCTACATGTTTATTTTATTTTTTGAAATTTTTTAAGGTTTTTATTTATTTACAAATCTAGCTCATATAAGTCCTTAAAGAGTGCTTTATCTAAGAACCTAAGGCCTAAGAATGAGATGTGTGGCTCGAGAGTGTAGTGAAAATATTCAGAAGTGTCAAGCACAACACAAGAGAGATGTTCAAGCAAATAAACATGATTTTTCATTTCATTTCATTAATTCCCCAAAGTTGGGCAGATTACACATTAATAGTTGACAAAGAGAGTTTAAAATCAAATTACAAGCCATTCAATTGAGATTTAAAGATCATTTTAGATACATGAAAGCTTGTACAAATAAAATACACCTTACAAAACATATTAGCCCTTCCCTTTCAAGAACAACATATCAGCCCTTTAAATCACCCAAATAACTATATACTGCCCCATCAATTCAGATCAGCCATCAGAAGAAAAAGCTACAACAGCAGCTACAACAGTAACATGAATAGCAACATAGCAGCTAAGTAAGCTGCTCAAATTCAGCAGCTACTGAAGTTGCTACTGCTGATCAGACATTTATGCCATAATTCAGACGTCCTAAAGATTCATTTTAGAGGTTACTGTGTAGCCATTTCTTAATTTAGGCAGCTATGATTATCAAATCAACACAAAGATCATCCAAGATCAGACTTGAGAAAGCCTGATCTTAGATCATAAACATCCAAATCAGATTATCATTTCCAATTGACACCAAATTGCATTGAATTTAGGGTTTAAAAACCCATAAAATGTAGTTGCTGAAGCAGCACTTTAATGTATTCTTTTGGGATTTAAAACACAACATTAAACATCCTTAAAAATTTGACAATACCTGGAAATCATTTTGCAATTAAATTGGGATGTAAGGATCCACATTAAAAATTCTCAAACCATATTCTTCATTCCAAATCAGATAAAATAACTGATCTAACACCTTCCTAATGCTATGGACAACATGAAGGAAGTGTTAGATTAGTCCATTAAATCCAACTTGAATCCCAAATCTTTGAAACCTTAAGGAATATTAAAAATTCCTTAGTTTAGAATCCAAAATCTCAAAAACAAATCCACACAAAAATCTATGGTAGAACCTGAAATCAACAAGGTTGATTCTCCTTGGCTCTCCCACACATTGAAGACCATAAAATCCCCAACTCTTGTCAAATCCGATCATGGCTCATCTGAGGAAAAATTTATCACTAGGATCATCTCAGATTCATGGCCATAAACTGAATCATGCAAAAATATATCAATTCACTTGATAAAAAATCCTTCAGAACTCAATTTAATCAAAACCTCGTGATCTTGCATTGAAAACCAAATTAAAATTAGATCAAGTTCCTCATTCGAGGGTAACAGGTGCCTAAGATGAAATCTTTGGTGATCTCCTGAGTATACCTAGCACTACTCCCTAAAAATACCACGAGGAAACACTTCCCTACTGGTAGAAAATTAAGTGCATCCTCTAGATTTGAGAACACATTAATTATATATATGCTCATTGCAAACATACGAAATGTAATGTGTAAAAGAAATATACAATATTCGAAAACTTTTCATCTAAAAAAAAATTAGATCAAGCAAATCAATTTTTTTTAAATCAGATCAGGGGTCTTTGTGGAAAACCTGAGATGAATGGGAGACCCTTAGATGATTTTTGAGCTCAAATCATCATCTCAATGCTAGAGAGCAATGAGATGAGGGTTTGACTCTAATGGGTGGGTGGATTGTGAATTAAAACATGAGAGAAATCAGAACACGAAATGGTGATGTGAGGGGAAAGATCAGTGATCAGATGAGTGATATGAATTCATCTCCTCTGATCTAAAATGACCAAAGGAGGTGGGAGTGTGAATTCTACACTACACTAATCTACTCCTAACTAATGATCAAACCAGTGATTTCTCTATCTAATCTACTCCTTATTAATCTAAGACTACAATTAACTAGAAAGTAGTAAAACAATACTAATTCTACTCCTAGCAAGCATATAAAGTCCTAATCTAAAGGAGGAATGGGATGCTTGGGCTGCAGCTGGTCACTACAGCGATGAAGGGAGATGAGGAAGATCTCTAGTGAGGAATGGGATCCCTGGGCTGCAGTTGGTCACTGTAATGATGAATTGGAGGAGGGAAGCCACATCTGTCACCAGCAGCAGATGAATGGGAGAGGAAACTGGAGACTAGACGAAGGTATCACTCAAGGAGGAGGGAATGATGGTGTGCACGCGAGCAGAGGGTCAGCTTAAGTAGAGTGATCAGTGGATCAGGTCACCTCGAGGTGGGATTAGGCGTTTAGGTTATGGGTAACCACGATGAGAGGAGAGGAGGGCGGGAAGAGCCAAATTGAAGATGGGTCGTTGGATGGGATCTGGAGATGGTGGTGAGACCACGTGACAAATCACGCGAAGCTTCGAATCAGTATGAGCCGCAGATCAAGAGGAGTAAGGCGTGAACGACCTTGATTTGGTATGTTCTTTGTGTGAACAGTGCACCAAGAGGTGAACCGTTCGCAATAGCTTCTGTTGGTGTATTTGCAGAGAAGATCCCTCAATGAAACGGTGGAACAACTTTAGTAAGGCCGTAAGTAGCAGAAAAACACTACAGAGAGGTCTCTAGAGCCTTAGAAATGGGTCCTTGCGACCTACAAATAGGTTCCTAGAGGTTTTATAATGAACAAAATGTTATGGATGGAGGACCTAAATGTAAAACTCTTAACGAAAGGTTCTATTGATGTCTAAATGCTACCAAGTTTTTATTGAAGCTTAATTGAACATATTAGAAGTTAATTTCACTTTTGATTTGAAGTTTTAAGCTTATTTATGTGTTCAATTTGCAATTGGATCATCATTTTGTGTTTATTACTAGAATATCTCAATAAATGACCTAATTTTGCATTTTTAGCACATATTCTGTGTTTTAGGTCTTTTATGTTAATTCTCACACTTAACCCTTTCTTTGTGTTAATTTGGTAGTGTCTCACCTAGTTTCTAACTTAACTTGGCCATTTTAGCTATGATGAGCCACACCTCATCAACAAGGAAGGTCGGGTGGGGGAAACCTTGTAACCCATGGCGACGCTCTACCGTGTAGGAGTCTTTGCAGGACTCTCCCTTCCTGGTTGCCTAGGTGTTTATCGAGTGAGTAATTTTATGATCAAGAGGTATCATCCGCCTCGAACCTCCTTAGTCATCCAAAAGCTTTTGGGTTCCTCGATTGGGTTCATCACATATTTTGTCCCTCATTTGGTTTCCTAGTGCATGTTTGGGAGGAGGTCCTTAAGGCCACCCTTGAGACCTCCTTTAGTTGTTCATTCCTGTTGAGGCCAAGCCTCGACTCACTTGTTTGTGCTACCTCTCGACCAGATCGATATCTCTTCTGATTCATTTGAGCCTAGATCTCCTTCATCCATAGTCGTGAAACACTAAGCGGAAGAATAGAATCAGCTTCAGCACCTCAACGATCTATTCCAGGCATTCATGAATCCACCGTAGTGTTGAACGCTATGAATCGCTACGCTAACGTGTTTGGTTTTGGAAACCCTGTCGTTGTAGTTTGAAAGCGAAGAATTCGTGTTCAACAAATAAAATTTATACCGAAATGAAAATTCTGGGTCGAACACAGGGAGGCGGACGTTTGATTTAAAAACTACGCGTTTCTTTTTATTTGTCACGAAGTAATTCAATTTAAAACTATCTAATTATTTACAATAAATAGAAGAGAGAGAGAGGGTAAGAGAGAGAGAATATTACACATAGAAATCAAAATGAGATGTAGAATAAACAAAGAATTTATCATTAAGAAGATTGTTCATTACAACTAGAAAACATAAAACAATTGCACTAGAAAGCGATAAATTTACTCTAGAAAGCATTAAAAGAATGGAGGGAGAAATGTCCTCCTCGACGGTCGCTTGGAGGACGAGCCGGACGGGATGACGCCTGGACGAAGGAGAACAAAGCAGGACGAAGCAGAAGAACGGGAACGGAGTAGCACGCCGTCGTCGTCGCGGGATCCACTTCCGAAGGGGGACGAAAATTTGGACTTTATCTAGCGAGAAGCATCCCGGGTGTGGGACAAGCTTCTCTTGAGCATTGGAGAGGTAGAGAAGAGAAGGAAGGGATGAGAATTTCGTATGGAGGGGGTCTCCTTTTATAGTTGCAAGGAGTGGGGGCAAAATGGTCATTACAACTTTAAAATAATAAATGAGGGGTCTTTAGTGACGGATAAATCCATCACTAAAGCCCCCAACATGGGCGTAGCTCCCGCACCCACGCGCACCTCCTCAGCTGCCCGCTTCCTCAACGCCAACGCACATTCATCAGATCTCAGCCGTCCAATTGCGAGATCGGACGGCTTAAGACTCATCTCCGCCCGCTGCTACGCGCCCGCCCGATGCGTGCGATGCCGCGTGACGCCGCACGTTCAATTGCGCGTGATCTCAATTGAGCACAGACGGTCGTCCGATGACGATCCAACGCCTGCCATCGCCCGCACGCCCGCGCCTTCCTCCCCTTCGCTGCGGTTCGAACCCGCGCCCGCAGCTCGCGTAATCACGCTCGACCGCTACGCTACGAGGCACGGATGGTCGAGCGGGCGCTTTTAGGCGCTGCTGACCACAACCATTGGATCAAGATCCAACGGCGGAGAGGAAGCAGGTGCGGGGCCTTCATAGATTGCATGAGGCCGTTTGGGCAGCCAGGATGGCACCACGTGGCGCCATCTTGGCCGTCCATCTTCTGGAAGTTGTAGATGGTGCCACGGATGTCGGATTGACTTGATTTTTGCATCGTTGGGCTGCAATCGACGATCCGAATTCATCCGTGCGGTCGGATTTGTCATTTGAACAGTGGATTTACACTATCCTGGCCCTTGATCTTCTAGGGTTCCCCGATCACTATCTGATGCTACGGATGCCTGATTAGGGCGATCTTGGAGTCGTTGAACTCCAATCGTTGCCCTGATCACATCCATACGGTTGGATCTTCGATTTGAGGCCCCGATAAAATGTTTGCCTTGTCCAAGCACATAAAAGGAGACAATTAACCTCCATTTTATTCAAACTATTCTAAATGCAAGATGATGCATGTTATGCAATATTTATATCATAAAATGCAATCCTATGCTTAAGAACATGCATAAATAGATATCTTAAGTAGTGTAAATGTGTTTACATCATACCCCCATGCCTATCTTTTGCTAGTCCCTAGCAAAAACTATATGCTATTTATAAAAGAATTAGGTTGGATTATTTGGACCTGAGTTATTTTCAATCATTAAGAAATTGTCTACTTAGGAACTGAACTTTCAAAGACACAACAGTGCCTGGGTATCAGCCAAAATGCAGATCGCCTCAAGCCTCGCCTTATTCAAAGAAAATTTTCTTTTTCTCTTTTTACTCTTTTCTATTTTTTTTTTGAATTTTCAAATTTTAGGGTTTAAGAGTGGCTTTCTACGACCATTCAACTCACCCAAGATTTGATGAGAACCCTAAGTTTTAAGCATCTTATTGTGATTGTGATAGACTCGTTGACCGGCAATTAAAACAGACTTCGGATTTCTACGCCTCTAGGTGACCTCAAAAAGAATTTTGCTTAAAGGTGTATCTTTACAACCGGTAGCTTTCTCCCTACTTTTATTTTTTACGGGGTCAACACAAGGGTGAATCCAGTGTATATCTCCCCGGTTTATTCTACTTCTCCGCTTCTTCCTAAGTATTTTGGGAATTTTTAGTGCATTTACTGAGCTGGGTTCTGGACAACCGGTCGATGAGTTGTTACCACCAACAACTTGCCAGCCATACTCGTGCGATGAAGTGTGGCTTATTTCTTTTTTTTGTTCTTTTCTCCTTTTCTTTTTGATTTTTTTTTTTTAAATAGGTGGCTTCCCTGGTCTAAGATTTACCTAAGGGCAGCAAAAAGAGAAAGATCCAGTGACTGAGATCTGGACAACCTACCTATGGGCTGTTACCCACGATAACTTGCCAGCCATATCACCCTAGAAGGTTTATTAGTTACCCAATTTCCGTTAAAATCGTCGAACAATGAGTCAGTGCCAAGATAGTGTGTAGATGCTAGAAACTCAAAATTCCCTCAAATCAGAGGGCGGGTTGATAAGTTGTGTACTTATCACCCAAACTTATTTACTTCAATTAAAATAAAATTTAGGTTGGCGAGAACTCAAAAAACAAATCCACATTTTAGTGGATACACGGGCTGATTAAGTCGAAAGACCTGAAGGGTCTTTGTGTTCAAATCATAATGTAGTATTTCCTAAGATTGAAAATTTTCTTAAACCCAAATTCTCTTTCCTAATTTTAATTTTTTTTTATAAAAGAAAATAAAATAAATCTACAGAGTTGATGAATGAATTCAGAGATAAATATCCACCCCCCCATGCCTATCTAATGCAATGTCCTCATTGTATTAAAAAGACAAAACTGAGTGGAAAAGTGTAGAAAGCACTTGAATTGCGTGAATGTTAGGTCCGCTCCGAGATGAAAACTAAAAAGAACTATATATGTGCTGAGTTTAGTGCCTTCAGCTAGGCACACTATACAAGGAAAAGAAATGAAGAATTCATAAGTGCAGGTCAGAATCAGAATAAACAGAAGAATCCTCTGACCTATCAACAGAGGTCCACAGATGTGGACCAGATTGTGGTGCAGACCCATCCCCCATAATTGAGAATATCTTAGGTTCTGGATAAAAATTAGCCAAAACCTAAAATCAGAATGCAAGCGGGGTCGGGCCTGCGATTTATGAGGATGCAACCCAAGACCAAAAAGTCGGGTTACAGAGAATTGAAGCTCAAAAGGATAATCGTTGAATGTGTGCTTGAGTTTGACATCCTCGAAACAAATGTCGTAAGGGTTCTGATTTGATGATTTCAGCTTAAAAGGAACCCTACGACTCAATCTTCCATTTCCTCCAAAATTAACTTCCCAAATCAGAATTTCCCAGCTCCTATCCTCCTCATTCCGAATGTTAAATTCCGAGACCTCTTGCATGTTAATCACCCCGTCTGAATTCTCCAAGTCTAAATGATGTGGCGGAATCAGAATTGACTTGGGTCTAATTATCTCAGAAACAAAATTATCGATAAGCTCAACGGGGTGTAACTGATAATCAGGGCATTGAATTGATTCCTCCGGAAAATGCAATTCTAGATCCGTAATGTATGCCCTAATAAGATCAGTTTCCTCAGTTATTGGGCTATCAAATGATCTATCAGATTCCTCAGGCCCAATCGTCTCACAGAAATCGTGTTCAGAAAACTCGCGTGAGACTTCGCAACTTGAATCTTCACCATCAAAGAAATCAGGATCCATATCAATGTATGTCCCAAAATCAGTTGTCACTTTCTGTTCCCAGGAGACATACGTTTCCTCGTAACCTGGCTTAGGGATCTCAGGTGAAGAAATCAGATCTTCCTTAATTGGTAGCTTTAATTCAATCTGGTTATAACACATGTCCCCCCCAACAGGTGCCTGAGCGGGTTCTGTCATTGGCTTTCCTGAAGAGGGTTCATCCTGGGAATCATCCCAAGATTGAATCAAAGCAACCACGAATCTCATCCTCAATTTCACTAATTTCCCAAGTAGAAACTCACCTGGGTTCTTATCCTTAACGTCCTGGAGCCAATCCAACAAAGACTTATTCAAATCATCAATCATTTCAATCAGGGGCTCCAATCTCTCAATGCAAGGTATTGGCTGAACTTATAAAGATTGTATGATATTCCTCAAGTTAGCCAGAACCTTATCTTGAACCTGGTTAACCTAAACCAAATGAGTTGGTTCAGGGTTGGGTAGGTTTAGGCTCAATGCAGGGGAATTAACGAATCGAGATTCGTTATACCCTTCTTGATAATAGGTCATTTCAGATTGTTGAAAAGATGGTGATGACCTAAAGGCAGTGAAATCAGAGGATGGGTAAGGATTAATGTATCCTTCTTGATTGTAGATTGTATTAGGTTGTTCATGAAAGGAAGGCGATCTATAATCGATGTGGCACTGAGAAGGATAGAAATCACAATCAAAGTGTTCTGGGTTAGACCCTAAACACGAAGGTCCGGAACTGTATCCCCAATCCGAATTATCCCAACTAACTGATGGTTGATTACAGTACGAGTCAGGATAATCGTCATGTTGAGGATAATTCACAACGAGAGGGAAAGAATGGGAATGTGTGAAATATGTGGAAGGATTCATGAGATACGGGAGGAAGAAAGGTGCCTTGCAATACAAACAATCAAACCTATCCTTAAATGGGTTAGCCTAAAGACCTACAAACTCCCAAAACCCATCTTGAGATAAAAGAACGATTTGATCTACTTCCGTCTGTTCAATCCAACCAGTTAGAAGGAGGGACTGGGGAGAAGGTTCTTCCTTCGGCTTGCGCCTCCGGTTCCTAGTGTACCCCCCAGCCGCGATCGTTTGACTTTGCTCCCCTAGCTAGACATCAGATTAAACAGTAGAAACAGACTAATCGAAAATAATCTCGTTATGAGTTTTGAAGAGCAAGTTCAATCCTTAAGGCCAACGTCTACTCTGTTTTATTTAGGAATAGGTTTGAATGTGCTTTGGAATGTGATGGGCCCTTTAAATGGGTTGTGCCCTTAATGATTGATTGATTTGTGTGTGCTTGCACAACCAATGATTTTCAAGCAAGATTATTTATAATGTGTGAATTTTAATGTTTAAATCTTGCTTAAGTAGCTTTTAGGATTCAACTTTAGGTGTTTTCAAACAAGTTTCGTTGGCACACCAGGTTTTACAAGCACAGGTGAAGATGTTTTCCTTTAAAGCTTAAAAAGAATGTGGAGTGCCTGGTAAATCCCTAAGAGTTGAACCTAATTGGCAGCTACTTGATAAGTTTATTTTATTTGAAGTGGTGCGGCCCAATCAACTCAAACAATTGGCCACAAATGCACCACTAAGTTAGGCACACAAAGATGATTAACCTAGAATGATTTCTACTCTTTTATGTGTTGCTTTATGTGTACCGGTTCCACAGATTAGAACCCGGTTGAGTAGAAACAAATCAATTCGGTTAAGTGACTTTGAATGTGGGTATACGTTGTGTGTTTGTTGAAAATTGCCCCACAAAATTATCTTTTTATTTTTTTATATAAATGAAGGTGGAATGAATTTGAGTGAGAATCCAAACAACCAAACTATTCCTAGGATTTATGCAAACACCTAGGTTAATTGGAATTTGGATTCAATGTGGCGAATGAAATCTATGGAGGGGGAAAGAATGGGGGATAACTTACAAAACCTTCCACAGTACTTTACTCCAATCTACCGCTTTTGCTCGTCTCAAAAGAGTACCTGCAATTACAATAAGAAAGGAGAAAAGTGAGGTAAATGATTTGTACGTTAGAAAACACGCAGAGAAATCAAAGATCGTCGCCTCCCCAGCAACGACGCCAAAATGTTGAATGCTACGAATTGCTACGCTAACGTGTTTGGTTTTGGAAAACCTGTCGTTGCAGTTTGAAAGCGAAGAATTCATGTTCAACAAATAAAATTTATACCGAAATGAAAATTCCAGGTCGAACACAGGGAGGCGGACGTTTGATTTAAAAACTACGCGTTTCTTTTTATTTGTCACGAAGTAATTCAATTTAAAACTATCTAATTACTACAATAAATAGAAGACAGAGAGAGGGTAAGAGAGAGAGAATATTATACATAGAAATCAAAATGAGATGTAGAATAAACAAAGAATTTATCATTAAGAAGATTGTTCATTACAACTAGAAAACATAAAACAATTGCACTAGAAAGCGATAAATTTACTCTAGAAAGCATTAAAAGAATGGAGGGAGAAATGTCCTCCTCGATGATCGCTTGGAGGACGAGCAGAACTACTCTAGAAAGTAGTAAATCTATACTAGAAAGCAGTAAAAAGAATAGGGACAGAGAAATCCTCCTCGACGATCGCTTGGAGGACGAGCCGGACGGGACGATGCCTAGACAAAGGAGAACGAAGCAGAAAGAAGGAGGACGAAGCAGAAGAACGGGAACGGAGCAGCACGCCGTCGTCGTCGCGGGATCCACTTCCGAACGGGGACGAAAATTTTGACTTTATCTCGCAAGAAGCATCCCGGGTGTGGGATAAGCTTCTCTTGAGCTTTGGAGAGGTAGAGAAGAGAAGGAAGGGATGAAAATTTCGTATGGAGGGGGTCTCCTTTTACAGTTGTAAGGAGTGGGGGTAAAATGGTCATTACAACTTTAAAATAATAAATGAGGGGTCTTTAGTGACGGATAAATCCGTCACTAGAGCCCCCAACGTGGGCGTAGCTCTCGCGCCCACGCGGCCTCCTCAGCTCCCCGCTTCCTTAACGCCAATGCACGTTCATCAGATCTCAGCCGTCTGATCGCAAGATCGGACGGCTTAAGACTCATCTCCACCAGCTGCTGTGCGCCTGCCCGGCGCGTGTGATGCCACATGATGCCGCGCGTTCAATCGCACGTGATCTCAATTGAGCGCAGACGGCCGTCCGATGACGATCCAACGCCCGCCATCGCCCGCACGCCCGCGCCTTCCTCCCCTTCGCTGCTGTTCGAACCCGTGCCTGCAGCTCGCGAAAGCGCGCTCGACCGCTGTGCTATGAGGTGCGGATGGTCGAGCGGGTGCTTTTAGGCGCGGCTGACCACAGCCATTGGATCAAGATCCAACGGCGGAGAGGGAGCGGGTGCGGGGCCTTCAGAGATTGCATGAGGCCATTTGGGTGACCGGGATGGTGCCACGTGGCGCCATCTTGGCTGTCCATCTTCTGGAAGTTGTATATGGTGCCACGGATGTCGGATTGACTTGATTTTTGCGTCGTTGGGCTGCAATCGTCAATCCGAATTCATCCGTGCAGTCGGATTTGTCATTTGAATAATGGATTTACACCATCCTGGCCCTTGATCTTCTAGGGTTCCCCGGTCACTATCTGATGCTATGGATGCCTGATTAGGGTGATCTTGGAGTCGTTGAACTCCAATCGTCGCCCTGATCACATCCATACAGTTGGATCTTGATCCAAGGCCCCGATAAAATGTTTGCCCTGTCCAAGCACATAAAAGGAGACAATTATCCTCCATTTTATTCAAACTACTCTAAATGCAAGATGATGCATGTTATGCAATATTTATATCATGAAATGCAATCCTATGCTTAAGAACATGCATAAATAGACATCTTAAGTAGTGTAAATGTGTTTACATCACGTAGCATCCTATGATGCGAGATCATTACAATCCCGCTACGGTAGCAAGCGAACCTAGGCTGCAAATCCTGGTTGGAGGGCCCGATACTGAACTTAAGCCCAACATGATTCATGCTATCCCTAAATTTCATGGGTTGAACTTCGAGGATCCCTTCCAGCATATCAAACAACTCAAGCATCTGGCCCGGACCTTTGGGACAACTGCTCAAGATCAGGACATCCTGCTTATGAAGATGTTTTCCTTCTCCCTCATGGACAAGGTTGCCCACTGGTACCAAACCCTAACTTGTCTGATCAACACATGGGCTGAACTTCAATCTAAATTTCTGAAGAAGTTTTTTCCCGTTGGTCAGACAAATGCTTTGAGGCACCAGATCACGCACTTAGAATGTGGGAGAACCACTTTATGAGGCATGGGATCGCTTTCTGGATCTCATGTGAAAATGCCCCCATTACGGAGTTCCTAAATGAGAATAAGTCCAGTCTTTTTACTAGGGACTCCGTGAAGATATCAGATTATTCGTCAATGCAACCTGTGGTGGCCACATCATGGGTCAGCATGAGGACACCGTATGGGTGATTCTTGAGAATAAGTGTGAGAACTCCATCAATAATGAATCCATGGGCATGTTCGACTGAAGGACAGCCCATGCATTGATGAACACTCGGGAGGCACATGAAACCCAAGGCCTGTCTGCACTCGTCGATCTGGAACTAGTGGCCAGTCACCTGGACAAGGTCTTGATTATCGAGAAGAAGGTGGATGAATTGACTCGACACTTGCAGAGAGCCACCTCAGCCTAGCAAAACCCGTTTGCACAACCACCCTCTAGTAGGGAGGTTGTGCATAACATCTATCACCACTCTTACTAGGGGATGGACCTACATTCACCCCCGTCTGATCTTGGTTTCGGAGGAAACTCCAGACCAGCCTACTCTAGTTGGGGGAACTCTGAACCCTCGTATTCTGACTTCTCTAGGGTTCCTCAGACCTGCGAGGACCTCAATGCCATCCAAAATGATCCATTCTCAAACACTTATAATCTTGGATGGCGTAATCATCCCAATTTTGCATGGTCAGGGAATAATCAAAATCCAAGATCTCAATTCCAGCCCCGACCACAAGCTCAGGCCCAATCTAAATTACCAATCTGGGCCTAGCAAGGAAGAGAAAATGAGCATGATTGTGCAAGCCCTGGCCGACATCCAAAAGACTAACGTGGCTACGCAGAAACAACACAAAGATGAGATCATAGAGGTTCGAAATCAGCTCACACAAATGCCATGGACTCACAAGCTTGGTGCACTTCCCTCCCAACCTCTACCAAATCCAAACAACATGTCGACTCAAAAGCACGTAGTGAATCAAATCCAAGGTCAAGTAAGCTACACTCAGCTAGGCCCATCCACTCATACCTACATGTTTACCTCATCCACCTTAGCTGATCCGAATCACACCATGACCTATCCTACTATTTCGTTACTTGAGGTGGAAGTAGGAACCCGTCCCCTAAGATAGCCAATCCATTCCCCTATCCCAGATCTTATCCCATGTCCACACTAGAGGACTATTGGAATTTGACGTAACAGGACCATTGAGGAATGCACAAGTCAATATTTCGTTACTTGATATCGTCACTCTCAATCCCACCTCACCTAACTTATCCAAAAAAGAGGTGAAAGAACCATTACAAGGGAGGGCAGTACTGTCTGAAAGTGTGAGTGCCATAATTCAAAACAATCTACCTCCTACGAAATTAGATCCAGGCACCCCGCTGATCCCCTACAAGATCAATGGTACAAATTTCAAGTGGGCTATACTGGATCTTGGTGCTTCAGTCAACCTAATCCTAACCACTCTATTTGAAAAACTATGGATTGGATAGCTAAACCCACTGATGTTACTCTGCAATTAGCTAACTGAACCGCAATTAGCCTGATTGGGCTGGTAGAGAATGTAGTAGTTAGAGTCAAAGATTTTAGCTACTTAGCTGATTTCCTAGGTCTTGACATGGATGCGCCACAACCAATACAAGATATGCCCTTGATTTTGGGAAGATCTTTCTTGGCCATTGCAAGAGCCATAATTAATTTTGAATTAGGGCACATGGTAATTGGCTCTAGAGAGAAGCGAACTGAGATAAATATTTTCGAGGCATCATCTAAAGGAAAAGGAAAACACTCGGTAGAACAACTAGGTTTAATTTAGGATCTCATGACTATTTCAGTAGTAGAAACCCTAGAGCCAGAACTGGAAATTTTCCACATGATGGAGGGTCTCAATTTAGCTGAGCATGATTCCAGCAAATTGAGAGTATTGGAGGCTTTCACCTTTGATCTTGAGGAAACATACATGGATTTCAGGGAACAGGATAATAATCGACGGGGTTTAGATTTTTATTCCATGGATCTAGAGACATTTCATTATGATGATTGTTTTGAGGATCTCCAGGAATTGGGCATGGTAAATACCGAGAGTGACCACAACCTAGAGAATAAATCCTTTACAAGTTTAGAATTGGATGATAAAAAAGGCACTCTCCAGACATTCATTTTTGATTGGGATGAAAACTATAGAGAAGAATCATTAGACGACCCTATCTTTGAGTTATTTTTTGAGGAATTGATCTTACACCCATTAGAGAAAAATCAAGATGACTCATTAGAAAAGGATCCATTAGGCCACAATGCACAAGAGGAACCACACATATGGGATATGCTGATTAGATTCACCTCTATTGGGTCTTGGACTCACAACGACCTTACTTCAGAACTCCATGATCACTACATCTTCCGAGTGATTCCTCTGTAGAAACTCCATAAGAGCCACCCATAAATGAATCAACTTGACCCATATCATAGACCTTCTGGAATGACTCTTCATCATAATTTGATACTCATTTGTGGCCAATTGATTCTCATCCATCATGATGACATATTTTCCCCTATCACTCATCATAATGCGTTAGTTGACATATCTGTAGGATCTGTAAATCACAAGCACACTAGAAGGGGGGATGAATAGTGTGGTAAAAAGAAAAGTGCAAAACAAAGCAAACCACAAAAATGCACAAGATATATAGTGGTTCCCCTCACTTGGGTACTCCACTACCTAAGTCTCTTGACTTAGGATTTTTAACCCGATTCCCTCAACCCAGAGGGAATCAATTTACTAATATCTGAGGTAATTAATGGGTTACCTCAACCCAATTACAAGAAATAAAAAAGAAATAAAGATACAGGTGTAAGCAAAATGCAAATAAAAGGTTACAACTAATCCCTAAGTCTCCAACAAGTATATTGCTTAATATGAGTATGTAAATTAATCTAACGAGAATACTAAGGCGTAAAACAAACGATTTATCAAAGAGGAACACGATCGCCTTTGATGACTTGTTGGAAGTGGAGAGTGGCCTTGAGAGGAATGCAACAAAACATGCTCTTTTGCAGCTAGTAAATTGAGAATTGAAAGTGTAGGCAAAGATAGAATTCTGGCTTCTTGGTTGTGTGCAAAAGACACTCAAAGAGTGCTTATATAAGCCACTAAACACCTTCCCTACAATTACTAGTCGTTAGGGGCAATTTGGGAAGATTAGAGATAGGTTTAATTGCAAAATAGCCGTTCAGATTGGTCACAACGGTTAGTTGGTACTAGTACTAAACTTTTGGTACCAGCACTAACTGCCTACAGTCAGCCCAACTAAGTCACTAGGTACCAATACTCATGATGAGTACCGGTACTTGTGACTCATAGATTTGGGTCTAGTAACCTACATGTACCGATACTAGTGATTAGTACCGGTACTTATTGTTCACAGTTTGGGACTTAGGCCCAAACCTGTGCCTAGCATGTACCGATACTTATAACCAGTACTGATACTTGCTACAAGTACCAAATATTGTAAGTGTAAGTTAATTTTTAGAGATATCCAACCTACTCTAAATGACTTTATTTTGAACAAAATCGATTTTGAGTTTTGAAAGGAGTGAATGAACGATATTCTGAATCCTAATTATCTCTACTTCGATTTTAACTCCTAGATTATGTTTTACTTGTTAGGAGTCATACAAAGATTCTAAAATACAATTAATACAACAAAAACTATAGTCTTCTAGTCTTCTTCCTTCATATGCTATCTTGTTGCTTGCATCCATAGATTCTTTTGACCTGTAATATTTTATAAACACATTAGATTTTAAAATGGTTTTGTTAACACCAAAACATAGAAGAGATATGGAACTAGGTTCCAACAATCTCCCCCTTTTTGGTGTTGACAAAACAAACAAGATACTCATATTTAAAAATAAACAAAAACTTAATAAGAGAAGAATAAAAAACTCCACAAGGAGTGAAACCTCCCCCTCAGACTAAGCTCTCCCTATTTTAAATATGAAGTATCCAATCATTTCTCCCCCTTTTTGTCAAGCAAGCAAAAAGATGAGCAAAAAATAGAATTTTTAAAAATAAAACATGATATATTTGACATAAGCAAACAAAGCATGATACATGAATAACCAACTCTATTCAATCATCATAACATGATAAAGTTCATAAAGATAAGGCTTGAAATAATTTTAGCACATAATTGTCTGAAAAGTCATACAAATTTAACAAGCAACAAAATGAAAACTAAGCTAATTTGTAGGACGTTTTCTAATAAGCTTTTGCACATGTCCACCACCACCACCATCATCATTGTCATCATCATCGTTGTCGTCATCATCTTCATCTTCATCATCACTATCTTCATATGAAACTTCTTTGTCATCTTCCGTGTCTTCTTCTTCTTCATCATGAAGAATAGGTTCTTCTTTCGCCATTGAAATAGGAGATGGATCTTGAAAATGCTTTTGCCTTCTTTCACTGTATTCTTGAGGTGCTTTCGGTTGAGTCTGCTTCCTTTGTTTAGGTTGTTGAGTGGAAGAAGTGACTTGGGAGGACTCAATAGAAAGAGAAAGGTCATGGAATTTGCGTTCCATGTGACGGAAGGCAAAATTTAGATTGGTTAAATTTTGACCAATGTAATTAAAGGTATTTATCAAATTGGAATCTGTTCCAGACACATTAGATAGATTTACCCAAGGTATTTCAGCTTCTGGATATGGGTAGGTTATAGGAACGAAAGTGGAGGATGATTCATGAGGTGGATGAGAAGAAGATTGAGCATTTGGATCAATTTCTTCTTCATCATCACTAGAGGATTCCTCTCTAGCAGGTTTTACTCCCATTTTTCAGAGAGTAGACCATTTAAAATAGACCACTTTTCTAAGAGGAGTAAAATTAAAGAGGTCAATTTTATTATTATGAAGAATGTGTGACACCAAAATATCGAATGGTAAAGCTAATGCACGATAATGGGGTCTAAGAAAGTGAATGAAAACTGTGTTCCAATTGACTGGAAAGCTTGTAATGATAGCATAAATTAAGGGTAAAATATCAACAGGTATTTTATGAAATCTTGAATTTTTAGTCCTTAAGTTCCATGCTAAGACACGAAAAAGGACACGAGCAAAAAGGGTCATATTTGGGGCAACCAATGCTTTGCCCTGACAGTTAGGGAGCAAGAGAGTTTCATGGATTTTATGAGTAGGAAATTGCTCCTTAAGTGTGTTAAATGCATGACCTTCATTAGGACATTCAGTAATTATTGACAAGAATTTAGGTGTGATAGTGATTTTCTGACCAAAAACATTTGTTGTTAAGATAAGGTGACCTCGATTTTCTTGTTCTTGGAGATTAGCAAAGAATAGACAATTGACATCAAGGTATACTCCAGGAACATCAGCAAAGAATGATTCATCAAAGAAGTGCATGAGTTTTTTTTCAGAAAGACGAGTGATACAACTAAAGAGTTGAAGAGAGAAATCTTTCCACTCAACTGGCTTACAATGATGGAGTTTTAGGCCTTTATACCAATCAAACTTTGACCTAGCATCCTCATTAATGCAAAACTTGTGAAAAGCATCTTGAGGTGCTTTTCTTTTACTTTTTGATTTAGGTGCCATCTGTAAACATGCAATAACAAGAAATAGGAAAATGATTAGAAATATAGAAAACTTCCTTTCATGTGTTTGTAAAAAAACACATTTAAACCTGCATATACTGGTACTGGTGATTGGTACCGGTACTGGTTGGTTTCTGTTCCAACCAGAAATTTAAGCTAGTACTGATATTCATCTTCAGTATTGTTACCTGCTCATTAAAGCAGGCACTGCTGCGCCAAGCTAGTACCGGTACCAGTGATGGGTACTGGTACCACCTGGTACCCGATGAGAAACAAATGTAGCAGCAAGAAAGGATTTGAGAGAAAGAGAAGAAAAGATGTAGAATGACTTATAATAGCAAGATCTACTTAGGAGATAAGAATATACCTAGAGTAGAAGCTTGGAGGTGAGCCTTCTTCTTCTTGGCAAGGGCTTGGAGAGACACTTGTGGAAAGAACTAGGGTTTTCTTGAGACAAAATGAGGCAAGTGTTTGCACTTGGCCTCTTTTATATGGGATGGGTCATATGCTTGTCACATGACCACTTAAGTGGTTGAGAGAAGAAAAATTTATAACTTAGGTGTTGAATAAATAATGTAGTCAACAACCTAAGTTAAGCAACCATATTGCAAACAACACCCAAATATTTTCATACATATGAAAATATTACAGTTTACCCTTTTTTTAAAATAAGCATGGGTAAATTATAGTGAGGCCCAGAGATTTTTATAAATACAAACAAATTCCATATCAATCAAATTGTTAGTTTTGAATCTCTTTTATTGTACAAGTCCTAATTTTCTTCTTATAAAGTAGAATCTCTCTACTGCAAGAGGTTTTGTAAAGATGTTTGCCAATTGATTTTGTGTCAATGAATTCTAATTGAATTGAACCTTGAAGCACATCTCTAAGGAAATGATGTCTAACATCTATGTGCTTGGTACATGAATGATGAACTGGATTTTTGGATAAATTTATTGTGCTTGTATTATCACATAAAATTTTGGATTGCGCAAAAATCAATCCAAAGTCGGAAAAAGTCTGTTTCATCCAAATAACCTAAGAGCAAGTAAGTGAAGCAACAATATACTCTGCTTTAGTCGTAGAAAGTGAAACACAAGTTTGTTTCTTAAAGAACCATGAGACTAGAGATTCTCCAATAAAATGACATGTGCCGCTAGTGCTCTTTCGGTCTGTCCGACTCCCTGCATAGTCAGCATCACTATAGGATAATAGATCTAAGGATTGTGCTTTAGGCTAGAAAAGACCAAGATCTTTTGTGCTATTTAGGTATCTAAATATTCTTTTTACTGCATTAAAATGAGATTCCTTGGGTTCGGACCTAGCACATAAACATGTAGCAAAAAGAATATCAGGTCTAGAAGCTATAAGATATAGTAGTGAACCTATCATGCCCCGGTATTTCTTTTCATCTACCCTCTTACCAGATAAATCTTCACACGAGAAGCAGATAGAGCAATCAGAGTCTCTTTGCCATTTACATTTTCAAAGTAAAATTTCTTGAGAATTTCAAGAACATATTTTGTTTGACTAATGTAAATTCCTGTGACTAATTGTTGAAGTTGGAGTCTTAAAAAGAATCTGAGTTCACCCATCATACTCATTTCAAACTCAGTCTTCATAGTCTCACAGAAATGTTGACATAGGGACTCCTTAGTTGATCCAAATATAATATCATCAACATATATTTGAACCAGTAGAATGGCATTTCCCTCTTCTTTTACAAAAGGAGTTGAATCAACAACTCCAATTCTAAATCCGTGCTGAAGAAGAAAGGTCCTAAGCCTATCATACCAGGCCCTAGGATCTTGTTTAAGTCCATATAACACCTTATTGAACTTGTATATGTGCTCTAGGTGTGCTGGGTCCTCAAACCCAGGAGGCTGATGAACATAAACTTCTTCCTTAATATAACCATTAAGAAAGGTGATCTTGACATCCATTTGATATAGCTTGAAGTCCTTTGCACTTGCAAAGGCAAGTAGCATCCGTATGGACTCCAAGCGAGCAATAGGAGCATATGTCTCATCAAAGTCAATACCCCCTTGTTGGTTATAGCCTTGAGCTACAAGTCTGGCTTTATTCCTAATCACTGAACCAGATTCGTCCAATTTATTTTGGAACACCCACTTGGTTCTAATGATGGAATTACCCTCAAGAGTGGGTACCAAGTTCCATACATTGTTCTTAGTAAATTGTAGTAGCTCCTCCTGCATAGCTACAACCCATGATTCATCCTTTAATAACTCATCAACTTTCTTGGGTTGAAGTTGTGAAACAAAGGCATTAAGGACAAAATCAGCTCTAAAGTGAGATCGGGTTTTTACACCTTGTTCAATATCACCTATGATTTGTTTTTGAGGGTGATCTTTATGGTGTATCCATTCTTTTGGAAGATCATGTACATTTCATGTATCATCCATTTTTGATACATCGATGAAAGGGGTATCTTCATCATCAGAATCTAAATGATTTGGTTCATGTTCACTTAAGTTTGTTTCATCAAATGAAACATGCAGGGATTCTTCTATAAAAAAAAGTCCTTTTATTAAAGACTTGATAAGTTTTGCTTCTTGTTGAATAGCCAATAAAAATGCCTTCATCACCTTTGGTATCAAACTTATCAAGCCGATCACGGGTGTTTAATAAATAGCATCGACTTCCAAACATTCTAAAATATAAAATCCTAGGAGACCTCTCATAATGAAGCTCATATGGAGTTTTCTTAATAATAAGCCTTAAAAGGGTTCTATTAAGAACATAACATGCCATATTAATGGCTTTTACCTAGAAATATTTTTGAAGCCCAGACTCCAAGAGCAAAGTTCGGGCACATTCTTGTAGAGTGCGATTCTTGCGCCCTACAACACCATTTTGAGATGGTGCCCGAGGAAATGAAAATTCATGGGTTATGCCAGAATTGATAGAAAAACTTAAAAATTTTTCATTTTCAGAGTCACCCCCATGATCATTCCTAAGTCTAAGAATAGAGGGTGATTTTTCCTTTTGAAGTCTTCGAGCAAGACTTAGGAAGGAATCAAATGAGTCATCCTTATGTTTCAAGAAGATGACCCAAGTGAACCTAGAGAAGTCATTAACAATAACTAGGCAAAATTTTGATCCATTTAGACTCTCGAATCGTGTTGGTCCAAATAGATCAAGGTGTAACAATTCTAAAGGTCGTGTTGTTGAAAGTAAGTCTTTAGGTTTAAAAGAAGCTTTGTGCAGTTTTCTGAGTTCACAAGATTTACACAAAACATTCTTTTTATAAGTTAGTTTGGGTAGGCCCCTTACTAACTTAGTTTTGGTTAACCTATTAAGATGTTTGTGATTAATGTGACCTAGCCTACGGTGCTAAAGATCTACTTCAACATGGGAGACAAGCAGATATTTTACAAATTTCTCTTGTGAAAAATGAAGAGTATAGATATTTTCATATCTAAAGCCTTCAATTAAGACCGTATATGTTCCTTCTTTTAATATTTTAAATCCAACTTTAGTAAACAAAACATCACATCCATTATCACATATTTACTAACACTAAGTAGGTTATATTTTAAGTTTTCTACTAAAAGAACATTATGTACCTGCTTAGAAGAATTACCTATTGTACCTTCACCAATAATGCGACAACATTTGTTGTCGCCCAACTTGATGTGTCCTCCATCTTCGATTTTGGTCCACTTGATAAAGAGGTCGGAGTGTCCCGTTATGTACTTGGAACACCCACTGTCTAGGATCCATTTATCCTTCTTGACTTGCAAAACACTTTATTAAATCTATTTTAGGTACTCATTTTCTTTCGGGTCCTTGATGGTTAGTACCCTTCAATTCCTTAGGTTTATAGATCACTTTAGTGTTAGATCTATAATTCTTAGGATTCTTGACCTTTTGATAAATCCATGCATGTCTAGGTGCATGTGATTTATTTTGTGTGTTCATTTTATTATTGATCTTGGCTTTTAAATTATTACAAAATTCTATATTCAGCCCAGTTGTTGTTTTTAGATTATTCAAAAGTGTCCTCAAAATGTTCATAAATATCTTCTAATTCTACTATTTTAGCATGCAATTGATTGTTAGTTTCTTTTGATATTTCTAATTCTATTTCTAAATAAGATTTCTCTATGTCTAAAGTTTTATAACTATCATGCAAGACCTTATTTTCTTTTTTAATCAACCTAGCTTTGTGATACAAATCTTCATATGCTTGTAATAACTCATTAAAAGTGACTTTAGAGTCTACCTCATTTTCTGAACTGTTGTTGTTCGCCTTTAAACAAAGATGTGCAACTTCTGTTTCTTTATATTCCTCAGAAGATGATTCCGTGCCGAAATCACTATCTTCCCAAGTCGCCTTGTATGCCTATCTTGAAATCTTCTTCTTCTGATCGAGTTCTTTGTCTTTCTTCTTTTCTTCCTTCTTCTTCTTGATCATTGGACAATCTTTTCGTATGTGCCCCTTCTTCTTGCACTCAAAACAAATAATGTCATTTGTAAACTTATTTACTTTCTTACCTTATTTTCGGATGAATCTTCTGAATCTTCTTGTTAGAAGAGCAAGTTCCTCTTCTTCGTCGGAGTTGGAATCATCGAGGTCCAACTCCTTTATAGCTTTAAAAGTAATCTCCTTCTTGCTTATGGATTTTTATTCAATCTTCTTCATATTTTTCAATTGGACTTTTATGGGAACACCATCATGAACCTTAACTAGCTCTTTTTGACCTAGAAAAGAGAACAAAAGCTCTAACATAACCAAATGGAGGTCCTAACTCAAGGAATAACCCTTCTGAAAGAAAAGCAAGAAATAATGGGTAAAACTGAAATTTTACCATTGTAGTGCAACAAGTTTTCTCATGGGCTAAACACAGGTCAAATAATCTTAACAAGATAAAAAGTGGGTTGATTCAAATAGAAAAGGGTTCATGTAAAATCTGGGAATTAAATGACTTCTTGTAACCCTAAAACAAACCCACTTAATTTAACAAGGTTCTAGTCAGGATAAAATTCACCTAAATCCTCTAAATTTCATGAAAAAATATTCTCTAGGGTTTAGAACCTTTAATTTGACCCTTATAACCTATTTTGACCTAAATTGGGGTCTCAGTCAATTTTTTGCCCTATATTGGGTTTTTGTGTAAATTGCCTAGTCAAACGTGGTAAAACCTAAAATTCAACTTTACCATTGGATCCTTTGGGTCCAAATTAGGTTTGTACCAAAATTTGGACCTAAGGGGAATTTACCTTAACCTACTTTGTAAACTAGTCCAACCCAATTACATTTCTACCCCTAACTTTTGAAAACCACTACAGAAACCCTCCTAACTTCCTCGTCGTTCTTTGCAATTAGGTCCCTCTGCCATTACAGCGGAGGAAATCCTACTTCGGCGAGGATTTGAGGGAAAGGACTCCCTAATTCCTCAGAGAATCCTTTTCAAATTTGAAAGGGAGATTCTTTGAGAAATCTCCTCTCATGTGAACCCATTATCGAGCCCTAATTTCTACCCAATCTTTCATGCGAACGCATGAGAGATTTGGGTCTCTCTGACCTTCCAACTCCGGTGAGGTTGCCATGCTTGGAAGCTTGGCTTCCAAGCACAAGACCTTCTGCCAGGGGCTATAAAAGGGTACCCAGATCATTCTGCACATCCCAAGCTTGAAATTGGCCTGAGACACCCCCCAATTCCTCTCTTCCCCTTCGGTCAACCACCCAGAAAGCTCCGACGACCCTTTTTTTCCCTCTCTCATCGCTCTGCCACAATACCAGTGGTAGAGTTCCCTTTACCCTCTTCATCTGCATCGCACCGCACCAGCCAATGCTCCTGCAACCCTTTCGTCGTTGCCATCCTCCTCCCACTGGGTCCTTCGTCTTCGGCTACGGTAGTACGAGTTGGCCACCTCCTTTGCACCCCCCTTCAGCCATTCATATTCAGTTAAGTTCTCTCTCCCTCTTCTCATCATTTTTATACCATTTATTTCTGCTATTACGCCTCGATGCTCTCAAACCACCACCATCTTCTCCACCTCCGGCCAGACCACTGGTGAGGTGTTCTCGTCGCTCCATGCCTCCATCCACCTCGCCAACTACCTCATGAGCTCTGATACACCTCATTGACACAACCCCTCATTCCATCCACCGCGACAAACCCCCAGAACTCCCCCCAAACACACCCACCTTTGCACGCACAGGGTGACCTAGGCACACACGCTCAGGCCACCCCACGCCAAGCCGACCACCATACCACCTTCTTCGTGTTCAGGCGAAGCTCCCTGCATGTTCTGATGAGGCCGCAAGGCTATTTTCTTGTTGACAGGGTTTAGGCCTTCGCCGCCATTGACGAGGCATGAAGCTTGTTTGCAAGCTTGTTCCAGGACTCCAGGCCCTAGGCTCCAGGTCCCAGGTCGCGCAGATTTCCTTTGCTCACATCCTCAGCCTAGTAATTGGAGTCGACGTCCACGCAGCTGCTACAATTCGAGGAGACACCCACTACTGGCGTCTGCGAAGAAGGTGGGACAACATAGTCCCACCTTGGAAGTGTAGGAGTGGGCGCAGTGATATAAAGTGAAAAAGTGTTAAGGGCTTATCGCCTCTTGACCACGGGGTGAGGTCCCACTCACCCACCGCCTCGTCCGCGACCCCACTGCCCACGGACCTGGCCTGACCCGTTTACCCAACCCTGCACTCCTCGCCCACCACGCACACCGATGGGCCTGGTCTCGGGCACGCATACCCAACCCGATAACCCGAGAAGGCTCTGGGAGAGCGAGCCTAAGAGAGAAGGAAGAAGAGAGATAGCGGGGGAGGGTAGGGGTAGGTTTTGCTCTCAGGAGAAAAAGAGGAAGCCAAAGAAGGAAGAAGAAAAGGGAGCTAAGGAAGAAGAAGAGGCAACCGGAGAAGCTAAGGAAGGAGAAGGCACGACTGAAGAGGATCAAGGATGAAGAGGAGCTGAAGTCAGAGACAGAAGGAAAGAAGAAATCATCAAGAAGAAGAAGACAAGGGCCAGAGTAGAAAGAAGAAGAAGAAGCCAAGAAGAAAGAAGGACCGAGAGTAGAAGAAAGAAAAGAAAGAAGAAGGAAATAAGAGACAGAAGACAAAGAAGAGCTCTGTAGCAATTTCATATTTAAGACGTCTGATTTTCACATCAGACTTCCATATTTTTTGTGCTTCTATATACATTGATATTTTGTGGATCTATTTACATTGTACTTTGATTTTCATTGCATATTATATTCAATCTTAGAATTGTGTTCTTGATTTTTAGACCCCAATTTGCTCCCGGTGTTCAACCTCGGATTTACAATTTCGAGTAATAAAATTCATTTGTTTTTGAGCAATTTCAACTATACTACGACACATTGATTTAACATTGATCTCAACTCGCATAAACAGACTTCATATGCCATGAGGCTTCCAATCAAGTCATCCAAGGAGAGAGTAGAAAGGTCTTTCGCCTCTTGGATGGCTGTGGTCTTTGGAGACCAATCACTTGTAAGGGATCTCAAGGTCTTTCTTACAAGCTGCTCCTCCTTCAGCTTGACTCTAAGGTTCTTCATTGGATTTATGATCTCTCCAAATCTTGTGTACATTCCTTTAATTATTTCACCTCTCTGCATCTTGAAACACTCATAGATTTCTGTTAGAATAGAAATATGTGTTTCTTTTACCTTACTTGTACCTTCATAGGTGACTTGCAGCGTGTTCCATATCTCAGATGTGGACTCACATGCAAAGATACGGTTAAACTCTTCCCTTGATAATGCACAATAGAGTGCATTCATCGCTTTTGCATTTCTTGCGATCTTTTTCTTTTGTTCTGTAGTCCAAACAACACCTTCCTGCAGCTTCGGATCCATGTACTTCTCTTGGATAAGAGTCCATGAGTCCTCATCCATGGCCTTGAGGAAGATTTGCATCCTCCTCTTCCAGTATCCATAGTCCAACTCGTCAAAGTAGGGAGGACATGTGGATGATTGTCCTTCGGTGCGCTTGACTGAAGGTGCCATTGCGAGAGAGAATAGTTACTTCTATTCGCAACCACTCTGATACCACCTGTAGGACTTGTAAATCACAGGCACACTAGAAGGGGGGATGAATAGTGTGGTAAAAAAAAAATGCAAGACAAAGCAAACCACAAAAATGCACAAGATATATAGTGGTTCCCCTCACTTGGGTACTCCACTACCTAAGTCTCTTGACTTAGGACTTTTAACTCGATTCCCTCAACCCGGAGGGAATCAATTTACTAATACCTGAGGTAATTAACGGGTTACCTCAACCCAATTATAAGAAATTAAAAAGAAATAAAGATAGAGGTGTGAGCAAAATGCAAATAAAAGCTTAAACTAATCCTTAAGTCTCCAACAAGTATATTGCCTAATATGAGTATGTAAATTAATCTAACGAGAATACTAAGGCGTAAAACAAATGATTTATTAGAGAGGAACACGATCGCCTTTGATGACTTGTTGCAAGTGGAGAGTGGCCTTGAGAGGAATGCAACAAAACAAGCTCTTTTGCAGCTAGTAAATTGAGAATTGAAAGTGTAGGCAAAGTAGAATTTTGGCTTCTTGGTTGTGTGCAAAAGACACTCAAAGAGTGCTTATATAAGCCACTAAACACCTTCCCTACGATTACTAGCCGTTAGGGGCAATTTGGGAAGATTAGAGATAGGTTTAATTGCAAACTAGCTGTTTAGATTGGTCACAACGGTTTGTTGCTACCGCTAAACTTTTGGTACCAGTACTCATGATGTGTACCGATACTTGTGACACAGATTTGGGTCTAGTAACCTATCTGTACTGGTACTAGTGATTAGTACCGGTACTAGTAAGGTCCAGGCAAAAACCAAGTGCACAAACTATGACCACTTGGTATCGGTACTCACGATTAGTACCGGTACTTATTGTTCACAGTTTGGGACTTAGGCCCAAATCTGTGCCTAGCATGTACCGGTACTTATAACCAGTACCGGTACTTGCTACAAGTACCAAATATTGTAAGTGTAAGTTAATTTTTAGAGATATCCAACTTACTCTAAACGACTTTATTTTGAAAAAAATCAATTTTGAGTTTTGAAATGAGTGAATGAACGATATTCTGAATTATAATTATCTCTACTTTGATTTTAACTCCTAGATTATACTTTACTTGTTATGAGACATACAAAGATTCTAAAATACAATTATTACAACAAAAACTATAGTCTTCTAGTCTTCTTCCTTCATATGCTATCTTGTTGCTTGCATGCGTAGTTTCTTTTGACCTGTAATACTTCATAAACACATTAGATTTTAAAATGGTTTTGTTAACACCAAAACACAGAAGAGAGATGGAACTAGGTTCCAACAATATCCTTTTGAGCTCCTTGCACCCAGCTAATGGTGTTAAACTTAAGGCTTAACGGGAGGCAATACGTCATATTTGAAAAACTCAAAACTTTCCTAACATATCCTTTTGCTGAACTCATATTGCACTTTAGGGTTCATCCATTAGAACAGTCGACTCCACCTTTGATACTTGTATCAGAGCTAGAAATTGTTTGCAACAATCATTCTGACTCGTTCACCACTCACTTGTCCTAATGTATGATCTGAATTGAACTCGAACCCACCTAATTTACAATGAGGACACTACAAAACTTAGGCATGGGGGGGTATTAAAGTGCAAAATGCTATGAAATCAATGCATGCATGGAAGGGTCTCATATAAAAAAAAAAGAGGAGAAAAGAGGAAAGGAGAGGATAATTTGAGCTAAATGAAAAAAGAGAAGGCAAGGAAAAGAAAAGGAAAGAAAAGAAAAGAAACAATGGAGAAAACAAAAAGAAAAAAGAAAATGAATTAATCCCTTGAAATTTAATATGGAACCTACCTAACTTCTAGGTTGGATCGGATGATGAATTAAGACCTGGATGGCTAAAACTTAAGAAATTAGTAGCGGATACCGACCTTAGGCCTCTTGGATCTATTTTAGGGTTTAAACACTTAAGTATTTATTAAGATCCATATTAATCCTCAAGAGGTTGAGGAGAATGCGAGGCTGATGTATTAGGTCTAAGGCTTAGGGATTATTCGATGTCGTTGCCTGCCCTTTGGTTTGCGGGACTTGGTATCCTAAGCACCCAAAAATCACACACTAAGTCTGGTCAGTGCGCTTAATAAAGAAAAATTTGCCAAAAGTTGTCTGTTCTGAAAAGCCATCTCGAAGATCTAGCTTGGAAGCGGCTCAACAACACAAGTTGATTAGATGAGGTCCCGATGCGGAGAGGTGGGAAATTCCCCTCGAAGATGCATAATAACATATCATCTCCTCGGTGCTTGTCTCCTAGGATATCTAAATATCCTACTGGAGGCATGTAAGCACCTTGTGCTGGTTCAGGTGCCATGGGCGAGATTATCCCGAAATGTCGATTGCCAAGGCCTGAATTTAGCTACAGAATGCCATGGGTAGCACTATCTTGAAGTGTCGAAAGCCAGGGTTTTGGGGGTTGCCATGGGCGGTGCTATCCTAAGGCATCGAAAGCCAAGGACCCTTCGAGGATTGATGGTGGAGACAAGGAATCCGATACAGACCATGTTTAGGGCCAATTCGAGGCTGGATTTAGTGAAAAATAAAAAGAAAAGAGAGAAAACTCTCCAAATAAAAAATCCTTCTCTATCTCTTTCTTACAAAAAAGCATTGGCAAACTGACCTTGGATATGTTACGTCTATGCGTGGGTGCTTTAACTGCTGGGGTCAACAAACCTCTGGGCAGTTTTTGTGGGCTTTAGAAACCTTCGCGGTAGACTTAGGATGAAGCTAGTCAAGTTTAGATCTTGGTTGATACTTGAGTAATTCTAGGTCTATTGATGGTATTCTGCTATGATTTCTAGAGATGTAGCTTAGTAAGGCACCCTGATGGTTACATCCGACCTAGAGACTTGGTTTTGATCCATAGGATGTTTGCTAAGGGACTAGCAAAAGTTAGGAATGGGGGTATGATGGGAACACCATCATGAGCCTTAACTAGCCCATTTTAGTTTGGAATAAAAGATAAAAGCTCCTACATATTCATCTGAGGGTTATATCTCCACCGTATTATGTTTTAAGAAGAGAACAAGAAATCAAGGTTAATTCTGTAATTTTAACAGCATATCATGAACACGAAATAACCAAGGGGTTTGCTAGGGTGAAATAAAGGTCAAATGAGCATTAAAATATAATAAGTGGGTCTATGCAGATGGAAACGACGTTTCACTCATTTCGTGAACTAATACAGCGCCCAAAACCCTAATTTCAGACCCACTTAAATAACAGAAGTTCTGGTCTATATAAAATTTATCTGAGCCTTCAAAAATTCATAGAAAAATATCCCATGAGGTTTGTTAACCTTGATTTGACCATCTAAAACTTATTTTGACCTCAAATAGAGTCAAACATTGTTCTACCATAATTTGAGTTTTTACACAAATTACCCAGTCAAACATTGTCAAAACTAAAATCTGACTTTACCATCAGATTCCTTGGGTCCAAATTAGGCTTATACCAAAATTTGGACCCAATCAGAGTCCATCTTGATCTAATTTGCATTTTGGTCCAGTTTGACTCTTTCTCTCTCACATATGCCCTTATCTTTTGAAATCTTTGCAATCAAGTCCCTAACTTTCTCATCGTTCTTTGCAACTGGGTCTCTACCACCATTGGTGTGAACACATCAAGCTCCATCGAGATTCAAGTAAGGATTTCTGGCTTGATTCTCAATCAAACTTTCCCAAATTTGAACAAGAGATTCCTTTAGGAATTCCATACCAATTAGACCCAACCTTGGATCCTGATTCACTCACAATCTCCCATGCGAATGGTTTGAAGAATTGGATATTTGGTCTGTACGAAAATTTCAAGCTTCACAAGCTTGTTTCCAAGCTTGGAACTTCTCTCTTAGGCCTATAAAAGGACCTAGGGCAAGAATCCTTACTCCTTAGCAAGTTTTGGCAGGAGAAATCCCTCCTCTTTCCCTCTCCAGCCACCTTCACACCTTGCTCTGGCGACATCTCTCCGCTCCCCTTGTCTCCCTTCTCAATTCTGCTCTTCGCTAGCCACAGCAGGGGCTCCCTTCCTCCTCGTCGTCGCCGCACCAACTATCCGTCAACTTCATCTTCTTCAGCTCCAGATCGCCAACACAGACCATCTCCATCCATCTCCTTCCTCACTAAGCCTCTCTATCCCTTCCTCTCTCCCTCTACTTTCTTTCCTCACACTCACAACTCACTCACGACCACCAGATCACCCTCAACACCACATTCGTTCTTTGTTGCAGCGACACTCTGGCATAGCCTCCAGCCCACTACACTTCACCAAACGCCTTGCTGCCACCTCCACAAGCCTCGCCGCACCACCCTCATCGAAAGCCCTCTCCTAATTTCAGGGTTTGCACGCTCGCTCACCCCACCGATCACCGTCGCTTGCACGCACCCTCACCGAGGTCGCTAGACCTCCACACCTATTTTCACGCGATGCCACCACCACGAATGCACTCGTAGTGGTCTGGCGAAGCTTCTGAGCCAATTTAATTGGGCCATTATGTCTTGTTCTTGATTTCAGGTGCTTGATTGGCACACTATCACTGCCACCTCCTTCTCTGGCTCCGTCCGCCATCTCCCGATCAAGACCTTTTGCGCTGACACTCCAAGACGCTGCGGACTACTTCCAGGTGCATCTCTAGGTCCTCAATTGAAGCCTTCATCTGTAGCTGCTGCCTCAATTAGAGCCTTCACCATTTGCTACTTTCACACGAAGAAGATGACGTGGGATAGTCCCACATCGTGGAATTAGAAGCCGCTCGAGCGAGATAAAAGGGATTTGTCTCCCCGACCTCTCACCCAAGACACGGGGGTCGGGTCCCTAGCTACCCTCACTCGCTTACCCACCTCTGGGCACTCCTCGCTTGAGACCACGTCCGCAAGCTTGGTACACTGTTCATGGCCGATTACTCGACTGATTGCCCGATGAAGGTCGGGTTTCTGAGAGAAAGAAGAAGAAAGAGAGAGAGAGGGGTTTTTTGCCCTTTACTCCTCTTTACACTTGGTCGAATCTTGAAGAGGCCTTTGCCTCTATGCTGTACTGTGCTTGCCTCTCTCTTGAGGCATGAAGGAAATAGGAGGCCTTTTCTCTTCTGTTGGAGCTGAGCTGAGTTTTGACCAACTTAAGACGTCTGAGTTCTGCTGGTGCCTTAGTGCTACATACTGATTGGGATACTTAACTGGTTGACGTAGCATATTTGGTTGGATTTACTGTTCAATTATTTGAGTTATTTGAGCTTAATTTCAAGGGTTAATTTGGTGATTCAAATCACCATTTTAACCTGTTCTTTTTGCACTCTACTACTTGATTTCATATTTATATCATTTTGAGTTATTCTAAATGAAGCTTTGGTTATAATCGCTTATATTTCTGATTAAATTGTGATTAGTGAGATTGAATTGCCATCATTTTCTCCATGTGTTTGATCTCAGACTCTATTTTAGAATCAGAGTTATAAATTTAAATGATTTGAGCGATTTTATCATATACTACGACACATCTCTTAAACAATGACGAATTCGCTTAAACAGTTACTAATTTAAGTTAGCTTACTTAATAATATACATTATTAACTTATATTAATATATATACAATACATAACTATATATATATATATAACATAAATAGGTTATTTTACATAATACATATTCTAATTTGTATATTAAGTTATGTACATAAATATACTATTGTACAAGTATAGTTATGCATATATACATATAAGTTATAAACATATATTATAATTAGTTATACAATATCTCCATATATAATACTACACCATATAACTTAATATAAATACTCATTATAACTTATTTACATATATATATTATGTACATACTTTATTTACATATAACTTACTATATATTATAAACTTTTGAATATGTACATGTATTTACATTATATACATAGGGTATTTTTAGAGTCTTTATGATTTTTATTTTGTTTTTGTGTTTTATAAGAAAAGAGAAAGAGGAGAGATAGATATGGAAGAGGAGAAAGAACTCTTTTTGATGTTTTTGTTTTAAGAATTTTTATTTCTAAACCTGAGAAGTTTAGAACTTCTGCAGGTATGTTCTCCTAACTAAAGGACTCAAAACCTACAACCAAACACACACACACACCTCAAACACACTAAAACCTCACTCAAGACACTTTTCTTTTATTTATTTACAAAATATTCTTATTTTTCACACTATTTACAAGAAAAGGCTGGAAAATGGCTAAAGTAGGTTAAGGAATTGAAACCAAGCCATAAAATTATACTAAAAATGCTGAAAAGAAAGATTTAAACATAAGAAACATCCAGCAACCAATCAACATTAGAATCAAACTCAAACATATGATTAAGCATTTAAATTCACATTCTTTTCCACTTAAACAAGATCAGGTACCTTCACTTTATATCCCATTCAATCCTAGCAAACTTTGAATAGCTGCTACTGTCAACTAACAGATCAGTCCATTTGAGAGACTTGATGCATTTCAAGGTTTCTTTTAAACATCTAAGATATAGAATTATATAAAATCCACTCAAAGAAATTCATTTCAAGCTCAAAATCATTCAAAATCCATGTCACAACCACAATCAAAACTCATTTAGAACATACTTTTTCACCTGTTATACTAACAAAACACAGATCTATTTTTGAAGCTCAAATAAAAATCAAAACATTTATAGATCAATCAGATAATGCTTAAAGACCTTAGTGATCATCTCAAAATCTCGCCTAGGTCATTCAAACTCTTGTTTAATGCTGTGATTTCAGTTTCACTTCAAACCTATGCAATAAAATTCATATATCTCAAATCATGTTTTCTTTAGTTAACAAATCAAAATCAATTGTCGCAAGTCATTTCTAAAAGGTTTGGAACTCATTGAAATTTAGATTAAACATCGAAGAATCCACAAAACCCTAATTTGATCATCTATCTCGCCATAGACAACGTGAAAAGAAGAATATAAATTAGGTCATGAAATACCTTCCAAAGCAATTTTAGACCTTTGATAAAGCACCTCAAACATTTAGTAATATCTGATTAGTGAATTGGAGCAAATTAAAATCCAAGATACACTGTCGCCCAGCTGGGCTGTTGATCTTGGATTGACACAATGATATGATCACTTTGTATTCCTGCACACTATTAGTTAGTGTTCAAAGATCCATTGTGATCCTTATGTACCAATTGGATCATTGCAAGGGCCTCTATTCAATGCATCGAATTCATTGGCCCTTGCTACAAGTGAAGAAGAAAAACCAGTACCAACGGTTTGAATTGGGCTTGAATCATTCCATCGGTAAAAATCTAATCAAATGATTCTAGAGCAATCTCATTGCATTCAATTACACCCAAATTAACTCAATTCCACTAATTAAATCCAAATAAAAACAAATACTCCAAAAATCATTCAACCTGCATTACAAATCAAATCCGAATCAAATCGTCAAATCAGCTCAATCCAAAACTAGGAGAGGGTCCTTGTGGTCAGATGGAGCGTATGAGGAGACTCTTAAATGGATTTAGCGCTCCATTGGATCTGAGAGCTATTGAGCTTCAGAACTAATGGATGCTCAAGTGGATGTGATGATTGGCGATTAAAACATTGAGGAAGTAAGGAGAAGGTGATCATGGAGAGAGGAGGTAGATCAGTGAATCAAAATGGGATAATGGATCTTCCTCTCTGATCGGAATTTATCAGAGAGGGTGGATTGGCAGCGCACTAAAACTACAGTAATCTACTCCTAATTTAAAGCAATCAAATAGTGAATTCTAATCTAAACTACCTAATTAAGCTAGGAAAGCATTAAATATATTCTAGGAAAGCTATAAATCTATCTATCAAACCAATAAAGTCCTATTTACTTAGATGAAGGTGATTGACACAGATTTTACGCGGTTTGTAAAATACGTCCTTGTAATGCGCAAAATCGATCAACTCTTAAATTTATATTCCTAGATAGTGGGGTATCTAGGGTCGTCCAAGGAGGCATTATGTTTGCAAAATTAATTCTCTTGCTTACAAAATAGATCTCAACTTTCTTTTTGGTCTTTTTCAATATATCATTTTTATGTTTTTGAAATTAAGGCAACATGCGAAATTATTGGTGAGAAGTGACTTACATTTAACTCAATACACTACTTCTAAAGTGGCAAGTAGAGCCTCTCCCTAAGCTTACTCTAGGAAAGTGGAGGCTTAGAATAATTAAGGAGAGGGAGTGAAGAATGCTAAAAACAAAGCAATTAAAAATGCAATTAAAGAAATTACAAAGAAGGCAACTAGATTAAAACAGAAAAACCTAGTAGAAGAATGCTTCTACTACTAGAAAATTACAATAAATAAAATAAAACACAAATCCTCTAGATAGATGGTGAAGAAGAGGGCTTCTTGCTCCAAGCTTGGTAGCTCCCGAGCTTGAAAAGAGTCCTCCAACTCCTTCCTTGCTATGCTCCGCTAAGATGATGTCCTCCAAGGTGGTAGCTACCACCTTTAATTCTCTTCCTCCAAGGGTGGACATCCACCCTAGGTTCTTCTCCTTTGCCTGGCCATCCTCCTTGAAGTGGAAAGCTCCTCCTCCTTGGCGTGGGCCAAGTTGAAGAGAGTGGGGAGAAGAAGGCACCAAAGGGACTGGTGATGTGCCCCTTTAATCTTCTTCTCTACTCCTTCTTCTTGGCTGTAGGTATAGGTGGATGTAGGTGGAAGTAAACACCAATGGAGGATGCCCTAAAATGGTGGTAGGTGGTGGGTTTATATAGAGTAGGAAGGGGGCTAAGGTGACTCTTGAAATGGAGGGCGAAGATGGGAAGATGGAGGTGGTTGGGGATCCTATGGCTAAGGGAAATTGGCGCCAACCCAAGGGGTGCCATGTGGTGGTTATGGTGGTGAAAGGGCACCTATATTTAGCGCCAACTATGGGGCTTCTAGAAAGTAGGTGAGGTGGATGGTGGAGATGGGTTTAAGGGGATATGTGTGGTGGAGATGAAGGGGATTTTTGGAGGGAAAAGTGGCGCCAACAAGGGGGTAGTTAGGTTGGTTTTGGCACCAATTTTAGGTGTCTTTTGGAGGTGGTGGGTAGGCTAGGTTGGCGCCAAGTAGGTTTAGCTTATGTGGAGCATAGGTGGAGCTAGTTAGTGGAGTTGTTAGGTAGGGTTTTTGGGTGGTACAAGCCAAGGAAGTTGGAGCATAGCTAAGAAAAGCTAGCTTAGCTAATGGAGGAGTAGAGGAGGAGGTGTTGGAGCTAGGGTTTGGAGGGAGGAGCTGGTTCTGAAGAATTTGGAGTTGAAGTGGAGCAGACAGCTACTTAAGAGGTCAACATGGGGCTACTCTAGCTGTCTTAGTGTTAAGACCCGTGCCACCAAAACCCTTGTAAGACGTCCGGGAGTTGGTCCAGACGTCTGGACACCTTCCCAGACGTCTGGAAATCAATTTTTTTTTGTGCATACGACCGTGAGTCTACGCGCGTGCCGCGCGTAGACTGAGCCCAGTCGCCTTCTTCTCTTTCTTCTTCCCTCGCCGACTTGTAGAGCTGCCCCCTCCCATGCCTACTTATACCCTCTCCTCTCCCTCACGCCACCCCACATCCATCCATCTTCTCCTTCCTCCAGCACGAGAGCGAGAGCGAGAGCAGCAGTTGCTACTGAGTGCAGCGGCGGAGAGGAGAGGGGCAGCAAGAGAAGGGAAGAGAGGAGAGCGCACTAGCCGTGAGGGAGCTCGCTGGAGAGGCTCGCGGCCGGTTGGGCGTGCGCGAGGCGGAGTGTTGTGTCGAGGAAGTCCTCCCTGACGCTGTTGCAGTTAGAGCAGCAGGCGGACGAGCACGGCGTGGCTGCGCGCAGTAGGAAGAAGACGAAGGAGCTTCTGATTCTGGGATTTTTCCTAGAATCAGACGTCTGGACCTACATCAAGACGACGCAGACAACGTCTGGAGGAGGCTCTAGACGACTGAGAGGTATGTACTAGGTCCTATGCTTCCCTTTTGCTGATACGGCCATGCAGGCCGTTTTGCCAAAGCTCTGTTGCGTGCCGTGTTAAGAGATTTTGCGTGCGCGTGTAGGATTCGCTTCGGGAAGGCACATGACATGCCCTCCCACGTGGTTCAGATGTCTGGGCGAGGCACCAAATGGCGGAGAGCGTCTCCAGACGTCCGGAGGGATAATCGGACGTCTGGAACTAGGTCTAGACGGTTCAGTAGGATCCCTGGATGTTTGAGGAGAAGCATAGAGTGAGGTATGATCTGGACCCATTTTTAAGACGTCTGGAAGATGTTCCAGATGTCTGATTTGAGTCAGAGTTGTCATTTTTGACCCGTTTAGGGTCCGTTCGAGGTCCGAATTCTGCGTTTAAGATTCCGTTCTTCTTCGTATAAGTTCCTCTACTTGTTGGAATGCTTTTTATCATGTTCTGAGCAGTTTCTTGTGGTTGATCCTTGTGTTAGGATCCCGTTCTGTTGTGGATTTGGGGGTTGCGGAGGCATGTGGACCTGCCGATCACACCCCCATTACTCCTGGTTTTGCAGGTAGAGTGGCTTCCCTTAGTTAATTACAAACTTAACTGCATGTCTGGAATAAATGATAGATCCTAGGGTATAGCATGAATCCTAGGACCAGAAACACTAGATTGAATGATAGATCCTAGAGTATGGCATAAATCTTAGGACTAGAAACACTGGAACGATTGCATTGAATGCCTGAATTGGAACCTTAGATGAGTAGATAGAATAATAATAATTGCTTGAATTGGATAATAGCTACCTGTGAAATGTAAAGTATCGTTGTTAGTAACTGCTACATGTAATCCTTGTTGTTTGAAATTAAATACGAGCTGCTTGTATATAAATTGGAAAAGAAGGATTGAATGTTGGGAAACATGTGCTATATGCGAATAAACCTGAAATGATGAAACCTAGTATGGCTTGACCTGAGAAACATGGGCATGAACCCTGCGGGGAATTAGGAGTAGAGCTCCTAGAAATAAATAGAATGAAATTGGAAAAGTGAATGGGAAAGTGTGTTGTCTCTTGGGTACGTGGTACCAAAGGGAGCACATATTACCTCTTAGTGTAGAGGGGAGCTTGCCGCCCTCAGGTCGAGGCTGGGGTGAGTTTGGCCACTTTGCACCGACTTTCTGGCCCTCGCGTACACAGTACCAGGGAGAGCTACTAGTGTAGGGAGAGAGCTAGCCACCCCACAGGGCCTGGGGTTCAGCTAGCCATCTTACACTGACTTGTTAGGCCCACTGGGCAAACTAGGGTGGTTAGGCGAGGGTGCGCGGACTGTGGAGGGGCGAGACCCCTATTTGGTTACTGTGGAGGGGCTAGACCCCTATTACTGAGAGGGTTATGCCCTATACTGGTTCCGTGCTATGCTTTGGACGCACCCGTTAACAGAAATGACTGACCGCGTGCCAGTGCGGGGTAGCTACCCGTGAGTTTATCGTGCGTGCCGTAGTCACCGTTATGTCTGTCAGCGACCATGGGGTGGTTGACTGAGGGTAAGACCACCACGGGGGACTCTCCCGACCAAGAGAGCACCACGTGCTACTTCTACTCTTCGGAAAAGACTGTAATCAAGATCGTTCCCACGAGGAACATTCGAGATCAAGAAAAAGACCTGATAAATAAACCAAGTGATGAAAGAAAGAATAATTAGTTGACTAAATAAAGAAATTGAAAACAACAGCTACCTGTCCACCTTTACTGTTTCTCTTAGTTAGCTGGTTGCCACTCTACTCAGCATTTCGCTGACGTGTTGTACATACAACCTTTTTCAGGTCCAGGTGTTGAGCAGCCAGAGCCTACAGCTGTAGAGGGTGTTGGGCCCAGTAGAGTCCAATAGTTGTGCTTTTGTTGTACCCCATTTTCTGTGTAGTGAGTATTTTGTTACATTCTTGTACTCTTTTATTGTAATTTATATTCCTATACCCTTCTTAAATTCTCTATTGTTGTGGTGGTGTGTACTGTAGTAGTTTATTTCTTTACTACTGCACTTTTGTTACTTTTAGTTGCTTGCATGGTGAATGTGATTTATTTTACTGCCTTTTGGTTACTTTCTCATTGGACGACTAGGTCTTGGGATCAGTCGAGTTGGTTCGATTCTCGTGTCCTGTAGGGATTCGGGAACCGGGTCGTAACAAGATGGTATCAGAGCAAGGTCATCCAGAGAAGTGAACCAACTGGCTGGAAGATAACCAATTCACATGCTTGTAACTAGAGTAACCACCACAACATATCTTTTGACATCTGTTCTAAGGTCCCTTCGTTGAATGTCGATTAGAATTGACATCTTTTCTGTTCTGTGTTCGCGTCTCCTTGCAGGAGATGCCTCGACGTGGGACTAGTGAGGTGGGCTGCGGACGCGGCCGAGGATGAGGTCGGAGGGGCGGGTGCGTTGAGCCTGACTCTTTAGTGGACCAGCCACTACTCCTGGGCATTTAGGCCTAGGACCTCGCCAAGCTAATACGGGAGTTCCACACTCTCCGCCAGGGGACGATGATCGTGAGTGCGTACCGCACGCGTTTCCTAGAGTTGTCTCATTTTGCCGCGACAGCTGTGGCCACTGAGGAGGAGCGCCTTTGGAGGTTCACCGAGGGGCTCTGGCCTGCTATTCGGGGGTATGTCAAACCCCTGAAGCTGCTGTAACGACCCGATTCCCGAGTCCCTACGAGACACGAGAACCGGACCGACTCGACTAATCCCAAGACCCAGTCGTCCAACGAGGAAGTAACCAAAAGACAGTAAAATAAACCACATTCAGCATGAATATAACTAACAGTAAGAAGTACAGCAGTAAGGAAAGAAACTACTACAGTAGGTACCACCACAACAGTAAAGCAACATTTATCATATAACAAAAACTGCAGGTAAAGAAGGTACAGCGGAAACAAAACTACTCACTAGAACAGAAACAAAAAGAAGGTACAAAGCTGTGGTAACTCTACTGGACCCTACTCGGCCCAGCGTCCTCTGCAGCCGTCGACCCTGGCTGCTCAACACCTGGTCCTGAAAAGGTAACGAGTGTAACACGTCAGCAAAACGCTGAGTAGAGTGGCAAACTAACTAAAGGCAACAGTAGAGTGTACAGTAGCTGTTATGTTCTATTACTTCCTTTATTTACATCTTTCAATTTTTCTCACTATTTCATTTACTTCTCAGATCCTTTACTTGATCTCGGATGTCCTCGTGGGACGATCTTGATTGCAGTCTTTTCCAAAAGTAGAAGTAGCACGTGGTGCTCTCCTGGCCGGAAGAGTCCCCCGTGGTGATCCTACCCTCAGTCAACCACCCCAGGGTCACTGACAGACGTAACGGTGACTACGGCACGCGCGATAAACGCACAGGTAGCTAGCCCGCACTGGCACGCGGTCAGTCGTTTCCGTTAACGGGTGCGCCCAAAGCACAGCACGGAACCAGGGCAGAGCCCTCTCAGTAACAGGGGTCCAACCCCTCCACAGTAACCAAACCGGGGCCTTGCCCCTCCACAGTCCGCGCACCCTCGCCTGACTACCCTGGTTTGCCCTAGTGGGCCTAACAAGTCGGTGAAGGAGGCTAGCAGAACCCCAGGGCCCGTGGGGTAGCTAGTACTCTCCTAACACTACTAGCTCTCCTCGGTACTACGTACACGAGGGCCAACAAGTCGGTACAGAGCGGCCAAGCCTAACCCCGGGTCCCTGGGGCGGCTGGCCCCACTCTGCACTAAAACAGGTACAGGTACTTCCCTTGGTACTGCGTACCCAAGAGACAGTACAAACTACATCTCAGTTCCATTCCTTTTCTTTTCCAGGAGTTCCACTCCTAATTCCCCGTAGGGTTCCAGCCCTTTATCTCAGAACATCATATGTTTCACTTTCCAGATTCACGTTCTCAATTTCCATGGTCTCAAACATGTTTCTTTGTTCATAACAGGCAGCTGTTAATTAATTTCACAGGCAGCTTATATATTCCTTTCCATTTTTCCAAGACTGCAGTAATATACATTCCACTAGTTTTTCCATCCTAGGATTCATGCCATATCCTAGGATCTATCATACAATCTAGTTTTCCGGCCCTAGGATTCATGCAACACCTAGGAGCTATCATTCCATACATTTCTCATTCCTAGGATTTATGCAATGCCCTAGGTTCTAGTTATGGTTCCATACTTTAACAGATTTTATTAATACTTAAAACCACTCTACCAGGTACAACGGAAGTAATGGGGGCGTGGTTGGGAATCCCGCGCGCCTCCGCGACTCTCAAGACTGCAACCGAACGAGGTCCTATCACAAGGATCAAACACAAGGAGAGTCTTAAAACAGTGTATAGCTACTGTAGGCGGGTAGAGGAATAAATTCTGAAACGAACGCAACTCGAATCGCGGAAAATGGAGCCCAAACGGGCCCTAAACGGGTCGAGAAAGACAATACTGTGCAAAATCAGACGTCTGGAACTCCTTCCAGACGTCTTAAATGGTGGATCAGAGAATTACCTGTTCGGCTTGGTTCCCCGGACGTCCAGAAGTCTGTGGGGACGTCTCTCCTAGATCCCAGACGTCCGATGGTCTCTCCGGACGTCTGGAGGTCACTCCCGCGTCTGGTATAACTTCCAGACGTCTGATTCGCAAAGGATGACGAATCAGAACACCTGCGCACAGCCAACCCCCCTCCCTCAGTACGGTCAGTCGACAAAAGAAGAAGAAAGCGGAAACTCACCTTTCAGACGTCTGTATGATCTCACAGACGTCGACCTTGCCGTCTGGATATCAGTCCAGACGTCTGATTCTGGAAATTTTTCCAGAACCAGAACCTTGCTCGGCCTCCGCTCGCGACGCCGCCCGCGTCGCACCTCGCGCGTCCGCTGCTCCGCCCGCAGCAGGTCCCTCTCCGCGACGCTCTGCGCCCCTTGCGCCCTCCGCCGGCCGGCCAAGCCGCTCCCGGCGAGCTCGCCCTCACGGCAGAGCCCCGCCCTCGCACACCGCAGCTCCTCCGCGCCTACTGCGGCCGCCGCTGCCGCTACGCCCTCGCGTCCACTCGCTCTCGCGCACAGGCAGGAGAGAAGGAGGAAGATGGTGGAGACGGGAGGGGAGGCGCGCCCCCCCTTTTAACGCCGCGTGGAGAGGAGAGAGAGACGGTCGCAGTCGCCTGCAGCCGCAGAGAAGATGCAGGATCGCAGGTCTGCGCGCACAGGCGCGCAGACGAATATCCCGTGCGAGCATAACTGTTCGCCAGACGTCTGTAAACTATCCCGGACGTCTGGTCAGACGTCCGGATGTGATCCCAGACGTCCTTACAGACGTCTGGGCCACCTCCCAGACGTCTTAAAAGACGTCTGGGGCACGCGCTCGTTACAATATAACAAACTCAAAGGAAGTTTCGTCCCCGAAACTTGCGCCAACTAGGGTGCGGAAAAAGGATGTCCAAATAACCATAACAAACTCAAAGAGGACCGAAGCCGGTCCGAAAAGACGTACCCGCGAAAAGCTCTGGGTACCGCTCCCGCATTGCCGCCTCAGGCTCCCAGGTAGCCTCCTCGTACCGCTGGCTCCTCCACAAAACCTTTACCAGGGGTACTTGCTTTCGTCTCAACCTGCAGACGGCTCGGTCTAGGATCTGCACTGGCCGCTCGGGGTAGGTCAGGTCGTCGCTCACCTCGACGCTCTCGTGACTCAGTACGTGGCTGGGATCGGCGACGTGCTTCCTGAGGTTGGACACGTGGAACACGTCGTGCACACCAGAAAGCTGCGGGGGAAGGGCAAGTCTGTAAGCAACGGGTCCAACCCGCTCCAGGACCTCGAAGGGCCCCACGAACCTTGGCGCGAGCTTCCCTCTCACCCCAAACCGCTGTAAGCCCTTCATGGGCGAAACACGAAGAAAGACGTGGTCCCCAACCTCGAACTGCACCTCTCTGCGTCTGCGATCTGCGTAGCTCTTCTGTCTGCTCCTGACAGTGCGGAGTCGTCTGTGGATCTGCTCAACTACCTCCTGACTCTGCCGGATCAACCTGGGGCCAACCTCCCACTTGGTCCCCACCTCAACCCAACTCAAGGGTGCCGTGCATTTCCGTCCGTACAGAGCCTCGTAGGGAGCCATGCCGATGCTCGAGTGATAACTGTTGTTGTATGCAAACTCTGCCAGGGGCAGGTGCTCCTCCCAAGAGCCCCTCCAGTCTAGTACACAGGCACGCAAAAGATCCTCAAGTGTCTGTATCGTGCGTTCCGACTGTCCGTCCGTCTGGGGGTGGTAAGCCGTGCTAAACCTCAACCTCGTCCCCAAAGCCTGCTGAAACTCAGCCCAAAACTGGGACGTAAAGCGGGTATCCCGGTCGGATACGATCTCCCGCGGAACTCCGTGTAGTCGCACCACATCACGGATATACCTCTCTGCCAACTGTGCTGGTCCCAAAGTGACTCGGATCGGCAAGAATCGTGCCGTCTTCGTCAATCTATCCACTATTACCCAGACCGCGTCGTGTCCTCGCTGGGTAACAGGTAAGCCCACCACCAAGTCCATGGTGATGCTCTCCCACTTCCACTCTGGCACTGGAAGCGGCTGAAGCGGCCCTGCAGGCCTCTGATGCTCGGCTTTCACCTGCTGGCACACTAAGCACTGCTGCACGAACTCACCCACATCCCGCTTCATCCCTCTCCACCAGAACTCGCGTCTCAAGTCATGGTACATTTTCGTGTTTCCGGGATGTATGGTGAATCTGGAACCGTGTGCCTCAGTCAGGAGCTCTCTCAACAGCTCCTTGTCTCTGGGGACGCATAGCCGTCCCCTCAAGCGTAACACCTGGTCTGTGAAAGAGAAGTCCCCTGGGTCCCCTGACAGTACTCTGTCGCGCAAAGACTGCAAGTACGGATCGGCCATCTGTCCCGTGATGATGCGGTCTATCAACTCTGGTTTGGTCTGCCGTGTCACCGTCACTGCCCCACAGTACCCTCGTAACTCTAGAGGTCGCCAACTGCCCACCTCCTCCAAAAGGCTCCAACTCTGTAACTGTAGACTGGCCAAGCGTGCGGGCGCCTTACGGCTCAAGGCGTCAGCCACCACATTGGCCTTTCCCGGGTGGTAGGAGATGCTGCAGTCGTAGTCCTTCAGGAGCTCCAACCAACGTCTCTGTCTCATGTTGAGCTCCTTCTGGTCAAAAAGATATCTGAGGCTCTTGTGATCTGTAAAAATCTCGAAGGTCTCACCGTACAAGTAATGCCTCCATGTCTTCAGCGCGAAGACAACAGCTGCCAACTCTAGGTCGTGGGTAGGGTAGGTATGCTCATGGGGCTTCAGTTGCCGCGAAGCGTAAGCGACCACGTGACCCCTCTGCATGAGCACACCTCCTAGCCCCTGCAAGGAAGCGTCCGTGTACACGACGAACCCGCCACTACTGTCAGGAATGGTGAGCACGGGAGCCGAGGTCAACCTCTCCTTCAGCTCCAGAAAACACGCCTCACAGGCGTCTGTCCAAGTGAAAGGCACATCCTTCCGAGTCAACTGTGTCATAGGTCGTGCAATCTGCGAAAACCCTCTGATGAACCGTCTGTAGTAACCTGCCAGTCCCAGGAAACTGCGAATCTCAGTGACTGAACGCGGTCTCTCCCACCTGAGCACTGCCTCGACCTTGGCGGGATCCACCGCCAGGCCGTCTCCAGAGATCACATGACCCAAAAAGGTCACCTCCCTCAACCAGAACTCGCACTTGCTGTATTTGGCGTACAGCCTGCGTCGTCTCAGAGTGTCCAGAACCATCCGCAAGTGCTGTCCGTGCTGCGTCCGATCTCTAGAATAGATGAGTACATCATCTATGAAAACCACCACAAACTGGTCCAAGTACGGTCTAAACACCCGGTTCATCAGGTCCATGAAAGCAGCGGGGGCATTGGTCAGTCCAAACGGCATGACCAAAAACTCGTAGTGTCCGTACCGGGTGCGGAAAGCTGTCTTGGAGACGTCGGTCTCCCTGATCCTCAACTGGTGGTATCCAGACCTCAAGTCGATCTTGGAAAACACCGTGGCACCCCGCAACTGGTCAAAAAAATCGTCAATCCTCGGCAGCGGATATCTGTTCTTGATGGTGACCCTATTCAGCTGTCGGTAATCCACACAAAGGCGTAGGGTCCCATCCTTCTTCTTCACAAACAGTACCGGGGCTCCCCAGGGAGACGCACTGGGCCTCACGAAACCCTTCTCCAAAAGGTCCTGCAACTGAGACTTGAGCTCTCGCAGCTCAAGCGGTGCCATCCTGTATGGCGCGGTGGAGATGGGGCTGGTCCCTGGTACTAGTGAGATCTCAAACTCGATCTCACGCTCGGGCGGTAGTCCTGGTAACTCGTCTGGAAACACGTCGGGGTACTCTCTGACCACCGGGATGCTCTGGAAGTCTGCCACGGGGCTGTGCTCTGCCACCACACAAGCTAAGAAGCCCTCACACCCCTGGCTCAAAAGTCTTGCCGCCCGAAGTGCCGAAATGCACCTGAAACCTCCGTCCACTGGCTGCCCGTGAAACTCGAAGGAAGGCAACTCCGGAATGGAGAAGACAATCTTCCTCTCAAAGCAGTCTACCAAGGCGTGGTAAGCGGACAGCCAATCCATCCCCAGGATCACCCCAAAGTCCTCCATCTGTATCATAATCAGGTCAGCTGGCAGGCTGTGTCCCCCGATGCTGACCCCGCAACCCGTGTACACCTCCTCAGCTACAAACAGCTGACCACTCGGACCTCTGATTACGAACGGGTTCTCTAACAATGTATAATCCTGGTCCAAACTAACTGCGAAACTGTCTGCGACAAACGAGTGCGTAGCGCCGGAATCGAAAAGCGTGTAAACGAGTCTGCCAGAAACTGAAACCATACCTGCTACCACGGATCCCGAAGCTCTGGCGTCCCTGTGTGTTAGGGCGTTGATACGCCCTAACACACAGCTCTAGGTGCGGACGAAGCAGCCACACTCTGCGTCGGACGGGTAGGTGCTGGCCGGTACCCTCCTCGCGACTGCGGTCCTCCTCCTCGCGCCTGGAAACCGCGGCCTCCTGCGTGCCCTCCAGTGCTCTGCGCGGGAAGTATCTGCTGACCTCCTGCCCTAGATGGGCAGTCCCTCCTGAAGTGGCCCGGCTGGCCACACTGGTAGCAGAGGGGAACCCGACTCCCGCCCTCAGTGAGTCCCTGCTGTCGGCTAGGCGGGGGTCCGGTGCTGGCGACTGGCCCCTGTCGAGGGCCCCCAAAGGCCACTGATGGCCCTGCACAACGTGACGGCTCTCCTGCGGACGCCACGTGTCTCCGTTCTCGCCGGCCCTGTGAGAAGTCTGGCTGAAAGGGCCTCTTCCGCCCGCCGTCGGTCTCTCGCGCGGACGGGTTGGTCTCCTCGTAAGTCATGGCTGCCTCTACCACCCTCGAAAACGTCGGCAGCTTCAGGGGTTTGACATACCCCCGGATCGCAGGCCGGAGCCCCTCGGTGAACCAACAAAGGCGCTCCTCCTCAGTGGCTACCGCTGTCGCTGCAAAGCGGGACAGCTCCAAGAAACGCGTGCGGTACGCGCTCACGGTCATCGTCCCTTGGCGGAGAGTGTGGAACTCCCGCCTCCTCTGGTCCTGCCACGTCTGGGGAAAGTACTGCTCGCAGAAGAGGGTGACGAACTGGTCCCACGTCGGCTCGTCCCTCTCCTGTCCCCGGACCGCCCTCCACCACCGGTGTGCCGCACTCTCCAGCTGGTACGTGGCAAAGGCCACGCGGCACTCCACCGGGGGGCGAAGGGTGTCGAAGATCTTCTCCAGCTGCTCAAGCCAGTCCTCTGCCTCGGTCGGGTCCTCATCCCCCTTGAAGGAGGGGGGCTTCAGCTTCCGGAACTGTCCGAAAAGCTCGAAGTGGTGCTGTAGGGGAGGTGCTGGTGCACCTCCAGGCGAAGGTGCCTCGTGTACAGAAGTGTCGGAGGAAGGTGGGGGCGGCAGGGGCCCATCCCCTCCCTCGTGTCCGGCGCCGCGTCCGTCGCGTGGTCCCACAGAGGACTCCCCCTCTGCAACCCCAGGAGGAGGTGCTCGGGGCGGTGGGTGGAGCTCCTCTCGTACAATATCCCGTATCAGTCTGGCGAGGTCCTGGGCCTGGATGCCAGGGAGTGGTGGCTGGTCCACCGAGACGTCAATGACAGCACGTCCACCTCGCCGACCTCGCCCTCGGCCGCGCCCGCGGCCAGTCTCGCCAGTCCCACGACGAGGCATCTCCTGCAAGGAGACGCGAAACAAAACGGAAACGTCAAAACAGACGGTACCTAACAACACTTCTAAGAGCTCAAGTCAAGAGATATGTTGTGGTGGCTACTCTAGCTATAAACATGTGAATTGGTTATTTTCCAGTCAGTTGATTCACTTCTCGGGACGACCTTGCTCTGATACCATCTGTAACGACCCGATTCCCGAGTCCCTACGAGACACGAGAACCGGACCGACTCGACTAATCCCAAGACCCAGTCGTCCAACGAGGAAGTAACCAAAAGACAGTAAAATAAACCACATTCAGCATGAATATAACTAACAGTAAGAAGTACAGCAGTAAGGAAAGAAACTACTACAGTAGGTACCACCACAACAGTAAAGCAACATTTATCATATAACAAAAACTGCAGGTAAAGAAGGTACAGCGGAAACAAAACTACTCACTAGAACAGAAACAAAAAGAAGGTACAAAGCTGTGGTAACTCTACTGGACCCTACTCGGCCCAGCGTCCTCTGCAGCCGTCGACCCTGGCTGCTCAACACCTGGTCCTGAAAAGGTAACGAGTGTAACACGTCAGCAAAATGCTGAGTAGAGTGGCAAACTAACTAAAGGCAACAGTAGAGTGTACAGTAGCTGTTATGTTCTATTACTTCCTTTATTTACATCTTTCAATTTTTCTCACTATTTCATTTACTTCTCAGATCCTTTACTTGATCTCGGATGTCCTCGTGGGACGATCTTGATTGCAGTCTTTTCCAAAAGTAGAAGTAGCACGTGGTGCTCTCCTGGCCGGAAGAGTCCCCCGTGGTGATCCTACCCTCAGTCAACCACCCCAGGGTCACTGACAGACGTAACGGTGACTACGGCACGCGCGATAAACGCACAGGTAGCTAGCCCGCACTGGCACGCGGTCAGTCGTTTCCGTTAACGGGTGCGCCCAAAGCACAGCACGGAACCAGGGCAGAGCCCTCTCAGTAACAGGGGTCCAACCCCTCCACAGTAACCAAACCAGGGCCTTGCCCCTCCACAGTCCGCGCACCCTCGCCTGACTACCCTGGTTTGCCCTAGTGGGCCTAACAAGTCGGTGAAGGAGGCTAGCAGAACCCCGGGGCCCGTGGGGTAGCTAGTACTCTCCTAACACTACTAGCTCTCCTCGGTACTACGTACACGAGGGCCAACAAGTCGGTACAGAGCGGCCAAGCCTAACCCCGGGTCCCTGGGGCGGCTGGCCCCACTCTGCACTAAAACAGGTACAGGTACTTCCCTTGGTACTGCGTACCCAAGAGACAGTACAAACTACATCTCAGTTCCATTCCTTTTCTTTTCCAGGAGTTCCACTCCTAATTCCCCGTAGGGTTCCAGCCCTTTATCTCAGAACATCATATGTTTCACTTTCCAGATTCACGTTCTCAATTTCCATGGTCTCAAACATGTTTCTTTGTTCATAACAGGCAGCTGTTAATTAATTTCACAGGCAGCTTATATATTCCTTTCCATTTTTCCAAGACTGCAGTAATATACATTCCACTAGTTTTTCCATCCTAGGATTCATGCCATATCCTAGGATCTATCATACAATCTAGTTTTCCGGCCCTAGGATTCATGCAACACCTAGGAGATATCATTCCATACATTTCTCATTCCTAGGATTTATGCAATGCCCTAGGTTCTAGTTATGGTTCCATACTTTAACAGATTTTATTAATACTTAAAACCACTCTACCAGGTACAACGGAAGTAATGGGGGCGTGGTTGGGAATCCCGCGCGCCTCCGCGACTCTCAAGACTGCAACCGAACGAGGTCCTATCATAAGGATCAAACACAAGGAGAGTCTTAAAACAGTGTATAGCTACTGTAGGCGGGTAGAGGAATAAATTCTGAAACGAACGCAACTCGAATCGCGGAAAACGGAGCCCAAACGGGCCCTAAACGGGTCGAGAAAGACAATACTGTGCAAAATCAGACGTCTGGAACTCCTTCCAGACGTCTTAAATGGTGGATCAGAGAATTACCTGTTCGGCTTGGTTCCCCGGACGTCCAGAAGTCTGTGGGGACGTCTCTCCTAGATCCCAGACGTCCGATGGTCTCTCCGGACGTCTGGAGGTCACTCCCGCCGTCTGGTACAACTTCCAGACGTCTGATTCGCAAAGGATGACGAATCAGAACACCTGCGCACAGCCAACCCCCCTCCCTCAGTACGGTCAGTCGACAAAAGAAGAAGAAAGCGGAAACTCACCTTTCAGACGTCTGTATGATCTCACAGACGTCGACCTTGCCGTCTGGATATCAGTCCAGACGTCTGATTCTGGAAATTTTTCCAGAACCAGAACCTTGCTCGGCCTCCGCTCGCGACGCCGCCCGCGTCGCACCTCGCGCGTCCGCTGCTCCGCCCGCAGCAGGTCCCTCTCCGCGACGCTCTGCGCCCCCTGCGCCCTTCGCCGGCCGGCCAAGCCGCTCCCGGCGAGCTCGCCCTCACGGCAGAGCCCCGCCCTCGCACACCGCAGCTCCTCCGCGCCTACTGCGGCCGCCGCTGCCGCTGCGCCCTCGCATCCGCTCGCTCTCGCGCACAGGCAGGAGAGAAGGAGGAAGATGGTGGAGACGGGAGGGGAGGCGCGCCCCCCCCCTTTTAACGCCGCGCGGAGAGGAGAGAGAGACGGTCGCAGTCGCCTGCAGCCGCAGAGAAGATGCAAGATCGCAGGTCTGCGCGCACAGGCGCGCAGACGAATATCCCGTGCGAGCATAACTGTTCGCCAGACGTCTGTAAACTATCCCGGACGTCTGGTCAGACGTCCGGATGTGATCCCAGACGTCCTTACAGACGTCTGGGCCACCTCCCAGACGTCTTAAAAGACGTCTGGGGCACGCGCTCGTTACAGCTGCCTACGTTCTCAAGGGTGGTGGAGGTAGCTTTGACGTATGAGGAGACCAACCTGTCTGCACGTGACACTAACAGCGAGCGGAAGAGGCCCTACCAGCCAGACTTCTCACAGGGCCGACGAGAGAGGAGGCACATGGTGCCTGCAGGAGAGTCGTCACGCTTTGCGGGGCCGTCAGTGGCCTTTGGGGGCCCCCGACAGGGGCCAGCTACCAGCATCGGACCCCCGCCCAGCCGTCAGCAGGGACCCACTGAGAGCGGGAGTCGAGTCCCCCTTTGCTACCAGTGTGGCCAGTCGGGCCACATTAGGAGGGACTACCCGTCTAGGGCTGGAGGTCAATAGATGCTCCCCGCGTCGAGCACTGGAGGGCGAGTAGGAGGCTGCGGTTTCCAGGTGCGAGGAGGGGGACAGCAGTTGCGGGGTGGGTACCGGCCAGCGGCTACCCGTCTGACGCAAAGTGTGGCTGCTTCGTCCGCACCTAGGGTTGAGGGGCGTATCAACGCCCTGACACACAGGGATGCCAGAGCTTCAGGATCAGTGGTGGCAGGTATGGTTACAGTTTCTGGCAGACTTGTTTATACGCTTTTTGATTCTGGTGCCACGCACTCGTTTGTCGCTGCCAGTTTTGTGGCTAGTTTGGGGTAGGTCTTTGTGTTGTTAGAGGATCCGTTCGTGATCAGAGGTCCAGGTGGTCAGCTGTTTGTAGTTGAGGAGGTTTACACAGGTTGTGAGGTCAGTGTTGGAGGACACAGCCTTCCCGCTGATCTGATTGTGATACAGATGGAGGACTTTGGCATGATTCTGGGGATGGACTAGCTGTCCGCTTGCCACGCCTTGGTGGACTGCTTTGAGAGGAAGATCGTCTTCTCCATACCGGAGTTACCTTCTTTCGAGTTCCACGGGCAGCCAGTGGATGGAGGCTTCAGGTGCATTTCTGCACTTCGGGCGGTGAGACTTTTGGGCCAGGGGTGTGAGGGCTTCCTAGCTTGTGTGGTGGCGGAGCCCAGCCCTATGGCAGACTTTCAAAGTATCCCGGTGGTCAGAGAGTACCTCGACATGTTCCCAGATGAGTTTCTAGGACTACCGCCTGAGCGTGAGATTGAGTTTGAGATCTCACTGGTACCGAGGATCGACCCCATTTCTACGGCACCGTACAGGATGACACCACTTGAGCTGCGAGAGCTCAAGTCTCAGTTGCAGGACCTTCTGGAGAAGGGCTTTGTGAGGCCCAGTGCGTCTTCGTGGGGAGCCCCGATATTGTTTGTGAAGAAGGATGGTACCCTACACCTTTGTATGGACTACAGACAGCTGAATAGGGTTACCATCAAGAACAGGTATCCGCTGCCGAGGATTGATGACTTGTTTGACCAGTTGTGAGGTGCCACGGTATTTTCCAAGATAGACTTGAGGTTTGGGTACCACCAGCTGAGGATCAGGGAGGCAGACGTCTCCAAGACAGCTTTCCGCACCCGGTACGGACACTACGAGTTTTTGGTCATGCTATTTGGGCTGACCAACACCCCCGCTTCATGGATTTGATGAGCCGGGTGTTCAGACCGTACTTGGACAGTTCGTGGTGGTATTTATTGATGATGTGCTCATCTATTCTCGAGATCAGACGTAGCACGGATAGCACTTGTGGATGATTTTGGACACACTGAGACGACGTAGGCTGTACGCCAAATACAACAAGTGCGAGTTCTGGTTGAGAAAGGTGACCTTTTTGGGCCATGTGATCTCCGGGGATGGCTTGGCTGTGGACCTAACCAAGGTTGAGGTAGTGCTCAGATGGGAGAGACCGCGTACAGTTACTGACATCCGCAGTTTCTTGGGACTGGCAGGCTACTACAGGCGGTTTATCAGGGGTTTCTCGCAGATTGCACGTCCTATGACACAGCTGACCCGGAAGGACGTGCCCTTTTCTTAGATAGATGATTGTGAGGCGTGTTTTCAGGAGCTAAAGGAGAGGCTGACTTCAGCTCCTGTGCTCACCATTCCGGACAGCAGTGGCGGGTTCGTTGTGTACACGGATGCCTCTTTGAAGGGGTTAGGGGGTGTGCTCATGCAGAGGGGTCACATTGTCACTTACTCTTCACGGCAACTGAAGCCCTATGAGCATAGCTACCCTACCCACGACCTGGAGCTGGCAGCTGTCGTCTTCGCGCTGAATACTTGGAGGCATTACATGTACGGTGAGACCTTTGAGATTTTCACAGATCATAAGAGCCTCAGATACTTGTTTGATCAGAAGGAGCTCAACATGAGACAGAGACGTTGGTTAGAGCTCCTGAAGGACTATGACTGCAGCATTTCCTACCATCTGGGGAAGGCCAACGTGGTGGCTGACGCCTTGAGCCGGAAGGCACCCGCCCACTTGGCCAGTTTACAGGCGCAGAGTTGGAGCCTCATGGAGGAGATGGGCAGTTGGCGACCCTTAGAGTTATGGGGGCATTGTGGGGCAGTGACTGTGACACGACAGACGAGGCTAGAGTTGATAGACCGCATCATCACAGGACAGATGAGCGACCCGTACTTACAATCATTGCGCGACAGAGTGCTCTCAGGGGACCCTAGGGATTTCTCCTTTACAGATGAGGTGCTGCGCATGAGGGGACGTTTATGCATTCCCAAGGACGAGGAGCTGTTGAGAGAGCTCCTGACTGAAGCACACGATTCCAGGTTCACCATACATCCCGGAAACACAAAAATGTACCATGATTTGAGACGCGACTTTTGGTGGAGGGGAATGAAGCGGGATGTAGGTGAATTCGTACAGCAGTGTTTAGTGTGCCAGCAGGTGAAGGCCGAGCATCAGAGGCCTACAGGGCCATTGCAGCCACTTCTAGTGCCAGAGTGGAAGTGGGAGAGCATCACCATGGACTTGGTGGTGGGCTTGCCCATTACCCAGCGAGGACACGACGCAGTTTGGGTGATCGTAGACAGATTGACGAAGACGGCACGTTTCTTGCCAATCTGAGTCACCTTGGGACCAGTACAGTTGGCAGAGAGGTATATCCGCGACGTGGTGCGTCTACATGGAGTTCCGCTGGAGATCGTATCCGATCGAAATACCTGCTTTACATCCTAGTTTTGGGCTGAGTTTCAGCAGGCCTTGGGGACACGGTTGAGGTTCAGTATAGCATACCACCCCCAGATGGACGGATAATCAGAGCACACGATACAGACACTTGAGGACCTTTTTGCGTGCTTGTGTACTGGACTGGAGGGGCTCTTGGGAAGAGCACTAGCCCCTGGCGGAGTTTGCATATAATAACAGCTACCACTTGAGCATCAATATGGCACCCTACGAGGCTCTGTACGGACGGAGGTGTACGACACCCTTGAGTTGGGTTGAGGTGGGGACCAAGTGGGAGGTTGGCCCCAGGCTGATCCGACAGAGTCAGGAGGTGATTGAGCAGATTCACAGGCGACTCTGCACTGTTAGGAGCAGACAGAAGAGCTATGCAGATCGGAAGCACAGAGAAGTGCAGTTTTAGGTTGGGGATCATGTTTTCCTTCGTGTTCACCCATGAAGGGCCTGCAGCAGTTTGGGGTGAGAGGGAAGCTCGCGCCGAGGTTTGTGGGACCCTTTGAGGTCTTGGAGCGGGTTGGACCCGTTGCTTACAAGCATGCCCTTCCTCCCCAACTTTCTAGTGTGCACGATGTGTTCCACGTGTCCAACCTCTGGAAGTACGTCATCGATCCCAGTCACGTTCTGAGCCACGAGAGCGTCGAGGTGGGTGACGACCTGACCTACCCAGAGCGGCCAGTGCAAATACTCGATAGAGCCGTCTGGAGTCTGAGACGGAAGTAAGTACCCCTGGTGAAAGTCTTGTGGATGAGCCAGCGGTATGAGGAGGCTACCTGGGAGCCTGAGACGGTGATGCGGGAGCGGTACCCGGAGCTCTTTGAGGGTACGACTTTTCGGACCGATTTCGATCCTCTTTAAGTTTGTTATGCGAATGTTGTTCTTTTTTCATACCCTAGCTAGCTCAAGTTTCGGGGACAAAACTTCCTTTGAGCTTGTTATGTTGTTAAGACTCGTGCCACCAAAACCCTTTTGAGATGTTTGGGAGTTGGTCCAGACGTCTAGACACCTTCCCAGACGTCTGGAAATCAATTTTTTTTTGTGCATACGATCGCAAGTCTGCGCGCGTGCCGAGCGCAGACTGAGCCCAGCTGCCTTCTTCTCTTTCTTCTTCCCTCGCTAACTTGCAGAGCTGCCCCCTCCCGTCCCTACTTATACCCTCTCCTCTCCCTCACGCCACCCCACATCCATTCGCCTTCTCCTTCCTCCAGCGTGAGAGCGAGAGCGAGAGCAGCAGTTGCTGCCGAGTGCAGCGGTGGAGAGGAGAGGGGCAGTGAGAGCAGGGAAGAGAGGAGAGCGCACTAGCCGTGAGGGAGCTCACTGGAGAGGCTCGGGGCCGGTCGGGCGTGTGCGAGGTGGAGTGTTGTGTCGGGGAAGTCCTCCCTAATGCTGCTGTAGCTAGAGCAGCCGGTGGACGAGTGCGGTGCGGCCGCACGCAGCAGGAAGATGACGAAGGAGCTTCTGATTCTGGGATTTTTTCCAGAATCAGATGTCTGGACCTACATCCAGACGATGCGGATGATATTTGGAGGAGGCTCCAGACGACTGAGAGGTACGTACTACGTCCTATGCTTCCCTTTTGCGGATACGGCCATGCAGGCCGCTCTCCCGAAGCTCTATTGTGTGCCGTGTTAAGAGATTTTGCCTGTGCGTGCAGGATTCGCTTCGGGAAGGTGCGGGACACACCCTCCCATGCGGTTCAGACGTCTGGGCGAGGCACCAGATGGCGGGGAGTGTCTCCAGACGTCTGGAGGGATAGTCGGATGTCTGGAACTAGGTCCAAACGGTTCAACAGGATCCATGGACTTCTGAGGAGCAGCGTAGAGTGAGGTATGATTTGGACCCCTTTTTAAGACGTCTGGAAGATGTTCCAAACGTCTGATTTGAGTCAGAGTTGTCATTTTTGGCCCATTTAGGGCCCGTTCGAGGTCCGAATTCCGCGTTTAAGATTCTGTTCTTCGTATAAGTTCCTCTACTTGTTGGAATGCTTTTTATCATGTTCTGAGTGGTTTCTTGTGGTTGATCCTTGTGTTAGGACCCCATTCTGTTGCGGATTTTGGGGTTGCAGAGGCACGTGGATCTACCGATCACGCCTCCATTACTCCCGGTTTTGCGGGTAGAGTGGCTTCCCTTAGTTAATTACAAACTTAACTACATGTCTGGAATAATTGATAGATCCTAGGGTATGGCATGAATCCTAGGAACAAAAACACTAGATTGAATGATAGATCCTAGAGTATGGCATGAATCCTAGGACTAGAAACACTGGAACGATTGTATTGAATGCCTGAATTGTAGTCTTGGATGAGTAGATAGAATAATAATAATTGCCTGTAATTGGATAATAGATGCTTGTGAAATGTAGAGTACTGTTGTTAGTAACTGCTACATGAAATCCCTGTTGTTTGAAATTAAATACGAGCTGCTTGTATATAAATTGGAAATGAAGGATTGAATGTTGGGAAACACGTGCTATAGGTAAATAAACCTGAAATGATGAAACCTAGTATGGCTTGACCTGAGAAACATGAGCATGAACCCTGCGGGGAATTAGGAGTAGAGCTCCTAGAAATAAATAGAATGGAACTGGAAAAGTGAATGGGAAAGTGTGTTATCTCTTGGGTACGTGGTACCAAAGGGAGCACATATTACCTCTTAGTGTAGAGGGGAGCTTGCCGCCCTCAGGTCGAGACCGAGGTGAGTTTGGCCACTTTGCACCGACTTTCTGGCCCTCGCGTACACAGTACCGGGGAGAGCTGCTAGTGTAGGGAGAGAGCTAGCCACCTCACCGGGCCCAGGGTTCAGCTAGCCGTCCCACACCGACTTGTTAGGCCCACTAGGCAAACCAGGGTGGTCAGGGGAGGGTGCGCGGACTGTGGAGCGGCGAGACCCCTGTTTGGTTACTGTGGAGGGGCTAGACCCCTGTTACAGAGAGGGCTATGCCCTATACTAGTTCCGTGCTGTGCTTTAGGCGCACCCATTAACGGAAACGACTGACCGTGTGCCAGTGCGGGGTAGCTACCCGTGCGTTTATCGCACATGCCGAAGTCACTGTTACGTCTGTCAGTGACCTTGAGGTGGTTGACTGAGGGTAGGACCACCACGGGGGACTCTCTCGGTCAGGAGAGCACCACTTGCTACTTCTACTCTTCGGAAAAGACTGCAATCAAGATCGTTCCCACGAGGAACATTCGAGATCAAGAAAAAGACCTGATAAATAAACCAAGTGATGAAAGAAAGAATAATTAGTTGAATAAAGAAATAAATTGAAAACAACAGCTACCTGTCCACCTTTACTGTTTCTCTTAGTTAGTTGGTTGCCACTCTACTCAGCGTTTTGCTGACGTGTTATACTTACAGCCTTTTTCAAGTCCAGGTGTTGAGCAGCCAGAGCCTACGGCTGCAGAGGGTGCTGGGCCCAGAAGAGCTTAGTAGTTGTACTTTTGTTGTACCCATTTTCTGTGTAGTGAGTATTTTGTTACATTCTTGTACTCTTTTATTGTAATTTTATATTCCTGTACTCTTTTTAAATTCTCTACAGTTGTGGTGGTGTGTACTGTTGAATATTTCTTTAACGCTGTACTTTTGTTACTTTTAGTTGCTTGCATGGTGAATGTAGTTTATTTTACTACTTTTTGGTTACTTTCTTGTTGGACGATTGGGTCTTGGGATTAGTCGAATCAATCCGATTCTCGTGTCCTGTAGGGATTCGGGAACCGGGTCGTAACACTTAGCTTGCTAGTTCTTTGCTAGCTACTAAGCCAAACTAAAGTGAGTTGGCTTCTGTTGAATGGAGCTGAGGTGAGCTGGGTCTGGTGCTCCCGAGGAGGATTGAGCTGGTTGAGACAGCTAAGGTAGCTTAGCTTAATTAGCTTGAGCTAAGCTGGGTCCCCGGGAGTTGGACTTGAGCTTCCTGAGCTGGGATGAGTTCTTCTTTAGTTGGCTGGAGTTGAGTGGAGCTGGATGTAGCTGGATCTAAGCTGGGGTGAACTCCAGTCAACTCAGCTGAGCTAGCTAGAGCTCCCTGTGGACTAGTGGGAGCTGAGATGAGTTAGACTCAGCTAAGTTGAGCTGGATCTAAGCTGACCTGAGCTAAGGTGAGTTAAGATGAGCTCTCTTGAACTGCCATTCAACTAAGATTAGCTGAATGGAGCTAGGATGAGCTAACCCTAGTCCACGTGAGCTAGGTTCCAGCTGTGGTGAGTTGGATCAAGCTGAGTTCCAGCTAGTCTGAGCTCCTTCTTTACCAATTGCCTTCTTGAGTGCTAGGGTTTTAGGGATCTGTATATATGTTCATCCCTAACACTCACAAAAACACATTAAAATAACAAAAGAAAATGCAATGCATGCCTAACCTAGTTAATGCCTAAATGCAACCCAAAAACTCATTTGCGGAGTAAAATCCTAAGAGCTAGGTTTGTTTTAGTGCATAAGAATGATGATAAACTATCGTTTATCACACCCCCATGCTTATCTTTTGCTAGTCTCTTAGCAAAACTTCAATTTTTTTGGAAAATGGAATTTGTGGGAAATCTATTTTTTTTCTACTTTTGAGGAGAAAAATATTAAGGGACCTTGGTTGATCTAAACACAGGAGGTACGGGATTTGTTAAAGATAAACATCGGGATTTGTTTTTGGATCCAACCATTAGACAAAACGGGATCAATATATCCTCCAGAAAATTCACAAATTAACCCCTTGTTAATTCAGATGACTTGAAATTTTTGTTTTTCGGATTTTTCTAGCTCATGAATCTGATTCGCAACTTGTAAATTCCTTTAAAACCTTGTGTTCGTGCCTGTGAAAAGCCAACATTTATAAGGGTGTGTTAATTTATTTATTATTACTTTGTTTTTCCTCCCCCATGCTTATTTTTAGCTTAGTCTTACAACAGATGTGTTGGGATCATCATTCCCGTTACCAATCCTCGAGGGGGCTCTGGTGCCAGTACTTCGGGATAGCACTGTCCATGACACCACCCAGAAGCTCACAACCCCAAAACACAATGCGGTGTAAAGGGGTGCTCCAAGCAAACTCAAGCTCTTGCTCCGACACTATAGCGAGAGCATCGTCCAAAACACTTGAGCTGCTAAAATGCGCTTTAATGCTCCGTCTACAGATATGAAATATAGATATGAAGCAGCTCCGAGGCGGTAACATGTTGACATCGAGTCCTCAAAGGAGGCATTTGTTGGTGCTAGAGCACCACGATCATTTATTTTGATGATAACAAAACACGTGTTATTTAACATTTGCACTTGGAGTCTTAGATTTCAGGTCAATTGCAAATGTAGACGTGATTAGATGGAATTCGAGCTCGCATCGAGGACGGACTGGAGGAGCTTGATGGAGAACAGAGGGGATTCGCGAGGAGTGATAGATTGAAGATGGAAGGACAAGAAGAATAGCATAGAATTCCATTTTTATTCCTTTCATGTACTTTTGTCTTTATTTTCTTGCTCTTTATTTCCTTAGAAAATTATGTTAAAGAGCCTCAAAGTACCCTAATAATAGTCCTAGGAACACCGGCACAACCCTAGGATACTTAGGTTTTCTGTAGAGAACTTAGAAAACCAATGTAGGGTTCAAATAGAGTTTCCAGACGTCTAATTCCAAAATCAGACATCAGATAAAGTGTTTTAAGACGTCTGACTGTTGATTCAGACGTCTGATAACATTTAGGCTGGACAAGTTAGTTCTGTCTGATGAAATCAGACATCCAGACCTTAGACCAGACATCTTAGGAGACGTCTGATGACTTTGCCAGACGTCCAATTAGTGGACCGTTGGCTCTCTTAGCATACACTGAAGGATATGACCGTTAGAGCCTTATCAGACGTCCTTAAGCCTTTCCAGACGTCTGATAATTGACCGTTTTGCCTCGACTGACCTGAAAATCTCTTCTCAGAGATTTTCTAGCCGTTGCAAATCCATTCCCACGAAAAAGTAGGTTTCCAGACGTCCAGACATAGTGCCAGACGTCATGTATGTCATCTGATGGACTTGCACAAGAACCCTGTTTAGATTTGATTCAAGTCAGGAAGGAACCCACCCGAAATCAGACGTCTGACATTGAAATCAGACGTCTTAAAGTGGTCTTCCAGACGTCTGATGCCAGAATTAGACGTCTGATAACCCTATCAGTGCAATGATTGTTCCTGATTTCGGGTTGATTCACTTGGGCTTTGCACCCAACGGCTATGGAGCCTTTCCTAAGCCATCCAAAGCCTTCCTAAGGCCTCTATAAATAGAGGGGAACCTCTTGCACACTAACACACACCAAGAAACGCAAGATACACCTAGCTACACACTTTCACACTCTTGTGTGTCCAAAAAGACTCTCTTGCTCTCCAAGCTCTACTTCTTCATCTTGAGAGCATCAAGCTTTGCGCACCCGCTCTCCCACCGTAGTTCACGAGAGCAACGTAGCGCCGTCGTGTTGTTCACGCATCCGCGTCGCCGACGCACTCCTTTTAAAGGGGAGTTTCCTAATTCCTATAGAAGCTAGGTTTAAAATTACTTTGTTGGCTCTATAGGATTGTTGTTCTTTTATCTTTGTTATTTGGTTGGGTATTCGCTTTGCGAATTCCCGTCTCCTTCGAGGGACAAAATCCTTCTCGTGAAGAGAAGGGGTTGAGGAACGCTACCCTCGCACTTGTAGCGTGGTTGTATTTGAGGTTGAATCACCCTTGTTTAAAGTGATTCGTTTAGTAGATTTTGATCAACTTGGTTGATCGGAAAATCCTAACTTGAGAGGGTTAGGTGGTGGTTTTCACCCAATTTGGGTTTCCACCTAAAAATACTTGTGTACTTGTGTGATTGTCTATTTTGTGAGATTGTTTATATTTATTTCCGCAATTATTATGTCACCCCCTCCTAGTAGGGAATTTCAGCATTTTCCTCCTCAGCGGTGGGAACTCAAACCAATGATCTGCTTCAGACTTTTACTAAGTCCAAACAAGGGAGTTTCTTCAAATTTTTAGTTGTTTTTAAGTGTTGGCTTGTGTGTGAAAATTGACACAAGAAGTTTCTCAAGACATGCAAGTTTTTGAATCAGAAACTAAGCCAAATACTTTCCACATTACAAAATAGGATCAAGTCACCTGAACTATCATGAGTTCAGGTGGAATTTTTAGAGAAGGATATCTGATCTAGTCTAAAATAGATCCTGAAATTCTAATAATTAGATTCACATCCTCATCCCTAGTTTGTTAAAGATTAAATCCCATTATAGAAAAAGTGAGTTTTTCGACCTTAGTCCCGATTTCAAAGTTTTTCCTCAACAAGTTTCCAACATTTTTATTTTTTTGGGTATGCAAGCAGGAAATAAACTAAAGAAAAATGCATGTTTTCAGGTTTTGAAAATCCTAAATCGATCGTCAAATTTTAAAAACACCCCCCTATGCTTAAGATATGCCATGTCCTCATGCATGAGGAGGGAAAAGGGATCACCTTAGTGAAGAACAGTCGGGTTTAGGATGATCAAAACCTGGAAAAAGAAGAAAAAAGGAAAGCAGGAAAAAATGATGGGTTACCTCCCATCTAGTGCTATCTTTTACGCCATTCAGCCGGGCGTGAAGGTATGCACGGAAGACGGAAAATCATGTAAAAAGTTGGACACTTGAATGTCTTTAATAAAAGTGTCTTCCTCAAGATCCCTAAAAAGATGAGTGGTAAAGATAAAGGGATCAAAATAAAATAGAGAAATGGGAAAATGACCTAGATCTGGCCATGGTTTAAGTGCTTGTAAAATGCCAGACTTTGGTGGGTCAGGTGATAGGTCCACTGGAAAGGGATAGGGAATGGAGTCAATGAGATCTATGGTGGGCAAAGTTAGTGTGGATGTTTTTGGTGAAAAATCAGGAAGATGAAAAGGGGGAAAGTCTTGGACCACATAATTATCCTTAGAATAAGAATCAATAAAATCTAGATCAATAGTGGTCAAAGGTGAATGAGATTTGATCAACATAGACTTCTCAAATATTGCTTCCATTTTATTATCAGTGTCCTAAAAAATTTTGTAATCAATGGACCTCTTAGAAGCTTGAAATAAATCTAATGAGAAGGTCTGGTTACTGCAACTTATATTCATTTTCCCAGAATGAGAATTGATATTAGCTATTGCCATAATCAGAAAAGGTCTTCCAAGGGTGGCATTAATGAGAGCCTTAGGTACCTCTATGTCAAGGACCATAAACTTTACCGGAAATAGACAATTTTGGACCTTGATGATACTATCCTCAACAACTCCCCACGGTTGAATGGTAGATCGGTCTTCCAATTGAAATTGAACCTTAGTAGGTTTTAAATCATTGAATCGAAATTCCTCAAATAAGATCGGGGGGATGAGATTACTAGAGGTACCTAAGTCGAGAGGGGCGTGAAAAAAAATGGTGTCAGTTATGACAATTGAGATGAGTGATGTGCCCTGGTCCTTTTTTGTGAAAGGCAGCGTGCTCTGAAAAATAGAGCTGGCTGTCTTTGAAAGGACCAACCTTTCTAGATTCTGATCATGCCCTTTTGAAGTAAATTTTTTAGAGGCATGGGAAGAATCTAGGAAGGGAATATTCCTCTCGACTTGCTCAAATAAGTCCAAAGGATTGTGGTCAGAGGACTCTGGTTTTGGATTGTTGGATTGCAGTTTTTAAGAGTGGGAAATAGGGTTTGAATCAGGTGTCTTTGGGATTTCTTTTTCTTCTTCCTTATTGAGGTTAGGGGAGTCAATCTGCATTGGTTGAGAATCAGTTTCATCATTTGAATGTGAAGGCCTTAAATCCATGGTGGTTTCCTCACTTCTCAAAGTCTCTGCATACGCAGCTTGGTGATCACTGGGAGGAGGTTGGGGGGCCTGATTTTGATAGAAACTGGGTTGGTGCTGCGATATTGGGTTAATAGGAAGCTGAACCATGTGGTTTTGATGTTGGTATCCACCCGGGTGTTGGTTCCTGGGATTAATAAAGTTTGGTGTGGGTTGGGATGGCGAGTGTCCTGCAGGTCTTTGAGTCGGAATATCCCCAATGTGATCATTGAGATTGTTAATAAGACGGGTTGTTTCCTTTATTTTTCTTTGTAACTCTTGCAGGGTTTTCATCATTTGGACATTAATGACTTATTGAGATTGCCCAAATTGATAAGCCTGATTTGAACCATACCCTCCAAACAGGTTCTGTTGTTGGTGTGGAACCAGATTAGTCCAGGAGTGAGCCGGATAATTCCCCCCATTAGAGGAATTTTTCAATTTCTCCTAGAAAGTAGGGACATTTTGGGTGGGGTGATGATTGGGATAAACATAATTCCCTATTGAACCATACAAAGCCTCAGAATAATAATTATACTCAACACGGGATTTATGCAGATTTTCTCTCTTGCGGGTGTTAAAAGGGGTGAGATGTGGAATGTGTGGAAATTGGGAAGGTGTGGCAGGACTCCCTTGGTTGGCAAGGTTTGTTAAATCCTTATGCAACTGTTGTTTCTTAACTTGTAACTAAGCCATGATAGAGTAGAGATTAGGTGGAGGGGCCTGATTAAGTAGCTCCTGGGTGGAAAAATAGGGGAAAGAAAAATTAGCATACGAGTTAGAGGACCAATTTTGATTTTCCATTTTTAAAGAAGAGGAAGAATGCAGAAAAAGTCCTTTTTTGGGGAGGCAAAATCAAGTGGTCCCTCCAAGTGTGAACTTTTGGACTGCTGCCCGTGCAAAATGGAAGAAATGGCAGGGGAGGAGAAGAGATGGGGATGAGAGAAGTGTGCACACAAGCAATCAAATTCTCGACCTAACTTAATTGTGACTCCCTAGAATTTAACCTAAGACTTGGTCTACCTAGGAAATAAGTAATCAACAGTGAATACCCGTTCTGTCAATAAATCTAGCCAAGTTGCTTAAGGGGAGGTTTGGGCCCAGGAGTTTCCCAGGAAAATCCCTAGGTGCTTGTACAAACCCACGCCTGGTCGTTTGACACGGCCCTCAGCCTGAACACCAGATATAGATGACAGAATTGGTATTAACTAGAGAAAACTTAAGTCCTATATAGTAAGCCTAAATTGATGAAACCTTAGGGGTCAAATTGCTGCAAATTTTAGTTAGGGCTAGGATATTATAGTGCACACGGAATGTGAAGGCTGTTAATTAGGTTGTTGCCCTGTTATTTCAATTTTTTTAGTGTGTGTAGGAATTGGAAAGTGGTTCCAATGAAATGCAAATTGTCACACAATTATTGTATTTCTATCTTTTAGGATTGGATTTAACTTAGTGTATTTTTAGGGTTTTCTTTTTAAGTTTTCAAACAAGTTTGAGATTCCACAAACAAGAGGAAATCAAGTTATATGGGTGAAGATATGTTTCCTTTTGTTTGTTTCTAAAAATGAAAAAAAAGAAACCTTAATCAAATTGGTCCTAGGATAGAAATTTACTACCAATGAGTTATTTTTAGGCTTTCTGTATTAAGTAGTGGTCCAAACAATTCAAACAACACCACTACTTTGAAGAGAATCAAACAAGGATTTTAGAAATAATTTTTGTAAGATTTTAAGAATTTGTTTGATAATTGTTTTGAATTTTTCCTTGTACTTGTGTCAAAGTCTAGAAATGGTACCTATGGGTATTTTGGACTTTCCAGTATTACCACCGACCTTAGAAAATTTTGATGATTTTATATGATGTGTAAAATTCCACAAGGATTCCAGAAAGATAAATTTCATAAAAATTGGATGAGTATAAAATTCTAAAAATTCGCGGACAGTAGCAAAACAGGAAGATTAGAGGTGTGACCCCTCTACAGTCCATGAATTTTAAAAAATTAAATACAAAGCTAATTGATCGAAAATTTGGAACAGATGTTCCTAACTTAATTTGAAATCATTGTATGAAAATTTATGATTTTAGGAGGCTTGTGGTGTTTGTTAGGAATCGATTTTTCAAGTTCGGACAGAAATCTGGACCCGAAAAACAGAACACCAATACTTGCAATGGAGTGGTGTTAAAGAAACATTCAAGCAAACAATGGATTTTAAAATGCACCACTCCACTTAATTAAGTTGTTTAGGGTCCTGAAAGCCAAGTTTAGTGTATTTTAGTAGATTTTTAGGTTAAGTGTGACAAGTAAGAAGAACCAACCTGAATGTTCGCGGGACGACAAGGAACTTTGAGCTTTTGCTTTCAAATTCCCGCTTTCCCTCTGTAGTTCCTGCACACACAAGAGAGAAGAAAGAGAAGGGGATGAGATCTACTTCAAGCAAGAGAAGAAAGAATAAGCAAAGCCGTGCCTCCCCGGCAACGGTGCCAAAAAGTGACACGAATTTTACGCAGTTTGTAAAATACGTCGTTGTAACACGTAAAATCGATCAACTCTTAAATTTATATTCCTAGATAGTGGGGTATCTAGGGTCGTCCAAGGAGGCAATATGTTTGCAAAATTAATTCTCTTTCTTACAAAATAGATCTCAACTTTCTTTTTGGTATTTTTCAATATATCATTTTTATGTTTTTGAAATTAAGGCAACATGCGAAATTGTTGGCGAGAAAGTGACTTACACTTAACTCAATACACTACTTCTAAAGTGGCAAGTAGAGCCTCTCCCTAAGCTTACACTAGGAAAGTGGAGGCCTAGAATAATTAGGGAGAGGGAGTGAAGAATGCTAAAAACAAAGCAATTAAAAATGCAACTAAAGAAATTACAAAGAAGGCAACTAGATTAATGAGAAAGTGTTTTACAGAAAAACCTAGTAGAAGAATGCTTCTACTACTAGAAAATTGCAATAAATAAAATAAAACACAAATCCTCTAGATAGATGGTGAAGAAGAGGGCTTCTTGCTCCAAGCTTGGTAGCTCCCAAGCTTGTAAAGAGTCCTCCAACTCCTTCCTTGCTATGCGCCGCTAAGATGATGTCCTCGAAGGTGGTAGCTACCACCTTTAATTCTCTTCCTCCAAGGGTGGACGTCCACCCTAGGTTCTTCTCCTTTGCCTGGCCGTCCTCCTTGAAGTGGAATTCTCCTCCTCCTTAGCGTGGCCCAAGTTGAAGAGAGTGGGGAGAAGAAGGCACCAAAGGGGTTGGTGATGTGCCCCTTTAATCTTCTTCTCTACTCCTTCTTCTTGGCCGTAGGTATAGGTGGATGTAGGTGGAAGTAAACACTAATGGAGGATGCCCTAAAATGATGGTAGGTGGTGGGTTTATATAGAGTAGGAAGGGGGTTAAGGTGACTCTTGAAATGGAGGGCTAAGATGGGAAGATGGAGGTGGTTGGGGATCCTATGGCTAAGGTCAATTGGCGCCAACCCAAGGGGTTCCATGGGGTGGTTATGGTGGTGAAAGGGCACCTATATTTGGTGCCAACTATGGGGCTTCTAGAAAGTAGGTGAGGTGGATGGTGGAGATGGGTTTAAGGGGAGATGTGTGGTGAAGATGAAGGGGATTTTTGGAGGGAAAAGTGGCGCCAACAAGGGGGTAGTTAGGTTGGTTTTGGCACCACTTTTAGGTGTCTTTTGGAGGTGGTGGGTAGGCTAGGTTGGCGCTAAGTAGGTTTAGCTTATGTGGAGCTTAGGTGGAGCTAGTTGGTGGAGTTGTTAGGTAGGGTTTTTGGGTGGTACAAGACAACGAAGTTGGAGCATAGCTAAGCTAAGCTAGCTTAGATAATGGAGGAGTAGAGGAGGAGGTGTTGGAGCTAGGGTTTGGAGGGTGGAGCTGGTTCTGAAGAATCTGGAGCTGAAGTGGAGCAAGCAGCTGCTGAGGAGGTCAACATGGGGCTACTCTAGCTGGCTTAGCTTTCTAGTTCTTTGCTAGCTACTAAGCCAAGCTGAAGTGAGCTGGCTTCTGTTGAATGGAGCTGAGGTGAGCTGGGTCTGGTGCTCCCAGGGAGGATTGAGCTGGTTGAGACAGCTAAGGTAGCTTAGCTTAATTAGCTTGAGCTAAGCTGGGTCCCCGGGAGCTGGACTTGAGCTTCTTGAGCTGGGATGAGTTCTTCTTCAGCTTGCTAGAGTTGAGTGGAGCTGGATGTAGCTGGATCTGAGCTGGGGTGAACTCCAGTCAACTCAGCTGAGCTAGCTAGAGCCCCTTGTGGACTAGTGGGAGCTGAGATGAGCTAGACTCAGCTAAGTTGAGCTGGATCTAAGCTGACCTAAGCTAGGGTGAGCTAAGATGAGCTCTCTTAAGCTGCCATTCAGCTGAGATTAGCTGAATGGAGCTGGGATGATCTAACCCTTGTCCATGTGAGCTAGGTTCCAGTTGTGGTGAGGTGGATAAAGCTGAGTTCCAGCTAGTCTGAGCTCCTTCTTCACCAATTGCCATCTTGAGTGCTAGGGTTTTAGGGATCTGTATATATGTTCATCCCTAACACACACAAAAACATATTAAAACAACAAAAGAAAATGCAATGCATGCCTAACCTAGTTAATGCCTAAATGCAGCCCAAAAACCCCTTTGCGGAGTAAAATCCTAAGAGCTAGGTTCGTTTTAGTGCATAAGAATGATGATAAACTGGCATTTATCAGTGATGTCCAAGGTCCACCCACTATTGGCTGATGGTGACAAAAGGGAAGGGACCTCTAGTGGAAGAAAGGGGTGTCCTAGTCCTGCAGCCATTGGCTGAAGGTGACAACTGGGAAAGAAGACACTACTGCTATCATCAGTGGTCAAAGAAGGGGAATTGGAGTTGGAAGGGTAGAAGAAGGGACCGACTCAGAGGGGAGGGAGCTGGTAAAGAGCTCGTAGGTGAGTGAGGAGCTCAATATATAGACGAGGGAGGCTGTGGTAACTGGGATCAAAGGGTAGGGGCCGTTGCAGATCAATGGCTCACAATGGGTCTAGGTCGCACGAAAATTTTGTGATAAAATTAGACTATATGATCAGATCTAGATGAGGGTGCAAAGCACTAATCACCGACGGTAGTACGTTGGTGCAAGATCGGCCATTGGATCTGGGAAGAGAGGATTAACTGTCCTTGTAGCTTCAGTTCATCGGATAAAAAGGGCTGACGAATAGTGCCCCTCAAGGTCTTTTGGTGTTATTGCACCTCAGGACCAAGGCTGAAATGGTAGAAATATTATAGGTTAACCCCATTAGTTGTAGGAATGTTAACGAATGAGTCCCTACAAGCTTACAAGAAGGACCCTACAATGTTTTATGTGTATAAAATGTGAAGGAATGATTTATATAGGAAGGACCCAATTGAAAAGCACTAATTGTAAGGCCCTAATGATATCAAAACTCAATGAAATTTTTATGGCATAAAAATTGAACATACTAGAAAATAATCATCCAATGATTTGTTCATGCAAGCTCAATTTGTGTTCAATTTGGCATTTGAATCATCCATTTACATACTTGATATAAAATATCTCAAAAGTGACCTAATTCTACATATTTAACACATTTTTGATGTTTTAGGTCATTTTCCTTAATTCTCACAGTTAACTCTTTCTTGTGTTAATTTGATAGTATTTAACTTAGTTTCTAGCTTAACTTTGGCATTTTAGCTACGATGAGCCACACCTTATCAGTGCACTACCAAGTGACATTTGATTTTGGTGTTGGACAAATGATTAATTGATATCAGATGTTTGATTGAGGTGCAAGACATCTAATACTCAAGAAAAAATTGGTGCAAGTTGATCGATGAAAACCATCTGCATGTTAACAACATGATTTTAATTATGTCATTATTGTAATATAATGTCACAATGCAAACAGATGTTGTGTCATTTTATTTATTTACATAATTTTTACTGGCTGATTCTAGGTTGTTCACTAGGAGGCAGTTATTGATATACATCACTCTCTATGTTCCAAAAATGCTCTTTTATTCCAAAAATATTAATTATATATACAGAATGAATCGATGAATCATAGAATGAAGGAATGAGTTAATTATGTACAAAAGAATCAATTAATGCTCACTACAATGTCTCAAATATATTTACAACTAGACAGACATCAAAAACTAAGTTAAACTACTTTATGTTAGTTATATACAACTATCCTAAATAATACCTAAGTATAGGAAAAAAAATACTAACTAATATGTACTATACTAAGTTATATTAACGTATATTAACATCTTTAGTAACATATACTATATATACAGTGACATATATAAGTGTTACTGTAGCCTTACAAAACATTTATACAAAATATAAGGCAAAAGATTTACTAACATATATATACACTTACAGTGACGGCCTTAATTGTCACTAAAGCTTTAACACACATATATATACATAGAAGGCTCAAACATACGTATCCTTATTTATACTTATATATATGTATATAATATACATATATACATATATATTTATTATTTACATGTATACTCTATGCATATATATTATTATACATATATACTTATATATACATCTATATACATATACATAATATACACACACAACACATACACAGACATTCACGCACACACAACACTTAACTCACACTAAGTCACGCAATTAGGCACATCACTTAGTCATTTTTAGGTTCTCTTGCTCAGCCCTTACTTTACAAAAATTTGGTTTTTTAATGGGCGAACTTAGTCTTTCATTGGATACATAGCACCCCTAGGGGTGGGACCAAACTACTACTAGACCCAGTTCTAGTTTTATTATTGTACATTTCATCCAATTTCAATTGAACCCAAACCGGGCCCACTAGGCCCATAGCAGGCCCATACAGCCATCACTGTGCACACTGGGCTCCCAGCCAACCAAATCAATTTCAATGCTCATATATGCTCGAAGGGGAGAGGGTAATGGGTATTAGGTGCACTGCGCGCTAATGACTGAGCAGCCAGCACACCTAATTCCTTTTATACAGCTGAAGGTGTTCGCTAGGCCATGATGTGGCTCTATCTTTAGCGCACACTTGAGTGCACGAAGAGTTTTGATTTCATGTATTTGGGCCTCGATTTGAGCATCCTAATTACGTCCAATTTTAAAATAAATTATACTAATAGAAATCCCTTACATAGGGCTACTTAATTACGTAATTAATTTATTATATTAATTTAATTAGTTAAATTTAAAAACTGCCAAAAGTTGCTGCTGTATACATGTTAATTTAGAGTTTAATTTGTTAATTAAAGTGCAAATTAATCAATTGATGACCCAATTGAGTTATACACAGTTAGTATACATGATATTGTATTTAATTTATATTTTAAATTTATTTTAGAACATTTATTTTAATTTATGTACATTAATTTATACATTTTTATTAGATATGTACATATTTAAGTTATAAAAACCATTATACAGTATTAATATAATATAAATAAAATGAAAATATTTAAAATTAATATATGCAAGTGTATAGAGTAATAACTTAAAATACTAATTATTTTATTTTAACTTAATAATTTACTTAATTAACTTAATAACTTAATTACCTACAATAAATAGATAATTAAATTAATGTACAGGTATCATACAATATATAATACTTATTTAAATACACATATATAGTAATAAATACAATTATACACGTATACATATTTATTTATAATTATCTTAGTTTATGTACATATAATCTACTATAGGTTAATATATAATTATATAATTAAGTTATATATGCAATAACTCAACCTAAATATTTATTTAAATATATAAAATACATTTATAAGTTATTTATGTACATTATTTACATTTACTACATTATTTACATTTAACTTAATGTTAAGTTAGATTTACAAGTATAAATACTATATACATGGTATTTTTATGCATTTTTGGGTATTTTTGAGTTTTTATGGTCTTTATATATTCTATAGAGATAAGAGAAGAGAGAGAAAGGGTGAAATAAGAGAGGAATTTTTTTCTATTTTTGATTTGGTTTCTTTTATTAAGTTTCAAAGTAGACTGAATTGTCAACTAATATGTTATACTAAGCCAGGGGTTCGGAATACTTTGAAACTTTGCGAACACTTAAACAAATACCTAATCTTACTCAAGACAAGTTTATTTTATTTTTTTAATGACATTTATTTATTTACAAATCTAACCCAAATTAGGCCTATAAAGGATATTCAACTAAGAACCTAAGGCACTAAAATGAGTTTAAGTGGCTGGAAAAGGGATGCGAAGCTATAGAAATATCTAGTAAACACTATGAAACATGATGGAACATTAAAACATGAATTTCCATTGAATTTCATCAAATTTACACATTTGGACAGATAATGCAATAAAAATGCTGACAATGGATTTCAAATGAGATTTACAAGCAATTTTAATTAAATTAAAATTCAATTTGAGTACATGAATGCTTGTACAAATATGCTCTAATAGTATATACATGCCAGATACATGAGTTCCTCAAAAACCAGTTCAAATCATCTTTAATCCAAGCCAAACAATGGTTGCAGCTGCTATTGTCCAATAGCTGATTATTGTTGCGGTTGTTGATTCAATAGTTAAATGTTGCTGCTAGATCAGAAGTTGGATCAGGCTTTGAAGCCTGATCTTATGTTCAAGAAGATCACCTCAGATCTGAAAAATCAGATCTAAGGGCCATAAAACTCAGAAAAGCCTTTCATCCTCAAATGCATTTAAAATTAAGGATACAATTCCATAGAAAAACTCTTCAAACACTAGATCAGATTCCATTTTTTTTTTTGAAAACCCAAGTCTCGGCTATTGTAAAACCTTTTCAAAAGCTTTAGTACCCACTGAAAACAACATCAAATGATTTCAAACACAAAAAAAAACTCTAGTTAATCCCTTCTTCTTCATCATGGACAACAAAAAAGACATGGATTAATCTAGACATCAATTTCACTTGTTAATCACTTCAAAATCCTCATCCAAATATTTTAGAACCCATTTCATGCTCAAATAATTGATTGATATCAATTTGAAGTGAAAAACCAATGTTGCCCAAATTGGTCTTTTCATTTAGATCCACCTAGTTGATCTGATCACTTGATCATCTTGTACACCATTAATTGGTGTTCAGGATGATCTAGTGATGCTCTCAAATCCATTGGGTCATTGCTTTGGCCTCGAATTGGTATAACTGATTCTACTTAGCCAAAACTACCCAAAATGCAATCAAATTGGCCTTATGCTCATCTGAAAATCAAAACCAAATCAAAACACTTCAAAATCCTTGCATTGCACCCAATTAAGGAAATAGAAACTCAAATCGCTCGATTAAATCTATTTTGATCCAAATTGACTCCAAATCTTCTGATTGGGCTTGAAATCCAAATATGAAGGAATAGAGCGAATCAAAGCAATCAAATTCAGATCAGGGTCTTTGTGAGCTTATGAAATTGATGAAAAGACCCCCAGGTGGATTTGAGCACGAATTCAAATTTGAAAGCTAGAAAGCTTCAGATCCTATTTGGTTCTGATGGAGTGAAGTATGAATCAAATTAAGAGGAAAACAGAGAGAGTGGAATCGTGAGGCAATGAGGAAGATCAATGAATTGATACGAAGGTGGAAAAACACCTCTCCAATCTGAATTGATTGGAGTGGGAAAAATCGAATCTACACTAAACTATTCCTAACTAATCCAATTCAGATCAGATCAACTAGTGATTTCTACTCTAACTATTCTAAACTAAACTAAGAAGCAGTAACTCTAGTTATCAAAGCAGTAAAACCTAATCTATGAAAGTAGGAAATCTATCTAAAGGAAGAGGGTGACTCCCTGGGTTCTATAGTTAACGGCTGAAGAGGACAAAATGGGAGGAACCTCCAGCGGAAGGAGACTCTCAAGGGCCAGTAGCCGATGGCTGAAGGCGATAAATGGAGGGAGAGAAATGGCCTCTGTCACCGACCACTGAGGAAGGGAGGAAGTGTGCTGGAGGGGTAGATGATGATCACGCTTAAGGGGAGGGAGCTGATGGCTCGCGCGCAAGGGCAAGGGAGGTGCTTAAGTAGGCGTTGAGTGAATTAGAGCACCGCTAAGGTGGATTTAAATGATTAGGGCAAGGACGATGGAGATGGGGAGGATAGGTGCGTGAGAAGCTCAAACAAAATCTCCATCGCCAGATGAGATCTGGAGGAGGCTACGGTGCTGCGTGCAAATGTGCACAAAGAATGGATGACGATTGACCGTTGGATCAGTGAGGAAGGGAATCAAGGGCACCTGTAGCTCATGTTCTTCACGAGCTACAGTGTTCTCGTGAGGCCATAGGTGTTTGGGTATTTTGCACTCAAGCACTCAAAGGTGAAACAATGTAGAGTTTGTAAGAGAACCCATAAGTGAGAGAAATACTAACCAAAAGGTCCTTGAAATGTAACAAGGAAGTCCCTACGGTTTACCAACAAGTCCTTGACGGGTTTTAGATGTGAATAAAGTGTTATGGAATGAGGACTTAAATGTTGTTAGAACCTTGTTCCACATCTTGTTTTGGTGTTAACAAAATTATTATGGATTAATGTTTGCAATTGAGTGTTTTTTAGATTTATGTAAAGATCAAGGCAAACATTGAACTATGGTAAGGAGGTAAGACAACAAGGAGGAATTCATGATAGAAGATTTTCTGGGGTTTATTTTGTTTATTAGATTAGGTTTTTATTTCATAGAATTTATGCTTCTTAACAAAGGAATATAACTTAGATCGTAAAAATAATTAGAGATAAAGCAGGATTAATATATCGATCATTTTTAAAGAACGTACTAATTGATTAAATCACTTAAAATAGGTACTTGTAAGCAAGTACCGATACTGTTCATCAGTACCGGTATATGTAAGGCACGTGTTTGAGCCTATGTCACAAGTACTGGTTCTAATCATGAGTACCGATACTTGGTGAGTCTACATCTAACAGTGATAATTCTATCAACTAGAGTCAATCTCAAGGGTATATGTGCATTAATGACATATCATAATGGACTTGGGAGCATTGCATGCATAATGAGTTGAGATTACTTATAATCGATGTTTAATGACCATGTGTACAAGTGCATGTTGAAATAGGCCTTAGATGAGAAGTCAGATCACACGGATGGATCCAAATTGACGAACGAAGTCCAACGGACTCAAAATCACCTCAATTCGACCTCCGTAGCTCCCACAACAAGCCCAGGAAGTTCCAAAGCCAGCCACATGTCGCACATCTGTGCGCCCGCAGTCGCCGCTCTCTCTTCAGCACATCTTCACCGCACGATCTCAGCCATACATCCTCATCCAACGGTTAAGGAGATGCAGCCAATGATCCCTCGCCACAACAAAGCAACACGCACAGCGTGTTGGTCTACGCCTTCACTCGTGAACAGCGAGCGTGCATTTGAGTCTAGGTGAGGTTCAAATCAGCAGCGGAGGTGCTTGCAGTCAAAATTCGATCATTGATGCAAGAGTGGACGACAAGGAATGTGCCATGTGGTGCCATCTCAAGCGTCGGATGCGCAAAGGTGGGAATGTGCACGATAACGTGCAGGGCGGTGTGCCATCACAAGCGTGTAAGTCACGAACTAAAGCTACGTGTGAAGTGTGATCTCAGCCATCCGATCTTTGATCGGATGACTTATGTTGCATGCACATGGATGGTGCGAAGGAAGAAGAACGCGCGCGTGCATGGACCGGCGGGAAGGAGGCTTCATCAACATTTTTGGAAGCGGTATAGTGACGTCCTGGACATTACTAAAACCCCTGCCTGATTTAGAAACCTCTTCTCCACTATATAAATCCCCACACCCACTCCATTTATGGTCATTCACTCCTAGCTTCTTCTTAACTCTACCAAGCACACTTCACACTCTCCTGGAGTTGTCGAGTCGTTGATGAAAGCCCCATCCACCGCCATGGTTGCCTCACCTCTCCCTTTTGCATTTCTCCACCCTAGTTTAATGTTTACATTGTTTTAAGCTTTCCTCTATCATTGTAATTGTAAAACAACTCTATTTGCGCAATATATTTCAACATGTCATGTTTCATGTCTAGCTAAGTAATCACCATGCTATAATCTCAAGTCTCTAACCCTACTCTCTCTCTCTCTCTCTCGTATTTTTCTCAAGCAAATAAAACAAACATTTTTGTGACACCCTAAAGTGACAAACTAATCCGATTTCACACCTCCTCGTGTTTGACACTTGGGCTCACCTAATCCATATCTTCATTTAAAATTGATGTCGCAAATGTATGCTATAATGATGGATTTAACTTAACACGTTTCATCGACGTCAGTACTTGCTGGTCACAGTTTGAAGATTCAGTTATGGCCTAGACCTTACAAGTACCAATATCCATGATGAGTACCGGTATAGGTAGGTCACAGTGCCTAGGAGTCACAAGTACCGGTACCCATGATGAGTACCGGTACCAGGACTCTTGTGTACTGGCTGCAGAAAAACTGAGCAGCTAGTACCCGTACTTGTACTTTAGTACTGGTACCAGTTAGCCATTGGCTCGAAACTAAATGGCTAGAAAATTAATTTTGACACCATGAATGTTGGGATTTAAACCCCAACATCTAGTAGATGATCCACTAAGTTCCTAACTGTATAAAAGACCCTAGGACTCTTAGTTTGCACATATGAAACATAAGAGAAAATTCCAGAGCTTAATTTTCATATTTTCACCATATTTTGTAGAGAAGATATAGTTTGCAATTCTTAAATCCTTCTACGCTTTTGCAAACTTTTCGACGTGTTTCTTTCACGCATTCACAAAGTGATTAACGTCTTTACTAGGCTCTCAAATTGGTAATATCATTTATATACTTGTTGAGAGACTTAGGTATTTTGTTGTAAGATTTCTTTTATCTTACATCAGTGCTATATTTGTAATTGAGCTTGTTGCTCATTGGGTTGTGATAACCCGTTCTAATATTTGGGTTGAGGTAACCCGTTAATTGCCTCATTTAGTAAATTGATTCTCTTGGGGTTGAGGGAATCGGGTTAAAAATCCTAAGCTGGGAGGCTTAAGTAGTGGAGTACCCAAGTGAGTGGGAAGCCACTATACATCTTGTATCAATTTTTGTGATTGTAATTTGTGTAAATCTTTCTTGTTATTACTAATACTTTGCTTGAGTGCTTGTGCGCGTAGAATAGTAGCCATCTATCTATAGATCCTACAGGTGGTATCAGAGCAGGTTGCGGGAAAACATAACAACTTGACTCATAATGGGATCATCAATAAAGCACACCGAAGGACAGTCATCTAGCTGTCCTCCCTATTTTGATGGGACAGACTATGGGTATTGGAAGAGGAGGATGCAAGTCTTCCTTGAGGCAACGGAAGAGGAGTCGTGGACCCTAATTCAAGAGAGATACTCGGATCCGGAGCCGTAAGGAGTAGCATGGACTATGGATCAAAAGAAGAAGATTGTCAACAATGCGAAGTCATTGAACACACTTTATTGTGCATTGTCAAGGGAGGAATTTAATCGTATCTCAGCATGCGAGTCAGCATATGAGATATGGAATACACTTCAAATCACCTATGAAGGGACAAACAAGGTAAAGGAAACTTGTATCTCGATTTTAACCGAAAATTATGAGTGTTTCAGGATGACAAAAGGAGAAACGATCAAAGACATGTACACAAGGTTTGGGGAAATAGTTAACCCCCTAAAGAACCTTGGAGTGATGTTCACAGAAGAGCAGCTTGTAAAGAAGATCCTAGGATCTCTTACAAGTGATTGGGCTCCAAAGACCATAGCCATCCAAGAGGTAAAGGACCTCTCCACTCTTCCCTTGGATGATCTAGTTGGTAGCCTTATGGCTTATGAAGTCCAACTAGAAAAGATGAAGAAGAATGAGGAGTAGATGTCAAGCAAAAAAAGGAATATTACTTTTAGAGCAATTAAGGAGGACTCAGACTCAAGCACCTCAGAATCCGAAGATGAAGAGATGGAGATGCTCACAAGGAAATTTCAGAAATTCCTCAAGAAACAAGGTAAGCAAGTTAATAAAATTTCAACTAATGTTGTTTGCTATGAGTGCAAGAAAAAGGGACATTTGAGAAAGGATTACCTTATAAACAAAAAGAAGGAAGACACAAAGAAGCGAATAAGAAGAAGAAGAAGAAAGCTCTTAAAGTGACGTGGAATGATAGCGACTCTGACATGGACACCAATTTTGATGGCAATGAGGTTGCAAACCTTTTCTGGGTAGCCACTACGGAAGACACTGATAATGAGGTAAATTCTGATTTTACTCTTGATGAATTGTTTGAAGCCAATGAAGAGTTATATCATAAGGCTAAGATGTTTGAAAAGGAAAATAAAGTTTTAAAGAATAATTATCAAACATTAGAACTAGACAAATCATGTTTAGAAATGGCTACCATGCACCTTTGAAAAGTCGCAGGTGCATTGCAATGCCCAAAAGGCATGCTATGAAATGCAAAGGTTTCGTAGGGATAGGTGAAAGTCATCTTTTCCTAGTCTTCGGGATGGATAGCGATTTGGTTATATCCTGAATAATCGTCGAGGAAACAAAAGTACTTTTGCCCTATTAACTTTTTAAGAATCTAGTGGATGAAGGGCAAAGGGAAATGGTCCTTTTTAGTGGCATTGTTCAGCTTCCTATAATTAATAGAAACTCTCTAGGAGGAAGTTGTACGGGTAGTAATGGATTCCCCTTTCTCATTGGTCACCACGGTTATTCCTGCCTTTTTTGGGAACAATCTGCATGGGGCTAACCTAGGGACTATCAAAGATTGGGTAAATTATTCTTGCATCAAGCCACTTAATAATTTTCTTTTTTATCACTTCTTGCATATTCGGGTTTAATCTCCTCTGCATCTTGCATGAAGGGCGGGACCTATCGTCCATATAAATGCGATGATTACAATAAGATGGCTCGATCCCTCTAAGGTTGTGGATGGTCCAACCAATTGCCTCTTTATTTGTTTTAAGGACCCTAATCAATTTTAATTCTTGCTCCTTAGTCAATTTAGCACTAATAATCATATGGAGCATCTTTTTGGGTCCCAAAAACTCATACTTCAAAGTCTTAGGCAATGGTTTTAGTTTAAGCTGGGGCAGGTTAAGTACAGAGGATAGGAAAGATTCTGATGAAGGCTCATTAGGATGGTCTAGAGGAAGAGGTTTGGAATGAATAAAATCAACAACCTCTTTAGGGTGTGGCGGGTCTACCATAGAGGGTTGTGGGTTAGGCTCGTCTATTCTAGCGGAATCCTAGAGAACATTAATTTCCATAGAAGTCTCCACATTATAATCTATATCCTCGAGTTCCTCAATGAATCCACAATCCTCGAATTTATTAATTGTCTTAAAAATATCAAGTTTAAGCTTCCTATCTCCAAAGGTGATCTCCAAGCTACTGCTTTCACAATTTATATTGGCCTTAGCGATAGCCAGGAATGGATGCCCCAGAATGATGGGTGTGTTCCTTAAGTCTTCTGGTACATCCATGTTAAGGACTAAGAAATGTATAGAAAAATAGAAATCCTTGACCTTAACAATAACATCCTCAATAACACCTTTCGTGGTGGTGACTGAACGGTTAGCTAACTGTAGTGTTACTGAGGTTGGCTTGAGTTTACCTAATTCAAACTTTTCATACAGAGAAGTTGGTATTAGGTTAATAGATGCACCTAAATCCAGTAGTGCCCAATTAAAAATGTAATCCTTGATAACACATGAAATCAAGGTGGCACTTGGATCTCTCTTTTTCTGAGTAAGGTGATGCAGATAATAGAACTAGCCTCCTCAGAGAGTATCACCTTTCTTAGGGTAGGTTCTTTCAGCTTATGCTTTTGCATATATAAATCTTTCAAAAACTTTGCATACGCCAAGATATGCTTAATGGCATCGAGGAGTGGGATATTGGTTTCTACACTTTTAAAAATACTCAGAAGCTCCTCGTTGTTGTCCATAGTTTTCTTCTTCCTGAATTTTAGTGAGGCATCAGGAAATGGGATATGGGTCATGTCATCAGTGTCAGGTTCCCTAGCCTTATTCTTTTCTTCAATTTTCTCCATTTCTTACTCAGGCTTACCAGGATTTTATTTATTAGAAGAGGGTAGTTCAAGGTTTTGGGTTTGCTTTCCACTCAAGGTGATAGAATTTGTTGAATCATACGAGTTCGGGTTTTGGGGAGGGTTGGGAAAGATCGGAGGGGCTTGGTTAGCCTGATAACCAAGAGTAGAAGAAGAAGAAGGATCCTACTCAACCACTTGAGCATGTGCATGTGGGTCCCTTTGATTCCCGTACCCTTGGGCCCTATTGCCCTGATTTTGTAAGTTTCGAGGGTTGGGTACGAGTTGAGATGGTAGAGATCCATGATGTCGGGTATTAGCTATAAGCCTAGATTGCAAGTTGTCTAGTGAGGTTTCCATTTGTTGCATAAGCTGGAGCATTGATCCTTGCATCTCCATCATTTGTCGGTTCAAATGACCCTACCCTACGGGTTGTTGGGCATTCCAAGCTAGTTGATTGATCTGTTTTGAGGGCAGTTGGGTGTATATATGACCTTGACCCATAGGTCTCTGAGGTGCATAGTTGCTGGGTCGTATCTGGGTCTGTTGCCCCTAATTTTTCCAGGAGAAATTAGGGTGGTTCCTCCAACTTGAGTGATAGGTGCTCGAATACGAGTTGAACCTAGAATTCTTTTGTACAACATGCATATCCTCATAAGGTGAGAATGGTAGGAAGGAAGAATCACAACAACTGGGATCAAAGGCCCCAGTTTGGAACCCATAAGGTTCCAAGAAATGTTGGCTCATAGTTGAGTCAAATCGAGTCGATTCACAAACTCTCATCCCATGGGAGCTTGTGAAGAATGGAATCTCGAGCACTGGGATTGAGAGAATATGGAACTGCTAGAGTTTCCAGCCATCCACTCTTTCATCCTCTTTACAACCAGATCCACCTTATCTAATTTATTACAAATCAATTCCATATCAAATGAATGAGTCCTCGACCTCATTAGCATTTAACCTAGCTGCTGGGATAGGTTAAAGGTCTCCATGGAGGCGTTCTTTATTGAGTTCTAGCTCATTTCCTCGAACAAGTCGTATGCGCTATCTGCATCCTTGTTGAGAAAATTGCCTTTGCAGGAAGCATCCACATGATTACGGAGTTACTCTGTCACCCCATGATAGAATATGTGCATGAGTTGCCATTTCGGCACCTCGTAGTATAAACATTTCTGCAATAGGTCCTGTAATTGCTCCTAGGCACCATGAAGCGATTCCTCCGGTTGCTGGACGAAAGTGGCAATTGCCTGTCGTAGAGCATTGGTACGTCCAATTGGGAAGAATTTCTTTAGGAAGGTCGATTTAAGATCAATCCAAGTAATGATCGGCTTTTTAATAGTCTAGTGCCAATGTGCAACCTTGTCCCTGAGAAAGTGGGGGAAAAGCCCCATGATCATTTACTCTTCGTTTACATTCCGTGCCTTGGTGGTTTGAACCAAAGTGGTTAAGTCCTTTAAGTGCTGGAAGGGGCCCTCGGAGCCAAGCCCATGAAAGTGTTTGATCAGGCTTAGCACCTGGGGCTTGATTTCTACATCTCCTATGGGGATCATTGACTGTTCGATCTTTCGCTTTTAAGTCGTTTGTAGTTTAATGTGGTGGAAAAATCGACTAATCAATTTTTAATAAGAAATAACCACTCGCAGAGGAGCGGGTCGTATCCACAGGGAGGCAATAACGTATTAAAATTTGCGCCACTTAAAAATGTTTGTTCGGAGTCAATTTGGACAAGAACCAAGCCAAGATTGCCTTTAGATTAAGGTTTAAGCAAGAAACAATGCTGAAATGGCAATTATGAGAAACTACAGGATATTTTTCGCAATGCAGAGTGAATAGAATATGATTAAAATGTGGCAATGGCAGAAAATGTAAATTTTAATTAACGTTTTACTATAGCAAAACAGGGGAATTTTTCCCCGTTGTCTTGCACGACGAGGAGCCGATGGTCGGGCGCGGGAAGCTCGGAGGAGGTCCCTTGGATCAAGGGCTTCAAATCGGTGGTGGCGGCGAGTCGCGCGGCGGTCGGAGGTGGCTGGACGAGCTCCGGCGGAGGTGCTGCAGCCGGCAGCTTGCGCAGCCTGTTGGCGTGAAGTCCGCCGGCTGCTGCTGCTGCGGGGGTGGCTGCTGCCGCTGCCGTGGGCACTGCTGCGGCTGGCGTGTGCGGCTGGCGTGCGCGGTGGTCGGTTGGGTGGTCTGTAGGCGGTTGTGCGTGGGCGCGCGGAGGGTCGGCGGAGGGCGCGCGGTTGTGCGTGGGCGGTGGTCTGCAGGAGGGCGCTTGCGCGGTGGTCTGCAGGCGGTTGGCGTGTGCGGTGGAAGCTGGCGTGGGAGGAGGGTCTGCGGAGGGCGCTGGCACGGTGGAAGCTGCAGGCGGTTGGCGTGTGCGGTGGAAGCTGCAGGCTGGTCTGCAGGCGTTGGAGGAGAGCGCGGGCTGATCTGCAGGCGTGCGTAGGTCTGTAGCCGGTGAGCGGTGGAGGGTGCAGGCGGTCTGGTGGCCGGTTGGAGAGTGCAGGCTGAGGAAGTGGAGGTGAGCGGGTAACTTCAGACGTCTGGGAAATTTCCCAGACGTCTTAAGTTACTGAGAGGGTGGCTGATCAGTAGCTCGGTGGTGGTGGTCTGCAACGACGGCGAGGAAGATGCACGCTAGGGTGCTCACGGTGATGCGGACGAGCTCCGGATGGCGGTGTGGCCTATCACACCACACGCCCACGGTGGTGGAGACTCGCCGCCACGGTAGAGGCCGGCAGTATGGAGTGGAGGAGAGGTTCTCTCTGCACAGTGGTGGGTCGGTGGCGGAGGCCTACTGAGCTCGGCTGCCTCCGTGCTCCTTTTGTAGTGGCCTGAACAAATTTGAAATCAGCGGCCGACCAGATCCACCACATCCGCTCCCCCTTGAATGGCTTCTTCACTGCATCACCCGGGCATTGGAGTGGCAGCCAGCCGTTCTGAAAGAAGACGAATAAAGAAAATATTATTAAAATATTAGGGTTATTTATGTATAGACCCTCAACTTCTATGTTAATAAAAATAATATACCTAATTGGTTATCTAATTAGATGAATGCTATTTTAAGCTAATTCTAAATGCACTTAAGATATGAATGCAATGTATGGATTATGTAATTAGATTAAAACTATGAATTAATCTATTTACATCCTAATTTATACTAAATAAATGTTAGAATTAACCTAATGTGTAGGCACTTAAATACTTAAATAGCCCACAACTATGGGCTAATCAAATACCCCCATGCCTAGTTTTTGCTAGTCCCTAGCAAAATTAAGTGAAACCTAGCACTCTAAGTAGACTAGTCAACTCACTTAGTCTTCCTTCAGAAGCATATTAAGTTCAGGTTCTAAACCCAAGGTTCCTAAGTAGTTGCTAAGTTACAGACTAGGTCGGCTAAAGACGAGTTGCAACCACAAGTTTCCCTGATTTCTGACTCTACCCTAAAGTTTATTGATCCCTGAGATTAAAGCATCCGTGCTTGTGCATTGGTCCGAGTTATTTGAGTTAAAGGAAAATTTTTTTATATATACACCCTCTTTTTTTTTTTTTTTTTTTGATTCTTCTAAGTCTAACCTCAGATCAGCTATCAACACGGTCTGTGTCGAATTCATTGTCCCCATTACCATACCTCGAAGGGTGCCTGGCTTTCGATGCTTCGAGATAGCACCGCCCATAACGACCCCAAGAACTCCTGGCAATTGACACTTCGGGATAGTATCGCCCATGGATTTCTTAAGCGAATTCAGGCCTATGGCAATCGGCACTTCGAGATAGAGCCGCCCATGGTACCTGAACCGCGTAATGCGCTTACATGCCCCCAGTAGGATGGATATCCTAAGAGACAAGCGCCGAGGAGGTAATATGTTATCATCGCATCCTCAAGGTGAGTATATACTCGACCTCTCCTGCGGCGGGAACTCTTCCAATCAAAATGTGTTTTCAAGCCTCTCTTAAGTCAAAACTAAGAGAACCAAATCTCTTTTCAGAAATTAAGTTACTTACCAGACCAAGTGTGAAAAATTTGGATGCTTGGGTTACAAGGACCCGTAAACCAAAAGGTAGAATAAGACTCCAGGTACTACCCTACCTTTTAACTCAAACCCTAGCTTCCCTTCCTCAACCTCTTGAAGAATGGTCCGCAACTTAACTCCTACTTAAGTTTTTAAGTCCACAAAGGACCCTAAAGGTCTAAAGCTAGTAGCTTATTTAGCTTCTAAAGTTTGACCCTAGAATTAATTTAGTCTACGCTAGAGTTCTGATTTACTTAAGAATGCAGGACTTAGCCAGTTAAGCTCAAAACTTTTTTTTTTTTTTTATATGTACAAATGTATGCAATTATGCTATGTATATCCCCAAGTACACCCCCCCATGCCTAAAATCTGCAATGTCCTCATTGCATAGAAGGATATTACCTGGGTCAAAGCTGGGTTGAATAGCCGAAGAACCTGCAAATCAGGTTCAAGAATTGCAGAAATAGGCCCTAAAAATGAGCAAAGCAAAGTTGGCCTAGAAAATAGGTAACCTAGGATGTTGGCGAGCTGATGATGAATCCCGATAGCAAATGCTCGCCCAACTAAAATGGGAATGAAATCTTCCCAGGTCACCAGAAGAGGTTCTAAAGGATAAACAGTTAAAATAACCTCCAAAGGGGTAGGGGTAGGATGACAAGGATCCTCCAAAAAGAATGGGGAAGGAATGGTATAGAGATAAACCCCCAGGGTAATGGACTGACTAAAGAAATCATCAATCCATACCCGATACTCCATTACAGAAAATATTGGTCTGTTAAGCCCCCTAGTCAGAACAAAAATGAGCAATTCTCTAAGGCAAGGATCGTCTAGGGTGTCCAAGTTACGAGGTTGTGGGATGGCCATAAGATCTAGGTTGGGTTTAATCAGCTTGGTGTCCATCCCAAACACTCTTTCTAAATCCTCAATTTCATCCCTAGCATTCCTTGCACCATCACGTGGATCTTCCTGCTCTTCATCAGGAGTCACAATTTCGCTTTCAGATATCCGCGAATCAGAGGGTGACTTCGAAGTGAATGAAGGCAGGTTGGAAGCAACAGATCTAGGGATTATCCTATCAATGTCATCCCCGGGTTTTTGTTCTTTACGCAAATCTTCCCCGGAGTCTATATGTGAATCCACATAAATCTTAGAAATTGCTTCCAAATTTTCCATCATTTTATCATGAGGAGAAATATCATCAATGGGTGTGCCAAGGAAACCTAATTTGGTCAAATTTGTGACATCCTCAGGGGCTAACTCTTCAAATAAGACATAATCACCCTTAGTGTCACTCCAAATCTTGAATGTAGGTTCCTCATATAATTCATCTTCCTCCTCATCACACAATTCATCATGTACCCGAGGTCTAGAATCATTTAATATCTCAGCAGATCCCCTAGGGTGCTTTATCTGAGGTAAATTATTTACATTGGTTACATCAGACTCCTCAGATAGGTCAATTTCTTTAGGGTTAGGTTCCCTAAGGGTGGGTTTGAGTTCCATATCGTGATCAAAAGGGAGGATAGGATTAACAACTTGACTTTGACCCACTTCATCAAATGTCACGAAAATACTATCATCTGGGTCGAGGTCTTCCAATGGTACCATCATTCCCTTCTTTTGACTCCAATATAATTCTGGTGGATACTCAACCTTATCATCATCTTCCTCGGGTTGCCACCTTTCTTCATCCAATGCATAGCTACTTTCATGTGTATTTTCCTCCCACCTAAAGTGTAGATCTCTCAAGGAAGTGTCATCTAATGGGGAGGTTTCAAAATCGATCCTCGAAAAGTAGCTATTCTCCCCAGAATTTCCCTTCAACTTAAAGTGTAGCTTTCCCACGGGAGATGCATCTATTGTAGAGGGGTGTACGTCATCGTCAATGGGGCAGATTGGGTGGCTAATTTCATCTCTTTCTTGTTGGCCTGCTCTCAAAGATTCTCCTAACAATTCACTCATTTCATTTTGCATTTTCTGTATTTCCATCTTCAAAGAGGAGAGGTCATTTCTATCATAAGAGAAGTCAGGCTCAGGCTTATAGTACCCAGGAGTGTTTGTCCAACCATTATAAGTTTTCAGGGAGGGTGGGTTGGGTATTTCTTTGGTATGTGGGATATTGGGCAAAGCAAATCCCGCTCCTGAGTTCTGCTCACTAATTTGGGGCTTAACTAGGCCAATACTCCTATAATAGGAGTAAAACGGATCCCAATGATTGTCATTATGTCCATCAAGGAATTGACCATCTTGGCGTCTGGGATCGAAGGATGCAGAGTGGGGGTAAGGGTGTGGGCAAGATGTGAAAGGATGAAAATCAATGTGGTCTATTCTAACTCACACTTCAATCAGAATTCCCCAAGCAAGACACAATTCAAAAAGGACCTTTTAGGTCTTTCCCAATTTAGGCTTTTGATTTTAAGTCAGATTGCAGGTGACAATACAATTTGTTCAATCAATTTACGCGCCTATTGTCGACCTACGGCTCGCCTAAAAAGACCTAGTTGGAGCTTAGGTGTTCTTCCCTAAATCTCAAATGGTCAAGTAAATCCAAAGATGGAAGATCGAGGGATGCAAGTAGGCCTAAGCCTTCCTTTGAAGCTGTGCTTTCGCGGTGCTCCTCAACTACCCCCAAAAATCCGTGACAGGGTATCCCCCTCTTTGGATTTACAAAACCTTTGATCTCAAGTTCCGAACACTTCAAAATCCAACGAAAGGAGGGCTCTTGTCCTAGTATTTCCAAACCTAAGGAGTGTCTAGAAACGTGCCGTGGTGCAAGTGAAATAAGTGTGCATACACCGTCAAAGATTTTGAACTTTGAATCGCACTCCAAGTTTGAAAATCAAATCCTTGGTTTTTAAAATTTCCTTCCTTTAATTAGTCCTTTTTCTAAAAAAAATGTGACAACTTGTTAGATTTATTCAGTACAGATTAAGTGGTCTTCGCATTAAATCCCAAATGCAATGCGTGATCAAAAATAGGATGCAAAGTAAGAGAATGCGTACCTTGCCTCCAGCGATCTTCGATGCAAAAATGCACGCAATGTAGAAAAGCAAATCTAGAGGCTGCTCATACAGACCTAAATGGTTCGTCCTAGGGCAGGCAGCTCGATTTTTTTTCTTTTTCTATTTTTTTTTTTAGAACTACTTATGCACAAGAAAATAAAAGAAATAATAAAAAAATAAACCTAAATCTAAAGAAAAGGGAACAGGCTCCCAAAAATTACCCAACATGGGTCCAAAACAAAATCGGGGAACAAACCCCTCAAAATTTGCCCCACAACAAGGGTTTCAAACTAACTGTAATGAAAAATTAAGTCTTCAGTCTTAATTCTATTCTAATTAAATTAGTGATTAAATACAATGGTGTCTGTCGCGTCCTCGTCCTTCTCCTCCTTTCAAAATTGCTTGTTCACTTCTCGTCTGGCGATGTCAAGGGTCGCCTCTCACAGTGGCTGATTCTTGCACAAATTTTCTCGCACAGAAAAGAAAATAATGAATGGTCAAATCTCTGTGCAATTGACAAATAATCAAAATAAAATTAGGCGAAATTATTGCGTCTGTTGCCTCCCCGGCAACGGCGCCATTTGACTGTTCGATCTTTCGCTTTTAAGTCGTTTGTAGTTTAATGTGGTGGAAAAATCGACTAATCAATTTTTAATAAGAAATAACCAGTCGCAGAGGAGCGGGTCGTATCCACAGGGAGGCAATAACGTATTAAAATTCGCGCCACTTAAAAATGTTTGTTCGGAGTCAATTTGGACAAGAACCAAGCCAAGATTGCCTTTAGATTAAGGTTTAAGCAAGAAACAATGCTGAAATGGCAATTATGAGAAACTACAGGATATTTTCCGCAATGCAGAGTGAATAGAATATGATTAAAATGTGGCAATGGCAGAAAATGTAAATTTTAATTAACGTTTTACTGTAGCAAAACAGGGGAATTTTTCCCCGTTGTCTTGCGCGACGAGGAGCCGATGGCCGGGCGTGGGAATCTCGGAGGAGGTCCCTTGGATCAAGGGCTTCAAATCGGTGGTGGCGGCGAGTCGCGCAGTGGTCGGAGGTGGCCGGACGAGCTCCAGCGGAGGTGCTACAGCCGGCAGCTTGCGCAGCCTGTTGGCGTGAAGTCCGCCGCCTGCTGCTGCTGCAGGGGTGGCTGCTGCCGCTACAGTGGGCACTGCTGTGGCTGGCGTGTGCGGCTGGCATGCGCGGTGGTCGGTTGGGCGGTCTGCAGGCGGTTGTGCGTGGGCGCGCGGAGGGTCTGCGGAGGGCGCGCAGTTGTGCGTGGGCGGTCGTCTGCAGGAGGGCACTTGCGCGGTGGTCTGTAGGCGGTTGGCGTGTGCGGTGGAAGCTGGCGTGGGCGGAGGGTCTGCGGAGGGCGCTGGCGCGGTGGAAGCTGTAGGCGGTTGGCGTGTGCGGTGGAAGCTGCAGGCGGCTGTTGGAGGATGCTGCAGGCTGGTCTGCAGGCGTTGGAGGAGAGCGCGGGATGATCTGCAGGCGTGCGCAGGTCTGCAGCCGGTGAGCGGTGGAGGGTGCAGGCGGTCTGGTGGCCGGTTGGAGAGTGCAGGCTGAGGAAGTGGAGGTGAGCGGGTAACTTCAGACGTCTGGGAAATTTCCCAGACGTCTTAAGTTACTGAGAGGGTGGCTGATCAGTAGCTCGGTGGTGGTGGTCTGCAACGACGGTGAGGAAGATGCACGCTAGGGTGCTCACGGTGATGCGGACGAGCTCCGGATGGCGGTGTGGCCTGTCACACCACACGCCCACGGTGGTGGAGACTCGCCGCCACGGTAGAGGTCGGCAGTATGGAGTGGAGGAGAGGTTCTCTCTGCACAGTGGTGGGTCGGTGGCGGAGGCCTACTGAGCTCGGCTGCCTCCGTGCTCCTTTTGTAGTGGCCTGAACAAATTTGAAATCAGCGGCCGACCAGATCCACCACATCTGCTCCCCCTTGAATGGCTTCTTCGCTGAATCACCCGGGCGTTGGAGCGGCAGCCAGCCGTTCTGAAAGAAGACGAATAAAGAAAATATTATTAAAATATTAGGGTTATTTATGTATAGACCCTCAACTTCTATGTTAATAAAAACAATATACCTAATTGGTTATCTAATTAGATGAATGCTATTTTCAGCTAATTCTAAATGCACTTAAGATATGAATGCAATGTATGGATTATGTAATTAGATTAAAACTATGAATTAATCTATTTACATCCTAATTTATACTAAATAAATGTTAGAATTAACCTAATGTGTAGGCACTTAAATACTTAAATAGCCCACAACTATGGGCTAATCAATCATAACACTAGGATGATCCCTGTAGTTTGAAGGATCATAGAAATCCTTCAAGGGCCGAGCACCCTGACCATACATACGTTGGAATCATTCTTGCATCTGTTGCAATTGGTCCAACTACCTTTGAATCAGCTCCTACTAGTTCAGAGGTGGGGCAGGCGGTGGTTGGTCAACCATGGGATTTGCTTGTCTAAAACTCAACCTACATCTCTGAGAATGGTTTAAAGTTCCTTCCAATCTCAGATTCAGTGACCTTCTTCCAAGAATGCACTGGAAGGAAGTCGGAAGGACGGAAAGAAAGGAGCCCTGCAACATAAAAATGCAGGCTTGTCCTTAAGTTGGATAGCCTAAGAACCTATGCTCCAAGATAAATCCTAACCACAAGATGAATTATGCGTTGTCCTTAATCCAAAAGCTGGTTAAGTTGGGCCAGCGAAGTAGGGAGAGCATGTCCTGAAGGTTGTTAATTATGCTATAAACCCTTGCTTACTTAAGTTGTTTGACAATCAGACCCCCCAACTTAGCACCTTCTGGAAAAAGCAGATGTCACTAATGTGGGTTACGGTATGGAGAATACCTTGAAACAGACTGGATGAATCCTTAGGGCCAATGTCTACTCAGTTTTAATTAAGGCATGAGATAATAGTGCTCTTGGAATGTGATGGGCCCTTAAATGGGTTGTGCCTTTAATGATCAATTCAAGAGTGTGTGTATGCACAACCAGGGGTTTTCAAACAAGATTATTAATGATGAATAGAAGTTTAGGATTTAAATCTTGCTTAATAGCTTTTAGGGTTCAAATTTAGGTTGATTCAATCAAGTTAATGAGGCAAACCAAGTTGTGAAAGTGCGGGTGTAGATATATTCCTTTAGAAATTACAAAGAATTTGAAGTTCTTGGTTCAGTCCTAGAATTTGAATCCTCTTGGGCAAGCTACTGAATGAGTCTATTTTAATTAAAGTGGCATGACCCAAACAAATCAGACAAGTGGCCTAATGCACCACTAATTAAGGCTCACAAGAGTGGTTAGTTTAATCTGAATGATACTTATTTGTGTAATCCATGCAAGTGTATTGGGTCCATGGTTAGATCCTTGGTTAAGTGATTCCATCAAATCCAAAGTGATGCACCTTGAGTGTGTGGGTGTTTTGGGTGTTTACTTTTTTACTTAATCCCACAAACAGAGAAAGTATATATATATTTATTTATAAGCAGGTGGGTAGAGTGACAAACGACACAAAAAACTGACCTAGGGGTTATGTGAACACCTAAGTCAATTCAAAACTGAGTTATTTGATGGTGAAATGGATCTAATGATATGAAAGTAGGGGTAGACTTATAGATTTTCGTAAACCCACACTTTACTCTACCACTTTTAGTCTCCTTGATTGGGTTCCTACATGATAGTAAATCATAGAAAAAAGAGGTTAGAAAAATGTGTAAGGTGGGAAGCGGAGAAGAATCAAAATCCGTTGCCCTTCCGGCAACGGTGCCAAAATGATCGTCGAAAACTATGTTCGAAAATATTTAGGGTTTTTGGAAAGAGAAACCTGAGTTGTCGCTGTCCCAGAAAAACCTGAGATCAAATAATTTTACTGGAACTCAAGTGAGTTATGGGTCAAACACAGGGAGGCAACGTTTGTTTTCATGGGAAATCCATGTTAATTTTATTTCTTTTTGGTGTTTTGTGGCTATATAATTTTTTTGGTAATTTTTTATAAGGTAGAATAACAGAGGGAATATTATCTTGTTGATTTACTTTACTCTACTAAGTGAGAAAACTATTCTACTTTGCAAAAACTTAAACACAGAGAGAGAGAAAGAGAGAGAGAGAAATTACTTCTATATAAATCTTCACAAATGTTATTACAAAATAACTGCTACAAAACTACTGTGGGAATTGAAATCTAAACTAGAAAGTAGTAAAAAGAGAGGGGAAGAGAAGTTATCCTCTTCAAGGGCTACTTAGAGGACGAGTTGCGTAGATGGTGCCTGGAAGACGAAGGCAGGGCGTAGTAGTGATGTGATCCACTTCTTAGAATGGGGGATGAGGAGACAGCTAACAGGACCTCCACGAATGGGGGATGAGGGGGTAGAAAAATTATTATTGCTTCTAATGGAGCTTTCCAAGGGCTTAGGACACTAGTGTGGAGCTCATAAATCTTCTGGAGCTCTAGAGAGGTGAGGAATGGAGTAGGAAGGGATGAGGAATAAGGATGGGGGTTATAGTCCTTATATAGTGGTGAAATAGGGGTAAAATGGGCATTTTGAGCCCTCAACCACGTGCTCAAAGCACAGAGGGAGGAGGGTCGTTGATCTTTGAATGCACAGTTGAGATTTGGCCTTGATCGCACACTCTGCGTGCTACTCTTACACATGATATGCATGGAGGAGTGACGTCCATTAGATCTTCATTGGGTGGCTGAGAATGGGTCCGCCCGCCTGTAGCTTGCACTGAAAAAGCATGTAGATTGTCATCGGAGGGCCACGATCGTGCGAAGATCGTGCTCTGAGATTGCAAAGGCACATATGATCGCGCATCATCATGCGCGTGTAGATTCCTACCCATCCGTCATGTCGCGTGGCCGCATTTAGAGCTGCTTATCTCTGATTGAGCATCCCAATTTTGGCGTGCCTCTTGCATTGAGAATTAAGGGGCGCACAGGGGTTTTGAACCTGTGGTGCTTGCTTGAGAGTGCCACTCTCTACCACTGTGTTGCACCATTGGATTATTGAGTTGTTGCATTTGGTGGCGCGAGATCTCGACTGTTGGATGGAAATCCAATGATTGAGATTAAAAGTTGGCTTCTCCTTTAGAGATGTGAAGGTGGCTGAAGGAGGTGACGTGTCCCATTCTTGGTCATTGGATGGAGATCCAACGGTCGAGAATGCATGCTGGGCACGCGTTGGTGATGGGTAGGTGTTTGTCGTTTTTCATGTAAAAAGATTTTTATATCTTGTAGTTGTGAATCACGTCGAAAGAAATAAATTTATAAATCAGAAACGGTAAGTCTTGAGTCGTTCATAGGGAGGTAAAATGAGATTCTTAAAGCCTTTCGTACTAACTAATCTAACCTAATGAAAGCATCTAAAGAGAGACAAGATATTCGTTGAATCGAATTTTTATTGCTAGTTCCAAAAAGTTCTAAACTATGAATCAAAGCAAATATACTAGAGAGAGAGAGAGAGATGGAGAGTAGAGCCACTTGAGGGATGCTTGTGTGAAGTGTGGCAACACTTTAGATCCAGGGCATCGGAAAGAAGGCCATAGAGAGATGCTGTAGAGAGAGACGAGCCAGAGATGAATGCAGGTGGAATTGCCTCTTAAATGAGGGCTCTAGGACTCTTTTAATGGCTAAAATAAGGGGCAAAGCAGGCATTTTGGTCCCCAAAATCGTGCAACACCCTTTGATCAATCAGATTTGTCGATTAGGAGATCAACGGATCAAATCGCACCTCAAAATTAAGGATCTCCATCACACCTTCATCACGTGGATGCACCAAAATGCATCACGTGGTGCATGCACGACCACCCGATCTGCCCCCTCACCACTCCTCGCACGTGCACGTGCGCATTTGATTTCAGCCGTCTGATCTTACGATCGGATAGCTTAAAATGTGCACCGTGCCGCCTCTCATCACCTCGTATATTGGCGCATGTAACCGCACGTTATCACGCGTGTTTGCCGCACCGCCTAATCCAGCCTCTTATCCGCATGCCACTGATATATCCATATTTATTTACATAATTTATGCCTAACCATTGTTAGTTTAAGGGTAACTTAGGTCACATTGCATCACTTTACATCATTTTATAAATATTGTATTTTTAAGGATTTAGTTGTAATTTTATTACTATCTATATCTGGTACCTTGATAAGATTTGTTTATATGTTTGCATGTACCAGATTTAGATTAGATCTCTATTGATATGAGAGTCAACGTGAGCTTAGACGGTGCAAAAGAGGCTAAGCCAATTCCCAACCTAAACCTTAGCCCATTTAACCTTTGAACCTAGCTTATTTAAGGACATAACTCTCCTTAACCTACTTCACGCAACCTACCAACATTAAACCCAATCTCAAATACTGTACATTTCCAATCCCATTAAATCCTACGCTACCACTTATATAAATCCACTGCATACCATGACAATAATTTTATCCCAACATAAATCCATGCAATATACCCCCACTTCAGTTCCCATCTACCGAATCCCCCACCAGGTCATGAAACTCCCCTACGTCATCCACCCACGTCTACCAAACATATTCTATTCTATGCACCGCCTACCTACGTGACCTTTCCTCTTATTCCCCACACATTCCAATCCCAACTACGTAAACATCGCACCGAACATTTCCCACTCCTCCAACAGATACCTACACCGAAAATCCCCCAACAACAAAAATCCCAATCCCAACGAAACCCCTCTCCAACGTCCACCGAATATCCCCTCCAACAAAACAAATTCCAAGCCCCCGTAAGCCTTCCCCCTAACGAATTCCCAACATATATTGAAAACCCATCTTCCACGGTAATTGGGGGTTCCTCTCCAATTCTCTCCACGGTAATGCCCCCTCTCCCTCCTCACCTCCTCATTAATCTCTTATCTCACCACCTACGGCTCCTCTCACCTCGTCTCTGATGTCATCTCATCTCCGGTGCCCTCGTCCCCATCTCAACTTCGTTCTAGCTCCACTGCAACAAGGGAGTGCGCTCCAACCCAATCATTTTTTTATCTTTATTTTTAATTCTTGTTATTTTTTTAGTCCATATTCTAGTTCATTATAGTTGGAATTGGACTCTATTTTAATAAAAATAAAAGTTATTTTTAATTATTTTTATATTATAATCCATACTTCTCACCCCTTTCTAATTATTTATTGCAAGTGATTTTTTATTTTCTCACCTCCTTCTTATTATATATATTACGATCGTTTTTATTTTCTCATCTCCATCTTTTTATTTAAAAATATTAAAAAAATTAATTAGTATTTCATTTCATATTTTCTTGCATTTAAATTAGAACGATCTTATGCATCCTTATATTCGACCCAGGACTCACCAAGGTCTCGATTATTTTTATTTTTGTCTCGAAAAATCGCACTACAACGAACGTATTTTATCTTCGCAGCTTCGACGAGATTAGCCATGCAGCCCACCGCTCGTCGCTTGATCGCCATCGCACGGCGCAATTTCACACGCATGCACTGCCTCTTCGATTTTGCACTAATCGCGCTCGAATGCACGTGCTTTGCTTTCGCGTGAAGGCGGTGACCGTTGCACTGCGGTTGTGTTTGTGTCGCAGTCATGTTTTCTTGTGCGGCCACTCTCAACCATTGGATGTCGATCCAACGGCTGAGATTAATTCTCCCTTGATGAAGTGAGGAGAGGCAGGCGACATGGCTCAACGGTGGTCGTTGGATGACAATCCAATGACCTTGCTTTACTCTTCGGTGGCTGAGGGCGCAATAGGGGACCGTTAGGATGGCACCATCCTGACTGTCCATCTTCCCGCCTTTGTAGTTGGTGCTAAGGGCTTTGATTGAATTGATTTTTGCGTCGTTGGATTGTAATCGTTGATCTAGATCCATCTATGTGGTTGGATTTAGTATTTGAGGTTTGGATTTGCACCATCTTGCCCCTTGGCCTTCGATCTTCCGCAGACTACATGTGATGCTACGGAAGTCTGATTAAGATGATTTCGGAAGCGTTGGACTCTAATTGTCATCCTGATCATTTCCATATGGTTGGATTTATCATTTGCGGCTTCGAATCATCTGCAATTAATATCGCCTCTCAATTAGAACATAAAATATCATTATTATTTACAAGGTTAACAAATCAACTATCATGCAAAATATGCTGCCCATGCATGCATTATTCATAAGTTAAACTAGGATTTAACGTAATTCAAGTAGATTAGGTCTTATGATTGCTGTGTAATTACAACCCCATGCCTAAATCATACTAGTCCCTAGCAAATACAAGACTAAATGCAAAGTGATCCTAAATGACTAATTTCTATCAAGAGTTTGACTAGAGATCTATTTCTTTTGCTTTCATCCAAAATTTTAGAAATCTAAATAATCGTGAAAGTGTAGTGCTATAGTCTATACAACGGATCCAAGTGAAAAGTAGATCCACATCTAAAGCTCATACTTGACCCTTAATAAAACTCTATTGGGATATTCAAACTTCTTCCCTCAGGGTTATAAAATAATCTGTAAATTCAGCCCTGACTTTTGGCTTAAGTAGAAGATGTCTGAGTCAAGTGAGTGTGTATTTGGTGTCTCACACTCCTCTGGTGCTATATATAGACTAGTATTACATAACCTAGATTTCCAAAAAATCAAATAAATCAACTTAGAGAGAGGCATAGAAATGGTGCTCTCTTTATTTCCTTTGTACTCATTCTCTTTCTTTTTATTTTTCGAGCTCACAATCTCACCAGATTTGTAAATATATTTGGTGGTTACTCATGGCATTAACACTTTAATTAAGTTTTGATAATTCTATAACTAAGTTAGCAATCCTCAGCCAGTGTTCAGGCAATCAAAAATATAGAAAATTAGGTCAAAGCTGTATTTGGTGGATCATAATGGTACTAGGTATTGTTGCCTAATGTGCTTGATATAAAATGAAATAAACACAACTTAACACTTATTTATTTATTTATTTTATTTTGTTTATTTTGTAATAATTTTTTTCTTCTTTTTTTTCTTTTCTTCTTTTTTTTTGTATATATATTTATATCAACCAACACAACATAATGTAACACATATGCACATTTTTATTCACGAGGTATTATTCAGGATTGGGGATGTTCAACAGGATGTCGGGTGGCTTATTTGATGGAAGTGCTTATTCTTGGCACCAGAAAAGAAATGGATGGGAAAGCGTATTTTTAACTTTGACACCCTCCTTTAGCCAATGATTCCATAAAGAACGGTCGTAACTATCTACCTTAGTCTAGTTTTATTAGAACCCGCTCTCTACATATTTGCCTTTTTTGGTGGCTCTCAAAAGTTCACACAAAGAATTTATATGCAGGAACCAAGAGCGAAAACTATACTTAACTTCGAGTATCATTATCCAATTACCCAGAAACTAAGATTCCTTGTACTAGACTTAGAGCACCAGTAGACTCCTACTCTCACCTTGCAATTGTTTGGTGGATTTATTAGAAGATGGTTTGCCTGACTCCCTAATTACTGTCCAAGGGTTTAGGAAAAGAAGTAGTGGCTCTTCTCGACAAACTAAAGATGCCTATCGATTTTCATAGTGGATCCATTGCAAATTCTACGTACAAGTGTGAAATTGTACTAAATTCTAAATTCAGGAATCAACTCAAGAATAAATCCCTAATAAAGCCTCCTTGATAAAAATACTTTATGCATGAATGCAATATGTATAAATGTTTTTTTTTTTTAAGTTCTAACATAAAAATAAGACATGCAATGTCCACCCCTTTATCCCTATCCATTACAATGTCCTCATTGAAATGTGTATAGAAAAATCAAAATGTAATAAGCGAGATGAGGGGATATCACCTGACTAAGCTTGTTAATCTAGGTCAGCTTGGACAGAAAAAATACCTGTATAGAATATTGGGTGCCTCTTAGCCAGTGTTAAGTTTAACATCATTTGCCAGACTCAGTTTAGCTCTAAGACAATTCCAAGAGGTTAATGTGACTATCAGGAATAGGATTAAGATACTAAGTAATATAAGGCTTCAGCCTTTGACTGTTGGCCTCAGTTTCCTGGCCAGTCTTGGAATCCAAAATTAGAACAACTCCATGAGGGAAAATTTTTCTTATGATAAAAGGACCTATCCATTTTGATCTTAATTTTCCTAAAAAGAACTTCAAGCACACATCAAATAACCAAACCTTTTGATTAGGGACAAAGCTTTTTCGAGAAATATACTTATCATGTAAAGCTTTTGCCCTATTCTTATAAATTCTCGTACTATCATAAGAGTCATTCCGGATTTCCTCCAATTAAGTCAATTGAGGTTTTCTTTGTTGTCAAGATTGATCAAGATTTAGGTTAAAAGTCTTGATTGCCTAATAAGCTTTATGTTCAAGTTCAACTGGTAAATGACAAGATTTTCCATAGACCAAACGAAATGGAGACATTCCAATCAGGGTCTTATACACAGTTCGGTAGGCCCAGAGAGCATCATACAATTTTGTAGACCAATCCTTCCGATCTGGGCGGATCGTCTTTTGAAGGATTTTCTTAATTTCCCAATTGGAAATTTCAGCTTGTTTGTTGGTTTGCGGATGGTATGGAGTAGAGATTTTATGAGTGACTCCATACTTAGTCAGTAAGGTCCTGAATTGATTGTGAGTGAAATGGGACCTACCATCACTAATCAGAGCCTTTGTTACACCGAATTGGCTAAAGATGTTTTTCTTTACAAAGTCCATGACCACCTTATGGTCATTGGTTCAAGTTGGGATGGCTTCAATTTAGTTGGATACATAGTCGACTGCAACTAGTATATATAGGTACCCAAAGGAATTGGTAAAAGGTCCCATAAAATTAATGCCCTAAACATCAAAGATCTCGACTTCAAGGATTGGATTAAGGGGCATCATATCCTTCCTGGTCATGTTTCCTAAAGTTTGACATTTAATACATGACCTACAGAACTTGTAAGAATCACGGAATAAAGACTGCCAGTATAATCCACTTTGCAACACTTTGGCTACTGTCTGTTTTCCTGAGAAGTGACCTCCATAAGCAAAAGTATGGTAGAATTCTAGCACACTTGTGATTTTCTCATCCAAAACAAAATAGTGGATAACCTAATCCGCGCATATTCTAAACAATTTTGGGTCTTCCTAAAAGTAGTATTTGGCATTAGAATTTAACTTATCACACCTATGCTTAGGCCAATTGTAACGACCCGGTTCCCGAGTCCCTACGAGACACGAGAATCGGACCGACTCGACTAATCCCAAGACCTAGTCGTCCAACGAGGAAGTAACCAAAAGAGCAGTAAAATAAACCACATTCAGCATGAATATAACTAACAGTAAGGAAGTACAGCAGTAAGGAAAGAAACTACTACAGTAGATACCACCACAACAGTAGAACAACATTTATCATATAACAAGAACTGCAGGTAAAGAAAGTACAGCGGAAACAAAAACTACTCACTAGAACAGAAACAAAAGAGGTACAAAAGACTGTGGTAAACTCTACTGGACCCTACTTGGCCCAGCGTCCTCTGCAGCCGCCGACCCTGGCTGCTCAACACCTGGTCCTGAAAAAGGTAACGAGTGTAACACGTCAGCAAAACGCTGAGTAGAGTGGCAAACTAACTAAAGGCAACAGTAGAGTGTACAGTAGCTGTTATGCTCTATTACTTCCTTTATTCACATCTTTCAATTTTTCTCACTATTTCATTTATTTCTCAGATCCTTTACTTGATCTCGAATGTCCTCGTGGGAACGATCTTGATTGCAGTCTTTTCCAAAAGTAGAAGTAGCACGTGGTGCTCTCCTGACCGGGAGAGTCCCCCGTGGTGATCCTACCCTCAGTCAACCACCCCAAGGTCACTGACAGACGTAACGGTGACTACGGCACGCGCGATAAACGCACAGGTAGCTAGCCCGCACTGGCACGCGGTCAGTCGTTTCCGTTAACGGGTGCGCCCAAAGCACAGCACGGAACCAGGGCAGAGCCCTCTCAGTAACAGGGGTCCAACCCCTCCACAGTAGCCAAACCGGGGCCTTGCCCCTCCACAGTCCGCGCACCCTCGCCTGACTACCCTGGTTTGTCCTAGTGGGCCTAACAAGTCGGTGAAGGAGGCTAGCAGAACCCCGGGGCCCGTGGGGTAACTAGTACTCTCCTAATACTAGTAGCTCTCCTCGGTACTACGTACACGAGGGCCAACAAGTCGGTACAGAGCGGCCAATCCTAACCCCGGGTCCCTGGGGTGGCTGGCCCCACTCTGCACTAAACAGGTACAGGTACTTCCCTTGGTACTGCGTACCCAAGAGACAGTACAAACTACATCTCAGTTCCATTCCTTTTTCTTTCCAGGAGTTCCACTCCTAATTCCCCGTAGGGTTCCAGCTCTTTATCTCAGAACATCATATGTTTCACTTTCCAGATTCACGTTCTCAAAATCCATGATCTCAATCATGTTTCATTATTCATAACAGGCAGCTGTTAATTCAATTTACAGGCAGCTTTATATTCCTTTCCATTTTTCAAAGAATGCAGTATTATACATTCCACTAGTTTTTCCATCCTAGGGTTCATGCCACATCCTAGGATCTAGCATACAACTAGTTTTCCAGCCCTAGGATTCATGCATCACCTAGGAACTATCATTCCATACATTTCTCATTCCTAGGATTCATGCAATGTCCTAGATTCTAGTTATGGTTCCATACTTTAACAGATTTTATTAATAAACTTAAGCCACTCTACCAGGTACAACGGGAGTAATGGGGGCGTGATCGGGAATCCCGCGTGCCTCCGCGACTCTCAAGACTGCAACTGAACGAGGTCCTATCACAAGGATCAAACACAAGGAGTGTCTCAAAATAGTGTATAGCTACTGTAGACGGGTAGAGGAATTAATTTTGAAAAGAGTGCAACTCGAATCGCGGAAAACGGAGCCCGAACGGGCCCTAAACGGGTCGAAAAAGACGATACTGTGCAAAATCAGACGTCTGGAACTTCTTCCAGACGTCTTAAACAGTGGATCAGAGAATTACCTGTTCAGTGTGGTTTCCCAGACGTCCAGAAGTCTGCAGGGACGTCTGTCCTAGCTCCCAGACGGCCGATGGTCACCCCGGACGTCTGGAGGTCACTCCCGTCGTCTGGTACAACTTCCAGACGTCTGATTCGCAAAGGATGGCGAATCAACGAACCTGCGCACAGCCAACTGCCTCCCTCAGTACGGTCGGTCGACAGGAAGGAAGAAGAAAGCGGAATACTCACCTTTCAGACGTCTGTATGAGATACCAGACGTCGTCCTCGCCGTCTGCCTATAAACCCAGACGTCTGATTCTGGAAATTTTTCCATAATCAGGGCGCTACTCGGCCTCCGCTCGCGACGCCGCCCGTGTCGCACCTCGCGCGCCTGCTGCTCAGACTGCAGCAGGTCCCTCTCCGCGTCGTTTCGCGCCCCCTGCGCCCTCCGCCGGCCGGCCAAGCCGCTCCGGCGAGCTCGCCCTCACGGCAGAGCTCCGCTCTCGCACGCCGCACCTCCTCCGCGCTCACTGCTGCCGCCCTCGCGCTCGCGCTCACGCTCCACTCACTGGCTGAAGGAGAAGAAGGAGGAGACGGGAGGGGAGGCATGCCCTTTTAAGGCCACGCGAGGAGGAGGGAGAGACGCGGCAGAGCGTCTGCAGCCGCAGAGAATATCGGATATTCGCGGGCCTGCGCGCTGAGGCGCGCAGACGAAGGCTCGTGCCAGAATAACTGATTTTCAGACGTCTGGGATCGTTTCCAGACGTCTGGTCAGACGTCTGGCACACATCCCAGACGACTTAAAAGACGTCTGGGGCACGCGCTCGTTACAATATAACAAACTCAAAGGAAGTTTCATCCTCGAAACTTGTGCCAAGAAGGGTGCGGGAAAAGACGTCCAAATAACCATAACAAACTCAAAGAGGACCGAAGCCGGTCCGAAAAGACGTACCCACGAAAAGCTCCGGGTACCGCTCTCGCATTGCCGCCTCAGGCTCCCAGGTAGCCTCCTCGTACCGCTGGCTCCTCCACAAAACCTTTACCAGGGGTACTTGCTTTCGTCTCAACCGGCGGACGGCTCGGTCTAGGATCTGCACTGGCCGCTCGGGGTAGGTCAGGTCGTTGCTCACCTTGACGCACTCGTGACTCAGTACGTGACTAGAATCGGCTACGTACTTCCTGAGGTTGGACACGTGGAACACGTCGTGCACACCAGAAAGCTGCGGGGGAAGGGCAAGTCTGTAAGCAACGGGTCCAACCCGCTCCAGGACCTCAAAGGGCCCCACGAACCTCGGCGCGAGCTTCCCTCTCACCCCAAACCACTGTAAGCCCTTCATGGGCGAAACACGAAGGAAGACGTGGTCCCCAACATCGAACTGCACCTCTCTGCGTCTGCGATCCGCGTAGCTCTTCTGTCTGCTCCTGACAGTGCGGAGTCGTCTGTGGATCTGCTCAACTACCTCCTGACTCTGCCGGATCAACCTGGGGCCAACCTCCCACTTGGTCCCCACCTCAACCCAACTCAAGGGTGCCGTACACTTCCGTCCGTACAGAGCCTCGTAGGGAGCCATGCCGATGCTCGAGTGATAACTGTTGTTGTATGCAAACTCCGCCAGGGGCAGGTGCTCCTCCCAAGAGCCCCTCCAGTCCAGTACACAGGCACGCAAAAGGTCCTCAAGTGTCTGTATCGTGCGCTCAGACTGTCCGTCCGTCTGGGGGTGGTAAGCCGTGCTAAACCTCAACCTCGTCCCCAAGGCCTGCTGAAACTCAGCCCAAAACTGGGACGTAAAGCGGGTATCCCGGTCGGATACGATCTCCCGTGGAACTCTGTGTAGTCGCACCACATCACGGATATACCTCTCTGCCAACTGTGCTGGTCCCAAAGTGACTCGGATCGGCAAGAATCGCGCCGTCTTCGTCAATCTATCCACTATTACCCAGACTGCGTCGTGTCCCCGCTGGGTAACAGGTAAGCCCACCACCAAGTCCATGGTGATGCTCTCCCACTTCCACTCTGGCACTGGAAGCGGCTGAAGCGGCCCTGCAGGCCTCTGATGCTCGGCTTTCACCTGCTGGCACACTAAGCACTGCTGCACGAACTCACCCACATCCTGCTTCATCCCTCTCCACCAAAACTCGCGTCTCAAGTCATGGTACATTTTCGTGTTTCCGAGATGTATGGTGAATCTGGAACCGTGTGCCTCAGTCAGGAGCTCTCTCAACAGCTCCTCGTCTCTGGGAACGCACAACCGTCCCCTCAAGCGTAACACCTGGTCTGTGAAAGAGAAGTCCCCTGGGTCCCCTAATAGTACTCTGTCGCGCAAAGACTGCAAGTACGGATCAGCCATCTATCCTGTGATGATACGGTCTATCAGCTCTGGCCTGGTCTGCCATGTCACCGTCACTGCCCCACAGTATCCTCGTAACTCTAGAGGTCGCCAACTGCCCACCTCCTCCAAAAGGCTCCAACTCTGTAGCTGTAGACTGGCCAAGCGTGCGGGCGCCTTACGGCTCAAGGCGTCAGCCACCACATTGGCCTTTCCCGGGTGGTAGGAGATGCTGCAATCGTAGTCCTTCAGGAGTTCCAACCAACGTCTCTGTCTCATGTTGAGCTCCTTCTGGTCAAAAAGATATCTGAGGCTCTTGTGATCTGTAAAAATCTCGAAGGTCTCACCGTACAAGTAGTGCCTCCAGGTCTTCAGCGCGAAGACAACAGCTGCCAACTCTAGGTCGTGGGTAGGGTAGGTATGCTCATGGGGCTTCAGTTGCCGCGAAGCGTAAGCGACAACATGACCCCTCTGCATGAGCACACCTCCTAACCCCTGCAAGGAAGCGTCCGCGTACACAACGAACCCGCCACTACTGTCAGGGATGGTGAGCACGGGAGCCGAGGTCAACCTCTCCTTCAGCTCCAGAAAACACGCCTCACAGGCGTCTGTCCAAGCGAAAGGCACGTCCTTCCGGGTCAACTGTGTCATAGGACGCGCAATCTGTGAAAATCCCCTGATGAACCGTCTGTAGTAACCTGCCAGTCCCAGGAAACTGCGAATCTCAGTGACTGAACGCGGTCTCTCCCACCTGAGCACTGCCTCGACCTTGGCGGGGTCCACCGCCAGGCCGTCACCAGAGATCACATGACCCAAGAAGGTCACCTCCCTCAACCAGAACTCGCACTTGCTGTATTTGGCGTACAGCCCGCGTTGTCTCAGAGTGTCCAGAACCATCCGCAAGTGCTGTCCGTGCTGCGTCCAATCTCTAGAATAGATGAGCACATCATCTATGAAAATCACCACGAACTGATCCAAGTACGGTCTAAACACCCTGTTCATCAGGTCCATGAAAGCAACGGGGGCATTGGTCAGCCCAAACGGCATGACCAAAAACTCGTAGTGTCCGTACCGGGTGCGGAAAGCTTTCATGGAGACGTCGGTCTCCCTGATCCTCAACTGGTGGTATCCAGACCTCAAGTCTATCTTGGAAAACACCGTGGCACCCCGCAACTGGTCAAACAAATCGTCGATCCTCGGCAGCGGATATCTGTTCTTGATGGTGACCCTATTCAGCTGTCGGTAGTCCACACAAAGGCGTAGGGTCCCATCCTTCTTCTTCACAAACAGTACCGGGGCTCCCCAGGGAGAAGCACTGGGCCTCACGAAACCTTTCTCCAAAAGGTCCTGCAACTGGGACTTGAGCTCTCGCAGCTCAAGCGGTGCCATCCTGTATGGCAGGGTGGAGATGGGGCTGGTCCCTGGTACTAGTGAGATCTCAAACTCGATCTCACGCTCGGGCAGTAGTCCTGGTAACTCGTCTGGAAACACGTCGGGGAACTCTCTGACCACCGGGATGCTCTGGAAGTCTGCCACAGGCCTGGGCTCTGCCACCACACAGGCTAGGAAGCCCTCACACCCCTGGCTCAAAAGTCTCGCCGCCCGAAGTGCCGAAATGCACCTGAAACCTCCGTCCACTGGCTGCCCGTGAAACTCGAAAGAAGGCAACTCCGGAATGGAGAAGACAATCTTCCTCTCAAAACAGTCTACCAAGGCGTGGTAAGCGGACAGCCAATCCATCCCCAGAATCACTCCAAAGTCCTCCATCTATATCATAATTAGGTCAGCTGGCAGGATATGTCCCCCGATGCTGACCTCGCAACCCGTGTACACCTCCTCAGTTACAAACAGCTGACCACTCGGACCTCTGATTACGAACGGATTCTCTAACAGTGTATAATCCTGGTCCAAACTAACTGCGAAACTGGCTGCGACAAACGAGTGTGTAGCGCCGGAATCGAAAAGCGTGTAAACGAGTTTGCCAGAAACTAAAACCATACCTGCTACCACGGATCCCGATGCTCTGGCGTCCCTGTGTGTTAGGGCATTGATACGCCCCTCAGCTCTAGGTGCGGACGAAGCAGCCACACTCTGCGTCGGACGGGTAGGTGCTGGCCGGTACCCTCCTCGCGACTGCTGTCCTCCTCCTCGTGCCTGGGAACCGCGGCCTCCTGCCCGCCCTCCAGTGCTCTGCACGGGAAGTATCTGCTGACCTCCTGCCCTAGATGGGCAGTGTAACGACCCGATTCCCGAGTCCCTACGAGACACGAGAACCGGACCGACTCGACTAATCCCAAGACCTAGTCGTCCAACGAGGAAGTAACCAAAAGACAGTAAAATAAACCACATTCAACATGAATATAACTAACAGTAAGAAAGTACAGTAGTAAGGAAAGAAACTACTACAGTAGGTACCACCACAACAGTAAAACAACATTTATCATATAACAAGAACTGCAGGTAAAGAAGGTACAGCGGAAGCAAAAACTACTCACTAGAACAGAAACAAAAGGGGTACAAAAAGGCTGTGGTACTCTACTGGACCCTACTCGGCCCAGCGTCCTCTGCAGCCGCCGACCCTGGCTGCTCAACACCTGGTCCTGAAAAAGGTAACGAGTGTAACACGTCAGCAAAACGCTGAGTAGAGTGGCAAACTAACTAAAGGCAACAGTAGAGTGTACAGTAGCTGTTATGTTCTATTACTTCCTTTATTCACATCTTTCAATTTTTCTCACTATTTCTTTTATTTCTCAGATCCTTTACTTGATCTCGAATGTCCTCGTGGGAACGATCTTGATTGCAGTCTTTTCCAAAAGTAGAAGTAGCACGTGGTGCTCTCCTGGCCGGGAGAGTCCCCCGTGGTGATCCTACCCTCAGTCAACCACCCCAAGGTCACTGACAGACGTAACGGTGACTACGGCACGCGCGATAGACGCACAGGTAGCTAGCCCGCACTGGCACGCGGTCAGTCGTTTCCGTTAACGGGTGCGCCCAAAGCACAGCACGGAACCAGGGCAGAGCCCTCTCAGTAACAGGGGTCCAACCCCTCCACAGTAACCAAACCGGGGCCTTGCCCCTCCACAGTCCGCGCACCCTCGCCTGACTACCCTGGTTTGCCCTAATGGGCCTAACAAGTCGGTGAAGGAGGCTAGCAGAACCCCGGGGCCCGTGGGGTAGCTAGTACTCTCCTAACACTAGTAGCTCTCCTCGGTACTACGTACACGAGGGCCAACAAGTCGGTACAGAGCGGCCAATCCTAACCCCGGGTCCCTGGGGCGGCTGGCCCCACTCTGCACTAAACAGGTACAAGTACTTCCCTTGGTACTGCGTACCCAAGAGACAGTACAAACTACATCTCAGTTCCATTCCTTTTTCTTTCCAGGAGTTCCACTCCTAATTCCCCGTAGGGTTCCAGCTCTTTATCTCAGAACATCATATGTTTCACTTTCCAGATTCACGTTCTCAAAATCCATGATCTCAAACATGTTTCTTTATTCATAACAGGCAGCTGTTAATTAAATTTACAAGCAGCTTTATATATTCCTTTCCATTTTCCCAAGACTGCAGTAATATACATTCCACTAGTTTTTCCACCCTAGGATTCATGCCATATCCTAGGATCTATCATACAATCTAGTTTTCCGGCCCTAGGATTCATGCAACACCTAGGAGCTATCATTCCATATATTTCTCATTCCTAGGATTCATGCAATGCCCTAGGTTCTAGTTATGGTTCCATACTCTAACAGATTTTATTAATACTTAAAGCCACTCTACCAGGTACAACGGGGGTAGTGGGGGCGTGATCGGGAATCCCGCGTGCCTCCGCGACTCTCAAGACTGCAACCGAACGAGGTCCTATCACAAGGATCAAACACAAGGAGTGTCTCAGAACAGTGTATAGCTACTGTAGACGGGTAGAGGAATTAATTCTGAAACGAACGCAACTCGAATCGCGGAAAACGGAGCCCAAACGGGCCCTAAACGGGTCGAAAAAGACGATACTGTGCAAAATCAGACGTCTGGAACTCCTTCCAGATGTCTTAAACGGTGGATCAGAGAATTACCTGTTCAACTTGGTTCCCCGGACGTCCAGAAGTCTGCGGGGACGTCTGTCCTATACCCCAGACGTCCGATGATCCACACGGACGTCTGTAGATCACTCCCGCCGTCTGGTACAACTTCCAGACGTCTGATTCGCAAAGGATGGCGAATCAGCGAACCTGCGCACAGCCAACCCCCCTCCCTCAGTACGGTCAGTCGAGAAGAAGGAAGAAGAAAGCGGAAACTTACCTTTCAGACGTCTGTATCATCTTACAGACGTCGACCTTGCCGTCTGGCTATCAACCCAGACATCTGATTCTGGAAATTTTTCCAGAATCAAAACCCTGCTCGGCCTCCGCTCGCGACGCCGCCCGCGTCGCACCTCGCGCGTCTGCTGCTCAGCCCGCAGCAGGTCCCACTCCGCGTCGCTCCGCGCCCCCTGCGCCCTCCGCCGGCCGGCCAAGCCGCTCCGGCGAGCTCGCCCTCATGGCAGAGCCCCGCCCTCGCATGCCGCACCTCCTCCGCGCTCACTGCGGCTGCCGCTGCCGCCCTCGCGCTCGCTCGCCCTCGCGCTCAGGAAGGAGAAGAAGGAGGAGACGGTGGAGACGGGAGGGGAGGCGCGCCCTTTTAAGGCCGCGCGAGGAGGAGAGAGATGGTGGTCGCAGTGCGCCTGCAGCCGCAGAGAGAGAGAGAGAGGAATCGCAGGTCTGCGCGCACAAGCGCGCAGACGAATCTCCCGTGCGAACATAACTGTTTTCCAGACGTCTGTAAACGATCCCGGACGTCTAGTCAGACGTCTGGATGTGATCCAAGACGTCTGGTCCGACGTCTGGGCCACCTCCCAGACGTCTTAAAAGGCGTCTGGGGCACGCGTTCGTTACAATATAACAAACTCAAAGGAAGTTTCGTCCCCGAAACTTGCGCCAACTAGGGTGCGGGAAAAAGATGTCCAAATAACCATAACAAACTCAAAGAGGACCGAAGCCGGTCAGAAAAGACGTACCCGCGAAAAGCTCCGGGTACCGCTCCCGCATTGCCGCCTCAGGCTCCCAGGTAGCCTCCTCGTACCGCTGGCTCCTCCACAAAACCTTTACCAGGGGTACTTGCTTTCGTCTCAACCTGCGGACGGCTCGGTCTAGGATCTGCACTGGCCGCTCGGGGTAGGTCAGGTCGTCGCTTACCTCGACGCTCTCGTGACTCAGTACGTGGCTGGGATCGGCTACGTACTTCCTGAGGTTGGACACGTGGAACACGTCGTGCACACCAGAAAGCTGCGGGGGAAGGGCAAGTCTGTAAGCAACGGGTCCAACCTGCTCCAGGACCTCAAAGGGCCCCACGAACCTCGACGCGAGCTTCCCTCCCACCCCAAACCGCTGTAAGCCCTTCATGGGCGAAACACGAAGGAAGACGTGGTCCCCAACCTCGAACTGCACCTCTCTGCGTCTGCGATCTGCGTAGCTCTTCTGTCTGCTCCTGACAGTGCGGAGTCGTCTGTGGATCTGCTCGACTACCTCCTGACTCTGCCGGATCAACCTAGGGCCAACCTCCCACTTGGTCCCCACCTCAACCCAACTCAAGGGTGCCGTTCATTTCCGTCCGTACAGAGCCTCGTAGGGAGCCATGCCGATGCTCGAGTGATAACTGTTGTTGTATGCAAACTCCGCCAGGGGCAGGTGCTCCTCCCAAGAGCCCCTCCAGTCTAGTACACAGGCACGCAAAAGGTCCTCAAGTGTCTGTATCGTGCGTTCCGACTGTCCGTCCGTCTGGGGGTGGTAAGCCGTGCTAAACCTCAACCTCGTCCCCAAAGCCTGCTGAAACTCAGCCCAAAACTGGGACGTAAAGCGGGTATCCCGGTCGGATACGATCTCCCGCGGAACTCCGTGTAGTCACACCACATCACGGATATACCTCTCTGCCAACTGTGCTGGTCCCAAAGTGACTCGGATCGGCAAGAATCGTGCCGTCTTCGTCAATCTATCCACTATTACCCAGACTGCGTCGTGTCCTCGCTGGGTAACAGGTAAGCCCACCACCAAGTCCATGGTGATGCTCTCCCACTTCCACTCTGGCACTGGAAGCGGCTGAAGCGGCCCTGCAGGCCTCTGATGCTCGGCTTTCACCTGCTGGCACACTAAGCACTGCTGCACGAACTCACCCACATCCCGCTTCATCCCTCTCCACCAGAACTCGCGTCTCAAGTCATGGTACATTTTCGTGTTTCCGGGATGTATGGTGAATCTGGAACCGTGTGCCTCAGTCAGGAGCTCTCTCAACAGCTCCTCGTCTCTGGGGACGCACAACCGTCCCCTCAAGCATAACACCTGGTCTGTGAAAGAGAAGTCCCCTGGGTCCCCTGATAGTACTCTGTCGCGCAAAGACTGCAAGTACGGATCGGCCATCTGTCCCGTGATGATGCGGTCTATCAACTCTGGCCTGGTCTGCCATGTCACTGTCACTGCCCCACAGTACCCTCGTAACTCTAGAGGTCGCCAACTGCCCACCTCCTCCAAAAGGCTCCAACTCTGTAACTGTAGACTGGCCAAGCGTGCGGGCGCCTTACGGCTCAAGGCGTCAGCCACCACATTGGCCTTTCCCGGGTGGTAGGAGATGCTGCAGTCGTAGTCCTTCAGGAGTTCCAACCAACGTCTCTGTCTCATGTTGAGCTCCTTCTGATCAAAAAGATATCTGAGGCTCTTGTGATCTGTAAAAATCTCGAAGGTCTCACCGTACAAGTAGTGCCTCCATGTCTTCAGCGCGAAGACAACAGCTGCCAACTCTAGATCGTGGGTAGGGTAGGTATGCTCATGGGGCTTCAATTGCCGCGAAGTGTAAGCGACCACGTGACCCCTCTGCATGAGCACACCTCCTAACCCCTGCAAGGAAGCGTCCGTGTACACAACGAACCCGCCACTACTGTCAGGGATGGTGAGCACGGGAGCCGAGGTCAACCTCTCCTTCAGCTCCAGAAAACACGCCTCACAGGCGTCTGTCCAAGCGAAAGGCACGTCCTTCCGGGTCAACTGTGTCATAGGACGCGCAATCTGTGAAAATCCTCTGATGAACCGTCTGTAGTAACCTGCCAGTCCCAGGGAACTGCAAATGTCAGTGACTAAACGCGGTCTCTCCCACCTGAGCACTGCCTCGACCTTGGCGGGGTCCACCGCCAGGCCGTCTCCAGAGATCACATGACCCAAAAATGTCACCTCCCTCAACCAGAACTCGCACTTGCTGTATTTGGCGTACAGCCTGCGTCGTCTCAGAGTGTCCAGAACCATCCGCAAGTGCTGTCCGTGCTGCGTCCGATCTCTAGAATAGATGAGTACATCATCTATGAAAACCACCACAAACTGGTCCAAGTACGGTCTAAACACCCGGTTCATCAGGTCCATGAAAGCAGCGGGGGCATTGGTCAGCCCAAACGGTATGACCAAAAACTCGTAGTGTCCGTACCGGGTGCGGAAAGCTGTCTTGGAGACGTCGGTCTCCCTGATCCTCAACTGGTGGTATCCAGACCTCAAGTCGATCTTGGAAAACACCGTGGCACCCCGCAACTGGTCAAACAAATCGTCGATCCTCGGCAGCGGATATCTGTTCTTGATGGTGACCCTATTCAGCTGTCGGTAGTCCACAAAAGGCGTAGGGTCCCATCCTTCTTCTTCACAAACAGTACCGGGGCTCCCCAGGGAGACGCACTGGGCCTCACGAAACCTTTCTCCAAAAGGTCCTGCAACTGGGACTTGAGCTCTCGCAGCTCAAGCGGTGCCATTCTGTATGGCGCGGTGGAGATGGGGATGGTCCCTGGTACTAGTGAGATCTCAAACTCGATCTCACGCTCGGGCGGTATTACTAGTAACTCGTCTGGAAACACGTCGGGGTACTCTCTGACGACCGGGATGCTCTGGAAGTCTGCCACGGGGCTGTGCTCTGCCACCACACAAGCTAGGAAGCCCTCACACCCCTGGCTCAAAAGTCTCGCCGCCCGAAGTGCCGAAATGCACCTGAAACCTCCGTCCACTGGCTGCCCGTGAAACTCGAAAGAAGGCAACTCCGGAATGGAGAAGACAATTTTCCTCTCAAAACAGTCTACCAAGGCGTGGTAAGCGGACAGCCAATCCATCCCCAGAATCACTCCAAAGTCCTCCATCTGTATCATAATCAGGTCAGCTGGCAGGCTATGTCCCCCGATGCTGACCCCGCAACCCGTGTACACCTCCTCAGCTACAAACAGCTGGCCACTCGGACCTCTGATTACGAACGGATTCTCTAACAGTGTATAATCCTGGTCCAAACTAACTGCGAAACTGGCTGCGACAAACGAGTGCGTAGCGTCGGAATCGAAAAGCGTGTAAACGAGTCTGCCAGAAACTGAAACCATACCTGCTACCACGGATCCCGATGCTCTGGCGTCCCTGTGTGTTAGGGCGTTGATACGCCCCTCAGCTCTAGGTGCGGACGAAGCAGCCACACTCTGCGTCGGACGGGTAGGTGCTGGCCGGTACCCTCCTCGCGACTGCTGTCCTCCTCCTCGTGCCTGGGAACCGCGGCCTCCTGTACGCCCTCCAGTGCTCTGCACGGGAAGTATCTGCTGACCTCCTGCCCTAGATGGGCAGTCCCTCCTGACGTGGCCCGGCTGGCCACACTGGTAGCAGAGGGGAACCCGACTCCCGCCCTCAGTGAGTCCCTGCTGTCGGCTAGGCGGGGGTCCGGTGCTGGCGACTGGCCCCTGTCGAGGGCCCCCAAAGGCCACTGATGGCCCTGCACAGCGTGACAGCTCTCCTGCGGATGTCAGGTGTCTCCGTTCTCGCGGGCCCTATAAGAAGTCTGGCTGAAAGGGCCTCTTCCGCCCGCCGTCGGTCTCTCGCGCGGACGGGTTGGTCTCCTCATAAGTCATAGCTGCCTCTACCACCCTCGAAAACGTCGGCAGCTTCAGGGGTTTGACGTACCCCCGGATCGCAGGCCGGAGCCCCTCGGTGAACCTCCAAAGGCGCTCCTCCTCAGTGGCTACCGCTGTCGCTGCAAAGCGGGACAGCTCCAAGAAACGCGTGCGGTACGCACTCACAGTCATCGTCACTTGGCGGAGAGTGTGGAACTCCCGCCTCCTCTGGTCCTGCCACGTCTGGGGAAAGTACTGCTCGCAGAAGAGGGTGACGAACTGGTCCCACGTCGGCTCGTCCCTCTCCTGTCCCCGGACCGCCCTCCACCACCGGTGTGCCGCACTCTCCAGCTGGTACGTGGCAAAGGCCATGCGGCACTCCACCGGGGGGCGAAGGGTGTCGAAGATCTTCTCCAGCTGCTCAAGCCAGTCCTCTGCCTCGGTCGGGTCCTCATCCCCCTTGAAGGAGGGGGGCTTCAGCTTCCGGAACTGTCCGAAAAGCTCGAAGTGGCGCTGTAGGGGAGGTGCTGGTGCACCTCCAGGAGAAGGTGCCTCGTGTACAGAAGTGTCGGAGGAAGGTGGGGGCGGCAGGGGCCCATCCCCTCCCTCGTGTCCAGCGCCGTGTCCGTCGCGTGGTCCCACAGAGGACTCTCCCTCTGCAGCCCCAGGGGGAGGTGCTCGGGGCGGTGGGTGGAGCTCCTATCGTACAATATCCCGTATCAGTCTGGCGAGGTCCTGGGCTTGGGCGCCAGGGAGTGGTGGCTGGTCCACCGAGACGTCAACAACAGCACGTCCACCTCGCCGACCTCGCCCTCGGCCGCGCCCGCGGCCAGTCTCGCCAGTCCCGCGACGAGGCATCTCTTGCAAGGAGACGCGAAACGAAACGGAAACGTCAAAACAGAAGGTACCTAACAAAACTTCTAAGAGCTCATGTCGAGAGATATGTTGTGGTGGCTACTCTAGCTATAAACATGTGAATTGGTTATTTTCCAGTCAGTTGATTCACTTCTCAGGACGACCTTGCTCTGATACCATCTTATGTGGTCGGGACTTTCGTCCAATCCGCAAGACCCGACTCTCAACTTGAAACGGGCAAGCCACAATCCGCCCAAACAAGATCCACCCATGGAGTCCTCATTCCTAGGATTCATGCAATGCCCTAGGTTCTAGTTATGGTTCCATACTTTAACAGATTTTATTAATACTTAAAGCCACTCTACTCAGGGTTTTGCTGACGTGTTACACTCGTTACCTTTTTCAGGACCAGGTGTTGAGCAGCCAGGGTCGGCGGCTGCAGAGGACGCTGGGCCGAGTAGGGTCCAGTAGAGTACCACAGCCTTTTTGTACCCCTTTTGTTTCTGTTCTAGTGAGTAGTTTTTGCTTCCGCAGTACCTCCTTTACCTGCAGTTCTTGTTATATGATAAATGTTGTTTTACTGTTGTGGTGGTACCTACTGTAGTAGTTTCTTTCCTTACTGCTGTACTTTCTTACTGTTAGTTATATTCATGCTGAATGTGGTTTATTTTACTGTCTTTTGGTTACTTCCTCGTTGGATGACTAGGTCTTGGGATTAGTCGAGTCGGTCCGGTTCTCGTGTCTCGTAGGGACTCGGGAACCGGGTCGTTACAGGCAGTCCCTCCTGACGTGGCCCGGCTGGCCACACTGGTAGCAGAGGGGAACCCGACTCCCGCCCTCAGTGAGTCCCTGCTGTCGGCTAGGCGGGGGTCCGGTGCTGGCAACTGGCCCCTGTCGAGGGCCCCCAAAGGCCACTGATGGCCCTGCACAACGTGACGGCTCTCCTGCGGATGCCACGTGTCTCCGTTCTCGCCGACCCTGTGAGAAGTCTGGCTGAAAGGGCCTCTTCCGCCCACCGTCGGTCTCTCGCGTGGACGGGTTGGTCTCCTCGTAAGTCATAGCTGCCTCTACCACCCTCGAAAACGTCAACAGTTTCAGGGGTTTGACATACCCCCGGATCGCAGGCCGGAGCCCCTCGGTGAACCTCCAATGGCGCTCCTCCTCAGTGGCTACCGCTGTCGCTGCAAAGCGGGACAGCTCCAAGAAACGCGTGCGGTACGCACTCACAGTCATCGTCACTTGGCGGAGAGTGTGGAACTCCCGCCTCCTCTGGTCCTGCCACGTCTGGGGAAAGTACTGCTCGCAGAAGAGGGTGACGAACTGGTCCCACGTCGGCTCGTCCCTCTCCTGTCCCCGGACCGCCCTCCACCACCGGTGTGCCGCACTCTCCAGCTGGTACGTGGCAAAGGCCACGCGGCACTCCACCGGGGGGCGAAGGGTGTCGAAGATCTTCTCCAGCTGCTCAAGCCAGTCCTCTGCCTCGGTCGGGTCCTCATCCCCCTTGAAGGAGGGGGGCTTCAGCTTCCGGAACTGTCCGAAAAGCTCGAAGTGGCGCTGTAGGGGAGGTGCTGGTGCACCTCCAGGCGAAGGTGCCTCGTGTACAGAAGTGTCGGAGGAAGGTGGGGGCGGTAGGGGCCCATCCCCTCCCTCGTGTCCAGTGCCGTGTCCGTCGCGTGGTCCCACAGAGGACTCCCCCTCTGCAGCCCCAGGGGGAGGTGCTCGGGGCGGTGGGTGGAGCTCCTCTCGTACAATATCCCGTATCAGTCTGGCGAGGTCCTGGGCCTGGATGCCAGGGAGTGGTGGCTGGTCCACCGAGACGTCAACGACAGCACGTCCACCTCGCCGACCTCGTCCTCGGCCGCGCCCGCGGCCAGTCTCGCCAGTCCCGCGACGAGGCATCTCCTGCAAGGAGACGCGAAACAACACGGAAACGTCAAAACAACGGTACTTAACAAAACTTCTAAGAGCTCATGTCAAGAGATATGTTGTGGTGGCTACTCAAGCTATAAACATGTGAATTGGTTATTTTCCAGTCAGTTGATTCACTTCTCGGGATGACCTGGCTCTGATACCATCTTGTAACGACCCGGTTCCCGAGTCCCTACGAGACACGAGAATCGGACCGACTCGACTAATCCCAAGACCTAGTCGTCCAACGAGGAAGTAACCAAAAGAGTAGTAAAATAAACCACATTCAGCATGAATATAACTAACAGTAAGGAAGTACAGCAGTAAGAAAAGAAACTACTACAGTAGATACCACCACAACAGTAGAACAACATTTATCATATAACAAGAACTGCAGGTAAAGAAAGTACAGCGGAAACAAAAACTACTCACTAGAACAGAAACAAAAGAGGTACAAAAGACTGTGGTAAACTCTACTGGACCCTACTCGGCCCAGCGTCCTCTGCAGCCGCCGACCCTGGCTGCTCAACACCTGGTCCTGAAAAAGGTAACGAGTGTAACACGTCAGCAAAACGCTGAGTAGAGTGGCAAACTAACTAAAGGCAACAGTAGAGTGTACAGTAGCTGTTATGTTCTATTACTTCCTTTATTCACATCTTTCAATTTTTCTCACTATTTCATTTATTTCTCAGATCCTTTACTTGATCTCGAATGTCCTCGTGGGAACGATCTTGATTATAGTCTTTTCCAAAAGTAGAAGTAGCACGTGGTGCTCTCCTGGCTGGGAGAGTCCCCCGTGGTGATCCTACCCTCAGTCAACCACCCCAAGGTCACTGACAGACGTAACGGTGACTACGGCACGCGCGATAAACGCACAGGTAGCTAGCCCGCACTGGCACGCGGTCAGTCGTTTTCGTTAACGGGTGCGCCCAAAGCACAGCACGGAACCAGGGCAGAGCCCTCTCAGTAACAGGGGTCCAACCCCTCCACAGTAACCAAACCAGGGCCTTGCCCCTCCACAGTCCACGCACCCTCGCCTGACTACCCTGGTTTGCCCTAGTGGGCCTAACAAGTCGGTGAAGGAGGCTAACAGAACCCCGGGGCCCGTGGGGTAGCTAGTACTCTCCTAACACTAGTAGCTCTCCTCGGTACTACGTACACGAGGGCGAACAAGTCGGTACAGAGCGGCCAATCCTAACCCCGGGTCCCTGGGGTGGCTGGCCCCACTCTGCACTAAACAGGTACAGGTACTTCCCTTGGTACTGCGTACCCAAGAGACAGTACAAACTACATCTCAGTTCCATTCCTTTTTCTTTCCAGGAGTTCCACTCCTAATTCCCCGTAGGGTTCCAGCTCTTTATCTCAGAACATCATATGTTTCACTTTCCAGATTCACGTTCTCAAAATCCATGATCTCAATCATGTTTCATTATTCATAACAGGCAGCTGTTAATTCAATTTACAGGTAGCTTTATATTCCTTTCCATTTTTCAAAGAATGCAGTATTATACATTCCACTAGTTTTTCCATCCTAGGGTTCATGCCACATCCTAGGATCTAGCATACAACTAGTTTTCCAGCCCTAGGATTCATGCATCACCTAGGAATTATCATTCCATACATTTCTCATTCCTAGGATTCATGCAATGTCCTAGATTCTAGTTATGGTTCCATACTTTAACAGATTTTATTAATAAACTTAAGCCACTCTACCAGGTACAACGGGAGTAATGGGGGCGTGATCGGGAATCCCGCGTGCCTCCGCGACTCTCAAGACTGCAACTGAACGAGGTCCTATCACAAGGATCAAACACAAGGAGTGTCTCAAAACAGTGTATAGCTACTGTAGACGGGTAGAGGAATTAATTCTGAAACGAACACAACTCGAATCGCGGAAAACGGAGCCCAAACGGGCCCTAAACGGGTCGAAAAAGACGATACTGTGCAAAATCAGACGTCTGGAACTTCTTCCAGACGTCTTAAACAGTGGATCAGAGAATTACCTGTTCAGCGTGGTTTCCCAGACGTCCAGAAGTCTGCGGGGACGTCTGTCCTAGCTCCCAGACGTCCGATGGTCACCCCGGACGTCTGGAGGTCACTCCCGCCGTCTGGTACAACTTTCAGACGTCTGATTCGCAAAGGATGGCGAATCAACGAACCTGCGCACAGCCAACTGCCTCCCTCAGTACGGTCGGTCGACAGGAAGGAAGAAGAAAGCGGAATACTCACCTTTCAAACGTCTGTATGAGATACCTGACGTCGTCCTCGCCGTCTGCCTATAAACCCAGACGTTTGATTCTGGAAATTTTTCCAGAATCAGGGTGCTACTCGGCCTCTGCTCACGACGCCGCCCGCGTCGCACCTCGTGCGCCTGCTGCTCAAACTGCAGCAGGTCCCTCTCCGCGTCGTTCCGCGCCCCCTGCGCCCTATGCCGGCCGGCCAAGCCGCTCCGGCGAGCTCTCCCTCACGGCAGAGCTCCGCTCTCGCACGCCGCACCTCCTCCGCGCTCACTGCTGCCGCCCTCGTGCTCGCGCTCACGCTCCATTCACTGGCTGAAGGAGAAGAAGGAGGAGACGGGAGGGGAGGCATGCCCTTTTAAGGCCACGCGAGGAGGAGGGAGAGACGCGGCAGAGCGTCTGCAGCCGCAGAGAATATCGGATATTCGCGGGCCTGCGCGCTGAGGCGCGCAGACGAAGACTCGTGCCAGAATAACTGATTTCCAGACGTCTGGTCAGACGTCTGGCACACCTCCCAGACGTCTTAAAAGACGTCTGGGGCACGCGCTCGTTACACCAATCCATGGGTAATTTTTCAATTGCCAAATAGTTAACAATGTCTGCAAACCAAGGTAGTTTACAAATAGTCAAAAGAGTCTCATCAGTGAATGAATTAGAAAATTGAGTTGCTGATTCTACAAGGATTTGGAAAGATGATCTGTTACTACATTTTGGTCATCAAATTTGTCTTTAATTTCTAAATCAAATTGTTATAGTAGAATGATCCATTTGATTAATCTGGGTTTTGCATCCTTCTTAGACATCAAGTGCCTTAATGCAGAATGATTTGTGAAAATTGTGACATGAGATCCAAATAGATAGGGTTTAAACTTCTCTAGAGCAAATACTACTGCTAGTAACTCTTTTTCTGTGGTGGTATAATTCTTTTGAGCCTCATCAAGAGTTTTACTAGCGTAGTAAATCACGGAGGGTTTCTTATCAATCTTTTGTCCCAAGACCACACCAATAACAAAATCAGAATCATCGGTCATGATTTCGAATGGGTGATCCCAATTAGGAGGTTGTAGGATGGGTGATTGCGTAATGGCCTCCTTCAATAGATTAAAAGCCCTTAAGCAGCTTGAATCAAAATCAAAGGTTTGATCCTTCACCAGTAGATTACTTAAGGGCCTCGCCACCTTAGAAAAATCCTTAATGAATCAACGGTAAAATCCTACGTGTCCAAGAAATGATCTCACTTGTTTAACCGTCGAAGGTGGTGAGAGTTTTATGATAGTGTCCACCTTGGTTTTATCCACTTCAATTCCTCTTTCAGACACAACATGGCCAAGGACTATGCCTTCCCTAACCATGAAGTGGCTATTTTCCCAAGATAGGACAAGATTTACCTCTATACACTTTTGTAAAGTTTTCTCTAGATTGATCAGACAAGGTTCAAAGGAGTTCCCAAACACAGAGAAATCATCCATAAATATTTCCATAAAATCATCCACCATGTTTGAAAAGATTGCAAGCATGCACCTTTGAAAAGTTGCTGGTGCATTGCATAATCCAAAAGGCATCCTACGGAATGAGAATGTTCCTAGGGACATGTGAAGGTGGTTTTCTCTTGATCATCAAGGTGGATAGCTACTTGATTATAGCTGGAGTAGCCATCCAAGAAACATAAAAACTTTTGGCCCGCTAGTCTTTCAAGAATCTGATCAATGAAGGGAAGTGGAAAGTCATCTTTCTTAGTTGCATTGTTCAGCTTCTTGTAATCGATATAGACTCTCCAAGAGGAAGTCGTGTACGTTGGAATCAACTCCCCATTATCATTAGTAATCACAGTCAGCCCAGCTTCCTTAGGAACCACTTGTACAGGACTGATCCACGGGCTGTCAGAGATTGGGTAGATTATTCCTGCATCTAGCCACTTAATCATCTCCTTTTTCACAACCTCTCACATATTAGGATTTAATCATCTCTGCATTTTCTGGGAGGCTTTAGATCTGTCCTCAACATATATTCTGTGGGTGCAGTAAGTAGGACTGATTTCCTTCAGATCATCCAATGTCTTACCAATTGCCCTACCATTTCTTCCCAAAACTTGAATTAGTTGATTTTCCTGAGTTTGGATTAGATAAGAGCTAATGATCACTGGATAAGTCTGATCAGATCCTAAGAAAACATACTTTAGATAATCAATAAGAGGTTCTAGTTTAGGTTTGGGTCCTTAGGATAAAGGGTCCAAAGGCAGATCATAGTTATTCTCAAGAGGTCTTGGAATTAAGTCAGCGACTGGGTGACTAACCTCTTGATTGGTTTGGGGATCAAGGCCTGTAGGGTCGGATTGGGAAACTCCTAAATTCATATAGTACTCAACATTATGGTCTATATCCTCAAAATTTTCTATTATTCCACAATCCTCAAACTGTTTGATGGCCTTAAAGATATTAATCCTTGTCGTCTTCTCCCTAAATTTAATTTCCATACTGCTAAATTCACAATCAATATTAGCTTAGCAGTAGCTAAGAATGGTCTTCCCAAAATTATTAGGGTGTTCTTCAAATTTTTTGAAACCTCCATGTCAAGTACCAAGAAATCCACAAGAAAATAAAAATCGTGAACCTTGAGAATTATATCCTTAATAATTCCCCGTGGTGTGGTCATAGATCGATCAACCAGTTGTAGTGTGACCTCAGTAGGTTTTAACTCTCCAAAGTTAAATTTTTTATATAACATTGTGGGGATTAAATTGGAGACACCTAAATCTAAAAGAGCCCTATCTAAGACAGTACCTCCAATAACGCAAGATATTATAGGGGCTCCAGGATCTTTTTATTTTTGAGGTAGGTTTTTAAGGATAGCTGCACTAGCTTGTTCAATAACACTACCCTTTTAGATGATTTGTCCTAGTGTTTAGGTGTGCACATTTCCTTTAAAAATTTCCCACAGTCTGGGTGATGGGAACACCATCATGAGCCATAACTAGCTAAATTTAGTTATTATCAAGGAATAAATGCTCCTACACAACTGCAAGAGAACCATAATTCATTTCATAATCATTCTGAGAGAAAGATAAGAAAATAGGGTTAAAACTGTAATTTTACCATCATATCTTGAATGCATAACAACCACGGGTTTTCCCAGGGGGTAATTAAGGGTCAAATGGTCTTAAAAGTCCAACAAGTGGGTTAGAACAGGTAGAAAAGGGTTTTTGCGTGTTTTGAGAATTAAATGACTTCTGAAATCCTAAAAACAAACTTGCTTAATTAACTGAGGTTATGGTAAGGATAAAATTCACCTAAACCCTCTAAAATTCATAGAAAAATATTCTCTAGGGTTTGGTACCTTCAATTTGACCATCATAACCTGTCTTGACCTAAAATAGAGTCTCAGATAGACATTTGCCCTAATTTAGGTTTATCCATAAATTACCCATTCAAACTTGGTCAAAACCAAAATCCAACTTCACCATTGGATTTCTTAGGTCCAAATTAGGTTTGTACCAAAATTTGGGCCCAATCTGAGATTGTTTTGACCTAGTTTGCAATTTGGCTCTGTCTGATTCTTTTATATCACACATATGCCCTCAACTTTCAAAATCCTTACAAAAAGGCCCCCAACTTTGTTATCATTTTCACAAATAGGTCCGTGCCACCATGAATCCTATTCCTACAAACTTCGGCAACCTAAATTTGGCAAGTTCTCCTTGATTCCTTGACGAATCCCTCTCAGATTTGAAAGGGAAGTTCGTTAAGGAATTCCCTTCCTTTTGAGCCAATTCCCACACCCCAAAACCTTCCCAATCTCTCATGCGAATGCATGAGAGATTTGAGTATCCTAGAAAACTCCTATTTTGGCAAACATTCCTAGCTTAGAAGCTTGGCTTCCAAGCACAAATCGACCTCCTAAGCAATATATAAGCACCTCCAGATCATACTGAACTTCTCAAGCTTGATTTCAATCGAATCTACCCTAAATTCTTCCCTCCTAATCCGGCAGAAAGTCTCCTTGAGCTTCGACGACTCTCCCTGCCTCTCCTCATTGGTGGGTGAAAGCCTAAATTAGGAGAGGGCTTTTGACGAGGGTGGCATGGAGAAGCTTGTGGAGGTGGCAGTGAGGCGTTTGGTGAAGTGTAGCGGGCAGTAGGCTACGTCGGAGAGTCGCTGGAGGTAGGGAAGATGAAGATCGTGCGGGTGATAGTGTGGTTGTGAGTAATTTGTGAGTACGGGGGAAGAGAGTAGAGGGAGAGAGGAAGAGATAAAGGGACTTAGGGGGGAAGGAGGCGAACGGAGAGTGTGAGCATCGGCGAGATGGAGCCGAAGCTGAAGAAGATGAGGGAGTCCAGTGAGGTGGCGACGGCAATGAAGAGGTGGAGAGCAATCTCTCTTTGGACAAGAGATGCGGAGGAGGCAGAGGAAGGCAAAGGGTCATCCAATTTGATTGTTGGATGGCCAGACGAGGAGAGCGGAGAGGGTCATCGGAGTAAGGTGCGAAAGTGGCCGGAGAGGGAAGGAGGAGAGGTTTCTCTGGCCAAAACTTGCTAAGGAGCAAGGATTCTTGTCCCTGATCCTTTATAGGCCTAAAAAGAGGAGCTCCAAGCTTGGAAACAAGCTGGCGAAGCTCGAGAATTTCACGCACACCGAATACCCATATTTTCAATGCGTTCGCATAAGAGATTGGAAATGAATCAAGGTTTATGGCCGGGTTCATTTGGAAGAGAATTCTTCAAGGAATCTTTAATTCAAATTTGGAAGAGTTTGATTGAGAATCGAGCAAGAATCCTCGCTCGAATATCGACAAAGCTCCTGTGTTCACACTAATGGTGGTAGGGACCCATTTGTAACGAATGATGAGAAAGTTAGGGACCAATCTGCAAATAATTCAAAAGCTGAGGGGCTAATTGAGAGAGAAAGAGTCTAACTAGACTAAAATGCAAACTAGGTCAAGATGATCTCTGATTGGGCCCAAATTTTGGTAAAAATCTAATTTGGATCCAAGGAATCTGATGGTGAAGTAGGATTTTAGTTTTGATCACGTTTGATTGGGAAATTTGCATAGAAACCCAAATTAGCGTAACTTTCTGTCTAAGACTCTATTCTAGGTTAAAATAGGTTCAGATGGTTGAACCAAGGTTACCAAACCTTATGAAATATTTTTGTATGAATTTTAGAAGGTTTAGATGGATTTTATCCTAACCAAAACTTCAGTAATTTACGTGACTCTGAATTAGGTTTTTGGGTGTTGCATTAGTTCTCGAAATGCGTGAAACCCTATTTTTATCTACGTGGACCCATTTATTAGACTTTAATGCTCATTTGACCTTTATTTCCCCTAGCCAACCCCTTGGTTATCTTGTGTTCATGATATGTTGTTAAAATTACAGAATTCGGCCTTGTTTCTTGTTCTCTTCTCAAAACATAATAATGTGGAGATATAACCCCTAGATGAATATGTAGGAGCTTTTATCTTTTATTCCAGACTAAAATGGGCCAGTTAGGGCCTATGATGGTATTCCCATCATACCCCCATCCCTAGTTGCTGGACGCGACTCCCCTATAGTTTTTATTATTTCATCGTAGTATAGCATAAAGAAGTGGTTACCAGTTTAATACAATTTGTTACTCGGAAAAAGAGTTCCCGAGGTCGAACTCAGGGAGCAAGTTGTATTCTAGGAGTACAATGTTTCTTTGTTACAAAAATAAAAGAGAGAGAGGGAGAAATAAATCTTAGTCTTGTGGCTTCTCTTCTCTCTCTTAGCTCATCTTCTTCTTCTTTTCTTGGATCTTTTTCCTTGATCTTCTGCCTTCAGTCTTCTTATTTCTTCTCTTCCTCAGAGCTTTTCGTCTTCTTCTCTTCTTTCATCTCTGTCTTTCTTCAGCTTCTCTTTTCTTCTTTTTTCTTTCTGCCTCAGCTGCAGAGCTTTTCTTCTTGTGGTCCCCTGCCTTGATCAGCTGCACGGCTTCTTCCTTCTCCTTCTTTCTCTGCAGTCCTTCTTTTGCAGAGCGTCGTCTGATTTTCCAATCAGACAACTTAAATCACCGCTGCTACAGTGCTCCACCTTCTTCTTCCTTCGGTCTTCTCCATCTTGCTATCTGTTCTTCTTCTGCTTCTGCTTCTTCTCTGCACTGCACCCTGTTCTCTTCTTCTTCTCTGCCTCGGCCTGCACAGAGCAAAACCTACCCCTTTTCCTCTACCCGCACGTCTCTCTCTCTCTCAAGACTTCGCTCGTAGGATAGCTCTCTTAGAGCCGCCGGGTAATCCGGTTAGGCTTCGCACCCGAGACCAGGCGCACCGGCAGGTGGGTGATGCGCGAGGAGTGCTCAGGATAGGTTCGGGTCGGATCCGCCGGATCCGCGTGGTGAGCTCGTGGACCGGGCAGGTGAATGGGCGCGGGACCTCACCCCGGTGCGTTCGGAGGCGATAAGGTAATTTCACAAAAACAATTTAAAGGGGTGCGCAGCTTCAGGATCTTCCGAGGTGGGACTAAATGTCCCACCCCAATGCGGCGCCTGCAGCTGAGAAAGCTGCAGGCATTCGCGGCTGTTGCTAGGTCTTCTCTTCAGCTGAAGGCCTAGGCAGCTGCGTGGTCGCAATCCGCGCGTCCTGGAGCGCAGGCCTGGGCGGAAGCGCAGCTGCAGCTGCAGGTTGAAGCAGCTTCACCTGTTCGGCAATGGCGGCGAAGGACGGGTAACCTGTTCACTGAGATACGACCTCTCGGCCTAGTCAGAAGGTGCAGGGAGCTTCATCGGAGTGCAGCGAAGCTCGTGCGGGTGGTGGCGAGGCGTGGGACGACGTGTAGGGGCTGCCCTAGGTCGGACTGTGGCTGGGGGAATGGGTTTGTTCGGGGGAGTGATGTGGAGGTGAGGAGTGGCAGTGAAAGGGCAGAAATGGTTCAGTGGGATGAGGCGAAGGTTTTGGGTCGGTCGGCGAGTCGTGTGGAGTGGCGGAATGATGGGAGCGACTCGCCGGAGGTGGGTCGGAGGAGTGGAAGATGATGGTGGTCGGGTCGGTCGAGGGTTTGATTGAGCAAATTAAAATAGGGAAAAGAAAGAGGGGAGGAAGAGAAGTAACTGTTACCTACTTGTAGGGACGAAGGGGGAGGAGCAGGGCGGCAGTCGTGTCGACTGTCACCGGAGAAGAAGGTACCCAGTGGGGGCAGACAACGGCGACGACGGGGCTGAAGCAGCGCTCGCGGGTATTGCGCGACGCAGAGGAGAATCAGGAAGAAGTCTTTGCCATTGGTTTTGTGGCAGAGCGAAGAGGAAAGGAAAGGGAGCTCGCCGGAGCTCGCTGGGTGTCTGCCAGAGTGGGAAGAGAAGAAAGTTGTGGGTGGTTCTCCGTCAGAATCGAGCTCCTGAATGCGGCAGACGGTGGCGGCTTTTATAGAGGCGAAATCAAAGAGGAGGGCGGAGGGAGACGACATGCCTCCTTCGTCGGAGGATGGCCGGATCGTGACCCATACCTTCCGCGCGTTCGCAAGGAAGGTGTGGGCGATGGCAGAGATCGTGGAGGTGTCCCTGCGACAGCAGACGTCGCAGGGAACACCCCGTTGTCTTGGCAGGGGGTCGCCCTCACCCTGCGCGGCGCCATGCCTCGTCGGAGCATGGCGCTGCTCAGGGTTTTGCAGGGAGGACCCAAATGCAAAAAATGATGAAGAATTAGGGGCTAAAATGTGAGGGTTTCAAAAGTTGAGGGTCAAAATGTAATGGATGAGGACAAAAATGCAAAGTTGGTCAAGAAGGTCTCTTCTTAGGCTCAAGTTTTTATGCATGACTAAATGGGACATAAGGATTCTAATGGTGAATTTTATTTCTAGGTCAGACCTTGTTTGACTGACCAATTTACGTAAAAACCCAAATTAAATCATTAATTGGGCATGGTTCTCAATGTAGGTCAAAATGGGTTCCTAAGGCCAAATTGAAGGTTCTAAACCCTAGAGATTATTTTTATATGAATTTTAGAGGATTTAGTAGATTTTTGCTTTGCCTCAAACCTCGTAAATTGAAGTGGGTTTATTTTAGGGTTACAGATTATCATTTAATTCCTTGGAGTTGCTGTAGCCCTTATCAGATCAGATCATCCCACTTTCCTTCTTATTAGGTTAGTTTGACCTATGTTTGGACCCTGAGTTACCCTATTTGCAGATTGTGCTGGTAAAATTGCATTCTTACCCCATATGACTTATTTTCTTAGACTCAGAATTCTCTGAGTTAAGCCTTTCCTTGAGTTATGTAGGAGCTTTTATCCTCTGTATTAGGTCAAAATGAGCTAGTTATGGCTCATGATGAGGTTCTCATCACCTAGCTTTTGCTAGTCCCTTAGCAAAACATTCTATGGATCAAACTAGGTCTCTAGGTCGGATGTAACCGTCCGGGTGCCTTACTAAGCTGCATCTCTAGAACTCAGATCAGAATACCAACAATAAGCCTAGAGGTACTCATGTATCAGCCAAGATCCAAACCTGACCAGCTTCAGCCTGAATCTGTCATGAAGATTTCTAAAGCCCGCAAAAATTGTTAGAGTTCGTTGACCCCAGAGGTTAAAGCACCTGTCCATAGATGTAACATGTCCAAGTTTAGTTTGCTAGTGCATTTTTGTAAGAAAGAGATAGAGAAGGATTTTCATTTGGAGAGTTTTCTCTCTTTTCTTTTTATTTTTCCCTAAATCCAGCCTCGAATTGGCCCTAAATACGGTCTATATCGGATTCCTTGTCCCCATCATCAATCCTCGAAGGGTCCCTAGCAAGCGATGCTTTGGGATAGCATCGCCCATGGAAACCCCCAGAACCCTGGCTTTCGACACTTCGAGATAGTGCCACCCATAGCATTCTGTAGCTAAATTCAGGCCCTGGCAATCGACATTTCAAGATAATCCCTCCCATGGCACCTAAATCAGCACAAGTGTTATTACGCATCTTCGACGGAAATTTCCTACCTCTCCATGTCGAGAACTCATCCAATCAACTTGTGTTGTCGAGCCACTCTTAAGCTAGATCTTCGAGTTGGCTTTTTAGAATAGAACACTTTTGCCATGTTTTTCTTTGTTAAGTGCACTGATCCAGACTAAGTGTATGCTTTTTGGGTGCTTAGGTTACCAAGTCCTATAAACCAAAGGGCAGGCAACGGGGCCGAATAATCCCTAAACCTTATACCTACTACATCAGCCTCGCACTTTCCTTAACCTCTTGAGGATTAATCTAAATCTTCACAAATACTTGAGTGTTTAAAGCTTAGAATAGATCCAAGAGGCCTAAGGTCGGTATCCACCACTAATTTGCTAAGTTTTAGCCTTTCAGGTGTTAATTCATCATCCGATACAACCTAGAAGTTAGGTGAGTTCCATACTTAATTTTAAGGGGCTAATTCATTTTTTCTTTTTGTTTGCTCCTTTTTCTTCTTTCTTTTTTTCCTTCCCTTCTCTTGTTTCATTCAGCTCAAAATGACCTCTCCTTTCCTCTTTCCTCCTCGCTCTCTGTTTTTTTTTTATGAAACCCTTCCATGCATTGATTTCACAGTGTTTTGCACTTTAATACCCTCCCATGCCTAAGATTTACCATGTCCCCATAGTAAACTAGGTGGGTTCAAGTTCAATTCAGATCGTATATTAGAACAGGTGGGTGGTGAATCGATCGGAATGACTGTTGCGAACGATTTTTAACTTTGATACAAGTATCAAAGGTGGAGTTGACTGTTCTAATGAGCGAACCCTAAAGTGCAATATGAATTCAGCAAAAGGATATGTCATGAAGGTTTTGAGCTTTTCAAAAGATGACAGGTTGCCTCCCGTTAAGCGCTAAGTTTAACGCTATTACCTGGGTGAGATGAAGCTCAGGGAGAATGGAGATATCAAAAGATAGTGCAGCCAAATTTGTGTCAGTAAGTTCGACGAACGGTTTGAGTCTCTGATCATTCTCAACAAAAGGTTCAGAATCAAGGCTGAGTTCACTGATTTGGACAGCTCCATTTTCGAATACTTATCTCACTAGAAATGGTACAATCCATATAGAACTGAGTTTGCATGGGAAGAGCCTGAGTTTGGCATCAAAGAGTAATACCTTCTGACCAAGCTGGAAGGTTTTTCTTGAAATGTGCCTATCATGGAAGGCTTTCACCCACTCTTTGTAGATTCATGAGTTCTCGTACGCGTCATTGTGTAACTCGATCTCGCTCAATTGCAATTGGCGATTGATTCTAGCCTTCACAAGATCTAGATTGCACTTCTGTACTGGCCAATAGGCTTTATGCTCCATTTCTACGGGGAGGTGACATGCTTTCCAATACACGAGTCTAAAGGGAGACATGCCTAGCTGGGTCTTATGGCAGTCCTATAGGCCCATAAGGCTTCCGGAAGGTGGGTAGACCAATCCTTCCTGTCAGGTCGAATAGTGACCTGAAGGATCTTCTTGATCTCTCGATTTGACAGTTTCGCCAACCCGTTAGTCTAGGGGTGATAAGGAGTCGAGATACGATGCGACACCCCATACTTTTTCATCAAGGAGTGGAAGTGCACATTGGCGAAATGAGACTCGCCATCGCTGATGATGGATTTTGGAACCCCAAATTTGGAAAAGATGTTCTCTTGAATGAACCAAAGAACAACTTTATGGTCACTTGTTCTGGTGGGGATGGCTTCAATCCATTTAAAGACGTAATCAACAACGAGTAAGATATATTTGAAGCCATTAGATCCTGGAAAAGGTCCCATAAAATTAATTCCCCAGATGTCAAAGATCTCGCACACAATGATCAGATTCAAGGGCATCATATCACGTGGGCCCATGTTGCTTAAGGTCTAACAACGAGCGCATGCCCTACAATAAGTTTGTGCATCTTTGAACATTGTGGGCCAGAAGAACCCACACTGGAGGATCTTTGCTATGATTTTCTGACTAGAGAAATGGCAACCGCAAGCCTGGTCATGATAGAATGAGATGATGTTATTGACCTCGTTGTCAGGAATGCATCTTCGGACTACCTAATCATTGCCAATATGGAAGAGATACGCTTATTCCCAAATGTAGTACTTGGCATCGAAAATCAACTTGTCCTGCTTGGAAATCACCCAATCTGGTAGGACTTTCCTCATGACCAAGTAGCTTACCATGTCAGCAAACCAGGGAAGTCCGTTAATGGCCAACAGATGTTCATTCGAAAAATGCCCGATTATAGGTCTGGATGGTTCAATGACCGAAGAAGAAAGGTGAGACAAATGGTCAGCTACCACATTTTACTTTCTCATCTTGTTGCGAATTTCAAGATTGAATTCTTGCAACAGCAAGATCCATCGAATTAATCTAAGTTTCACATCCTTCTTCGTAAGTGCCTCACTGTGGTGTGATCCGAATATATAATGACATGGGAGCCCAAAAGGTATGATCTAAATTTTTCCAGGTCAAATATGACAGCTAGCAGCTCTTTCTCTGTAATTGTGTAATTACATTGAGCCTCATCTAATGTCTTGCTGGCGTAGTATATGACCATGGGTTTCCCATCTATTTTCTACCCTAACACCGCTCCCACTGCATAGTTAGACACATCACACATGATGTCAAAGGGTTGAGACCAATCAGGGGATTGCAAGATTGGTGCTTGGGTGACTCAATCATGCAGGATCTCAAATGCGTGAATGCACTCACTTGTCATCTTGAAAGGCATGTCTTTTGAGAGGAGGTTCGCCAAAGGGTGCTCGATCTTGGAAAAATCAGATATAAATCATCGATAAAAACCCACGTGCCCCAAGAACGATCTGATATCTTGGACCGAGTTAGGCACACGAAGTTTGGAAATCAAATTCACCTTGGCTTGATTGACTTGAATACCTCTCTCAGAAATAAGATGTCCCAGGATGATGCCTTCTAGAACCATAAAGTGGCTCTTTTCCTAGGAGAGCACTAGGTTCACATCAATGCATCTTTTGAGAATTTGAACCAGATGCAAGAGGCACTCATCAAAAGATTCACCAAATACTGAGAAGTCGTCCATGAATACTTCAAGGTATTTACCCACCATGTTAGAGAAAATGGCTAGTATGCACCGCTGAAAGGTGGAGGGTGCATTGCATAGCCCAAAAGGCATCCTACGGAATGCATACGTACCGTAGGGGCAGGAAAGGTGGTCTTTTCCTGATCCTCTAGATGAATTGCCACCTGATTATACCTGAAGTAACCATCCAAGAAACAGAAGAATAGATTTCCCGCCAATTTCTCAAGAATCTGATCAATAAATGGCAGTAGGAAATGATCTTTCTTTGTGGAGGCATTCAGTCTTCGATAATCAATGCAGACTCCACGAATTCGTGATGCGGGTCGGGATGGTCTCTCCAGATCCAGTCATGATAATGGTGAGCCTTGCCTTCTTAAGCACAACCTAGATCAGGCTTACCCAGCGGCTGTCGGAGATCGGGTAGATGATCCTAGCATCTAACTAATTGATGATCTCCTTTCTCACGACCTCTTGAAGATTAGGATTGAGTCTTCTCTTTATCTCTTGGGATGGTCGTGATCCCTCTTTCGTGTAGATATGGTTTGTACAATAGGAGGGACTGATACCAATCAAATCATCGAGAGTCCATCCAATGGCTCTCTGATGCTGTTGGAGAACAGAAATCAGCTTTGTTTCCTGATTAGATGTGAGTCGGGAATTGATGATCATAGGAAATGTATGATTAGAACCCAAGAAAACATATTTCAGATGATCGAGAAGAGGTTTCAACTCCATAACTGGGTTATTAGCAGTAGAAGGAGGTTCGGGATGGGCCTCAGAAGATAAGGTGGGAGTTGTAGGTGAATCTAGATCAGTTCCAAGCTCCTATATTTGTGGGGCATGATCTGCTTGGGATTAAGGATCAAGGGTAATTAGGTTTTATTTTAGAAGTAGGTCCTCAATCACAAAATCGATGTCACAAACTTGCTCAATTGCTCCGGAGTTAATTCCTTTCTGGGCCTTGAATATATCAATCTTCAATGTTTTGTTCCCAAATTTTAATTTGATCTGGCCCTCTTCGTAGTTTATATTTGCCCTAGTTGTGGCTAGGAATGGTGAAAGAGCGATCTTCATTTTCATTGAAAACTTTAACATAAAATGTTGCGTCGTTGTAGTATGTCGTGTGGTAGAAAATCACTTTTCAAAAATATTTAATAATTCAAAACTAACCACGAAAAGTTAGGTCATCTCCACAGGGAGGAATTAGCCTATTATACTCGCAAATGCTTCCATGCTAGATCTTGTTTCAAGAAGTCTAATTAGAAAAGTTATTCTTTTTGCATTTAATCGAAAGTACTTTTCTTATAGAAGAGATAGTTAATGGATATGTCATGTAGTTGTCACCCAGTGAAGTACATAGCAAATAGTACCTCAAGCTCCTAAAGATTAATCCTTCAAAGTTTAAATGTAAATAATACCATGCATCATAGAGAGCACTTGACAACAACAAGAAGAGATGCATGGGAAAATGAAAGAAAGAGGAGGGCATGAGAGCAAGTTCCCCTCAATATTTCCTTTAAAATATAAAAGCAACTCTTCCACAATGGCAGTGAATGAAAATTTTAATTCCCCTTGCACTGTTGCAAAACAGGGGAGATGGAAGGAGGGCTCGCACGAGTTGAGGAGAGGTCCGTCGACTGCGAGCTTTGACGAAGGAGATCAGCAGGTGGAGGGGATCTCACGGGTAATGATGGCACGGAGGATGGCCACCGGACATGGCCATTGGAGCGGTGGGGTGCTAGGCGACTTTGGATACTCGACACGAAGGTGAATCTGCAGGAGGCATCTACGAGGGCGTCGGTGCAGATGAGGGGGACCAGGGTGTTGCGCCGATGGATGAACGATGGCTAGAGGTGGTGTGGGATGAGCGGTGGTGGTGGTGGGACGTTGGGTTTCTTCAGAGGTTGCAGGTGGTGGTGAAGAAGAAGAAGAATCTTAGGCGTGGATGAGGGCGTGGGATGTGGGTTTTGAGTGCAAGGGCATTGTGGTGGTCTTTGGCAGATGGGTTCCTTGGCTGGGGGAGGAAGCAATGGAAGAGATGGAGGAAGAGGAGAAGATGGTTGAGTGGGGAGCGGTGGGTAGTGGTGGTGTTCTCTGTTTGTGCGTGGGTTAGGGAGAGAAGAGGGAGGTGATGGGTTGTGGTGATCTTTGGTTGATGGGGAAGGATGTTGGGAGAATGGCTGGTGGTAGTGGTGCTCTCTGTCACTGAGCACCACCGCATCAAGGAGAGCGGAGGAGAGGTGAGGCAAACGTCGGTCCATGGTGCAAGCGACATCCACAGTGTCCACCTTCTCCACTGTGCCAGGGGGAAGATGGATGAAGCCCCTCGAAGGGGAAGAGATGATGAACTCCCCATAGGGGAGAGGAGATAAACTACCACTGCATGTTTCTCAGTTGCAATTTTCCTCTCTCATTCTGTTTCCTCCGAGATCTCCACCCTTCTCCAACAGCAGTAGTGAGGTGGTGGCTTTGGAGGCGGTGCTGCGGTGGAGAGGAATTTTTGGAGGCGGTGATGCGGTGCGTTTGAAACCTGTCGGCTGTATCAGATGTCTAAAATAATCTCTAGACATCTTAAAAATTAAATTTGGCTATATATAATTATTTATAATATCACATAAATTTTACAAATATAAATTATAAATTATGCATTTATTTTATAATCAAATGCAAATATTAATATACTCTAAAATGTAGGACTAACCAACTTAGGCTAAAATTAAACCAATAAATTAGACTCGTCAAATTGTCTTCCTAAAATAACTGGTGTATTCTTCAGAATCTCAGGCCTATCCATATCTAATATAATAAAGTCCACTGGGAAATAGAAATGATGAATTTGAACCAGAACATCCTCGAGAATTTCTTTAGGTGACTTGATCGATCGATCTGCTAACTATAAAGTCACTTCTATTGGTTTGAGCTCAGTTTCCTCGAAATGGTCTAATAGGGATGTAGGTATCAAGTTTATGGAGGCTCCTAAATCCAATAATGGTCGATCAAACTCTAGATCACCAATTTTGCAGGAGATCAAAGGGGTGCCAGGATCTTTTGCTTTTTGCGGGAGCTTGCTCAAAATGATCGAGCTAACTTGCTCAGACAATACAATTGGACTCCAGTCTTTGGTTCACGGCTTATGCTTAGTTGTACACAAATCCTTCAGAAATCTTGCGTATGCCGATATGTGGCGGATCATATCCATCAAGGGGATGTTTATTTGGGCTTACTCAAAGAGCTTAGCCAGATCTTCCTCAAGCGCCATGGGTTTGGGTTTTCTCTTTCCTTTGGACAAAGCCTTAGGAAATGGAACCTCTGTAGGTTCCTCTAAGATTGGTTCAGGTTCTGGATCTGGGATAGGGGTATCCTGGATAACCAACATAGGGTTAGGCTCTGAACTACCAAGCTGAGAGTGGCTCGGATAAGGTGGATCCTGAGTTGTCTTGCCACTACAGGTGGTAACATAATTTAATCCTACCTAGTTTTGGTTTGGAGTTGGTAGAAGTGGTGTTGCTACTGATATCTCGAGTATGATGTTGAAGCCTCCATCCTGTTAGGTGATGGTGTAGAAGGGGCCTGATAGACATAATGTGCTTGGCCTTGATTCTAGTTCATAACACACCTCTGGTTCATCACGCTATTCAGATTTGGTAGAGGTTGTGAAGGAAGTGCAGCAGGCTGGCGAGAATTCGCCATCTCTGTGAGCTAATTACGAACCTCTGTGATCTCGTCCTTGTGTTGTTTCAACATAGCCACATTCATCTTTTGAATGTCAGCCAGGGTTTGAAGGATTAGAGACATTTGATCTTCCCGTGTCGGCTCGGTTTGGTAATTCAGATTAGACCTAGGCTGAGCAAGCTGATATGGGCATGGAGCTTATGGTCGGGGCTAGAATTGAGATCACGGATTTTGATTGTTCCCTGACCACACAAAGTTAGGATGATTACGCCATCCAAGGTTATAAGTGTTTCAGAATGGATCATTCTAGATGGCGTTGAGGTTCTTGTAGGTTAGAGGAACCCTAGAGAAGTCAGAATACGAGGGTTTATAGTTCCCCTAACTAAAGCAGGAAGTTCCAGAGTGTCCTTCGAAGCAGGATCAGACGGGGGTGGATATGGGTCCATCCCCTTGGAAGAGTGATGATAGATGTTATGCACAACCTCCCTACTAGAGGGCGGTTGCGCAAATGGGTTTTGTTGTGCTGAGGTGGCTCTCTGCAAGTGCCAAGTCAAGTCGTCCACTTTCTTTTTAATAATCGAGACCTTGTCCAAGCGATTGGCCACTAGTTCTAGATCAATGGGTGTGGATAGGCCTTGGGTTTCATGTGACCCCCAGGTGCTTGTCAATGCACAAGAGGTCGTCCGGTCGAACATGCCCATGGATTCATTATTGATGGAGTTCTCGCACATAATCTCCAAGATCTCCTACACAGTATCCTCATGTTGACCCATGATGTTTCCACCACAGGTCACATTGATGAATAATATGATATCTTCATGGAGTCCCTGGTAAAAAGACTGGACTTGTTCCCATTTAGGAACTCTGTGATGGGGGCATTTCCACATGAGATCAAGAAATCGATCCCATGCCTCATGAAGTAGTTCTCTCGCATTCTGAGTAAAGTGTGTGATCTGGTGCCTCAAAGCATTTGTCCAACCAACGGGAAAAAACTTCTTCAGAAATTTGAATTGAAGTTCAGTCCATGTGTTGATCGGATGAGTTAGGGTTTGGTACCAGTGAGTACCCTTGTCCATGAAGGAGAAAGAAAACATCTTCATAAGCAGGATGTCTCAATCTTGAGCAGTTGTCCCAAAGGTCTGGGCCAAATTCTTGAGTTGTTTGATATGCTGGAAGGGATCCTTGGAGTTCAGCCCATGAAATTTAGGGATAGTATGAATCATGTTGGGCTTGAGTTCAATATCAGGTCCTCGAACCGGGATTTGAACTCCAGGTTTGATTGCTACCGCAGCAGGATTGTAATGATCTCGCATCATAGGATGCTGTAGTGGATTCATGATTGCATGGAATAGATCATTGAAATGTTGAAGCTGATTCTGGAGATTATTTTCTTCTTCTACTTGGTGTTCCATGGCTATGGATGAAGGAGATCTAGGCTTAGATGAATCAAAAGAGATATCAATCTGGTCAGGAGGTAGCACAAACAAGTGAGTTGAGGCTTGACCTCGACGAGAGTGAACAGCTAATGGAGGCCTTAAGGGTGGTCTTAAGGACCTCCTCCCGAACATGCACTAGGGAACCAGATGAGGGATATAATATGTGATAGACCCAATCGAGGCACCCAAAAATCTTTGGATGATTAAGAAGGTTCAAGGCGGATGATACCTCTTGATTAGAAAGTCATCCACCCAAGAAATATTTGGGTAGCTAGGAAGGGAGAGTCCTGCAAAGACCCCTACACGGTAGAGCGTCCCCACGGGTTATAGGGTTTTCCCTACCTGACCTTCCTTGTCACCACGGATCCAAGTAGATCGGAATGAATAACTTGACTTCTTAAGTCTACCAAATTTTAATCTTGAATTAAGGTGCTTAGAATTTTGCTTGAACTTTAGACTTGACTTGTTCTTGGTGACCTAATTTGAAGGTTAGTTGACCCACCAGGTGGGTCAACTACACCTAACCTGCCCTATGGTTGAGGATGAGTTGGGTAATGAGCCCAAAATCACCCTATGTGATTTGCAAATAGGTTACTAAGTCCCAAGTTTTAGGATTCAAGTGGATGATTAGAGCTTAATTTTAGGGTTCTCCTGATTAGGTCAATTCAAGCAAGGGTTTACGTGACACACAATGAGGGAAAATCAATTCTCTGTATTTCAGGCAAGTATGTTTTATCAACCCAAAGATGGAAACCCTAATTTGGCTCTTTTGGTCCAATCAGTTCTTTCCAAATGTGGTACCTAGGGCTCAATCAAGAAGGTGAATAGCCCTAGGTACCATAAGTCCCTATTAGGCGCAGAAATCTGGAAGGGGATCTCTAGAATGAATTAAATCAGGCAAATCAAGTGATTAAGTCTAATAATAAATGCGAGTTGATCCTAATTAATCTCTTTTTAATTCTTTTCCAGAAATAGGGGCTTTAAGAATAAGGAAGTGAGATTACTTGCCCCTGAAGTGGTTGTCATGTGGATGATCTTCTCAAATGTACCTTGCACAACCACAACCAAACAGATAAAGCAAGTTAGTATCAGATCAAAAATTGTAATCAATGAAATCAAATTTAGCGTTGCTCCCTGGCGATGGTGCTAAAATGTTAACAAGCTATCGAGGAGTTTTAAGTCGCTTCGTTGTAGTAAAGACTCAATCGCTCGAAAGCATTTAAATTTATATGCTCAGAATGAACAGAGTCCGAGGTCGAACACAAGGAGCAAGTAATAGCAATTTAATCTCACCAATCGCAAGAAATATAAGCAATTATAATAAAAGCTTTATTTAGAACTACTTAAAAATGATATAGATATGAAATCCAGTAGCGAAGTGCAAAAGGAATGGGTTAAAATGGTGATTTCAATAACCAATTAACCCTTTGAAGTTAAGCTCAAGTATCTCAAATAAATGAACAGTAAATCCAATCAAATATTCCATGTTAACCAGATGAATATCCCAACAGAACTAAGGCACCAAAGGATATCAGATGAAGGCACAAGGCATCAGACGCCGTAAGTGCTTAAGGCTCAACTTCAACAGAAGAGGCAAAGGCCTCCTCTTTCCTTCCTTCATGCCTCAACAGAGAGGCAACCATAGCACCATAGCACAGAGGCAAAGACCTCAGGATCAACTAAGTCTAGAGAAAGCAGAAGGGTAAAACCCCCCCTCTCTCTTTTGTTCTCTTTCTCTCCAAGATCCAGGTTTAGTCGGGTAATCGGACAGGTAACCGGGTGTGAACAGAACCAAGCTTACGGCCGTGGGTCGCAAGCGAGGAGTGCAGAGGCGGGTTAAGCAAATGTAAGGTGGTTGGTGACCCAGCCTCGGTGTCGGGGCAAGGGGTCGGGGGGAGGAAATCAATTTATGTCATGCGAGCAGCTTTAGTCTCCACGAGTTAAGACTATCTTGTCCCACAGTCTTTGTTGCAATGCAACAATAGGATGGAGGCTTTGATTGAGGCAGCAGGTGTGGACGCAGGCATTGATTGGGAATCTGGAGATGCACCTAGGAGTAAGTGATGAGTTGCGACTCATCATAGCAAAATCGCCTAAGTTAAGCTAGAAACTAGGTTAAACACTATAAAATTAACACATAAAAAGGGTTAAATGTAGGAAATAGAGAAAAAGACCTAAAACATCAATTTTGTGCTAAAAATGCATAATTAGGTCAATTATTGAGATAATATATTAATAAATGTGAAATGGTGACCCAATTGCAAATTGAACACACAAATGAGCTCAAAATTTCAAATCAAAAGTAAAATTAACTTCTAATATGTTCAATTGAGCTTCAATAAAAACTTGGGTGCATTTAGACATCATTAGGGCCTTGAAATTAGAGTTTCACATTTAGGTCCATCACATATCACATTTCATTTATTGAAAAACCTCCAAGGACTCCTTTGTAAGGCCAGAAGGACTGCCCTAAATTGATTCTTGACCACTTATGGGCTGCTGTGATATTTTTCTACTCGTTCGTTGAGGGGTCGCTTATGCAAAAACACCAAAACAAAACCCACCACCTGCTGCAGCTCGCGATCACTGTTCACTACAAGAACATTGGCCATCGTAGCCATCAATTCTCTAGGCCTCTCGATCTGTGGCTCTACTTCAATCGAACCTTTGCATGACTTGCCACGTGCAATCACCACCTCACCCAGATCCCATCCTACGACCACATTTTGACTTGAATTTACACGTGCTTCTCTCCTTTAATCCTCACCGCCCATGACCTATTTGTCTAATTCCACCGCGTGGTGAGGAGTTTCACTCTCGATCCTCTACTTAAGCTCCTCCACTGCCTTGCACGCAAGGGATCAACCTTCTCTCCTACTTCCTTGAGGCTGATCCCTTCGTCCTCTCCAGCTCCCCTTATCCTTTCACTCGCCACATCAGTGACAATGGTGTGCTTTTTCACCACTATTTCCTCCTCGCTGCTAGGGATGACGTATGCCTAAGGATGACCCTGAAGCTTCTCTTGTGGGCTTTTCCTTCGCTGGAGATCTCCCCTCATTCTTCCTCCTTAGCCGCTGGCTTTGGATCCAAAGGTCCCATTCATCTGATTAGATTAGGATTTCCTGCTTTGTTAGAGTAGTTTAGATTAGTAATTAGTATACAGTAGCTTAGTTAGGAGTAGATCAGTTAGTGAATCCACTGGTTTGATCGTTAGCTTAGGAGAGATTAGGGTAGAATTCACACATACACCTCCTCTGATCACTTTAGATCAGAGGAGAAGATTTCATCTCACTCGTAGATCACTGATCTCCCTCTTCACATTTCCACTTTGCATTCTAATTTACCTTGATTTTTAATTCGCAATCCACCCACTCATTAGAATCAAATTCTCATCCCATTGCTTTCGAGCTTTGAGATGAAGATTTGCGCTAAAAAACCATCTAGGGGTCTCCCATCCATTTCAGATTTTCGACGAAGACCCCTGATCTGATTTGAAAAGAATTGATTCACTTGATCTGATTTCAATTTGGTTTTCAATGCAAGATCGCGAGAGTTTGATCAAATTGGGCTTTAAAGGATTTTTGGTCAAGTGGATTGATACATTTTTGTTTAATTCAGACCTTGGCTATGAGTTTGAGATGTTCTAATGATAAACTCTTCCTCAAATGAGCTAGGTCTAAGTTGGGTTTGAATGGGGACTTTGATTGCTTTTCAATGTGTGGGAGAGCCATGGAGAATCAACTTTGTTGATTTGAGGCTATACCTAGTATTTTTTGTGTAGATTTGAGTTTTTGAAAATTTAATTTCTCACCTAAGGGATTCTCAATATCCCTTATGGTTTTAAAATTTGGGATTCAAGTTTGTTGGCTTTAATGGACTGATTTGAACTCTTCCCTCATGCTGTCTATAGCATAAGGAAGAGGTCAAATCAGTGTTTTCTCTTTGATTTCACATGGGGATCAAGGTTTAAAGGTTTTTGGTGAAGATTCAATGTTTCCAACTGATTTTCAGGTGAATTCAATGTCTTATCATGTTACGACCCGGTTCCCGGATCGCTACAGGACCTGAAATTGGCTCGCCTCGACTAATTCCAAAATCTAGTCATCCAACAAGAAATAACCAAAAGCAGGAAAATAAACCACATTCACACATGCAATATAACTAAGCAGAAGAAAAGTATGAAGCAGTAAAGAAAGTAGAACAATTGCCTCAAAACATAGTACGCGCCACCACAACAACAACAGAAAGCGTAAAGGAATAGGAAGTAACAGGAATAGTAAAGCATGTGTCCATTACTCGCTACAACAGTAGAAAACGAAAGAGCTGAAAAACGACTACAGCTGGGCCCAGCATCCTCTGTAGCTGGAAACTCGGGCTGCTGAACTCTTGGTCCTGAGCAGTGTTATAAGAAAATAGAGTCAGCGAACGCTGAGTAGAGTGGTGTTTACATTATTTAAGTGCAAGTACAGTAAAACAATAACAGGTTTATATCTCATTTCTTTTTATCTCATTTATGTGTTTCTGGTTCATTTATTTCTCAAGTATCCAAGTATTTCTTGATCTTGCATGTTCCTCATGGGAACGATCTTGATTGTAGTCTGGTCGGGAGAGTCCCCCGTGCTAGTCCTACACCCAGTCAACCACCCCGAGGTCACTGTCGAGATGTAGCGGTGACTACGACACTCATGATAAGCACACGGGTAGCCACCCCGCACTGACACGCGGTCAGTCGTTTCCGCTTGCGGGTACGCCCAAGTACAACACGAAACAGTATATGGCTTGCCCTCTCAGAATAGGGGTCTCGCCCCTCAGAACCAAATAGGGGTCTCACCCCTCCATAGTCCACGTACCCTCGTCCGACTACCTCGGTTTGCCAAGAGGGCCTAACAAAGTTGGTGTAGGGTGGTGATGAGAGCCTCATCATGAGCCATAACTAGCTCATTTTGACCCAATAAAGAAGATAAAAGCTCCTACATAACCTAGAAGAAGGCCTAACTGAAGGAACAAGTGCTCTGAGAAGAAAACATGAAATAAAGGTTAAAACTGCAATTTTACCATTGCAGTACATAAACGGGATTTCTCAGAGGCAAAACATAGGTCAAATGGTCTAAATGAGATAAAAAGTGGGTCGAGTCAATCAGAAATGGGTTCATGTGCAATCTAAGAACTAAATGACACTTGGTAACCCTAAAACAGACCCATTTAAATTAACAAGGTTCCGGTCAGAACAAAAAGCAAGTAAACCATCTAAAAATCATGGAAAAACATCCTCTAGGGTTTGGAACACTTAATTTGGCCTTTGGAACCTAGTTTAACCTAGATTAGGGTCCTAGCTCTTCAATTAACCTAATTTGGGTTTTTACGCAAAATGTCCAGTCAAACGAGGTCAAACCTAAAATCCAACTTCACCATTGGATTCCTTAGGTCCAAATTAGGTTTGTACCAAAATTTGGACCTAAGGAGAGGTCATCTTGACCTACTTTGCAATTTAGTACACCCAAATCACAAATTGGTCCCTATCTTTTGAATACCGTTGCAGAGAACCCCCTAGGTTCTTCGCCTCCTTTGCAAACCGGTCCTGCCGCCATTGCTAGGGTAGAACCGAGCTCCGGCGAGGTTCGGAGAGGGATTGCTCTCTAATCCCTCAGAGATTCCCTCCCAGAAATGGAAGGAGGATTCTCTGAGGAATTCCCTTCCTTATAAAGTCAATTACAATCGCTGGTGTGAACTCAATCTCTCGTGCGAACGCACGAGAGATTTGGGTATCCTAACTCCTTTCCATCTCCGGCGACCAACCTCAGGCAATTACATGCCCTTCACGCCCTGCACACCCAGTCCAGCGCCTATATAAGAACCCACAACTCCGGCCGAAGAGGCTGAGCTTGATTTGGCCGAGTTTCCCCCTTCAATTCCTCTCCTCCTGCCCGGCCAAATGTCCCAGCTAGCTCCGGCGAGCCCCCCTCCCCTCCCTCTTCTCTCTGCCACAAAACTAGTGGCAGAGTTAGCTTCCTGACCTCCCTCCGCGTCGCGCAGTACCAGCGCACGCCGCCTCAGCCCCGTCGTCGCCGCCGTTCTCCCCCACTGGGCGTCATCTTCTCCGGCGACAGTAGGTACTGCTGTCCGCCTTCTGTCCCCTTTCATCCTTACAATTAGGTTAGAACTCCTCTCCATCCTATCCTCTCTCTTTTCCCCCTGTTATCTCATCAGATTACCCCTCGACTGACGCTGACCACCCTCATCTTCCACATCACCGACCGACCTCCGGCGAGCCGCCCACACCACTCCGCCACTCCACACGGCTCGCCAACCACCTCGTGAGCTCCGCCTCACCACCAGGAACTCGCTCCACCCCACAACTGCCACTCCAGACCTCCATAACCACCCCCCCGAACAACCCACCATCACCGGCCACAGGTTGACCTAGGCGCGCACGCCTAGGCTGACCGGCAACCTGCAGCATCACCCACCGCCTTCCCCGTGCTACGGCGAAGGTTTCCAGCTATTCTGATTGGGCCAATAGGCCGTTCTGTGGAATCTCAGGTGAACGCCCCGGCCGCCATTAACAGCCGAAGCAGCAGGAAGCTTGGAGCAGCAGCAGGCGTCAGGCTTCCCAGGCGGTAGGTGTAGCAGACTCTCGCAAGTATCGCGAGGTGACTGAGTTCAGCGAGGAGCACCAGCAGGGCCTTCAGCGTGGGCAATTGAACACGAGAGTCTGCGGGCGCGCGTAAAGGAAGGGCGGAACGTTTAGTCCCACATCGTGGAATCTCAAGGCACAGGTATGGTATAAAGAGTTTTTGTGATATAGGTTTACTGCCTCGAAAGCACAGGGGTGAGGTCCCTCACTGACCCCACACCCGCCTCGTCCGCGACCTCACCACGCGGATTTGGCGGATCCGACCCGACCTAAGCCTACGCACTCCTCGCGCATCACACCACCTCCCGGTGCGCCTGGTCCCGGGTACGATCCGACCCGATTAATGCCTGTGGCTCTGGGAGAGCAGCTCTGAGTGAATTGCTTGAGAGAGAGAGACGCGTGGGTAGAGGGAGAAGGGTTAGGTTTTGCTCCTGCGTAGGCAGGCTGAACGCAGGAGAAGGACTTGGCCGCTACAGAAGAAGAAGAAGGAAAGGCAAGGCGAAGAAGAGAAGAAAGAAGGAGCAAGACAGGGAAGAAGAAAGAAAGAAGCCTTCGCACGAGAAGCAGGAAAAACAGAGAAGAGAGAAGCAAGGCAAGACCACAGAAGAGGAGAGTAAGAAGCAAAGAAGAAGGAAAAACTGGAAGGAAAGAGAGACTTCGCCAAGGCATAGAAAGAAGAAGAAAATCAAGAAGGGAAAATACTTTTAAGACATCTGATCACAAGATCAGACGTCCAATTTCATATTTTTGTCCTAATTATTTTTAATTGCATACATTCACACTTGAATTGATATTTTGAGTAAATTAGAGTGTTCAATTACATTTTGACTAGTAGTAAATTCCATTTGCTCCCTGTGTTCGACCTCGGATACTCCGATCTTCGAGTAATAAAAATCTTTATTTGTTTTGAACGCTTTAGCGGCTATACTACAACGTGATATTATCTTTTAACAAATCGCACAAAAGCGCGACGAACATTTTGGCGCCGTTGCCGGGGAGCAATGCGCAATTTACCACTAGTCTCTACATTCTTTTTATCATATTGAACACTAACTTGCCCTACTTTTCTTTGATGTGATCTTGCAGGTACTTCATGAGAAAATCTATCCCGCAAGTCAACCACTCCAGGGCAGGTAATTTCTTTTCTTCCTTGATCATCCCCTAATCTTTGAAAGACAAAAGGAAGAAAATCAATTTAGGAATCAATTGCCTTCTTTATATAGTAATCACCATCTCTAAGGCAAAACATTTCCTGATTTTGAGAAAATTTCTGCAAATATTCTTGAAGTTGGCGTGATTTTTTTTCCCATCCCACAAATTCTTGTGCCTAATTGAAATAACGCTTAATCTCGGCGGACCACACACTTCTTGTTTATAAGTCCAAAGAGAACTTTTGAAAAAGAAAAAGAGGATTGGAAATAGAATCAAATTAGGGTTTCCACATTAGGGTCTTGAAGTGTTAGTCACACATGCCTGTATAAAAGGAAATAAACCCTCCCGCATCAGTGTGCTACCCAAGCCCTTGATTGAAGAAAGTTAAATAAGACAAACCCTAAAATTGAGCTCTAAAATCACTTGAATCTTAAAATTTTCTTTTGACCTAATAACCTGGGAGTCAAATCAGGGTGATCTCTAGGCTCCGAGCTTAGAATCATTCTGCCATCTATAGGACAGGTCAGGTGAAGTTGACCCCTTGGGTCAACCAACCTCTAAATTAGGTCACAATACCCAAAACATCTAAAGTTCAAGTGAGAACCCTAAAAGCACCTTTGAAATAAAAAGTGATAGACTTAAGAGGTCAAGGTCCCCATTCTGGTTTACCTGGAATTTCAGTGACAAGAGAGGTCGGGTGGGGGAAACCCTGTAACCCGTAGGGACGCTCTACCGTGTAGGGGTCTTTGCGGGACTCTCCCTCTCTGGCTGCCCAGGTAATTCTCAGGTGGACGATCTTCGGATCCAGGGGTCCATCCGCCCCAAACCTCCATAGTCATCCAAACATCTTTTGGGTGTCTTGATTGGGTCAAGAACATCTCCAGTCCTGCATCTTTTCTCTGTAGAGCACACACACTCATTTTCAGTGGGACTCGTTATTCAGATCTGATCGCTTCATAACACATCTTGAGTCAAACTCTGATCGTGATTCCACCACCTGATCCAAATATGCAGCCGAACCACCTAGGACTACCGGTCGAGAAACCTGAATACCGGAGATCCATGAGAGATAAAATGATTGAGGATGCCATGAGATTTTATGAAAATGAAGAAACCTCAACAACAGTAGGAAACATTCAGGTTGATGTCCCAACAACCACAACCTTTGTCATAACTTGTGCCCAAGTACTATTAGCAGAAGCCAACAAAGGATCAACCCGTGACTTGCTCATTACTGCATACATTGAGATAGAAAAATTGCATAATAGTGAATACCTTCAATGTATGACAAATCCTCGACTTTGGAAGCAACACCAAGATAGTCTTGAAAAACGGGAAGAGATAATGAGATTAATAAAACAAGTGATTGATCAGAAATACCCGTACATACCGCCAACAGAGGATGAACTATCTTGGGACAACATCGAGGATAAATCTGATCTCGGGTTTGAGGCACAAAATGGTTGTGGACTCCCAACCCAGATGGAGTATAATGCACCTGATATTGAAGAAGGTTGGGAAGCTCCAAATGCAGGAAAATACAATGTTGAGCCCATTTTAGAATCCCAAAACTCCTGCAAGTATGAGAGTAGAACTGAACCTCTCGAGGGTGTAAATTCCGTCCCTTATTCTGATAAGGTGACCCTCGAAGGTTATTCAGACCTAGATTCTAGTAATTCCACCCACATCCTAAGCCTAGAACCTAGATCTGAAGCCTATATTGAAGATTTCAAGGCCCCAGAGGAAGAAAATCAATCTCTTAATGAAGAATATGATTTTGGGCCTCGATTTGATGAATATCCCTCGTCAACCTCCTCAGAAGAACTAATCGAGTTTTCGGAAGTCATGCCAATCTACGATACAGAAACCGAGGACTTGGACGAGCGGGGTTTCGATTGGCTCTGCCCTACTAACCTTGAACCTGAGCCTCTACCAGATAGGGACACCTTTGTAAGCTCAGAATTAACATTTAGGCTAGATCCCAGTCAGCCTGCTGAATATACAACATATGATTTATTCTATGGTGGAACTCATGATCTAGAATCTCATTCAAACTTTGATTTTCGCAAACTCTCCGACGATCTCGAATCTGACCATAACATCGGAGAAAATCTGCCTCCTGATTATAACATGTCAATCTTCTTTGAAGCCACCTGCTCCACAGATACAGAACCAATCAAAACCCGTTCCCCACCCCGACCCGCAACCGGACTCAATTTCTATTCTGATTCACCTCTCACTGAGCCGATTGCAGATGATTCAACTCCATATCTATACCGAGTATCGGACACTGATCAGACCACAAATCAGGAGCCTCCATCCTTTGACCGTCCCTGTAGGGATTCCACACCTTACATTGATTATTTTTCGGAACCCTACCCCCACCAGGCTGATTCGACTGAGCCCGAACTCGAGTTTTCACTTCCATATCTATCAGAACATCACTGCATTTGGTGGGTCCCACATCTGCTAATCTACATCTATCAACCCACCAGACTTATAGGGTTTGGGCTGCATCATCAGCCCACTGATCTGAACAAGTACCTGGTTGGACCAACCAGGCTCTTAATCAAGCTGCTTGTTTTCCAAAACTCCATTGATTTGACCACTCCCTCTCCACCCCATTTTCCGCTCGGCTGAAGGCATTAAATTTAGCGCTTAACGGGAGGCAACCCGTCATCTCAAAAATAGAGACCCGTCTGATTAGCCATCTGTACTCCACGTCTATTGCACCTTGAGTTCAGCCTTAGACAGTTGATCCCACCTCTGGTACACGTATCAGAGCTTAAAATTGTTCGCATCAGTCATTCCCGACCCATTCACCCACCCGATATATCCTGTTCTAAGCCCCTGACCTCAACACTAATTCCCACCCTCTGTTTACAATGAGGACATTGCAAAACTTAGGCATGGGGGGGTGATAAAGTGCATACATACAAAACCAAGAAAAAAATCAGAAGGATTCTCACAAAAAATTCACATATGTCAAAAACACAAAAAATTGAAAAATTATGAAAAAGAACAAAAAAAATGGGGAGGGAGGAAATGTTGTGAGCCATATAATCATAAGGAGGAGAAAAAGAGAAAAAATGAAGAAAGGAGCACAAAAGGAAAAGAAAAAGAAAAAGTCATTAGTAAAAGATTAAGGAATTAACTGAAGTTCTAGACCAGATCAAGAAAAGAAACAAAAGAAAAAGTGCTAAGGAAACATAACAAGAGATTAGCGGGAACGCTGGTCTTAGGCTTTTTGGGCTAGTACCTTTAGCTTAAAAATTCACGTATCCGTTAAAATCTGGATAATCCTCAAGAGGTTGAGGAAAATGCAAAGCTTGAGTATTAGGTCTAAGGCTTAGGAAGTATTCGGCCTCGTTAACTGACCTCCGGTTTGCGGGATTCGGTAACCTAAGCACCCAAATCCACACACAGTCTGGTTCAGTGCGCATAAACATCCAAATCACGCGAAAAGCGTTTAATGTTCTGAAAAAGTCACCTAGATTAGGAGCGGCCAATCAACACAAGTTGATTTGGACGAGTTCCCAGCGCGGAGAGGCGGGAAATTCCCCTCCAAGATGCGTAACAACATATCATCTCCTCGGTGCTTGTCTCTTAGGATATTTAAATATCCTACTGGGGGCATGTAAGCACTCGGATGGTTCAGATACCATGGGTGGCATTATCACGAAATGTCAATCGCCAGGGTCTGAATTCGGCCACGGAACGCCATGGGCGGGATTATCTCGAAATCTCGAAAGCCAGGGTTCCGGGGGTTGCCATGGGCGGGATTATCTCGAAATCTCGAAAGCCAGGGACCCTTGAGGATTGATGATGGGGACGAGGAATCCGATACAGACCGTGTTGAGAAGCTAATCCGAAGCTAGAAATAAAAAGAAAAGAGAGAGAAAAGCTCTCCAAACAAATAAATCTTCTATCTCTCTCTTACAAAAAAACGCACTGCAAACTAAACTTAGGCTAAAAATATCTCAAGCACGGGTGCTTTAACCGCGGAGTCCAACAAACCCTAGGTTAGTTTCTGTGGGCCGTAGAAACCTTTGCGAAGGACTGAGGCTAAAGCGGAACAGGTATGGATTTTGGTTGGTACTTGAGTACCTCTAGGCCTATTATCAGCATTGCTACCTAATCACAAAAGAAAAGGAGAAGCACTTATCATTGTTGACAGATATTCAGGGTCTAGAATGGAAGTTAAAACTTTGAAATTTTGCTAAGGGACTAGCAAAAGCTAGGCATGGGGGTATGATGAGAGCCTCATCATGAGCCATAACTAGCTCATTTTGACCCAATAAAGAAGATAAAAGCTCCTACATAACCTAGAAGAAGGCCTAACTGAAGGAACAAGTGCTCTGAGAAGAAAACATGAAATAAAGGTTAAAATTGCAATTTTACCATTGCAGTACATAAACGGGATTTCTCAGAGGCAAAACATAGGTCAAATGGTCTAAATGAGATAAAAAGTGGGTCGAGTCAATCAGAAATGGGTTCGTGTGCAATCTAAGAACTAAATGACACTTGGTAACCCTAAAACAGACCCATTTAAATTAACAAGGTTCCGGTCAGAAAAAAAAGCAAGTAAATCATCTAAAAATCATGGAAAAACATCCTCTAGGGTTTGGAACACTTAATTTGGCCTTTGGAACCTAGTTTGACCTAGATTAAGGTCCTAGCTCTTCAATTAACCTAATTTGGGTTTTTACGCAAAATGTCCAGTCAAACGAGGTCAAACCTAAAATCCAACTTCACCATTGGATTCCTTAGGTCCAAATTAGGTTTGTACCAAAATTTGGACCTAAGGAGAGGTCATCTTGACCTACTTTGCAATTTAGTACACCCAAATCACAAATTGGTCCCTATCTTTTGAATACCGTTGCAGAGAACCCCCTAGGTTCTTCGCCTCCTTTGCAAACCGGTCCTGCCGCCATTGCTAGGGCAGAACCGAGCTCCGGCGAGGTTCGGAGAGGGATTGCTCTCTAATCCCTCAGAGATTCCCTCCCAGAAATGGAAGGAGGATTCTCTGAGGAATTCCCTTCCTTATAAAGTCAATTACAATCGCTGGTGTGAACTCAATCTCTCGTGCGAACGCACGAGAGATTTGGGTATCCTAACTCCTTTCCATCTCCGGCAACCAACCTCAGGCAATTACATGCCCTTCACGCCCTGCACACCCAGTCCAGCGCCTATATAAGAACCCACAACTCCGGCCGAAGAGGCTGAGCTTGATTTGGCCGAGTTTCCCCCTTCAATTCCTCTCCTCCTGCCCGGCCAAATGTCCCAGCTAGCTCCGGCGAGCCCCCCTCCCCTCCCTCTTCGCTCTGCCACAAAACCAGTGGCAGAGTTAGCTTCCTGACCTCCCTCCGCGTCGCGCAGTACCAGCGCACGCCGCCTCAACCCCGTCGTCGCCGCCGTTCTCCCCCACTGGGCGTCATCTTCTCCGGCGACAGCAGGTACTGCTGTCCGCCTTCCGTCCCCTTTCGTCCTTACAATTAGGTTAGAACTCCTCTCCATCCTATCCTCTCTCTTTTCCCCCTGTTATCTCATCTGGTTACCCCTCGACCGACGCTGACCACCCTCATCTTCCACATCACCGACCGACCTCCGGCGAGCCGCCCACACCACTCCACCACTCCACACGGCTCGCCAACCACCTCGTGAGCTCCGCCTCACCACCAGGAACTCGCTCCACCCCACAACTGCCACTCCAGACCTCCATAACCACCCCCCCGAACAACCCACCATCACCGGCCACAGGTTGACCTAGGCGCGCACGCCTAGGCCGACCGGCAACCTGCAGCATCACCCACTGCCTTCGCCGCGCTACGGTGAAGGTTTCCAGCTATTCTGATTGGGCCAATAGGCCGTTCTGTGGAATCTCAGGTGAACGCCCCGGCCGCCATTAACAGCCGAAGCAGCAGGAAGCTTGGAGCAGTAGCAGGCGTCAGGCTTCCCAGGCGGTAGGTGTAGCAGACTCTTGCAAGTATCGCGAGGTGACTGAGTTCAGCGAGGAGCACCAGCAGGGCCTTCAGCGTGGGCAATTGCACACGAGAGTCTGCGGGCGCGCGCAAAGGAAGGGCGGAACGTTTAGTCCCACATCGTGGAATCTCAAGGCACAGGTATGGTATAAAGAGTTTTTGTGATATAGGTTTACTGCCTCGAAAGCACAGGGGTGAGGTCCCTCACTCACCCCACACCCGCCTCGTCCACGACCTCACCACGCGGATTTGGCAGATCCGACCCGACCTAAGCCTACGCACTCCTCGCGCATCACACCACCTCCCGGTGCGCCTGGTCCCGGGTACGATCCGACCCGATTAATGCCTGTGGCTCTGGGAGAGCAGCTCTGAGTGAATTGCTTGAGAGAGAGAGAGACGCGCGGGTAGAGGGAGAAGGGTTAGGTTTTGCTCCTGCGCAGGCAGGCTGAACGCAGGAGAAGGACTTGGCCGCTACAGAAGAAGAAGAAGGAAAGGCAAGGCGAAGAAGAGAAGAAAGAAGGAGCAAGACAGGGAAGAAGAAAGAAAGAAGCCTTCGCACGAGAAGCAGGAAAAACAGAGAAGAGAGAAGCAAGGCAAGACCACAGAAGAGGAGAGTAAGAAGCAAAGAAGAAGGAAAAACTGGAAGGAAAGAGAGACTTCGCCAAGGCATAGAAAGAAGAAGAAAATCAAGAAGGGAAAATACTTTTAAGACGTCTGATCACAAGATCAGACGTCCAATTTCATATTTTTGTCCTAATTATTTTTAATTGCATACATTCACACTTGAATTGATATTTTGAGTAAATTAGAGTGTTCAATTACATTTTGACTAGTAGTAAATTCCATTTGCTCCCTGTGTTCGACCTCGGATACTCCGGTCTTCGAGTAATAAAAATCTTTATTTGTTTTGAACGCTTTAGCGGCTATACTACAACGCGATATTATCTTTTAACAAACCGCACAAAAGCGCGACGAACAGGTGGCTAGCTGAACCCCAGGCCCCATGGGGTGGCTAGCTCCCTCCCTACACTAGTAGCACACCTCGGTACCACGTATGTGAGGGCCAACAGGAGTCGGTGTAGAGTGGCCAATCCTAACCCCAGGTCTCAACCCGAGGGAGTCTAGCTATGTTCTACACTAAAAAGGGACAGTTGCTCTCCTTGGTACTGCCTACACAAGGGCCAGCTCACTTCCCGTCTACATTCCAGATTTCCTTTCATCCATAGGAGTTCTACTCTTAATTCCCCGTAGGGTTCATGCTCATATTCATCTCATTTATCCAGGTCCAGATCTCCTGTTTCATAATTCGTTCCTCATCCATATACAGGCAACTCGTTTTTTCATAATTCAATTCTCAAAAACATGCAACTTGTGATTTCATAGGCAATTTCTCAATTACATACAAGCAGCTCATATTTTAACATGCATCTCGTAATTATATTAAAGGCATTTGCTAGCAATTTATCTTAACCATGCATTCAAGTAAACAATACAGCTCAAACAGGCTCATTCATTTCTACCCTAGGGTTCATTCCATATCCTAGAGTTCAATCCGACTATTCCAACCAAGTACATTCTTATTTAAATATTAACAACTGAGTTAAACCACTCTACCAGGTATCACGGGAGGAATAGGGGCCTATGTTGCAGATCTTGTCATCTCCACAGGCCTTGAGCATGCCACTGGCTGGTAACCTGTACCAGTGACCAATGTACATTAAATGAGCTCAAAACATTATATACTCAACACGAATACGTAGAGGAACTCGAGTGAAAAACAACGGTACTTCTTTTGCGAAAATCCGAGTAAAAATGTGGTTACTGATCAAAATCAGTCGTCTGGGACTAAACCCAAACGTCTTAAAAGACATTAAAACTCACCTTGTGTTCCCTGTGACTGATCAGACATCTAGACTCCCTCTGCGACTGTCTGGGGTAGCTCTAGACGTCGGACAAGGTCTCCGGTTGTCTAGAAGCACCTTCGGACGTCTATCGACGTGATCAGACGTCCAAAAGTACTTGGGAAAGCATACCGCACACCTTCACAAAGCCTGCCCTGCGTATGAAAATGCAGGCATGGCTTTAGCCCAACAACTCCTACGTTGAGATCTTCTGCATGGTGGAAATCAGTGCAGGAACATACGTACCTCGCACGATATGTGCTTTCAGACGTCTGGCCTCACCTCCGGACGTCCTGGTGCATCACCAGTCATCTAGACTTCACTCCAGACGTCTGATACTGGAAAATTTCCAGTATTATAACCTCCTTACACCACTCGCTCTGCTTGCCCTCCGCCTACAATGACAGCTCCAACAGTTGCAGGAACTTGAGTAGTTCCTCATCGGCTCCTCGTATCTCCCACGAGCTCCTCCTCTAGCTTCACAGAGCTCCCGCGGTCGTCTCCCTCCTCCCCCACTCTCACTCCCTTACACTCTCTTGCTCTCGCTCCTCCCACTCTCCCCTCGCTAATTTCTCTCCTTCCTTGCTGTGGCTGCAGCAGAGACGGAGAGGAACGTTACTGTAGCGAGAGAAGGTAGAGGTGGTAGTGGCTATGGTGTGAGGAGGAGAGGAGAGGAGAAGGGAGGGGGTTTATATAGAGGAAAGTTAGGGTTTGGGGGGTGAAAGAGGGAGAGAGAGAGAGCGGCCTCTACGCCCCGCCCATGTGTAGAGTGCAAAGCGCAGTATGAAAATCTCACTTTCAGATGTCCAGGCACGTGTCCAGACATCTGGACAGACGTCTTATCCGGCTAAAAATGTAACGGGTCATTACATATCAGATTTTTGAGGTGTTGATTGTGTGTTTTGAATCCCAATTTCACATATTAAAATGCTGTATAGCAACAACATTTTTGTTGGATTAATTTCCAATCTAATCCCATGATCTTTGTTGTCTATGACAGAGATAAGGGATTAGATTTAGTCAATTCAGCAGCTACTGAAATTCCCATTTCAGAGCTGCTGGAAATGGGATTGGTCACTGCAACAACCACTCTATATGGTTTTAAGTAGTCTGAACCAAGTTCTAGACATCTGGAGCATCTTCTTTGATCCCTGATCAGGCCAGCAGCTGTTGCTACTGTGTTGTTGTGTGGTTGCTGTTATTACAGCAGTTGCTGTTGTTGTTTATGGCTGGCAATTAGTAGGGCAGTGAATCGGGTTTTGTAGTGAATTAAAGAGCTGACATATTTCTAACTGTTGTATATATTGTAAACAGGCTTCCATGTAATGATATTTGCTTTTAATCTCATTTGGTTGGCTTGTAACTTTGTTTTTAAACATTCCTTGTCAGCTACATGTCATACACAACTGTCCAATTTGAAAGTAATGGAAATTTGGAGTTAAATACCCATTTAAATGCTTGAGCATCTTGCATATGAGAGATAGCATATATCTGAATGTTTTCACTGCACTTTTAGCCTTACCACTCTCCATTAGGCCTTAGGTTTCATTGGAAATCCCTTTATAGGTCTAAATTGGGGTGAACTGTGTAAATAAATAAAAATACTATAAAAATAAAAAATAAAATAAAATAAATGTCTAGCAATTAGGATTAGCTATATTTCTAGGTATATACCAAGTTTCAAGGTCATCTGAACTCTCAGCTTGGTAGAACATACCAGCCAACTGTTCGGTATATCTTGGAATTTAATAAAAGAACTCAACCACAAAAATACCAAAAATATTTCTATTTCTCTCATCTCTCTCTTTCTTTCTCACCTCCTACCTCTATAAAACTCATAAAATCCATAAAAATCAAAAAAATCACAAAAATACACAAAATCACTATGTATATTATGTAAATATATGTATATATAAGCTATATATTAAGCTATCTATGTAAATAATGTAAAATATGTACAAAATATATATATATAACTTATTTATGTACTCTATAACCTAAGTTAAGTATTTTATATAAATTAATATGTATATAACTTATTTATATAATTATCTATTAATTATATTAACTTATATGTACTATAAGCTACATAATTAATAAAACCCTATAAATAAACATATTTATAAATGAAACTATATATAGATATTTATATATGTATTATGTACATAATGAACCCTGTAACATAATTTAATTAAGTATATAGACTCAATAATTAATTTATTAAGTTACAAGCTAAGTTATTATATTAAATCAAAATAAATTAGTAAATTAAGTTATAACTGAGATAATTTATACTGTATAGTTGTATTACATTATTTTAAGTAAATTAAACTAATTTAAATATATTTATAATGTATTATATTATTTATACTTAATTTACATGAACAACTCCCTAAATTCACCTTATTAAATGTAAATAAATCCAAATAAATGTTGTAAAATACAATAAAAATATGTATTAAATACTTTATTATATATATTAACTTTGTACATGGGTTAATTATACCATTAATTAACTAATTTATACGTTAATTAAGAAATTAACTTATAAAATAGTATGAATAAACTGTAAATTTGACTAATTTATTTATATAATAAATGTAATTAATTATATAAATAAATTATATAATTAATTAGACCTATGTAAATACTCTAACACCATATAATTTAATTTTAAATTATAATAATTTATGGCCCTCAAATCGAGGGCCAAAAACCTTAAATCAACGCAGCCATGCGTTAGATTGGCAGAGCTGAGAGGGCGCTACACAGTGCCACATTGTGTGCTTAAGAGCACCTCAGCACCTTAAATTGATTTTCTCCCTCCCCCTCTTCAGCCGTCACGAGCACCGGGCGCCCGAAATACATCCCCATCTGTTCCGAGCATATGTCTGAGCGTTTGACCATGGTTTGCGATGTGAGATTTGTGTGCAGTGCGAGCTGCGAGCCTTGCACTGTGCGTGGGCCTGTATGGGCCCATTATTGAGCATAAAACAAGATTAATGGGCTAATTAACGAATTATGGTGACCTAAGTAGAGGTTCGATCCCACCCAAGAGGGTGTTGTGTATCCTTTGAAAAGGTCGCCTACCAATTAAAAACCATAATTTTTTATTAGTGAACAGTAATGAGTGCCTAATTAACAAGTAAAGAAGGGGAGAAGAGCAGCTAAGTTTGAATTAATGAGAACATAGAAGAGGAAGAAAGAGTTAGGTGTATATGTTTGTACGTATCTATATATGTGATATATATATAGTATACGTATAAATGTATAGTATATTGTAAATAAATAATGAAATAATAAATATACATTAGTGTATCGAGTGTTTGAGCTCATTTATGTATATAAATAACTTGTGAGCTTTAGTGATAGATAAGTATGTCACTGTATATAAAATAAATGTCACTATAGATCCTATGTTTACCTTAGCTTATGCATATACTTTTTCCTAAGGTTTAGCAACGTTTATAGAAGTCGTTGTACATACTATATATGTTTCTATAGGTGTTAATATATTAAGTTAAGTTAGTATAGTCTATATTATACCATATTATTGTATAGATATGTAAGTATTAATATTATAAGTTATAAATAGATAGTATATAATATTTAATTAAAGTGTTTGATGCTTGTTTGTAGATAGATGTTTGCAAGTATTTTAGTTCATTCTTTTATATATAAATTATTTTATTCTTTCATTTATTAATTCATTCATTCATATTTGTACATAAAACCAATCTTTTTGGAATTAAAGAATACTATTGAACTTAGAGAGTGATGTATATCAATAATTGCCTCGCAGTGAACGACATAGAATAAACTAGTAAAAATTAAGTAAATAAGTAAAATTGACACGATAACGGTTTGTATTTGTGACATATACTACAACAACGACGTTTTTTATACGAATCATGGTCAATCGCTTCCTATTTTTGGCACTGTTGCCGGCGATTAAAACCCGACAACGCTTTATTGTGAGTGTTTGACTAGACGTCACAAAAAGTCGATTAGTAAACCGTGAGGCTTAAGGGTGTTGCCTAGAGGTATCATGGCTAGAGGACTGCAGATGAGGTCGGCGAAGTCGAGGTGACGGTGAAGGTTCGGCGGTTACCTGAAAAGTAAGAACACAGCCTGGTGGCCCAATTAAATTAGCTCAAAAGCTTCGCTGGGCTGCGGTGAATGCGTTAGTGGTGGTGGCATCACGTTTGACGGGGTGTGGAGGTCTGGTGACCTCCATAAGGGTGTGTGCGAGTGACGGTGGTAGATGAGGTGATTTGGTGGGTGAAAGACCAAATTAAGAGAGTTCTTTTGATGAGGGTGGCATGGCAAAGCTTGTGGAGGTGGTAGCAAGGCGTTTGGTGAAGTGTAGCGGGTAGGAGGCTACGCCGGAGCGTCGCTGGAGGCAGGGAAGATGAAGGTCGTGCGGGTGATAGTGTGGTTGTTAGTGATTTGTGAGTACAGGGGAAGAGAGTAGAGGGAGAGATGAAGGGATAGAGGGACTTAGGGGGGAAGGAGGCAGATGGAGAGAGTCGGCATTGGAAACCCGGAGCCGAAGAAGATGGAGTCCGATGAGGTGACGGTGACGATGAAGAGGTGGAGAGCAATTTCTCTTTGGCCAGAGAGATGCAAAGGTGGTAAAGGAAGGTAGAGGGCCATCAAATTTGATTGTTGGACGGCCATACGAGGAGAGCGAAGAGTGTTGTCAGAGCAAGGTGCGAAGGTGGCCAGAGAGGGAAGGAGGAGAGGACTCTCTGGCCAAAACTTGTTAAGGAGCAAGGATTCTTGCCCCTGATCCTTTTATAGGCCTAAAAAGAGGAGCTCCATGCTTGGAAACAAGCTGGCAAAGCTTGAGAATTTCACGCACATGGCATACCCATGTCTTCAATGCATTTGCATGAGAGATTGGGAATGAATCAAGGTTTATGGCCGAGTTCATTTGGAAGAGAATTCCTTAAGGAATCTCCGGTTCAAATTTGGAAGATTTGATTAAGAATAGAGCGAGAAATCCTCGCTCGAATCTCGACAGAGCCCCTGTGTTCATACTAATTGCTATAGGGACCCATTTTCAAAGAGTGATGAGAAAGTTAGGGACCAATATGCAAATAATTCAAAAGCTAAGGGGCTAATTGAGAGAGAAAGAGTCTAAGTGGACTAAAATGCAAACTAGGTCAAGCTGATCTCTGCTTGGGCCCAAATTTTGGTACAAACCTAATTTGGACCCAAGGAATCTGATGGCAAAGTCAGATTTTAGTTTTGACCAAGTTTGATTGGGAAATTTGCGTAGAAACCCAAATTAGGGTAACTTTCTGTCTGAGACTCTATTCTAGGTCAAAATAGGCTCAGATGGTTAAACCAAAGTTACCAAACCTTATGGAATATTTTTATATGAATTTTAGAAGGTTTAGATGTATTTTATCCTAACTAGTACTTCAGTAATTTAAGTGGGTCTGAAATTAAGATTTTGGGTGTTGTATTAGTTCTCGAAATGCGTGAAATCCCGTTTCTATCTACATGGACCCACTTATTAGACTTTAATTCTCATTTGACCTTTATTTCACCCCTAGCTAACCCCTTGGTTATTCTATTTTCATGATATGCTGTTAAAATTACAGAATTAACCCTGGTTTCTTGTTCTCTTCTCAAAACATAATAAGGTGGAGATATAACCCTCAAACGAATATGTAGAAGCTTTTATCTTTTATTTCAAACTAAAATGGACTAGTTAGGGCCTATGATGGTGCTTCCATCAACGATTCTCACATTATTGGTCTACGATCATCGCTATGAGTCCATCCATACGGTTGGATTTCTCGTTTGAAGCTCGGATTTGTGTCGCCCTATCCCCTGGCAATAAAAATTCATAAATTAGTATATAATTTATATAAATCCTTCTAGATGCATGGTTACCCTATTAATTCAATATTTACAAATCTAAATGCACCTAAGTTGCTGTGGAACCTACATAATAGGCATTTTTACATGAAATAATGTAGACTTATCAATGTGTATTAAGGAGCTAATTGAGGTGATAGTGGACCTGGGAGTTAGTTAATGACGAGGTAGACTGCCATCCTTTCTTTCTTTTTGTCATAGTGAGTAGATGCTCCATTCTTATCCTCCCTCGCTTTCTACATGTAGTAGAACACCCTTTTTGTAATGATGTGGTCCTGTTATGTTACATAACTACAAAACATTCTAAACTAAATACACTGAAGTAGTTAGTTGTGGTTTATATAGAAATAATGTGGCGCCATGTTGTTGATATGGCTTATGTTTTTTTTTTCTCTTTCTCACTTTTGCTTTGGTTTTCTGTGGATGTTGTCATGCAATTGTATATTCGTACAAGTACAGGTATAATTTATAGGCACAGGTAATCTATATGACGTATGGTGTTTTAGGTTGAATAATCTGGGGTGCCACGGTAACATATCCCTTATTAAAGTAATAGCCTACCTGAAAATGCGTAGAGGTCAATTGTTCAGGGTAGGAGGAATAGTAAAAAAATGATAATAAATAAAATTTGTACTCATTTAGTCAGTTGAACAAAATTAAGAGAGTGGGGCAACAGATAAGGGAGGAAAAATTCTTCTCATGGGCTCAACTAAAGGAGGCCCACGGTAATCCTTCAACCCAATAGCTAATCCCCAAAATATAAGGGGATTCTCGCCAAAATAGATGGGTTGATTGCTGATGTGCTCAAAAAGTCACGAATAAAATAATGATTTTTTTTTTTTTGGAAAAACTCGTGTCGTAGTATGTGTGAAGATTTGGCTATCAAATAAATTTACTAAGACTCAAGTGAGTCCCAAGTCGAACATAGGGAGGCTATGTTTGATGTAGAAATCTACATTCGTTTTATTTATTTTTAGTGTTCTTTTGTGTTTTTCTTTTTTTTGTATTTTTATAGGGCAAGAGATCAGGTCGAAATATCTAGCTAATCTACTTGCAAAATAAGAGAGAGAGAGAGAAATAGAGAGAGAAAGAAAATATCAATCAATATATGTCTAAATAGAGTTTGCTACAAATAGTAAAGCGGGAAGTTAAACTATAATAGAAAGTAGAAAAAGAGAGAGAGGTAAGAGAATCCTCCTCAACGGCTGCTTGGAGGACGAGCCACGTTGACGGAGTGCTCGGAAAAGGGTGGTGAGGAGTTGGAGGAGGGAGGACGAAGCTAGAAGAATTGGGGATGAGACAAGGTGGTGTCGCAATGGGATCTGCTTCTCGAAGGGGGTTGAGAGGACAACTACATGTTCCCCACGAACGGGGATGAAAGAAAGGGAAAAATATTTATTTTCCACTCTAATGGAGCATCCTAAGCTTGGAACTAGCTCTTTAGAGCTTTGGAGGGGGTGAGGAAGGAGTAGGAAGAGATGAAGATGAAAGAGGGGTTGTAGGGGGGTATTTATAGGGTGAAAGGGGGCCATGCCAAATGATTTGGTGCAACAAACCATTCAATGCACGCACAAGTCGTGCTTTCAAGTGTAGCACTCGTGCATCGCGGCATCACGCTCGGCGGGCGATGCGTAGCTATGTGTGCGCAACTAATGAGATAAGGTAGGGCTATAGTCGTTGGATGAAGATCATAAAGCTGTGATCACGCATCATGCCTGATCAGATTTTTATGCGATTTGTAATTGGGTTTTTAAGATCATTGCAATTCACAAAAATCGATTCGCTTTTAAAATTTGTAAACCAAGATAGGGAAGTATCTAGGGTCGTCCAAGGAAGCCAAATGTTTGCAAAATACATCTCTTACTTGAAAACTAAAAATCACCTTTATTTTTGTGTTTTTAAATATATGAATTTTTTTGTTTGATTTTGAAATAGCGGGCACTCGCAAAGTTGGTGGCTAAAAAGCGATCTACACCTAATTCACTAAACTATTACTAAGGTGACAAGTATGGCCTCTCCCTCTAAGCTCACACTAGGCACGTGGAGGCCTAGAGTAATTAGGAAGAGGAAGTGAAAAAGTGCTAGAACAAAGATAAAGCAATTGCGACAAAAGCTAATTAAGAAAAATGAAACTTTGATTAATGAAAATGTGTTTTACAAAAAACCCTGGTAGAGGAATGCTTCTACTATTAGCAATTAAAATACAAAAAATGTAAAACACTAATCCTCTGAAAGTTGGTGAAAAAGAGAGGCTCTTGCTCCAACTATGGCTACACCCGTAGTTGAAAAGAACTTCTCCTTCTCCTGCTCCTTGATTTCCTCCTCCAAGATGTGTCCCTCCTGGCAAGCCCTAGATGGGGCGTGCCCTTGCTCCTCCAAGGGTGGATGTCCACCCTAGAATCTCCTCCAATGCTTGGCCGTCCTCCTTGATAAGAATTTACTCCTCCTCTTGGCGTGGCACAAGGAGAAGAATGGAGAGGATGAAGGCACCAAGGAGGCAAGGGATAGCCTCCTTAATCTTCTTCCTTCCTTCTTCTTGGCCATGGGTTATAGGTGGGTATAGGGTGGAATTAAACTAAGGGAGGGATGAACTTTTCTGGTGGTATATGGAGGGTATATATAGAGGTGGAGAGGGGGGTAATTGCCATGGGTTAGGTGGATGGCTAGGATGCATTTAGGTGGTGTTTATGGGTGGTTATGTTGATCCTAGGGTTAGGACTAGTTGGCGCAAACCAAGGGGGTGCCATGGGGGTGGCTATGGCCATGAAGGGTGGATGGTGGAGATGGGCTCTAAAGAAGATGGATGGTAGTGATTAGTAGGGGTTTTGGAGGGAAAGTTGGTGCCACCTTTGAAGGTGGCTTTTGGAGATGGTGGGGTGAAGAGGTGGCACCAAGTTGGAGTAGCTTAGGTGGAGTTTAGGTGGGGCTTAGGTGGAGTTAGAGTAGGTAGGCTAGTTAGATGGGAATTAGGGTTAAGTTGGATGACCATGGGAGCTACCTAGCTAAGCTAAGCTAGCTTAACTAGTAAGGAGAGTAGAGGAGGAGGCAATTTAAGATAAGGCTTTGAGGAGAGGAGCTGAGAAGGCTATGTTTGGAGCTGCACTGGAGCTGGTAGCTGCTGAAAAAGATGGCAAGGAGCTACTTTAGATGGCTAAGCTTGCTAGTTCTTTGCTAGCTGCTAAGTCAAGTTAAAGTAAGCTGGCTTCTGCTAAGGTATGCTGAGGTGATCTCGATCTGATCTTCTTAAGGAGGACCTAGCTAGCTGGAGTATCTAAGGTAGCTTACCACAACTAAGTTGAGCTAAGTGGAGTCCTCGGGAGTTGAACTTGAGCTGGCCTGAGCTAGGTGAAGTCATCTTCAGCTGGCTGGAGTTGAGTAGAGCTAAAGGTAGTTGGACTTGAGCTGAGGTGGACTCCAGTCAACTTAGCTGAGCTAGCTAGAGCTCCCAGTGAACTGATAGGAGTTGAGATGAGCTAGACTCAACTGAGTTGAGCTGGATCTGAGCTGACTTGAGCTAGGGTGAGTTGAGATGAGCTATCTTGAGCTACCACTTAGCTGAAATGAGCTGAATGGAGCTAAGATGAGCTAACCCTAGTTCAAGTGAGCTGGTATCCAGCTATGATGAGAGGGATTAGGCTAAGTCCCAGCTGGTTTGAGCTTCTCCTTCACCAGTTGCCTTCTTGAGTGCTAGGGTTATGGGGATCTGATTATCTTGTTTAACCCTAACACTCAAACAAACATATCAAAAAGACAATAAAATGTAAAATGCATGCCTAACCTAATTTATGCCTAATGCAATCCAAAAACCCATTTGCGGAGTTAAAATCCTAAGACCTAGGTTTGTTTTAATGCATAATAATGATGATAAACTGTCATTTATCAACGCGTGCTTCGTGTTGCACCTCAACCGCGATGAATAGCTCGTCATCGCACCCATGGTCACCCGTGCAGCCACGTGGCCGCTCCTGCACCGGTTGATCCACATCATGCGACCCTCATCAAGCGTGAGTGTGCGCTGATGAGCCCATATTTGTGGGTTGATTAGTTACTTAAATGCCTAGACATTAGATTAATATTGACATATAAATAGCATACAATAAGATGTAAATAGATTAGTCTAATTATTCACCAATTTGCATATTTCATGCATTGCATTCATATCTAAATACATTTAGAATTCATTTAGAATAACATGCATTGAAATAATTAGCCTTTAGGTTGCATTACATGCATGTATTAGAATTAACATTTTATATGAGGGTTTGTAGATAAATAAGCCATCATTCCTTTTCTTATTTTATTAAGCCTTTTTTATTTTATCTCCTCAATGGTTGTAGTAACGATGCCCTTTTCTCGCTGCTTTGATGGCTGTGAAATAAGGATCTAGTCGAGGCAGCCGTGGCTACAAGAGAGGGGAGGAGGCAACCATGATCTAGAGGCTACCACCCATTCCATCACTGTGCTCCACTCTCACCGCGGGTCTCCTGGTTAAGCATCGCCATACCGTGGGCCAGCAGGATGACAGACCGCTGCACCAAATTCGGAGAGCTCGGCCATCACCGTGCGCATGTGTCTCTGACGGCCACGCAACTATCTATTGCTTCACATTTACTCCATCTTCTTCCTCTTTTCTTCTTCACCTCTTTTCCCTCCACCAAAAACAACCCAAACCACTAGCACCACCTCACCGCACCACCTTCATTAACCTCGCATCACCAAAGTGGCCAACGGCCGCCGAAGCCACCAGCCACCACTCACCTTGCACACGCCACCGCATGCTGCCCGCCACTCGTGCACACTCCTGCCCTCCTTCCCTCGTGCACCATCTCCCGCAACCCATCGTGCAACACCGCACTCACCGCCTGCTCGACAACCCCCTGTGCAGAACCGCATGCTCCTCCAACAACTCGCACGCATGCCTCTCCATGCACACATAGTAGCAGCCATCTCCTTGCTCACGCGTGTGCCCCTTCGCTCCCTAGTCTCCAGCAGCAGCAGCAGGGAGAGCTTCATCGTCGGCCATCCAAACGGCCGCCACCCACCTCCGACCATGCCGCGACTTGCCACCACCACCGCCGGATGCAGCTCAAAGTAGCCCACCTCTGGTGAGCTCCTCACAGCCAAACACTCCCTCTTCCATGCATACGGTCATTGGGAAGAGAATCCCCTGTTTCCTTAGCAATTAAAATTTACCATTCCATGCCATTGCCAAACTTAGTTTTCTCATTTATTGAATATTATAATGTTGGCTATTTTGTGAAGATAACCTCCCTCCTTTCCTTAATTACTTTATCAGCATATGTGAGCTCTATGTGCCTCATTTGAGTGGGGTTTTGGCATCGAATTTATGCTATTTCACTTGTGAACTTTCTTGATTTTTGCGATTTTAACAGACACGTTTCTCCCTGTGGACACGACCCACTCTTTTGAGTGGTTAATTTTAAATGTTTTGATTAGCAATTTTCCACCACTTTGACACTACTTCAACGCGTCATTTTATGTGTGAAACAACAACGAAAGTGAAAACCGTCTTTTCAAATGGCATCGTTGCCGGGGAGGCAACATGCCTGTTAAACTAGAATTTATTTTTTTATTTGTTCGCATTTTATTTGAGGCACATTTCAATTCGATTATCTGTTTGGTGCGATGTATGCATATTTGGAGACATCTTGTCGCACCAGCCTCAAAGATTAGGCGATCCTTAACGTCGCCGGTGGAGTCGCAACACTAGGAGGAGCATCACACCCGCTCAGTAGTGCCTTGGTGGACCTTATTTCCACCGCTGGAGTAGATATCCGGAGGACTACATCCTCATCTCATCCATTTAGTTGTAGATAGTTTTTATTTTTCTTTCTTCTCATTATTTCAGTACATTCATTTGGAAAGCCCTTATTCTGGGGTCACGATTTTTGAGGGGTTTGTTCCTCGAACTTGTTTTAGGCCCATTGTGGATGGCATTTTTGCGGGAGTCTATTCCCATTTATTTAGACTTATGTTTTTATTTTCTTTTGTGGATTGATTTTCCATTATTTGTGCATAAGTAGATATATATAAAAAAAACATGACCTTCCTGCTAGAAGCTGCCTGGCTCTAGGTTGAATCATTTAGGATTGAATGAGCAGCATCTAGATCTAATTTCCTATCTTGCATATTGCAAGAAAATGTTGGAATCAGGTATGCACTTCTAACTTTGCATTCCTACCTGTCATGCAAATGCATTTGGATTAATTTCTAGACCACATAATCTATCTTGAAGTGATCTAATAAAGTGGTCACATTAAATTTTTTGAAAAAAGACTTTAACTAAAGGAGGAATATTTAAAAACCAAGGACCTGAATTTCAAACTTGGCGTGTGATTCAAAATTCAAAATTCAAAATCTTTTGTAGTGTATGCGCACTTGTATCTCTTGAACCAAGGCACACATTTAGACACTCCTTAGGTTTGGAACCATTAGGACTAGAGCCTCCTATTACCGGGGTTTAAAGTGACACAAACTTTAGTTCAGAGGTGAAGTTGCCTCCAAACCTTGCGGATTGAGGGTAGTTAAGAAGCACTGCAAAAGCAATGCTTCAAAGGAAGGGCTTAACCCTACTTGCATCCCTATTTGCCGTGTTTAGTGGTGACTAAACTTTTTGGGCTTTAGAGAGGATCACCTAAGTCCCCGTTATGTCTTCTTAGGCATATCGTAGGTCGACAAGTAAGCGTGTAATTGTGTAGATAACTTGATTTGTCACCTACAACTGGACTTAAATCTCAAAAGCTGTAACTGATTAAAGACCTAAAAAGTCCTTTGATTTGTGTTTGTTTGCATCGGGAAGAATTGGATTTGTGGTGTGATGTAGACACAATTATTGAGGGTAAAATGCCTATTCATACATGTACCTAGCTTAAATTTGCATCTCATGTTATAAATATTGCATAGCATGCATCATTCTACATTAGAGTAGTTGTATATAATTTAGGTTAATTACGTCCTTTTTGTGGCCAGGAGAGAAGGATATTTATTTCAGAACTTCAGATTGACGATCCAACTGTATGGATTTGATCAAAACGACGATCGGAGTCCAACGCCTCCAAAATTGCCTCGATCGGAGTCCCGTAGCACCATATACAGTACGAGGAAGATCAACAGCCAAGGGACTAGGTGACATAATTTGAAGCTTCCAATGACAAATCCGACCACGTGGATGGATTCAGGTTGACAATCGCATCCCAACGGCGTGAAAATCAACTCAATCCGACCTCTGTAGCAACCCCTACAATGAAAAGAAGATGGACGGCCCAGATAGCACCACGTGGCGCAACCAAGGTCGCCCATGCGCACGCATGCACCACCGCATGTGCACAGCAGCGTGGGTGCACGCACGTGCGCAGCGGTAGTGCACGCAGGCACGTAGCGTGCAGAGGCGTGCGACACGGCACGCAGAGTGCGCGCCAGTGCAGCGACAGCGTGGGTGCGTGGGCTATCTTCAATGACGTTTGCAGCGAATCTTCAGTAATGTTTATGACCGTCACCAAATGTCCTATATATGAATTTGATTCTTTCCTCCACTATAAAAGGACCCCTCCCCCTCCCATTTTTCTTCATCTCTTCCTTTCTTTCTCTCACCACCTCCAAGGCTCTAGAGAGAGCTTGTCCCAAGCCTAGGATGCTCCTCTAGAGTAGAAATCAAATAGTTTTCTCACCTCTCATCCACATTCGTGGAGCATCCCGTGGTCATCCTCTCACCGCCCTTCAGGAAGAAGATTCTCGTTACGATGCCTTCCTGCCCCATCCTCCATCCTTCAGCTCCGTCCTCCTTCGTCCCACTCCTCACCACCTTCCTCCAGGTGACGTCAGAGCGAGTCATCCTCCAAGCAACCATTGAGGGGGATTTCTCTCATCTTTTCCTATCTTTTTACGCTTTCATAGTGTAGATTTTCAGCTTTCGTAGTTGTAACAAACAATTCTTGATAAATAGATGATTATTTCTCTCTCTCTCTCTCCCTCTCTCTCTTATATTTTTGCAAGTAGATAAAGTTTTCATTAACCTAATCTCTTGCCCGATAAAATACCAAAAAAAAATAGAAAAGATAAAAATGATAAAAAGAAATAAAGTGAAACGCGGATTTCATAAAACCAAACGTTCACCTCCCCGTGTTCAACCTAGGACTCACTTTTTGAGTTTCGGTTATAAATTTTATCTGATAAATGCATTTTGCGAGCTACGACGATAGGTCCTCCAAACCCTAATTTTAATTCGCGAAGCACGCCTTGATCATTTTGGCATCGTTGCCGGCGAGGCAACGCTCTTTGGTTTTTCTCATGTTTTTTCCGCCTTACCTAACTTTTATCTCACTTTTTCTCTAATCTTACTGTGATTGCAGGTACTCTTCCAAGGCAGGCCAAAGCAGTTAGATTGGAGAAAAGTGCGGATGAAGGTTTTGTAAGTTTATCCCTACCACCCCCACCCACTAGTTCATTTCACCACACTAATAACTCAAGCCCAAATCAACTTAGGTGCTTTTTATAAACCCTAGGATAGATTTGGTTGTTTGTTTGCCACCTCCACTCATCTCACCCCTGCATATATATATAAAAAAATACTCTTCTCTTGCAGAATTTTCTAAAAGCTACACACTTAACACCCACAACTTCTCACCCTAAGGCGCACAATCACATCGATTCTACCACTTAACCGAGATCTGACCTGTGGACCTGGTACAGTTAGCTCAACACACAAATAAGTGAGTAGAAATCTGAATAGGTCAAACATTTCTATGTGCCTTAACTAAGTGGTGCAATAGGCCAATTGATTGAATTGTTTGAGCCACACCACTTAAGATAAAAGCGATCCATCAAGTAGCTTGCCACTTAAGGTTGATTCTTAGGACTGAACCAGGCACTCCACATTTTTTTTCTGATTTCTAAAGGAATACATCATTACCAGTGCTTGTAAAACTTGGAGTGTTCTACTGAACCTTGATTGAACCAACCTAAGGATTAAACCTTAAAAGCTACTAAACAATGTTAAACCCTAAAAGACACATCATCAAATAACCTTATTTGAAAACCCTGGTTGTGCATGCACACACATTTTAATTGATCATTAAGGGCACAACCCATCTAAAGGGCCCATCACATTCCGAGAGCACAATCATCCCAAACCTAATTAAAACCAAGTAGACGTTGGCCTTAAGGATTGATTCGCTCTTCGGGGCTCAGACTGAGATTTTTTTCGATTAATCTACTTCTGCTAGTCCATCTGATGTCTAGCTAGGGGCGTAGCGTCAAACGACTGCGGCTGGGGGGTACATTAGGAACCGGAGGCGTAAGCCAAAGGAAGAACCTTCTCCCCAGTCCCTCCTTCTAATTGGTTGGATTGACCAGATAAAAGTAGACCAAATCGTTTATAATCTCAAGACGGGTCCTGGGAGTCTATAGGTCTTTAGACTAACCCACCTAAGGACAGGGTTGATTGATTGTACTGCAGGGCACCTTTTTCTCTTCTAATTTCCCTCCTTACTTCACCATGTACCCTTCCACATCTTACACACATTTCCAATCCTATCCTCCTACCACCACTTATCCCAAGATGATTACTATCCCGACTTGACTTGAAATTACCCATCTACTAGCCGGGATAACTTTGATTGGGGATACGAATCCGGACCTCAATGTCTAGGGCCTAACCCAGGACAACATGACTATGGTTGCTATACTTCCCAAACCTACAATGATTATGGATCTCCATCCTTTGATGACCAAACCAACCTGATCTACAATCAGGAAGAATATAATGATTATAGCACCTACCCTCCCAAGTATTCCACTAAATATAGGTCACCACCATCCTTTAAACAACCTGAAATGACCTACTATCAGGGAGGGACCCAAGAACCTCGATATCTTGACTCCCCTAGATTTAACCCAAACCAACCCAACCCTGAACCTAACCAGTCGGTTCAGGTGAACCAAATACAGGATAGGGTGTTGGCTAATTTGAGGAACACTATATAATCTTTAGAAGCTCAACCAATACCATACACTGAAGCATTGGAGCCTATGATCAAAACGATTGATGAACTTGATAATTCTCTATTGGATTTGCTCCAAAGTGTTAGGGATAGGAACCTGGGTGAGTTTCTTCTTGGGAAATTGTTGAGGTTGAGGATGAAATTTGTGGTTGCCCTAGTCAAATCTTGGGATGATTCTTAAGATGGACCCCCTTCAGAAGAGCCAATGTCTGAACCCGCTTAGGCACCTGTCGGGGGGGATACATATTCTGAGATTCGAGATGACCAGATTGGTCTAGAGCAACCTTTTGAGGATGAATCGAGTTTCTCACCCGAGATCCCAAATCCAGGGAATGATAAAAAATATGTCTCCACGGACCATGAAATGACATATGATTTTGAGACATATACAAATGAGGATCATGGATTCTTTGAATCTGAGGGTGAGGAATCTCTTAGTGAAGTCTCACTTGAGCTTAAGGAAGATGATTTTAGTGAGACAAACAGGCTCGAGGAGCATGAAGAACTATTCGATAGCCCGATCATTGAAGATTATGATCAAGTTGGGGCTAACTTGGATGATTCGAATCTTGATGATTTAATCAGTAGCCCCATTCCTCAACCACACCCTAAAGAGTTGAATTATGATATTCTTGAGATCACTAGACCCAAGCCAATCCTGATTAAGCCACAATTATTGGACTTGGGTATTTTAGATGGGGTGTACAACGATCTGGAGGTCCCAGAAACCTCGATGTTGGAGGATAGAATTGATGAAATAAAAATTTGGGAGGCTAATTCTGAGGGAACTTTGATTTTGGATCTAAGGGTACCTATGGACCTGAAACCACCTACTTTCTACCAGGACCCTTACGATATCTTTCATGTGCAACCTAAGCTCAAAATAACTGATTATTTTTCTGAGCTGAACATCAAGTGGACATCCAAACCTATTGAACCATCTTTACCCATTGTTCGACACTTTGGTCTTGGGTTGCACACCATAAAATTGTAGGCCCCGCCCCGCAAACACAATAATCTTAGGTTTTGGGTGATTTTCATCCAGAACCTTAGAACCACTCGACCCTGGGGCATGGTCAGCATCATAATCTGGTCCATGTCTGTGGACATCTTCTGCTGGCTGGTCGGAGGATTGATCTTTTGATTTTGATTCTGACCTGCACTTGTGAATTCTCAATTTCTTCTTTGTATGTATATTATTCCTAACTGAAGGCATTAAACTTAGCACATATGTATACTCTCTTCTCTCTACAAAGCTGATCAGGTTGTCATGAAATTCAGGTGATATTCTGTTTACTCTGCCCTTTTCGTGTCTTTATTTTTACAATGATGACATTGCATCATTTAGGCATGGGGGGTGGATACTTTATCCTGAAATCATTTTGTTAACTCCATAGAATTTCTTTTAGTTTCTTTTTTAAAAAAAAAGGAATGAAAATTCAAAAAGATAAAAAAAAAAAGAAAATAGAATTAAGGGAAGAGAACCTAGGCTTTTAGGTGTTATCAACTTTAGGAAATGATACGAGAGAACCTAAACACTTAGAATCTTCATGTCTTCAGGCTTAATTAGCTCGGGTATCCACACAAATGTGGACTTAGTCTCGAGTCCTCGCCAAGAAAATCTTATTTTAATTTGGTAAATAAATTGGGGTGATAAGTATATGACTTATCAACCCACCCTCTGATTTGAGGAGGCTTTAAGCCTAAGTATCTACACACCTTTTTCATTGACTTACTTTTCGACAATTTCATTGGAAATTGGGTAGCTAATGAACTATCTAGGGCAGTATGGCTGGCAAGTTGTCGGTGGTAACAGCACATCGACCAGTTGTCTAGAGCCCAACCATAAGATCATTTTCGTTGTACTACCTTTAGGTAAATCTTAGAGCAAGGAAGCCACCTACTTAAAAGAAGAAGAAGAAAAAGAAAAAAACATAGAAAAAGGAGAAGAAAAACAAATAAAACCACACTTCACCGCACGAGGATGGCTGGCAAGTTGTCGTGGGTAACAGCCCATTGGTTAGTTGTCCAAAGCCTAGACTCACAAAAATGCACAATAATTCCCAAAACACTTAGGGAAGAAGCAGGGAAGTTGAATAAATCGGGAAGATATACACTAGGTTCGCCCTCGTGTTGACCCCATAAATAAAAGTAGGGAGAAAGCTACCGTTCGAAAAGATAAACCTCTAGGCAAGGTCACCTAGGGTAGTAGAAACCCGAAGTCCGTTTTAATGGTCGCTAATGAGTCTTTCACTCTTTTCACTAGATGCTTAGCACATGGAGTCCTTTTCAAGTCTTGGTCGAGTCAGGTAGCTATAAAAAGTTATCCCAGAACTCTCAAACTCCAAAAGTACAAAAAAATTAGAAAAGAAGAAAAGCAAAAAAAAAATGTATCTTCCCTTTTCAAATAAGGCGAGGACTTGGCCAGTTTGCATTCTGGCAGACAACTGAGTTCTACTGAGTCTTCGTAGTTTAGGACCATAGTTGAAATTTTCTATTGTTAATAGATGACTTAGGCCTAAGCAATCTAATCTTAAGTTTGATTTTATACATAACATGTAGTTTAATTTTTCTAGGGACTAGCAAAAGATAGGCATGGGGGTATGATGTAGACACAATTATTGAGAGTAAAATGCCTATTCATGCATGTTCCTAGGCTTAGATTTGCATTTCATGTTATAAATATTGTATAGCATGCATCATTCTGCATTAGAGTAGTTGTATATAATGTAGGTTAATTGAGTCCTTTTTGTGGTCAGGAGAGAAGGATATTTATTTCGGAGCCTTAGATTGATGATTTGATCGTATGGATTTGATCAAGATGACAATCGGAGTCCAACGCCTCCGAAATCACCTCGATTGGAGTCCCATAGCACCATATACAGTTAGAGGAAGATCAACGGTCAAGGGACTACGTGAGATATTTCGGAGCTTCAAATGAAAAATTCAACCGCGTGGATGGATTTAGGTCAACAATCATTGCCCAACGGCGTAAAAATTGACTCAATCCAACCTCTGTAGCAACCCCTACAACGAAAAGAAGATGGACGGCCCAAATCGCACCTCGTGGAGCAACCCAGGCCGCCCATGCGCACGCACACGCCACCGCACACGCACAGCAGCGTGGGCACGTGCACGCGCAACAGTAGCGCACGCAAGCGAATAGCACGTAGAGGCATGCAACATGACGTGTAGAGTACGCACCAGCGCAGCGACAGCGTAGGTGCATTGGCTGTCTTCAACGACGTTTGCATCGGATCTTCAGCGATGTTTATGACCGTCACTAAATGTCCTGTATACGAATTTGATTCTTTCCTCCACTATAAAAGGAACCCTACCCCTCCCATTTTTCTTCATCTCTTCCTTTGTTCCTCTCACAACCTCCAAGGCTCTAGGGAAAGCTTGTTCCAAGCCCGAGATGCTCCTCTAGAGTAGAAAATCAAATAGTTTTCCCACCTCTCATCCCCATTCGTGGAGCATCCCGTGGCCGTCCTCTCACCGCCCTTTGAGAAGAAGATCCTCACTGCGACGCCATCCTGCCCCATCCTCCGTCCTCTGGCTTCATCCTCCTTCATCCCACTCCTCACCACCTTCCTCTAGGCGATGTTAGAGTGAGTTGTCCTCCAAGCGACCGTCAAGGGGGATTTCTCTCATCTCTTTCTATCTTTTTACGCTTTCGTAGTATAGATTTTCAGCTTTCGTAGTTGTAACAAACAATTCTTGATAAATAGATGATTATTTCTCTCTCTCTCTCCCTCTCCCTCTTATATTTTTGCAAGCAAGTAAAATTTTCATGGACCTAATCTCTTTCCCGATAAAATACCAAAAATAATTAGAAAAGATAAAAATGATAAAAAGAAATAAAGTGAAATACAGATTTCGTAAAACTAAACATTCGCCTCCCCGTGTTAGACCCAGGACTCACTTTTTGAGTTTCGGTTATAAATTTTATTTGATAGATGCATTTTGCGAGCTACGACGACGGGTCCTCCAAACCCTGATTTTAATTCACGAAGTGCTCCTCGATCGTGGTGTGAGTTAGCATGGACCGCCTTGACTTCCATCCTTTCACATCTTGCCCACACCCTTACCCCCATCCTGCGATCTTTGATCCCATACGTCGAGACGGTCCATCCTTTGATGGACATAATGACAATCATTGGGATCCCTTTTACTCCAACTATAGGAGTATTAACTTGGTTAAGCCCCAAATCAGTGAGCAGAACCTAGGAGCGAGATTAGCCTTGCCCAATATCCTACATACTGAAGACATACCCAACCCACCCTCCCCGAATGATTTTAATAGTTGGACAGAAACTCTTAGGTACTATAAGCCTGAGCCTGACTTCTCTCCTGATAATAACAATGACCTCTCCTCCTTGAAGATGGCAATATAAAAAATGCAAGACAAGATGATTGAATTATTAGGAGAATCTTTGAGAGCAAGCCAACACAAAAAAGAAGACATTAGCCACCCAACCTACCCCATTGAGGATGACGTGCACCCCTCTATGCTAGATGCATCTCCTATGGGAGAGCCACACCCTAAGTTGGGGAATTTTGGGGATTATGTAAGGGAAAATAGCTACTTCTATGGGACTGATTTTGAACCTTCCCTACTAGATGACACTTCCATGAGAGGTCCATGCCTTAAGTGGGAGAATGATAATATGGATCAAAGTAGCTACCATTTGGATTTAGAAAGGTGGCAACCCAAGGAAGATGATGATCATGTTGAGTATCCACTTAAATTATATTGGAGTCAAAAGAAGGGAATGATGGTACCATTGGAAGACCTCGACCCAGATAACAGTATTTTCGTGACATTTGATGAAGTAGGTCAAAGTCAAGTTATTAATCCCACCCTCCCTTTTGATCACGAGATGGAAGTCAAGCCCACCCTTAGGGAACCTAACCCTGAAGAAATTCACTTATCTGAGGAGTCTGATGTTACCAGTGTGCACCATTTACCCCAGATAGAGTGCCCTAGGGGACTTGTTAAGATTTTAGATGATTCTAGAACTTGGGTACATGATGAATTGTATGATAAGGAGAAGGATGAATTATATGAGGAACCTACATTCAAGATTTGGAGTGACACTAAGGGTGATTATGTCTTATTTAAAGAATTAAGTCCCGAGGATGTCACAAATTTGATCAACTTAGGTTTCCTCTGTGCTCCTATTGATGATATCCCTCCTTATGATGAAATAATGGAAAATGTGGAAGCAACTTCTGAGATTTATGTGGATTCACATATAGGCTCCAGGGAGGATTTGAGAAAAGAACAAGAACCCGGGGATGAGATTGGTAGGGTAATCCCTAAATCTATTGCTTCCAACTTGCCTTCATTTGATTCAGAGTCACCCTCTAATTCGCCTATGTCAGAAGGTGAAATTTTGACTCCATACCTTGAAATGATCACTGATGAAGTGCAGGTAGATACTTGTGATAGTACAAGGAATGCTAGGGATGCGATTGAAGAATTAGGAAGGCTGTTGGGAATGGATACTAAGCCAATTAGACCCAACTTAGATCTTATGGCCATCCCATAGCCTCGAAACTTGGACACCCTAGACAATCCCTGGATTAGAGATCGGCTCACTTCTATTCTAACCGGGGGGCATAGCGAACCAATATCTCTTGTAATGGGGTACCGGGTATGGATTGATGCTTTATATGGTCAGTCCATCACCCTGGGGGTTTATCTCTGCACCATTCCTTAGGGTCCTTTGTGGACTTAAAAACTTAAGTAGGAGTTATGTTGCAGACCATTTCTCAAGAGGTTGAGGAAAGAAAACTAGGGATTGAGTTAAAGGCTGAGTAGTACCTGGTGTCTTTTTTTACCTTTTGATTTGTGGGTCCTCGTTAAGCATCCACATTTCACATGCACTTGGTCTTATGTAAGTAATGATCACCTTAATTCATTGCTTAAAGAAAATTTGCTTCTTTTAGTTCTGACTTAGGAGAAGCTAGAAACACAATTTGATTGGACGAGTTCCTGTCGCATGAGAGGTGGGGTATATATTCACCTTGATGACGCGATGATAACATGTCACCTCATCGGCGCTTATCTCTTAGGATATCCATCCTACTGGGGGCATGTAAGCGCATTGTGCAGTACAGGTACCATGGGCGACCTTATCTCGAAGTGTCAATTGCCACAGGCCTGAATTCGCTTAAGAAATCCATGGGTGATACTATCTCGAAGTGTTGATTGCCAAGAGTTCTTAGGGTCACTATGGGCAATGCTATCTCGAAGCATCGAAAGATAAGCACCCTTCGAGGTTCAGTGATGGGGACAATGAATCCGACACAGATCATGTTGGTAGCTGATCTAAGGTTAGACTCTGAGGAATCAAACAAAAAATATATATATATATATTACAAAAAAAAATCCTCTTACTCTCTTTCTAGGTTGGCAATCATACTATCCTTAAATAAATCAGACCAATGCACATGCACGAATGCTATAATCCCTGGGACCAATAAACCTTAGGGTAGAGCTAGAAATCAAGGAAACCTATGCCTGCAACTCGTCCTTAGCCAACCTAGTTTGTAACAAAGCAACTACTTGGGAACCTTAGGTCTAAAGTTTGTAAGTTAACATGTTTCTAAGGGAAGACCGATTGGGTTGGCTAATCTATTTGGAGAGTTGGGCTATTGCTTGAGTTTGCTAGGGACTAGCAAAAGCTAGGCATGGGGGCATTTGATGAGCCCATATTTGTAGGCTAATTAGTTACTTAAACGCCTAGACATTAGATTAATATTGACATATAAATAGCATACAATAAGATGTAAATAGATTAGTATAATTATTCACCTATTTACATATTTCATGCATTGCATTCATACCTAAACACATTTAGAATTCATTTAGAATAACATGCATTGAAATAATTAGTCTTTAGGTTGCATTACATGCATGTATTAGAATTAATATTTTATGTGAGGGTTTGTAGATAAATAAGCCATCATTTCTTTTCTTATTTTATTAATCCTTTTTTATTTCCTCTGCTCAACGGTTGCAGTAACGATGCCCTTTACTCACTGCTTTGATGGCCGTGAAATAAGGATCTAGTCGAGGTAGCTGCGGTTACAAGAGAGGGGAGGAAGCAACCATGCTCGGGAGGCCACCACCCATTCCATCACTATGCTCTGCTCCCACCGTGGGTCTCCTGGTCAAGCGTCGCCACACTGTGGGCCGGTGGGGTGACAGATCGTCGAGCCAAATCCGGCAAGCTCGGCCATTACCTTGCGTGTATGTCTCTGATGGCCACGCAACTATCTCCTGCTTTACATTTTACTCCATCTTCCTCTTTTCTTCTTCACTTGTTTTCCCTCCACCAAAAACAACCCAAACCACCAGCACCACCTCCACCACCTCGCCACACCACCTTCACCAACCTCGCATCACTCAAGTGGCCAATGGTTGTTGAAGCCACCAGCCGCCACTCACCTCGCGCATGCCACAGCGTGCTGCCTACCACCCGTGCACGCTCCTACCCTCCACCCCTCGTGCACCATCGCCCGCAACCCATCACGCAACACCTCACTCGCCGCCTACCCGACCACCCCTTGTGCAGAACTGTACACTCCTTCAGTAGCTCGCACGCATGCCTCTCCATGCACTCATAGCAACAACCATCTCCTTTCACACGCATGTGCCCCTTCGCTCCCTAGTCTCCAGCAACAGTAGTAGGGAGAGCTTCATCCCCGGCCATCCAAATAGCCGGTCGCCTACCTCCGACCATGCTGCAACTTGTTGCCACCGCCACCGGATGCGGCTCGAAGCAGCCCACCTCCGATAAGCTCCTCACGGCCAGACTCTCCCTCTTCCATGCACACGGTCATGGGGAAGAGAATCCCTAGCAATTAAAATTTACCATGCCATGCCATTGCCAAACTTATTTTTCTCATTTATTGAATATTATAATGTTGACTATTTTGTGAAGATAACATCCCTCCTTTCCTTAATTACTTTATCAACACATGTGAGCTCTATGTGCCTCATTTGAGAGGGGTTTTGGCATCGACTTTCCGTGATTTCACTTGTGAACATTAGTTTCTCGATTTTTGCAATTTAACACATGTTTTTCCCTATGGACAACTTTTGAGTGGTTAATTTTAAATGTTTTGATTAGTGATTTTTCACCACTTTGATACTACTTCGATGCGTCATTTTATTTACAAAACAACAACGAAAGTGAAAACCATCTTTTCATGCACTAGCATGAGAGGTGCATTTCCCATGCTCGACATGGCCTCATCTGCCACGTCCGTAGGCTATCGCATCATCGAATTTGCCTCCTTGCACTGAGAGGAGCTGAGAATTGGGAGTCAAACTCGCATCCTTAGCTTGGGAGCGCGCCTCCTCCTCCACAGTACTGAGGTCGAGGGGAAGTGCTTAGGGCCTTTGGATTGTAGATCCAACAATTGAGATCATCTGAGAGCTTCCCCTTTGAAAATGTGAGGGCACGGTGGAGATGGCATGGCTTGATCTTGGCCGTTGGATCAAGACCCAATGGCCTAGATCACGTCCCACACGCATCTTTGAGGATGGGCAGTGGCTAAAGGTGATTTTTGGGTGGCTGGGATGTCTCCATGTGGTGCCATCTTCTTTTGCTCGTAGGTGGCGTAACGAATGTTGGATTGGGTCAATTTTCACACCGTTGGGCTGCGATCGTCGACCTGAACCCATCCGTGCAATTGGATTTTTTGTTTAAGACTCCAAATTGTGTCACCTTACCCATTGGCCTTTAATCTTCCTCAGACTGCATATGATGCTACGAAGGTTTGATTAGGGCAATTTTGGAGGCGTGGATTTTGATCGTCACCCTGATTAAATCCGTATGGTTAGATCTTCAATCCGAGGCTCATAAATATGTTGCCCCTTCCCATAGCCATTAATATAAGAAAATTAATATACAATTTATACAAATTAATCTAAATGCATGGTGATGTATGTTATGCAATATTTATAATACTAGATGCCTTTGTGAGTCTAGGAACATGCACGAATAAGAATTTTATCTCAAATAATTATGTAATCATTAATTGCTTCATAAAGATAGGCAGATGAATTACTGTTGGTGCAAATGCACCATGATCATTGATTTTGATGATAACAAAACACTTGTAATTTAACATTTGCACTTGAGTTCAAAGTTTCAGAGTATATGCAAATGGTAGCAAGTGTGTAGGAGTTCAAGCTCAAGGAAATGGAGGAATGGAGGAGCTTGACTTAGGAGCAAAAGCATCAAGGTGCAAGGATTGGGGACCTGGCTTGGAGCCAAAGCTTGAAGAAGAAGAATAGGATAGTCATTTTTTTTTATTCACTTGTAATTTTTGTTCTTTTATTTCCTTAGAAATATGTTAAAGAGCCAGAAATATAATAATCCAAGTCCTAGACACACTTACTTAACCTTAGGACACTTAAGAAAATCTTAAAACCAAGTTAGAAAGCCAAAATAGCGAACAACCTGTCATATTAGACTTCCAGACATCTTATCAGACATCCAATGAGCATTATCTGATGTCCAGACATATTATCAAATGTCCAAAAACTCAATTTAAGACATCCAATAACCAAAATTCCAAAAGCTAGTATGTGGCATTTGCTTTCGGACATCTAGAACCTCTTCCAGACATCCTATAATTGACCATTGTGATTAAATTTAACCCTAATTATAATTAGTCAGACCTAATCTAACCGTTAGCTTCTTGGGAATCAACTCTTGAGAATAATCTTTGTCATCAATCGTCTGACCACAAGACACTAGATCCCTGTTGGGATCCAATGCCATTCCAAGAAGATCACCTTATAGAATAAGACGTCTAATTCTTTAATAAGATGCCAAATATACCCTGATCAAACATCTAATTCTACTGTCAGACCTAATTATGGCTTGATTTGATTTGGATTTTGACCAAATCTCTTGGGATATGCCTCCAATGGCTAGGAGTCCTCTCTCAAGCCTTCTTGAACCTTCTTGAGACCTCTATAAATAGAGGGGAACCTCTCCTTGGCTAGAGACACCTAGAGGTAATACTTTCCACCATTTTATACATATCTAGTAAGAGATCAAAGAGAAGAAACTCTGGCATTTGCTCTCCAAGTTGTAGATTCCTCATCTGAGAGCACTGAGTCACTACGCCTCCACTTCCATCTACTTCAATCTCAGGGAAGTTCCTTTGCCTATAGAAGCTTAGGTTGAATCTTATATTCAGGATCTATAGGTTCCTGTATTTTATTTTATATTTTGGTTGGATATTCGCGTGGGGAATTCTCATCTCCTTCATGAGACAAAATACTCTTCATGAAGAAGAGGAATTGAGGTACACTACCCTCGCTTAAAGTAGTGTGGATTGTATTGAGGTTGTATCACCCACATTTAAGTGATACGTTAGTAGATTTAATATACTTGGTAGATCGAGAAATCCTATGTCGAGAGACTTAGGTGATGGTTTTTATCCGAGTTGGGTTTTCACTTAAAAATCCTTGTGCATTGTGGTGATTGTTTTATGGAATTATTTTATTTTTGCAAATTATATATTATTTTGTTTCCTACACTATTCACCCCCTTTAGTTCTTACTTATAGTTGGTATCAAACTGGGTTCTCGCACGTATGGAGTTACACCCGACGAGGATCCTAAAACATGGAGGGGAGAATCTTTACTACGAGACAATTTGAGGGATAGTCCACCGTGCGACCTCCACACTTCAAAGGTAAAAACTATCCTTATTGGAAATTACGAATGAAGATGTGGTTGCAGGAGAATGACTACACCTATGAGAGATATGCGAGATCCCCTACGACATCCCGGAGAAACTCGCGAGAGGCTACTCGTAAGAGCAAGTCAAGAAGCTCTCTCTCAACATGAAGACGATGAATACATCGTATTGCACAACAAGTTTGGAGGAGTTCAACCAGATTTTGCAATGCTCCATCGGCTATGAGATTGGGCGCAATATAGAGGTAACACATGAAGGTACATCTAAGATAAAAACCTCTAAGATCAATTTGCTTTCACAAGAATTTGTTTTAATCCTTTTCTGTGAAAGATTATGAAAGTTTGATTGAGATGTATACTAGGTTCACATTAATTTAGGGAAGACCTTCATTCAAGGAGAACTTTAATCGAAGCTTCTTTGTTCCCTTGGACCTAAGTGGGAACAAAAGGTCACCGCCATCGAGAAAGCTCATCAAATAGAGGAGCTCAACATGGATGATCTCCTAGGAAACTTGATGACTTATGGAAACAAGATGAAGCAAAGGAAGAAGGAGACACCAGAGCCAAAGATGAAGAAGCTCACTTTCAAAGCTACTTCTGACGACGAGGTAAGCTCGAATGATGAGAAACTTGATTTTTTGGCTAACAAATTTGTCAAGTTTCTCAAGCTTAGGGAATGCAAGAAGGAGAAGATGGAAAGGAAGGAGAGCCCAACTCGTTACTATCATTACAATAAGAAGGGGCACATTAGATCAGAGTGCCCACTCTTGAAGAAGGAAAAGAAGGAGAAGAAGAACAAGAAGAAGGCATTCCAAGCAACTTGGGATGACTTAAGCTCGGAGGAGGAAGAAGAGAAAAATTCTAAAGAGGAGATCGCTTGCATGGGTTTTATGGTGGTTGCGAATGATAGTGAAGAACATGATGACAAGTACGATTCCAACAAAGAAGAGGTAAATTCTTTTACTTCAGATGAATTGCAAGAAATTTTAGAAGAGTTGTATGATCTTAGTAGAACATTAAAGTTAGAAATAAGAATTTGAAAAAGAGTGCTATTACCTTGAAATATGAAAAAGATAGTCTCATACTAGAAAAAAAAGACTTAGTGCTAAACAACCATAAGTTGCTTGATGAAATTGAAAAATTGAATGTCAACTTAAGTTCTATTGACTCTGAAAATGAAGTTCTTATTGTTGAAAATAGTAAATTGATTGAAGAAAATAGTTCACTTAAATATGAAGTTTCTATCTTGAAAAGCAAAATGTGTATTATTGAAAATGACCTTTCTTGTCTTAAAGAGAATTCTAAAAAATTGTTAAGTTAGATAAATTCACTACAGCAAAGACTAAAGTTAATAGAAATAGACACACCAAGAAAAGATTTTATGCACAAAGGCCAAAAGGTTGGAATCCAAGTAGACCTCAACCTTGGTCAAGAAGGGCTAACTATGGTGGACCCAAAAAGATGTGGGTACCAAAATATTTGGTAAATTCATCACCGACTCTCCGATTGATCCAAGATACTATCTCTATGGAGTTCATGGAGGAATGAAAATACTTGGCCAACCAAGCAGGAATGGAGGATGGAACCCATACCAATGGTAAAGTTATCCTTTGATTTTGATGATCTAATTAGCATCAAGATAGGGGGAATATTTAATCTTCTATATCCTATAATTTCATTAGAAAGGGGGAGATCACCTTTAAACTTTAATTGAGTCAAATTGATATAGAAATGCATGTATTTAGGGAGAGTTCTTTAAAACTTATGAAGCTATATTTCCATTAAAAAGGGGGAGAACACTTGTAACCCTTGCAAACTTTGAATTTGACATAGAAGTGCATGTCATCAGGGAAAATGATATTATTTCCTAAATTATGTCATAGAGGGGGAGATAATAGATTTTTGAAAAGCCCATCGCTTGTATTATTTTGCCAAAAAAAGGGGAGTTACCATATTGTTAAAAGAGCATATTTTAAGGAGGAGTTATAGGACAAGCTGATTAAAATTGATTTTTGAAGTATTATTTATGGTTTTGTCATCATTAAAAAGGGGAAGATTGTTGGTGCAAATGCACCACGATCATTGATTTTGATGATAACAAAACACTTATAATTTAACATTTGCATTTGAGTTCAAAGTTTCAGATTATATGCAAATGGTAGCAAGTGTGTAGGAGTTAAAGTTCAAGTCCATGAAGGAATGGAGGAGCTTGACTTAGGAGCAAAAGCATCAAGGAGTATGGATTGGAGACTTGGCTTGGAGCCAAAGCTTGAAGAAGAAGAATAGAATAGTCATTTCATTTTTATATACTTGTAATTTTTGTTCTTTTATTTTCTTAGAAATATGTTAAAGAGCCCAAAATATAATAACCTAAGTCCTAGACACACTCACTTAACCTTAGGTCACTTAGGAAAATAATAGAATAAAGTTAAAAAGTCAAAATAGCAAGCAACCTGCCTTATTAGACTTCTAGACATCTTATCAAACTTCCAATGAGCCTTATTAGATGTCTAAACATATTATCAGACGTCCAAAAACTCATTTTAAGAAGTCTAAACAATCGATCAGACATCCAATAACCAAGTTTCCAGAACCTAGTTTGTGACATGCTTTCGAACATCCATACCTTGTGTCAGATGTCCAGAACCTCTTCCAGACGTCCAAAGACAGTCCCGAATGTCCTATAATTGACCATTGTGATTCAATTTGACCCTAATTATAATTTTTCAGACCCAATCTAACTATTAACTTCTTGGGAATAAGCTCTCAAGAATAATCTTTGCTATCAGATGTCTAACAGCTTGTCCAGATGTCCAGTAAGACGTCTAACCACAAGACACTAGATCCCTATTTGGATTGAATGCCATTCCATGAAGATTACCTTACAAAATTAGACATCTAATTCTTTTATCAAACTTCTAATATGCTCTGATCATATTCTAATCAATTTAGTAGACATCTAATTATGTTATCAAACCTAATTATGGATTGATTTGATTTGGATTTCAACCCAATCTCTTGCGATATGCCTTCAACGACTAGGAACCATCTCCCAAGCCTTCTTGAACCTTCTTAAGACCTCTATAAATAGAGGGGAACCTCTCCTTGGCTAAAGACACCTGCAGATAATACTCTCCACCATTTTATGCATATCTAGTAAGAGATCAGAGAGAAAAAACTCTGCCACTTTTTCTCTAAACTTTACATTCCTCATCTGAGAGCACTAAGTCACTGCACCTCCAATTCCATCTACTTCCATCTTAGAGAAGTTCCTTTGCCTATAGAAGCTTAGGTTGAATCTTATATTTGGGCTCTATAAGCTGTTCTATTTTGTTTTATATTTTGGTTGGATATTCGCATGGCAAATTCTCGACTCCTTTGTGAGACAAAATACTCTTTATGAAGAAGAGTTGAGGTACACTACCCTCAGTTAAAGTAGTGTGAATTGTATTGAGGTTATATCACCCTCATTTAGGTGATACATTAGTGGGTTTGATATACTCGATAGATCGGAAAATCCTAAGTCGAGAGACTTAGGTGGTGGTTTTTACACGAGTTAGGTTTCCACTTAAAAATCCTTGTGCATTGTGGTGATTGCTTTGTGGGATTATTTTATTTTTACAAATTATATAGCATTTTGTTTCCCGCACTATTCACCCCCCTCTAGTGCTTACTTTCAATTACCTCATCTGGGCAGATAGGAAAATTGTCAAAACTGATCAGGTAGATAACTGTCCATCCATACTTAGGCACTTTACATGTTTGACTATCTTTTAGATAGAAGGTCCATCTTCCTAAACATGAGGCAAACTGTTGACCTAGGGTGTCCATCTAAATACCCTAGCAGATGAATTCCACCAGGTAATTGGACGGAAGAGGTGGATGATCTTGCAAAATAATATTGCAAGAAAGTGATCCAATGACGACAATGCATTCTTCCTTAGTTATCAGAAAATTAGAGGAATGTGTGTGATGTGCGATCGTTACAGCGATTGACCCTCAACAATTATGGGGTTATGAATTAAGGAGTGAAAATCTTGACATGTATCCATACAAAAAATAATGTGAGGGTGTGATTCTAGGACAAGAAAAAAAGGAGGGAAGTTTTTTTATTCTTTTCTCTCACTTATAGAACACTTAGTGAAAACTTTAAGAGTTTGATCTCCTTTCTAGCCACCCCCCCTTTAGGTAGAACTGGGTTACCAAACATTTTGTGTTATTGTGTATTTGTAAATTTTTTGTTTGGATACTCTTTCTACTTAGGACCTGGTAGAGTATACTCAAGGGCTTTAATAAGTTTCAGGTTAGTGTAATTGTCTTTCACCCTTAGAGCTCAATCATGAGTATGTTTAGGGAAAATTGGGACCTGGATCAAGGGGTGGGGACTTGAATGATTCGAGCCCTGGATCTCTGTGGCATCACAGAAGCATAAAACATATGTGTTTAAAAATTCTTTGAATCGAAACTCAGATCGATGCCAGAAATATTATAAATTGAAATCGAAAAATAATAACTTATGTAACCAAAGACACATGGGAAGATGTAGTGTCTCCCCATTTTAGGATCCTTATGACTAATGAATTATATTTGTGGGTGGCCTAGCACAACACTCCACATGTTGTACCTCCTTAAATAAGTCATGCCTAGAGGGACTCCCTTCATCTCGGTAGGCTGATGAAGTCCTTCTCGTCGAAAACACTTAATCCTCGTTGTGTGCAATGCTAACCTTTTACGTCCCATGACTTCTTTTTCAATCCTTGAGGCAACAATCTACTTGGAGTTGACTTCACACAATCAAAGAACCATCAAGAGGGTTGTCAAGTCCAGACCCTATAGTAGTCGGATGATTAACAAAGGCATTGGTAGTCCAGTTACAATGTTGTACACACCTTCAGGAATCAACAAACCTTGGTGGTGACGTTTCCCAACCGCGGCTAGTCTTTGTTTGTTTTAATGCTTATTACAGTAATGTCGTTGTGGTATAAAAGAAGACAGCTACGGTTGTCGTTACCATTAAAATTTTACTCGGAAATAGTTTCCCGAGGTCGAACTCAGGGAGCTACTGGAATTCTAGAAGTACAATGTTTCTTTATTACAAAAATAAGAGAGAGAGAGAGAGAGGGAGAAATAGATTTCTGTCTTTTGGCTTTTTCTTCTTCTCTTCTTTCTCTCTTTGCTTGTCTTCTTCTTCTCTTCTTTCTCTTTTCTTTATCTTTATGGGTCTTGTTCCTTGGCTCCGATTGCCTTCAGTTCCTCTTCTTCTGCTTGTCTTCTAGTTCTTTTCTTCTTCAGTTCTTCTTCTGTTTCTTGTCGTTATCTTCTTTCTTCCTTCTTCTCTTTTCTTTCTCTTCAGCTGTGGAGCCTTTTCTTTTCTTTTTCTTCTTCTCCGCTTTATCTCCTCTGAAGCTTCATCTGTCGTCTGATATCACAGTCAGACGACTTAAACGGCGGTCTGCTACAGTGCTTCTTCTTCTCTTCTTCTTCCCGCTTCTTCTTCTTCTCTTCTTCTTCTCGCTTCTTCTTCCTTGGTTTTCTGCCTTGCTCAGCTGCAAAGCCTTTTCAGAGTTTCTTCTTCCGCTCCTCTTCTTCTTCCTGCGGCCAAGTGGTGAACCTTCTTCCTTTGCGTCCTGTTCCTGCACAAGGCACAGCAAAACCTAGCCCTTCCCTCTACTCGCACGTCTCTCTCTCTCTGTAAACTGCTCATAGGAAGCTCTCCCAGAGCTGGGTTATCGGGTCGGGTAGCGTACCCGTGACCAAGCGCACTGGTGTGGGTGGTGCGCAAGGAGTGCAGGGTAAACGGGTCGGTCAGGTCCGCGTGGCGTGGGTCGCGGACGAGGTGGGCGAGTGGGCAAGGGGACCTCACCCCATGTTCTAAGGCGCTTAGGTAAAAACACAAAATCAATTTAAATGGGTGCGACGCTTCGAAATCTTACGATGTGGGACTAAACTTCGTCCCTTCTCGCGCGCGCCCGCAGGAAGAATCGCGACCTTGCCTCAGCAGCTGTGTCCTCGCTTCCCTTCGCGTGCCAGCTGCCTGCCTTCACCTGGGTCTCTCCAATTCACCTCGGCTGGAGTCCTGCTGCTTCGAGGCCTGGAGCTCACTTGGAAGCTCCTTGCTTCGTCGCCAATGGCGGCCGAGGTTGAAAATCTGCCTAACACAAACAGGGCCTCTCGACCTAATCAGACCCCTGGGAAACCTTCGCCGTGGCACGGCGAAGGTAGTGCGGGGTGCAGCAGGTTGCGGGGTGGTGTCTAGCGGCAGCCCTAGGTCGGACTGCAACCAGAAAAATGGGTTTGATCGGGGGAGTGTTGTGGAGGTGTGGAGTGGCAGTGGAGGGGTGGGGGGTGTTGGGTAGGGTGAGGCGGAGCTTTTGGGACAGTTGGCGAGTTGTGTGGAGTGGCGGATCGACGGGGGCAACTCGCCGAAGGGTTGCCGGAGGGATGGAAGATGATGGTGGTCGGGCGCAGTCGAGGGGTAATCAACTGAAAGGCAGTGGGGAAAAGAAAGAGGGGACGAAGGGAAATAATAGTAACCTACCTACAGGGACGAAGGGGGCTGGAGCAGGGCGGCAGTCGTATCAACTGTCGCCGGAGAAGAAACACCCAGAGGGAGAGAGCGGCGGTGAGGAAGAGGGTAGGGAGGCGCGCTTGGTACGGCGCGACGCGGGGAGATCAGGCGAAGGTGGCTCTACTGCTGGTATTGCAGCAGAGCGACGGGACGGAGGAGGAGGAGGCACCGGAGCTGGTGGGTTCCTATCGGAGTGGGGAGAGAGGAAGGGTTGGGGTTTTCTCCGTCAAGACCAAGCTGCCCGAACCGACTGGCGACGCTAGTCTTTATAAAGGCGGTGGCGGAAGGGTGGACGCAGGGAGGCGACGTGCCTCCCTCGCCGGAGAATGGCCGGAGGTGTGACCCATACCTTCCAGGCGTTCGCACGGAAGGTGTGGGCGTCGTCAGGCAGCATGGCGGTGTCCCTGCGACAGCAGATGTCGCAAGGAGCACCAGGTTCAATTTGCAGGACATCCCCCTCACTCTGCGTAGCACCATGCTTCGCGCAAAGTCGCCGGAGCATGGCGCTACGCAGAGACTTGTAGGAGGGACCTAAATGCAAAGAACGATGAGGAAATTAGGGGCCAAAATGCAAGGGTTTCGAAAGTTGAGGGTCAAAAAGTAATAAATGAGGACCAAATTGCAAAGTTGGTCAAGAAGGTCTCTTCTTAGGCTCAAGTTTTTATGCATGACTAAATTGGACCTAAGGATTTTAATGGTGAATTTTGTTTCTAGGTCTGACCTTGTTTGATCAGCCAATTTACGTAAAAACTCAAATTAAATCATTAATTGGGCATGGTTCTCAATGTAAGTCAAAATGGGTTTCTAAGGCCAAATTGAAGGTTCTAAACCCTAGAGATTATTTTTATATGAATTTTAGAGGGTTTAGTCGATTTTTACCCTGCTTCAAACCTCGTGAATTGAAGTGGATTTATTTTAGTGTTAAAGAATGTCATTTAATTCCTTGGAGTTACTGTAGCCCTTGTTGGATCATATCATCCCACTTTCCTTCTTATTAGGTTAGTTTGACCTATGTTTGGACCCTGAGTTACCCTATTTGCAGATTGTGTTGGTGAAATTGCATTTTTACCCCTTATGACTTATTTTCTTCTTAAACTCAGAATTCTCTGAGTCAAGCCTTTCTTTGAGTTATGTAGGAGCTTTTTCTCGCATATCAAGGTTAGATTGTGCTAGTTAGGGTTCATGATGAGGTTCTTATCACTTGGGCCTATAGTAGCCAGTCTTCCAACAGACACGTTGGTTGTCTAGATACAATAGGCTACCTATCACCAAAATCCTTCCCCCTCAAGTAGTTGATCTTTCGATTGCTTGATCAACCATCTAATTACTATAGGATTGGTTTTCATCCCTTGAAATTGGATGTCTGGGTAAAGAGAACACCTTCTCCTCTTGTGGTTAGCAATTGTGAGCTTTTCTTTCTTGTGGATTGAAGTTTTGATTTGATTAGTTAGGGTTCCTAATAGGTTTAGGGAGATATTTATAGGGTTCCAATTCTAATCCTAATATGGTGGGAAACCTTGAATCTTTATCCAAGGATTGGGATCTGATCCTACTTGATTTTTATAGGATTGGTGATGTAGACACATCTAGTTCACATAAACTGTCTATTTTTGCATGTTTTTAGGCGTATAATTGTATTCATGCATTATAAATATTACATAATATGCATCATCATGCATTTAAATTAGTTTGTACAAATTATAGGTTAATTTATCCTTTTTGTGGCCAGGGGACAAGACGATATTATTTTGGGGTCTTGGATTGAAGATCCAACTGTACGAATCTGATCAGGGTCTCAATTGAAGTCCAATGCCCCCGAGATCACCCTAATCAGACTTTCATAGCATCAGATGCAACCCGAAGAAGATCAAAAGCCATGGGGTAAGGTGGTGTAAAATTCCTACCTCAGATGACAAATCCAACCGCACGGATGGGTTCATATCGACAATCACAGCCTAACAACGTGAAAATCGATCCAATTTGATGTCCGTGGCACCACTTATAAGCATTTAAAGATGGACAACCCAGATGGCACCACGTGGCACCATTTTAGTTGCCCAAGACCACCCCCAAGACTCCCTCTTCACCTGCCCGATCAAATCCTAGCCGTCAAACGAAGATACAACGACTAAGATTCAATCTCAGCTGCTCTTCATAAAGATCTGAAGATTAAACACTCGAGTGATCTCGACCGTTGGATCACTATCCAACGATCGTGAGCACTTGAGCATTAAATCAAAAATGCGACAAACAAGCAGCCTCAGCGCAGTGGGTGGGCATCCTTTCACAAAGAGAGCGGCGAGGGTTCGAATCCTCGCGTGCCTCAAATCGAAGAAGTGAGCAGGTGCACAAAATTGCACTGTTCGATCGGTGAGGAGCGGGCGTGGTGCGGCCATGTGGCGCTACTTGGGGCGCTAGATGGAAGCACAGTGCGTACATGAATGATGACGCGCCATCAGACGCTCCATTGCACACAGGCGCACGTAACGTTTGAAGCTGAAGCACGCTCTCATGATTTAAGTCGTCCGATCGAATGATTGGATGACTGAGATTGATTTAGCGGGATGAGGTGTGCAAGCGACTGAAGGCGAGCGGCCTGGTGATGTGGCTACACGAGGAGCGTCGGATGGAGATCTCACAGTCCATGTTGAGGCACGGCTTCAGCAACGCTTGCCTTCAATGACACGCATAAACATCACTAATGGCCCTAAATTAATTTTAACCCCTTAAAAAGACCTTTCTACCCCTTTCCCCTTGCCTATAAAGGGGCACATATCCCCTCCTCATTCTTCACCCCTTCTCTTCTTCTCTCACCCCCTCCAAAGCTTTATGAGCTAGTCCCATACCCAGGATGCTCCATCAAAGCTACAATAAAATAATTTTCTATCTTCTCACCCCCTTCGTGGAGCATCCCGTGGTTGTCTTCTCGCCACCATTCGGGAAGAGGATCCCATTGTGATGTCACCCTGCTTCGTTCTCCGTCCTCCAACTCTGTTCACCCTTGTCCAACATCTCATCCCCATCGTCCAGGTGCTCCGTCATCACGGCTCATCCTCCAAGCAACTGACGAGGAGGATTTTCTCATCCCTCTCTTTTTATCACTTTCTAGTGTAGCAAGTAGATGTAATGGATATAATTCTATGGTTATGAAATACTTGTTCATTCTCTCCCTATTTTCTCTATCTTTGTATTATTCTTTCTCTTTCTTCTATTATTTATTCTTTAAGTAGAAGAGCTAGTGTAGATCTAATTCGACCAGCTAATCTACTTCGTGATAATAATTTCAAACACAGTTTTGGATCAAGCATTCGTCTCCATGTGTTAAACTCGAGACTCAACAGACTGTTGGTTATAAATTTTATTTGATAGCGGATTTTTACGCAACTACAACGATGAGTTTTTAACTCAACCTTTTTGCGTATAAATTTCACTCATCATTTTGGCACTGTTGCCAGGGAATGAAATATAGCTCATCAATTTGGCGCTGTTGCCGAGGGGAAACGCTCTTTGATTTCCCATGTTTTCCGCCTTATCTTTTACCTACTTTTTTCTTTTCTTATTGTGATTGTAGGTACTCTTTTGAGGCAAGCCAGAGTTGTAAGATTGGAGTAAAGTGCTGTTGAAGGGTCTGTAAGTATATTCCCACTACCCACCCCGTAGATTTCATTCTACCACCAAATAACACAAATCCTAATTAACCAGGAGCTTGCATAAACCCTAAGGTTAGTTCTGATTGTTCGATTGTTACCTCCACCTACCACGCCCTCCGCTTATAAGAAAATAAAATCTAAAAATCTCCAAAAAGTACACAACCTCTTCTGATTCTTCATACTCAATCGGTAACCCAATCTTTGGAACCCGTACACTCATCAATACATAATCGAGTAGAAATCAGATTAGGTAATCACTTGTGCACCTAATTTAGTGGTGCGTCAAGCCAATTGTTTGAGTTGTTTGGGCCACACAACTTCCTCTAAAAATAACTCATCAAGTAGATTTCACACTAGGCTTAACATTTAAGGTCAATACTAGGCACTCCACTTTATTTTGATTTCAAAGGAAAACATCTTCACCCCTTTTTGCAAATCCTAGTGTGCCTCCTGAACTTAATTGAATTCACCTTAATTCAAACCCTAAAAGCTACTGAAGCAAGATTTGAACTCTAAAATCCTCTCATTCAAATAATCTTGCTTAAAAACGCTGGTTTTGCACTCACTCACACATCTCAATCAATCATTAAGGGCACAACCCAGATAAAGGGCCCATCACATTCCCAAGCACATTCAAACCTAAGCCTAAGAAAAAATCAAGTAGACATTGGCCTTAAGGATTTAACTTGCTCTTTGATGCCTAAATCAAGATTATTTTTTATTATCTATTTCTACTAGTCCATCTGATGTCTAGCGAGGGGAGTAGTGTCAAATGACCATGATTGGGGGTATCAAAGGAACCTGAGGCGAAAGCCAAGGGAAGAACCTTCTCCTCAATCCCTCCCTTTAACTGGTTGGATTGTCCGAAAAGTAGAGCAAATTGTTTCTTTCATCTCAAGATGGGTTCTGAGAGTCTATAGGTCTTTAGGCTACCCTACCTAAAGATAGGTTTGATTGTTTGTATTACATGGCACCTTTCTTTTCCTCCCATTTCGTCATGGATCCTTCCACATCCTATTCTCATTTCCACTCTTACCCTCCTACTAGTACTTATTCCCAAGATGATTATTATCCCAACCAGACTTATTCTCACCCATCTACTAGTTGGGATAATCCTGATTGGGGATACAATTCTGGACCTCTATGTTAAGGGTCTAACCCTGGACACCATGATTTTGATTTTTATCCTTCTCCGAGCTACACCGATTATAGATCATCGCCCTCCTATGGACAACCTAATATGATCTACAATCAAGAAGAATATAATGATTTCAACTCTAACCCTCCCAGGATTACATTGCATATAGGTCACAACCCCTTTATAAACAACTCAAAATGACCTACTATCAGGGAATGCCTCAAGAACCTCAATTTCTTAACTCCCCTAGGCCGAACCCAAACCCATCCAACCCTAAACCAAACCATTTGGTTTAGGTGAACCAGCTCCAAGATAAGGTGTTGGCTAACTTAAGGAATACCATACAATCTTTAGAAGCTTAGCCAACACCTTGCACTGAAGAATTGGAGCCTCTGATTCAAATGTTTAATGATCTTAAGTATTTATTGGATTGGCTCCAAGATGTTAAGGATAAGGACCCGGGTGAGTTTTTACTTGGGAAATTGTCAAAATTGAGGATGAGATTTATAATTGCTCTAGTCTAATCTTAGGATGATTTCCAAGATGAATCCCCTTCAGGAGAGCCATTGTCAAAACCTACTCAGGCACCTATAGGGGGGGACACATTTTACAAGATTGGGGATAACCAAGTTGGTCTAAAGCAACCAATTGAGGATGAATTGATTACTTCACCCGAGATCCTTAAGCTAGGGTATGAGGAAAAGTATGTCTCCATGGACCAAGAAATGATTATTGATTTTGAGACATATATAAATATGGATCCAAAATTCTTTGATTTTGAGGGTGAAGAATCTTTATGTGAAGTTTCACTTGAGTTTGAGGAAAATGATTTTAGTGAGATGACTAGGCTTAAGGAATTCAATGAATCATTTAATAGCCCAGTAATTGAGGAAATTGATCCTATTGGGGCTAGGTTGGAAGATATAAATCATGTTTTCATGGATGATTCAATTCATAGCCCCATTCCTCAATCACACCCCATTGAGCATAATGATGATTATCTTCTTGAGATTATCAAACCCAAGTCAATTTTGATTAAGCCACAAATTTTGGACTTGGACATTTTAGAAAGGGTTGATAACACTTTCGAGGTCTCGGAAACTTTGATTATAGAGGATAGAAGCTGGGAAATGAAGATTTGGGAAGCTAATTCTGGGGGAAACAGAATTCTGAGTCTAAGGGTTCCTATTTGCTTGAAACCACCAACCTTCTACCAAGACTCTTATGACATTTTTGATTTTGAGGGTGTGCAACCCAAGCTCAAATTCATTGATTATCTTTTTGATCTTGATTTCCCTATTGTCTGACTTTTTGGACTTGGGTTGCATCCTCACAAACTACAGGCCCAGCCCCGCTTGCATAATAATCTCAAGTTTTGGGTACTTTTTATCGAGAACCTTAGAACCACTCGACCATGGGGCATGAGTTTGCACCACAATCTCATCCACATCTGTGGACATCTTCTCCTTGTGGATCCAAAAATTGATATTTTTATTCTGATCCTATACTTCATTTGTGAATTCTTGATTTCTTCTTTGTTTGTATAGTGTGCCTAGCTGAAGGTAATAAATTTAGCACATATACAGTCTATTTTCATCTTGGAGCTAACTTGTTAATCAGGAAATTCAAGTGCTTTCTTCTCTACTCCACTCTTTTTCATGTCATTTAATATAATGAGGGCATTTCACTAGATAGGCATGGGGAGGTGGATATTCATCTTTGAATCATCTTGTTAGCTCCATAGATTCTTTTTATTTTCTCTTTATTTTTGAAAAAAACAATTGAATTAAGAAAAGAGAACTTAGGCTTTAGATATTTTTAAACTTTAGGGAATGATATGATAAGACCTGAACACTTAGACCCTTCAAGTTTTCAAGGGTAATCAGCCTAGATGTCCACCAAAATGTAGACTTGATTCTCAAGTCCTCACCATCTGTAAATTCATTTCTAATTAATTAAATAAGTTGGGGTGATAAGTGCACGACTTATCCACCCACCCTCTGATTTGAGGGAACTTTAACAGACTATTTAGACTAACTCACTTATTGACGCTTTTAACAGAAATTGGGCAGCTAATGAACCTTCTAGGGTGGTATGACTAGCAAGTTGTCGTGGGTAACAACCCATTGGCCAGTTGTCCAGAGCCCAACCACATGACCATTCTCTTTCTGTTACCTTTAGGTAAATCTTAGATTAAGGAAGTCACCTACTTAGAAAAAAAAGAAAGAAAAAAATCTAAAAAGAAAAAAATGATGAGAAATAGAAAAGAAGAAAAAAAAAATAAGCCACTTTACCGCACGAGTATAGTTGGTAAGTTACCGTGGGTAACAATCCATTCGTCGGTTGTCTAAAACCCATCTCACAAGAATGCACAAATAATTTCTTAACACTTAGGAAGTAGGAAGTAGAATAAGCCAAAGAGATATACACTAGGTTCGCACTTGTGTTGACCCCATAAAAATAAAAAGTAGGGAGAAAGTCATCGGTTGGATAGATACACCTTTGGGTAGAATTTCTTTTAAGGTCACCTGGAGGCATAGAAACTCGAAGTCTATTCTGATTACCGATCAGTGAGTCTATCACATTCACACAAAAAGATGCTTAGCACTTAGAGTTCTTTTCGAGTCTTGGGTAGGTTGGATAGTCGTAGAAAGCTGCCCCAAAACTCTTAACTCAAAAAAAAAAAAGAAAAGATGAAAAAGAAAGAAAAAAAATGTATTTGCTTTTGAATAAGGTGAGAGATGGGCGGTTTGTATTTTGGCAGACACCCGGGCACTATTGAGTCTTTGTAATTCAGGTCATTAGCAAAAATTTCTTAGTGTTGAGAAATAAATATTGCCCAAGTAATTGATCATAATTCTTTTATAAATAACATATAGTTTTGCTAAGGACTAGCAAAAGATAGGCATGGGGGTGAGATGTAGACACATCTATTTCACATAAACTGTCTATTTTTGTGTGTTCTTAGTCATATAAATGCATTCAAGCATTATAAATATTGCATAGCACCCATCATCATCATTTAAAATAGTTTGTACAAATTAAAGGTTAATTTATCCTTTTTGTGGTCAGGGGATAGGACGATATTATTTTAGGGTTAATATTGTATGAATTTGATCAAGGTAATGATCAGAGTGCAACGCCTCCGAGATCGCCTCAATCAGACTTCCATAGCATCAAATGTAGTTCGAGAAAGATCAGAAGCCAAGGGGTAAGGTGGTGTAAAATACATACCTTAGATGACAAATCCAACCACACGGATGGGTTTGGATCAACGATCATAGCCCAACGGCACGAAAATCGATCCAATCCCACGTCCATGGCACCACTTACAAGTATTTGAAGATGGACGGCCTAGATGGCACCATGTAGCGCCATCCTAGCTACACAAGACCACCTGCAGGACTCCCCCTTCACAAGCCTGATCAAATCCTAGTCGTCGATCAAAGAGCCAACGGCTAAGATTGAATCTTAGCCACGCTTCATAAAGATTTGGACATTAAATGCTCGAGTGATCTCGACCGTTGGATTGTTATCCAACAGTCGCGAGCGCTTGAGCATTAAATCAAAAATATGACAAATGAGCGGTCTTAGCATAGCGAACGGGTGTCCTTTTGCAAAGAGAATGATGAGGGTTCGAATCCTTGCGTGCCTCAAATCAAAGCAGTGAGCAGGCATGCAAAATTGCATTGTTCGATCGACGATGAGCAGGCGCAATGCGACCACGTGGTGTGGCTAGGGGCGATGGATGGAAGCGCAGTGCGCATGTGTACGATGACATGCCATCAGACGCTCCATCGCAAGGGGATGCACGTAATGTTTGAAGCTGAAGCATGTTCTCGCAATCTAGGTTGTCCGATCAAATGATCGGACGGCTGAGATTGATTGGGTTCGATGAGGTGCGCAAGCGGCTGAAGGCGAGCGGCCGGGTGGCGTGGCTGCACGAGGAGCATCGGATTGAGATCTCATTATTCATGTTGAGGTGCGGCTTCAGCAACGCTTGCCTTCAGTGACGTGCATAAACGTCACTAAAGGCCCTGAATTAATTTTAACCCTTGGAAAAGACCTTTCTACCTCTTTTTCCTACAACTATAAATGGACCACCCCTACCACATATTTCACCATCCTTTCTCTTCTCCTCTCACCTCCTCCAAAGCTCTAAAGAGTTGGTCCCATACTCAGGATGCTCCACTAGAGTCTTAAAGATAATTTTTCCATCCTCTCATCCCCATTTGTGGAGAGCCCGCAGTTGTCCTTTCATTGCCATTCGGGAAGCAAATCCCATTGCGACACCACCCTACTTCGTCCTTCGTCCTCTAACTTCATCCCCCCTTGTCCAGCATCTCATCCCCATCGTCCAGGCGCTCCGTCAACGTGGCTCATCCTCCAAGCAACCGTCGAGGAGGATTTTCTCATTCCTCTTTATCGCTTTCTAGTGTAGATTTCTAGCTTTCTAGTTATAGAAATTAGTTGTAATGAATAGATGGTTATAAAATATTGGTTCTCTTTCTCTCTCTTTTCTTTGTATTATTCTCTCTCTTTTTTCTATTGTTTATTATTTAAGTAAAATAGCCAGTGTAGATTTAATTCGACCAGCTAATCTACTTCGTGATAATAATTCTAAACACGATTTTTAATCAAGCGTTCGCCTCCCTGTGTTCAACCCTGGACTCACCAGAGTTTCGGTTATAAATTTTATTTGATAGTGGATTTTTACACAACTGCAATGATAGGTTTCAAACCAAATCTTTTAGCATACGAAATCTAGCTAATCAATTAACCCATAACACCTCGGAGATTCTAAATATATTCTCCATGGACAAGGTGAAAGGCAAAGAAACACCATGTTGATATGCTTTTGTCAATTTTAAAATGCGCATCGTAGTATAGTCAACCAAAGTGAATCAGCATTTAAATTTATAGCTTGAGAAATAGAAATATGAGTCTGAGGTTGTTCGCAGGGAGCAATTTTAAGAAAAGCAATCACTGATCACAATAATCAGAAATAGTGAATCAGATAACCAAAAGGATTTGCAATATATATCAGAAAATGTGCCTCAAAATGTGGATATCAAAGTGCAAAAAGATCGGGTAAAAATGGTGGTTTGAACCACCAATTTAACCCTAAGTTCTAAGCTCTAACTAACTCAAATAATTCAACAGTAATCTCAATCAAATATCCACGTAGTAAATGTATCCACAGTAACCAATGAACAGAACCAAGCAGAGCACCAAGTCAGACAGCAGTATTAAGACTTAGACGCCTTATCTCAAGCCTCAACAAAAGGTTAATGCACACCACAGCGTCAAAGAAGCACAAGGGCCTTACAAGCCTCAAAATGGCTAAGTACTAAGCAGAAGGGGGGCATGAATCCCGAGGCCATAGTGCAAAACCATCCCCCTGTTGAATAGGCTTTTCATGAGTTTAAATTATGTTTCGTTGCAGCAAAATCTCCAAAATAGCACAATCAACAAATAAAATTTATAACTCAAATATCTAAAATGAAGTCCAAGGTCGAACACAGGAAGCAAATATTGCAATTCACGTGCTAAACTTAATTAAAATATAAATTATTACAATAATGGAACCAAATACAAGATATTCAATGAATGATAACATGTCACATTAGCTATTCAATGAAATCCAATGTATCTTGAGACAAAAAGAATAAAAGATAAGCCAAAAGTGGTGATTTAAATCACCAACTAAGCATGCATCACAACATCTCAATTATATCAAATAAACCAACAGTGGCTTGAACGCTACAATAATCAATCGACAGGATAGGCGCTCAGGTGCCTTAAATGCTCAGCATAGAGGCACGAAAGCCTCTTTTCTTCTTCTCCTCTTTTTCTTTTTCTTCTCCTTCAGCTCTTCTGCTTTCTCTCATGACAAAGTGTTGAACCTTTGATATGAAGAGAAAAACCTTCCCCTCCCCTGCTCTCTCTCTCTCTCTTTCCTTCCTCTCCTCTTGTCTTTTCTCAAACCCAGAGTATAGTCGGATCCAGTTATGGGTTATGGGGTCAAGGGTCCAGGTTCACGTGCATGTGGGCACGGATGAGGGTGTACGGAAGAAGGGGACCTCACCCCCGGTGTCTGAGGCGATAAGCCGATAGCACACATTCAATTTATGTGCCAGTGTGAGGTCGTTCGTCCACAATGTGGCACAAAACACCTTCCTTCCTTTACGCGAAGTAGCTAAAGGAGTCTTCATCTAATTGGCACCATGCTGCAGCTAGGATCTTCAATCAAGGACCTCGAAGTGGTCCTGGGGCTCCTCCGCACAGCCTGGGAGTGATTGCCATGAAGAACAGGGCTAGAGCTTGATGATCGAGATCAGAGATGATGGCGGCGACAACGACGACAGACAGCGAGACCTGAAATCAAGCATACAGGCTCAAAAGCCCTAATTAGAAGGTCCAGGAGCTTCGCCAAAGGACGGTGAACATGGTTGTGTGCTTCACATCGCGTGGGAGTGTGTGTAGGGGTGTGTCGAAGTCAGGAATGGCATTGGTGGCAGGTGGTGTTCGGCAGAGGTTTTGGGTATCCAATAGCCCCAAAACAGTTAGGGCTTTTGGTCAGGGGGTGATGGCAGAGCTTTTGGGAGTAACGCGAGGGTGTTTGGTGGTGTGGTGTAGCGTGGCGAGCTCATCGGAGCTTCGCCGGTGCAGAGGAAGATGATGGGGGAGCGAGGTGGACAGTGGTCGAAACAAGAGTTGAGGGAGAGAGAAATAAAGTAGAGAGGAAGAGGAAGCTAAGTGCCTAACTAAGGGACGACGAGGAAGGAGATCCACACCGACTTTGATTGGCCGATGCTGGAGGGGCAAATTCTCCAGTGAGGAGAACGGCGGCGAGGAGAGGGGAACACAACCCTCGCTGTGGCTAGCAAGGCGTGGAGGAAGGTGAGGAGGATGATGGACAGGCCAATTTGGTCGTTGGCCGTCCTTAGGAAGCTGAGGAAGAAGGGTCACCGGAGCTAGGTCAGAGAAGGGTCGTAGGCAGGGAAGAAGGGGAGATTTTGGCCCCAAATCTTGCTAAGGAGGTAAGGCAGGCATCCTGGGTTCTTTTATAGGCCCTAGAACAAAGTTCCAAGCTTGGAAACAAGCTTGAGAACTCCAAGCTTTTCACGCAAGCTTGATACATGTGATTTCAAAAAATTCACATGAGGAATCTAGGGGGTTTTAGGATATAAGAATGGTCTCATTGGGAAGGGAATTCCTTAAGCAATCTCTCTTTCAATTTTGGGATTGATTGATTGAGAATCGAGTGAGAAATCCTTACTCGAATCTCATGATGGAGGTTTTGAGTTTCCATCAATGGTGCAGGGACCGAAATGTGAAGAAGATGGAAAATATAGGGGCTTATTTGTAAAGAATTCAAAAAGTTAAGGGCCATTGTGTGATGAGTCTATCTGGACTGAAATGCAAACTAGGTTAAAGTGATCTCTAATTGGGCCTAAATTTTGGTACAAACCTAATTTGGATCCAAGAAACCTGATGGTGAAGTTGGATTTTGGTTTTGACCAAGTTTGACTAGGTAATTTAGACATAAACCCAAACTAGGGCAAGTTTCCGTCTGAGACTCTATTTTAGGTCAAAATGGGTTCAGATGGTCAAATCAAAGGTACCAAACCTTAGAGAATATTTTTCTATGATTTTTAGAAGGTTTAGGTGAATTTTATTCTGACTAGAACCTCAATTATTTAAGTAGGTTTTTTTTAGAGTTTCAGATGTCTATTAATTCCTTAACGTGAGAAAATTCATTTCTGTCTGCACGGACCCTCTTGCTAGACTTTTATGACCATTGCACCTTTAATTAACCCCTGGAAAAACCAACGGTTATTCTGCATTTATAATATGATGGTAAAATTGTAATTTTAACCCTGGTTTTATGTTAATCTCTGAGAAATGATATGCAGTGAGTTACGGACTTCTGGAAATTATGTAGGAGCATTTATCAATAGATTATGACTAATTAAAGCTAGTTATGGCTGATGATGACATTATCATCACCCCCAGCCTCCTCAGATTTCTCTCTCAAACCCGGGTATATAGTAATCGGGTAATCAGATTCGACCCAAAGCCATGTGGTGTGAACCACAGCTGAGAACATGTACGAGCGCATGCGAGGGGACCTCACCCTGTTCTCTCTGAGGCAAATAGCTGAGGTGGCGAATTCATTTTATCTGTTGTCTTGGCTGTATCAGTATCCGATGTGGGACTAAAGGTCCCTCTTCTTCCACGTGCAGCTGTAGTAGATGGAAAAAAAGAATTAAGGACCCTGCAACTGTGTCTTCATTTGATTAAAGGCCTGGGAAGCTGCACGAGTCAGATCCACTTTAATTGAGCGTAGCAGCAGGTCAGCGGGTGGTCGAAGGTGAACGAACGTGGTCGGAGAAGACAATGGCAGCAACGGTGCTCCTATCAGAGAATTGAAATAAGAGAACGTCCTTACCACCCTGTCAGATACACTTAAGAGCTTCTCCGTGTAAAGGCGAATGCGGTGGTGGTGGTTGGAGGGCTTGCGAAGGTTGGAGAAGGCCTGTTGGTGACAAAGAGGATGACCGGAGGAAGTGGTCTTCAGTGGGGTGTAGGAGAGTGCAAAGCCTAAAATTTCCTGAGGGCTTTCACTTAGTGTGACTCGGCGGAGGTTGTGTAGGTGGAGTGGTGTTTGGTGGTCTGTGGCGGCTGAGAGAACTCACCGAAGTTTTGCTGGCCGTAGGGAACACGGTGGCGAAACGATGCAATGAGTGTTCGATCCTAAGGTCTAAGTGAGTGGAATTGAAGTAGAGAGGGAGAGGAAGAGATTAGAGGGAGGAAGGAGGAGAGACTGAGAGGGATAGGTCCTGGCATTGGTTGGCCGGCGTCGAAGAAGATGAAGTTGGCAGCGAGGTGGCACTGCGATGAGGAGGAAGAAGGCTCTTGCAACGGCTGGTAAGCAGTGGATGATCGAGAAGAAGGCAGAGAACCTCCCAATTTGATTGTTGGGAGGTCGATCAGAGGAGATAGAGGACGTCGCCGAAGCAAAAGCATGCTTGGTTGGAGAGGAAGGAGAGAGAGAGTTTCCGACTCAAAACTTGGCTGAGTCGAACATCAGGATCTTAGGAAGCTTTTATAGAGCTCAAACCCGACCTCTAAATGAAGAAAAGTGCCTGATTGGGTCCTAGTTTTAGGGGAAAAGCTTCCCCTAAAATTTTAAGTTCACCTGATCTCTAGGGTCCAAGTTAGGATCCAAGATCTGGTCCAATGGATTGGGCAACCTCTCAAGATCAATCCCTCCAAACTTGGAGGGATTTGGTCTTGATTTGAGGGAGAAATCTCCCCAACAATCTCAGTCGGAGGTGCATTTACATGTTAATGGCAGTAGGGACCTAAATGAAGAAAATGATGATAAATTAGGGACCTAACCCAATAAACTTGAAAGCTGAGGGGCTAAATGTAAGAAATAGAGTTTTAAAGGGCTAAAATGCAAACTAGGTCAAGATGAACTTTGATTGGACCCAAATTTTGGTGCTAACCGAATTTGGATCCAAGAAATCTAATGGTAAACTTGGATTTTAGTTTTAACCATGTTTGATTAGCCAATGTTCATAGAAACCCAAATTAAGGTAATTTTTCATCTGAAACTCTATTCTAGGTCAAAATAGGTCCAAATGGTCAAACCAAGGGTACTAACCTCTTAGAATATTTTTATATGACCTTTAGGAGGTTTAGATTAATTTTATCATGACCAAAACCTCTTCAATTTAAGTGGGTTGATAATTAAGGTTTAGGTGATATTTTCACCCTCGAAATGTGTGAAACCCCATTTTTGTAAGTGTTGACCCAATTTTTAAACTGTTGTGCTTACTTTACCTTCAAATAACTCCTAAGTGATCCCATGGTTAATCTGTGTTTGTGATGTGCTGTTAAAATTATAGAATTAACCATGATTCCTTGTTCTCTTCTAAAATCAGAATGATACGAAGTTGCGACCCTCAGATGATTAGGTAGGAGCTTTTAACATTCAATCCTGACTAAATGTGGCTAGTTAGGGCTAATGATGATGTTACCATCACACCTACAGCAACTTCAGCATAACTTCATGAGACCTAGATTGCACTTTTGTATTGCCCAGTAGGCTTTGTGCTCCATTTCTACAGGGAGGTGACATGCCTTCCCATACACGAGTCTGAAGGGAGACATCCCTAAGTGGGTCTTATGGGTAGTCCTATTGGCTCATAAGGCTTCTAGAAGGCGGGTAGGCCAATCTTTCCTATCATGCCGAACAGTGACCTGAAGGATTTTCTTGATCTCCCGATTAGATAATTCAGTCAATCCATTGGTTTGGGGGTGATAAGGAGTCAAAATATGATGCAACACTCCATACTTTTTCATTAGGGACTGGAAATGAACATTCGCAAGATGAGACCCGCCATCGCTGATGATGTCTTTTGGAACCCCAAATCTGGAAAAGATGTTCTCGTGGATGAACCAAAGAATAACTTTATGATCATTGGTCCTAGTGGGGATGGCTTCGATCCATTTTGAGACATAATCAATAGCAAGTAAGATGTACTCAAAGTAATTAGATCCTAGAAAGGGTCCCATGAAATCAATTCCCCAGATTGTAAAGATTTTGCATTCGATGATTGGATTCAAGGGCACCATATTGCGTGAGTCCATGTTGTCGAGGGTTTGACAATGGGCATATGCCCTACAATAAGATTGTGTGTCTTTGAACATTGTGGGCTAAAAGAACCCACACTGGAGGATCTTTACTACTGTTTTACACCTAGAGTATGGCCACTGTAGGCCTGGTCATGATAGAATGAGAGGACGCCATTGACCTCGCCGTCGAGAATGCATCTCTGGATCACTTGGCAATTCCCAGTGTGCAAAAGATACAGATCTTCCTAAACATAGTACTTCGCATTGGAAATTAGCTTGTTCCGCTGGGAGGTCACCCAATCTGGCAGGATTTTCCCCGTAGCTAAGTAGTTCACAATATTTGCAAACTAGGGAAGTCCGTTAATGGCCAAGAAATGCTCATTTGAAAACTGATTGGTGATATGTCTGGATAGGTCAATGATCGAAGAAGGAAGGCAAGACAAATGATCAGCTACCATATTCTACTTTCCCGCCTTGTCACGAATTTCAAGATCGAATTCTTGCAATAACAAGATCCAACGGATTAATCTACGTTTCGTGTCCTTCTTTGTAAGTGCCTTACTGCAATGTGATCCGAGTAAATGATGACATGGGATCCCAAGAGGTATGATTTAAATTTCTCCATACCAAATACTATGACTATCAGCTCTTTCTCTGTAATCATGTAATTATGCTAAGCCTTATCTAGTGTCTTGCTGGCATAATATATAACCACTAGTTTCCCGCCGATTTTCTGACCTAGCACCACTCCTACTGCATAGTCAGATGCATCGCACACGATCTCGAAGGATTGAGATTGTAGGATTGGTGCTTGGGTGACTCGGTCACATAGGATTTCAAATATGTGAATGCACTCACTAATCATCTTGAAAGGCGTGTCCTTCGATAGAAGATTCGTCAAGGGGTGCACGATCTTGGAAAAATCATATATGAATCGACGATAAAATCCGATGTGCCCCAAGAATGATCTAATGTCTTTAACTGAGGTAGGCACATGTGATTTGGAAATTAGATTTACCTTGGCTCAGTCGACTTGGATACCTCTCTCAGAGACAAGGTGTCCAAGCACAATGCCCTCAGGAACCATGAAGTGGCTCTTTTCCTAGGAGAGAACCAAGTTCACTTCAATGCATCTTCGAAGGATTTGGACCAAATGCAGGAGGCAATTGTCGAAAGATTCAACAAAAGCCAAGAAGTCATCCATGAAGTCCTCAAGTATTTACCTACCATATCGGAGAATATTGCTAGCATGAACTACTGAAAAGTGGCGGGTGTGTTGCAAAACCCAAATGGCATTCTGCGGAACGCATACGTACCGTAGGGACAGGTAAAGGTGGTTTTTTCTTGATTTTTGGGATGAATTTCCACCTGATTATAATCGGAGTACCATCGAAGAAATAGAAAAATCAATTTCCCACCAGTTTCTCGACAATCTGATCTATGAATGGGAGCGGGAAATGATCTTTATTTGTGGAGGCATTCAATCTCCAATAGTCTATGCAGACTCTCCATGAATTCTCAATACAAGTCAGGATGGTCTCTCTAGATTTGGTTGTAATCACAGTGAGCCCTGCCTTCTTAGGCACAACTTGGATGGGGCTCACCCAGCTGCTGCTAGAGATTAGGTAGATGATGTCAGCATCTAACCACTTGATGATCTCATTCTTCACGACCTCTAGAAGATTCAGATTCAGTCATCTTTGCATTTCTCTTGATGGTCATGAGCCCTCTTTGGTGTAGATATGATGTGTGCAATAAGAGGGACTTATCCTAGTCAAATCATCTAGAGTCCATCCGATGGCTCTTCGATGTTGTTGGAGGATAGAAATCAGCTTTGTTTCCTGATCAGGTGTGAGTCAGGAATTGATAATCATAGGAAACGTTTGATTGGAACCCAAGAAGGCATACTTTAGATGATTCGGGAGGGGCTTCAATTCTAGCACCAGGTTATCAACAGCGGGTGGGGGTTTGGGATGGGCCACAAAAGATAGGGGGGAAGCTATGGGTAGGTCAGATTAGCTCTGGGCTTCTCTATCTATGGGTCAAGATCTTCTTGTGGCTGAGGATCAAGGATAATAGAGTTTTCCTCTGTAATTGGGTCCTCAACCAAAGAACTGATGTCGCATACTTCTTCGATTGCCCTACAATTTATTCCTTTATGAGCCTTAAAGATATCAATTCACAATGTCTTGTTCCCAAATTTAACTCGATCTAGCCCTCTTTACAATTGATATTTGCCCTAGCGGTGGCTAGGAATGTTCTCCCTAAGATGATCGACATGTCTCTCAGATTTTCAAGAGTATCCATATCTAATACGATGAAGTCCACCGAGAAGTAGAAATCTCGAATCCTAACTAGAACTTCCTCAAGAACTCCTCTAGGTGACTTGACTGACCTATCTGCTAGCTACAAGGTCACCTCAGTTGGTTTAAGCTCAATTTCCTTGAAATGATCTAGTAGGGATGTAGGAATGAGGTATATGGAGGCTCCTAAATCCAATAAAGCTCGATCAAACTCTAGATTTCGGATCTTATAGGAGATCAAAGGGGTGCCAGGATCTTTCACTTTCTGTGGGAGTTTGCTCAGGATGATTGAGTTGGCTTGCTCAGATAATATGATCAGACTCATGTCTTTGTTTTACAGCTTGCGCTTTGGTGTACATAAGTCCTCCAGAACTCGTGCATAAGTCAGTACGTGGTGGATCGCATCCATCAAGGGGATGTTTATCTGAACTTGCTCAAAGAGCTTGACCAGGTCCTCCTCAAGTGCCATGGTCTTGGGTTTCCTCTTTCCTTTGGTTAAGGCCTCAGGAAATGGAACCTCTGCAGGTTCCTCTAGGATTGGTTCAAGCTCTGAATCTGGGATAGGGTCATCTTGGATAACCATCCTAGGGTTAGGCTTTGAACTACCAAGTCTTAAGTGGCTAGGATAAGGTGGATCCTAAGTCGATTTGCCACTACAAGTGGTAATCTCATTAAGGCCTGCCTAGTTTTGGTTTGGAGTCAGCAAAAGAGGTGATTGCTGCTGATATCCCGAATATGATGGTGAAGCCTCCCTCCCGTCAGGTGATAGAGTAGAAGGGGCTTGAAAAACGTAGTGAGCTTGGCCCTGATTAGAGTTCATAATGTGCCTCTAGTTCGACATGTTATTTAGATTTGGCAGAGGTTGAGATGGGAGTGCACCAAGCTGGAGAGACCTAGCCATCTATGCGAGCTAATTTCGAACCTTTGTGATCTCGTCCTTGTGTTATTTCTGCATAGTTGCATTGGTCTTTTGGATGTCAACCAGGGATTGTAAAATTAGATTCATTTGATCTTCCCTTGACGGCCCGGATTGGTCATTTGGATTGGGCCTAGGTTGAGCAAGCCGATATGGGCGTAGAGCCTGTGGTCGAGGTTGGAATTGAGGTCTCGAGTTCTAATTATTTCCCGACCATGCAATGTTGGGATGATTTCACCATCCAAGGTTGTAGGTGTTGGAGAATGGGTCATTTTGGATGGTGTGGAGATCCTTATAGGCCTGAGGAACTCTAGAGAAGTTAGAGTACAAGGGTTCAAAGTTACCCCAATTAGAGTAGGTAGGTCCGGAGTTTCCTCTGAAACTGGGATCAGATGGGGGTGGATATGGGTCCATCCCCTGGTAAGAGTGGTGATGAATGTTATGGACAGCCTCCCTATCTGAGGGTGGTTACGCATACGTGTTCTGCTGTGCGATGGTGGCTCTCTGTAAATGTCGAGTTAATTTGTCCACCTTCTTCTTGATGATAGAGACCTTATCCAAGTGATTGGTCACCAACTCTAGATCGACGGATGCGAATAGGCCTTGAGTCTCGTGTGCCCCTTGCATGTTTGTCAATGCGCGGGTGGTCGTCTGGTCGAACACATTCATAGATTCATTGTTTATGGAGTTCTCATACATATTCTCGAGAATCTCCCAAAAGGTATCTTCATGCTGACCCATGATGTTGCCACCACAGGTTGCATTGACAAATGGCCTGATATCATCACAAAGTCCTTGGTAAAAAGACTAGACTTGTTCTCATTTAGGAACTCCGTGATGGGGGCATTTCCGTATGAGATCCAAAAAGTGGTCCCATGCCTCATGAAGTGGTTCTCCCACATTATGCATGAAATGCGTGATCTAGTGCCTCAATGCATTCGTGTGATCAACTGGGAAGAATTTCTTCAGGAATTTAGATTGGAGTTCCTTCCTTGTGTTGATCAAACGAGTTAGAGTTTGATACTAATGGGCAGCCTTATCCATAAGCGAGAAGGAGAACATCTTCATCAGCAAGATGTCCCAATTCTGAACAGGAGGCCCAAAGGTCTGGGCCAGATGCTTCAACTACTTGATATGCTGGAAGGGATCTTCGGAGTTTAAGCCATGAAATTTGGGAATAGCATTAATCAGATTCGGCTTCAATTCAATGTCAGGTCCTCCAGTCGGGATTTACACCTTGGGTTCGATCGCCACCGTATCGAGGTTGTAGTGATCTCACATCAGAGGACGCTACGGCAGGTTGATGAATGCATGGAATAGATCGGTGAGGTGATGCAACTGATTCTAAATGTTGGATTCTTCTTCTTGGTTCTCCATAGATGCAGATGATGGAGATCTAGGCTTAGAAGTGGATGAGTCAGAAGAGATGTCAATTTGGTCGAGCGATAGCACAAACAAATGGGTCGATGCTTGGCCTCAACAAGAATGAATTGCTAGTGGAGGCCTCAAGGGTGGTCTTAAGGACCTCCTCCCGAACATGCACTATAGAACCAGATAAGGGACAGAATATGTAATGGACTGATAAATGTCAGTTTATCATCATTCTTATGACCTAAAATAAACCTAACTCTTAGGATTTTAACTCCGCAAATGGGTTTTTGGGCTGCATTTAGGCATCAATTAGGTTAGGCATGCATTGCATATTTTGTTGTGTTTTTGACACATTTATTTGAGTGTTAGGGATAAACAGATAGTTAGATCCCTAAAACCCTATCACTCAAGAAGGCAGAAGATGAAGAAGAAGCTCCTTTCAGCTGGATTCCAGCTAGATCCAGCTCATCCCAGCTGGACCCCAGCTCCTTCTAGTTGGATCAACTCATCCCTAGCTCCATTCAGCTCATCTCAGCTGAATGGTAGCTCTAGCCAGTTCACCTCAACTCCATTCAGCTCACCTTAGTTGGATGGCAACTTAAACTAGCTCAAGTTAGTTAATCCCAACTCCATTCCAGCTCCTCCAACTCAGAAGAGTTCACTGGAAGTTCAACCTGACTAGGACTAGCTACTAGCTAAACCTGGTCAACTGAAGATGACCTTAACTAGCTCAGCCAGCTCAAGTCCACCAGCTCCAGTGCAGCTAAAGATAGCTTCCTCCAGCTCATCACCTCCAAAACCCTAGCTCCCTCTACCTCTCTACCCTACTCCCTACTAGCTAAGCTAGCTTAGCTTAGCTAGTCACCTCCTTGGCATCCCTACCTACCCCAAAAAGCTACCTACCTAAGCTCCACCAAATAACCCTAAACCTAGTCCACCTAAGCTCCCTACTCCCAATCTATCTTGGAGCCACCTAACTCACCACCTTTCAGCCCACCACCACCACCAAGAGTCACCTTGATTTTGGCGCCAAAATCACCAACTACCATCTCCATTTTAGCACCAAAAATCTCCTTCCATCTGAACCCTCCATCCAACACCTAAACCTATCCTACCCATCCAATCTTGGCACCACCTAAGATCCCATCTAGAAGGCCCATTTTGGCGCCAAAACCAAAGGTCACCAAGGGTAGCAACCACCCATAACTACCACCTATGTGACCCTTGGGTTGGCTCCAATCCTCCTTAGCCATAGGATCACCAACTATCCACCAAAATCAATCCTAGACCTCCATTACATCCCACGTCAACCACCCTTCTCCCTTCCTATTAATACCCCCCTTAACCACCACCATAACATCATATCCTACCTTAGTTTAATTTCTACCCATATCCACCTACACCTAAGGCCAAGGAAGAAGAAGAGAAGAAGATCAAGAGGTCAACCTACCTGCCCCCTTGGTGCCTTCTTCCTCTCTCTTCATCTCCCTTGTGCCAAGCAAAGGAGGAGGAAACTTTCATCTAGGAAGGATGACCAGGCAAAAGGAGGAGCAAGGTGGTTGACGCCCACCTTGGAGGAAGGCTTGGAGGAATATCAACTTGAAGACAAGAAGGAGATCTTTCCAAGCAGAGGAGCTGCTGTGCTTGAAGCAAGACCTACCTCTTCCTTCATCATCTTTGGAGGACACTTTTCTTCTTCTTTATCTTTATGTTTTTCTTGTATTAGCTAGTGTTTCCTTATCTTTCATGTAACAAGCATTCAGTTACATTGCATCTACTTTGCTAGTTAATACAAGATTTCTTTCCCATCCAAGTTCATGTCTTTATCTTAGTGTGTTTTTCATGTTATTCTAGCTTAGTGCATCACACACCCTTCTCTTCTAATTACCCTAGGTGCACTTGTGTACGGTGAGCTTAGAGGAGAAGGCTTCATTATTGTCACTTAGTGTTAGTTGATAGGTGTAGTCGTTAGTGTAGTTAATCTTTGCATCACAAAACCTAATTGTTTCTGAAAAACCCTAAAAATAATATAAATCAAAATCACAAAAACATAAGTGCGGATTTGAGAGACGAGAGAGAAAACCACTCATGTGATTAACAAATTGGCCTCCTTGGACGACCCTAGATACTCCACTATCTAGGTATTATAAATGTAAAAGTTTGATCATGGATTTACGTGTTGCAACGACACTAATTACATCATTTAACAAATCACGTATTTTCCGTATCATGGACCCAATCGAGGCACCCAAAAATCTTTGAATGACTAAGGAGGCTTGAGGCAGATGATACCTCTGGATCAGAAAGCCACTCACTCGAGAATTACTTAGGTAGCCAGGAAGGGAGAGTCTCGCAAAGACCCCTACACAGTAGAGTGTCCCCATGGGTTACAGGGGTTTCCCTACCCGACCTTCCTTATCACTGAGAATCCAAGTAGACTGGAATGAGCAAGCTTGGCTCTAAGTCTACCAATTTTAATCCTGAGTATGTGCCTTGAATTTCACTTGAACTTTAGAGTTGATTTTGATTGTGACCTAATTTGGAGGTTGGTTAACCCACAAAGTGGATCAACTTCACTTAACCTACCCTAAAATTTAGGATGAGTTGGGTAAAGAACCCAAAATCACATTGAGTGGTTTGCAAATAGGTTATTAGATCCCAAGTTTCAGTGATTCAAGTGATTGTTAGAGCCTGCTTTTAGAGTTCACTTGATTAAATCAATTCAACAAAGGCTTAGGTAACATACTATGCTATGCAGGAAATCAGTTCTCTTTAAATCAAGCAAGTGTGTTTTCCTGAAACCCTAACATGGAAACCCTAATCTAGCTCTATTCTCCAAGTCCAATTCTTTCCAAATTGGTACCTAGGGCTCAATCAAGAAGGCGAATAGCCCTAGGGACCTTAAGTCTCTAATAGGTGCAAGTATTAGGATGGGGATCTCTAAGCAAATCAGATCAAATCAGGCAACTCAGATGATAATTACTATGAAATAAGGCAAGTTGATCCTAATTGATTCTTCTTCTAATCCTTTCTAGAAATGAGGGGCTTACAGAATAAGGGAATGAAATTACCTACCCTTGGAGTGGTTGTTGTGCAGCCGATCCTGTGATTCACCTCGCAAAATCACAACAAATCAGATAATGCAAGTTAGTATCAAATCAGAATTGTAATTAATGAATGAAATACCAAAATGTTGATGCTCTTTCGTCGATTTTAAAATACACGTCGTAGTATAGTCAACCAAAGAGAATCAACAATTAAATTTATAAGCTCGAGAAACATAAATAAGAGTCAGAGGTCCTTTGCAGGGAGCAATTTTAAGCAAATCAATCACTATTCACAATAATCAGAAATAGTGAATCAAATTACCAAAAAGATTTGTAATATATAACAAAAAATGTGTCTCAGAATGTGGCGTGAACCGTAGCCAAGGGTGTACATGAGCGCATGCGAGGGGACCTCACCCTAAGCTCTCTGAGGCAAACAGCTGAGGCAGAGAATTTGTTTTATCTGTCATGGCTGATCAGTATCTAATGTGGGACTAACGGACCCTCTTCTTCCACATGTAGCTGCAGCCGATGGAAAAAAATAATTGAGGACCCTGCAGCTGCATCTTCGCTCGATTGAAGGCCTGGGAAGCTGCACGAGTCAAGTTCGCTTTGATTGAGCGCAACCGTAGGTCAGCTGGTGGTTGGAAGCGAGCGAACGTGGTAGGAGAAGATGATGGCAGCGTCGGTGCTCCTATCAGAGACCTGAAACAAGAGAACGGCCTTACAGTCCTGTCAGATACACTCAAGAGCTTCATCGTGCGAAGGCGAATGTGGTGGTGGTGGTTTGAGGGCATGCAGAGGTCGAAGAAGGCCTGTCGATGACGGAGACGATGACGAAAGGAGGTGGTGTTCGGTGGGGTGTAGGAGAGTGAAAAGCCCAAAATTTCTTGAGGGCCTTCACTCAGTGTGACTCGGCAGAGGTTGTGGAGATGGAGTGGAGTTTGGTGGTCTGTGGCGACTGAGCGAACTCGCTAAAGTTTTGCCGACCGTAGGGAAGATGGTAGCGGAACAGTGTGATGAGTGTTCAATCCTAAGGTCTAAGTGAGTGGAATTAAAGTAGAGAGGGAGAGGAAGAGATTAGACAGAGGAAGGAGGAGAGACGGAGAGGGATAGGTGCTGGCGTTTGTTGGCCGACACCGAAGATGATGAAGTTGGCGACGAGGTAGGACAGCGACGAGGAGGAGGAAGAAGGTTGTTGCGATGGCTGGCGAGGTGCAGATGATCGAGACGAAGGTAGATAACCTCCTAATTTGATTTTTGAGAGGTTGAACGAAGGAGATAGAGGGTGTCGTCGGAGCGCAAGCGTGGTTGGCCAAAGAGGAAGAAGAGAGGGTTTCCGACTTAAAACTTGGCTGAATCGAATGTTGGGATCTTAGGATGCTTTTATAGAGCTCAAACCCGATCTCTAAATGAAGAAAAGTGACTGATTTGGCTGTGGTTTCAGGGGAAAAGCTTCCCCTGAAATTTCGAGTCCGCCTGATCTCTATGGTCCAAGCTAGGATCCATGATCTAGCCCAATGGATTGGGCAACACTTCAAGATTAATCCCTCCAAATTTGGAGGGATTTAGTTGTGATTTGACGAAGAAATCTCCTCAAGAATCTTGGTCGGAGGTATGTTAACATGTTAATGGCAGTAGGGACCTAAATGAAGAAAATGACGACAAAGTTAGGGACCCAAACACAATAAATTTGAAACCTGAGGGGCTAAATGTAAAAAATAGAGATTTAAAGGGATAAAATGCAAACTAGGTCATGATGAACTCTAATTTGCCTCAAATTTTGATGCTAACCTAATTTGGACCCAAAAAATCTAATGGTGAACTTGGATTTGAGTTTTGACCACGTTTGATTGAAAAATTTGCACAGAAACCCTAATCAAGCCAATTTTCCATCTGAAACTCTATTCTAGGTCAAAATAAGTCCAGATGGTCAAACCAAGGATACCAAACCTCTTAGAATATTTTTCTATGAACTTTAGCAGGTTTAGATTAATTTTATCTTGACCAAAACCTTTTCAATTTAAGTGGGTTGATAATTAGGGTTTTAGTGTTATTTTCGCCCTCAAAATGCGTGAAACCCCATTTGTGTAAGTGTTGACCCACTTTTTAGACTTTTGTGCTTACGTGACCTTCAAATAACCCCTGAGTGATCTCGTGGTTAATCTATGTTTATGATGTGTTGTTCAAATTAGAGAATTAACCCTAATTCCCTACTCTCTTCTAAATTAGACTCATACGGAGTTGTGACCCTCAGATGATTAGGTAGGAGCTTTTAACATTCAATCCTGACTAAATGTGGATAGTTAGGATTCATGATAGTGTTACCATCACACCTATGACAGCTTCAACACAACTCAAAAATGACGAAACGAGTAAGTCTGTAAATAAAAAATTATTTAGAAGTATGATAGGATCTTTACTTTATCTAACTGCTAGTAGACTTGACATTATATTTAGTACTTGTTTATGTGCTCATTTTCAAGTAGATCCTAAAGAAACACACTTAAATGTTGTAAAAGAAATCTTAGATACTTAAACCACACCTCAGACTTAGGATTTTTCTATCCCAAGTCAACCACATTTGATCTTTACTTATTTTGTGATGCTAATTATGTGGGTAGTTTCACGGATCAAAAGAGTCCTAGTGGCATGTCAATTTCTCGAAAATTCACTAGTCTTTTGGTTCTCTAGAAAATAGAACACTATTTCCTTATCCACAACGAAGCTAAATACATAGCTACATCCCTAGCCTGATCACAACTTTTATTGATGAAACAAACCCTATAGGATTTTGGCCTAATTTACAAAAATAACAAAATATTTTGTGACAATACTAGTGTCATTAACCTATCTAAAAGTCCTGTACAACACTCTAGAGCCAAACACATTGATGTCAGACATCGTTTTCTTATAGATTATGTGCTAAAAGGTGAAATAAACTTAGAGTTTATACAACGAGACAACCAGTTAGCTAATATATTCACCAAACCTTTACCCAATGATAGGTTCAACCTTATATGTTGTGCCCTAGGTCTACCAAGACTAAAAGAACTATCTAAAAAATCATGAATCTATGTGTTTTCTCTGGTTGATCGATCAAAAACATCCTTTTGATCGACCACTTTTTTTATGGGAATTTTACCTCCAAAAATTTGATGTTTGGTCGACCAAAATTCTTGCTTGATCGACCATTTTGTTTGGGTGGGAAATTCCCCCCCAAAACTTTGAACCTTGATTGACTAACTTTCTTCTTTGATTGATCAATTTTCATTTTGATCAACCAAAATAATGTTTTGATTGATCAAATCTGGGTGGACCTCCTTTTCATTTGATTGATCCTAATCAAACCTAATGGCGATTTTTCCTACCTAATCCATGCCCATTACAATTATTACATACCCTAATTGTTTTCACCAAACATAACCACTCAAAAATTATAAAAACACCCACCTTTTACCCACTTTTTTCATCACAACACACCTTACCCAGCAATACTCAACCTTACACCACAAAACCCACCTCCAATGACCACACTTCACCATCCCCATTGACCAAAAGTCCTACCCCACACCAAAAACCCCACCAACCACATCCATCCCTGCTGCCACCACTAACCAATGCCACCATCACCGACCACCCCCCTCCTCGCACCACCACCTTCGGTCCCCCTTCCCTGTCTCTCGTTGCCCTTCTCGCATAGGCCTCCTTCCTCGCTCACAACCACCGCTGTGCCCTCCTCTCCACCGTCCTACCTCAACAAGTCAGTGGTCTATTTCCTCTGCTCTTCCTCTTGATCAATCACTCTGATCGATCTCGATATCTCTCTTGAACTCTTCAATTCTTTTCTTTCCCCTTAGCTCTTTTTGTGATTAGAGTGCATTTTACTGTGATTGGTGTATCATGCGTGTGTTTTCTTGAAATTTTTTTAGTATATGTGAGCTTAAATCATGTGTGGAGCATTTTGATTTTTCACCGAAATTACTATTTGATCAATCAATTACTCGGATTGATCGACCAAAACAGCGTTTTCCAGAACTATCTCCTCTGTCATTTTGATCGACTAGCGGCTATTTTTGATCAACCACTGAACCTCATTTTGATTGATCAACATCATTTCTGCTCAACCAAATGGCCCCCAAATGTGCACGGGCCTCTTCTTCCATCTCTTACAATGATACATTTGATCGATATTTTATTATCGAGGCTACACATGAACGTTTTTCTATTCTAGCCAAGCTATCTCCTCACGTTGGAAGACCCATAGACTTTGCATACTTTGAGTCTATATTTCCAAGTTTACGGGATAAATTCTCCTACCACCAGATACTATGTCTTTTTAAGTGCAACTTTTACGTGGGCTCCAAGAATAGCCTCATTCCCAATGTTGATCTCATGGGTTGTCACCTTTTCTATGCTAATTTGAAAAACATGGGTGAAGGGTTCAACATAGAGTTTACTTTCAATGTTTATGGGATTGAGGTCTTGGTGAATGCGATATTCTCATCGGGATTCTTGGTTGGCCTAGTGTTGGTCCCACTTTTCTTGAGCTCCACCAACAGACCCAGCGTGACACCATTAGGGAGACTCTTCTCACTTCCTCTCACTATGACTTGGGTCGCTCCACCAAGTCCCCCTATTTTCGTCTTCCTTGATTCCTTAATCGAGTCTTATTTTGGAACTTCATGTCCAAGACGGCCTCTTTTGAGAACTACCCAGGGATCATGCTCTTCACCCTTTATGGATTTTTGAAGAACAACCGGTTCAACTAGAACCACTTGATTCTTTACTTAATGGACAAGAACCCCATTGGCTCCTTCTAGTTTGGGACTGTCCTATCTCATATCTTCCGACATTTCAATGTCCCAATGGATATCAACTATAAACAATTCATTACTCGAGTCTCCATTTTTTATAAGCTCACATATACTAAAATGGAGCAAGCACAAGGAACTTATGGTGAGGATGCAGATCCCCAGCAGCCGCCTCAAAAGCATGACAGACCTTCTACACAGGGAGCTTCCTTTCCTGCCCTACCTCCAGCTTTCCTGCCTTATGAGCATTTCACTGCCACCTGCCCTCCTCCAGCTCGACCTACTCCTTTCTACGACTAGGAGTGGGGTCTTCTCAACAGGAAGTTCACAGGCAGGGACTATGCCAGTAATTAGGATGTTACTGATGGTATTTCTTTGATGATGCATAGACAACGGGAGACAAATTCAGTTATGCTGCAGCATGGGCATCAGGTATTTGACTACTTGAATGCTCAAGGACAGTTCTTGGATAGATTTGGAGAGTCTATTCACAACCTACAACAATAGTACCACAGACCTCCTTGTCCTCACCATTCTACTACAGTTGCTCCCTCAGAAGAACCTCCTCCTCCTCCTCCAGCAGCATCAAGGCATAATGTTACTCCTCTTCACTAGACAGTCAGGCAGCCGACACCGTCTTTCTTAGCATAGAGACACCTCTATCTTGACCAACCATCCTCCTCCTCGACACCATCTAATTCCATGGATCTTGAATTCAATGCAGATCTTCAAAGCATGGTGAATGCCTTCTTTGCATGACTAAAGTAGACTTTATCTTTTGTGGACCTTTATGAGTATTAGATGCTAGTTTTTATTCTACATTGTCCATGGTTTGTAGAACTTTATATTTGTGGACTTGCTTTATCTATCCTTTATGCATGATATATCTCAGCTACCTACTTTAGCATATCTATCTCGTGAGCTACAAATCTTTTACTTATACTTCCTGCTTTAATTACTTGTTTAAGGGGGAGAAATCAAAATTAATTTTATCTACTTTGAATATTTTTGCTAAAACAAAAAGGAGAAATTATGCATAACACCTAATTCAAAATCTTATGCAAATTTTTAGCTATCTCTCTTTATACATAATTATAATTTTGTTGTCATAAAAAAGGGGGAAAATGTTAGTACCTCAGTTTTGATGCACCAATATTATGTTATCTATCAGACTAATCTTTTAGGACTCCATCTTGACTCATAGAAAGGAATAAAGCTCTCTAAAGTCTTCTGCTGAGTCTTTATTTCTTGAGTCTAAAATACATGTACGAAACCTCAATTTTACACTCGCAAATTGTAATTTACCCAAAAACAAAGTTTTTATTAGTAGATTGACCAATCACTTAGATTTATCGATCAAATATAGCCAAATTAGGAAGTTCATAAAAATCCCTTTTAATTGATCAAAAGATTAATTAATCAACCAAATAAATAAATTGACCAACCAAATGTTTTTTGATCGACCAAATGCATTTTAAAAAATTCCTTTCTAGGTCAAAATTCTAGTATAAATAGAGGTCCTTGGTAGCCTTTTTCTACACACAAGAGCGAAATACCTCTAAGAAAAGTGCTTTTACTCCATCTCTGTAGTGCTTCTGTGCTTCTGCTTCCACGCTTTCCAAAGCACTCTGATCAAAATCCTCTACGAAAAACATTGATTTGATTTTTCATTGAGGTTCCTTAGGATTATAATATATTTCATTTACTCTGCTATTTTGATTAGGGTCCCTAGTTATTTTGGGAGACCCGTTGTTATTGTGCTTCTCTTCAGGTCTTAAAGAGAAGGATTGTTATAAGAGGTTGTATCACCCTCATTAGAGTGGTACGAGATTTTAGTGGATTGGCTAGCTCGGTCTAGTCAAGAAAATCCTAAGTTGGGAACCTTAGTTAGTGGTTTTTACCTATAAGGGTTTCCACTATAAATTTAGGTATACTTGTGCTTGATATTCGTGGCTTATGTTTATTTAAATTCAAAGATTATTTTTAAATTACCGTCTATACTATTCACCCCTCCCCTCTAGTATAGAGTTTTAGATCCGTAGGCACTCTCACTCCTTGTATTATTGGGACAAGAACAAAGATCATATTCTTTCCCAATAGTCTATCTTCTTCTCTTTCATGTATGGGTCTAATAAGGACCTATATGACCATGCATGAAATTTCGTACTTCCTAATATACGTGGAGCGAGCCCAAGTCTTTCGATCTGCTACAGACACCTACAATAACAAATTTGTGTAATCTCTTCGAGAGATCATGTGTCTTCTATGCCCTCATATGTATATTAGCTTTCCAGTCTCAACATCAAGGTGGGTCCATCAACTATCAATCCATCAAATGTGCATATTCCAATATAGAGATAGATATCTGTCTCAGGTCAAAAGATACACCTTCTTCATGACAATGATAAGAGGACTTTTGTATCTCCATCTCGTCGAGTCAACTCTTTGACTCAACTTGCATGACAACCCTGAATCTCCACTCCTAAGCAGAGGATGTGCATCAAGGGCATCAGTTAAGCAATAATCTTTAAACAGGATTGCAATCTCTTCTCAGACAACAAATAGTTGGATATCATGATTGTTACTGATGAATTATAGAAATCCTCGATACAAATTGTTTGACTTCTTCAATACCTGTCATCGGTATTAACGTGCATACATCTAAGTAGCCTAAAATGTCTATTTATGCATGTTCTTAGTGTCATAGAAGCATCATGCATTGTAAATATTGCATAACATGTATCATCATGCATTTAGGTTAATTTGTATAAATTGTATAGTAATTCACCTCCTTTTGTGGCTAGGGATAGGGTAATATTTACCAGGTCCTCGAATTGAAGATCCAACCAAACGGATTTAATCAGGGCGACAATGATAAACGCCAGTTTATCATCATTCTTATGCATTAAAACAAACCTAGCTCTTAGGATTTTGATCTGCAAATGGATTTTTGGGTTGCATTTAGGCATGAATTAGGTTAGGCATGCATTGCATTTGTTATTGCATTTTTTGATGTGTTTCTTGGAGTGTTAGGGATAAGTAGAGAGTCAAATCCCCAAAACCCTAGCACTCAGGAAGGCAACTGATGAAAAGGAAGCTCAATCAAGCTAGGACTCAGCTAATACCAGCTCATCATGGCTGGATACCAGCTCCTTGGACTAGGGTTAGCTCCATTTAGCTCCATTCAACTCACCTTAGCTGAATGGTAGCTCAAGAGAGCTCACCTTAGGTCACCCTAGCTCAGGTCAGCTCAGGTCTGCTCAGATCCAGCTCAACTTAGCTAAGTCTAACTCATCTCAGCTCCCATTAGTTCACAGGGAGCTTTAGCTAGCTCAGCTGAGTTGACTGGAGTTCACCTCAGCTCAACCCCAGCACATTCCAGCTCCACCCAACTCATGGCAGCTGGACTCCAAGCTAGTTGAGCTAGTACTTGTCAACTAGTAGCTTAGCTAGCTTTAGAGTTCTCATCAGAGGCAGTTCTAGCTCAACCTAGCTCCAACCAGGTTGAGGTCAGCTCAACTAAGCTCAACTACCCAGTCTTGACTACTTGCATAAGAACTAAGTAGCTGAGCTCAGTAGCTGATCTCCCCTTGAAGCTGCCTCAACAAACCCAGCTCCATCATAGCTTCCATCAGCTCCAGAGTCTTCTCTCCTAGCTCCTCCTTCATGAAACCCTAGCTCCTCCACCTCTACTTTACTAGCTAAGCTCCAACTCCACCTAAAAATCCATTGTCATCCACTCCTCCACCTTAACCCTAACTAACCTTAACCTAACCCAGCCCTTTTTGGTGCCAACCCACCATAACCACCACCCTACACACCCCTTCATGTTGGCGCCAAAAATCCCTATACACCCCTTCATTTTGGTGCCAACATGAACCCCTATCCTAGCCCTACACCTCTTCCTCTATCCCCATCTAAACCCTACACCTAGCCCCTTCTAGAAGCCCACTAGTGGCGCCAACCCAAAGCCACCATAACCAACCCTAAACCACCACTAATTTGGCACCAAAACACCACCCACACCCTTCCATCTTGGCACAACCTATATCTACCCTTAATCCCATAACCACCACCATAAAAAGCCATCCTAGCCTTTCCTTATGTCCACGCCAACCCTACCCCTTTAACCACACTAAAGTTGGCGCCAACTCTCCCCTAACCACACCTCCTCATACCTCTTCAAGTGGTGTCAACACACCCTAGCCCTTCATCTCATAACCACTACCAAATAATCCATCTCCACCCTACAACACACCTAACCAAACCCTTAACCCTAGCTACCACCTAGGGTTGGTGCCAACCACCAAGCACCCTTCCATTTTGGTGCCAACAACCCCAGCCCAAGGATCCTATAACCACCATCTAACCCCCATCATAACCTCCCATCCTATAACCAACCCTACCCCCTCCTACTCCTATAAAAACCCCCTACCACCACCATTAAAATCCAACTTTGGCTACATTGTTTCTACCCATATTTTCACCTACATAGAAGGTCAAGAGAAGAAGATTAAGGGGATACTCTATCCCCTTGGTGCCTTCGCCTCTTCTCTTCTCTCTTGACCCCATGCTAGCCAAGGGAAGTAGCCAAGCATTGGAAGGAGACCTAGGGTGCACGCCTACCCTAGGAGGAGGATTGAAGGGTGATACACAACCACCCTTGGAGGAGGAATCAAAGGTGGTCCATGCCACCTTAGGAGGAGCTTTTAAAGGTGGAATTCCCTCCACCTTGGAGAAGATCAAGCATGCCCCCTTAGGCTTGCTAGGAGGACATCAACTTGGAGGAGGTTGCCAGGCAAAGGAGAAGAAGGAACCTTCTTTTCAAGCCAAGGAGCAACTTGGCTTGGAGCAAGAGGAGCTTCATCTTCTTCATCATCATCAGTAATTAAAGGATTTTGTTTCTTCTTTTTTATTTGTCTTTTCAAATTTTAAGAAGCTTTTCTATACTTGTCGACAATTTCCTTTAATTTAGAAAAAGTTGCCTTCATCTCTTGTTGCATTCGTAATTGCACTATTTGCTTTATCATAGTATAATCTCACTCACTCTTTCTAATTAACCTAAACCTTCACGATCCTAGGTTGACCTTAGAAAGAGGATAATTTTGTCACTTAGATTTTAGCATCTTAGTTGTGGTACTTTTTCCCATCAACAACTTCATATTTGCCCCTTTATTTCAAAAACCCAAAAGAAAAATGATATATTGAAAAATAACAAAAAGAAAGGTGATTTCTACTTTTTCAAGCAAGATATTAATTTCGTAAAATACTTCCCTATCTAGGTTAGAAATTTTAAAAGCGAAACGAATTTACACGTTACAACGATTTCCAAAACCCTAATTAACAAATCATGTATTTTTGCTATCAGACAATCGGAGTTCAACGACTCTAAGATCGACTCGAGCGAATTTCCATAGCATCAGGTATAGTCTGAGGAAGATCAAAGGTCAAGGAGCGAGGTGGTGTAAAACTCGAACTTCAGATGACAAATCCAACTGCACAAATGGGTTCGAATCGACGATCGCATCCCAATGATGTGAAAATCGGTCCAATCCAACATCCATGGCACCACTTACAAGTAAAAGAAGATGGACGGCTCAGATGGTGCCATGTGGCACCATCCTAGCCGCCCACGATCACCCACAATGTAAAGACTCATTCTGTCCTGAGCCTTTTAAGATATCTGGACTGTCAGTCAGATGTCTGGTCAGACGTCTGGACCCCTTCCCAGATGTCTGGAAATCAAAATTTTGGTACGTGACTTCGCGTCCGTGCGTAGGCTGCGCACAGACAATACCCTTCTTTCCTCTCTTTCCCTCTTCCCTCCTCCACTGAACCCTAATGCACCTCTATAAAAACCCCTCTCCCCCTCCCTCTCTTCCCCACAACACCACTACCAGCCACCTTCTTCCCTTCCTCTTCACCCCAGCGAGAGGAGCTAGCGCGAGAGAGAGCGCGAGAGCAGCGTGAGGAGAGGAGGAAGAGCTCGAGCTCGCGAGCTTGTGGGAGCTCGCCGAAGGGTGCATGGTCGGAGCGGCGCATGTGGGAGGAGGAGTGCATCGGGGGAGCCGTCCCCGACATTGCTGCTGTCGAAGCTGCAAGAGAGAAAGCGAGGTCGCGGCTACGCGCGGCGCGGGAGAGCAGGAAGAGGTTCTGGTTCTAAGATTTTCCCAGAATCAGACGTCTGACGTGACGTCCAGACGACGGGGCAAACGTCTGGCGACTACACCGGACGTCTGAAAGCAGATCTTCGCGAAGGTACGTTTCCTTTTGTGGATACGGCCATGCAGGCTGCTCCACAGCTACGTTTTGCATGGCTTATTGTAGGCGATTTTGCTGTAGTGTGTAGGGATTGCTTCGAGAAGGCGTGGGACACGCCCTCTCACGCATTTCGGACGTCTGGACAGCTTACCAGATGATCGGAAGCACTCTCACACATCTGAGAGAGAGATTGGACGTCTGGAGCTAGGTCTAGACGGTCGGAAGGAGGTTCTGGATGTCTGAGGATGACGTAAAACCTAAGGTGAGTTCCTGTTTACTTTTAAGACGTCTGGACCTTGTGCCAGACGTCTGGACCTTGTGCCAGACGTCTGATTTGGATTTTTAACCCTATTTTTGACCCGTTTATGGTCCATTTGAGGTCAGTTTTACGCAAATAAGTTATCGATGTTTTCCTTGAGAGTTCCTCTACTTGTTAGACAGCCCTTTATACTGTTCTAAGTGTTCCATTGTGATTGTTCCTTGATTATAAGACTTCGTTCCATTGCAGGTTCAGGGCTTGCTGAGGTACGTGAGCCTACCATTCGAGCCCCCAATACTCTGGGTTGTCTGGTAGAGTAGCTTTCCCTAATTTAATAATAAAACCTGAATGCATATATGGATTGAATAACTAGAACCTAGGATATGGCATAAATCCTAGGACGAGAAGTTACTTGAAATGTCTGTATGCGTGTTTGAATTGCAATCTTGAATGAATGAATAGAAATGTTAACAACTGCCTGATAATGAACAAAAGCTGCCTGTGAAATATGAATTACTTGTGTTAATCAAACAGTTACATGTGACATTGCCTATTGTATACATTAAATGATAGAAATACGAGCTGCATGTGTATAACCTGAGAATGGAAATGTGAATGATGAAACCTGGTATGGAATGACATGAGAAATAGGAGCATGAATCCTACGGGGAATTAGGAGTAGAGCTCCTGGAAATAAATAGAATGGATCTGAAAATGTGAGTGGAAAGGGTGTTGGCCCTTAAGTACCTAGTACCAAGGAGAGAGATTGTCCCCTGTTTAGTGTAGAGCAGAGCTAGCCGCCCTTGGGTTGTGACTCGGGGTTAGGATTGGCCACTCTGCACCGACTTCTTGGCCCTCGCGTACACTGTACCGAGGAGAGCTACTAGTGTAAGGGGAGAGCTACCCACCCCACGGGGCCCAGGGTTCAGTTAACCACCCTACACCGACTTGTTAGGCCCACTGGGCAAACCAAGGTAGTCAGATGAGAGTGCACGGACTGTGGAGGGGCGAGACCTCTGTTTGGTTCTGAGGGGCTAGACCCCTGTTACTGAGAGGGCTAGGCCCCATACTATTCCATGCTATACTTTGAGCGTACCCGTTAGCGGAAACGACTAACCGCATGCCAGTGTAGGGTACTTACTCGTGCGCTTATCGCGCGTGCCGTAGTCACCGCTGTCTGTCCGTGACCTTGGGGTGGTTGATTGGGTACAGGACCACCACGGGGGACTCTCCCAACCAGGAGAGCACCAAGTGCGCCTCCTACTCTTCGGAAAAGACTGCAATCAAGATCGTTCCCACGAGGAACATTCGAGATCAAGAAAGATATCTGAAAAATAAACCAATGGGGGAAAAGGAATAACTTGTGAAATAAAGTAACTGAAATAGATAATTTACTTGTTAGCTTTTACTGCTTTAGTTAGTTGGTTGCCACTCTACTCAGCATTCGCTGACTTTGTTACTCATAACCCTTTTCAAGTCCAGGTGTTGAGCAGCCCAAGTCTCTGGCTGGAGAGGGTGCTGGGCCCAGTAGAGCCTAGTAGCAGTAGCCTTCTTGTTGTAGTACTTTCTGTTGTAGTGAGTTTCAGACTCTTGTTACCTTTACGTTTTTGTACCTTGTTTCTGTTTTACTATTATGGTGGTGATATCTACTGTTAGCAGCTTTTCTTTCCTTACTGCTTGTACTCTTTTTACTGCTAGCTACATAGCATAGTGAACGTGGTTTACTTTCTTGCTTTTCGTTATTTCTTGTTGGACAACCAGATCTTGGGATCAATCGAGTCGGGCCGGTCTCGTGTCCTGTAGGGATTCGGAAATCGGGTCGTAACACACAAGCTACTGCAGCCCTCCATGCCATCGCCTCTCAGCCATTAGATCACCATCCAATGGTCAAGATTAATCCACGCCCGCCTTCATATTTTTACAAAGGGAAGATGAAGATTCAATGTGGACCGTTGGATTAATCCAACGGTCCCCATCTCGCCACGTCGTCGGCTGCTATCAAGCAACAAGCGATTTGGACCGTTGGATTCTCATCCAACAATCGTGAGTGATGGACCCTTGGATTTTCTTTAAGACAATCCACGGGAGTAGCATGTTGGACGAACACCCTACGCAGAGCGTAAGGTGCGGGTTCGCGGCACGCTCTACAGCAAATCCGTGAAGAACAAGCACAAGCAAAATACGCTCGTTGGATCACGATCGGGCGGCAATGGATCGAAGACGTGGCACACAGAGAGGCGCTAATCACGTACGCATGAGATTAGCGCAATTAGATGTGCCATCGCACGTGGGTGTGCTTAATGTTTGAAGAGGAAGTGACGCTCGATGATCTTAGGCCGTCCGATCTCTTGATCGAACGGCTGAGATCTTGTGGACGTGCGCAACGCTCCTCAACAGCTGAAGAGCAGTGGCCGGTAACGTGGCTCTTTGAGGAGCGTCTGATGGAGATCGCATAGGCAAAGATGAGGCACACATCATCACCAACTCTTATAGTGACGTGCACATGTGTCACTAAAGGCAGTAAAGTTAATTTTTCAAAGATAAAATGCCCTTTTTGCCCTTGTACCTCAACTATATAAAGCCCCTATGCCCTCCACATTTTCTTCATTCCTTCCATCATCTCGCTCCCACTCTAAGATCTAAGAACTCAAGTTCTAAAGCTCACTCTAGTACTCCCAAGCTATGGGAAGCTCCGCTAAAGTAAAAATATAATTTTTTCCTCCTCTCATCCCCTTTACGGAGCTCTCGCCAACTATCTTCCCACCCCTATTCTGAAAGTGGATTGCATAACACTGATGCCCTGCCTCACCCGAAGTTATTCCCAATCTGTCCTCCGTTTTCGCCCTCCTTCTTTCAGGCAATGGTCGTCCGGCTTGTCCTCGAAGCAGTCGGCGAGAAGGATAACTTCTCACCCCCTTCTCTTTATCGCTTTCAAGATTAGATTTCCTGCTTTCTACTTGTAGTTGTAATGACATTATTTTTAGTATAAAAGTTATTTCTCTCTCTCTCTATCACTCTCTCTCTTTCTCTAGCTTTAATGCTTTTTTTTTTGAAACAGTGAGGATTGCTATCATGAACCAATAGCAATCCGGAAGGAAGTATATTTCTTATCAAAAAAGTATTACAAGAATAGCAATCATTGTGAATGTCTCGTTTATAAACAAAAAAAATATATAATTGTGGATTTCAAATCTAACGTAGCTTCCCCGTGTTCGACCCGAGACTCATTTTGAGTTTTAGTTAAAAAATTATCTGATTGATGGATTTTCTCGTGAATTGCACTACGATGACAGGGTTTTCTAAACTCAATTCTATTCGCTACGAATTTCAAATTCATCATTTTGTGTCATTGCCGAGGAGGCAACGGATCTAGATTTATTTTCCAAATTCCGCACACTTAATTACTTTCTAACTCTCTTTTATTTCTTCTCTATTGTCTAGCAGGTGCCCCGACAAGGAATCTTCAAGCGGTAGAAAGGAGTAAAGTGCAGTTGAAAACAACTGTAAGTGCTTTCCCATTCTTTCCCCCTCCATAGACTTCATTCCATCACCCTAATTCAAACCCTAATTAACCTAGGTGTTCTCATAAATCCTAGGATTAGTTTGGTTGCTTTGATTTCCACCTCCACCCACCTCACCCTCCATACATATGAAAATTTTCTAAACAAAATCACAGAGGTACACAACCTCTTCTGATTCTTCATACTCAACCAGTATCTTGATCTTTGGAACCAGTACACACAACCAAACACATAATTAAGTAGAAATCAGTTTAGGTAACTACTTGTGTGCCTAACTCAGTGGTGCATTAAAGCCAATTGCTTGAGTTGTTTGGGCCGCACCACTTCATATAAAAACAACTCATCAAGTAGCTTGCTCATTAGGATTAACAATTAAGGTCAATACCAGGCACTCCACTTTATCTTGATTTCAAAGGAAAACATCTTCACTCATGTTTGCAAATATTGGTGTGCCTCCTAAATTTGATTGAAATCACCCTAATTCAAACCCTAAAAGCTACTTAAGCAAGATTTGAACTCTAAAAGCCACTTATCCAAATAACCTTGCTTGAAAACCCTACTTTTGCACTCACTCACACTTATTCAATTAATCATTAAGGGCACAACCGATTTTAAGAGCCCACCACATTCCAAAAGCACTACTATCCCAAGCCTAATCTAAAATCAAGTAGATGTTGGCTCTAGGACTCATCAATCTATTTTAGGATATGATGATAGCATCATCATTAGCCATATCTAGCTTTAATTATTCATAATCAAGGAATAAATGCTCCTACATAGCCGCCAGAGAGTCCTAATTCATTACATAATCATTCTGAGAGAAATACAAGAAAACAGGGGTAAAACTGCAGTTTTAATAGTATATCTCAATTTCAGTACAATCATGGGTTTTCTCAGGAGCTAAATAAAGGTCAAATGATCTGAAATGTCTAACAAGTAGGTCCGTGCAGACAGAAATGGGTTTTTGCACATTTCAAGAATTAAATGACATCTGAAACCCTAAAAATAGACCTGCTTAATCTACTGAGGTTCTGGTTAGGATAAAATTCACATAAATCCTCTAAAATTCATAGAAAAATATTCTCTAGGATTTTGTACCTTCAATTTGACCATCAAAATCCGTCTTGACCTAAAATAGAGCCACAGACTTTTGCCTTAATTTGGGTAATTATGCAATTTACATAATCAAACTTGGTCAAAACCTAAATCTAACTTCACCATTGGATTCCTTGGGCCCACATTAGGTTTGTACCAAAATTTAGGCCTAATCTGAGATCATCTTGACCTAGTTTGCAATTTAATCCTAAGTCTTTTCTCACACACATGCCCCTAACTTTCAAAATCCTTACAATTAGGCCCCTATCTTTGTCGTCACTCTTTACAATTATGTCCCTCCACCATTATCGTGGAGGAATCCTTCTCCGACAACCTTTGATTGAAGAGAATTCCTCCTCTGATCAATGAATCCCTTCCAAAATTGGAAGGGAGATTCCTTGAGAAGTTCTCTTTCCAATAAATCTGATCTTGAGCCCAACAACCTTCCCAATCTCTCATGCGAACGCATGAGGGATTCGGGTATCTCATAGGTTTCCAACTCTGGCGAACCTTCCAAGCTTGGGAAGCTTGCTTCCTAAGCTCTAACCACTCCCTGAGACCTATAGAAGGAACCCCAGTGCAAGGTCGTGCTTTCCAAGATTGATTTTGGCCAGATCCACCCTCATTTCCTCCCTCCTATTCCAGCCAAAAGGCTCCTTAAGCTCCGACGACTCCCTCTACCTATCCTCGTTGTCTGACCACAATATTGGTGGCGGATTCTCCTTCCTCATCTTCCTCCGCGACGTGCAATACCAGCCGTCGTCGCTCTCTCTCTCCGTCGTCGTCGTCGTTACCACCTACCGAAGTGCTTTCTTCCCCGGTGCCGACCTACCAACACCGGTACCGTTCTCCCCCTTTCGTCTATTAGATTAGGGTTAGTTTAGTTATTTTAGTATCTTAGGTTAGTTTTACACCCCAAAAACCCAAAAATATTCCCTCGACACCATGAATCACCTCATCTTCCTCGTCTTCGATGAGGCATCCACGCCGATACACACCTCCATCCTCCTCGCTGAAACCCTCATAAGCTCCACCGTACCACCCTCTATAAAACCCCTCTCCTATTTTGATCCACCATCCACCCAAACCCTCTGCCGAACAAACCCATCATCTTCGACCTATTTCGACTTTGCCCGCCACCTACACACATCCTCACGCTACATCACGCACACCACCAAGTTCGACGTGCTACGGTGAAGCTGTTGAACCATCTAACGAGGTCGCAAGGCTGTGTTCTTTATTTTTAGGTTGACCGCCACCACTGCCATCACCAGAGCTCCTTCGAGGAGCTTGAAGAAGGTCTCTTGTCGTCGCGAACCCTAGGCAACATCCCCAGGTGAAGTGGAATCCACCCAGCAAAGGAGCAGGTGATCAATTTGGCACTTTGACTGCATCCTAGACCTCAATCAGAAGCCACCTGCTGCTGCTACAACGAGCAAAGAAAGGGGACCGCTATAGTCCCACATCGTCAACCACAAAGTAGTTGAAGGCACATAAGAGGAAAAAGTGTCAGCGGCTTATCGCCTGGACACACAGGGGGTGAGGTCCCCCACATGCACCCCTCACACGCCTCGCCCGTGACACCACCATGCGGGCCTGGCTCTGACTCGTATACCTGCCTAACCCTGTACTCACACCTCGACTACTACCCTATGCCGGCAGCCCTGGTCCCGGATGCGCTCTAGACCGATTACCTGATAACCCAGTACTGTGCATGGCCCTGGGAGGGCGTGAAAGAAGTTGACCTAGAGAAAGAAGAAATGCAAGAGAGAGCGCGGGGTTAAGGGGGGTTTTGCTCTTCAATGTTCTCGACACTCAGTCGATTTCAGAGGTAAGTTCCCCCCTATGCACGCAGAGAAAGAAGAAAGAAGATAGAGCAAAGAAAGAAGAGGTGGCTAAAGAAGAAGTACAGTGCTCTCTTAGCACTATAGCAAGGCTGACTTAAGCCGTCTGGTTAAAGACTCTATCGTCTGATGGAGTGCACTGTGCACTTGGGTTGAATGGTTGATATTATTTGAGTAATTACTACATGTGTTAGACTAATAATTGGCGATCCAAATCACCATTATTTTATCTAGATTTCTTTTGACTCATCTTATACTCATGTTTTACATTGCATATTAGTTTTTGAGTAATCAATTGTGCTCATTTACATTATTTGTTGAGATTAGTATGTGAATTCCATATTTTCTCCCAGCGAACGACCTCGGACTTCATTCGAGTTATAAATTTTATCTGTTTTGAGCGATTTTGTCTTATACTACGATGCATCTCTTAAACAACGATGAATTCGCTAAAATAGGATATTTCTCATACTGTGGTGCAAATATGTGACGTCTGCTTTCTCTAGAAGGTGCTAAGTTGGGTGGCTTGATAGTCAAATGACTTAGGCAGGCAGGGGTTTGGCATAATTAGAGGCTTTCAGGACATGCTTCCTTTGTCTCGCCATCCCAACTTAACCAGATTCTAGATTAAGGATAACAAAAAATTCGTGTTGTGGTTTGAGTCTATTTTGGAGCATAGGTCCTTAGGCTACCCAACTTAAGGATAAACTTGTATTGTTGTGTTGCAAGGTTCTTATCCCCAGTCCTTCCGACCCCTTCCTAGTTTATGCTTGGAAGGAGGTCATTGAATCCCTACTTGGAAGGACCATTAGACCATTCAAGGAAGCATAGGTTGAATTTTAATCCAATTGATCCCATGGCTGCTCAACCACCTCCTTTGCCTCAGAATCCGCAAGAGATGCTGTAAAGGCAGGTGGAATAAATGCAGCAAATGCAAGAATGGTTCCAACGAATGCATGGTCAGGGCTCTTAGCCTTTGAAAGATTTTTATGATCCTTCAAATTACGGGGAATGTCCCAATGTCCAAATTCCAGCTGATGACATAGAAATCAAGCCCCAGGTGTTAACTCTAATTAAACATTTTCATAGGCTTGGCTCTAATGACCCATTTCAGCATTTAGAGGATTTGACCACTTTGGTCCAGACCACCAAAGCTTGAAATGTTGATGAGGAGCAGATGATCATGAGACTCTTTCCTCACTCTCTTAGGGATAAGGCTGCACATTGGTATCGGACAATTGGAAGGCCAATGGCAACTTAGAATGATCTTAAATCAGCTTTCCTAAAGAAATTCTTCCCAGTCGAGAGTACCAATGCTTTGCGATGAGCGATTACTACTTTCGTTCAGCGGCCGGGGGAACCGCTTCATGGTGCGTGGGAGCAATTCCAAGATCTTTTGCCGAAGTGTCCACACCACGAGGTACCGAAATGGCAACTCATGTAGATCTTTTATCACGGGTTGACTGAGCAACTCCGTAATCATGTAGACGCTTCTTGCGGAGGAAATTTCCTCAACAAGGATGTAGATAGTACGCATGAATTGTTTGAGGAAATGACTGAAAATTCCATCAATCATATCTCTTTGGATACTTTTAATCGGTCCCAACAACCCATATCGAATGTTAATGAGGTTCATGACTCTCGTTCATTTGATATGGAACTGATTTGCAATAAACTTGATAAGGTGGACCTGGTTACCAAAAGAATGGAAGAGTGGATGGCTGAAAACTCTGCAACTACTTCTCAATCCACTCAATCCTAGAACTAGTGATTCCATTCTTCACGAGCTCCTACTAGACGGGAGTTTGTGAATCAAATGGAAGAGGCTCAACCTGTGAGCCAGCAATACTCGGAATCCCATGGGTTCCAAACTGGGGCCATTGATCCCAGTTTCTCTGATCCCTCTCCTTCTTACCCACCATCCTTGCCCTATGAGGATGTGTATGCTGTACAAGAGAATGTTAGGTCCAACCCATATTCTAACTCCAATAATCCAGGTTGGAGGAACCACCCTAACTTCTCCTAGAAAAATCTGAGGCAGTAGACCCAAATACGACCCAGCAACAATGCACCGCAAAGACCAATGAGTTAGGGTCATGTATACACTCAGTTGCCCCTAATCAAGTCAATCAGCCAACCTGGAATGCCTGTCAACCTGTAGGGCAGGCTGATTTGAACCGACAGATGGTAGAGATGCAAGGATCCATGCTCCATCTCATGCAACAAATGAAAACCTCACTGGACAACTTGCAATCTAGGCTCATTGCTAATTCTCATCAGCCTGGATCTCTTCCATCTCAACCCGTACCCAACCCTTGTAACATACAAAATCAGGGAAATCGAGCCTAAGGGTACGGGAATCAAAGGAACCTGCACACACATGCTCAAGTGGTTGAGCAGGGTCCTTCTTCTACTTCTTCATCCAATCCAGGATATCTGGCTAATCAATCCCCTCCGATCTTTTCTAATCCTCCCCAAGACCCAAACTCGTATGCTCCTGCAAATTCTATTACCTTGAGTGGACGGAAAACCCAGGACCCAAAATTACCCTCTTCTAGTCAATCACACCCCGGTGAGCCTAAGGAAGGAAAGGAGAACACTGAAGAAGAAATCAAGGCTCAAGAACCTGATTCCAAAGATCTGACTCATGTTCCATTCCTTGAAGCCTTGCTTAAACCCAACAAGAAGTCTGTTGATAGTAATGAGGAGCTCTTGAATATATTCAAGAATGTTGAAATCAATATCCCTCTCCTCGATGATATTAAACACATTCCGACTTATGCTAAATTCTTAAAGGATTTATGCACTCAGAAGTGTAAGTCGAGGGAATCTGCCTCAAGGAAGGTAATACTCTCCGAGCAAGCTAGTTCAGTTATCCTGCATCACCTTCCTCAGAAAAAGAGAGATCTAGGTGCCTCTTTGATTTCATGTGTTATTGAGGATTACACCTTTGACAAGGCACTTTTGGATCTAGGTGCATCCGTTAACCTAATTCTGACTTCTTTTTATGAAAAGTTTGGATTTGGTGAACTTAGGCCGACCTTAGCAACGCTGCAGTTAGCAAACCATTCAGTCACAAACCCGAAAGGCGTTATTAAGGATGTTATCGTCAAGGTTAAGGACTTCTACTTTCTTATAGATTTCCTTGTCCTTGACATGGATGTACCTGAGGATTTAAGGAACACGCCCATCATTCTGGAGCGTCCGTTCCTGGCTACCGCTAAGGCCAATATCAACGGTGAAAGCGGTAGTATGGAAATCGCCTTTGGGGATAGAAAATTGAAACTTGATATTTTCAAGGCGATTAACAAATTTGAGGATTGTGGATATATTGAGGAGCTTGAGGATGATGATCTGAATGTTGAGACTTGTATGGCTTTTACCATCCTTGAGAATTCCTCCTGCATCGATGAACCCAACCCACAACCCTTCGAGGCAGACCTGCCACACCCTGAAGAGGTTGCTGATTTTGTTCACTTCCAACCTCTTCCATTAGACTGTCCTGATGAATCTTCATCAGCATCCTCCTTACCCTCCACCCTAAGCCTGCCCCAACTTGAACTAAAACCATTGCCTGAGAGTCTAAAATATGAATTTTTAGGACCTAGGAAAACACTTCCTGTGATTATAAGTGCAAAACTGACTAAGGAGCAAGAGTTGAAATTGATTAAGGTCCTAAAAACACATAAGGAGGCAATTGGTTGGATCATCCATGACCTTAGGGGGGTTGAGCCATCTTATTACAATCATCGAATTTTATGGAAGATGGACCCCGCCCTTCTCACCAGATGCAGAGGCGATTGAATCCCAACATGCGAGAAGTGGTCAAGAAAGAAATCATTACGTGGCTTAACACAGGAATCATTTATCCAATCTTAGATAATCCCTAGGTTAGTCCTGTGCAAATTGCTCCCAAGAAAGCTGGGATTATCGTTGTGACTAAAGAGAAAGGAGAATCTATCACAACTCTTGAAGAGTCTATATCGATTATAGGAAGCTAAACACAGCCACGAAAAATGATCATTTCCCTTTTCCCTTCATCAACCAAATCATTGAAAGGTTAGCCGAGCAAAAGTATTTCTATTTCCTGGCTGGTTACTTGGGATACAACCAAGTCCCTATCCATCCCAAGGATCAGGAAAAGAGGACTTTTACCTGTCCCTATGGAACCTTTGCATTTCGTAAAATGCCATTCAGGCTCTGCAATGCACCTACGACTTTTCAAAGGTGCATGCTAGCCATCTTCTCAGACATAGTGGGAGAGTTTATGGAAGTTTTCATGGATGATTTCTCCATTTTTGGAGATTCTTTTGATTCTTGCTTGGCTAACCTAGAATTGATCCTTAAGAGATGCATCAAAACCCAGTTGGTCCTTAGCTGGGAAAAGAGTCACTTCATGACACAAGAAGGCATCGTCTTGGGTTATGAAGTCTCTAAGCGGGGAATTGAAGTTGATAAAGCTAAGGTGGATGCTATCTCCAAACTTCCTCCTCCCACATCTGTTAAACAAATCCGATCATTCCTTGGTCATGTGGGATTTTATAGGAGGTTCATCAAGGACTTTTCTAAGGTTTCTCAACCATTGAGCAACCTTCTGGCCAAAGATATGCCATTCAATTTTGATGAATCATGCCACAAAGCATTTGATTTTCTTAAAATAGCAGTCACGTGTGCTTCAATGCTGCAACCATCAGTCTAGACAGCCCCATTAAGATCATGACCGATGCTTCTAATTACGCGGTCAGGGCTGTTTTGGGTCAGAAAATAGATAGGAAGCCCTCTATCATCTACTACATTAGCAAAACTCTGGATGAGGCTCAGAGAAACTACACTGTTACCGAAAAGGAATTGCTAGTTATAGTATTTGCATTGGAAAAATTTCGGGCTTATTTCTTAGGATCTCATGTTATAATCTATACCGACCACTCGACCTTGAGGCAACTCCTGGCCAAAGAGGATGCCAAACTCTAGCTCATCCGATGGATTCTTTTACTTCAAGAATTCGATCTTGAAAATAAAGATAAATCCGGGGCACAAAATGTGGTGGTGGATCATCTTTCGAGACTCTTAATTGATTCTTCTCGTCCGGATACTCCGATCACTGATACTTTTCTGGATGAGACTATTCTTGTAGTTTCAAGTGTCCAAACCCCTTAGTTTGCAGACATGGTAAATTATTTGGTCATTGGTCAAATCCCCCAAGATTGGACCAAGCAACAACGGGATAGACTTATATCTGAGGCCAAATATTACTTCTAGGATGACCCTTAACTGTATCACATCAGCTCTGATCATATTATTCACCAATGTGTTCCGGAGAATGAGTTTCAAAGCAAACTTGAGTTTTGCCATGCATCTACGTGTGGTGGACATTTCTCTGGGAAAAAGACAGCTATAAAAATTTTGCAATCTGGATTTTATTGGCCATTTTTATTCAAGGATACCCAGGAGTTCTCCATGTCATGTTCCCAATGCCAGGCACTCGAGAGCATAGCCAAGAGAGACATGATGCCTCTGAACCCGATTCCTCCCGATGAAATCTTCGATGTTTGGGGCATCAATTTCATGGGACCTTTCCTCCCGTCATTTGGACACCAGTATATTCTCGTAGCTGTTGACTACGTGTCCAAGTGGATTGAGGCCATTCCCACCTGAACCAATGACCACAAGGTGGTCATCGATTTTTTCATGAAGAACATCTTCAGTCGTTTGGGATTCCAAAGGCCATCAGCGATGGTGGAACTCACTTCACCAATGCCCAGTTCCATAATTTACTGGCAAAATATAGGGTGAATCACAGAATTTCCACACCTTACCACCCCCAGACAAACAAATAAGCCGAGATCTCCAATCGAGAGATCAAGAACATCCTACAAAAGACGGTTAGGCCCAATAGAAAAGACTGGACTCAAAAGCTTGATGGCGCTCTTTAGGCCTACCATACGATGTACAAGACGCCTATCAGCATGTCACCGTTTTGTCTGGTGTTTGGTAAGGCGTTCCATTTACCCATAGAGATTGAACATCGCGCATTCTAGGCAATCAAGAAATGCAACTTTGGTTTAAGTTTAGTCAGAAACACCAGGAAACTCCAACTATCTGAGTTGGAGGAGCTTATACATGATGCATATGAGAATGCCAAGATCTATAAGGTTAGGACCAAAGCTCTTCATGACCAACTGATTTCCCGTAAGAGCTTTGAGTCAAACCAGAAAGTCTAGCTCTTTGATTCTCAACTTAAGCTCTTTCTCGACAAGCTTACGTCAAAGTGGAATAACCCATTCATCAATGATTGGATATTCCCAAATGGAGCCGTTGAGATTTTTAACCCAAAGACGGGTAATTCTTTTAAGGTCAGCGGGCAGTGTCTGAAACCTTATGTTAACCACATTATTCCAGAACCTATCTCAGACAAGGCTGCTTTAACCTTAATCTGACTTCTTTGGCTAGGCCCTACCCAACTGATGGCACTAAACTCAGCACTTGCACAGTTTGACTCAGAGCTAACCAGAGCATCGTGGAATACAGGTGATATTTTTCTCTTTTGCCCTTTTCTCATTCCTTTTATTTTCAATAAGGACATTGCATGAGTTAGGCATGGCGGGGTGGATTTATTTTTTGAATCATATTGTCAGCTTTGTGGATTTCTTGCCAAGTTTCTTTATTTTTCCCTTTTATTTAAAAAAAAATTTGAATTGGGAAAAGAAAACTTGGGCTTTAGAAATTTTCAACCTTAGGAAATAAAATATGATGGGAACACCATCATGAGTCATAATTAACTCATTTTGATCCAATTAAGTCAGTAAATGCTCCTACATAACTACTAGAGAGTCATAAGTCAATGCATAATCATTCGGAGGTAAAAATAACAAATTAGGGTTAAAACTGTAATTTTACCAGCATATCATGAATGCAGTATAACCACAGGTTTTCCTAGGGCTTAATTAAGGATCAAATGGTCCTAAAAGGCTAATAAGTGGGTTAAAACAATCAAAAAAGGGTTTGCACGTATTCTAAGAATTAAATGACTTTTAAAAACCTAAAAGCAGACCCGCTTAATTAACTAAGGTTCTGGTCTAGATAAAATTCACCTAAACCTTCTAAAATTCATAGAAAAATTTCCCTAGGGTTTAGAACCTTCACTTTGACCATCAGAACCCGTTTTGACCAGAATAGAGTCTCAGACAGATATTTGCCATAATTTGGGTTTTTGCATAAATTACCCATTCAAATATGGTCAAAACCAAAATCCAACTTCTCCATTGGATTCCCTAAGTCCAAATTAGGTTTGTACCAAAATTTGAACCCATGATGAGTTTGTCTTGACCTAGTTTGTAACTTGGTTCTGTCTTATTACATTTAGGCCCTTAACTTTCAAAATATTTTCAAACAGACCCCTAACTTTGTCATCATTCTCATGAAAAGGTCCCTACTACCATTAAACCTATTCCTACTTGCTTTGGTGACCTTAATTTGAGAGAACTCCTTGATTTCTTGACGAATCCCTTTCAAATTTGAAAGGGAAGTTCATCAAGAAATTCCCTTCCTTATGAGCCAAATCTCACACCCCAAAACCTTCAAAATCTCTTATGCGAACACATGAGATATTTGGGTATCAAGGAAGTTCCCAACTCCGGCAAGCCTTCCAAGCTTGGAAAGCTTGCTTCCAAAACTCAAAACTTCATCCTGAGGTCTATAAAAGAACCTCCTGCTCAAACTGTTCTCCCTACGCTCGAAATCGGCCAACATTCCCCACTAATTCCTCTCTCTCTCTCTCGACCGAAAGCTCCTCGACGTCCGATGAGCCCCTCCATCCATCTTCGTCCTCCGTTCACAATACCAGCAGCAGAGTCATCCTCCTCGTTTCTTCCCACGTCAAGTCATACCAGCCAGCACCCTAATCTCCTTCCTTGTCGTCTCCCTCTCTCCAGAGATGTTCTCTTCTCCAGCGCCGAGAACACCACAAATGGTGCCTTCTCCTTCCCACTTCGTCCGTTAGTACATTCAATTGATCCCTAAACTCTTCCTCATCACACCAACACTTTCGACAGGCTGTTTCGACCTCGACCACACCTCCGCAACTCCATCGTCTACCGCTCCGGCCACACCTCCATCGACGTACATCTCGCTCCACACACCACCAAACCCCTCGCCAGCTACCTCAAAACCTCTGCCACACCTCTCCACTCATTTCCCCTCTCTCAATTTCCCATTCCATCCACTCACATCACCCCCCAAACAGACCCATCACCAACCACCTTCTCCGAGTCTGTCCTACCACCACGCATCCCATCCTCACACGAAACCACTGCCATTACGTTCACCAACATCCAACGAACCTCCTAAGGTGTTTTGACGCGGCCAAAAGGCCTTATTTTCTATTTTAGCTTCCAGGCCAGAGCTTCGTCACCGCATTATCTTCTCTGGCAGTGTTCGTGGTGTTCTAACCACGAAGTCCCCAGGTGACACCCTCAGGTAGTGTGGACTACTTCCAAGGACATCCCCAGGTGGTCAATTGGCAGCATTGACCGCTCCAAGGATGCCAATTGAAGGCCACCCGCTACTGTTGTTCGTGTGAAGAACAAGCGTGGCATTAGTGCCACATTGTGAATAGATGCCTGCGCGACCACACATAAATTGAATTTGTCAAGTGTTCTATTCGCCTCAAAACATGGGGTGAGGTCCCTCTCACCCACACACCGCCTCGTCCGTGACCTCTGCCCGCGGACCTGGCCTGACCCCTTAACCTTCCTAAGCCTACACTCCTTGGCTGCGATCACGCCCGCAGCCATGGACCTGGGTACGCTACGTTTGATAACCCGATTACCCCTGTGGCTCTAGGAGAGAGGATCCTAAAGAGAGAAAGAGAGAAGGAGATCCTATGCGGGTCGGGGGAGGGTTTTGCTCTTGGTGAGAACCGGCTAACACTTAGCCGAATTCAAGAAGCCTCTCCCCTGCTATTGTGTGAAGAAAGCCAAAGAAAGAAGAAGAAAGAAGAAGAGTTGCAGAGACAGAGAAAGAAAGGAAGAACAAGGGTCGTAGCTGAAAGAAGAAGAAAGGCAGAAGAAGAGAAAGGGAAAAGAAGAAGAAAAATAGAGAGGCTTGAGTAGTTTAAGCCGTCTGATTAATAAATCAGACGCTTGGTTTGATTGCATTTCATTTCATACATACATTGAGTTCATTAACTATCGGTGTAAGGAGTATTTGGTGATCTAAATCACCATTTTACTCCATTATATTTGCAATCTGACACTCAATGCTAGTACTACTTTATTCTGAAATAGTTTTTGTTTACAATTTCATAGCTTTATTATCTTAAATTTCAATTTTAAGAAATGAATTCCATATTGCTCCATGTGTTCGACCTCGGAACTTTTTCGAGTAATAAATTATTTCTTTGAGCGCTATTTTGGCTATACTGTAGCGCAACAATTTTAAAACACCGATTTAACGCCCAAGCAATACAGTAGGACCTGAACACTTAGACCTTTCAAGTCTTCGAGCTTAATCAGCCTGGGTCTCCGCTAAAATGTGGACTTGTTTCTCGAGTCCTCACCATTTGAAAATTCATTTTAAATTGGTTAAATAAGTTGGGGTGATAAGTACATAACTTATCAACCCGCCCTCTGATTTGAGGGGACTTTAAGTCTAGGCATCTACACACTATTTGCACTGACTCGCTTTTCGGTGGTTTTAATGAAAATTAGGTAGCTAATGAACCTTCTAGGGTGGTATGACTGGCAATTTGTTAGTGGTAACAGCTCATCGGTCGGTTGTCCAAAGCCCAGCCACACGACCATTCTCTTCCTACTGCCTTTAGGTAAATCTTAGATCAGGGAAGCCACCTACTTAAAAAAAAAAAAGAAAAATATCCAAAAAGAAAAGAAAAAGAAATAAAGAAGAAAAGAAAAAAGAAATAAGTCACACTTCACTGCACGAGTATGACTGGCAAGTTGTCGATGGTAACAGCTCATCGGCTGGTTGTCCAGAACCCAGCTTACAAAAATGCACATTTAATTCCAAACATTTAGGAAGAAGTGAGGAAGTAGAATAAGCCGCAGAGATATACACTTGGTTCACCCTTGTGTTGACCCCATAAAAATAAAAGTAGGGAAAAAGCTACCGATCGTATAGATACACCTTTAGGTAGAATTCCTTTCAAGGTTACCTAGAGGCATAGAAACCCGAAGTCCGTTCTAATTGCCGATTAGTGAGTCTATCACATTTACACAAAAAGATGCTTAGTACTTAGAGTTCTCTTCGCATCTTGGGTGGGTTGGGTAGCCATAGAAAGCTACCTTGAAACCTTAAACTTAAAAATATAAAAAAAATAGAAAAGAAGAAAAAGAAAAAGATGCTTTTGCTTTTGAAATAAGGTGAGGGCTTGGGCGATTTGCATTTTGACAAACACCCAGGAGCTGTTGTGTCTTAATAGTTCAAGTCCGTAGTAGAAATTTTCTACTGTTGAAAAAAATAACTATTGCCCAAGTAATCTAATCCTAATTCTATTTATAAATAGCATATAATTTTGCTATGGACTAGCAAAAGATAGGCATGGGGGTGTAATTTGTATACATCTAAGTAACCTAAAATGTCTATTGATGCATGTTCTTAGTGTCATAGAAGCATCATGCATTGTAAATATTGCATAAAATGCATCATCATGCATCCAGGTTAATTTATATAAATTGTATAGTAATTCATCACTTTTTCTGGCCAGGGACAGAACAATATTTTATCGGGGCCTCAAATTGAAGATCCAACCATACGGATCTGATCAGGGAGACGATTGGAGTTCAACAACTCTGAGAACACCCCAATCGAATTTCCGTAGCATCAGATATAGTCCGAGGAGATTATAGGTCAAGGGGCGAGGTGGTGTAAAATCCGGACTTCAGATGACAAATCCAACTACACTGATGGGTTTGAATCGACGATCGCAACCTAACGACGTGAAAATCGGTCCAATCCGACATCCGTAGCACCACTTACAAGTAAAAGAAGATGGACAACTCAGATGATTCCACATGACACCATCCTAGCCGGCCAAGATCACCCACAAGCTGCCACTACCCTCCATGCCATCACCTCTCAGCCATTGGATCACCATCCAACAGCCAAGATTAATACACTCCCTTCTTCATATTTTACAAAGGGAAGATGAAGATTCAATTTGGACCGTTGGATCTTAATCCAACGGTCCCCATCTCGCCACGTCGCCGGCCGCTATCAAGCAACAAGAGATTTGGACCATTGGATTCTCATCCAACAATTGTGAGCGATGGACCCTTGGATTATCTTTGAGACAATCCGCGGGCGTAGCGTGTTGGATGAATGTCCTACGTAAAGCGTGAGGCACAGGTTCAAGGCACGCTCTGCAACTAAATCCACGAAGAACAAGCACGAGCAAAATACGCTCATTGGATCGCGATCGAGCGGTGATGGATCGAAGATGTGGTGCGCGGAGAGGTGTTAATCGCTCACGTGCGTAATGACGCTCAATCAGATGAGCCATCGCGCGCGGGCACGGTTAACGATCGAAGAGGAAGCAGCGCTCGAAGATCTTAGGTCGTCCGATCTCTTGATCGGACGACTGAGATCTTGTGGATGTGTGTGGCTTGCCTCAACGAATGAAGAGCAGCGGCCGGTGACGTGGCTCTTTGAGGAGTGTCTAATGGAGATCACACAGGCGAAGATGAGGTGCATGTCTTCACTAATGCTTATCTACAATGACATGCGCATGTGTCACTAAAGGTAGCAAAGTTAATTTTTCAAAGATAAAATACCCTTTTTGCCCTTGTATCTCAACTATATAAAGCCCCCTACACCCTCCAAATTTTCTTCATCCCTTCCATCATCTCTCTCCCTCTCTAAGAGCTAAGAACTCAAGTTCTAAAGCTCACTCTAGTACTCCTAAGCTATGAGAAGCTCTGCTGGAGTAAAAATACAAATTTTTCCACCTCTCATCTCCTTCGTGGAGCTCTCGCCAGCCATCTTCCCACCCCCGTTCTGAAAGTGGATCCCGTGACGCCGATGCCCTACTCACCCCTGGTTCTTCCCGATCCGTCCTCCATCTTCCATCTTTGCTCTCCTTCTTTCAAGCAACATTCGTCCGGCTGATCCTCCAAGTAGCCGTCGAGGACGATAAATTCTCGCCCCCTTCTCTTTATCACTTTTTAGATTACGTTTCCCGCTTTCTAGTTGTAGTTGTAATGACATTATTTTTAGTATAAAAGTTATCTCTCTCTCTCTAGTTTTAGTATTTATATTGGAAGTAAAATAGCGATCATTGTGAATATCTTGTTTATAAACAAAAAAAATTACAAAAAAAATATATAACTACGGATTTTAAATCAACGTAGCATCCCCATGTTCGACCTGGGACTCATTTGAGTCTCGATTAAAAAATTATCTGATTGACAGATTTTCTTACAAATTACACTATGACGACAGGGTTTTCTATACTCAAATCTTTTCGCTACGAATTTCCAACTCATCAAGTACATCCAACATGACTATAATACATTAACGTAATTATACTAAGGGACCCATATAACCATATTAATATGTCCACATGATTTGAAATTCAGATATGAATCATCAATCGAATGATTTAATTTAGGTTGACTCATTTAGGATACATAACTCCAATAGAAAATCAGTCAAGAAGACTTATTTCCTATGCCTCAATTGAAAGAAAGGAAACAACACACATAAATAAGTTTGTCCAACCTAGCCAATAATCATAATGGCTAGGAAGGTTATGTTCATCAATTGTTCTTAATATCAAATCATCTTATGCACCTTTTTGATTAAGAAAACTTTTAGATACCATGAACAAACAAATGCCCCACCAATCCTACCTCTCTATCTCTCGTCTGGACAATAAATTGATAAATTGAGGTGAGTATGCCTCATTCTTCTATCACTGAGAGTCTTACTAGCTGTTAGACTAAGCTATGGATTGACACTTAAGAGTAAAGTGAATCAAGTATTTCTCAATTTTGTAATAAGTCATGTTGACTAAGGAATAAATTGAGCCTAATGGATTTGCTTGTCTACTATGCTTAATTGCTAATGAGTATTTATTACTTAATCCATTGCTTGGTAAAGAAGTCATAACAATGCCATAGATCGATGTAAAATGGAAGAAAATGAAAATATAAGAGTGAAAGGGAGAAAATTTTGGCATTATTAACAGCCCGCTCAACACTTCTTCTTGTCAACATTAGTGAAGGGCCATCGAAATAGGATCCTCCTAAAAGATACGAGGCAGACTTAAAAGTGTCTTTTTTTTAGGCTAAAGGTGAATTATATCAGCATAACTCAAGCATGAACTTACCTTACCTATAAGAGAGAATAAGTTTATTTCATTATTTTGTTTTTTGATGTGATACAAAATTACAAATAACACTTATTTATTTTTGATGTGATAAAAATATAGTTGTTTAGTTCATAATTATCTCTTATTGGTTAAATGAAATATCTTTTGAAACGTATTTCTTAATATAACGTTGATCACTAACCAAATACAAAAAATTAGTTATCTCAAAATAAGTTTAAATCCTTAATGCGATTTCTTAAAACTTATTCCTCTTTCCAAAAGCTACATCAAACTTTTGTTATTAAGGCTACTTGCAATCTCAAGTCACCAATTAAACGTGAAAAGCAACAATAAGCCTTACAATTTGGTAGAGAATGTTCGAGGACAAGGGAAGAGTAAGATTAAACTATTTGACAACTGAAGTGATAGGTATGTCTGATTATTTATTAAAGATTTTACGAAATGAAATAACCATCTGTTCGTCCTCGGATGCTTGTTATCGTACATGTAACGGGCTAAGTGCTAAAAGAGTAAAGGTTTAGAAAAACAGAAAATAACTAATCCACACCATGAAACTCCACACAAGCATGACATGGAAAATCCCATATTGAATTGATTGCAAACTTTCTTTAGGATTTGCGTCGTGATCGCCTACATGATTTCTGAAATTTCTTTTGCAATTCTCGATTCGGATTTCTTATCACATCATTGCTTGCTGGAGAACAACTTTTTGAATTGTTTTTAATATTCCAAAGTCAAACATGGATCCCCTTTACGAAAAAGAGTTTGATTTATATATGAAGTGTGCATGAGTATGTGATTTGGCCATTCCTCATTATTCTATCTTAGAAGCGTTGCATGCTACATTGATGATAACTTTCTCTTAAGACAAAGGATCGGTAGGATAAAAAGGAACAACGATGAATCGTTCTATCATAGCATGAGTTGATAAATAAAACAGGAACGGAGGAAAGTGGCATTGGACAAGATTGCAAATTGACACAGTAGTAATATTCGACATCTCTTGGATGCTCTAGATGGATCGCCGCGATCCAAACAACCCCAAACCCTTCCTCATGAAAAGAGAGAAGATTAAATTAATCATTTTATCCGTACACTTATTTAGACTCTTCCCAAAATTTAATATTACAAATGTATTTTTTATAATGGACCACTAATTTTCAGAGTACAATTAAAATACATCCATGATTTTTAATATACAATTCAATTGTGGTGGTGGTATATGAAAAAGGATTAATAATATTATTTTGTTTTTTTATGGGGGGTCGGGTGTGGTGTGAATGAGGGGGTGTTGATGCTGTGACAAAGCTCGAGCATTGGATGGAGCCTCGTTTGATTCAATTTAATTCTAAAAAGGTTTATATAATTTTTTGGATCTTCGATCGAGTCAAAAGATAAAATTTTTATCAAATCAAAACTCAAATTTAACCCAAGGCTTATGTTTACAAGCTTTAGTCTAGGTTGGGGTAGACTCGATTTTAAAATTAGAGTATGATCTTAGACTTTTCTCCTGAAAGTTCATTAAGGTTGATAAAATCTATTAAACATTATTTAAATAGAATTTTCAAACCTCATCGAGGCCTATTCTCTATCGTTCAAGACAAATTATGTGGGAGAGGGATATATATATATATATATATATATGTTCAACAGGTTCATTTGTGCCTTTTAAGGTTTAGATCTGACTCAACTTAAATTTAGAAGTTTTTAAATATCGAGACTCAAGGTTAGACTCATAAAATGTGTGGTCAACTCATTTTGGAACAAATTCAGGTTGGCCCAAGTAGACCTAGCCCAGTGCTCCACCCAAGGTGACACATGAAAAATAGTGGAAATGGAACTAGGCTGTTGAGTTGCTATGAGATGACTGGTTGGTGTAAAGCATACGGTGATATTGTGACGCCCAAACCACTCCCCTCTCATAGGACATCTCCCAAGAAAAACTATCAAAGCCATAAATCAAAGTTGCTCCAGATAATTTTCTATTCCAACAATCAATTTGGTAAAAGGGGTAACAAGACGTTATTCTCTCATTTTTCCAATTACATCGAAAATCAAAGAGGTTTTCAGATTTGAAGACAGACTCTTATCAAGAGTACACTATCGTTGATATGACTTGGTTTATAACGTTCAAACAGGTGACGAAATGCTAAAGAACAAGACCAATCTTTGTCTCCGCTCTTTTTGTTGATTCATTTCGACACAAAATAAAACTTTCTATCAAGAAAGTATTTTATATCAATAAAAACTTCATGGCCTAGAATTTGACCTAAATGTATCTATTAGAGGAAAAATCATAACTTGCAAAATAGATAACAAAATTGTACAAAAAAATCTCGGAAATAACGACTTCACATGGTTTCTGCAACACTTTCCATACTTCAAGTTTAACCTCTAGGATGTACTTGCTTAGTCAATAGAGCGCCTTGCTCGTTGCCCCAAAAAAGCCTTAAAATCCCCTACACCATTGGGCCTGACTGGCCTCCCCTTCGCTAGTCGGGGCCCTCCCTCCCCCTCCTGTTATGACCCGATTTTCGGATCCCTACAGGATCTGAGATCGGTTCGCCTCAACTAATCCCAAGATCTAGTCTTCCAACAAGAAATAACCAAAAGTAGGATAATAAACCATATTCACACATGCAATATAACTAAACAGAAGAAAAGAACAAAGCAGTAAAGAAAGTTGAACAACTGTCTCAAAACATAGTACATGCCACCACAACAACAGAATGCAGAAAAGAAACAGAAAGTAACAGGAAGAGTAAAATATGTGTCCATTACTCACTACAACAGCAGAAAAATGAAAGAGCTGAAAAACGACTACGGCTAGGTTCGGCTGGGCCCAACACCCTCTGCAGCTGGTAACTCGGGCTGCTTAACTCCTGGTCCTAAATAGGATTATGAAAAAGACAAAGTCAGAAGACGCTGAGTAGAGTGGTATTTACATTATTTAAGTGCAAGTACAGTAAAAACAACAACAGGTTTATTTCGCATTTCTATTTATCTCATTGATGTGTTTCTGGTTCATCAATTTCTCAAGTATCCAGGTATTTATTGATCTTGCATGTTTCTCATGAGAACGATCTTAATTGCAGTCTTTTCCGTAGAGTAGAACATACACGTGGTGCTCTCCTAGTCAGGAGAGTCCCCCGGGGTAGTCCTTCACCCAGTCAACCACCCCGAGGTTACTGTCGAGACGTAGTGGTGACTACGGCATGCGTGATAAGCGCACGGGTAGCTACACCACACTAACACACGGTCAGTCATTTCCACTAGCGAGTACATCCAAAGTACAGTACGGAACAGTATAGGGCCTTGCCCTCTCAGAACATGGGTCTTGCCCCTCAGAACCAAAAAGGGGTCTCGCCCCTCCACAATCCGCGTACCCTCGTCTGACTATCTCGGTTTGCCCAAAGGGCTTAACAAAGTCGGTGTAGGATGGCTAGCTGAACCCCAGGCCCCGTAGGGTAGCTAGCTCCCTCCCTACACTAGTAACAGCCTTGATACCACGTACGCAAGAGCCAACAGGAGTCAGTGTAGAGTGGCCAATCCTAACCCCGGGTCTCAACCCAAGGGAGGCTAGCTCCGCTCTGCACTAAAAAGGGACAGTTGCTCTCCTTAGTACCGCGTACACAAGAGCCAGCACACTTTAAGTCTACATTTCCAAATTCCTTTCATCCACAGGAGTTCTACTCCTAATTCCCCGTAGGGTTCATGCTCATATTCATCTCATTTATCCAGATCCAGATCTCATGTTCCATAACTCGTTCCTCATCCATATACAGGCAGCTCGTGTTTTCATAATTCAGTTCTCAATCATAACATGAAACTTGTGGTTTTACAGTTCAATTTCTCATTTATATAGAGGAAGCTCATATTTTAACATGCATCTCATAATTATATTAAAGGCATTTGCTGGTAATTTATCTTAACCATGCATTCAAGTAAACAATATAGCTCAAACAGGCTCATTCATTTCTACCCTAAGGTTCATTCTACATCCTAGAGTTCAATCCGATTATTCCAACCAAGTACATTCTTATTTAAATATTAACAGCTGAATTAAACCACTCTACCGGGTATCACGGGAGGAATGGGGGCCTGTGCTACAAATCTCGTCATCTCCACAGGCCTTGAACACACCACTGGCAAATAACCTGTACCAGCAACGAATGTACATTAGACGAGCTTAAAACAACCGATACTCAACACGAACACGTGAAGGAACTCGAGTGGAAAACAACGGTACTTCATTTGCGGAAAGTCGATACCGTTTGGGCCTTAAACGGGCCAAAAACGTGGTTACTGACCAAAATCAGACGTCTAGGACTAGTCCCAGATGTCTTAAAAGACGTCAGAAGTCATCTTACACTTCTCCTGGCTGCTTCAGACATCCAGACTCTCTCTGTGATCGTCTGGGGGCAGCTCCAGACATCGGACAAGGCCTCCAGTCATCTGGAGGTACCTCCGAACGTCCGGCGACATGATCAGACGTCCAAAAGTCCTTGGGAAAGTGCATCGTGAGCCTTCCCAAAGCCTGCACCTGCGTATGAGCACCCGCAGACATAATGATCAGCCGACATCCCCTGTGCTACGATCTGCATGGCGTAGGAAGATACGTACCTCGCGATATTGAGCTTTCAGACATCTGGCCTCAGCTCTGGACGTCCTGGTGCCTCGCCAATCGTCTGGACTTCACTCCAGATGTCTGATACTGGAAACTTCTAGTATCAAAACTTCTTCACGTCGCTCGCCTTTCTTGCCCTCTTCCTGCAATGGCAGCTCCAGCAGTAGTAGGAGCTTGAGTAGCTCCTCACCAACGTCCTCCTCACTCCCATGACTCCTCCTCGAGCTCCACCGAGCTCCCGCAGCCATCATCCTCCTCCCCTCCTCCCACTCCCTCACACTCTCTCTCTCTCGCTCCTCCCCTCTTTCCCCTCACCAGTGGCTCTCCTTCCTCGCCATGGGTGCAATAGAGACGGGAGGGGGACGTGGCTGTCGTAGGAGAAGCTGGAGGTGGCGGTGGCTTGAGTGGTGTGAGGGGGGTGAGAAGAAGAGGTGAGGGGTTTATATAGGAGGGGAGTTAGAGTTCGAGTGTGGGGGTGAAGGAGAGAGAGCAGGTCTCTGCGCGCTGCCCGTGCACAGAGTGAAAAGAATATGCGATATTCTTCTACTTTTGGACGTCCGGACATACATCCAGACGTCTGACTGACAGTCCAGACATCTTATCCAACTAAAGAGGCAATGGGTCATTACATCATAACAAACTTAAAGGAGGTTTCATCCCCGAAACTTGAGCTAGCTAGGGTGCGAAAAAGGAATGTAATGCACATAACAGACTTAAAGAGGACTAAAGTAGATCCGAAAAAATGTACCCTCAAAAAGCTCTGGGTACCGCTCCCGCATCGCGACCTCAAGCTCCCAAGTTGCCTCCTCGTACCGCTGGCTTCTCCATAGAACTTTCACCAGTGGTACCTACTTCCGTCTCAGACTCCGGACGGCTCTGTCTAGTATCTGTACTGTTCTCTCGGGATAGGTCAGGTTGTCACCCACCTCAATGCTCTCATGTCTTAGAACGTGACTGGGATCGGCGACGTACTTCCTGAGGTTGGACACATGGAACACGTCGCGCACTCCAGAAAGCTGGGGAGGAAGGGCAAGCCAGTAAGCAACGGGTCCTACCCTCTCCAGGACCTCAAAGGGCCCCAAAAACCTCGGCATAAGCTTCCCCTTCACCCCAAAATTTTGCAGGCCCTTCATGGGAAAAATACGGAGAAAGACGTGATCCCCAACCTTGAACTACACCTCTCTGTGTTTCCGATCAGCGTAGCTCTTCTGCCTGCTCCTGACAGTGCGGAGTCATCTATGAATCTGTTCTATCACCTCCTGACTCTACCGAATCAGCCTTGGATCAACCTCCCACTTGGTCCCCACCTCGACCCAACTCAAGGGTGCGATACACCTCCGTTCGAATAAAGCCTCGTAAGGTTCCATACCGATTCTTGAGTGGTAACTGTAATTGTATGCAAACTCTGCCAGGGGTAAATGCTCCTCCCAGGAGCCCCTCCAGTCTAGTACATAGGCGCACAAAAGAACCTCAAGTGTCTGTATGGTGCGCTCTGACAGTCCGTCCATCTGGGGGTGATAAGCGGTACTGAACCTCAAACGCATCCCCAAGGCCTGTTGAAACTCAGCCCAGAACTGAGAAGTAAAACAAGCATCCCTATCGGATACGATCTCACGTGGAACTCCGTGCAAGCGCACCACATCTCTAATGTATCTCTCTTCTAACTGTGCTGGACCAAAGGTGACTCGGATCGGCAGGAAACGTGCCATCTTCATTAACCTGTCTACTATCACCCCGACTACGTCGTGTCCCTGCTGGGTAACTGGTAGACCCACCACCAAGTCCATGGTGATTCTCTCCCACTTCCACTCTGTCACAAAAAGTGGCTACAATGGCCCTACAGGCCTCTGATGCTCGGCCTTCACCTGCTGACATACCAAACACTTCTGCACAAACTCACCAACATCCCGCTTCATCTCTCTCCACCAAAAGTCGGGTTGCAAATCATGGTACATCTTTGTGTTCCCGAGATGTATGGTGAACTTGGACTGGTGCGCCCTAGCTAGGAGCTCTCTCAACAACTCCTCATCCCTAGGAATGCATAAGCGTCCCCTCATACGCAGTATCTCGTCTGAAAAGGAAAAGTCTCCTGGGTCCCCAGTCAACACCCTGTCTCGCAACGTCTATAAGTATGGATTGGCCATCTACCCTGCAATGATGCAATCTATCAGCTCAGGTCATGTCTACCGCGTCACTGTCTCACAATACCCTTGTGACTCCCAGGGTCGCCAACTACCAACTCCTCCATGAGTCTCCAACTCTGTGCCTGTAGACTGGCCAAGTGGGCGGGCGCCCTCCGGCTCAAGGCATCGGCCCCCACATTAGCCTTCCCTGGGTGGTAAGAGATGCTGTAGTCACAGTCCTTCAAGAGCTCTAACCAACGTCTCTGTCTCATGTTAAGCTCCTTCTGGTTAAATAAGTACCTGAGGCTCTTATGATCTGTGAAAATCTCAAAAGTCTCACCGTAAAGTGATGAGAGCCTCATCATGAGCCATAACTAGCTCATTTTGACCCAATAAAGAAGATAAAAGCTCCTACATAACCTAGAAAAAAGGCCTAAAGGAAGGAATAAGTACTCTGAGAAGAAAACATGAATTAAAGGTTAAAACTGCAATTTTACCATTGCAGTACATAAAAGGGATTTCTCAGAGGCAAAACATAGGTCAAATGGTCTAAATGAGATAAAAAGTGGGTTCAGTCAATCAGAAATGGGTTTATGTGCAATCTAGGAATTAAATGACATTTGGTAACCCTAAAACAGACCCTCTTAAATTAACAAGGTTCCGGTCAGGATAAAAATCAAGTAAACCCTCTAAAAATCATGGAAATATACTCCTTAAGGTTTAGAACACTTAATGTGACCTTTGGAACCCAATTTGACCTAGATTAGGGTCCTAGCTCTTCAATTAACCTAATTTGGGTTTTTATGCAAAATATCCAGTCAAACGAGGTCAAACCTAAAATCCAACTTCACCATTGGATTCCTCAGGTCAAAATTATGTTTATACCAAAATTTGGACCTAAGGGGAGGTCATCTTGACCTACTTTGCAATTTAGTACACCCAAATCACAATTTGGTCCCTATCTTCTGAATGTCTTTGTAGAGAGCCCGCTAAGTTCCTCGCCACCTTTGCACTCAGGTCCTGCCGCCATTGTTAGGACAGAACCGATCTCCAGCGAGGTTTAGAGAGGGATTACTCTCTGATTCCTCAGAGATTCCCTCCCAGAAATGGAAGGGAGATTCTCTGAGGAATTCCCTTCCTTCTAAAGCCAATCACAATCTCTGGTGTGAACCCAATCTCTCGTGCGAACGCACGAGAGATTTGAGTATCCACCCTCTTTCCATCTCCGGCGAGCCGACGAAGGTGATTGCGCGATCTCCACGCACTAGAAGGTTCGGCCAACACCTATAAAAGGATCCCCAGACCCGGCCGCAGATCCTCATATTTGAATTGGCGGAGATTCCCCCAAACTTTCCTCTCTTCCATCTCCGGCCAAGAGACCCGCAAGCTCCGGCGACCTCCTCCCCTCCTTCTCGTTGCTCTGCTGCCATACCAGCAGCAGAGTCAACTCCGCCTCTTCCTCCCGCGTTGCGCCATACCAAGCGCGCGTGCCCCTGACCTCGTCCTCGTCGCCGCTCCCTCCCTCAGGGTTCTTCTTCTCCGACGACGGCAGTTATGCGCCATCCACTCCGCTGCCTCCCTTCCTTCCAGATCACTCCAGATACCTTCTCCATCTTCCCCTCTCTCTTTTCCCCCTGTTATTTTATTTAATTTCCCCCCGATAGTGCCTGACCACCTCCATCTTCCTCGCCTCCGACCAACCTCCGGCGAGCCGCCCCCACCATTCCAGCCCTCCACACGGCTCGCCAACCATCTCATAAGTTCCGCCTCACCACCAGGAACAACTTCCGCCCATCCATCATCCTTCTACACCTCCACCACAGTCCCCCGAACAACCCCACACTTCCGGCCATAGGTTGACCTAGGCCCGCACGCCTAGGCCATTCCACTGCTTGCAGCTCCGTGCACCATCTTCGCCGTGCCACAGCGAAGGTGCCCAACTGGTCTGATTAGGCCAATAGGCCGTATTGGTGTTTGACAGTATCGACGCTCCTGCCGCCATTGACGACAGTTGAAGAAGCTCCAAAGCAGCTCCAGGCGTCAGGTCTCCCAGGCTCCAGGCGCAGCAGATTCGCGAGAGTGTTGCGAAGCCCTCGGGTCCAGCAAGCATCACTGCGAAGCTCCCAGCTGTGGCGATTGCACGAAGGTCTGCGGGCACGCGCGAGAGCGGGGCAGAGGCTTGATAGTCCCACATCGTGGAAACGCGAAACACAGGTGCGCCATAAATTATTTTTGTGATATTGTCTTACCGCCTCCGAAAGCATAGGGGTGAGGTCCCTCACCTAACCCACTCGCCTCGTCCACAACTTCACCTCGTGGATCTGGCGGGATCCTACCCGACCCTAACCTGAGCACTCCTCGCGCATCACCCACCTGCCGGTGCGCCTGGTCCCGGGTGCGAAATCTGACCCGATTACCCGTGTGGCTCTGGGAGAGCGTCCTTGAGCGAATTACAGAGAAAGAGAGAGACGTTTGGGTAGAGGGAAGGGGGTAGGTTTTGCATTGGTTGTGGTGTGCGCAGGAAAGAAGGAAGAGAGGAAGAAGCGAACACTTAGCCGCTGCAGCAAGGGAAAAGAAGAGAAGGAAGAGGCGAAGGAAAGCAAAACGAACTGAAGAAATAGAAGAGCAGGAGCAGAAGAAGGAACTCAGAAGAAGAAGGAAAGACTGCAAAAAAGACAAAAAGAAAGAAGAAGACAGAAGAGAAACAAAGGCAGGAAGAAGAAGCCTTCGCAGGACAGAGAAGAGAAGAGAAAGAAGTTCAAGGAACAAAAAGACCTGTGGATCAGAAGAAAAGAAGAAGAGCCAACGAAGAAGAAGAAGGCAGAAGAGAGAGAAGACTCACTTTTAAGACGTCTGATAAAGAAATCAGACGTCCAATTCTGTTTTCTTTTAGCAATTCTTTTTATAACTCTCTCTTTCTTTGAATCAATTGTTTTCATTTAAAAGTTGTATTCTTTGATTTTAAAAGTACTGAGATTGCTCCCTGTGTTCGACCTCGGATACTCTAGTTTTTCGAGTAATAAAATTCTCTATATTTGTTAAAACGTTTTGTCGGCTATATTACAACGTGACATTATTTAAAACCCCACAAAAGCGTACGAACATAAAGGTAGTGCCTCCATGTCTTCAGCGCGAAGACAACCGCTGCCAGCTCTAAGTCATATGTAGGGTAGCTATGCTCATGGGGCTTCAGTTACCGTGAAGCGTAAGCGACAACATGACCCCACTGCATGAGCACACCCCCTAACCCCTGTAAAGAAGCGTTGGTGTAAACTACAAAACCGCCACTGTTGTCTAGGATGGTAAGTACAAGAGCTGAAGTCAGTCACTCCTTCAACTACTGAAAACACGCCTCGCACTCATTTGTCCAGGCAAAGGGCACGTCCTTCCAGGTCACCTAAGTCATAGGACGCACAATCTAAGAGAATCCTCTGATAAACCACCGGTAGTAACCTACCAATCCAAAAAAGCTACATATCTCTATCACTGTGCGTGGCCTCCACCTGAGTACGACCTCTACCTTGGCTGGATCCACAGCCAATCCATCCCCTGAAATCACGTGGCCAAAGAAAGTCACCTGTCTCAACCAAAACTCGCACTTGCTGTACTTGGCATATAGCCTACGTCGCCTCAAGGTATCCAGGATCATACGTAAATGTTGTCCATGCTGCACCTGATCCCGTGAGGAAACGAGTACGTCATCGATGAACACCACACACAAACTGGTCTAAGTATTGCCTGAAAATACGGTTCATCAAATCCATAAAGGCAGCGAGGGCATTAGTCAGCCCAAACGACATGACCAAGAACTCAGAGTGCCCGTACCGGGTACGGAAAGCTATCTTGGAGATGTCGGTCTCCCTAATCCTCAGCTGGTGGTAACCCAACCTCAGATCTATCGTGGAGAACACTGTGGCATCTCACAACTGGTCGAAGAGGTCGTCAATCCTCGGTAGCGGATACTTGTTCTTAATGGTGACCCTATTCAGTTGTCGGTAGTCGACACAAAAGTCGCAGGGTACCATCCTTCTTCTTTACAAACAGCACAGAACTCCCCATGGGGATGCACTGAGCCTCACAAAGCCCTTCTCCAATAGATCCTGTAGCTGTGACTTGAGCTCTCGCAGCTCAAGTAGTGCCATCCAATACAGTGCAGTAGAAATGGGGCTGGTCCTCGGTACCAATGAGATCTCAAACTCGATCTCACACTCAGGCAGTAGTCCTAGCAGCTCCTCTGGACAGACGACGGGGTACTCACACACCATCGAGATACTCTGAAAGTCAACCACGGGGCTAGGCTCTGCCACTACACAGGCCAAGAAGCCCTCACACCCTTGGCTCAAAAGCCTGGCTACCCGAAATGCAGAGATGCATCTGAAACCTCCGTCCACCAGTTGTCCATGAAACTCAAAGGGAGGCAACTCTAGTATGGAGAAGACGATCTTCCTCCCGAAACAGTCCACCAGGGCGTGATAGGTGGACAGCCAGTCCATCCCTAGGATCACACCAAAGTCCTCCATCTGAATCACTATCTGGTCAGCGAGGAGGCTGTGTCCCCCTATACTGACCTCGTAGTCCGCGTAGATCTCCTCAGCTACAAACAACTGGCCACCTAGGCCTCTGATCACAAACGGATCCTCTAACAGTACACTGCCCTACCTCAAACTGACAGCAAAACTTGTAGCATCGAAGGAGTGTGTGGCGTCGGAATCAAAAAGTACATACACTAATCTGCCAGAACCAGTAACCATACCTGCCACCACATACCCAAAGCCCTGGCGTCTCTGTGTGTTAGGGCGTTGATATGCCCATCAACTCTCGATGCAGACGAAGCAGCTACACTCTGGGTCAGGTAAGCAGCACTTGGCCGGTACCCTCCTCATGATTGCTACCCTCCCCTACACGCCTGGTGACCTCGACCGCCAGCTCGGCCTCCAGCGCTCAGTGCGGAGAGCATCTGCTGTGCTCTGGCCGTAGATGGGCAGTCCCTCCTGATGTGGCTCAGCTGGCCACACTGGTAGCAGAGGGGTAGACGACCTCATCCCTTCGTTGGTCCCTGCTGGTGGCTGTGCGGGGGTCCGGTGCTGGCAACTGGCCCCTGTCTGGGGCCCCCAAAGGCCACCGATGGCCCCACAGAACGAGATGGCTCTCCTGTGGGCACCGTGTGCCTCCTCTCCCGACGGCCTTGAGAGTACTCTAGCTGGTAGGGCCTCTTCCGTCCGCTATCAGTATCTCGCGCGGTCGTGTTGGTCTCCTCGTAAGTCATGGCTGCCTCAACCACACGAGAGAAAGTGGACAGCTTCAGGGATTTGATATAACCCTGAATAGCAAGTTAGAGCCCCTCAGTGAACCTCCACATTCGCTCCTCCTCAGTAGACACAGTTGTCGGGGAAAAACGTGACAGCTCCAGAAAACACGTGCGGTACACGCTAACCATCAATGCCCCCTAGCGGAGAGTGTGGAACTCCCGCCTCCTCTGGTCCTGCTAGGTCTGCGGAAAGTATGCTCGCAGAAGAGAGCCACGAACTGGTTTCACGTCGACTCTCTCCCCTCCTGGCCTCCAATTGCCCTCCACCACCTATGTACTGCGCTCCCTAGCTGGTACGTGGCAAAGGCCACGAGGCACTCCGCGGGAAGGTGAAGGGTGTCGAACACCTTGTCTATCTGCTCCAGCCAATCCTCTACCTCAGACGAGTCCTCATCCCCCTTGAAGGAGGGGGGCTTCAGCTTCCGAAACTGTCCGAAAAGCTCATGGTGTAGCTGCAGTGGGGGAATGGGCACGCCTCCAGGCAGGGAACAGTAAAGAAAGTTGAACAATTGCCTCAAAACATAGTACATGCCACCACAACAACAACAGAAAGCAGAAAGGAAACAGAAAGTAACAGGAACAGTAAAATATGTGTCCACTACTCACTAAAACAGGAGAAAAACGAAAGAGCTAAAAAATGACTACGGCTGGGCCCAGCACTCTCTGCAGTCGGTAACTCGGGCTACTCAACCCCTGGTCCTGAACAGGATTACAAAAAAGACAGAGTCAGCAAACGCTGAGTAGAGTGGTGTTTACATTATTTAAGTGCAAGTACAGTAAAAACAATGATAGGTTTATTTCTCATTTCTGTTTATCTCATTTATGTATTTCTGGTTCATCTATTTCTCAAGTATCCAGGTATTTCATGATCTTGCATGTTCCTCGTGGGAATGATCTTGATTGCAGTCTTTTCCATAGAGTAGAAGGTACACGTGGTGCTCTCCTGGTCAGGAGAGTCCCCCGTGGTAGTCCTACATCCAGTCAACCACCCCGAGGTCACTGTCGAGACGTAGCAGTGACTACGACCTCCATACACTAGTAGCAAGCCTCGGTACCACGTATGCAAGGGCCAATAGGAGTCGGTATGGAGTGGCCAATCCTAACCCCGGGTCTCAACCCAAGGGAGGCTAGCTTTGCTCTACACTAAAAAGGGACAATTGCTCTCCTTGGTACCGCATACACAAGGGCCAGCACACTTCCCGTCTACATTTCCATATTCCTTTCATCCACAGGAGTTCTACTCCTAATTCCCTGTAGGGTTCATGCTCATATTCATCTCATTTATCCAGACCCAGATCTCATGTTTCATAACACGTTCCTCATCCATATACAGGCAGCTCGTGTTTTCATAATTCAGTTCTCAATCATAACATGCAACTTGTGGTTTTACAGTTCAATTTCTCATTTATATAGAGGAAGCTCATATTTTAACATGCATCTCGTTATTATATTAAAGCCATTTGCTAGCAATGTATCTTAACCATGCATTCAAGTAAATACTATAGCTCAAACAAGCTTATTCATTTCTACCCTAAGGTTCATTCCACATCCTAGAGTTCAATCCGATTATTCCAACCAAGTACATTCTTATTTAAATATTAATAACTGAATTAAACCACTCTACCAAGTATCACGAAAGGAATAGGGGCCTGTGCCGCAAATCTCATCGTCTCCGCAGGCCCCGAACACGCCACTGGCTGGTAACCTGTACCAGCGACCAATGTACATTAGACGAGCTCAAAACAGTAGATACTCAACATGAGCATATGGAGGAACTCGAGTGGAAAATAATGATACTTCGTTTGCGGAAATCTGATTCCGTTTGGTCCTTAAACAGGCAAAAAATGTGGTTACTGACCAAAATCATACGTCTAGGACTAGTCCTAGACGTCTTAAAAGATGTCAGAACTCACCTTACACTTCCTGTGGCTGCTTCAGATGTCCAGACTCTCTTTAATATCGTCTGGGGGTAGCTCCAGACATCAAACAAGGCCTCCGATCGTCTGGAAGTACCTCCGGATGTTTGGCGACATGATTAGACATCTAAAGTATTGGGAAAGCACACCGCACGCCTTCCCAAAGCCTGCACCTGCGTACGAGCACCCACAGACACAACGATCAGCTGACATCCCCTATGCTACGATCTGCATGGCGCAGGAAGATACGTACCTCGCGATATTGTGCTTTCAGACGTCCAGCCTCAGCTCCGAAAGTCCTGGTGCCTCGCCAGTCGTCTGGACTTCACTCTAAATGTCTGATACTTGAAACTTCCAGTATCAGAACTTCTTCATGCCGCTCGCCCCACTCGCCCTCCGCCCGCAGTGGCAGCTCCAACAGCTGCAAGAGCTTGAGCAGCTCCTCACCAGCGTCCTCCTCTCTCCCACGACTCCTCCTTGAGCTCCACCGAGCTTCTGCGGCCGTCGTCCTCCTCCCTTGCTCCCACTCCCTTGCACTTTCTCACTCTCACTCCTCCCTGCTTTCCCCTCGCCGGTGGCTCTCCTTCCTCACCGTGGCTACAGCAAAGACGAGACGGGGACGTGGCTGTCGCAGGAGAAGATGGAGGTGGCGGTGGCTTGAGTGGTGTGAGGGGGGTGAGAAGAAGAGGTGAGGGGTTTATATAGGAAGGGAGTTAGGGTTTGAGTGAGGGGGTGAAGGAGAGAGAGCAGGTCTCTACGTGTTGCCGGCGCACAGAGCGAAAAGAATATGCGATATTCTTCTACTTTTGGACGTCCGGACATACGTCCAGACGTCTGACTGACAATCCAAATGTCCTATTTGACTAAAGAGGCAATGGGTCATTACACCTTCCTATTTCCTATTCCTCCTAAATCTACACTTTCCAACCTCATCGTTCGATCTACTCATGTCGCTCGCCTTTGACATTATCGTGTTTCGAGGTCGCCACGCTTTGGTCGATGCAGGCGTCCTGTGTTGATGTCCTTACCGAAGTAGCGGTAGTGAGAATGGCTTGCTCATTGAAATGACTTGTGGTCCTTTTGGGTCATTTAAGACTTCTGGATGAGCCATCAGACGTCTGTCCAAACGTCTGGATGGAGGGTCAGACGTCTGAAAGTAGAAGAACCGCACCTGTTGTTCTTTTCCGCATTCGCACTGCACATGCACTCATCTCTCTCTCCTCACCCCAAACCCTAAACCTCCTCTATTTAAACCCCCCTCACCCACGCCACTCTCCACCAGCCACCGCCACCTTCATCCACCTTCGTCCTTCCTTCCTCCTTTCCTTCTAGTGCGGTGACAGAAGAGGGAGCTGAGAGAGAGAGAGACGGGACGTGGAGGAGGAGGAGAGGAGAGCTCGAGAGGAGGAGCTCGCAAGGGGAGCCGTGAGAGCGTGAGAGGAGCTCGGTGGAGCTCGAGCTCGACAAGGAGCTCGCGAAGGTGGCTCGCGGCCTCCGGAAGCTGCAGGCGTAGCAGCTGCAGGCGGCGTGGAGGGGTTCCGCATAGAGAAGAAGGCTCGCGGAGGTTCTGCATACTGGAAATTTTCCAGTACCAGACGATAATGAGCCCTAGGGTAGAAACATATGGTTGAGCTATACTGTATACTTGAGAAACATGTAGAACCCCAGGATGAGAATGAACCCTAGGGCAGAAACCGGTGGTTCGAGCCATACTGTTTACTTGAGATGCATGTAAGAACTTTAAATGCTAGCAAATGTACTGGTTGCTTAGTATGATGTCTTGTTAGTAGAAAATCATGAGCTGCCTATTTTAAGAATGGAACCGGAAACGTGAATAGAGAAATCTAAAAGTCTGGATTATGAAACGAAAGAAATATCAACATGAACTCTACAAGAAATTAAGAGGAGGACTCCTGTAGACGGGAAGTAAGCTTGCCCTTGTGTACGCTGTACCAAGGAGAGCCATTATCCCTTCAGTGTAGAGGGGTACTAGCTACCCGTTTGGATGAGCCCTGGGGTCTGGCCTAGACATTCTACACTGACTCAGTTTGTCCCACTTGTACATGGTACCGAGGTGAGCTACTTAGTGTAGGGAGGGAGCTAGCTACCCCAAGGAGCCTGGGGTTAGGACTAGCCGCCCAACACCGACTCTTGTTAGACCCACTGGGCAAACCGGGATAGTCGGACGAGGGTATGCAGACTGTGGAGGGGCGAGACCCCTGTTCTGTTCTGTTCTAAGAGGGCAAGGCCCTGTACTGTTTCGTGTTGCACCTTTAGGCATACCTGCTAGCGGAAATGACTGACCACGTGCCAGTACGAGATAGCTACCCATGCATTTATCATGCAAGCCGTAGTCACCGCTATGTCGTGACTGTAACCTCAGGGTGGTTGACTAGGTGTAGGATTACCACAGGGGACTCTCCCGGCCAAGAGAGCACCACATACACCTCCTACATCATGGAAAAGACTACAATCAAGCTCGTTCCCGTGAGGAATAGGCTAGATCAAGAAATGTTTAAGTAAATAAAGAAACAACAAATTTGCAGTACTTGGTTGAACTAAATGAAATGGATAGTTGTTTAATTGCTTAAATTAATTGTTTGCCTTAATTACATGTAAATGGCTAAATTACCACTCTACTCAGCGTTCGCTAACTCCAGAAATTTTATAACCTTGTTCAAGTCAGGGAGTTGAGCAGCCAACACTACCAGCTGCAGAGGGAGCTGGGCCCAGTTGAGCCCAGCCTTAGCTACGTTCCTATTATTTTTCCTTAGCTGCTATTATTGTAGTAAGTATTTTTGTTCTATGTAATACTGTTTCAGTACTTTCAGCTATACTTTTCTCTGTTGTAGTTGTGATGGCCTGTAACTTTAATAGACTATTTCACTCTGTTTCTCTTATTGCCTTTTGATTTATTTTTGTTTAGTTACATTGCATGTGTGGTTGTGATTTATTTTCTTGCTTTTGGTTTTCTCATTGGACGACTAGGTCTTGGGATTAGTCGAGGTAGGCCGATCTTGGGTCCTGTAGGGATCTGGGATTGGGTCGTAACAAGATAGTATCAGAGCAAGGTCGTCCTGAGAAATGAACCAAATGGTTGGAGAACTGGTCACCCACATGCATGTAACTAGGATAGCCATCACAACATATCGCTTTGATCTTCGCTTCAAGTCTTACCTCTTGATGTAATCTGTCATCATTGATAGTTTCTACTCTTTTTCCTGTGTCTCCTTGTAGGAGATGCCTCGTCGAGGAGTTCCTGAGGCCAGCTTGGACGTGACCGTGGGCAGGGTCGAAGGGGTAGGCGTGCCGGACTTGAGGCACCAACCGACCCACTTCTCCTTCCAGGCATTCAGGCCCAAGATCTCGCCCAAATGATCCAAGATATCATACAGGAGGAGCTCCAGCAGCCTCCTCAGCCACCCCTTCCCGAGGACGTGGAGGGAGAGTCTTCCGTGGGGTAGGGGAACCACCGCAGCATTGTACAAGCTAGAGGGGGAACGAGTGATCCTCCACCACCCCCACCACCCTCAGACACTTCTGAGCACGAACCCTCCTTTCCTGGAGGCATACCTGCTCCCCCTTTGCAGCTCCACCACAAGCTTTTCGACCTGTTCCGGAAGCTGAAGCCCCCCTCCTTCAAGGGGGATGAGAGCCCGTCTGAGGCAGAGGACTGGCTGGAGGAGATAGAGAAGGTCTTTGACACCCTTCGCTCTCCTATAGAGTACCGCGTGGCCTTTGCCACATACCAGCTGGAGAACGCAGCCCACAGGAGGTGGAGGGCAATCAGAGGCCAGGAATGGAGAGAGCCAACGTGGGACCAGGTCATGGCTCTCTTCTGTGAGCAGTACTTCCCACAGACTTGGCAGGACCAGAGGAGGCGGGAGTTTCACACTATTCGCTAGGGGGCGATGACAGCGCGTACCGCACGCGTTTCCTAGAGCTGTCACACTTCGCCCCGACAGCTGCGTCTACTGAGGAGGAGCGCCTGTGGAGGTTTACTAAGGGGCATCGACCTGCTATTCGAGGGTATGTGAAATGATGGGAACACCATCATGATCCCTAACTAGCTAATTTTGACCTAGAAAAGAAAATAAAAGCTCCTACATAACCAAGTGAAGGCCATAACTCAGAGAATAACTGTTTTGAGAGAAAAGCAAGAAATAAAGGGCAAAACTACAATTTTACCATTACAGTACAACAACAGGATTTTGCAGGGGTTAAACATGGGTCAATTGGTCTTAACAAGATAAAAAGTGGGTTGGTTCAATCAAAAAAGGGTGAATGTGAGATTTGGGAATTAAATGACTTCTTATAACCCTAAAATAGACCCACTTAATTTAACAAGGTTCTAGTCAGGATAAAAATCAAATAAATCCTCTAAAATTCATGGAAAAATATCTTCTGGGGTTTAAAACCGTCAATTTATCCTTTAGAACCTATTTTGACCTAATAGGGGTCCTAATCAAACATTTGCCCTAAATTGGGTTTTTGTGCAAAATACCTAGTCAAACATATTCAAACCTAAAATCCAACTTCACCATTGGATTCTTTGGGTTCAAATTAGGTTTATACCAAAATTTGGACCTAAGGAGAGTTCACCTTGACCTACTTTGCACAACAGTCCAACCGAATTACTTTTATGCCCCTAACTTTTGAAAACCTTGTAGAAGCCCCCTAGCTTCCTCATCATCCTTTGTAATTGGGTCCCTCCACCATTACAGCAGAGGAATCCTACTCTGGCGAGGATTCAAGAGGGATATCTCCCTAATTCCTCAGAGAATCCCTCTCAGATTTGAAAGGGAGATTCTTTAAGAAATTCCCGATCGTGTGAACCCCAGTTTGCACTCAGATTCCCACCCAATCTCTCATGAGAACACATGAGAGATATGGGTATCTCTCGACCTTCCAAGTTCAACGAGGTTGCTGTGCTTGGAAGCTTTCCTTCCAAGCACAAGGCCCTCCGCCCGCAACTATAAAAGATGCCCTAAGTCCTCCCGACCATCCTAAGCTTGATTTGGCCGAAGAATCCCCCAGAATTTCCTCCTTCCCCTCTCCGACCAAGAAGCCCACAAGCTCCGGTGACTCTTCCTCCCTCTTCTCGTCGCTCTACCACCATACCAGTGGCAAGGTCTTCTCCGCCTCATTCTTCCGCGTCGTGCCATACCTGCGCCCGCGTCTACATCCCTCTCATCGTCGCCACCTCTTCATCTCAGGGCCCTCATCTCCGGCGACGGCAGATACGCGCCATCAGCCCCCTGCCTCCCCCTTCGTCCAATCACTCACAGATAAGTTCCTTTGCCTCTACTCTTCATTTCCCCCCTTTTTATCTCTATTTTCGCTCCTCGACCACCACAAACCACCCTCACCTTCTTCATCTCCAGCAGACTACCAGTGAAGGTGCATCCACCACTCCATACACCCACACGACTCACCAACTACCGCAGAAGCATCGCCACCTTCCACTAATCATCTTCCACCTCTCCATCGACCACCACACGTGCCCTACACTGCCCCCGAACAACCCCACTTTCACAGCCACAGAATGACCTAGGCACATATGCCTAGGCCATCCTGCACCACGCCACCCACCGAGCGACCTTCGTCGTGTCACGGCGAAGCTTTCTAAGTGTCTTGATATGGTCGTGAGGCCGTATTCGTGATTAACAGGTTAGACCCCCATCTGCCATTGGAGCAGGAGCAAAGCTTGCTCGCAAGCTTGCATCAGGTGGCCCCGCTCCAGGAGATCAGCTCCCAGGTGCACGAAACTGCTTTGCGAATGACTTACGCCAGCAATTGGAGTTTGTTCGTGATGCTTTCTCATATTTTAAATCAACCTTGTTGAAGTATAGTCAAAAAAGCGTATGAACAATTTACAATTTTATTTACTCAAAATTCAAAATATTCCGAAGTCGAACTCAGGGAGTAAATTGGTATTTTAGAAACTAAATCACAATTTCAAATTACTCAAAAGATGATATGAATGCAATCCAATGTATATTAAAAACTAGAGAGAAAATGCAAAAATAAATGTCTTTCTTCGTTTCTTTTCTTCCTTCTTTCTCTTCTCTCTTTCTTTTCTTATGAATCAGACGTCTGATTTGGTGAATCAGACATCTTAACTTGCATATTGCTACAGTGATTTTTCTCTTCTCTTTTTGTCTTCCCTGTACTTCTTCCTTTCCTTCTATCTTCTTCGTCTACGACTCCTTCTTCTTCTATTCTTGATTATTATTCCTTGTCTTCTTCCTCTACTGCGCCTCCTCCTCCTTCTGCAATCTTCTTTCGCTATGCCTTCCTATTCCTTCTGCCCTTGCTGCCTCTCTTTCTTCTCTTCTTTGTCTTCCTGCAGCTAAGTCTCTGCCTCTCTTCTTTTCTTCTTCAGCTACCTTCTTCTTCCTCTTTTTCTTCTCTATTGTGCCTCCTCCTTCTTGTTTTTCTTCTCTTCGTTTGCTGCTCTTTCTTGGCTTCTTCTTCTGCTCTTTCTTCTTCCTCTTCTTCTCCGCAGCTGCTTCCTCCTCCTCATTCCCTGCACAACACCACGTAGCAAAACCTACCCCTACCCTCCCCGCATCTCTCTCTCTATTTCGCTCTTACGAATGCTCTCCCAGAGCTGGGTAATCGGGTCGGGCCAAGCGCACCTGGGTCCAGGCCCACCGGCGTATGTGGTGGGCGAGGAGTGCATGGAATAGATAATCGGGTCGGGTGCCAAATCCGCGGGGGCAGGTCACGGAAGAGGCGTGAGTGAGGGCAAGGGACCTCACCCTTGTGTTCTGAGGCGGAGAGAAAGAATCACAAATTCAATTTAACTCACTCTGTGCACTCCTGGCTCTCCGAGGTGGAACTAAAAGTCCCACCCGCTTCACTAGCGCCCACAAGAGGAGAACTCCACCCAATTGGAGCAGCTGAGGGCCTTGTAGCAGCTGCTTTCAGGATGGATGCACGCACACACTCAACCCGCACAGCCTAAAGTCCTGAAGCCTGGAGTGCGCAGGCTGGAGCTCTAAAGAAAGCAAGCTTGCTTGTGGTCGTCAATGGCGGCTGAGGGCTAAACCTGAAATCACTGAATACAGCTTTGCAACCCCATTAAAACACACGAGGAGCTTCATCGTGTCTTGGCGAAGGTGAAACGGTGGGTGCCAGGCCGCGGGGTGGCCTAAGCGTGCGAGCCTAGGTCGCTCTATGGCTGTGAAGCTGGGTTAGGTCAGTGGACTAGTGTGGAGGTGTTGGCGGTCAGCGGAGGGGTGGATGATGATCAGTGGGTGAAGGCAAAGGTTCTGAGGTAGTTGGCGAGGCGTGCGGAGGAGTGGAATGATGGTTTCGCCTCGCCGGTGGTCTGCCGGAGGTGGAGAAGGTGATTGTGGTTTGTGGTGGTCGGTGCGTGATTTGTGAAATAAAAGGAGGGAAAATAGAGAGTAGGAGAAGAGAAACTTATCTATGGTATTTGGAGCGAAGGGGGGATGGAGGAGACGAACATCTCGTATGTGCCGTTGCCGAAGACGAAGACCCAGAGAGAGAGACGGCGATGACGAGGAGGTCGGAGAGATCTGCGCTAGTGCGGCGCAATGCGGAGGAACGAGACGGAGATGATTCTGACACTAGTACGGTGGAAAAGCGACAAGAAGAGGGAGGGAGAGTCACCAGAGCTTGTGGGCTACTTGGCTGAAGAGGGAAAAGAGGAATTCTGGGGAATTCTTCAGCCAAATCAAGCTTGCCTCATGCGGAGGGATCTGGATCTTCTTTTATAGGCACAAGCAGAGGGAAGAGTCACGAGGAGGCGGCCAAAAGTCTTCGTCGAAGGCATGGCCGTAGTGAAACCCATACCTCTCGAGCGTTTGCACGAGAGGTATGGGGCAATTCAGGGCATGGGGAGCTGCTCATGCGATAGGGGGTTTCGCAGAGAGCTCCCCTTTTAAATCTGGAAGCAGCTCCCTGGGGAAACTAGGAGAAAACCACCTCGAAACCTCGCCGGAGGTATGGGTCCCTGCTGCAATGGCAGAGGGATCTGAATGAAGAAAGTGATGAAAAGTTGAGGGGGTTTTTGCAAGGGTTTCCAAAAGTTAAGGGCCAAAGTGTAATTGGGTGGACTATTTTATAAAGTTGGTCAAGATGATCTTCGCTTAGGTCCAAATTTTGGTACAAACCTAATTTGGACCTAAGGAATCCAATCATGAAGTTGATTTTAGGTTTGACCACGTTTGACTGGATATTTTGCACAAAAACCCAAATTTGGTCAAATATTGAGCTTGGACCCCAATCTATGTCAAAACAGGTTCCAAAAGCCAAATTGAAGGTTCTAAATCCTAGGGGATATTTTTTCATGAATTTTAGAGGGTTTAGTTAATTTTTATCCTGCCTAGAGCCTTGTGAATTTAAGTGGATTTATTTTAAGGTTACAGAATGTTATTTAATTCTTAAATTTCACAATAACCCTTTTCTGACTAAACCATCCCACCTTTTCTCTTATTAAGTACCATTAACCTATGTCTAGATCCTGAGAAATCCCGTTGATATACTGCAATGGTAAAATTACAGTTTTACCCTTTGTTTCATGTTTTCTTTCCATATCAGCGGTCTCTTGAATTAGGCCTTTCTCTTGGTTACGTAGGAGCTTTTATTTAATTTATTAGGTCAAAATATGCTAGTTAGGACTCATGATGAGGTTCTCATCATACCCCCATGCCTAGCTTTTGCTAATCCCTTAGAGAAAATTCATGATTTTAACTTCTGTTCTAGACCATGAATTTCTTTCACTAGTTATGATAAGTGTTTTTTCTTCTGTGATTAGGTCAGAATGCTGACAATAGGCCTAAAGGTACTCTAGTACCAACCAAGATCCAAACCTGTCCAGCTTTAGCCTCGATCCGCAGGAACTACCCTAAAGTTTATTGGACTTCGTGGTTAAAGCACCCATGCTTAAGACATATTTAGCCTTGGTTCAGTTTGCAGTGCATTTTTGTAAGAGAAAGACAGATGATTTATTTGTTTGGAGAGTTTTCTCTCTCTTTTCTTTTTAATTCTAGCTTCGGATTGGCTTTTCAACACGATCTCTATCGGATTCCTCGTCCCCATCATCAATCCTCAAAGGTTCCTGGCAATCAATGCTTCGTGATAGCACCACCCATGGTAACCCCCAGAACCCTGATTTTTGAGATTTCGAGATAATCCCGCCCATGGCGTTTCGTGGCCGAATCCAGACCCTGGCGATTGACATTTCATGATAATGCCACCCATGGTATCTAAACCAGCAGAGTGCTTACATGCCCCCGATAGGATATGTAAATATCCTAAGAGACAAGCACCGAGGAGACGATATGTTGTTACACATCTTCGAGGGAAATTTCCCACCTCTCCGCATCAGGAACTCGTCCAAATCAACTTGTGTTGATCGGCCGCTCCTAATCTAGGCAACATTTTCATAACGTTAAAACGCTTTTACGTGATTTTGATAGTTATGAGTACTGAACCAGACTATGTGTGGGTTTGGGTGCTTCGGTTACCAAGTCCCGCAAACCGAAGGTCAATTAATGAGGCCAAATACTCCCTAAGCCTTAGACCTAATACTTAAGCTTTACATTTTCCTCAACCTCTTGAGGATTATCCAGATCTTAGTGGGTACTAAAAGTCCAGCCAAAAAGGCCTAAGGTCAACATTCCTACTAATCTCTTTGTGTCTCTTTAGCACTCTTTCTTTACTTTTCTTGATGTGGTCTAGAACTTCGATTAATCCCTTAATTTCTTACTAATGACTATCTTCTTTTTTTTTCATTTTGTGCTCCTTTTTGTCTTTTTGCTCTTTTTCTTTCTCCTGTTTTGTATAGCCCACAAAATCTTCCCTCCTCTTCTCAGTTTTTTTTTTTAAATATGTGATTTTTTTGTTAAAACCTTTTCTTGATATGAGTTTTCATGCATTTTGCACTTTCATACCCCTCCATGCCTAAGATTTGCAATGTCCTCATTGTAAATTAGGTAGGTTTGAATTCAGCTCAGTTCAATCATTAGGACAAGTGTTGGGTGAGTGAACGGGTCGTGGTGACTGTTGCGGACGATTTCTAGACTAGGGTACGGGTTCCTGAGGTGGAGTCGGTTGTCCTAATGGGTGAACCCTAAAGTAATTCAACATAGAAATGTTAGGAAAGGTTTCGGGTTTTTCAAAGAATGACAGGTTGCCTCCCGTTAAGCATTGAGTTTTACTCCATCGACTAGGCGCAATGAGCTTAGAGAGAATGGAGGATAAAGGATGACTCAGCCAAATCTGTAGTGGTCATGTCAATGAACGGTTTGAGTCACTGACCGTTCACGATGAAGGGTTCGGAATCGTGGCTGAGTGGACTAATCTCAACGGCTCCATTTCCAAAGATTCGTCCAACTAAATAAGGTCTGATCCACTTAGATCGCAGCTTTCCTGGGAACAGTTTGAGTCAGGCATCAAAGAGTAGGACCTTTTGACCAGGGTGAAAGATCTTTCTAGATATGTGCTTGTCATGAAAGGCTTTAACATGCTCTTTATACATTCGTGAGTTTTCATATGCATCAAGGCGTAATTCATCAATCTCGCTTATCTACAGCTTTCTATGGGTTCCAGCCTTAGAAAGATCTAAGTTGTAGTTCCGTACTACCCAATAGGCTTTATGCTCCAATTCGACGGGGAGGTGACATGCCTTCCCATACACCAATCCGAAAGGAGACAAGCCTAATTGGGTCTTGTGGGCGGTCCTATAAGCCCACAAAGCTTCCGGATGCCGGGATGACCAATCCTTCCTATCAGGTCGAACAGTAACCTGGAGGATTTTCTTGATCTCCCAGTTTGATAGCACAGCTAGACCATTAGTTTGGGGGTGGTAAGGAGTAGAGATTCGATGTGACACCCCGTATTTGGTCATCAGTGACCTGAACTAAGCGTTTGTGAAATGGGTCCCTCCGTCAGAAATGATCGCACGTGGAATCCCAAACCGTGAGAAGATGTTTTAGTGGATGAACTTAATAATGACTTTGTGATCATTGGTTCAGGTCGGAATGGCTTCGATCCATTTGGACACATAGTCAACAACGAGCAAAATGTATTCGAAGCCGCCCGAGATAGGGAAGGGTCCCATAAAATCAATCCCCCATATGTCAAAAATCTTGCATACCAGAATTAGCTGTAAAGGTATCATGCCTCGATGGCTCATGTTGCCCAAGGTCTGGCAACGACTACATGCCTTACAGTGATTTATGCATCTTTGAAAATTGTGGGCAAGTAAAAGCCACACTGGAGGACTTTTGATGTGATTTTGTGTCCAGAGAAATGGCCACCGCATGCATGGTCATGGCAAAAAGAGAGTATGTCTTTCATTTCTACTTCCGTGACACACCGTCAGATAATTTGATCAGCACCAATGCAAAATAAATACAGGTCTTCCCAAATGTAATACTTAGCATCGAAATGCAATTTGTCCTTCTTGGCCTTCGGCCAATCAGACGGGATCTGATGTGATACCAAGTAGTTTACTATGTCAGCAAACCCAGGAAGTCCTGTATCAATAGTCAGGAGGTGCTCATCAGGAAAATGTTCCGTGATGGGTTCGGAAGGGTCAATGATCTCAAAAGGAAGGCGGGACAAGTGATCAGCTACCACGTTCTGTCTTCCCGATTTGTCGCGAATCTAAAGGTCAAATTCTTGCAACAGCAAGATCCATTGGATTAATCGAGGTTTCGCATCCTTCTTTGCAAGGAGATGACTCACAACTGTGTGATCCGAGTAGATGATAACATGGGAACCCAGGATGTAAGATCTGAATTTTTCTAGGGCAAATACTACGGCTAGCAGCTCTTTCTCAGTAAGAGTGTAGTTACGCTGAGCCTCATCAAGTGTTTTGCTAGCATAGTAAACGACCACAGGTTTCCCGTCAATTTTCTACCCCAAAACCGCTCCTACAGCGAAGTCAGATGCATCGCACATGATCTCAAAGGGTTGAGACCAATCAGGGGACTGTAGGATTGGGGCTTGGGTAACTCGGCCACAAAGGATCTCAAATGCTTGAGTGCATTCCTTGGAGATTTCAAAATGTACATCCTTGGAGAGAAGAGTGGTTAGGGGGCGCGCGATTTTCAAAAAATCGGGGATGAATCGACGGTAAAAATCGACGTGCCCCAAAAAAGATCGGATATCCTTGATCGAGCTAAGCATAGGGAGTTTAGAAATCAAGTTAACCTTGGCTCGATTGACTGGGATGCCTCTCTCCGAAATCAGATGTCCCAGGACGATCCCCTCAGGCACCACGAAGTGGCAATTTTCCCAAGAAAGAACTAGATTCACGTCAATACATCGCCTGAGTATTTGGACCAAGTGCTGGAGGCAATCGTCAAATATGCCCCAAATACTGAAAAGTCATCCATGAAGCTTCCAAATAATCACCTACCATATCATAGAATATGGCAAGCATGCACCGCTGAAAAGTCACGGGTGCATTGCAAAGACCGAAAGGCATCCTTCGGAACGCATACGTCTCGAAGGGGAAAGTGAACGTGGTCATCTCTTGGTCCTCTGGATGGATTGCCACTTGGTTATAACCGGAGTACCCATCAAGAAAGTAGAAGAATCTATTTCCCACTAGTTTCTCGAGGATCTGATCAATAAACGGTAGTGGGAAATGATCCTTCTTCGTGGAGGAATTGAGTCTTCTGTAATCAATGCAGACTCTCCACGAGTTGGCTATACAGGTCAGTATGACCTCTCCAGTTTCAGTCATGATGGTGGTGAGCCCTGCCTTCTAAGGCACAACCTGGATTGGACTCACCCATCGATTGTCGGAGATCAGGTAGAAGATCCCTGCATCCAACCACTTAATGATCTCCTTTTTCACAACCTCCTACAGATCAGGGTTCAAGCATCTCTGCATCTCACGTGAAGGTCATGCGCCCTCTTCTGAATAGATGTGGTGTGTGCAATAAGAGGGGCTTATATTAGTCAAATCATCGAGAGTCCATCCAATGGCTCTACGATGTTGCTGGAGAACAGTAATCAGACGAGATTCCTAATCAGGTGTGAGTCTGGAGTTTATAATCACGGGAAACGTCTGATTGGAACCCAAAAAGACGTATTTCAGATGATTGGGAAGGGGCTTGAGTTCCAAGACGGGATTATCAGCAACAGCGGATGGTTCAAGGTGTATGTGAGGAATAAGGCTAGGAGATATGGGTGTATCTAGATCAGGTTCGGACTCTTCTATTTGCGGGTTTTCACCTTCTTGTGGTTGATCAGGGATAATCAGGTTGTCCTCGATATGCGGTTCATCAACCACGGCTTTGATATCACATATTTGTCCTACAACACCACAATTAATCCCTTGTTGGGCCTTAAAGATGTCAATCTTAAGAGTTTGCTTCCCAAATTTCAATTCAATTTAGCCCTCCTCACAGCTTATGTTGGCCCTAGCAGTGGCCAGAAAAGGTCTCCCTAGTATAATCGGTGTATCCCTTGAGTTCTCAGGTGCATTCATATTTAGAACTATAAAATCCACTGGGAAGTAGAAATCCCATACCCTAATATTGACATCCTTAAGTATTCCTTTAGGTGACTTGATAGATCGATCAGCTAACTGCAATGTCACCTCTGTCGGTATAAGCTCGAACTCGTCAAGGTGGTTAAGGAGGGATGTAGGTATTAGGTTTATGGAGGCACCTAAGTCTAGCAATGCTCTATCAAATTGGGCTTCACCAATTTTACATGAAATCAGGGGAGTCCCTGAGTCTTTTGCCTTGGATGGGAGTTTACTCAAGATTACAGAGCTGGCTTGCTCTGACAGTATGATCAGACTCCCACTTTTGGTTCGCGGCTTACGCTTAGGTGTACACACATATTTCAAAAATCGTGCATAAGCTGGTACGTCGCAGATAGCATCCATCAAGGGGATGTTTATTTGGACCTATTCAAAGAGCTTGATCAGATCCTCCTCAGGAGCCACGGGTTTGGTTATCCTTTTTCCCTTGGTAAAGGCCTCGGGAAATGGAACCTTGGTTGGTTACTCTAGAATAGGTTCAGGTTCTTGATCTGGGATAGGGACAACCTTGATAACTATCCTAGGGCTTAGATCACTATCAGGCTTGGAGTGGTTTGGATAAGGTGCTTCTTGGATTGCTTTACCACTACAGGTTGTTACGGAGTTTAATCCTACCTGGTTCTGGTTTGGGGTTGGTAAAATGGGTGGCTGCTGTTGAATCCCCGCATAAGATGTTGAAGCTTCCATCCCGTCAAGTGTTGGAACGGAAGGGGCCTGATAAATCATATGTGCGTGGCCTGGATTTGGGTTCATAATGCGCCTCTAGGTCGGCACGCTATTTGGGTTCGGCAGAGGTTGTAAAGGAAGTGTGCCCGGTTGGCGGGAATTCGCCATCTGGACGAGTTAGTTGTGGACCTCTGTGATCTCGTCCTTGTGCTGTTTTTGTATTGCCTCATTCGTTCTCTGAATGTAAGCCAATGTTTGAAGGATAAAAGACATTTGGTCTTGGTTTGGCCCAGATTGATAGCTGGGGTTGGGCCAAGGCTGAGGCAGCTAATATGGACGAGGGGCTTGTGGACGGGGTTGATAAGGTAGTCTTTGATTCTAAGAATTTCCCGTCCACTGGAAGTTGGGACGATTTCGCCATCCAAGGTTGTAGGTGTTGGAAAATGGGTCATTCTAGATGACGTTGAGGTCCTCGCAGGTCTGAGGAGCCTTAGGAAAGTCAGAGTATGGGGGTTCAGAGTTCCCTCGATTGGAATAGAGTGGATCGGTGGTCCCTCCGATCCTAGAGTCAGATGGGGGTGGATACGAGTCCATCCCCTGAGAAGATCGGTGAGAGATGTTTTGCACAGTTTCCCTCGCGAGAGGTAACTGTGCGAAAGAGTTCTACACAGAGGTGGCTCACTGAAAATGCCAAGTCAGCTCGTCCACCTTCTTCTCTATGATAGAAACCTTGTCCAACCGACTGGCCATCAGCTCCAAGTCGACGGATGCGGACAAGCCCTGTGTCTCATGTGCTCCCCTAAGATTTGTTGATGCACGGGCGTTCGTCCAATCGAATAAGCCCATGGAGTCATTGTTGATGGAGTTCTCACACATATTCTCGAGAATCTCCCACACCGTGTCCTCATGCTGACCCATGATGTTTCCTCCGCAAGTTGCATTGACGAATAATCGAATGTCCTCATCGAGTCCTTAGTCAAAAGACTGGACTTGTTCCCTTTTAGGAACTCCGTGATGGGGGTGCTTTCGCATGAGATTAAAGAATCAGTCCCATGCCTCATGAAGAGGTTCTCCTGTCTGTTGGGTGAAATGAGTGATCTGATGGCGTAAGGCATTTGTCTGACCAACGGGAAAGAACTTCAAAAACTCGAACTGAAGTTCATCCCATGTGTTGATCGGGCGAGTCTGAGTTTGATACCAATGAGCAGCCTTATTCATGAAAGAGAAAGAAAACATCTTCATGAGCAAAATATCCTGATTTTGTGCATCTGACCTGAAGGTTTGGGCCAGATGCTTGAACTGTTTAATATACTAGAATGGATCCTCGGAGTTAAGCCCATAGAATTTTGGTATGGCATGAATCATATTGGGCTTGAGTTTGGAATCAAGACCTCCAGCCGGGATTCGTACTCAAGGCTCGATTGCCACCGCAGTGGGATTATAGTGATCTCGCATCATGGGACGCTGCGATGGATTCATAAAGTTTTGGAAGAGATCATTTAGGCGCTGAAGCTGGTGTTCAAGGTTGTTTTCTTCTTCAACAGGTTGTGCCATGATGGAAGAAGTAGAACTTGGTTCTGAATCAGAGGAAAGATCTATGTGGTGGGGTTGTTGCACAAACAAGGGCACCGAGGCTTGACCTCGGGGAGAGTGGATTTCTAAAGGAGGTCTTAAGGACCTCCTACCAAACATACACCGAAGGATTGGATAAGATCAGAATGTGTTGGACCCAATCGAGACACCCAAAATATGCTGGGTGACTATAGAGGTTCGGGGTGGATGATACCCCTTAGTCAAAAAGGTCATCCACCTGAGAAATACCTGGCCAGCCAGAGAGGGAGAGTCCTGCGAAGACCCCTACATGGTAGAGTGTCCCCACGAGTTACAGGGTTTCCCCCACTCGACCTCTTATGTTACTGAGATTCCAAGGTAGACCAAAATGGGGACCTTGACCTCTTAAGTCTAGCTCTTTTAGTTAAGATCAAGGTGCTTAGGATTCCACTTGAACTTTAGGTTTTTTGAGTGCAAAGTGACCTAATTTTAAGGTTGGTTGACCCTAGGGATCAACCTCACCTCTTTGTTCCTTTGAGAGCTTTTAGGTCCTTGCTTTTAGGGTTCAAGTAGATTAAGAGCCTCATTTTCTTAGGGTTTCTCTTGGATAGGTCTTTTCAAACAAGGCTTAAGCACACCTCTTTTTGAAATTTTTGATTCTTTGCTTAGAAGTAGATGTGTCTCTAAAACCCTAGCTTGTAATCCTTAAGTTGGCTCTATTTGGTCCAATTTAGTTGCCTCACAAATTGGTATCTAGGGCTCAATTCAAGAAGGTCTTAGACCTAGTTACCTAAGTGGATGTTCAATCAAAAATGTGTTGAAATTAAAAATCAGGCAACTTTTGTGAATTAGTAAATATAGAAACAGGTAGCCCTAGATTGATTTTTCTTTATTCTCCTTTTTAAATTTTGAGGGGATTAAGAGAGAGGGTGAATGAAAGTTTACCTGTTCCTTGGTGTGGTTGTTGTGCGGCTACTTTTCTCTCCTCGGCTTTCCTGCAACAAACACAGCAAAAGAGAGAGATTAAGCCAGTATTGGATCAGCAATCAGGAGACACTCCATGCGAGTGCACGCGAAGGAGCGGGTGGGACTTTTAGTCCCACCTCGATAAGTTTCGAGCTGCCTAGGTGATATAAGTTGTTTTTGTGTCTTAGGCTCTTCGCCTCCTGACACAGGGTGAGGTCCCCTCGCCCACTCATGCCTCGTCCGTGCCCATGCTACGCGGACTTGGCTGCCTGACCCGTTTACCCGAGATAGGCTCTGGGAGAGCGAGCCTAAGAGAGAAAAGAGAGAAAGCATTCGCGGGGTAAGGTAGGGGTAGGTTTTGCACTTGTGTGCAGGGAAAGGAAGAAGGAAGAGGAAGCTGAAGAAAGATGAGGCTAAGGAAGGAAAGCTGAATGCAGAAGAAGTTGCAGAGGAAGGAAGGCTGAAGAGAAGGATCCGTAGAGGAAGCTAAGGAAAGAGGAGGCACTGTTGCAAAGAAGGAAGGAAGGACAAAGAAGCCAAGGCAGAGGAAGTAAGTAGAAATCAGAGAAAGAGGAGAAGGCACGGTTGTAGAGAAGACCAAGAGCTGAAGGCCAAGGCAGGAAGGAAAGAAGAAGGAAGGAGAAAGCAAGAAGCCACAGAAGAGAAAGAAGAAGCCAAAGTCTGAAGTCAGAAAAAGAGAAAGAAGAGTAAAGAAGGAAGAAGACATCATAAGAAACAAAGAAGAAGAAGCAAAAAAGCCAAGGAAAAAAAGGAAGAGAAAGAACAAGACATCAGAAGAAGAAAGAAAAAGAGAAAGCTCAAAAGCATCTGATTTCTTTTACAACTTTATTCATATTTTTGAGCTTCTATATACATTGAAACTAATTCTATTGCTTCATAATTTGGTTGAATATCTCATTTTATTAAATTGAAGTTGTGTTCTTAGTTTTTAAATCCCAATTTGTTCCCCGTGTTCGACTCGGATTCTTAATTTTTCAAGTAATAAATTCTCATTTGTTTTTCGAAGCGATTTCAACTATACTGCAATGCAATATCTACAAACCCGATTTCGCTTTTGCATAAACATGAAACCCCTGAAGTTTCCCACTTTCTCCTGTATGGTTGAAGCGGCCATGACTTATGAGGAGACCAACCTGGCCACGCGAGGCACTGACGGTGGACGGAAGAGGCCCTACCAGCCAGAGTACTCATAGGGCCGTCGGGAGAGGAGGCTCACAGTGGTCGCAGGAGAGCAGTCTAGTTCTGTGGGGCCACCAGTGGCCTTTGGGAGTCCCAAACAGGGACCAACTGCCAACACCGGACCCCCACCCAGTCACCAGCAGAGACCAACTGGGGGAGGAGGTCATGTTCCTCTCTGCTACCAATGTGTCCAGCTAGGCCACATCAGGAGGAACTGCCCATCTAGGGCCAGATCACAGCAGATGCTCCCCTCACCGAATGCTGGAGGCTGAGCTGGCGGCTGCGAACCCCAGGTATGTGGGGGAGGACAGCAGTCACGAGGAGGGTACCAGCCAGCTGCTGCCCACCTGACCTAGAGGGTGGCCGCTTCGTCTGCACCTACGACTAAGGGGTGCATCAATGCCCTAACCCACAGAGATGCCAGGGCTTCAAGTTCTGTGGTGGCAGGTATGATTACTATTTCTGGCATATTAGTATATGCTTTTTTTAATTCCGGTGCCACATTCCTTTGTCTCCTCGAGTTTTGCCATCAGTTTGGGACCGGGCAGTGTACTGTTAAAGGTTCCGTTCCTGATTAGAGGGCCTAGTGGACAGTTGCTCGTAGTAGAGGAGGTCTTTACAGACTGCGAGGTCACTATAGGGGGACACAGTCTTCCCGCCGACCTGATTGTGATCCCAATGGAGGACTTTGGCGTGATTCTAGGAATGGACTGGCTGTCCGCCTATCACGCCTTGGTGGACTGTTTTGGGAGGAAGATCATCTTCTCCATACCAGAGTTGCCCCCCTTTGAGTTCCACGGCCAGCCAATGGACGAAGGTTTTAGGTGCATCTCCGTGCTTCAGGCAGCAAAGCTTTTGGGCCAGGGGTGTGAGGGGTTCTTGTCTTGTGTCGTAGCAGGGCCTAGCCTCATGGCCAACCTTCAGAGTATTCCAGTGGTCTGCGAGTACCCCGATGTTTTCCCAGAAGAGTTGGCATGACTACCGCCTGAGTGTGATATCGAATTTGAGATCTCATTAGTATCGGGGACCAGCCCCATTTCTACTGCACCTTACACAATGGCACCGCTTGAGCTACGAATGCTCAAGTCACGATTACAGGACCTGTTGGAGAAGGGTATTGTGAGGCCCAGTACATCCCCATGGGGAGCCCCTATGTTGTTTGTGAAGAAGGATCGCACCCTACAACTTTGTGTGACTACTGACAGCTGAATCGGGTCACTGTCAAGAACAAGTACCCGCTACCTCGTATCGACGACCTCTTCAACCAGTTGAGAGACGCCACAGTGCTCTCTAAGATAGATCTGCGATCAGGTTACCACCAGCTGAGGATCAAGGAGACCGATGTCTCCAAGACAGCCTTCCGTACACGGTACGATCATTATGAGTTCTTGGTCATGTCGTTTGAGCTAACCAACTCCCCCACTGCTTTCATGGACATGATGAACCGTGTTTTCAGACCGTATTTAGACCAATTTGTGGTGGTGTTCATCGACGACGTCTTAGTCTACTCATGGGATCAAGTGCAACATGGACAGCATTTACATATGGTCCTGGATGCCTTGAGACGACGCAAGCTATATGCCAAGTACAGCAAGTGCGAGTTTTGGCTGAGATAGGTGACTTTCTTAGGCCACGCAATATCAAGAGACAAATTGGCTATGGATCCAACGAAGGTTGAGGCCGTGCTTAGGTGGGAGAGACCACGCACAGTGACAGAGGTACGTAGTTTCCTGGGACTAGCAGGCTACTATCAGCGGTTTATCAAAGGGTTCTCTCAGATCTCGCGTCCTATGACTTAGCTGACCCAGAAGGACATGCCCTTTTCCTGGACCGACGAGGTCGAGGCATGTTTTCAAGAGTTGAAGGAGAGACTGACTTCAACTCCTGTACTTACCATTCCAGACGGTAGTGGTGGGTTCGTGGTTTACACCGACGCATCATTGCAGGGGTTGGGTGGTGTGCTCATGTAGAGGGGTTACGTTGTCACTTACGCTTCGTGGCAACTGAAGCCCCATGACCGTTTATCCCACCCATGACTTAGAGCTGGCAGCAGTTGTCTTCGCGCTAAAGACATGGAGGCAATACTTGTATGGTGAGACATTTGAGATCTTCACTGATCACAAGAGCCTCAGGTACCTATTTGACCAAAAGGAGCTCAACCTGAGACAAAGGCGTTGGTTAGAGCTCCTAAAGGACTACGACTACAGCATCTCCTACCACCCAAGGAAGTCCAATGTGGTGGCCGATGCCTTGAGCCGGAAGGTGCTCACCCACTTAGCCAGCTTGTAGGCACAAAGTTGGAGACTCATGGAGGAGGTGAGCAGTTGGAGACCCCAGGAGTCCCAGGGGTACTGCGGAGTAGTGAGAGTGACGCGATAGGCACATCTAGAGCTGATAGATTGCATCATTGTAGGACAGATGGCCGATCCGTACTTACAGACGCTGCGAGACAGGGTGTTGACAGGGGACCCAGGAGAATTTTCCTTCTCAGACGAGGTACTGCGCATGAGGGGACACCTATGCGTTCCTAGAGACGAGGAGTTGTTGAGAGAGCTCCTGACCGAGGCGCGCGGGTCCCGGTTCACCATACATCCCAGAAATACAAAGATGTACCATGACTTGCGACGTGACTTCTGGTGGAGGGGGATGAAGCGGGATGTTGGTGAGTTTGTCCAGCAGTGCTTAGTGTGCTAGCAAGGGAAGGCTGAGCACCAGAGGCCTGCAGGGCCGTTACATCCACTTCCTATGCTAGAGTGGAAGTGGGAGAGCATTACCATGGACCTAGAGGTGGGTCTACCAGTTACCCAACAGGGACACGACACAGTTTGGGTGATAGTAGATCTGATGACGAAGACAACACGGTTCCTGCCAATCCGAGCCACTTTTGGGCCAGCACAGCTAGCAGAGAGATACATCAGAGATGTGGTGCATCTGCATGGAGTTCCTCCCGAGATCGTATCCGACAGGGGTACTCATTTCACTTCCCAGTTCTGGGCAGAGTTTCAGTAGGCATTAGGGACCCATTTGAGGTTCAACACCGCATACCACCCCCAGACCAATGGGCAGTCAGAGTGCACCATACAGACACTCAAGGACCTCCTATGTGCTTGTGTATTAGATTGGAGAGGCTCCTGAGATGAGCATTTTCCCCTGGCAGAGTTTGCATACAATAACAGCTATCATTCGAGCATCGGCAAGGCACCTTACGAGGCTCTGTATGGACGGAGGTGTACCGCACCCTTGAGTTGGGTTGAGGTGGGGACCAAGTGGGAGGTTGGCCCCAGCCTGATCCGACAGAATCAGGAGGTAATAGAGCAAATTCACACGTGACTCCACACTGTCAAGAGCAGACAGAAGAGCTATGCCGACAAGGAGCGCAGAGAGGTACAGTTCGAGGTCGGGGATCACGTCTTTCTCCGTGTTTCGCCCATGAAGGGTTTGCAGTGTTTTAGGGTAAAAGGGAAGCTTGCACCGAGGTTTGTGGAGCCCTTTGAGGTTTTGGAGTGGGTTGGACCCATTGCTTATAGGCTTTCCCTTTCTCCCCAGCTCTCTGGAGTGCATGACGTCTTCCACGTGTCCAACCTCAGGAAGTACATCGCCGATTCCAACCACGTTCTGAGCCACGAGAGTGTTGATGGTTAATTTTCTCAACACAGTTAATTAAGTTAATTAGGCTTAATTATGTGCAAGAGAAAGTAACTTAGGTTAACTTGAATTAATGTCAATTGAGTAGTATAGGCTCAAGCTAACCTAACATTTTAGATTTTAATTCTTCTTAACTAGTTGAGTGCAGGTCGTTCACTGGGAGGCATAACTTAATTTAATTCACCATTAAATCCTAAGCTACTTAATTAATGAGAATTATAATTAAATTTACTTTAAGAATGTGAATCTTGCATAAGGATTTTTAATTGAAAGTCACGCAAAATTCCATAAGAAAAAGATATTTACACATATGATTTGTTATTACAAGCAAGTAAACATGTTTATTTCACTATTTTCTTCTTATTTACAAGAGATTAAGGCAAGAAAAGAAGAAATTCAAATGAATATGTGCCTTATTACATCATTTAAGCTCAAAAGAAATTGTATTTAAGTAAAAATTACAAAGAGAAATTCCATTTTTTTCTTTCTTCTTTAACCTTCAGCCTTCATTCCTTCTTCTCTTCTCATTCTACCTTCTCTCTCTCTCTCTTTTCTCTCTTTACCTTTCTGTCTCGAGCTCTTCTCTTAACCTCTTCTGTTTACCATTCCTTTGTTTCTTGTTTTTTTTATTATTAGCTCTTCTCCTTTTCTCCTTTTCCTTTCAGCTGTGCACTTGAACCACAACTGAGCCGAATTAAACCATGAATCGAACCAAAAATTTGGTTTTATGGTTGGCGGCTTAGACCGGTCGAGGATACACAGCACCCCTCTCAGGGTGGGACCAGACCCTACTGGGTTCGAGCCTAGTTTTTATTAGGTTTGGTTTATTTTCGATTCAACACAGTCTCTGGCCTCCCAAGCCCAATTCTCCAGCCTCCCAAGTCCACATGCACATGCCCGCTCACGAGCCCATGCTCGCACGCCCACAGGCGCACACACACCCGGGCACGCACACTGCATGCACCCACACACACGCTCATGCTCATTGTGCGCCCAGCGCTGACGATCGATAAAGCCCTATCACTTTTGCGTTTTATTCCAAGGCACGCACTCCTATCCTACCGACGTGGGACTATGTTAGTCCCTTCCAAGCCAAACTTCAATTGAGGATTCCGGCCAGCTCAGAGCTCCAAATTGAGCAAGTAAAGGCTCGCTGGAAAGCTCTAAAGGTACTCTACAAGTTTGTAGCATCAATTTGATGCTTAGAAAAGGTATTGCCCTTTGATTTGAAGGGTGAAAGCGAAGGATCGTCACGGCCATTCTGGCCAGCAGTGAAGAACCTCAGGTCTAAGGACCTACAGCAAGGTTCTTTGACCCCAGATGAGGACCTGAATAGTTTCAGTAGGTGTTTCCACACCTATTGAAGAAGGGAAGAGACTCTGAAGAGCTTTAGGAAGGCGAAGAAGCTCAAGAGCTTCACTAAGGAGCTTCAGAGCTCCATTTTTCATTTTGTTCAGCTCAACAGAAAGCTAAAGGTCATTTTCATCGGATCAAACAACCTCTGAAGGTTGTTAAGGGCCTATCTAGTCAAAATTTGCATTTGAATTTCACTAGAAATGCACTGAAGCCAACGTTGGGTTCAAATGAACCCAAACTGAACAACAATTTGATTCTTCTGAAATACTGATAAAAAATCATCCAAATTGAATCTAATTTTTCTAAAATCATCCCAGAAATAATTTGAATTCATCAATTTCTCTAACTAAATCCTAAATCAACAGATCAGACCTATTGTTGACCACTGAACCTCGAGATTTGACTTTCTATATTGAACAATATCAGATGAAATTAACACATCAAATCATTTCTATTTGATCTCAGAAATATGTTCAGGGTATCAAAAAGGAGTTTCAACCAAGAACCCAAGGGTTTCAGGTCTGTCGCCTGAGAGCTAAAGTGAGCTTATTCAACAAAACAAACTAAAGCTTTTCTAAGTGTTTGATCTTCAGGACTGATCTCAAGGCATCCTCCTGATGCTTCTGAATCTCCTAAATCAAGTTTAAACTTAACCAACAATATTCTCCAACTCTGCCAGAGTTGGGGAAGACAAAAGTCTATATCTAGCTCTAGACTTCAAATCATCGAAATAATCATCAAAATAGAATCCCTGGTCCTCAAATAAGCAATCTGGAGCTTCTCAGGAAGTTCTATAGGCTGAATATTGCTTTTGACTCATCGGAGCTCACCGGAGCTCCGGTGAGTCCAGAAAATGGCTGACAGTGTGCCAAAGCTATCAAAACAAGCCATTAAGGATCTAAAAAGTTTTCTAAGGTTGCAAGGAACCTCATAAGCTCATTAATTAGCTCAATTGGTAATAAAAATAAAAGATATGCAATGAATTAGCAGTGAGCGTAATCTAATTTCGCTCAAACTCAGGACATGTTCTCCCACTCAATTGAGTAGAGAGAACAAGTCAGTAGGATGTGGCGATGGTGTACATGTGGTTGATTAGCTGGAGGAACTCCTCCTGAGTTGCCATTGACAGCGAGCTCAGGAGGTTGTATGAAATTTAGGCATTTTAGTTATAGGTGGTTATTGATCAAATTAAAGTGAGGATAGGGGCCTTTAAGTGATGATTAAGTGGTGGAGGGCCCCAGTGGAGGTGAATTACCCTCAGATACTTCCTCCATGGACAGCGGAAGTAGCTAGTGAAGGTGTAGATGGATTAGGAGAATAGGTGTTCAAATCAGGGAATTAAGGTATCAGAGATAATCATGGGAGATTAAGGAAGGCGTTTGATGATATAAAAAGACGAAAGAGTGCTCCAGTCAGGCTCAACGAGCTCGCCGGAGCTAAGGAAGATGACCGAAAATCTAACATTAAATCTAACTAACCTACCTAACTAACTATTCTAATTAAACTACTTACCTAACCTACTGTTACCTGGACGAAGGAGGCAAAGGATCTCCGTCGAAGGTCCTTAATGAAGGAGGAAATCAGAGGGGCAGAGAAAGAAGTTCGGCGGGTGTAGGTGAAGTGTAGCAAAGGAAGTTCAGTGTCGGCACTGCGTTAGAAGACTCAGGGGACGACGGCGGAGATCCAGAACAAGCGAAGATGAACAGAGGAAGGTGGAGGAAGCGGAGGAAGGTCACCGGATTTTGGAGTGAATAGCCTATCTGCTAGCTCAATGGGAGAAGACGGAAGGGTGCTAACTTCCTGAAATCGAGGAGGTAGAGGGGTATTTATAGGTTGCGGTGACTGAGGAGGAGGGTAAATCTAGACGGAAGAAGATCTAGGAGTGAAGTAACCACCGGTGTCTTCTCCGACGTCGATGAGGTTAACTTCAAGCCCTAAATAGGATTGCAGCTTCATCCAGACCGATGGATGAAAAGAGGATGGTAAGCACAAGCTCCAAGAGCTTGAAAGGGAAGGGAGGATGTCAGATGTGCGGTGATCGGTGGGTGTGGGTACCTCCTGTCGTCAGCCGTCGAAAAGGCTGAAGACGGAATGAAGAAAAAGAAGTTTTCAGGGAATTGTCTGTAATGAAAGCTAAGGACCTAGGTGAAGAAGAAGGACTCGATTGAAATAAAACTTAAGGACTAAAATGTAAACTAAGGTTTTCAAGGTTTATTTTAATTTAAATCTTTTTAAACTTTTTATATATGATTATAAATGAGACAAATATTATATTTAAATCTTTGATTTACATTTTTGACCTTTTTATCTTAATTTATTTAATTAAGGTTACTTAAGTTATTACATACTTAGGTATAAATTATACTTAATATAGTTAACACATTAATTAGGTAAATTATTGATGATATTTCGAGTCCATTTATTAATTAAATTATTAATAATATTAATTGGATAATAATATAGCATTTTTAACTTATTTTAAGGTCCTTTAATATTTTATCCCTTATTTAATAATTAACCCATATATTTACATATTCCTAGCTAATTAACTAGGAAGACTAGTTAATTATGGGTAATTAAAGACCATGATGAGCTTCTCATCAAGCGTCGAGGTGGGAGACGATCTGACCTATCCCGAGAGACCAATCCAGATATTAAACAAAGCCGTCTGGAGTCGGAGGCGGATGCAGGTATCACTGGTGAAAGTCCTATGGAGAAGCTAGTGATACCAAGAGGCTACTCAGGAGCCTAAGGCAGTAGTGCGAAAATAGTACCCGAAGCTTTTTGAGGGTACGTCTTCTCAAACCTACTTCAATCCTCTTTAAGTTTGTTATGTGCTTTTACGCTACTTTTCCGCACCCTACTTGGATCAAGTTTCAGGGATGAAACTTCCTTTAAGTTTGTTATGTTGAAATGACCCGTGGCCCTTTTGGGTGGTTTAAGACATCTGGATGAGCCATCAGACATCTATCCAGACGCCTAGATGGAGGGTCAGATGTCTAAAAGTAGAAGAACCGCACCTGCTGTTCTTTTCCACATGCACACTCATCTCTCTCTCCTCACCCCAAACCTTAAACCTCCTCTATTTAAACCCCCCTCACCCATGCCACTCTCCACCAGCCACTGCCACCTTCATCCACCTCCGTCCTTCCTTCCTCCATTCCTTCCAGTGCGACGAGAGGAGCTGAGAGAGAGAGAGGCGGGACGTGGAGGAGGAGGAGAGGAGAGCGCGAGAGGAGAAGCTCGCAAGGGGAGCCGCGAGAGCGTGGGAGGAGCTCTGTGGAGCTCGTGCTTGAGGAGGAGGAGCTCGCAGAGGTGGCTCACAGCCTCCTGAAGCTGCAGGCGCAGGAGCTAAGAGCGGCGCGAAGGGGTTCCGCACAGAGAAGAAGGCTCGCTGAGGTTCTGCGTACTGGAAATTTTCCAGTATCAAACGTCTGGAGCACATCCTAAACCTCTAGAGTAGTGGGAGGATGTCCAGAGCTGATGCCGGACGTCTGAAAGAACGCTATGTGCTAAGGTACGTGCGTTTGTGCGATTACGGCCATTCAAGCCTCACCTCAAGATCTTGTCAGGCCTTTTCTAATGGTCTGCACGTACATACGCAGGGGCAGGCCATTGGAAAGGCATGGGGTGTGCCCTTCGAGGTACTTTTAGACGTCTAGGCACATCGCCAGACGTCTGGCCGTACCTCCGGATGATTGAAAGAAGAGTTCGACATCTGGAACTCACCTCAGACGATCGCAGAGGGGTCTGGATGTCCGAGGTAGCTGCAAGGAACCCAGGGTAAGTGTCGACTTCTTTTAAGACGTCTAGGACTAGACCCAGACGTCTGATTTTGGATAGTGTGAGTGTTTTTGGCCCGTTTAGGACCCAAACGGAATCGGATTTCCACAAACAAAGTACCATTGTTTTTCGCTTGAGTTTCTCTACAAGTTAGTGTCACTTGTATACAGTTTTGGACTCGTTTGATGTTGTTGGTCAATTATATAGGACTCCAACCAGTCGAGTACGTGGGAGTCGCGAAGGCGACGGGATCTGCGATCCAAGCCCCCATTCCTCCTGTATTTGCCGGAAGAGTGGTTTACATAAATATTATGATTTAAATAAATGAACTGCATGCTTAGAATGACTTGAATGAACCCTCGGATGAAAATGAACCCTAGGACAGAAACAGATGAGTATGGTTTGAGCTGTACCGTATGCTTGAGAAACATGTAGAACCCTAGGATGAGAATGAACCCTAGGGCAGAAATAGGTGGTTCGAGCTATACTGTTTACTTGAGATGCCTGTAAGAACTTTAAATGCTAGCAAATGTACCGGTTGCTTAGTATAATGTCTTGTCAGTAGAAAATCATGAGCTGCCTGTTTTAAGAATGGAACCGAAAACGTGAATAGAAATCCAAAAGTCTGGATTATGAAACGAAAGAAATACCAGCATGAACCCTATAGGGAATTAGGAGGAGGACTCCTGTAGACGGGAAGTGTGCTGGCTCTTGTGTACGTAGTACCAAGAAGAGCCACTGTCCCTTTAGTGTAGAGGGGTACTAGCTGCCAGTTCGGATGAGCCCCGGGGTTAAGCCTAGACACTCCACACTGACTCAGTTTGGCCCTCGTGTACGTGGTACCGAGGTGAGCCACTTACTGTAGGGAGGGACCTAGCCGCCCCAAGGGGCCCGGGGTTAGGACTAGCCGCCCTACACCGACTCTTGTTAGGCCCACTGGACAAACCGAGAGTCGAATAAGGGTACGCAAACTGTGGAGGGGTGAGACCCCTATTCTGTTCTGTTCTAAGAGGGCAAGGCCCTGTACTGTTCCGTGTTGTACCTTTAGGCGTACCCACAAGCGGAAACGACTGACCACGTGCCACTACAGGATAGCTACCCGTGCATTTATCACACATGTCGTAGTCACCGCTATGTCACGACCGTGATCTCGGGGTGGTTGACTAGTAGTAGGATTACCACGAGGGACTCTCCTGGCCAAAAGAGCACCACATGCACCTTCTACATCATGGAAAAGACTGCAATCAAGATCATTCCCGTGATGAACAAGCCAGATCAAGAAATGTTTAAGTAAATAAAGAAACAACAAATTAGCAGTACTTGGTTGAACTAAATGAAATGGATAGTTGTTTCATTGCTTAAATTAATTGTTTGCCTTAATTACATGTAAATGGCTAAATTAACACTCTACTCAGCGTTCACTGACTCTGGAAATTTTATAACCATGTTCAGGTCAGAGAGTTGAGCAGCCAACATCACCAACTGCAGAGGGAGCTGGGCCTAATCGAGCCCAGCCTTAGCTGCATTCCTATTGTTTTTCCTTAGCTCCTGTTGTTGTAGTAAGTATTTTTGTTCTATGTAATACTGTTTTAGTACTTTCAGCTATATTTTTCTCTGTCGTAGTTGTGATGGCCTTTAACTTTGATAGACTATTTCGCTCTGTTTCTCTTACTACCTTTTGATTTATTTCTGTTTAGTTACATTACATGTGTGGTTGTGATTTATTTTCCTGCTTTTGGTTATTTCTCGTTAGACAACTAAGTCTTGGGATTAGTCGAGGCAGGTCGGTCTCGAGTCCTGTAGGGATCTGGGATCGGGTTGTAACACTCATGATCGTTTGGATCGTCGTGGCCCACCGTCGTGCTTGCTATAGTGGGGGTGGTGGTGGTGGTGCGAGTTGCTCGGCTAGTGTTGCTTGAGCCATGATCGATGAGGGAGTCAATGACCTTTCTATTCCTATTTTGGGACCACGTGTGACCCCGTGCCTACCACAACCAAAATTCCTCAATTCTTGTCAGGGGCCGATGTCTATCGATTTCTTCTTAGCCCGGAGCAAGATGATCATCGAGATTCCTTCTTAATGGTCCTATCATTCCTATGAGCGTGGAGTCAGGGATGAAACTAGGATTTCTAGCCTAGGGAGGCCAATTGGAAATCATATTGTAATGAATTATAATGCTTTCAAATGATATGCAAGGTAATCAATTCCAAATCACAAATTGCACTTAAAGTATCACAACATGCTTAAGCTATTATGTTATATATGCAAGCAAACAAGAAAAGACAAGTAGAAAATAATTAAAATTAATACTTTCATGTCAATAATTTTCTCATACCATATAGAAACTAAATATAATAAATTTCATAATCAACGGGAGATCTTCTTTGACTAATTATTAATTTATGGTGTCAAGATAAGAAAACATAGTGTTACAATATATGTAAATGATAAAAAGAAATGATACTGCATACTAAAATACATAATCACTTAAAATGCACTCGTCGAGACTTCAAATCATATTCATCTATATTCTCCTCTATTGTAAACTTTTCTGTAACTTCTTTCTCAATTTATGTTATTACAATTTCGAAGAAAATCATCTTCCATCTTGTTACAAAGTCTAAATTTGATTATCTTCATAGCTAAAAATGCTATCTCTATTGTTGCAGTTGAAATTGGAAGGGTTAAAACAAGTCGGACCAGTCTATCAATCAAATAATAATTTTGTGTCTTTCCTATTTCCATTAATTTTTGATAAAAATCTACCAGATTTTTGACATTTTTCAAAATAGAATGTGTAGTGACATCGGACCTGTAATGTAACAATATTTTTCTAACTTGCATTTCTCATGATCTAAGAAGTCTTATGGAAAAAAATCCTCTACTGGCTTACATATGTTGATACTGTTGAATAGCTTGTAACTATCTCTTGGATCCAAAGCTGCACTAAGAATAAGGAGATCAGTAGCATCTTTACTAAATTGACTAGTTGAGAGTCAACAATAGGTGTGAATATGTCTATTCGATAATGATGAAATAAGGTAACATGTGCTATTTGGCCACGAGGACTTATTCGATTTGCAACATAGAGAGAATCCATATTTGTCACATTAATTTCTCGTTTATTACAAAATGATGTAGCCTTTCCAAATAATAAATCCCATCCATTCTCTCTTACTTCTTGTAGATGCTCTTTTGTCGAAGAAACAAGCTGCATAGTATTCAAATTATCTACATTCTTTTGCTATAAGGCATGACGTAGATCATCTACTATTCTCAAGATTTCTTCCACTATATGTAAGATAAGAATAAATTCAAAAGATGTAATAGCTTCAAATGCTTCATCCACTTCTCCACGTTGTGAATAACCATCCCCATCATCAATAATTGTCTAAAGTACCTTACATACTACACTGTATATTTTAATAATGCTGCATATTGATTTATAATGAGACCTCCAACGAGTCTCGCCTGGACATTGTAGGGTTCCAACTTGATTAAATCCTATACCTGATTTAACTTCATTTATAGAAAGCAAATATGCAATATGATTGGCTTGAGCAAGTTGTAATTCGTCATGACATTTAGAAGATGCACTTACAATGGTAACAAGTGTTAATTTGTTGAAAAACTTTTGAACTGGGACCACTTCTCTAGAGGCTATGACAATGGTTAGTTGAAGGCGATGGGCTAAGCAATCAATGTAATGTACATATTTGCAGTCTCTCACAATTAACGCTTCTAAGTCATTTCGTTCACCAAGCATATTGCTAGCTCCATCATAACCTTGACCTCTTATTCTATAAATATTCAAATTGTTCTGTAAAAGTACTTCTCGAAGCTTTTGTATCTAGCACATGAATTTAATCAAAGAAACACACACACAAGAAGCCATGTCTATCCAGAAACATGAGAGCAATAGGGATCTGCTCTCGGTTTGCCTCATCTCTAGCCTCATCCATTACGACACAGGTCTTTGCATTTCCAATTTCTTCACGAATAGCATTCCTTACTTTGTTTTCAAATATTTGAAGAATTTCTTTTTGAATATCAGGTGATATATATTTAGCATTTCCTGGAGCATTTCCAATACCACACTGTCTACTTTGTCGTTATAGGATAGAAGTTTTATTAGCTCAATGAAATTCCCTCGATTTCTTGAACATACACATTCATCATTACCCCTAATGCACATCCTTGAGATGTCAACCATCATACGGCATCTACTGCAGTCTTCTGATGTAATCGATTCTCCTGAATTTGTCTTCCATCTTGCTTTTAAAGTATATGTTCTATGTGTTATGCTTTATTCATTAAATTCTTGAGACGTTCTTCTACCATATTATGTGGTGATGTGTTTCCTCTAATATGATTTAAAAATGCACAATCTTTTCCACTATTCTTTTTTTCCCAATTTTTGAATCCACCTACAACGAAGACATTTGTGCTATGTCTAGAATTTGGCATTCTGGAAAAAAGAAAGTAAGGAAAACAGAACGCAGCATCTCTATAAGGAGAGTATTCTTGTTGAAACCAAGCTTTCTAAAACCACCGACATTGATTTTCATTGTCATTAAATAGGTATTCCTCCATTGGATATTGAAAAGGCCCCAGACTAATATAAGTACTAATAATCTGCTCCCTTTCTTTCACATGATACTCCTAAATCCGATTATGTAGTCCCGAATCTTGTTCTAATGAACCAACATCTATATTATAAAATTCTATTCTTTGAATTTTGAATGGCAGAGCTTCTTGTTCTCTAGAATTGTCATAAATAGGCAAAATTTCTAAATCATCATTATCGCTTTGTTTTTTCTTGAAATAAGATGTAATTGTCATCCTTTTTATCATGCATCAACCTAAATAAATTTTTAAAAATTAAAATGGTAAACGTGGGTCGTAAAATGTAATAATATTATATAACTACAAACTTGGTACCAGTAATGCCTCCAAAACCATCCATTTCTCTCCATAATGCTGCTACTACTTAACAATTCTAATTTTGAATAAAAAATTAAATAAAAAGGACACTTCTAAAACAAACTATTTCTACCATAATGTAAATTTATAAAATAATAGAAACAAATAGCGACAACTACTCTTAGCCCTTTATAAAAAAAAAGGATGGAAAGCGTTGTATTCTTTCATGACGTGCTGACCAAATGCATCTGAATACTCATTGCAACAATGAAAACAAAATCATAATGCTGAATAAAAGAAAAAGAAAAAGTACTGCAACTACTCTTAAGAATTAGATTCTGTGTATTATTGAACTTTCAATGATATTGCAATATATTTGATTGCTAGAAATTCAAAGGATGAGAAAGTACTGTTGAGCGCGAAAATCATCTTTTAAAAATATGCATCAAAATATAGGACAAAAATTGCGACAACACTTAAATTTATAAAACTCAAAATCAGGAAATTGAGTCCAAGGTCATTCATAGGAAGCAAATTAGCAATTCAATCACTAATCACAATTATCAAGAACAATATATAATTGAAATCACAATAATACTCAGAAGAATATTTCAATAAAATCAAAGAGTCAAAATGCAAAAGGATAGGGTTAAAATGGTGGTTTGAACCACCAATTTAACCCTAACGTTAACCTCTACAATCAACTCAAATATATGAACAGTATTTATCCACGTTGATGTAGAAACATTTATTTAGGATAAAATGCCTATTTATGCATATTCCTAGGCTTAGATATGTATTCCATACTATAAATATTACATAGCAAGCATCATTCTGCACTTAAAATGGTGTATATAAATTTTAGGTTAATTAGATTCTTTTATGGCCAGGAGAGAAGAAGATTTAATTTAGGGCTTCGGATTGATGATCCAACCATACGGATCTGATCAGAACGACGATCAGAGACCAATGTCTCCAAAATTGCCTTGATCGGAGTCCCATAACACCAAACACAGTCTGAGGAAGATCAACGGCCAAGGGACTAGGTGACATAATTCGAAGCTTCATACGACAAATCTGACTACACGGATGGATTCGACTCGATGATCGTAGCCCAACGACGCAAAAATCGACTCAATCTGACTTCTATAGCTGCCCCTAGGAAGGAAAGAAGATAGACGACCCAGATTGCGCCACGTGGCGCTATCCAGGTTGCCTATGGGCACGCACGCAGCACCACACGCAGTACCGTGAGCACGCGTAGTGCATGGGCACGCGTATAGCACAGAGGCAAGCAGTAGCAGGCACCAGCAGACGCGTGCAACACTGGCACGCAAAGCGAGTACGAGTGCCGCGAGTGGGGCGCATGAGTTGGACCTTCAACGACGCTTGCAGCGAATCTTCAACACCGTTTATGGCTATCACTAAATGTCTTATGTACGAAATGCATCCTCTCCTCCACTATAAAAGGACCCCTACTCTTCCCATTATTCATCATCTCTTCCTTTCTCTCCCTTACCACCTCCAAGGCTCTAAAGAGAGCTTGTCCCAAGACCAGGATGCACCTCTAGAGTAGAAAACCAAATATTTTTTCCACTTCTCATCTCCCTTTGTGGAGCATCCCATGGTCATCCTCTCACCACCTTCAGGAAAAAGATCCTCGGTGCGACACCGTCTCGTCTCATCCTCCTCCTTCCACCACCATTCTCCTTCATCCAGCTCCTCCCCACCTTCATCCGGGGCGTCGTCAAAGCGAGTCATTCTCCAAGCGACTGTCGAGGGGGATTTCCTCATCTTATTCTTTTTATCGCTTTTGTAGTGTAGTTTTATTTCCCACAATTAGTTGTAATAAATAGTTTGGATTACTCATATAATATTTGTTTCTCTCTCTATATATATATCTTATTTTGCAAGTAGATTAGTTAGATTTCATCAATCTGATCTCTTTCCTATTAAAATACCAAAAAAATTGCAAAAGAAAAAAACAACAAAAAGAAATAAAATTGAAGCGCGAATTTCACAAACCAAACGTTCGCCTCCCTATGTTCGACCTAGGACTCACCTCGAGTTTCAGTATAAATTTTATGTGGTAGCGGATTTCTACGCACTACGATGACGGATTTTCAAACTCAAATCTTCTCACGTACGAAAACACGCTCATTACACGTCAATATCAGAACCAATCATGCACCAAAGTCAGACGTCAAAACTAAGGCTTGGGTACCTTATCCTTAGAGAACTAAGCACCAACAGAACCAACACAAGGCATAAGGGCCTTATCTCACAAGTCTCAGTAATGCTAAGTGTTGAGAGGGTGCTATAGTGCAAAAACTCCCCTTCTTCCCTCTCAGAATTTCCTTCCTCAGAACTCAGTCGGACCCAGATATTTGGATCCAACCCAGATCCACCGACGTGCGTGGTGGGCGACGGCACATGAGTGGTGCGTGGAGAGAGATGGGACCTCACCCCATGCTCACTAAGGCAAATAGCTACGGGCACCTTCGCGTATTATATGCTACAACCACTTCGTAAATGCCTGGTGTGGGACTAAGTTGAGGGATCCTTCCCGCGGGCACACAGGTGGTCCTTCATTGAATTGAAGCTACTGGAGTGGCGCAGTGTTTCAACTGAAGGTACAGGCAGCTTTGCAAGGTAGGGCTGCCTCTATTGGACGCGGAGTCGTGGCCAAAGATGCTCAGGTTACGACGATCAGGGGTATGAATCGTTACGGAGATGGTGAAGCTCCAACAATTCCCTGAAATCAAGAATATGGCCTAGTGGCCCAATTAAATTGGCTCAAAAGCTTCGTCAGACCACGGCGAGTGCAACGGTGGCCGTGGTTTAGTGTGTGCGTGTGTGTGGAAGGTTGTCAGTGACGAAAACGAGGGCAGAGGGTGGGTTTGTTCGACGGGGAGGTGGAGAGCATGAAATCGCAAATAAATTTAGGGCTTTTGAAGGAGGTGAGGCAAAGCTTCTGGAGGTGATCGTGTGGTGTTTGGAGCGGTGTGGAGGTCGTGCAAACTCATTGGAGTTTCACCGGCCGTGGGGAAGATGAAGTGTGTGCGGCGATGCAGTGGTTGAAAGTGAAGCTAAGGTGGATGTAAGTGAAGTGGAGAAGTAGATGAGGTGATTAGAGGGAAGGGAGAGTAGAAATAGGAGGAGTAGTGGCTAGAATTGGCAGACCGGCGCCAAAGAAGATGAAGTTGGCAGCGAGGTGGTATGGTGATGACAAAGAGGAAGAAGACTTCTGCAATGGCTGGCGAGGAGAGGAAGATCGAGACGAAGACAAAGAACCTCCCAATTTGATTGTTGGGAGGCCAGATGAAGGGGATTGGAGAGCGTCACCGGCGCTCAAGTAGGGTTGGCCAAAGGAGAGAAGAGGGAATCTGGCTCAAAACTTGGCTAAGGAGATCGGCCTGGGGTCGGGGCATCTTATAGAGCTCAAGAATGAGCTCAAGAATGAGGAAAGAGGCTTGGAATTCTCGAGATTTCAGGGAAAAATATCCTCTGAAATCTCGAGCTCACTTGAGTTCTAGAGATCTCCTCGGAGTTCCTGATTAGGTGTGGACAATCGGGCATTGCTTGAGGGTCAATCTCTCCAATTTTGGAGAGATTTGGCTCTGATTTGAGGGAGAAAATCTCCCTCGAATCTCCGTTGAGAAGCTGCATTCACACCAATGGCAGCAAGGATCGATTTGAAGAAAAAGACAAGAAGTTAGTGGGATAAATGCAAAAAATCTGAAAGTTAGGGACTTAACTATGAAGGCCAGAGCTCTTTAAGGACTAAATTACAAACTAGGTCAAGATGGACACTGATTGGGCCCAAATTTTGGAACCAACCTAATTTGAACCCAAAAAATATAATGGTGAAGTTGGATTCGAGTTTTAACAACGTTTGACTAGGTAATTTTCACAGAAGCCCTGATTAGGGCAAAATCCCATTTAAAACTCTGTTCTAGGTCAAAATAGGTTTAAATGGTCAAACCAAGGATACCAAATCTTTTAGAATATTCTTCTATGAATTTTAGGAGATTTAAATGAATTTTATAACCTCTTCAATTTAAGTAGGTTGAAAATTAGGATTTTACGTGCTGTTTCGGTTCTTAAAATACGTGAAACCCTATTTCTGTTAGTGCTAACCCACTTTTTGGACTTTTGAGCTCATTTAACATTCATTTAACCCCTGTGTGACCCTATGGTTAATCTGTGTTTGTGATGTGCTCTTAAAATTATACAATTAACCCTGATTTCCCATTCTCTCAAATCAGAATAATACGGAATTACAACCCTCAGATGATTATGTAGGAGCTTTTATCAATCATAACTGACTAAAAGTGGCTATGATGGTGTTCCCATCAAGTACTGATATGAAAAATACGTGTTTGTAAATGCAGGTTGTTATGTCGTTGTTCGCATAAATTCTGACCAACTCTTGAATTTATAACACCTAGATGGTGGGGTATTTAGGGTTGTCCAAGGAGGTAATTTTAGTGTTTCAAAATATTTCACTTTTGCAAAACTCAAATCTGTCCTTTTTTGTGTTTTTGTTTTGCAGCGCTTAGGGTTTTAAAATAAGCGAGGCAAGAGATCAAACTATGCATAAGTGTTACAATTAAAGTAAGCCTACCTTCCCAAGCTCACCCTAACCAAGTGAGCCTAGGGTAATTGGAGGGATAGGGTGGGTGCTCAATAATTCTAAAATGGAATTTTGAAAGCACATAAAATGATACAACACAAAAGGAAGAAAGGCACTTGATTGATGATGAAGTTAAGTATTCAACTACTTGGGGAGCTCACTTATGTGAATGGAAAGCACACAAGTAATCCTCAAGTAGAGGAATGCTTACTATAGTAAATTACTACAACATAAAGAAAATGAAGAAGGTAGAAGAATCTCCGCGTAGACAGTAGCCTTCGGTCTAAGCTCAACAACTTCTAAACTTGAAGAAGGGTCCTTCCTTCTCCTTGAAAGCGTCTCCCTGAACGACTCCAAGGGTGGACGTCCACCCAAGCTTTCCTCCTTTGCCTAGTCATCCTCCTTAGGTTTGATCCTTGGCTTGGACCAAGGAAGAAGGAATAAGAAGAAGGCACTAAGGACGCAAGGGATCCTCCTTAATCTTCTTCTCTTCTCTTCTTCCTTTGATTGAGTATATGGTATATCTAGGTAATGAATTATGTAAGCCAAACATAGGATTATGTGGTGGTTATGGGGTGTATTTATAGGATGGTGAATATTGTGAGGCCAAAAGTGGTGCCAACTATGGTGGTTAAGGACCATGTGTTGGAGCCAAAAATGGAAAGCTAGGGTTAAGGGTTGGCATGGATACTTGTAGGGCTAGGATATGCTGTTGTGTTGGTGGTTAAGGAATGGATGGTGGAGGTGTTTTGGCGCCATAGGAAAGGGTGTAGGGAAGTAGGGTTTAAGTAGGGTTGGCACCAAATCTTAGTGGGGTTGGGGTTAAGATTGGTGTGGATACTTGTAGGGTTAGGATGTACTTATAAGGTGGTGGTTATGTGATGTAGGGAAATGGATTGTTGACGCCACATGAAGGGTTTCCCTAGGTAAAGTTGGCACCAACTTTAGGGTAGTTATGATGGTGGTTGTGGGTGAAAAGATGCCTCATGTTGGCGTCGACATGAGGGGATGCCATAGGTGGTGGTGCTTATTCTCTTTTGGTGCCAAAAGGAGGAAGGAGAAGGTGATGTTTTGGTGGAGTGGAGCTTAGGTCAAGCTAAGCTAAGCTATCTGATAACGGCGTTGAGACTAGGTTTTGTTGTAGAAATTACGTTGTAGTACAGATAGTCATTGCCATTATTACAATTTTTACTCGGAAATGAAAGTTCTCCCGAGGTCGAACTCAGGGAGCAAGTTGTATTCTAGAGGTACGAAGTTTCTATTACAACAAATAAGAGAGAGAGAGAGATTTGTCTTGTTGGCATCTTCTTCTTCTCTTCTTTCTCGACTTTGTCTTCTTTTCTCTTCTCTTTGAGTCTTCAGTTTTCTTCCTTCTTATTCTTGCTCTGTTCTTCTTTTCTTATTTTCTTCTTGCCTTCTCTTATGTTCTTCTTCTTTCTTCTCTTTCTTTTTCTTCTTGTTCTTCTTTCTGTCCGTCTCTTTCTTTTTCTTCTCCCTTGCGGTCCTGTTCCTCTTTTCTTCTCCTTCTTCTTTGCCTTCAGAGCGTCATCTGATTTTTCAATCAGACGACTTAAGTTGCTGCAGCTACAGTGCGTCTTTTCTTCTTCTTTCCTATGTGGCTTTCTTCTTCTTCTTCTCGTAGTCCTTCTTCTTCCTGCCTTCCCTTCTTCTTCACCTGTGCCTGCACACTCAAAGTTCAATCAGACGACAAAACCTACTCTACCCTCCCCCGCGTCTATCTCTCTCAGAATTCACTCATAGGATAGCTCTCCCAGAGCTGCCGGATAGTCGGGTACGCGGGTCGTGCCCGGGTCCAGGCCCACCGGCGTGCGGTGGTGGGCGAGGAGTGCAGGACGGGTAAACGGGTCGGGCCAGGTCCGCGGGGCGTGGTCGCGGACGAGGCCCGCTCGAGCGGGTAAGAGGGACCTCACCCCGTGCTCAGGAGGCAAAGAGCCTAAGGCACTTTTTGCCTTTATGCAGGCGTGGGCCTCTCAAAAGTTCCGAGGTGGGACTAAATGTCCCACCCCAATTGGGCACCCGCAGCTGAGGGAGCTGCAGGCAGATGCAGCAGCTGCGGGGCTTTCTCCTCAACTGCAGGCCTGGGCGACTGCGTGGCTACGAACCGCGCGTCCTGGCGAGTCGAACCTGGGCGAAGCGCGCCTGCAGCTGCAGGTTGAAGGAGCTTCACCGGCTCAGCAATGGCGACGGAGGGCGAGCAACCTGTCCACAGAAGAACGGCCTCTCAGCCTAATCAGACAAGAGGAGAACCTTCGCCGTGAACCTTCGCCGTGGCACGGCGAAGGCGGTGTGGGGTCTGGCAAGCCTTGGGGCAGAGCGTAGGGGCTGCCCTAGGTCAAATTGTGGCGAGGGAAATGGGTTTGTTCGAGGGGTCTGCAGGTGGCGAGTGGCGGGAAATGGAAGGGCGGAAGTTGATCAGGGTGAGGAGGTGGAGGTTCTGTGAGGGTCGGCGAGTCGTGTGGGGTGGTGGAACGACGGGAGCGAGTCGCCGGAGTTTGGCCGAAGATGGGGAAGGTGAGGGCGATTAGGCACGGTCGAGGGGTGGTTATGCAAATTACAGTAAGGAAAAGAAAGAGGGGAGGAAGAGGAAAGATTGTACCTACTCGGAGGGACGACAGGGGGGCCGGAGCAGGGCGACAGTCGTATCGACTGTCGCCGGAGAAGAAGGTGCCTAGAGAGAGAGGGCGGCGGCGAGGAGAGAGCGGGAGAGCGCGCGCTGGGTACGGCGCGACGCGGGAAGAGCAGGTGAAGGCAGCTCTGCTGCTGGTAGTGCGGCAGAGCGACGAGGAGGAGAAAAAACCGCCGGAGCAAGGGGGCCTCCGTCAGAGTGGGAAGAGAGGAAAGGGGGGGGATTTCTCCATCAAATCCGAGCTGGAGAGAGCGGCAAAGCGTCGGGGGTTTTTATAGAGGCAGAAACAGAGAGGAGGGCGGAGGGAGACGACGTGCCTCCCTCGCCGATGCCTCCCTCGCCGGAGGACGCCGGAGATGGAGACCCATACCGTCCGTGCGTTCGCACGGGCGGTATGGGCGATTGCAGTGATCAGGGGGTGTTCTGCGACGGTTGACATCGCAGGGAACCCCTGGTTGACTTGGCAGGGGGTCCCCCTCACCCTGCGCGGTGCCATGCCTAGCACAAGGTCGCCGGAGCATGGTGTTGCTCAGGGTTTTGCAGGGAGGACCCAAATGCAAAGAACGATGAAGAGTTAGGGGCCAAAATGCGAGGGTTTCAAAAGTTGAGGGCCAAAAAGTAAAGTTGGTCAAGAAGGTTTCTTCTTAGGCTCAAGCTTTTATACATGACTAATTAGGGCCTAATGATTCTAATGGTGAATTTTATTTCTAGATTAAACCTTGTTTGATTGGTCAATTTACGCAAAAACCCAAATTAAGTTATTAATTGGGCATGGTTCTCAATGTAGGTCAAAATGGGTTTCTAAGGCCAAATTGGGGGTTCTAAACCCTAGATATTATTTTTATATGAATTTTAGAGGGTTTATTCGATTCTTTCTTTGCCTCGAACCTCGTGAATTGAAGTGGGTTTGTTTTTAGGGTTACAGGATGTCATTTAATTCCTTGGAGTTGCTGTAGCCCTCTTTGAGTCATCTCATCCCACTTTTCTTCTTATTAGGTTATTTTGACCTATGTTTGGACCCTGAGTTACCCTGTTTTCAGATTGAATTGGTGAAATTGCATTTTTACCCCTTAGCTTCTGTTTTCTTCTTAAACTCAGAATTCTTTGAGTTAAGCCTTTCCTTGAGTTATGTAGGAGCTTTTATCCTTTGTATTAGGTCAAAATGAGCTAGTTATGGCTCATGATGAGGTTCTCATCATACCCCCATGCCTAGCTTTTGCTAGTCCCTTAGCAAAAAAACTTAAGGTTTCAACCTTTGTTCTAGACCATGGAGTTCTTAATAGCTTTAGATAAGTGCTTTTTCATTTGAACTCAGATTAGGTTAGAATGCTGACCATAGGCCTAAAAGGTACTCTAGTACCAATCAAGATCCAGATCTGTCTAGCCTCAGCCTCAGTCCTTAGCAAAGGTTTTTAAGGCTTACAAGAACTAACTTAAGGTCTATTGGACTTTGTGGTTAAAGCACCCGTGCTTGGAATGATTTTAGCCCTGGCTTAGTTCGTAATGCGTTTTGTAAGAGAGAGAGAGAGAAAATTTTTCTATTTTGGAGAGTTTTCTCTCTCTTTTTCTTTTTAATTCTAGCTTAGAATTGGCTTTTCAACATGGTCTGTATCAGATTCCTTGCACCCATCATCAATCCTCAAGGGTTCCTGGCAATCGATGCTTCGAGATAGCACCGCCCATGGCAACCCCCGAAACCCTGGCTATTGAGATTTCGAGATAATCCCATCCATGGTGTTCCGTGGCCGAATCCAGACCCTAGCAATTGACATTTCGTGATAATGCCATCCATGGAATCTGAACCAGCAGAGTGCTTACATGCCCCCAGTAGGATATGTAAATATCCTAAGAGACAAGCACCGAGGAGATGATATTTTGTTACGCATCTTCGAGGGGATTTCCCGCCTCTCCACGCTGGGAACTCGTCTAACTCAACTTGTGTTGATCGGCCGCTCCTACTCTAGGTGTACTTTTCAGAATTTTTCGACGCTTCTGCGTGATTTTGATTTTTACGCTTACTGAACCAGGCTGTGTGTGAGGTTAGGGTGCTTATGTTACTGAGTCTCGTAGACCAAAAGTTAGTTAATGAGGTCAAATACTCCCTAAGCCTTAGACCTAATACTTCAGCTTTTCATTTTCCTCAACCTCTTGAGGAGTGTCCAGATCTTAATGGGTACTAAGAGTCTATCCAAGAATGCCTAAGGTTTGCGTTCTTACTAATCCCTTTGTGCACTTTTCAGTTCTTTTCTTGAATGAGGTCTAGAATTTAGGTTACTTCCTTAGTTTCTTACTAATGACTACTTTTTTCTCATAATTTTGTGCTCCTTTTCAATTTTGTTTCTTTTTCTCCTCCCACAAAATTTCCTTCTCCTTTTATTCTTTTTCGAAAAAATTTTTTAATTTTTATGGTGTTTTTGGCATATGTAAATTTTTTGTTTGAAACCTTTTCTTACAAGTTTTGCACTATCATACCCCCCCATGCCTAAGATTTGCAATGTCCTCATTGTAACCTAGGGGGTTTTTATTCAACTTAGTGCATACATTAGGACAGATGTTTTGATGAGTGAATGGGTCGGGGTGACTATTTCGGACGATTTCTAATCTCAGATGCAAGCATCTGAGGTGGAGTCGGCTGTCCTAAAGTGTGAACTTTAAGTGCACAAAGGTGTCAGAAAAGATTTCAGGTTTTCAAAGAGAATGACGGGTTGCCTTCCGTTGAGCGCTAAATTTGATGCCTTCAGCCAAGCGGGAAATGCGATGGAGAGGGGATGGTCAAATCAGCAGAATTTTGTAAGACAAGCACCTTGATTAAGAGCCTGGTTGGTCCAACCAGGTGCTTAATCAGATCAACAGGCTGATGATGCAGCCCAAACCCAATCAATCTGGTAGGTTGATGGATGAAGATCAAAAGGTGTGGAACCCACCATATACTATGAAGCTCAGATGGATGTGGAAGTGTGAATGCAGGGTTTGGCTGAGTTGAATCAGCCTGGTCAGAGTAGGGACCCGTAGAATAATCAGTGATTGACGCAGGAACCCTACAGGGGTGATCAGAGAGTGATGGAGCATGATATGTAGTCTGATAAGTGCTCCAAACCCGATGTGGAAATGCAATCGGCTCGGTGAGAGGTGAATCTGAATAGAAATTGAGTCCGGTTGCGGGTCGGGGTTGGGAAGAGGTTTTGATTCGTTCTGTGTGTGTGGACGAGGTGGCAATCGTGTATGAGGGCTCTTCTAGAAAGGAATGACAGGTGGTTTTCTGTAGAGAGTCCTCTGGGTTGCTATCAAATGCCTGAAGAGTGTTTGTAGGATGAAGGAAATCTGAACTGAGAAAAGATTTGACTTCTGTGTTACCAGTGATCTCGGGAATCAGGACCTCAGAGTCAGAGTTATGTGGACTGAGGTCGTAGATGGGCCTGGTGTGTTCAGGAAGAAGAGTCTCTCCACAATTATAGTCAGATCTGAAGTTGTCGGAGAGTTTGTGAAAATTGAGTTCTAAATGAGATTCTTGATCATGAATTCCACCGTAGCATAAATCATCAGATGTGGAATTAGCAGCCTGACTGGGTTCTAGCCTATATGTCAATTCTAGGCTCAAAAAGGTGTTCTGTCTAGGCTCAAGCTCGAACTTGGTATGATAGACCCCATTAAAACCCTACTCATTCAACTCCTCAGTTTCTGTATCATAAATTGGCATGTTTTCTGAAAAATTGATCAGATTTCTTGAGGATGTTGGAGAGGGATATACATCAAATAGAGGCCCGGAATCATATTCTGTAAAAATTTGATCTTTCTCATATGAGGCCTCATAATCTTCCCAATACATTTCAGATCTAGGTTCTAGGTTTAGGATGTGGGTAGAATTGCTAGAACCTAAGTCCGAATAATCTTCGAGGGCCACCTTATCAAAATAAGGGGCGGAATTTATACCCTCAAAAGGTTCAGCTCTGACCTCATTATTGCAGGAGTTTTGGAATTCTAAGCTTGGCAATTCATGGTCTAGGGTCGGTTCATCAGTGTGTTCTCCTGCAATATCCCAACCTAATTCGATGTTGTCTTCTATCTGGGTTAGGATTCCACAACCACTTTGTGCCTCAGTCCCGAGATCTGGGAAACTGTATTGTTCCTTAATACTGTTCCAAGATGGTTCATCCTCTGTTTCTGGTATATACGGGTATTTCTAGTTGATAATTTGTTCTAGTGATCTCATCATTTCTATCCGTTTTATAAGGGCATCTTGGTGTTGTTCCCAAAGTACAAGATTTGTCAAGCATTGAAGGTATTCAGATTGGTGTAATTTTTCTATCTCAATGTATCCTGTCATGAGCATATCTCGGGTTAATCCTTTTGTAATTTCTGTCAATAGAATTTGGGCACAATTTATGATGAAAGCTGTGGTTGTTGGGACATCAACCTGAATGTTTTCTATTGGTGTTGAGGGTTTACATTTGATTTCATAGAATTCAAGGGAATCCTCAATCATCTTATCTTTCATGGATCTCTGATATTCAGGTTTTTTGAATGGTAGTCTTAATTGATGTGGCTGCATCTTTGAATCAGGTGGTGGAATCAAGATATAGAATCGAAGTTTGAATCAAGATGGAAGAAGGGGACTTTGTTCGAAATCAGAGGAAAAGGGGCTATGTGAATGATTGGTTGCACAAACAAGGGCAGCGAGGCTCGGCCTCGGGGGGGGGGAAGTGAATTTCTGAAGGAGGTTTCAAGGACCTTGAGATCGCTTGGCTTCGGGATAACCGGGTTTTAGTTTGTTATAACATTGTAGTATAGCCGGTTATTACCAACATTTCAAATATATAAATTTTTTACTCGGAAAATAAAAGAGTTCCCGAGGTCGAACTCAGGGAGCAAGTTGTATTCTAGAGATATACATGTTTCTTTTACAAAATAAAGAAAGAGAGAGGGAAAGAATTTGTTGTTCTCTTTGTTTTCTCCTCGTGATGTTCTTCTTTCTTTCTTTCTTTCTTCAGATCTCCTTCTTCTTCTTTGTTCTGCAGAGGTGATGCTCCTCTTTCTTTCTTCAGATCTCCTTCTTCTTCTTCCTTGGTTTCTGTCTTGGCCTCTCTTCTTCTTTGCAGCCTATTCTCTTCTTCTGCCTTGCTCAGCCTCTTCTTTAGAGTTTCTTCTTGTTTCTCCTCCCTGCGGCTAAGTGTCAGCTTCTTCTTTTCTTTTTTAGCCAGGGACGTCACTCCTCCTTTCTTCTTTTCCCTTCAGGCCGTCGTCTGATTTCCAAATCAGACGACTTAACTACCTGTCGCTACAGTCAGCTTCCTTCTTCTTCCGCGGGTCTTCTTCGCCTGTGCCTGCACACTTCAGAGTTTTTCGTCAGAGGCAAAACCTACTCTACCCCCCCCCCCCCCCCCGCGTCTCTCTCTCTCTCTGAAACCACTCTTGGGAAAGCTCTCCCAGAGCTACCGGGTAACCGGGTTCGGGTCAGGCCCGGGTCCAGGCCCACCGGCGTGCGTGGTGGGCGAGGAGTGCAGGTCAGTCTTAAGTCGGGTCGGGTCAGGTCCGCGGGGCGTGAGCGCGGACGAGACCGGGTAACCGGGCGGGTGAAGGGGACCTCACCCCGTGTGCTGAGGCAGTAAGCCTCCAGCACTTTTGCATATTATATCGCTGCGCCTCTTCAGGTTGTTCCGAGGTGGGACTAAATGTCCCACCTCAATTGCGCGCCCGCAGCGGGGAAATCAGCGGGAGATTGCGGCGTCACGCGACGCTTTCTTCCTTAGCTGCAAACCTGGTGGTTTGCCAAAACTCCTCGCAAGGCCTGAGAGTTGAATCTGGGCTTGGCGCTGAGCGTGGCGCGCCTGTAGCTGCAGGCGGAAGCAGTTCCTCCTGCGCGGCAATGGCGGCGGAGGTCGGGTGATCTGTTCACAAGAAAACGGCCTCTCGGCCTAATCAGAAAGTGCCAGGAGCTTCGCCAGGGTGCGGCGAAGCTCGTGTGGGTGGTGGCGAGGCGCGGGGCGGCGTGCGAGGGCTGCCCTAGGTCGGACTGTGGGTCGGAGGATGGGTCTGTTCGGTGGGGTTGCAGAGGGTGATGTGGGGGAAGTGGCAGGGCGGAGGTTGATCAGGGTGAGGAGGCGGAGGTCCTGCGGTGGTCGGCGAGCCGTGTGGGTCGCTGAGGTGATGGGAGCGGCTCGCCGGAGGGTGGTCGGAGACGAAGGGGATGAAGGTGGTCAGGGTCGGTCGAGGGCTTAATTGAATAAATTGAAAGCGGGGAAAGAAGCAGGAGAAGAAGGGGAGTAGCTCTAGCTTACTTGCAGGGACGAAGGGGGAGGAACAGGGCGACAGTCGTATCGACTGTCGCCGGAGAAGACGATGCTCAGGGATAGGGGCGGCGGCGAGCAGAGAGCCGGAGAGGCGCCAGCTGGGTGCGGCGTAGCGCGGGAAGAGCAGGGGAGGAAGTCTCTGCTGCTGGTATTGCGGCAGAGCGAAGAGGTGGAGGGGGAGGAAACCGCCGGAGCTGGTGAGCGTCTGCCGGAGGAAGAAGAGAAGAAAGTTGGGGATTTTCTCCGTCAGATCCAGGCTGCCCCGGTCGGTGGAGCAACGGGGGGTATTTATAGGGATCAAACAGGGAGGAAGGCGGAGGGAGACGACGTGTCTCCCTCGCCGGAGGATGGCCGGAAACAAGAACCCATACCGTCCGTGCGTTCGCACGGCCGGTATGGTGGGTTACAACGACCAGGGGGGTGTCCCTGCGACGGCTGACGACGCAGGGCACCCCCGGTTTACTTGCCAAGTCCCCCACCTCACCCTGCGCGGCGCCGTGCTCCGCGCAAGGTCGCCGGAGCATGGTGCTGGCAGGTTTTGCAGGAGGGACCTGATTGCAAAGAACGAAGGAGGGTTAGGGGCCAAAATGCGAGGGTTCAAAAGTTGAGGGCCAAAGAGTAAATATATGAGGACCAAAGTGTAAAGTCGGTCAAGGAGGTTTCTTCTTAGGCTCAAGTTTTTATACATGACTAATTAGGACCTAAGGAATCTGATGGTGAATTTCATTTCCATATTAAACCTTTTTTGACCGGTCAATTTACGTAAAAACCCAAATTAAGTTATTAATTGGGCATGGTTCTCAATGTAGGTCAAAAAGGGTTCTGAAGGCCAAATTGAAGGTTCTAAACCCTGGAGATGATTTTTCTATGAATTTTAGAGGGTTTATTCTATTTTTAATTTGCCTCGAACCTTGTGAATTGAAGTGGGTTGTTTTAGGGTTACAGATTATCATTTAGTTTCTTGGAATTGCTGTAGCCCTTGCTAGATCATTTCATCCCACTTTTATTCTTATTAAGCTGCTTTGACCTATGTTTGGGCCCTGAATTACCCTGTATGCAGATTATACTGGTAAAATTGCATTTTTACCCCTTATGACTTGTTTTCTTCTCAAACTCAGGATTCTCTGAGTTAAGCCTTTTCTTGAGATATGTAGGAGCTTTTATCCTTTGTATTAGGTCAAAATGAGCTAGTTATGGCTCATGATGAGGTTCTCATCATACCCCCATGCCTAGCTTTTGCTAGTCCCTTAGCAAAAACTTAAGGTTTCAACCCTTGTTCTAGACCATGAAGTTTTTAATAGTTTTAGATAAGTGCCTTTTTTAGTTGAGCATAGATTAGGTTAGAATGCTGACCATAGGCCTAAAAGGTACTCTAGTACTAATCAAGATCCAAATCTGTCTAGCCTTAGCCTCAGTCTTTTAGCAAAGGTTTTTAAGGCCCACAAGAACTAATCCTAAGGTTTATTGGACCTCGTGGTTAAAGCACCCGTGCTTGAAATGATTTTAGCCCTGGCTCAGTTCGCAGTGCGTTTTGTAAGAGAGAGATAGAAAGTTTTTCTGTTTGGAGAGTTTTCTCTCTCTTTTTCTTTTTAGTTCTAGCCTAGGATTGGCTTTTCAACACGGTCTGTATCAGATTCCTTGCTCCCATCATCAATCCTCAAGGGTTCCTGGCGATCGATGCTTCGAGATAGCACCGCCCATGGCAACCCCCGGAACCCTGGCTATTGAGATTTCGAGATAATCCCATCCATGGTATTCCATGGCCGAATCCAGACCCTGGCAATTGACACTTCGAGATAATGCCATCCATGGAATCTGAACCAGCAGAGTGCTTACATGCCCCCAGTAGGATATGTAAATATCCTAAGAGACAAGCACCGAGGAGATGATATTTTGTTACGCATCTTCGAGGGGATTTCCCGCCTCTCCGCGCTGGGAACTCGTCCAAATCAACTTGTGTTGATCGGCCGCTCCTATTCTAGGTGTTCTTTTCAGATTTTTGCGACGCTTCTGCGTGATTCTGATTTTTACGCTTACTGAACCAGGCTGTGTGTGAGGTTAGGGTGCTTAGGTTACTGAGTCCCGTAAACCAAAAATTAGTTAACGAGGCCGAATACTCCCTAAGCCTTAGACCTAATGCTTTAGCTTTTCATTTTCCTCAACCTCTTGAGGAGTGTCCAGATCTTAATGGGTACTAAGAGTCTATTCAAGAATGCCTAAGGTTTGCATTCTTACTAATCTCATTGTGCACTTTTCAGTTATTTTCTTGAATGAGGTCTAGAACTTAGGTTAATTCCTTAGTTCCTTACTAATGACTATCACCTTTTCTTATAATTTTGTGCTCCTTTTTCATTTTGTTTTTCTTCTCCTTCACAAAATTTCCTTCTCCTCTTTTCCTCTTATTCTTTTTCGAAAAATTTTTTTAATTTTTATGGTGTTTTTGGCATATGTGAATTTTTTTTGTTTGAAACCTTTTCTTACAAGTTTTTGTACTTTCCTACCCCCTCATGCCTAAGATTTGCAATGTCCTCATTGTAACCTAGGGGTTTTTATTCAACTAAGTTCATACATTAGGATAGCTGTTTTGATGAGTCTCAGATGCAAGCACCTGAGGTGGAGTTGGCTGCCCTAAAGTGTGAACTTCAAGTGCAAAAAAGCTGTCAGAACAAGTTTCAGGTTTTCAAAGAGAATGACGGGCTGCCTCCCGTTAAGCGCTGAGTTTTACGCCATCGGCTGGGCGCAATAAACTCAAGGGGAAAGGAGGGTATAAGATGCCTCAGCCAAATTAGCAGAAGTTACATCAATGAACGGCTTGAGTCTCTGACCGTTCACGATGAAAGGTTCAGAATCGTGGCTGAGTGGACTGATTTCGATTGCTCCATTTCCAAAAACCTGTCGGACCAAATATGGTCCGACCCACTTAGATCTCAGTTTTCCTGGGAAGAGTTTGAGTCGGGCATCAAAGAGTAGGACCTTTTGACCAGGATGAAAGATCTTTCTCGAGATGTGTTTGTCGTGGAAGGCTTTAACCCGCTCCTTGTAGATTTGCGAGTTCTCGTACGCGTCTATGAGTAATTCATCGATCTCGCTGATTTGGAGTTTCCTGTGGGTCCCAGCCTTGGAAAGATCTAGATTACAGTTCCGTACTGCCCAATAGGCTTTATGCTCCAGTTCGACGGGAAGGTGGCATGCCTTTCCGTACACCAGTCTAAAGGGAGACATGCCTAATTGGGTCTTGTGGGCGGTCCTATAGGCCCACAATGCTTCCGGAAGTCGGGACGACCAGTCCTTCCTGTCAGGTCGAACAGTAACTTGCAGGATTTTCTTGATCTCCCGATTAGACAGCTCAGCTAGACCATTAGTTTGGGGGTGGTAAGGAGTAGAGATTCGGTGAGACACCCCGTATTTGGTCATCAGTGACCTAAACTGAGCATTTGTGAAATGGGTCCCCCCATCAGAGATTATTGCACGAGGAAATCCGAACCTTGAGAAAATGTGTTGATGAATGAATTTGAGAACGATTTTGTGATCACAGGTTCGGGTCGGTATGGCTTCGATCCATTTGGACACGTAGTCCACAGCCAACAGAATGTATTCGAAACCATCCGAAACAGGAAAGGGGCCCATAAAATCAATCCCCCAAACATCAAAGATTTCGCATACTAGAATCGGTTGCATAGGCATCATGTCGCGATGGCTCATGTTGCCCAAAGTCTGGCAACGACTGCATGCCTTGCAATGACTGTATGCGTCTTTGAACAGTGTGGGCCAGTAAAAGCCGCACTGGAGGACTTTTGATGCGGTTTTATGTCCGGCAAAATGGCCACCGCATGCCTGGTCATGGCAGAAAGAGAGGATATTGTTGACTTCCCCTTCCGGGACACATCTCCGGATGATCTGATCGGCACCTATGCGGAAGAGGTACGGGTCTTCCCAAATGTAATACTTGGCATCGGAGCGTAATTTGTCTTTCTTGGCCTTTGGCCAATCGGACGGGGTCTGATGAGATGCCAAGTAATTTACAATATTAGCAAACCATGGAAGGCTAGTACCAATAGTCAGCAGGTGCTCATCGGGAAAATGCTCAGTGATGGGTCCGGAAGGGTCAATTATTTCAGAAGGAAGACGGGACAAGTGATCAGCTACCACGATTTGTTTTCCCGCTTTGTCGCGAATCTCGAGGTCAAATTCTTGCAACAGCAAGATCCATCGGATCAATCGAGGTTTCGCGTCCTTCTTTGCAAGGAGATGCCTCACAGCCGTGTGATCCGAGTATATGATGACATGGGAACCCAGAAGGTACGATCTGAACTTCTCTAGGGCAAATACTACAGCTAGCAGCTCTTTCTCAGTAACCGTATAGTTACGCTGAGCCTCATCGAGTGTTTTGCTGGCGTAGTAAATGACCACAGGTTTCTTGTCATTTTTCTGCCCCAAAACCGCTCCTACAGCGAAGTCGGATGCATCACACATGATCTCAAAGGGTTGAGACCAATCAGGGGACTGTAGGATCGGGGCTTGGGTGACTCGGTCACGCAGGATTTCAAATGCTTGAGTGCATTCCTTGGAGATTTCGAAGGGAACATCCTTGGAGAGAAGAGTGGTCAGGGGGCGTGAGATTTTTGAAAAATCAGGGATAAATCGTCGATAAAAACCGACATGCCCTAAAAAGGATCGGATGTCCCTGATCGAGCTAGGCATAGGAAGGTGAGAAATCAGATTAACCTTAGCTCGATCCACTTGGATACCTTTCTCCGAAATTGAGTGTCCCAGGACAATTCCCTCAGGCACCATGAAATGGCTCTTTTCCCAAGAAAGAACCAAATTCACATCGATGCACCGCCTGAGTATCTGGACGAAGTGTTGGAGGCAATCGTCGAATGATGCTCCGAAAACTGAAAAGTCATCCATGAAGACTTCCAGATAATCACCTACCATATCTGAGAATATGGCAAGCATGCATCGCTGAAAAGTAGCGGGTGCATTGCAAAGACCGAAAGGCATCCTTCGGAAAGCGTATGTTCCGAAGGGGCAGGTGAACGTGGTCTTTTCTTGGTCCTCAGGATGGATTGCCACCTGGTTATAACCGGAGTACCCGTCAAGAAAGCAGAAGAACCTATTTCCCGCTAGTTTTTCGAGAATTTGATCAATGAAGGGTAGTGGGAAATGATCCTTCTTCGTGGAGGAATTGAGTCGACGGTAATCTATACAGACTCTCCACGAGTTGGCTAATCGGGTAGGAATGATTTCTCCGGTCTCAGTCGTTATAGTGGTGAGTCCTGCCTTCTTGGGCACGACCTGAATTGGGCTCACCCAACGACTATCGGAGATCGGGTAGATGATTCCGGCATCTAACCACTTGATGATCTCCTTTTTCACGACCTCCTGTAGATTGGGGTTTAAGCGTCTCTGCATTTCACGAGAAGGTCGTGTGCCCTCTTCTGAATAGATATGATGAGTACAATAAGAGGGACTTATTCCAGTCAAATCATCGAGAGTCCATCCGATGGCTCTGCGATGTTGCTGGAGGACAACAATCAGACGGGATTCCTGTTCAGGACTGAGGTTGGAATTGATGATCACAGGAAGGGTCTGATTAGAACCCAAAAAGACGTATTTTAAGTGAGCAGGAAGGGGTTTCAGTTCGAGGATGGGGTTTTCAGCAGCAGCGGGTGGTTCAGTATAGATGTGAGGTTCAAGGGTGGGAGTTACTGGGTTGTTCACATCTGGATTTGACTCCTCTGTTTGCGGGTCAAGATCCTTCTTTGGTTGATGAGGCATACTCAAGTCATTCTGGAGGTGTGATTCATCAACCAAAGTCTTGATGTCACAAATTTGCTCGATGACGCCGCAATTAATTCCTTGTTGGGCCTTAAATATATCAATTTTCAGTGTTTGATCTCCAAACTTAAGCTCTATTTGGCCCTCCTCACAGCTGATGTTGGCTCTAGCAGTAGCCAAGAAAGGTCTCCCTAGAATGATTGGTGTATCCCTAGGGTTCTCAGGTGCATCCATGTCTAAGACTATAAAGTCCACTGGAAAATAGAAATCCCGCACTCTCACGATAACATCCTCGAGAATCCCTTTTGGTGACTTTATAGATCGATCTGCTAATTGTAATGTCACCTCGGTTGGTTTCAGCTCAGATTCTTCTAGATGGTCAAGTAAGGATGTGGGTATCAGATTTATGGATGCACCCAAGTCTAACAATGCTCTATCAAATTGGGTACCACCTATCTTACAGGAGATCAGGGGAGTTCCAGGATCTTTTGCCTTGGGTGGGAGTCTACTAAGGATTACAGCGCTGGCTTGCTCTGACAGAACAATTGGGCTCCCTCCCTTGGTTCGCGGCTTACGCTGGGGTGTACATATATTCTTTAGAAATCGTGCGTAAGCTGGTACGTGGCGGATTGCATCCATCAAGGGGATGTTTATGTGGACCTGCTCAAAGAGCTTGACCAGGTCCTCCTCAGGGGCCACGGGTTTGGTGGTCTTCTTTCCCTTGGTCAGGGCCTCGGGAAACGGGATCTTGGTTGGTTCTTCTAGGATAGGTCCAGGTTGTGGATCTGGAACAGCGGTACCTTGGATAACTATCCTAGGGTCATGGTTATCAGGCTTGGAGTGGTTTGGACAATGCGGGTCTTGAGTTGTTTTACCACTACATGTTGTTACAGAATTTAATCCGGCCTGATTTTGGTTTGGGTTTGGTAGGAGGGGTGGCTGCTGCTGAAATCCCGCACGAGAAGTTGAGGCTTCCATCTCGTCTGGAGATGGAGCAGTAGGGGCCTGATAAATCCATTGAGCGTGGCCTAAATTTGGATTCATAACGCGCTTCTGGGTTGGCACATTATTTGGGTTAGGAAGGGGTTGGGAAGGGAGTGTGCCTGGCTGGCGAGAATTTGCCAACTGGGCCAGTTGAGTTTTAACTTCAGTAAGCTCGTCCTTGTGCTGTTTTTGAATAGCCGCATTCGATTTTTGAATGTCAGCCAGAGTCTGAAGGATTAAGGACATTTGATCTTGATTTGGCCCTGATGGATAAGTAGGGTTGGGCCGAGGCTGAGGCGGCTGGTAGTGATGAGAGGGCTGTGGGCGGGACTGAAAAGGTGGTCTTTGGGTTTGGGAATTTCCCGCCCAATGAAAATTGGGATGGTTTCGCCATCCAGGGTTGTAAGTGTTGGAGAATGGGTCGTTCTGGATGGCGTTGAGGTCCTCGCAGGTCTGAGGAACCTCCTGAGAATCAGGGAAAGGAGGAATGGAGTTCCCCCGGCTGGTGTAGAAAGGATCGGATGATCTTCCAGTCCAAGAATCAGATGGGGATGGATATGGATCCATCCCAGGGGAGGATCGGTGGAGGATGTTTTGCACAGTCTCCTGTGTGGAAGGAGGTTGTGCAAAGGAGTTACGCGTAGAGGTGGCTCGCTGCAAGTGCTGAGTCAGCTCATCCACCTTCTTCTCAATGATTGAGACCTTGTCCAATCGACTGGCCATTAATTCCAGGTCGACTGATGCGGACAGGCCCTGCGTCTCATGTGCTCCCTTAAGATTCGTCGCTGCGCGGGTATTCGTTCTGTCGAATAATCCCATGGAGTCATTGTTGATGGAGTTCTCGCACATGTTTTCGAGAATCTCCCATACGGTGTCTTCATGTTGACCCATGATGTTTCCTCCGCAAGTTGCATTGACGAAAAGGCGGATGTCCTCACGGAGTCCCTGGTAAAAAGATTGGACTTGTTCCCATTTAGGAACTCCGTGATGGGGGCACTTTCTCATGAGATCCTGAAAACGATCCCATGCCTCATGGAGAGGTTCTCCTGATTGTTGAGTGAAGTGTGTAATCTGATGGCGCAAGGCGTTGGTCCGACCAACGGGAAAAAACTTTTTCAAAAATTCGGATTGAAGTTCTTCCCAAGTGTTGATCGGCCGGGTCTGAGTTTGATACCAATGAGCGGCCTTGTCCATAAGAGAAAAGGAGAACATCTTCATGAGAAGAATATCCCGATTTTGCGCATCTGATCCAAAAGTGTGGGCCAGATGCTTTAGCTGTTTGATGTGCTGGAAGGGATCTTCAGAATTAAGCCCATGGAATTTAGGTATAGCATGAATCATGTTGGGCTTTAGTTCGGAATCAGGTCCTCCAGTCGGGATTCTGACTCGAGGCTCAATGGCCACCGCAGCAGGATTGTAGTGGTCCCGCATCATAGGACGCTGTGGTGGGTGCACGAAGTTTTGGAAGAGGTCATTGAGTCGCTGGAGCTGGTGTTCCAGATTATTTTCTTCCTCAACTGGCTGAGCCATGATGGGGGAAGAAGAAGAACTTGGTTCTGAATCAGAAGAGAGAATAATGTGAGGGTGTTGCTGCACAAACACGGGCGTCGAGGCTTGGCCTTGACGAGAGTGAATTTCTAAAGGAGGTCTTAAGGGTGGTCTTAGAGACCTCCTTCCGTACATGCACAGTTGGGAGAGGTAAGTTTAGAAGGTGCTGGACCCAATCAAGGCACCCAAAAATGTGTTGGGTGACTATAGAGGTACGGGGCAGATGGACCCCTTGATCAGAAAGATCGTCCACCTGAGAATTACCTGGGCAGCCAGAGAGGGAGAGTCCCGCGAAGACCCCTACATGGTAGAGCGTCCCCACGGGTTACAGGGTTTCCCCCACCCGACCTCTCTTGTCACTGCGGTTCCAGGTAGACCAGAATGGGGATCTTGACCTCTTAAGTCTACCAATTTTAAGATCAGGGTGCTTAAGGTTTTCACTTGAACTTTAGTCTTTTAAGTGCAAAGAGTGACCTAATTTAAGGTTGGTTGACCCAAGGGGTCAACTTTACCTCTTGTTTTCTTTAAGAGCTTTTAGGTCCTGTCTTTTAGGGTTCAAGTGTTTAGAGAGAGCCAATTGTTTAGGATTTTTCTTGTTAATTATTTTCAATCAATGGCCTGGGCACACCTCTTTTGGATTTCCTCAATTCTTGATTAAGGGGTGTGTCTCTACTGAAATCCTAATGTTTGACCTTATGTTGGCTCTACTTGGTCCATTTAACTCTTTGTTGGGCAATTAGGGCTCAAGCAAGAATGTGTTAGCCCTTAAATACCCTTAATAGTGTGCAGGAGTGATGAGTTGAAAACATGCAACTCTTTATGGTTACTAAGTATGGAAGACAGGTTAGCCCTATATTGCTTGTTCTTTTCTTTTCTTCCTCTTTAGAGTTTAGGGGTTAATAGTGAGAGGAAAAATTTACCTGTCTTCGGAGTGGTTGTCGTGTGGTTGCTTGTCTTCTTGAGTTCCTGTAGCTGCACAAAAGAGAGGAGATTATCAGAAATTAAAAGAAACAGGAATGTTTACCTCTAGAATAGCCGTTGCTCCCCGGCAGCGGCGCTAAAATGAGATCGCTTGGCTTCGGGATAATCGGGTTTTAGTTTGTTATAACATTGTAGTATAGCCGGTTATTACCAACATTTCAAATATATAAATTTTTTACTCGGAAAATAAAAGAGTTCCCGAGGTCGAACTCAGGGAGCAAGTTGTATTCTAGAGATATACATGTTTCTTTTACAAAATAAAGAAAGAGAGAGGGAAAGAATTTGTTGTTCTCTTTGTTTTCTCCTCGTGATGTTCTTCTTTCTTTCTTTCTTTCTTCAGATCTCCTTCTTCTTCTTTGTTCTGCAGAGGTGATGCTCCTCTTTCTTTCTTCAGATCTCCTTCTTCTTCTTCCTTGGTTTCTGTCTTGGCCTCTCTTCTTCTTTGCAGCCTATTCTCTTCTTCTGCCTTGCTCAGCCTCTTCTTTATAGTTTCTTCTTGTTTCTCCTCCCTGCGGCTAAGTGTCAGCTTCTTCTTTTCTTTTTTAGCCAGGGACGTCACTCCTCCTTTCTTCTTTTCCCTTCAGGCCGTCGTCTAATTTCCAAATCAGACGACTTAACTACCTGTCGCTACAGTCAGCTTCCTTCTTCTTCCGTGGGTCTTCTTCGCCTGTGCCTGCACACTTCAGAGTTTTTCGTCAGAGGCAAAACCTACTCTACCCCCCCCCCCCCCCCCGCGTCTCTCTCTCTCTCTGAAACCACTCTTGGGAAAGCTCTCCCAGAGCTACCGGGTAACCGGGTTCGGGTCAGGCCCGGGTCCAGGCCCACCGGCGTGCGTGGTGGGCGAGGAGTGCAGGTCAGTCTTAAGTCGGGTCGGGTCAGGTCCGCGGGGCGTGAGCGCGGACGAGACCGGGTAACCGGGCGGGTGAAGGGGACCTCACCCCGTGTGCTGAGGCAGTAAGCCTCCAGCACTTTTGCATATTATATCGCTGCGCCTCTTCAGGTTGTTCCGAGGTGGGACTAAATGTCCCACCTCAATTGCGCGCCCGCAGCGGGGAAATCAGCGGGAGATTGCGGCGTCACGCGACGCTTTCTTCCTTAGCTGCAAACCTGGTGGTTTGCCAAAACTCCTCGCAAGGCCTGAGAGTTGAATCTGGGCTTGGCGCTGAGCGTGGCGCGCCTATAGCTGCAGGCGGAAGCAGTTCCTCCTGCGCGGCAATGGCGGCGGAGGTCGGGTGATCTGTTCACAAGAAAACGGCCTCTCGGCCTAATCAGAAAGTGCCAGGAGCTTCGCCAGGGTGCGGCGAAGCTCGTGTGGGTGGTGGCGAGGCGCGGGGCGGCGTGCGAGGGCTGCCCTAGGTCGGACTGTGGGTCGGAGGATGGGTCTGTTCGGTGGGGTTGCAGAGGGTGATGTGGGGGAAGTGGCAGGGCGGAGGTTGATCAGGGTGAGGAGGCGGAGGTCCTGCGGTGGTCGGCGAGCCGTGTGGGTCGCTGAGGTGATGGGAGCGGCTCGCCGGAGGGTGGTCGGAGACGAAGGGGATGAAGGTGGTCAGGGTCGGTCGAGGGCTTAATTGAATAAATTGAAAGCGGGGAAAGAAGCAGGAGAAGAAGGGGAGTAGCTCTAGCTTACTTGCAGGGACGAAGGGGGAGGAACAGGGCGACAGTCGTATCGACTGTCGCCGGAGAAGACGATGCTCAGGGATAGGGGCGGCGGCGAGCAGAGAGCCGGAGAGGCGCCAGCTGGGTGCGGCGTAGCGCGGGAAGAGCAGGGGAGGAAGTCTCTGCTGCTGGTATTGCGGCAGAGCGAAGAGGTGGAGGGGGAGGAAACCGCCGGAGCTGGTGAGCGTCTGCCGGAGGAAGAAGAGAAGAAAGTTGGGGATTTTCTCCGTCAGATCCAGGCTGCCCCGGTCGGTGGAGCAACGGGGGGTATTTATAGGGATCAAACAGGGAGGAAGGCGGAGGGAGACGACGTGTCTCCCTCGCCGGAGGATGGCCGGAAACAAGAACCCATACCGTCCGTGCGTTCGCACGGCCGGTATGGTGGGTTACAACGACCAGGGGGGTGTCCCTGCGACGGCTGACGACGCAGGGCACCCCCGGTTTACTTGCCAGGTCCCCCACCTCACCCTGCGCGGCGCCATGCTCCGCGCAAGGTCGCCGGAGCATGGTGCTGGCAGGTTTTGCAGGAGGGACCTGATTGCAAAGAACGAAGGAGAGTTAGGGGCCAAAATGTGAGGGTTCAAAAGTTGAGGGCCAAAGAGTAAATATATGAGGACCAAAGTGTAAAGTCGGTCAAGGAGGTTTCTTCTTAGGCTCAAGTTTTTATACATGACTAATTAGGGCCTAAGGAATCTGATGGTGAATTTCATTTCCATATTAAACCTTGTTTGACTGGTCAATTTACGCAAAAACCCAAATTAAGTTATTAATTGGGCATGGTTCTCAATGTAGGTCAAAAAGGGTTCTGAAGGCCAAATTGAAGGTTCTAAACCCTGGAGATGATTTTTCTATGAATTTTAGAGGATTTATTCTATTTTTACTTTGCCTCGAACCTTGTGAATTGAAGTGGGTTGTTTTAGGGTTACAGATTATCATTTAGTTTCTTGGAATTGCTGTAGCCCTTGCTAGATCATTTCATCCCACTTTTATTCTTATTATGCTGCTTTGACCTATGTTTGGGCCCTGAATTACCCTGTATGCAGATTATACTGGTAAAATTGCATTTTTACCCCTTATGACTTGTTTTCTTCTCAAACTCAGGATTCTCTGAGTTAAGCCTTTTCTTGAGATATGTAGGAGCTTTTATCCTTTGTATTAGGTCAAAATGAGCTAGTTATGGCTCATGATGAGGTTCTCATCAGACCTCCTGCCAAATACTGAAGGACTGGATGAGATAAGCAGGTGCTGGACCCAATCGAGGCACCCAAAAATTGTTGGGTGACTATAGAGGTGTGGGGCAGATGGACCCCTTGATCAGAAAGATCGTCCACCTGAGAATTACCTGGGCAGCCAGAGAGGGAGAGTCCCGTGAAGACCCCTACACGGTAGAGCGTCCCCACAGGTTACAGGGTTTCCCCCACCCGACCTCTCTTGTCACTGCAGTTCCAGGTAGACCAGAATGGGGATCTTGACCTCTTAAGTCTACCTCTTTTACTTTAAGATCGGGGTGCTTAAGGTTTCACTTGAACTTTTAGGTATTTTTGAGTGAAGAAGTGACCTAATTTTAAGGTTGGTTGACCCAAGGGGTCAACTTCACCTCTTGTTCTCTTGAGAGCTTTTGGGTCCATTCTTTTAGGGTTCAAGTGTTTGGAGAGCCAATTGTTTAGGGTTTCTCTTGTATAGATCTTTTCAAACAAGGTTTAGGTACACCTCTTTTTGGGAAGATCTTTTCTTTGTTAATAGAAGGTGTGTCTCTAAAAACCCTAGCTTTTGACCTTATGTTGGCTCTACTTGGTCCATTTAACTCTTTGTTTGGGTAATTAGGGCTCAGGCAAGGGTGTGTTAGCCCCTAATCACCTTTAAAACTGTGTGCAGGAATAATAGTTTCTGAGAATATGCAGCTATTACTATGTATAAAGACAGGTTATGCCTATTTCTTTTCTTTTTCTTTAAAATTTTAGGGTTTAATAGGAAGTTACCTATCCTTAGAGTGGCTATGGTGCGGCTGCGTCTTTTTGTTTCTTTTTGTACCTGCACAAAAGAGAGGAGAGATTATTAGAAACTTAAAAATAGAAATTTTATTACTTCTAGAATAGCCGTTGCTCCCCGGCAACGGCGCCAAGTGATAACGACGTTGAGACTAGGTTTTGTTGTAGAAATTACGTTGTAGTACAGATAGTCATTGCCATTATTACAATTTTTACTCGGAAATGAAAGTTCTCCTAAGGTCGAACTCAGGGAGCAAGTTGTATTCTAGAGGTACGAAGTTTCTATTACAACAAATAAGAGAGAGAGAGAGAGATTTGTTTTGTTGGCTTCTTCTTCTTCTCTTCTTTCTCGTCTTTGTCTTCTTTTCTCTTCTCTTTGAGTCTTCAGTTTTCTTCCTTCTTCTTATTCTTGCTCTGTTCTTCTTTTCTTGTTTTCTTCTTGCCTTCTCTTCTGTTCTTCTTCTTTCTTCTCTTTCTTTTTCTTCTTGTTCTTCTTTCTGTCCGTCTCTTTCTTTTTCTTCTCCCTTGCGGTCCAGTTCCTCTTTTCTTCTCCTTCTTCTTTGCCTTCAGAGCGTCGTCTGATTTCTGAATCAAACGACTTAAGTAGCTGCTGCTACAGTGCATCTTTTCTTCTTTCCTCTGTGGCTTTCTTCTTCTTCTTCTTCTCGCAGTCCTTCTTCTTCCTGCCCTCTCTTCTTCTTCACCTGTGCCTGCACACTCAAAGTTCAATCAGACGGCAAAACCTACTCTACCCTCCCCCGCGTCTCTCTCTCTCAGAATTCACTCATAGGATAGCTCTCCCAGAGCTGCCGGATAGTCGAGTACGCGGGTCGCGCCCGGGTCCAGGCCCACCGGCGTGCGGTGTGTGCGAGGAGTGCAGGATGCGTAAACGGGTCGGGCCAGGTCCGCGGGGCGTGGTCGCGGACGAGGCCAGCTCGAGCGGGTGAGAGGGACCTCACCCCGTGCTCAGGAGGCAAAGAGCCTAAGGCACTTTTTTCCTTTATGCAGGCGTGGGCCTCTCAAAAGTTCCGAGGTGGGACTAAATGTCCCACCCCAATTGGGCACCCGCAGCTGAGGGAGCTGCAGGCAGATGCAGCAACTGCGGGGCTTTCTCCTCAACTACAGGCCTGGGTGACTGCATGGCTGCGAACCGCGCGTCCTGGCGAGTCAAAGCTGGGCGAAGCACGCCTGCAGCTGCAGGTTGAAGGAGCTTCACCGGCTCAGCAATGGCGACGGAGGGCGAGCAACCTGTCCACAGAAGAACGGCCTCTCGGCCTAATCAGACAAGCGGAGAACCTTCGCCGTGGCAAGGCGAAGGCGGTGTGGGGTCTGGCAAGCCGTGGGGCGGAGCGTAGGGGCTGCCCTAGGTCAAACTGTGGCGAGGGAAATGGGTTTGTTCGGGGGGTCTGCAGGTGGCGAGTGGCGAGAAATGGAAGGGCGGAAGTTGATCAGGGTGAGGAGGCGGAGGTTCTGTGAGGGTCGGCGAGTCGTGTGGGGTGGTGGAATGACGGGAGCGAGTCACCGGAGTTTGGCCGGAGATGGGGAAGGTGAGGGCGATTAGGCACGGTCGAGGGGTGGTTATGCAAATTACAGTAAGGAAAAGAAAGAGGGGAGGAAGAGGAAAGATTGCACCTACTCGGAGGGACGAGGGGGGGGGGGGGGGTGGAGCAGGGCGACAGTCGTATCGACTGTCGCCGGAGAAGAAGGTGCCCAGAGAGAGAGGGCGGCGGCGAGGAGAGAGCGGGAAAGCGCGCGCTGGGTACGGCGCGACGCGGGAAGAGCAGGTAAAGGCAGCTCTGCTGCTGGTAGTGCGGCAGAGCGACGAGGAGGAGGAAAAATCGCCGAAGCAAGGGGGCCTCTGTCGGAGTGGGAAGAGAGGAAAGGGGGGGGATTTCTCCGTCAGATCCAAGCTAGAGAGAGCGGCAGAGCGTCGGGGGTTTTTATAGAGGCAGAAACAAAGAGGAGGGCGGAGGGAGACGACGTGCCTCCCTCGCCGGAGGACGCCGGAGATGGCGACCTATATCGTCCGTGCGTTCGCACGGGCAGTATGGGCGATTGCAGCGATCAGGGGGGTGTTCCTGCGACGGCTGACGTCGCAGGGAACCCCTAGTTGACTTGGCAGGGGGTCCCCCTCACCCTGCGCGGTGCCATGCCTCGCACGAGGTCGCCGAAGCATGGTACTGCTCAGGGTTTTGCAGGGAGGACCCAAATGCAAAGAACGATGAAGAGTTAGGGGCCAAAATGCGAGGGTTTCAAAAGTTGAGGGCCAAAAAGTAAAGTTGGTCAAGAAGGTTTCTTCTTAGGCTCAAGTTTTTATACATGACTAATTAGGGCCTAAGGATTCTGATGGTGAATTTTATTTCTAGATTAAACCTTGTTTGACCGGTCAATTTACGCAAAAACCCAAATTAAGTTATTAATTGGGCATGGTTCTCAATGTAGGTCAAAATGGGTTCCTAAGGCCAAATTGGAGGTTCTAAACCCTAGATATTATTTTTATATGAATTTTAGAGGGTTTATTCGATTCTTTCTTTGCCTCGAACCTCGTGAATTGAAGTGGGTTTATTTTTAGGGTTACAGGATGTCATTTAATTCCTTGGAGTTGCTGTAGCCCTCTTTGAGTCATCTCATCCCACTTTTCTTCTTATTAGGTTATTTTGACCTATGTTTGGACCCTGAGTTACCCTGTTTTCAGATTGAATTGGTGAAATTGCATTTTTACCCCTTAGTTTCTGTTTTCTTCTTAAACTCAGAATTCTCTGAGTTAAGCCTTTCCTTGAGTTATGTAGGAGCTTTTATCCTTTGTATTAGGTCAAAATGAGCTAGTTATGGCTCATGATGAGGTTCTCATCACTATCTGAGATAGCTTAACTAGTAGAGTAGTGCAGGAAGTGCTAGGGTTTAGCTAGAGAAGAGGGAACTTGGGCTGCATGTGGCTGGTATGTTGTTGCAGAAGACTTTCTCAGAGCTCAACTACTCAGTTTAACAACCTACTTCTTTCCTAGCTACTAAGGCTGGTATGTTGATCTGAGTTGAGCCAGTATCAACTATTCTAGAGCTAAGAGAAGATGGTTCTGGTCCTCTTGAAGACTCCTTAACTAGCTAAGCTAGCTAGCTTAGGTCCAGTAGACAAGCTCAACTAAGTTGAACAAGGGTGAGTCTTCATGAGCTGGTGTTGAGCTGTCGTCAACTGGTTGTGGACTTCTTAGCTGAGTTAGCTTAGCTAGTTGAGGACTAGTAGCTAAGCTAAGTTGACTGGAGCTGCCATGAGCTAGAATGAGCTGGGTCTGAGCTGGATTGAGCTGAGATCCAACTGGAATGGGTTCCATCTTTTTCTTGGAAGTCCACCTTTCACATTGCTAGGGTTTAGGTGATCTTCACTGTGTAATCATCCCTGACAATGACATGAAGTGTGTGAAAGTCAAAAGTAAGAAAAAATAATGCAATGCATGCCTAAATTATGAAATGACTAAATGCAATCCCAAACTATATTGCAGTGTGCCAAACCTAAGAGCTAGGTGTGTTTTTAAGCATAATAGTGATGATAAATTGGTGTTTATCACAGCTCTAGGCTTATCCTTTTGCTAGTCTCTTACCAAAACTGTATTTTGCAAAACAGGTTTAGGGAAACTTTTTTCTTTTTTTTTTTGAGGAAAACACTATCACGGGACCTTGGTTGATTGAGAATATAGAAGGTACATGATTTATTTAAGATAAACATCATAATTTATCCTTGGGTCTTAAGGGTTAGCATAAAACAGGATTAGTGTATCTTCTTTAGAATTTGACCAATTTACCCCGTTAGACTCCAATTCTCTCATTAACTATTTTCACAATAAAAATCTCCTTGGCTTAAGAAATTGATCCAAAATTTGTGTGACAATGAAAATTCAAGTGTCAGTGCTTTGTGAATAGTCAACATTTTTTTTTGAAAGGTTTTTCCCCCCATGCTTATTCTCAGATCAGTCCTAACGCAGATTGTGTCGAGATCATCATTCCCATCACCAAATCCTCGATGGGGCTCTAACATCTATTCTTCGAGATAGTACCGTCCAAAACACCCCCTAAGTGTTCACAACCCTAAAACATAAAGCGATGTAAAGGAGCACTCTAAGTGGGCTCAGGCCCTCTCTCTGACACTTCGAAATAGTATCGTTCGAGACACCTAAGCTGCAAGATATGCTTTAATGCTCCGTATAAAGATATGGATAAAGGCATAGAACAGTGCTAAGGCGGTGATATGTTTTACTGCATCCTCAAAGGAGACATTTTTTTCTTTCTCCACAGTGGGAACTCACACCAATCAACTACTTCGAACTTTCACCAAGACTAAGGCAGGGGAATTATTAATTAGATGTTTTTGGGCTTAGGTTTTGTTGTCTTCGTGAGTGTGAAAATGTTTGTGAGTTTCAAAAGAAATTAAAATTTCTGGATCAAGGACTAAGTCAAGTACTATTTAAACTACTAGGAAAAATCAGGGCCAATTAGTTTCTTCAGGGGTCAAGGAGAAATTCTTTAGGAGATATACTGATCGAATCTAAGATTTTTAGACCTGAAAAATTTAATCGAAAGATCCTTGGGTTTGACCTTAAGTTTTGTTAAGGATTAAATCCCATGTGTACCTTTATTGAAATAAAGTCTCAACCTTAGTCCCGTGTTTTCAAAAATTCCTCAAAAAGTGTTTTATGATTTTTCTTATTTTTATGAAAAATGCATGCAAAATAAAAGAAATTTTTGTATTTTTTGGGTTTTGAAAATCCTGAAACGACCATCAAAATTTAAAACATCCCCCCCAAGCTTAAGGTATGCAATGTCCGCATGCATAAGGGAAAAGATATCACCTGAGTGAAAGGTTGAAATCAGGATGGTCAAAACCTGGGGAAAGGAAAAAGGAAAGCAAGAAATAGTGGGTTCCCTCCAACCCAGGGCTGTCTTTAATGCCTTTTCAACTGGGCATAGGGAGTAGCACTGTTGATGGAAAATCATGAAGAAAATTGAACACTTGAATGCCCATAATGAATAAATCTTATGCTTGGTCCCCAGAAAGATAAGAAGTTGAAATAAGGGGAATTAAATGAGATGAAAAAATGGAAAGAGGATCTGAGTCTGGCCAAGGTTTTAACTCTAGATGTAGGCCAGGCTCGAGAGGATCAGGGGGAAGGTCCAAGGGATAGTGGGAGTTAGAATAGTCAAGGATGAGGGTTGGAGTGGATAGTAAGGTTAGGGTAGGAGGATGAGGCAAAATCAAAGTAGGAGGGTATGGTGATAAGTCAGGAAGAGGTGTAGAATGAAGGCAAGTTCCAAAATATGAAATATTTGTTGTCTCTTCGACCATTTGTTCTATTTCAAACTCTGAACCATCGAAGAAATCATCTTCAAGTGGTCAAAGCAGAACAAGATTCAACAAACATTGTTTCTTCCACCAAATCATCTATTTCAGTATCTGAGTCCTCAAAAAAAACATCATCACAGAATATCCGAGAGGCTTTGAAAATATCTAAGGCAATAGTGTGGCCATCGCAAATAATGTCCATTTTGCCTAAATGACAGTTAATATTAGCTTTTGCGGTGGCTATGAAAGGTCGTCCCAGGATGATGGGGGCATTAATCAATGTTTTAGGTACCTCAATGTCAAGGACCAGAAAGTCTACAGGAAATACATACTTCTGGACCTTGACCAGTACATCCTTGACAATCCCCTTAGGTTTAATTGTAGATGGGTCTACCAACTATAATGTGACATCAATAGGTTTTAGATCACTGATCCTAAATTCCCCGAATAATATAGTGGGGATAATATTGATAGAGGCACCTAGATCAAGAAGGGTGTGGTCAAAAGTTGTGTCATTGATGATCATAGAAATGAGGGGAGCACCCGGATCTTTTTTATTGGGAGGCAGCTTTCTCTAGACCACAGAACTTACTATCTGCGAAGGATTACCCATCCTAGGTTTTTGGTCTGTCTTTTAGGAGTACAAATATCCTTGAGAAATTTGGCATAGACAAGGATATACTTGATTTCATCTAGGAGGGGGATATTAATTTGTACTTGCTCAAATAATTGCATGAGTTCCTTGGTTGTAGGCTTAATTTTCTTTCTTTTGTTATCAGTGGAATTGAAACCTTGAGGGAAAGGAATGGGAGATTTTCCTTTTGAATCTTTTTCTTTTTCTTCCTGAGTTAGGGTGGGAGGAGAGTCAACTTGTATAGGTATGGGGTGGGTTTCTTGTGTTGAATGAAAGGGCCCAGGATCTTCAGTTGTTTCCCCGCTCCTCAAGGTGACTGCACTGGCAGTATGATTATTTCTAGGAGGAGGTCGGGGGGATTGATTTTAATGGAAACCTGGGGAGTGCTGAGGTACTGGTTGGATAGGAGGCTGATTAGAGTGATGGGGATTCCTGCCTTGGTATTGGTTTTGTTGATTATTAGGGTTGGGCATGGGTTGGGATGGTAGATTGCTTTTAGGTCTTTGATCTGGCATGACCCTAATTTGATTTTGCAAATTAGTAACAACACAGGTCACTTCAGTCATCTGATTCTGCATACTCTACAAGGTTTTCATAACCTGGGTATTAATATCATCTGGAGTAATTCTAGGATGGTATTGATTTTGTCCATGAACCCAAGGTTGATTTGGTCTTTGATAAGGAACCTGATTAGGAGGTTTCCAAGAGAAATTCAAGTTATTCCCCCAATTTGTGTTGGAGGGATTTCTAAAGTACTCCTGGAGGGTGTAAATGTTTTTTGTAGCTAGGATGAAAGTGTTTTCATAATCAAATGTCCCAGTCACATTAGGTGAAGCCTCAGGAAAATTATATTCAGCTAGGATAGCACCGATATGATGCAAGTTTTCTCTTTTTAGCAGGTTAGGTGTGGGTGAGGGTGGAGCCAATTTTTGGAAATTCATTCTTTCCTCAATTTTATTTTGGTTAATCTGCATTTGATCAAGTCACTGGGCAATCATTTGGATATCATCCTACGTAACAGGAACATATTGGCAATGGGTGCCTATTTCATGAACATCGAATTGAGGATTTGTTTTTTTTCCAAAGGTGCACATGGGAAGCATGGTTGAATGAGTTTTCATTCATCTCCTCAAATAATTCATAGGCACCCTCAACATCTTTGTTTAAGAAATTCCCACTGCATGAGGCATCGACAAATGTTCATAATTGATATTCTAATCCATGGTAGAAGATTTGAACCAGTTGCCAACCAAAGCGGTACCTCATAATGTGGGCAACTTCTTAGGAGTTCCTGAAACCTTTCCCATGCTTTGTGAAGAGATTCACCATTTTTGTTGGAAGGTCGTAATAGATCTTTACAGGGCATTTGTACGACCTATATGAAAGAATGTTTTAAGAAATGCATTTTTTAATTACGGCCAAGTATTAATGGGTCTGCCAACTGTCCTGAACCAATAGGCGGCCTTGTCCTTGAGAGAAAGAAGGAATAGTTGCATTAGCCATAAGTCCTCTCGCACATTGCAAGAACAGGTGGTTTGTGCTAGGACTGTGAGCTCCTCTAAATGGTTAAACTGGTCTTCCTTCAGAAGTCCATGAAAGTGTTTAATAAGGTTCAAGATAGCTAGCTTGATTTCGAAGTCCCCTTCAAGTATAACCACCTCCGATCTTTCCTCATAGTCAGAAGGATCATAGAAATCCTTTCCGAAATGACAGGCTCCTGAGGGGTGGCTGATTTTGCCCCTGGTTGGTTAGGTTTGTGATAATCCTAATCAACTGCTGTTGATTGGCTTGAAGTTGATCCAGTTGCTCAACCATCATAAATAAGGGATTGGGTGGGGGACCTTGATCTTGACCATTTGAATCAGGGTTTTGAGGCTTTTCCAGGTGAGGGAAGTTAGGGATGGGGATGTCAAATTGTGGATTACGAATGGGAGGGTTAGAGACGGGTTGTGAATGGGAAGCGGAAGTAGAAGAAGACCTATTTTGTATGTTTTCCATTTTATAAAAAGAAGAATGCGAAAAAAGTGATCGTCTAGTGTGTAGGGTGGAATCAAGTGGTCCCACCAAGTACGGGTTTTAGGACCTTCACCCATGCATACGCTTCTTGAAGAACAGGAAGAGAGAAGGGAAGAGAAGAGGGAAAAGTGTGCAATCCAAGCAATCAAAATTTTAAGCCTAACTTAAGGATTACTCCTTAAAAAAAACCTAAGACTTGGGAACCCAAATATCGAGAAATCAATAGTGAATCCTACTTCCCAAAATTAATCTGGCTAGACTAGAAGAGGTGACTTGGGCCCAAGCATATCCCTGGAAAATCGCTGGGGGCTTTAATAAACCCGTACCTGTTGTTTGACTTCCCTCTTAGCCTTGACCAAGTTTAATTACGGGAATTAGGATCAATTAGAGAATTCTTAAAATCTGGATATCAAGCCTAGAATTGAATGAAGTCCTTAATGGTCAAGTAACTACAAATTTTAGTTAGGCATATGAACTTAGAAGTGTATGGAGAATGAAGGGCGTTGATTGGGATAATGCTCGATTATTTCTTTTTTTGTGTGTACGAATTTGGGCGGGAATGTGATGCCCAAGCCAAAATAATAGGGCTTGCAAACTAGAATTAAATCAAATGATTTTTAGGATTTGATAAAGATTTGCAGATTTTAGGATTCTCTTTTTGTGTTTTCAAATAAGGTTTGAAGTGCTACACAATAATTGCAACCAAGTTGTAATTGGTGAAGATCAATTCCTGTAGATGTTCTATAGAACTAAAAGAAAAAACCAAAACCCTAGAATTGGAAATCCTATGTATAAAACTCCCTAAATGAATCTTTTTTTAGAAATATTTTTATGTGGTGGTACAAATAAGACAAACACCACCACCACCTAATAGGAAATCAAACAATGATTCCAAAAATGATTTTTTAAAGATTTTTGAAAGTTGTTTGATATTTTTTGAATTTTCTTTTCTATACTAGTGTCAAAAATTAGAAAAGAGATATTCGAATAATTGATTCTGCAAAAACCTCAAATAATCTATGAAATTTTTGAAAATTTTATATGTTACAAAGATTTTCTCAAGCATTCTAGAAATATAAATTTTCTCTAAATCTAATAAGTAGAAAAATATGGAAAATTTGCCGATACTAAGAAAGCAGTAAGGAATTACGGTATGACCCTATTTATTCCATGAATTTTTAGATTTTTTCTATTTATCCAAAACTTCTGAAATTTGGAGATTAAGTTCCCAACTCAAAGGGGCTTCTTTGGGCAGAGTTTGAAGATGTTAGGAAGCCTCTTTGTACCCGAACTTGATTTTTGAAAATGAAGATAGAAGTCTAGATTTTCAGAAATTCAACACCAATAAGAAAGAGGTGGTGGAGGAATTAAGCAAATAAGCACTCAAAATCAATTTTAAAGTTCCACCCACCCCCCCCCCCCCCCAATTTTTTCTTATTTTTATAGGTTTTGATATTTTAAAAGATTTTTTTAGAGATTTTTGTGATATTCCAAGAGATTCTGGCTTGGGTACTTACCTGGAATCGCGAGAAGATAAGATAAGTTGAAGCTTCCTCTCCAAGCGATTCAAAATCCTACTCATGCTCCCGATTCTCACCTGAGTCAAAATCAAAAGAAAACCAGTGAAGATCTAATGAAGCAAGAGAGATGCAAATAAAAAACTAAGCTATGCCTCCCCAACAACGGCGCCAAAAAGTGATATGAACAATATGCGTTTTGTAAATGTGGGTTGTTATGTCATTGTACGTGTAAATTCCGACCAACTCTTGAATTTATAATACCTAGATAGTTGGGTATCTAGGGTCATCCAAGGAGCCAATTTTAGTGTTTCAAAATATTTCTCTCTTACAAGACTTGAATCTTCCCTTTTTTGTGTTTTTGTTTTGTTGTTTTTAGGGTTTTGAAATAAGTGAGGCAAGAGATCAAACTACGCTTAAGTGTTGCAATTAAAGTAAGTCTACCTTTCCAAGCTCACCCTAGGTAAGTGAGCCTAGGGTAATTGGAGAGATAGGGTGGGTGCTCAACAATTCTAAGAAGAAATTTTGAAAGCACATAAAATGATACAACACAAAATGAAGAAAGGCACTTGATTGATGATGAAGTTAAGTATTCAACTACTTGGGGGCTCACTTATGTGAATGGAAAGCACACAAGTAATCCTCAAGTAGAGGAATGCTTACTACAGTAAATTACTACAACATAAAGAAAATGAAGAAGGTAGAAGAATCTCCATGTAGACAGAAGCAGCCTTCGCTCCAAGTTGAGTAGCTTATGAACTTGAAGAAAGGTCCTTCCTGTAGTTTCCCTACTAGGAGGGGGTGACGTAATAAAATGCGGAATAAAATATATACCAATCTCACAAAAATCAATCGCACAATGTACACAATATTTTTAGGTGGAAACCCAAACCAGGTGAAAACCACCACCTAACCCTCTCGAGTTAGGATTTTCCGATCAACCAAGTTGATCAAATCCACTAAATGAATCACTTAAACGAGGGTGATTCAACCTCAATTACAATCACGCTACAAGTGCGAGGGTAGAGTTCCTCAACCCCTTCTCTTCACGAGAAGGATTTTGTCCCACGAAGGAGACGGGAATTCGCAAAGCAAATACCCAACCAAATAACAAAGTAAAATAACAAATATAGTCCTATAGAGCCAACAAAGATTTAAACCTAGTTTCTATAGGAATTAGGAAACTCCCCTTTGCAAGGAGTGCATCGAATCGATGACGCGGGTGCGTGAGCCATGCGACGGCGCAACGTCGCTCTCGTGAACTACGGCGGGAGAGCGGGTGCGCAAAGGCTCGATGCTCTCAAGATGTAGAACTTGAGCTTGGAGAGCAAGAGCTTTTCTTGGACACAAAAGAGTGTGAAAGTGTATTACTAGGTGTGTCTTGTGTATCTAGGTGTGTGTTTGTGTGCAAGAGGTTCCTCTCTATTTATAGAGGCCTTAGGAAAGCTTTGGAAGGCTTTGGAAAGCTTCCATAGCCGTTGGGTACAAAGCCCAAGAAAATCATGTCGAAATCAGGATCAATGATTGCACTGACAGAGTTATCAAACGTCTGATCCTGGCATCAGACGTCTGGGAAACCAGTTTAAGACGTTTAAAAATAAGGTCAAACGTCTGATTTTAGGCAGGTTTCTTCCTGACTTGAATCAAATCTAAACAGGGTTCTAATGCAAGTCCATCAGACGACATAAAGGACGTCTGGCACTATGTCTGGACGTCTGGAAACCTACTTTTTCTGCGGGAATGGATTTCCAAGCGTTGCAACGGCTAGAAAATCTCTGAGAAGAGATTTTGGGTCAACCGAGGCAAAACGGTCATTTATCAGATATCTGGAAAGGCTTAAGGACGTCTGATAAAGCTTTAACGGTCATATCCTTCGGTGTTTGCTAAGACAGCCAAGGGTCCACTAATTGGACGTCTAGCAAAGTCATCAGACGTCTGGACAAAGGTCTGGACGTCTAATTTCATCAGACAGAGCTAACAAGTCCAGCCTAAATGTTATCAGACGTCTGAATCAATAGTCAGACGTCTTAAAACATATTATCAGACGTCTGATTTTGGAATTAGACGTCTGAAAAGACTGTTTGAACCCTATATTGGTTTTGTAAGTTTTCTACAGAAAACCTAAGTATCCTAGGGTTGTGCCGGTGTTCCTAGGACTACTGTTAGGGTACTTTGAGGCTCTTTAACATGATATTCTAAGGAACAAAAAGAGTAAGGAAATAAAGACAAAAGTACATGAAAGAAATAAACAGAATTCTATCATATTCTTCTTGTCCTTCCATCTTCAATCTATCGCTCCTCTCGAATCTCCTCTGTTCTCCATCAAGCTCCTCCAATCCGTCCTGGATGCGAGCTCAAACTCCATCTAATCACGTCTCCATTTGTAATTTGCCTGAAATCTAAGACTCTAAGTGCAAATGTTAAATGACACGTGTTTTGTTATCATCAAAACAACCGATCACGGTGCTCTAGCACCAACACTTCCTCCTCCTTGAAAGCTTCTCCCTGAACTCCTCCAAGGGTGGACATCCACCCTAGCTTTCCTCCTCTATCTAGTCATCCTCCTTAGGTTTGTTTTTTATTTTTCCAAGGAAGAAGTAAGAAGAAGAAGGCACTAAGGATGCAAGGGATCCTCCTTAATCTTCTTCTCTTCTCTTCTTCCTTTGCCCGAATATATGGTGTATCTAGGTAGTGAATTATGTAAGCCAAAGATAGGATTATATAATGGTTATGAGGTGTATTTATAGGAAGGTGAATATGGTGGTTAAGGCCAAAAGTGGCGCAAACTATGGTGGTTAAGGACCATGTGTTGGCCCCAAAAATGGAGAGCTAGGGTTAAGGGTTGTCCTGGACACTTGTAGGGCTAAGTTGTGGTGTTGTGTTGGTGGTTAAGGAATGGATGGTGGAGGTGTTTTGGCGCCATAGGAAAGGGTGTAGGGAAGTAAGGTTTAAGTAGGGTTGGTGCCAATTCTTGGTGGGGTTGGGGTTAAGGTTGGCGTGGATACTTGTAGGGTTAGGATGGACTTTATAAGGTGGTGGTTATGTGATGGAGGGGATGGATTGTTGACGCCGCATGAAGGGTTGCCCTAGGTAGAGTTGGAGACAACTTTAGGGTAATGATGGTGGTTGTGGGTTAAAAGATGCCTCATGTTGGCACCGACATGAGGGGATGCCATAGGTGGTGCTAGTTATTCTCTTTTGGGGCCAAAAAAAGGAAGGAGAAGGTGATGTTTTGGTGGAACTATGGTAGGTGGTCGAGCATAGAGTGAAGCTTAGGTGGAGCTAAGCTAAGCTAGCTTAGCTAGTAGAGTAGTGGAGGAGGAGCTAGGGTTTTGCTGGAGAAGAGGGAACTTGACTTGCATGTAGTTGGTATGTTACTGTAGAAGACCTTTTAGGAGCTCAGCTACTCAACTTAGCTAGCTAGTTCTTTGCTAGCTACTAAGTTGAGTAGGTTAAGTTGCTATCAACTATTCTAGAGCTGAGGGGAGCTGGTTCTAGTCTTCTTGAAGACTCCTTAGCTAGCTAAGCTAGCTAGGTCAGGTCCAATAGACAAGCTCAACTAAGTTGAGCTAAGGTGAGTCTTCATGAGCAGGAGTTGAGTTGCCATAAGCTAGTTGTGGACTTCTCAACTGACTTAGCTTAGCTAGTTGAGGACTAGTAGCTAAGGTACGTCGACTAGAGTTGCCATGAGCTAGAATGAGTTGGAATTCAGCTGAGGTGAGTTGGATTGAGCTGAGATTCAGCTGGAATGGGTTCCATCTTCTTTTTCTTGGAAGTTTGCCTTTCACATTGCCAGGGTTTAGGTGATCTTCACTATGTGATCATCCCTGACAATGACATGAAGTGTGTGAAAGTCAAAAATAAGGAAAAAATGCAATGCATGCCTAAACTATGAAATGCCTAAATGCAATCCCAAACCATATTGCAGTGTGCAAAACCTAATAGCTAGGTGTGTTTTTAGGCGTAATAGTGATGATAAACTGGTGTTTATCAAATACCAATATCACCGTATTGAACATTTGGCGGGCACAATTCAAAACTAAGGTAATTCTCACACCAAACTTTCTAGCCACTGCCCACCAAATCAAACCACAATGAAACACGCATCCAAAAATCACTTCGTGGTCCTTCGCATCTCCCCTTGGGCAGCCTCCTCTCTCCTTCAAGGATAGTTTCTGATGGTCTTTTATCTTTTTTGTTGGGTAGATTTTGGGATGACATTTGGGATTCCTAAAATCTCCATTTGTTAACAAAATATGGGAGAGGTTAATGGAAAAAGTAACCTTAATTTTTACTTCATTTTAGGTGAGCCAAAAACCTGTATATGTAATTAACATAAATTTATTTTGCTGTAAGCAAAGAAAAGGATATGAGTTTTGATGATGGTGCAATGGATGGATAATACATATTACATAGCTAGATAAGAAAATAAAAAGGAAAAATGATCCCACAAGATCACAAGTAATGTGTTTAAAATCAAAAAAAGGCCTCTCCAACATCATAACAAGCAATGTGTAGCTTTATTAAAATAAGAAAAAAAATCCCACAAGACCATAACAAGTAACATATGTATATGTAAACTTAGTAATTTTATCGAAACAACAAACAAAATATTTCACAAGATGACAAGATCATTCTTTTGTTTTAAAACAACGATCAGAAGGTTCCAGAAGATTATAAGATCATTCTTTTTAAAAAAGAAAAAAAAGACAAGATTGTACCACTTGATAACTTGCAACGCAACAACGTGTAAGTTGAAAACTTGGATTGGAGGCTCCTTTTACAAAAGAGAGAAAGACCATTGTGAGAGGAACAACCGTCGAGTCTTCTCAGCTGAAACAAAAAAGAAAAATAGGAAACCATCAACACCATCAGCAGTTTCCACTGCCTTTTGGCTGTAAGATGGGTTGACAGCTGTGCAGAGAAATTTATGGGTTTGCTCCTAATTTTTGGGGGGACCCCAGGATATTTTTCAAAAAGTTGCAGGGAAAAATCAAAATATTTGGAGTGCTGGGCATCCACTAGTGCCTCGCCCCCTCTTTTAAGTTTAACAATGCACAACTAGATCCTCTACTTGGGATGCTTTTTTTGTATTTTATTATATTTTTTGTTTCTTTTTTTCTATCTTGTAGTTTTGTATGCCTTTATTTTCATGGAGTTGTCTAGTTGCTATGGGAGCAACCTTCCCCTCTTTGTAAGGGTGTTCAAATTTCTTTTCCTTCCCTTCCTCTTCTTTGGTTGCATCCTTTTGTATTTGGTTCTTCCTTATTTTATGAAACATTTATCTTCCAAAAAAAAACGTTTAACCCCTCACCTATGAAATAAAATATCAATGTCATAGGTTTGTTACTTCGATGTTTATCGAAGGTCGCAAGTTTCTATAGCTTAAGGCATTACCGTAATTCCTATATTACCCTTGCCATTTCCCTCCCAAGTACATAAAAAAACCCTTCAACCACACGGGTCTATCCCTCTTTTCCCCTCCAGCAAGAAACCTTAGCATTACTGCTGCTGGGGCCACGACCGGCCATAGCGCCGATTGGGGCCCCCTCACCCCTGATCGTCGACCACTCCTCCTCCCTCACCCCCTCACCCTATGGGTGGGTCCTGTGCTGCGACTTGCGACACCTCCATTCATCTCGAGCAGTAGAGGCTTCGGTCGCAACGACCTAGATCGTCTCAAACAATGGGGTAGTCGCGACGGCCTTGATCGTCTTTGACTGGATGTTCGTTTCTGACAGGGGGCTCTCATCACGGCGATGTTGATTGTAGCGATGGCATCCTATGATGTCTTTGCCAACTCTGGTCGTTGTGGCTATTGTGGAGTTGTGTCTGTGCTGTGATCTTGTGACCTCACGTTGGTGGAGGGATTCCACATGACGTCGATCCTTCATTTCCGCTCCACCTCTCGTCGATTGACATCATTTTTGATATTGAGCCTACATGCAAGTTGCGCTCATCATAATCGGGTGAATGGTCGGCTTAGATCCGACCATTGGTCACCTATTAGTGGGTTTGTCGACATCGTCGACGGTATTTTATTATACTCAATATGTGATGCAAGATTTACCGATTTTGGAAATGATGTATAGGACACTTCTTTTCTTTTCTTTTCTTTTTTTTTTCGTGGTGTCTGTTTTTGAAATTCTCCCTTCCTGAGGGCGTATTGTATTCCCCCTCTCTAAGAGGCATTGGAGTTATCCTTCTGCATTGTCCATCATTTTGGTTTCCTTAACGAAATATTCGCATTAAAAAAAAAAAAAAACTTTACATTTCTACCTCCTGAGGTGGAAGAGTTATTTCTACCATACGCGTCTTAATTCCGTACGATTTTCTTCGTCTCTCGTATCCATCTATGTCCACTTCACTCTTACCACGTGTTAATTATTGGACCCATAGCATGCATATGGGTAGACTCCAAGCCCACCCTAAATGCATACCGTTGAAAATTGTCGAACCAAAGTTAATAATTTACTTTCTTTCCTATTCGCAATAGTACAAATCATGTTAAAATGAAATAAAAATCCAAACTGAGATAACAGATCGACTTTAATCCGATTGTGATTATAGTATATGGGAATGAGCTGTTAGAACAAAATTATCTTACCAAGATCATTAATATATTGCATGACCTAGTTTTTAACGACCCAAATTATTTTACTCGTATTACATCATTAGTTGGTGCTTTAAGAGGTCCGCACATAAATTGATGCCTACCGTGCATCCCCTCGGAAAGAAAGCGTTTCATATGGTGACATGAGGACTCCTCTTATGTGCGTAAGGATCTAGATTTTATGCGTACAAAAACACTTGAAGTAAATTTTGAGTGGCGTGAGATAAATTAGATAAATTGAATAAAAATCAAACCAGAGAAGAATGCACATGATACATAGTGATTTCTCACCTCCCGATAATTCACTACTCCTCGACTTAAAATATTTAATCTCAATTTCCCCAACCTTGAGAGAATTAAATTTACTATAATGAGATAATTAACGATTACTTAAACTCAATTACAATAAATGGATTCTCACAACCCAAACAATGAGCTATAAACTCAATACAAATATAGCATTGGTGTAAAAAAGAGTAAATCTTACAACAAAATTTTCCTGAGCCTCCCAACAAGACAATAAAAAAGATGCTACCAAATGATAATGATAACCTATGATTATATGCGTGCAACGATTTTGATGTGAATCCAAGTTCATTTTTCAGAATGCATCTCAATGGAGAATGAACATGAATAAAGCACAAATACACCAAACTTATTTTCTATAGAAATGATGGAAGAACTCTCTTTCAAGCACAAGTAATTTTTCTTATGCCTATGTTATTTAGAATGGACCTAAAGACTATATTAGAAACAAGAAAATTCGAATACTAGTCATTTGTATTCAAATCCCAATGATTATAGCATTAAATTCACTTAAGTTTTGAATGGTAGCCTTTTGCATTTAAATCTCAACAATTATATTTTGAATATTTGAAAATCATACATTGAAATTTTTTGAACAATTAATTTTATGATCTAATTTTAAAAAAGATCTACCCTCATCTTGGGTCCAAGGAAGGGGGGGCAGGGGTGGGGAGAAGTGAGGTGCTCACTTCCCCTTACTTCGTAAGGTAATGTCTTAGGACTTGAACCTATGCCTCCCACTAAATTGATTTTGACATCTTATCAACTGAGCTATCCCAGATAGGCTTTATGATCTAATTTAGATCATTAGGAGGCATACATTATAATAAACTAAAATAAAAACTTCTTCTTGGTTAGGTCTTGAATTTGATCTTTCATTGTTATTGCTGCCTCATCATTTTTTTTATTTGTCTTGACTATTTACAATCTTCAATAAAGTCTAAAATTTAAAATACAACTCAATTGCAAATATTAATCTAAAATAATTTTATTAATACTAAAATAAGATGTGGAACATATTTCTAACAATCTTCCCTTTTTGGTATTGGTAAAACTATCTTTACAAATATAATCTAAAAAATTGAAACTATCATTAATCAATTTGAAATGAAACAATTCAATATGGATTAGTGAATTCTCTCCCTCAACATATGCTCCCCCAATATATCCTCTCCCTTTTTATCATCAAAATGGATTATAAATTAAGAGGTGTTGATATTATTATGTATGATATGAAATAAGTAACCAGTAATGCCATTGATAAAATGATCCTTGTTTGTGCTAAGTTCCACTAATCCACCTTTTTTTATTTTCATTCGCCTTACAAAGTGGTTGAAGTGTCCCATTTTTAGTCTTGAAGATCCATTGATCATACCCATCACTCCTATCATAACTTGCAAAATAATTTAAAACATCTTATCTAGGTATCCATTTTTTGGTAGGTCCTTTCAGGCTAATATCTTTCGAATTATGAGATTTATAGACCTATGTGAAAGTGCTAGGTCTATAATTCTTATAATTCTTTACCCTTTGATAATATGCATGTCTATGTGCACTTCATGCTTCCTTTAATTCATCACAAAACTTAGTATTTAATCTAGTCATGATCATTAAATTATTTAATGTGTCCTCAAAATATTCATACTGATTTTCAAACTCTATAATTTTCACATGCAATTGATTATTGATATCTTTGGATATCGACAATTCAATTTCTAAACATGTCTTTTCTACTTCAAAAATTGAACATGCACTCTTCAATTCTTTATTCTTTATTCTAATCCTTTTAGTTTTTATGTACAATTCTTCGCAAGCTTTTAATAACTCATCAATAAAAAAATTTGAATTTACCTCATTGTCACTAGCTTCAGTTGTTGCAACCAAGCATAGGTGAGCAACCTCATTCTTGTCCAATTTGTCGGAATCTATCTCTATGTTAAAGTCCCTATCGTTCCACGTTGCTATGAATGCTTTCTTGGAATTCTTCTCTCTTCTTGTCGTGTTCTTATGTCCTTCCTCTCATCATCTTTATGCTTCTTGCTCATTAGGCAATCTCTCTACAAGTGCTCCTTTTTCTTGCACTCATACAAAATAATATCAGTTGAGAACTTATTTTCATACCTTGCTTCCAAAGAATTTTTTGAAATTTCTTGGTGAGGATCTTCATCTCTTCATGATCTTTAGATTCTGAGTCATGTGAATCCAAGTCCTCCCTTGTTGCTTTAGAGGCAAGGTCCTTGTTTGTTGTTTTCTTCTTCATATTTTCTAATTAGATCTCACAGGCCATGAGGCTTCTGATTAGATTGTTTAGTGGAAGAGTTGATAAATCTATTGCTTCTTGAACGGCAGTTGTCTTTGGCATCCAATCGCTTGTAACAGATCGAAGGATCTTCCTTACAAGTTGCTCTTCAGGCATCTTGACTCTGAGATTCTTCATGGGATTTATAATCTCCTCGAACCTCATGTACATAGCTTTGATCAACTCACCTTTATCCATCTTCAAACACTCATAATTTTCTATTAGAATAGAGACACGTGCTTCTTTTACTTTCTCTTCGTAGATGACCTCAAAAGTATTCCAAATTTCCTATGCTGTCTCGCATACCAAAATTCGATTGAATTCTTCCTTTGACAATGTGTAATAAAACGCATTCATTGCCTCGCGTTACACACAATCTTCTTGCTTTGATCTGCTATTAGTGCTCCTTTCATCTCCTGATCTATGTTTTCTGTCTGGATAAGACTCCATGAGTCTTCATCCATTGCCTTGAGAAAAACATGCGTATGCTTTTTCCAATAGTCATAGTCCGGGAGAACGAGTCAACTATCCTTTGATGCATTTTATTTGTGACATTATTTATGAGATTATTTGTCGCATCGTCCCACAATCCACTTTGGTATCACTTGTAAGGAATTAAATTATATGTGCACAAAAATGGTATAAGCAAATTTTGAGTAATGTGGAATAAATTAGATAAATCAAACAAAAATTAAACCACTAAAAAAATGCGTACAAAATATGGTGGTTCTCTACCCCCGGGTACTCCACTATCTAAGCCTTCTCCACTTATGATTTTTAATCTGAATTCCCTCAACCTTGAGAGAATCAAATTTACTATAACGAAGTAATTAATGAGTTACCTCAATTCAATAAATGAGTTATCACTACCCAACAATGAGTTTCTAGCTAAATACAAATATAGCATTGGTGTAAGAAAGAACAAATCTTACAACAAAATTTTCCTAAGCCTCCTAACATGAGAATTAAAAAGATCCAAATGAGAGCCTATGATTGTATGTGTACAACAATTTTGATGCGAATCCAAGCATGTTTTTAAGAACATATCTCAACAAAGAGTGAACATGAATAAGGTGCAGACACCAAACTTATTTTTCTAACAAAATGGTGGAATAACTTTTTTTTCAAACACATAATTTTTCTCATGTATATGTTATTTAAAATGAACCTAAAGGATTATATTTATAGAGTTAGAAATAAGAGAATTCGAATACTAGCCGTTTGTATTCAAATTCCAATGATTATAGCATTAAATTCACTTAATTTTTAGATACTAGTCATCTGCATTTAAATCCCAATTATTATAACATTAAAAATTGATCTTTTGAATATTTGAAATCTTTTGCATAATTATGGATAGGTGTCTTAATTTTATCTTTAGATCTAATTTAGATCATTAAGTTGGAAGGTATACATTCTAATAAAATAAAATAAAAACTTCTTGATAAGGTCTTGAATTTGATCTTTCATTGTTGTTTCTACCTTCTTATAATCTTCTTTTGTTTGTCTCAACTTTGCACAATCTTCGCCAGAGTCTAAAATCTGAAATACAACTCAATTGTAAATGTTAATCTAAAATAATTTTGTTGATGTTAAAATAAGATGTGAAACATTATTTCAACAGGGTGTACATGTTCCATTATGGAAATACATTGTATTCAACCCTCATGAAAAGTATCACCATAAGAAGATAATTTTGACTGTTTACAGAAATTTTCACATAAACTTTTCAGCATGCCAACACGCCAACAATAAGTAAAGCCCCATATAAAATGTAGAACAGTTGCCATCAAGATATATCTTCTATTACCAACACTAATTAATTTGCTGTAAGCAGGTTCTATCTTCTTTTTATTTACAGATGATCATAAATATTATAGACATCATAAATATATTGATGCTCCTAAGTATTATTTTTAGGACTATGCGACCTGTAGATACATAGCTTTGATACTACTGATTGAACCTTCAGAATAGGAAAGGAAATGCGGTCTTCCTCTCAGTTTTCATGCAATCTGACCTAACCCACCCGATCTTTCCTCTTACATTGTCATAGACAACCAGTTGGCCCTGCAAGCTGATATCTGCAGAATATACACCATAGAAAGATTCATCTTACTCAAAGAGCATGGAGGATGACAATGCATGACGAATAAAATGCATGAACATGGATTATGTAATGACGAAGATATTTGGTGGATTGCTAAAATTCTGCAATTATAAAATGATACGATCAGATAAATAGCATCCTTTAACATTTTTGTTTTGGGTACATTCTGTAACACCGAAAGCAACATGTACCTCCCAAAATGTTGGTCACTCCAACTTCAGTGCCATTAAGGATTCCCAAGCAAACATTGCCCTTATCCTGAGATTGCACTGACAGAGTCAATTCCTAGCATTTGGAAAATCTTTAACCAGTTCAGATGGCCAAGAGCGAGAGCTTACATTTATTACCAAATAGCCTTCAGGGGGAATAATATATGTCCTTGACAAGATAACCCAACTGTTTTCGAAGTGCAAGGTAACAGGTTTGAAGATCTGCTTGACCTCTTCAATGGACCTGCAGGAGCATGAAATATATAGATACCACAAAACAGAAAATACAGGTGATAGTTTACTGGTGCTTATATTAAGTTGAAAATGAATGCCTCATTTACGTGAATGCTCATGATATTGTTGTTTCTTCAATAACAGCTTCAGTATGCCAGTGTCCGCGGGGTTAGTGCATCATCATGCCAAGACAAGGTTCAAACAAAGTGAAAAAAAAAGGTTGTTACAAAGTAGATGCACTTTGTAGTGCAGGAGTTATGCTGGTATCTTACTAAGAACATGCAACTACGGACCAAAAACCATGATTACTGTGTATGTGATAAAAATAATATCACAGATCATACTGTTGTTAGAGATTTTTTTGTTGATAATTTGACCTAACAAAAAATATAGTTATTTATGGTCAAACACGGATATGCACATGCCTTATCTAAAATTTGTTATCCTTAATTCCTCGTCACCTGATTGGGAAATCGGCTTTCCAGCATATAGGCAGTGTCAAATCCGACTCATCTTGCACAAGGCCTTCCAGACCATCCATAATCTGTAGAGACAAAACAATCTGTAAAACACTTGATTTCTTAAGCTGTGAAGAAATTCATAACCCATAATAGCAACAAAAATAGTTTGCATTCAAATAAGTCCTTACCGAAGATATCAGACCACTATATGCATCATTTATGAAGTATGAATAGGAGCTACCAGAGTCAAATATCACTGTCCCCATGTTGTTTATTGTTTCAATTTGTTCTTCTCCGTAACTTATTTTCTGAGCCTTGACCTCGTAATGCTTCCTGAACATGTATTAGAGGAAGTTGACAAAATGAATACAATCAACATCATATCAAAGTAAACAAGATTAATCTCAATCTTGGTTGTTCAAGCTATACTGTGTATGCATTGATGCTAGTAATAGTATTTATCAAAATCCAGTATTCAACTGTTCTCCGGGCCATGGCTAACAAAGTACCTTAAATAAATGGCACTAAAAAGGGGTCAATGATATTGACATGGTTGCACTTACCTAGGAGTGCTAAGCATCGTAACCCATGTCATCCCCCAGCGAGGAACAAAATCATCACCGAGGAACATATATCCACCAGCATTCACTTTCTGAGAGATACAGTGGCCCACCACATTAGTTATAATATCTAGATCGGCCAGTTGAGAAGGAAGGCCAACTTTAGCACTGCTAAGTCCAAGTATCCCATCTGTATATGCAGGAGAAGCAGAAAGTTGACCCCGTTGATCATATGCGCATCTACAAAGGAATGAGCACCATGCACAACATAAATCAGATCAATTAGCATTGACAACAGCTTTTCACAAAAAGCAGGTGAAAGGCATAACATACCCAAAAACAAAAGTAGGCTGTGCTATTTCTTTATTTGCCATCTTGAGTGGAAGTTCATCCTTTACAAGAACACCCATTGATGAACTATGATCTGAATATTCAATTTCATAATCGCATTGCCGGCAAGACTCACAATGCTCAATGTTCAAGTCATTTTGCACTTCTGTGCAAAATGAGTCCCATAATGGTACAATTTTCCCAGCTGTAGGCTTGTATAAGGGATTAGGACCCTACATCATTTAAGTTCCTGCTATGAGAAAACCACTCTGCATCTAAGAACATTAAACAAATGAATGCAACTTCTTTGGATTTGACATGAAAGTGCAAAAGACAAACTAGGAACTGTCATCATTTTTTTTTTTTGGAAGGAAAATAGGGGGTTAACAAAAGTTGTTAACCCCTGGGATTCAATAATGAAAGGAGATGTTACACCAGTGATCACATAACACACCATCTATACAAGCTCACTCCCCTTTGAAGATAACCCCATTACATTCTAGCCACAAGCACCAAAGAAGAATGTATGATCGCATAATCGACAATCGTATCTGTCTATATCATCCGCGTGGCCCTGTGAAGAGACATTAAAAGGCTAATTATGATGTCCTTTGTCATTTTGCATTTACTTCCGGAACATAATTGCTCTGCAAATAAATGCAAAATGACTGCAGCCAAATCAATTTTTATAGACCTAATTTGTAAATAAATACAAATGACTACAGTCAAGTCAATTTCTATAGACCCAATCTGAGAATATTTTGTCAATAACCCACAAATGGAGCAACAAGACTAGTTATTGTCCACCGCCAGATGGTAAGAAATTGCATTGGTGGTGGATAAGATAAAATGAATGGCAAAGGACTCATAAATTGCATTTGTTGAGAAATAAGGAGGCCATGTGGCTGCCAGCAGGCTATATGGCAATGCCGCGTGGCAGCATCACAGGGGGCACATTATAGCCAGCAGTGAAAAGGACCTATGGTCCAAGTTTGATTGCTTAGATGTCAAGGTTTGTTAATTTGTTATGTGGATTTCAGGAAAGTTATTTTTAGGAAATAGTTTGGGATTTGATTTATTTTTAGAGATAAGTTCTTTCTTATTTTAAAAGATAAGATTTGTTTCTCTTTATTGGGATATGTTCTCTCTATATAAAGAGTTCCATTGTATTTATCTTTTGAGTCAATAATAATATTTCCTATTCTAAAGCTCCTCTCCTCTCTATCTTCTTCCACCAAGTAGCTGCCCACCACCAAGGCAACCAGCCACCTTCAGCTGGCTACCCAAACCAACTGGCCACATCAGCTGGCCAGCTTTGGTCGTTGACCTCCTCAAGCAACCACCGGCTACTCTCCTCCTCTCTCCCTGTTCCATGTGTGGGCAGTCCACACTTGGACTGTTTTCGTACGCCAAGAGAGCCTCACGCTCCACGTTGCGCAATCCTTAACATGATATCAGAGCCTACAGTCTAGGCTTTCTTGCGCGTGTGGGTTGATTAACTGCACGTTGGTGGTCCATGCCTCAAGAGAAAGACTTCCTCAACAAATCCAGTGCCTTCCACGGAGAAGGAAGGCTATAGAAGATGGCGGAAGCTTCCACGACGATCGGAGAGGCCACATTGGGACCTGGAGAAAACAAGGTGGTTGTCTCTGAGACAACCATCAAGCTACATGGGGTGTCCAACTATATGCTGTGGGCTCGCGCCTTCAAAATATTTATTGGAAGACAAGAGAAACTTAGTGTTCTCCTTGAGGAGCCACCGGAGCAAAAGGACGACAAAAAGTTTGAGAAGGAGAACTACATGATCATGAACTGCTCATAAACTCGATGGACCCATCTATCACCTCGAACATGCTCTACAAGAAGAGCGCGTACGATATTTAGATGACCCTTGAGAAGAGGTAAGCTCAAACGTCCAGTAACGCGCATATCACAGATTTGTACATGCGTATCTGGACAAGTCAAAGAGATCATTCCCTAACCAAATACTACGAAAAGATGGAGGCCTTATTTGAGGAGTTGGAGATATTCGAGCCATTATGTTGCGACAAGCAGGGGGAGACACGCGTGGTTTGAAAATCTACCAAGATTTTATCAGGGTTGCATCCTTGTTATCGAGCCACTCGTGATCAGATCCTCACCTCCAACATGAAGATGGACCTCGAGACCATCTTCTACCGTCTCTTGAAGATGGAGGCACCTGAAAAAGTCATGCCAAATGACGAGAACTCTGCACTTGCTATTCCAAAAGCATGTGTGGGGCATGGAAGAAGGCGCAGCCGAGGCCTTGGTCATGTCTACCCAAAGTGCCAACATTGTGGATGTACCAACCATTCACAAGCCAAATGCTGGGATAAGTTCAAGAGACCTCCACGTGGGGCTACTAACACCTCGCGTGTAGACTCCTTAACTCCCGAGGATCTTGAGAAGCTACAGGCTTTGCTTCGTGAAGATAAGTCAACGGCAACCATCGCAACGACTATTCAGGTTGCCATAGATGCAACAATTCCGGAGGTCGCAAGAGGCTATGCCATTGACTCGTCCAAGGAGAAGACCAAGAGTACAACTCTTGAGGAAGAAGAGTGGTGAGGCGTCGAGACTCACGTATTGAAGACCAAGTCATCAACCTCTCAGCCTTCGACTTAAGCGGGAATGCTGAGGAATAAGGAGGCCAATGGCAATGCCGCATGGCAACATCATAGGGGCACATCATAGCCGACGGTGAAGAGGACCTATGGTCTAAGTTTGGTTGCTTAGATGTCAAGTTTTGTTAATTTGTTAAGTGGATTCCAGGAAAGTTATTTTTAGGAAATAGTTTGGGATTTGATTTGTTTTTAGAGAAGTTCTTTCTTATTTTAGAAAATAAGATTTGTTTCTCTTTATTGGGATATGTTCTCTCTATGTAAAGAGAGCCTTCCCTTGTATTTATCTTTTGAGTCAATAATAATATTTCCTATTCTAAGGCACCTCTCCTCTCCTCTTCCACCAAGTAGCTGGCCACCACCAAGTTATCGGCCACCTTCAGCCGACCATCTCAACCAGCCAGCCAAGGCCATCGACGTCCTCAAGCAACCACCGACCGCGCTCCTCCTTTCTCCCTATTCCACGCATGGACAGTCCACACTTGGACTATTTTCCCACAGCAAGAGAGCCTTACGCTTCACGTTGCGCAATCCTTAACATCATTAAAATCACCTTTTAAGTTGTTTAAATTTGATAGCATGCACCAACCTAAACTAGAAGATTAGGCATAAAAATATTGTAAATCTTGGGACTTTTCAAAAAAGTTATGATACCATAAAAATCATACACCTTTCATGAATCTACGTTAAGCTTGGAGGGTGGTTGGTTTTTAAATGAATCTTTATATAAGTAATTTAGGATGAAGAGAGCTAGCGATGAAAGTTCCCTCAGTGTGACATTAGCTGTATCTGGAAAATGAAGGGGAGTAAAAAGAGTTGATCGAGGAAGATAAGTTTTCTTCATTCTTAAATAAGTACACAAGCAAAAAAAAAAATTGAAAAGAGGAAGGGTGGTTATCCACTTGATGACCACCCAAATTCATTCATCACCAAAAATGCGGTTACATAACAAGCTAATTATAGGGAAGACTCCCAAAACACCACCTGGAAAGAAATGAAAGAAACAAAGTTCTCAACATAGGATTGTCTCCTAAAAACCACCCCATCTCTCCCTAACCAAATACAAAGAACCACTAACACCTTAGCTTTTTATTTCTTCAATCTGAAAACATTATGCCTCCCACCCCGTCTGAACGAGGTCCAGAAACCATCCAGGCTGGCATATGGTCTATCCAGTCAATGCCCATTCTTCTCCAAACCTGCTTGATGAAATCACACTTGAAAACAAGTGTTCAACATCCTCCTCTCCAGCATAGAGTGAATAGGTCATGTCATCTGTCAATGCCCATTTTGCTCTCCAAGCCTTGGTAATGATTCTTCGTAGTAACCATGCAAAAATCTTCACCTTAAGCGAGCAATCTGCCGACCAGATCAATTTGTAGTTTTGCAGGAGATTGACATAAACCACTTGCGTGGATCCCCACAATTTGACATAGGCCTTCTTGATCGAGAATTATCCCTGTTCCTAGTGGAAACCACCCACCCCATCTTCTGGCTCCCATCCCTACAAGCATTGCAAGAGCTCCTACAACACCTTCACCCTCTAATCAAAGAATGCCCCCTAAAAATCAAGGCACCAAGCATTGGACCAACAACTCATTGTTGCCTCTCTATGGGTAGCTATAGAGAAAAGACCAAGAAATCTCTCACATAGAGGGCCATCACCTATCCAATCGTCCATCCAAAACTTGAACGTGTTGCCCGTCCCTAGAAGAAGGGACAAGAAACCACGCACCTCCACAACCATTGGGCCCAACCCCTTGAGGAATGGGAAGCCCTAGCCGCAAGCAACTCTAGAGTTGGCCAGGACAAAAAGGATCTATAACACTTTTGTATAACATTACCAAAAAGGTCGTGGTCCCTCAGTAACCTGGCAATCCACTTTGTTAACATTCATGTTTGTACACCCTACATCATGGACACCAAGACCACCCTCCTGCACCAGCCAACACACCTCCTCCCAAGCCACCAGCCTACTGCCTTTCCCCACTGCCTCGTAGTTTTTCCAGAAGAAGTCCTACATCAAACCTGTAATCCTCATTTCTATCTGCTTTGGCATTCTAAAAACAAAAAAAAAAAAACTCGACATGGAGAAAAGCACGACCTTGACCAACGTCAACTTGGTGCCCCTAGATAACTTAGATGCCTACTCCACTAATCTCTTCTTTATCCTCTCCAATAAAGGAAGCCAATCCTAACTCTAAGATGCCCAACTGTCAAGGGTAGGCCAAGGTAGGGTGGTAGCAGGACTCCAACAGCCATTCGAAGTGACCCACTGCACTCACTCACTTCTACCTTCAACAAATGAAAAGGTAAAAAAGCATGATTTTCTGTCATTAATCGCAAGCCAGACACCTCACCAAACAACACAAGTAAAGCATGCAATCGCAACGCCTTCGTGGAGAAACCTCTCACCAAAAAGAGTGTCATCCGCATACTAGAGTATCAGAACCTAAAGATCTCTACCTACCATAAAGCCCTAGAAGAGGTTTCCCGAACACGCCTACCCGTGGCCCGTGCCAAGGCACCAGGCACCTAGACAAATAATATAGGGGCAAGTGGACACCCCTACCGAACTCCTCTCCTGGGTTGCACCCAACCCCCAACAGGATTCCCATTAAGTAGGATCGAGAATGATGTCATTGTGACGTACCTCTTCACCCAATTAATCCGCATATGCAGGAAGCCCCTCCTGGCTAGGCTAACCCAAAGGAAAGGTCACTTCACTAAATCATAAGCCTTGTTGAAATCCACCTTCTAGAGGAAGGCTTTCATCCTCCTTTTCCACGCTGCCAGAGCCTCCGAAGCCACCACGAAACCATCTGAGATGCCTCTCCCTAGTACAAAAGTCGTCTACACCTCAAAGATCACATCTTGCAGCACCCCACACAATCTATTTGCCAAAACCTTCACAACAATCAGGTAGATTGCATTGGACAGAGCGATAGACCTTAAGTCTTCTATCACCTCCGCTCCCTCCTTTTTCGATAACAAGAATAGATAGAACTTGTTAAGCCTGTCAAAACCCCTATTTCCATCTACGAACTCCGCAACCACCTACATTTCCTCCTTAACAAGCCACTAGAACACTGTAAAAGAGCACAAGAAAGAAATCTGGGACTAGGTTCCCATCAGCATTGAACCCCCACACCACTGCCTTAACCTCATCTTTCGAGAAACCAGCTGTGAGGACTGCTGCCTGGCCACTAGAAATTCCTTGCACATTCTCCCCTGTCCATCTCCACCTCCCTCGCCTACGTCTACCAGTGAACTCTGTAAAGTACTCAGCTGCTACCCTTCCCACCTCCCTACCTAAATAACACACCCCACCCACCAGTAACCTATCAATCCAATTCCTCCTCCTGGCCGACGACATCTGGTGGAAGAACCTAGTGTTGGAGTCTCCCTCCTACAACTATTTCTTCCTGGACTTTGTTTTCCACTCAACCTTCGCCTTCCTGTCATCCTACTGTGCCACGTGAAACTGCCTCACTCTGCATGCCTTGTTCTCTAAAGACAAAGCCCCAACATCTTCCCGCCTATCCAACTCACTAATCTCTACCAAAGCATCCATCTTCCTTCTTCCCCTCACCTCTCTCACCACCTTTCTAAACACCTTCAAGTGCCCTCTCAAGGCTGCCAACTTGGCCGCTAGCAGAGTTGTTGCCATCCCCTCCACCTACAAGGATCGCCACTTCTTTTCAACCATCTCCCTAAAGTCGACCTCCGTCACCTACGATCTGTCAAACTTGAACTACATATCAAAAGATGCTCCTTCATTGGACTTCCAAAGTAAGCATATGGTCCGAGAATGACCTATCCTTTGGCATGACAAAAGCCACAGGGAGGGAAGGCCTCCGCCATTTCCACACTAGATAAGAAGCAATCAAGCTTGGATTTCTGGCCATTCGAACTCCTCCACATGTATTTGCACGAAGCAGGTGCCATGTAGATCAGGTCATGCATCGGCACAAACTCAACAAATTGGTCTGAAGTAGGATCCTATCTTCCTCTCCCACTAGGTCTATCATCTATCTGCAATGTTGTGTTGAAATCCCCACCAACCAACCAAGGTGTCCCCTAAAACATCAGCACCACTATGGAGAGTTCTTCCAACATTGCTGCTCTTGCCACCACATCACCATAGATGCCTAAGACCACCATCCTCGCCCCATCTCCTCTCCACTTAAGCATAACCGAGACCACAAGCACCCGCACAGAAGACTCTTCCATCTGAAAGATATCCTCCCTTAATCAACCTATCAGCTAGCTACTGTACGGCCATTCCGATTCAAACCCCTCCATGAATGAGCCACCCACCTGATTTTAGATGGCTCTGCTGCATGCCACCAATTTCATTTCTTGCAAAAGATTCACATTTGCTCTACATTGTTTGACATATATCCCCCTAAAGTTGCCCTCCATTTCAAGAGAGGACCCTCATCATTGGGAAGCAACCTACACCTCCCAGACGACAAGCCTAAAGCCCACTGCTTTCGCTACCTACTGCATCACCTCCAGCTCTTCCTCAATGAGCATTTTCTGTTGCAAAGGTGCCTTTGTGCTGCACGCATCCACCACAACTCGCCTCCATTGGTCTCCACCTGCCAACCCCCCTTCACCACTTATCCTCCCACAAAAAGACCACTTCCTCAAATATTGAATGCCATCATTACCTCTCCGCACCACATGTGGCCTCCATCTCACCAAGGGCAAGTGAGAGAAACCCCACACTCCACCTTCATCGCTCCCCATACACTGTGAAGTCCCAACCGATAAAGAAGGGGGCTCCCCCCCACCATCCCAAGGTCCATCACCCCCTACCAGGCACTTTGCATTGCAAGGAGTATCCATCCCTACCGCAACAGATCTCCAAGGTATACCCCGGAAGCATCCCCAGCGTGGGGCCCTTCACAACCTCTCCATCTCTTCCTTGCACGCTGTCACCAACTTCTCGTCGCGTAGGGTCACCATCCTCACTATAATTGAATCCCCCTAGATCGCCTCAGCCTCCACGCGCTTCCGAGGGAAGTCATCTAAAGGGGCCTCAATGCAAGTAAGAAAACCGATCCGCTACACTTGGTTAACCGGGTCGGACCCGAATCCATAACCAAATCTAGTCACCCAGTCACATGTTGCCTCCTGTGCTCCACCTTCCTCATTAATAACCTTGCGTCCCTTCGTCTCCTCCTGAAATCCAATAACCTGATGATCTCCAAGCTCCCCCTACCTCGCTGAAACAAGAACCATCGACCCCTCAACTTCCACATCAAGCAGCTGAGTTGCCCCCCCCTCCACCCCACCCATCAAGGATCCGCGATAATGGCTGCCACGTCAGCCTGCATCCATACGATGCCCACACAATGCTTGGGTTTCAAAACCTTAATAATGCCCTGCAACGGTGCCACCACATCATTGCCACACTCCGACCAGGATGCACCGCCTCCAACCACCATGTGCGCATTTGCAACTCTACTTCTCTACCCCAAATCGCTCTCCTTAGTCCTTGGCACATGACACCACCCACGATGAACCATCGTGGTGGACCACCTTTACTAGGAGGGTAGTCCCCATGCTCAAGTCCATCGTCAACACCACCCTCCCAGAAGCAATTGTGGGTAGCCCCAGCTCGCTGCAGGCTCTTATCGTTGTAAAGGGCAAGACAATCGCCGACGCAACCTCCTTCGTCTGCAGTCCGAGAGGGATCCCCTCCAACCTTACCACGGTAGGCACCCTTCGTAGAGGCCAATCGCTTGTCGCCCCATCGTGAGCACACAACCTCCACTGCAACCGAGCTCCTCCAACCTCCATCTCTGAGAAGCATAGCTTCTCCCTACCCCTAGGAAGAAGGCTGGTGAGGAGCAGCTTCCCTACCTTAATCTCTACAACTTTAGGTTGACTGCTAGCTAATCGCCCCTTGAAGTTCTTCTCCACCACCCTTGGCAACACAGCCTCACAGATCACTTCCCTAATCAGGGCCATGTCTAAGGACACCCCCAACATGGCCAGAGACCCCGACCATGGTGTACCAACTTACACAAAAGGCATGGTTGGCGGCAATGGTGGCAACGGATGTCTCGCCCCACCAACCTTCCTTTCCCCTCGCGACTCCACGCAGCATAACGACCAGTAACAAAAGCATCCGTGCCTCCAACACCGCGTAGGCTACCTACATTCCTTCGCCTAATGGCCACTACCAAGGCACTTGAAGCAGCGATCCTCTCCACCCCTCCCTGCATCAGTACCCCTTTCCAACGCCTCCAACATTGCCCCACCACCAAGGTCCACCCTCCATCATCTCCTTCGTCCCCCCGCCAATCCCCATCCCCCCTCTCAACCTCCCCCTTCTCACTTGATCTCACCTTTACCATCCGTTTCAGTAGACAAGCAATTATGTAGTCACAAGAATGGACAAAACCAGATAATTGAGACTCAAGAAATGACCTACCTTTCAAAAGTCTAGTGTACAATCATTAAGGTTTAGCCAATAGAAAATTTAAGTACCGATAAGAAGCCCGAGAACTTTTTCCAATGAACTAAGGCAAGAATTAATTATCAAAAACATAATAAATCTGGGAGGAGACGTAGAATTGGGGCAGAGACAATCATATCACATTGCCTTCCAAAAGAGGTCTTCAAATATTTGAGGTCAATTTTACATGAAGATAGTACTAAAATGTTCTAGTTTAAGGAAATGCAATGTCTTATTTCGCAAAGGAAATCCTACACCTCTTTTATAGAGAGATGTGAAGAGAAAATGTTACAAGACTAAATAAAAATAAAAATGACATGAACACCCTCATAACATAACGTAACACTCTCCTTTAAGCTGGAGCATATATATCTACCATGCTCAACTTAGTTCTACACTTCTCAAATAAGGGTTGTGATAAGGGCTTAGTGAGCATGTCTGTAGTCTGCTCTGACGAAACTAAGCAAGAAGTGAGAAGTAGACCCTGCTGAATCAAACTTGTAGTATAGTGCCAGTCTACCTCCACATATTTCATCTGTTCATGAAACATAGGGTTATTAGCTATATATGTGGCAACTTTGTTATCACAACACATCTCCATAGGCTCTTCAACAGTAACATGAAGATCCTTCAATAATGACCGTATCTAGATCATCTTAGCAATTGTATGCGCCATAGCACAGTACTTTGATTCGGCACTAGAACTACACCACGCTCTGTTGTTTGCTCCTCCATGTCACCAAATTTCCTACAACAAACATATAGAAACCTGTGGTGGACCTGTCTCCAATATTACCTTCATAGTCTGTATCGGAGTATCCAATAACAGTCATAAGAGCTCCTCTCTGGAACATAAGTCCTCGGCCTAGAGCCTCCTTGATATATCGCAACACCTGCATTACTGCTTGCCAATGCTCATCTATAGGCATGTCTAGAAATTGACTCAGCTTACCCACTGCAAGGCTGATATCTGGCCTAGTGATAGTAAAAGCAATCTCCCTACAAGCTACCTATATGCCTTCTTATCCATTAGTCGAGCAGACTCATCAAATAGGTGAACCTTTGGATCCATAGGGATATTTGCTCCCTTAAACCCAAACATGCCATCCTCCTAAAGAATATCCAATGCATACTTTCTCTATGACATAACAATCCCATGCTTGCTCGTGGCAATCTCAATACCTAGGAAGTATCTGAGTCTCCCAAGGTCCTTCATAACAAACTGTTGTGCTAAATACTCTTTGACCTAGGATATACTAGCCAAGCCATCACCTATGAGAATAAGATCATCTACATACACAAGTAGAGCCACAACACCCCTACTGGTCTTTGTCGCAAATAAAGAATGATCAGATGAAGACCGCTGTAATCCAATCATTGACAATGCTTCTGATAGTCGCTGGAACCATGCTTTGAGACTCTGCTTGAGGCCATAGATAGCCTTGCATAGTCTGCACACACACTCCCCTTGAACCTCGAAACCTGGAGATTGTTGCATGCATCTCCTACTGAAGATTTCCATCAAAAAAGGCATTTCTGATGTCCAGCTAATTAAGTGTCCAACCATAGTGCACAGCCACAAAAATAAGAATACGTACAGTAGAGAGTCAAGCCATTGGCAAGAAGGTGTCAAAGAAATTCACTTCATAAGTCTGAGTGAATCCTTTAGCCACAAGACGAGACTTGTACTGAGAAATAGACCCATTAGGGTTGTATTTCAAGGTAAAGACCCACCTCACTCCAACAAGATGCGTGCTAGATGGTAAAGAAGCAAGCTCCCAAGTGCCCCTGTCACGAAGAGTAGACATTTCCTCTAACATTGCAACCTTCCAATGTGAATTCAGAAGTGCCTGTTGATGAGATGTGGGAATCTCAGAGGTAGACACCATAGTGGTAAAGGCTTAAAATGCAGCACCCAAAGAGTGAGTAGATACTGCACTCCCAGCCGCACAATATTGAGCACATAAGCGAGGTGCTTTCCGAATAGCAATCGAAACATCATCATCATTAGGTGGATTTGAAGAAACATTAAGATTAGTTCTGTCAGTGAGCTCAATATGTACCTAATAAGGGAGGACTGTGGTGGCTCAAGAGGAACAAAGGAGGAAGAGGGTGTATAACTTTCTGCCTCTGATATGTAGAGCCCTTAAATGTTCTTTCATTTGGAGGTACAATTCTGAGTGAACTAGCAGACTGCTCTAGAGTAGTACTACTAGCCAAGAAATCATCCATGGACACAAGAGGCATAGGCATAGGTGCAGTAATTTTCACATCATGCAACTGACGAGCTACTATGGAAAAATAGGAAACAGACTAATGGAAAGTGACATCAGCATTGACATACCGCTTCTTATGCTAAGGGTCAAAGCATCTGTACCCCTTTTGGGTTCCACAGTAGCCTAGAAACACACACTTGACTGCTCTAGGGGCAAGTTTATCATGTCCAGGTCCAAGTAGGTGAACAAAGGCAACACAGCCAAATGTCTTAGGGGGCACCAAAAATAGATCTGCAGCCGGATATAACATTGTCCATGGTACTTGTTCATGAAGCCAAGAAGAGAGAAGCCTATTGATGAGATAACATGCAGCCAATACTGCATCCCCCAGTAAAAGTGGACACTATTCTGAATAAGGCACAAGCTATATCCAGAACGTGTCTATGCTTCCACTCAACCACCCCATTCTGCTGGGATGTCTGGGGGCAGGAGGTCTGTTGTATAATACCAAGAAAAGCATAAAGAGTGGTCAGTTGCTTGATACAAAATTCTAATATATTATCTGTTCGAATAGTCTTGATGCACATATCAAACTGATTCTTCACAAAGGCAATAAACTGAATAATAAGAACCAACATCTGATTTATTTCTCATCAAAAAATATCCATGACAAATGTGAAAAATCATCTACAAATAACAAATAATAGCGATAACGATGCCTATCTGCAACACAACTTAGACCCTACACATCACACTAATTCAAAGCAAGCAGAACTACTAGAACCTGTAGAAGTTGGAAAACCAGCTTTATGATGCTTCCCCAACTGGCAAGCACCACACTGGATCTTGGTGTCAAGTGAAAGATGTGAAATGAGCCAACGTAACTTGTCTAAGGAAGGTTGACTTAGTCGTTTGTGCCACTACAAGGCATTGCCAGCAGAACTCATCTGACATGCTACAGCAACTAGAGTCTAAGCTAGCCGGTAGACACCCCCTCATATCTGCCACCAATCGTTCTCCCCATCATGCGATTCTGAAAAGTACACCCAACGTCATAAAAAATCATACAAAAGTTCAATTGTTCTGTAATAGTACTAATAGAAAGTAATTGCATGGCCATATCAAGCACATAATAGACATCTGAGAGATGCATAGTAGGGGTAACCGACACTCCTCCCCTACCACAAATAGGAGCATGCCTGCCATCTATCAATTGGACTGAATGTCCCTGTGGAACTCCTTGAATGTCTCCGAAACACTGGGGATTCCCAGTGAGATGATCTGACGCACCAAAATCTATCAACTAGGTAGTAATCATACCTGAAGAAGTAGAAGCATAGGTAGTTGTACCTAAAGACTGACCCTGATCATGTGTCAACTGTGCCAAGCATTATACCACGGAATCAAAATCTACCTCTGTAAGTGTAAGGGACTCAGGAGCAGCCATTGAAGCAGGAGTCGCAGTGCTTGGTTGACGACAATCAGACTCCCAAGTTTGTTCCAACACTTGGCCTCAACATGACCAATCCTCCCACAGCATGTGCATGTAGACTTACCACAAGTACCATCTCCACGTCTTCTTCCTCCACCACGAAAAGGATCCCGTCTGTCACGAGCACCAACAACTGCATGTGCCGAGGAGGAGTAGAAATCACCTCATGTGTGAACTGCAACTGCAATATGCTCAATCTCCTATAAATCTCCTCAATAGGTGGTAACTCTTACAAGGTAAGAATCTAAGATCTAGTCGCTGCATACTCATCACTCAGACCAGAAAGGAACATGTGAACAGAAAACTCCTCTCCCTAATTCCTGCATGTGGTAGATGTGCACATGGGTTGACAAGTATTATACTTCTCCAATAGACCTTTCATAGTATAGTACTATGAAATAATCATATTCTCCAGCTTCAGATGACACAAGTTATAATGAATCTGAAAAACCTACCTAGAATTAAGTTCATGTTAATATGCTATCTTCAAACCATCCCACATTTCTTTAACAGACGTATAGTACATAATTTCATCTCCAATTCTAGGAATGACGCTATTCAGTATCCAGGCTCTCACCATAGCATCATCCATGTTCCATATGGCATACTTACCTATCTTCTATTCTGGTGGCATCTCAGTTATCACATGTTACTTCACATGTCCTACCATCACAAGAAAAGTCTGAGACCGAGTGTAGTTGGTCCCATCCAACTTCGCAATGGGTGCAAAAAATGGACTTGTGCACATACCCGTTTCTCCTACTTATCCAACTTGCCCTGAATTTATTTCAGATTCAGAAGAAGAGGCCATAATGCACCTTCAACGGTCGCAAACACAAACTGATGCCAAAATCAGATCTGAAACACAACCACAACTTGGGGAATACACACCCTAAACTCGCATACACGTGATAGAACACTTCTTCAATGCACCAAAGGGGAATACACATCCCAAGATATCATCAAACAAGGGAATACACACCCCAAATTTAATAGAAAAGTCTGAAAAATACCATTAAACCACTTTCCGAAGGATTCTTGGATCTAGAACTCCATCAACCACTCTCCAAGAGTTCTCCAATTAAACAAGGGCACTGATGTGCACTCTCTCCTTGTTGCCAAACATGTAGGCAACAAGAGAGAGAACGCAAAGGGGAAGGAAGAAGCAGCAGTCAGCAGACTGGAAGCGGTCCCTGCGACCTAGTCGGCGGGCAACAATCTATCTGGGCTACACCGACTAGCGTACAACCTGTGTAGTAGGGGCGACGATGGCTTATGCTGCCTAGGCATCGGCAGCGCTAGGTTGGAGAAGCAACGCTGCAAGCGGCTACCTACGGTAGTTGCTGCGAGCGACACTGTTGACAACGGTGGTGATGGGAAGGGGGTTGACATAAGGTTAGGGCTTCTTTGGTGGAGCCCTCAACTTGGCTCTGATACCAAGTTGAAGGAAATGAGACGTCTTATTTCGCAAAGAAAACTCTACACCTCTTTTATGGAGAGGTGAAGGGAAATATTATAAGACTCCAAATATAAATAAAAATGACACAAACACCCTCATAACATAACATAACAATTCTCAAAGAAGAAGGTTGGAAGAGGATATCGCATATAAAAACAATAAAGGTTGGTTGAAGTGAAAGAGTTCTGCTTGTCCTAGGTGACAAGAAAGCCACTTGAAATTAAACAGCAAATGCTAAGGAGCAGACTAACATACTCTTGTAGCCAAATGTTATGCTACTGGTGGTAGGCATGCACAAAAGATGTATATAGCACACATGAGGATGCTAAGGAGGATTTTAGATATGGGAACAAAAACTTAGTCAAAAAAAAGATATGGTACTGAAAAAAAAAAAGCAAGTTGGGAAAATGATTTTGCCATCAATAAAGGATAAACTATCAGAGACATGCTTAAGATAGCTGAAGGCCACTTGATGATGTTTGGACTTTGGACGTTGAGCTTCACAGGAGAGAATAGGAAGGCTGAAAAGTTGTCTGATGAAAATCATTATGCCTGACCTTGGACATTTGGATTTGTCTTTAGAAATGAATTGCACACAAAATGACAATCACAGACATCATACATATACATAAGGATTTACATGAAAACCCTCAACAATAAGGAAAAAAGAATATGAGAACACTACCCTAGGACTCCTCTAGGAGGGTAGTATTTCTTCACTAGAACCATCGAAGAGAGGCATTTACAATGTATAGGGGGTTCAAGTTATATGGCCCCACACCCAAAGATCTACATACCCACTTAGTGTTGTAAAACTTTGTAGTCAGAATTTAGTTGGCTAAGCCATAGATTAAGGAGTATATAGTATGTAGAGTAGTAGTCGGGGACCACTCAATCAACATTTAAATATTATATTCATAAAATATATTACTACGATGTATTTACTTACACAATTCAATATTTCAACAAGTAAATTATACCATCACATAAAAATCAACTATTTTGAAGCTCAAGGTAATGAAAATAAGCTATAAACTATAAGTCCAAAGGAAATAAATAACATAAGCGTAAAGTTTTTAATCATTATAATTTGTCGCCAAGTTTGGTTGGATCCTGATAATGGATTCATATGTAGAAATGGGCTTTATAGTTGCTTGACTATCAGCCCGAATATGGGGGTGCAAGACTACTCAGCCAAATAGTTGCTGAGTCAATCGATTCTTACAACACTACACTTGCTTATATAACATAACTCAAGACTCCCCCCGTATTGAGCATAAATGTCGAACATGCCTAACTTGCCAATATTCCCTTCAAACTCCATTGTAAAGAGCCTTTGGTGTACATATCTGCAACTTGATCCTTAAATAAAATGTAACGGAGACACAAATCTTCATAATCAATCTTTTCTCTAATAAACTATCAATTATTAAAGACTTTACATGCTTCATTAGATCATGAAGTACTGGGTTGAGCCCCAATTATAGATGCTTCTTGTCCTCACTCCTCACCTCTTCCGTGATTCCTAGGAATGTTGTTGAGGCACAATTTGATCCAAAGTGACTAGGTGTTATGCAAGAGGAGATGACAATGTTATTTAAGAGTCATACTTGTGATGTTGTTGATACTCCTAGAGATGCATATATAGTTGGGTCAAAATGGTCGTAGACAATCACGTATAGAGCTGATGGGCAAATTGATAGGTGCAAAGCTTAGTTGCTGGAGAAAGAATTTATATGAACATATGGAATCAACTATTCTATGACCTTTGCCCTTTGGCCAAAATGAACACCATGCAAATCATTTCAACCATTGCTGTAAATTATTTGTGGAACCACCATCAACTTGACACGACAAATGCCTTCTTGAATGGTGACTTGAAGGAGGCCACCTACATGAGTATGCCCTTAGGATATGAAGAGGGAAAATGTTGTAAGCTCAAAAAGGTGTTATATGGGTTAAAATAGTCTCCTAAAGCATGGTTAACATCTCCACCTAGCTACGAGAAATCAAGGATATAGGCAAGAGAATGCAAATCATAATCTCTCTGTGAACCAGAACACAAACAAAACTACCTTGCTTATTATGTATGTTGATGACATGATCGTCGCTGGAGATGAAGAGGAAATTGATAGAATTAAACATCAGATTGCTAAGAAGTTCGAGATCAAAGATCTAGGTAGCTTGAAGTATTTTCTTAGATAATCTTCTTATGGTCAAAGAAAGTATGTTCTCGACTTATTTAAGGAAACAAGGAAACTTGAGTGTCAACTCACATCCACTCTTATTAATGCAAATCATCTTTTGAATTTAAAGGCTAGGAAGCAAAATAATAAATACCAAAAAATAGTGGAAAAGCTAATCTACCTTGCTTTAACTTGGCCAAATATTACTTATGTAGTTAATGTTGTCAATTAGTCAATGCATACCCTGACGGGTGCTCATTTTGATGTTGTCAATCGAATCCTCAATTATCTTAAGAATCCTAGAAAAGGCCTTCTTTTCACAAAGGGAGACTATGAATATTGAGGCTTATGCAAATGTTGATTGCGCAGAATCTATGGATGATAGGCAGTTTATTACATAATATTTGCCTATATCTTGCAAGAAATTTTGTTATATGGAGGAGCAAAAAGTAAATAGTCTGTGTAAGACCTAGTGTTGAAGTTGACTTTGAATATAGAGCTATGGCTATGGGTGTCATTGAGATGCTATGGGTGAGAATGTTGCTTACCAATATTGGGGTTCAACTCACTATACCAATGAAGCTTTACTATGGCAACAAAGTTTCCATCAATCTTGCCAACAATCCTATCTTACATGCTAGTATGAAGAATGTTGAGATGGAAAGACACTCAGTAAGAAGATTTTGTAGATCTATCTCCCTTACTGGAGGTTCAGATGGCCAATGTATTCATTAAAGGTCTTGCCCCAATGCAATATAAGAACAATACAGGCAAGTTTAACATGTTAGACATTTATGCCTAACTTGAGGGGGAGTGTTGAGAGTCATATGATACATGTAAATGGGTATATGAACCTTGGGTTATAGCCTTGTAGGTCCATGTACCCTCCCTCGCCCCCCCTCCCCTACCTCCTTTTTTTATGTTGTTAGTGAAGACAACCCTAAGTTCTTGTAAGCACTGGGGCATGAGCTAGTGAGCTCCTATACCTTACTCCTGCTAAATCTAGCCTCTTTGTGTGTGATTGATTTATAAAGATCAACAAAAGGGAAGATGGGATAGAAGTTGAACTAAGGGGCTAGTTGAAATAACCCTTCCCAAGGGTCGTGGGGCCATTTTCTGAAATTTAGGGGGGTTGCTGCAATTTGTAACCCCTGGATTTCTTGTTTTGAGGATTCTGTGGATAAAAGAGGCTCTTGTGGGGCATTTCTTGCAAAATGCCACAGCCCCACCCACACACAACCCTAAATCCTAAACCCCCCTCTATTTAAACCCCTTGCCTCGTTTCCCAAGCCCCCACCCTCTCCCATTTCCCTCTTCCAGTAGCGCCACCCTCCTTTCGTTCCTCTGCAAGTGGCAGGAGAGGGAGGAGTCCCAAAGATCGAGCGAGATCGAGAAAGAGAGGGCGGTGTTGCTGCTACAGCTATTGGTGCGAGGGGGTGCGGTGTTTCGTGAGGAGGAAAGGCTCGCGAACAGTTCTACGGAGTCATTTTTCTGCAGAACCAGATATCTGGGGAGTCCAACAGGCGTCTGGTTGGATGTCCGGAGCTGTCACCGGACGTTTGATATCGCGCAAAATCTAAGGTAATGCCCTGTTCGAGATTTATACGTGATGTTCAGCGTATTTTTCTCTGCACAGTCTAAGCGCCTTGGTGTGTGTGCTGCACAGGGCATGGGCATTTCCCGCGGGGAGAGGAAGGCTCGCAAAGGGCTCTGAGGAGATTTTTCTCCACAGATCAGACGTCTGTACCTCTCAACAGACATCTGACCAGACGTCCGGAGGTAGCACCAGACGTCCGATAAAGCAGATTCAAACAGTAAGGTCCTGTCCGCCTGTATATTTCGTACGTGTTGTCTGCGAGTGACTGTATGTCACTATGCGCATGCAAGGCCGTTGGGAAGAGGCACAGGCGCAGCTCCCCAGACACTTTAGGATGTCTGGACGCCTCTTCAGACAATTGATACCCATCCCAGATGTCCGGGTGCACTGCTAGACGTCTGAAAGGACCCCTAGACGACCGTGAGGGGTTCCAAACGTCACATTTCAACGCAAAACACAAGGTGAGCGTTCTGGTGTTGTTTAAGACATCTGGAAGCTATTCCAGACGTCTGATATCAGCATGTTTGGTATATTCCAGGTATCAAGCGGCCGGTCCAGCTGGACCCGCCTGCCTGGTCTGATTCAGGTAAACCAGGAAGTGTGTTTGGGCTGGTTCATGGCCCAAACGAAGTCGATTTTTCGAAAATAAAGTACCGTTAGCTTTCTGTCGGATTTTCCAATGCGATGGAGCTTTGTTCTAAATGTTTTGAGCACATTCCTGTCATGTGAGATGTTAGTAATGTGTGTTGACCGTTCGTGTTAGATAGGTCACCCGTTCATGGTGTGCACGGGACCTACGGAGGCTGCAAGATCCGTCGTTTGTGCCCCCACATCTCCCGGTTACCCTGTAGAGTGGTTTTGCTATGCCCTGTAAATTACATAATTGAAATGCATGTTACATTAGAACTATTGATAGAACCCTTAGGATGTGAAATGAACCCTAGGGCTGAGATAGAGGAATATGCATTATTTGAATGCTTAATCTGTTATGATGTTTCCTAAATAAATCATGAGTTGCCTGTTTATAATTATTAAACCCTGACTTGAACTGAAATACAATACATGTATCCTGTACAATTGATTGCTGAGATAATTGTCAGATAGTGAAACCATGAGATACCTACTATGTGTTTAATTAATCATGACATGAATAGAGATGTTTGGATGCTACGGAAATAAGGAAAGCTATGCATGAACCCTACGGGGAATTTGAAAGAAAACTAAAACCGTGATGTGGAAAATATGTGGAATGATGGAACATATTGCCTATGGGCAGTTGTTCGGACTTAGTAAGGGAAGTGACCTAGCCCTCGTGTACACGGTACCGAGGAAAGCAACTGTCCCTTGGTATGGAAGTAAGCTGGCTCTCGTGTACGTGTTACCAAGGAGAGCTATTGTTCCTTTTGTGTAAGGGGGAGTTAGCCGCCCCATGGGGCCCAGGGATAGGACTGCCCCCTACACCGACTCCTGTTGGGGCCCACTAGGCAAATCGGGATAGTCGGATGAGGGTACGTAGACTATTGAGGGGCGAGATCCCTGTTCTGTTCTGTGTTGTGCTGTACGTTTAGGCGTACCCACTAGCGGAAACGACTGACCGCGTGCCAATGCGAGGTAGCTACTCGTGCGCTTATCGCGCGTGCCGTAGTCACCGCTACGTCGCAACCGTGACCTCAGGGTGGTAAACTGGGTATAGGACTACCACGAGGTGCTCTCCTGGCCAGGAGAATGCCACGTGCACATCCTGCAGCACAGGAAAAAGTGCAATCAAGATCGTTCCCTAAGGGAACAGGAAGATTAACAGACATCGTGGATCCTTGTTACAAAAATCAACTCATGAACACTAGTAGTTTAATTAACCGTATGATTGGATAATTGAATAAATGTATGCATAAAACTATTATTCTTTACTGTCTTTAAATGATATAACTGTTTTAAATATACTACTCTACTTAGCATTAGCTGACCACCATCATATATAACCGTGTACAGGTCAGGAAGTCGAGCAATCAGCACCACCAGCTGCAAAAAGTGCTGGGCCCAGTCGAGCCAAGCCATAGTTCTACTTCTTTTCCGTTTCCGCTACTTTCTGTTGTTAGTGAGTACTTCTATCTTATGTTGAGAACTGTTATCGTTACACCTTTTTGTCTTAGTTGTGATGGCTAGTGACTATTTTCTGCCTATGGCATAGTATCTTTCCAAAATCTAATTTATATTTTTGTTGTTGGCTTTATTTAAATTGCTTAGTACTTGCATGCATGGTTTGTGGTTTGTTTCGTACATTTAGGATAGTCTCGCTGGACGACTAGATCTTGGGATTAGTCGAGGCGAGCCATTCCCGGGTTCCCAAAGGGGCTGGATTCAGGTCGTAACACTAGTGGAGGATGACAACTAGCTGCTATTGTATCCAATACAAAAACCTTTAAGACAGATAAGCAAGAGACTTGTTCCAGGTTTACGTTAGATCATTTTCGTAAGCTATGACTAAGTTGAATAATATAAATGAGCGAAAGCATAATAACAAGATATCAAAGCCTAAATAAATAAAGAACGTTTGGATTTACATGAAAACCCCACCCACGAAGAGCAGGGAGAAAATCACGAGAGAAGTGTCCTTATAGGCGTGTTTCTTTATTATTCTTCTAAAAAGAATAAGTGGGGAGTACATGACTATTTATAGGCCACCACACATAACAAAATCCTACTCCACTATGTGGGACTAAACCACTACACAATTCTTTTAACACTCCCCCTCAAGCTGAAACATAGAATACTCAGTTTGTAACACAAAGAAACCCAATCTACACAACAAAACACAACTTCTGGACTAGTTCTTGCTTATAGGCGGGAACACAGGCTGGAGCTGCTATACGAACTGTAGCTAGCTCTGAAAAGAGGCCTCTCCTCTAGAGACCTGGTGTTGGTCGCTCCCCATTTAGTGTCCCTGCAAAGCAGGTCTTCCTCTAAAGATCTCGAAACTGGATCTCCCTCTCTGGAGTCTACAAAACTAAATCTCTCACATGGAAACCTGAAATGGGCCCTTCCTCTAAGAACCTCAAAATTGAATCTATCTCTCTAGAGACCTCGAAACTTTGGACCTCCCAGTGTTATGGTTTCTCATATAGAGTCCAAGAACAAAAAAGACTCTCAATTGAGGTACGACTACAACAGACTTCCACACTCCCCCTTTGTCCCATACTCTTATGGGAGAAGAAAATAACAAGAAATACAAAAAAATAAATAAGGATCACAAATATAAGAAATCATAATACTAGAAAAGAGCTTCTCCACCTCTTCTCTCTTCTTATGCTTTTTTTTTCCAGAAAAAAAATTTTTCCTTTTCTTTATTTCATGTTTCTCCTCTTTTTTTATTTCTCTTTTTGTTCATTTTCTCTTTCTTTCCTCTTTTTCCTTTTTTTTATTCCACTATCATTTTCCCCTTAAAGTGGGGATGTAACCAGCGCTAGGGTTCAACGAGGTCTATGGGGGGTTCGACCTCACAGAGGGTGTGGAGGTTGCCTGGAATCAAGACAGCGTTGTCAGCCTCGCCGACCGTCCTTTCGCCGCCAATGGCCTCCACACGGAAGTGAACGTCCACCTAGCAGGACCCCTAGGCCGATACCGTCAACTTCATCATGGAGCTGTGCACCTCCGAGTACCTCTACAACTACCGGTTCCACCACCACAACGTGTTGTGGAAGGTGGTGAGGAGGTGGGCGAGGCAAATCTTGGTGGGGCTCCACCTCAACACCCTCGTTTCCGTCACCTCCAATGAGGACCTCGCCAACCTCATCGAGGAGTATGACCTCACCAACCACACGAACTCGAGCACGGCAGTGTGCGCTACTACATCTCACGCAGGCCCTAGCAAGGTCGCCTAGCGCCACCAAAACAATGAGCCTTCTCACCGCCTTCTTCCTTCCTCGCCTCCACAAGGCCATCAGAGGAGCAGATTTAGCTGTGCCGCCTTCTCGCAACCCCTCTCTCAATCACACGGGGATGCGCCCCTAGTCCAACGTTGCCCAAACCAACGTGCGACGTGGTCGGTGCTACAGCGATACAATGCGAAGATCTTCTACCTTATTACCATCTCCTTCCACTAGATCTCCACAAAGAGCAAGGAGAATAGGGTTTTCCCCTCTTTGCCGAGATAAGGGATAATATGAAGAGATAAACAACAAATCTCAAGATAATGATGAAGCAAAAGAACCCACGATCAAAAACTGCTCTGATACTAACTTGAATAATATAAATGAGTGAAAGCATAATAACGAGATATCAAAGCATAAATAAATAATGCTTAAATTTACGTAAAAACCTCACTCACAAAGAGCGGGGAGAACCACAAGAGAAGTGCCCATATGGGCATGTTTCTCTATTATTCTTCTCAAAAGAATAAGTGGGGGGTACACGCTTATTTATAGGGCACCACATATAAAACAAAATCTCACTCCATTATGTGGGATTAAACCACTGCACAATTCTCTCAACAAACTACGAGACATGGTTACTAAAGCCTTAACAACAAAGGATTTTTGGAAACCAAAGTTAACCATCTCTTACAACGAAAAGCAATAGAGATCAAAATCCTAATAGATTCATGAGTGAATTGTGGATGGCAGTGCTACCAATCATGTAACAAGTAATGCCAAACTTATCCACCAATATAAGCTTGGTTTTGGTGAAGACCAAGTTGCTATAGCGGATGGGTTAAATGCCAAGATGGTAAGAAAAAGGAAGCATTACTTTCCTTGATAGATACTCTCTTAGTTATACACTTCATGTTTTAATTTCTTTTTAGTTTACTTTCTATCAACAAGATTACTAAAAAATTGAATTGCACTTTTTTTAAAGGAATTAAATTGCACTTATCTTTTAAGATGATCATTGTGTCTTCATCATATCCAAGGTTGCAGAAATCGACAGTCGATATTCAGTCGGTGAGGTTACCGACTAAGGAGCATACAATATGCAGGTGATTAATTAGGAATTAATCAGTTTAGTATTTTAAAGTACTTAAAAATTTAAATATAATTATATATACTATTATATATATTATATATACACATACAAATTAAAAATATGCACATATATATTAGTATTATTTTTTTGACATGCATATTCTATAAAGGAGACTCGACAGGCAATAAGGAGGGCGTTGGTGATGGAGGACTAAGGAGAATCAAAGAGAGGGGCATAGGTTTAGGGTTTTATTAGGATTTGAATGTAAGAGGGGATGGAGAAGTTGGGTAGGATTCTTTTTCTTTGACATGCCAATCAAGACACAAAAAATTGAACTCTCAATATTCGATCGGATGATTAATCAATAGATTAATCAGATAATCTACTGATTAATCGGTCCACCCGATTATAGGCTCGAATATTGATATGTGGTTCGATCTTCGACCGCATACGTAATCGGCCGCTGATGAGGGAAGAAAAATCCTTCCAACTGAAATAAACTCCACAACTCAAGTCCACTTACCCGATGACACGACTAGATCCAGATACCGGCACTCTGACGAGTTCGACTATTCTGAACCAGACCCGGTGGGTCTTTACCCGCCTGCCCAGCATCCTGACGGATTCAGTTACCCGAAGTCGAATCCGTCAGGCCCATTCCTATCTACCCGGCAACTTGGCGAATCCAGCTACTCAATAGTTGCCCAAAGACAAACCGCAGAGCCGTTCCACTTTCAGCAGGCGTACATGCATAGCAATTATGGAGCACGTCCTCCCTATTGATTAGATCGTGGGATCATGGGCAGAGAACCTACGATACCTACAATCAAGAATCACTTAGCCTATAAATACCTAGGTTACTCTAGGAAAAGAGGTTACACAATTGTACTTTGTATTCATCATACTCGACTAGTGAAATTCGAGAGTTAAACACTCTCCTAGACATACACCATTTCAGGTGGAACTAGGTAAACAATTTCTTGTATTCTTGTGTGATTGTTCTTGAATCGAACACTCTACTTTAAGGGGCTCGATCAGCTGCATGGACCGATTTTTGCAGTCTTGATTGTTTCCATTATTGTTTCTTAGAATAAATATCCACTCATTGAAATATGAAGTTTACCAATTGGCTAAACAATGTCATGCTGACTTATTCTCCATCAAATAATAGAAATGGGCTTGTTAGGATACCATATGTGTTATTTCCTTTCTAGTTTTTTCCTTGTGTGCTCCTTAGGTCAAGGATGTGCTTTTATTCTTTGGTCTCTCTCCATATAAGAGAGACTTAGGGTTTCAATAAAGATTAAGTCATTTCAGCCAATTTGGTATTAGAGCACCAATCCTAGACCGTAGCTCTCAGTATCCCACCCTCAAGGCCTCCAAAACCCTAAACCTAAATCCCTCTCTCTTCTCTTCTCCATGCGCCGCCAGCGGCAGTGACACAGGGCCTCACACGGCACCTCGTGCGCGTAGGGTGCACCTACAAGGCCGCGCACAGGCGATGGCAGAGGCTCAGGCACGGTGGGCGATGCACACAGCCGTGACTAGCGTGTGCTAGGTGGCAGCGGATCGCAGCAGCGCACGTTAGGCGGTGCACGCAATTGCAACTAGCATCCAACAGCAACGAATCACTGTTGTTGCCTGACGTGCATCGACACGGCGGTGGTGCTCTAGCGACAGGAGCAGCAGGACCGTGATCCTCTACCTACAGCTTGATCTAAGGGGACTGTAGCCTTTCTCTAGGACTACTCTCCTCTCCTACCGCAGCGGGGGATCTCCATAGGGCCTTCTCGGGTGGTCTCCCCACACCCGGGCTACACCAAAATTTGTCCAAGTGGATTTTTTGTGAAGATGCAGGTCTGCTTTTTCATATCTCAAATCTGATTAATGACCTCTTGGATATAAAAGTCTGATTGCGGCTCCAAGATTGTAAGGATGGCTTTAGATGATCAATCCGAAGTGAATTCAGGCACTTCTTTGGGCACCAAGGTACTGAAGAATCAATTTTTGGTCCTATCGTCAAGTTAGACGAGACCAACTACCCACGGTGGTCCCAGACTTCCTCATGACTGTCAGGGGTCATGGAAAGAGCCACATCCTTACAAATCTAGAGCCTGCGAGCAAGACTGGTGCCAACGCCACCTGGGACAGAGACAATGCCATGGTCTCTACGTGGCTTATGTAAGCAGTTATTTCCCATATAGGGGATGAGATAATGTATTATGACACCGCGAAAAGGTGGGAGTCATTGCGTAAGACCTACTCTCATGCTAAGAACTCTGCATGGGTCTTTCAGGTCTTCTACGACCTTTTCTACTTGCATCAGGAACGATGCACCTTGCCACAGTAGTACTCTCTCTTGAAGGGAATGCTGGAGAGGCATCACTCCTATCTGCCGAAGTGTGCCTGTGATTCCTGGAAGGATTTTCGAAAACAATCGACCATCTCTCTCTTCCTAGTAGGTCTTGAACCTGAGTATACTGCTGCCAGAGATCAGATTCTCACAGCTCTAGAGCTTCCTACCCTAGAGGAGGCTTACAGTAGACTTAGCAGAGTTGCAATCCGTACTGACTCTGGTACTCAAACGTCCACACTGCCAGCAATCCCTGGACATGGCAAGGGTACTCCTCCCCCTACATGTGGTCATGGACGCGGACGCTCATCTAGTACACATACTAAGACCCCGTGTACCTATTGTGGCAGACTTAGTCATCCAAAGGCTATATGCTGGCAGAAGCATGGTAGGCCACCTATGACCAATCAAGTAGGTAAGATTACAAATGGAGTGCCCGCCAATGCTGATGTGAGTTCCCTGAGTACAAAGATTGAGATCCTGCAATAGCAAATTGTGCAGTTGGCACAGGCTTCATCCTCTCAGTCTTCAGATACTGCAGCCATTGCTACCTCCTCACAGGCACCTGCAGCTAGTATGTTCTCATGCTTGTCCTCTGGTGGTTGGTTGATTGATTATGGTGCATCTACACACCTATGTGGCGACAGTTCATTCTCTCAGTTAGCACCTGTTACACCAGCCAAGACTGTGAAGGTGGTAGACAAGAGACATTCACCACTAGTTGGCAAGGAAGATGTCTTTATCTCCTACCTTGAGACTAACAAATGTCTTTTATGTGCCTGATTTCCCCTTGAGTTTTAGCAATATTACGAGGGATTTAAACTGCAGAGCTATTTTCTATGCATCTTCTTGTATTTTGCAGGAGAAGCTCACTGGGAAGACAATTGGTGGAGGGCATGAGGAAAGGGGGTATACCGTCTAAGCCAAACCATTGTTGCTGCTTCTACTACCCAGGGCCTTGCTTCCACTAGATCTCCCCTCCAGTGGCATCATCGCCTTGGTTACCTGCCATTGATCGCCTTAAATGAGTTTTGCCACACACCCTCCATTACTGCTCTCAATTGTGATGCTTGTCAGCTAGGCAAGCATCATGAGGCTAGTTTTCCCAGTTCTACTTTTGTTTCTTCTGCTGTTGTCATTGACTTGATTCATATGGATGTGTAGGGTCCCAGTCGTACTCCTGATCGACTTGGGAATAGATATCTTCTGTTAGTGGATGATTTTTCTCGCATTTCTTGGATGTTTCTTTTGCAGAGTAAGTCCGATATGGGACAAATCATTGAGAATTTTGTTAAGGAAATAAAAACTCAACATTCTTATTTTGTAAAACATTTTCGATCTGATAATGCCTTGGAGTTTTGTACTACTCATTTGCATATCTTCTTTTCTAGTTATGGAATTATTCATGAGACCATGTGCCCACACATCTCTCAGCAAAATGGTGTTGCTGAGAGAAAACACCGTCATATTCTTGATGTTGCTCACATGTTATTGATTCACCACTTGATCCTGTCTCTTTACTGGGGTGACGCTACTTTGACTGCTTGTTTTCTGATTAATAGAATGCCTAATGTTGCTTTACATTACGGATTCCTTTGCAAGTTATGTATCCTTATAGACCACTGTTTCACGTCATCCCTAGGACCTTTGGGTGTGTTGCTTTTGTCTACTTATTGGGATTAGGTCGGGATAAACTAGCACTGAGAGCAGTTAAGCGCATTTTCCTTGGGTATACGCAAACGCAAAAAGGGTATCAATGTTTTGATTCGATTGCTTCTTGTCATTTTGTTTCAGTTGATGTTACCTTTCATGAGGCAATACCTTTTTTTTCTACTGCTGTTGTTGAGATGCCTTCTGAGGGTGATATGGTGCCTATGCCATTTACACCCATTCAGTTTGGAAGTTTTCCTAAGATACCAGTTGTTACTACACCACCACCTGCTACGTAGCCCTTTCCCCATCTGACAGAGCCACTGCAGACCTATGTTCGCCCTCACACTACTTATTAGAGATCCCCCCACTCTCGCCTTCACCGTCGACTTCTCAGGTGAGTCCCTTAGACATTGATGCATGTTTACCATGTGATGAACACAGGGACAGGACAAACGATGTGGCAGCAGATGATGCAGATCTTTCAATTTCCATTCGAAAGAAACCTCAGACCTGCACTACTTACCCCACGGCTAGGGCACTTGCTACTGACAGCCTTGCACCTAGGTTTGCAAAATTTACGCAAGCGTTGGCTGCTACTCAGATCCCAGCGACGTACAGTGAGGCCATGCTTGATCCAAAATGGCAGGTAGCCATGGAGGATGAGATGGCAGCTCTTAAACTCACTCCACTTCCTAAGGGTGCTACACTTGTTGGCTATCGATGGGTGTTCAATGTTAAATTCAACCCTAATGGAGGAATTACCAGATATAAAGCACAGCTAGTGGCAAAGGGGTTCACCCAAACCTATCGGGTGGATTTCTTTGACACCTTCTCACCTGTTGCCAGATTTCCTACCGTATAGGTGCTTATAGCAGTGGCAATTCAATTAGATTGGCCTTTACATCAGTTGAATATGAAGAATGCCTTTCTTTATAGTAATCTCCAGGAAGAGGTATACATATAGTAGCCACTTGGATTTAAGACTCAAGGGAAGTGTGTATGCAGATTACAGAAGGCTATCTACAGCCTAAAGTAGAGCCCCAGAGCCTAGTTCCAGAGGCTATCACAGGTTGTTGAGGCAACTGGATTCAGGAAATCGATAGCAGATTTCTCTCTTTTGTCAGGAAGACAAGACGAGGTATTGTGGTTCTTGTCTATGTTGATGACTGAATTGTCACAGGTGATGATGAGCAGAGTGTTGCTGAGATTAAGTGCATTCTAGAAGAGCAGTTTGTCATGAAAGACTTAAGAGCTCTCCGATACTTTCTTGGCATTGAGGTGGTTTGCACTAACAAAGGTGTAGTCCTGTCCCAAAGAAAGTATGCATTAGACATCTTGCAGGAGGTTGGTAAGCTTAAGACTAAGGAGGCCAATATCCATATGGATCCTAAGATGCCACCCTATTATGAGAATGCACAGTTGGTGGATAGTAGGCAATACATGCAGCTTATGGGCAAGCTGCTATATCTTTCCATCACCAAGTCAGATATCTCCTTTGCGATGGGGAGATTGAGCCAGTTCATGGCCAAGCCAGCACATTAGCACTGGGACGCAGCATTGATGGTACTCAAATACATCAAGAAGGCTCTTGGGAAGGGTCTCCTATTCTCTAAAGGGTCTTCTATGGACCTTGGTTGGCTACTCCGATGTAGACTATGCCGATTGTCATGTGGACCGCAAATCCACTACTGGGTTCTGTACCTTTTTGGTTGGAAGCCTGATCACTTGGAGGAACAAAAAGCAAGGCACCGTTGCTAGATCCAATGTTGAGTCTGAGTAGAGAGCCATGGCTCAGACAACTGCAGAAATGATGTGGATTAGGTCTCTGCTTACTGATTTGCAAATACAATTTTCTAGTCCAATGGAGATGAGATGTGACAATAGAGCAGTCACCTTCCTTGCCAACATTCTATGAGATAACAAAGCATGTCGAGGTTGATTGCCACTATACCAGGGACATTATTCAGAAAGGATTGCTATATACCACACTTGTCCATCTGAGAAGCAGATTGCTGACATTTTCACCAAGTCCCTAACTAGATCTCTATTTGATTCATGTATATCCAAACTGAGTACGATAGATATATATGCTTCAGCTTGAGAGAGAGTGTTAACATACCATATATGTTATTTCCTTTCTAATTTTTTCCTTGTGTGCTCCTCAGGGGTAAGAATGTACTTTCTCTTTGATCTCTCTTTATATAAGAGAGACCTAGGATTTCAATAAAGATTAAGTTATTTCAACCAATTGGGTTAACATTCAGATGCTTTGGCACTTGTAGTCTAGCGTGCCTGGCCATTATAACAACTGTATGTAAAAAAAAATACCTTCCTAAATGAAGATATGAAGGAGGAGGTGTACATGCATATGCCACCTAGTATGAATAGAATAAGTGTTGCAAACTTAAGAAATCTTTGTATAGACTAAAGCAATTGCCAAAAGCCCAGTTTGAAAGCTTGTGTGTTGTTATGCACAGTTAAGCATATAAACAAGGAAATAGTAATCACACTATATTCCTTAAGCATTGTGATGTTAAAGTTTCTGTTCTTGCATACGTCAATGATATGATTAGTACACGAGGTGTCAGAAAGGAGAAATGCAAGCTTAAAGGTTTGCTAAGGAGAGATTAAGAACCTAGGGATGTTAAAATATTTCTTTGGAATAGAGTTTGCAAGATCCCGTGATAGCCTGTTTTTGTTTGAGAGAAAGTATGTATTGGACTAATTAAAATAGACAGGGAATTTTGGCTATAGACCTGCTACTACACATATTGAAGCAAATCATTGCCGGGGTCTTCAAGATGGAAAGTTGATAACACACAAAAATAAAGATATTAGAAGTTAGTGGGAAAATTGATCTATCTCTCTCAGTGGACCACGCATCACATGTGCAATGACCTTGTAAATCAATTCATGCATGCACCTATGAACTTTCAATTCAATGCGGTGAATAGAATCCTCTGTTGAAGAAAAATCTAGGAAAAGTTCTACTATTAAGTGACCTTGTAAATCAATTCATGCATGCACCTATGGACTTTCAATTCAATGCAGTGAATAGAATCCTCTGTTACTTGAAGAAAAATCTAGGAAAAGGTCTCCCATTAACAAAAAGGGATGAATTGAATATAGAAGGGTATATGGATGCTGATTGGGCTAGATTCATCGATAATAGGTCTGTCATAGGCTATTTCATTTTTCTGGGGCTAATCTTGTTATTTGGAGGAGCAAAATACAACCAGCTTGTTTTTTTTTATTTTTTTGACAGTAACCATTGCCAATTATATTAGATACTAACTTAACGTTTGGTACAGGCCATGATTACATATTTGAGAGATGGCAGGGGACAAAGAATCAGAGCTCCAGCAGCCCTGCAGACAATTCCCAAAACACAAGGAGGCAATATTATGTGCTAAAAAGTTCCAAGTATGCTGAATATGAAAGCAAGTAGCATCTCCAAGATTATGGGCCTTCAATTTGCAATCCGCAATGATGTCAGAAAGGCACCAATGTATAGTGCAGTAGTCTTCCTTCATTGCAGGTGCAATCCAGAAGAAGTCTGAAACAAGAGAAATGGAGAAGTCCTGGAGCAATGTGGCCTGATCCAATGCAAGGAGCATAGCATTTGCTTCAGCTAGTGAGGGGTTGTCAGTGCAAAATTCCTTAAAAGCGACCCAGAAAATACTATCAGATTGATCCACACAAATGGCTGCACCCATACTCCAACCATCTTTTGCAGCAGAATCGATAAGGATCCTACAATTGAAGGCAAATTTAAGGTGCTCAATTAATGGATAAGGACAGGAGCTTACTCCCTGATGTGCAGGAATATTCAATTTCAGATTCTGAACTGGAGGATGATAAAAATTCATCAAATGATGAGCATGCTTTGAAATTTCCTCTGGGTTGAAGGGGACTTGATTAAAAATGTATTTGCATCTATCATTCCAGACCGCCATCATCATAAAACCACCAAGCTTGGATTGTTGAGGAGTAGGTGCATGCAACTTTGAAAATTGAATTGGACAATAAAAGCTCTCCACCACAAACCACCCCAAACTGAGCCACAAGCCCCTGAATAATGTGCAATGCAAGAATAGATGTTTGGTAGTTTCTAACTCCTGACCACAAGCCACACAAAGTCATTGTTCAGGTTGAGTGAAGAAACATTGATGATACTTTGTGGGGATGGAGTCCGTAGCCACTTTCTAAAGGGAGAGCTTTAATCTTGTTGTAAAATCCTCATTCCAAATCCATCTGAGTTTGGCCAGATCAGTTTGTGGTAACCAAGCACCCCTGTTTTGATACGAAAGAACATGATGATAGGCTGACAATTGGACAAAATGATTAATCATATTCCAAAGAGAAACCCTACATCTCTTTATATAGAGAGAGCTGTAGAAACAATTACAGAGGAAAACCAATCAGAAATAAACAATAACAAAGCAACCCTCAAAATTATAAACAACTCAACACTCCCTCTCAAGCTGGAGCATAGATGTCAATCATGCTCAGCTTGGAACAACAGACGTCAAACGTAGATCGAGGAAAAGGCTTGGTGAAAATATCTATTGTCTGGTTCTTAAAAGAAGCAGAAGTGGTATAGATGACTCCACGCTGGATCAGATCTCGGGTATAGTGACAGTCAACCTCGACGTGTTTGGTGCACTCATGAAGCATAGGGTTGTTAGCAATATAAGTGACAGCACGGTTATCACATCGCATCTCCATAGGCTTCTCCACCTACACATGTAAATCTTGTAAAACTGATCTCACCCACACCATCTCTGTAGTAGTATAAGCCATAGCATGATACTCAGACTCTGCACTGATCTAGACACCACTCCTTGCTTTTTGCTCCGCCATGTGACTAAGTTCCCAACAACATAAATGTAGAAACCAATAGTTGATTTTCTGTCCGTCAAGCAACCAACATAATCTGCATCAGAATAACCAACCACTACCATCGATGTGCCTCTAGTAAAAAATATGCCATGCCCAGGTGCTTTCTTTAGATATCTAAGCACCTCCACTGTTGCCTCCCAATGTTGTTTGGTAGGCCTATACATGAACTGACTCAACTTCCCAACTTCTAAGGAAATATCTGGCTTGGTGATTGTAAGATATAGCAGCTTGCCCACTAGCTATCTATAAGATCTGCTGTCAACAGGTGTTAACTCAGCATCAAATAGATATCTCTTGGGATCCATGGGTATGTTGGCAAGCTTAGCCCCCAACATCTATGTCTCTTATAGTATATCAAGAGCATACTTACGCTATGAAAGTGCAATGCCCCCTTTGCTTTTTGCTACCTCAATGCCTAGAAAATATCTCAACTGGCCCAAGTCATTCATTACAAACCTATCAGCCAAGGTTTTTTTCCCCTCAACTATCCCAGTCTCATCATTACCAGTAATAATGATGTCATCAACATATATCAAAAGTACAACAACTCCCCTGTCACTCTTCCGAACAAACAAGGAATGATCTGCAAAGGATCTCTGAAGGCCTATCATCTGTATCGCCTCAGACAGCTTCTGGAATCATGCACGCGAACTCTGCTTAAATCCATAAATGGCCTTCCGAAGTCTACAAACACTCACCCTGAATCTCAAATCCCGGAAGCTACTACATGTAAACTTCCTCCTAAAGATCATCATATAGAAAGGCGTTCTTGACATCAAGCTGATAGAGAGGACACTCAAGATGGGCTACAACAGACATCAAAATCCACACTGTCGATAGCCGTGCCACTGGAGAAAAAGTGTCAAAGAAATCCACCCCATAGGTCTGAGTGAACCCCTTTGCAACCAACCGAGCCTTATGCCTTGAAATAGATCCATCAGGATTGTATTTTAAGGCAAAGACCCAACGACATCCAACCACTCGTGCTCCTACAGGTAGTGAAGTAAGCTCCCACGTCGCTCTGGAACGAAGAGCAGCCATCTCATCCTCCATGGCCTAACGTCATTTTGGATCAAGCATGACTTACTAGTACGTAGTGGGAACCTGGGTGGCAGAGAATGCACGACAGAAGCTCCCAAAAGTAGATCCAAGTCCATCGTAGCCAGACTGCGTACAACACAGTATCTGGACTCGCACGTGCGAGGTGCCTTCCTAATGACAATAAGAAGGTCAATATCATCTGATTGAATATTCTGTACTAACTCTAAAGCAAGAGCATCCATATCTGAACATGTGGCATCACACCTAGATCCTATATCATCAGTATGCAAACTGTCCATGGTCACCTAAACTGGAGAGGGTGGTGCCTGTGTAACTACTGGAATATCTGGTATCTGCAAAGTGCTAAGAGGATGTTTGTAGAGAACAGTGGACTCAAAAAACCTAACGGGTCCAATAGTAGCAACAGGGGGAGCAGAAATAGGTATCTACTCCAAGGGAATAGGTGGGATAGGCATGGGCACATCCATAACCTCAGGAGATATTCCTCGAGCAGCCGTAGAAAAATACGGAATGGACTCATGAATGGTAACATCTGCACTTACATGGTGCCTCCCAATAATGGGATTCAGGCATCTATACCCTTTTTGAGTCCGTGAGTACCCCAAGAATACACACTTAACTGCCCGTGGTGCAAGCTTATCTCAGCCTAGGGAAAGAAGATGAACAACGGCAACACAACCAAATACTCGTGGTGACACATGAAAAAGCTCTCGGTCAGGATACAAGATGTGCCAAGGAATCTGCTCATGAAGTACTGAACTGGACATTCTGTTGATCAAGTAACACGCAGTAAGAACAGCATCTCCCCAGTATAGCTGCGGTACACTATGGTGAATTAACAAAGTAGGGGTTACATCCAAAAGGTGGCGATGTTTCCTCTCAACCACCCCATTCTGTTGAAAAGTATGAGGACATATGGTCCGATGTATAATTCCATGGGATTTATAAAAAGTAAATAACCTGATGGTACAAAATTCAAGTGCATTATCATATCTCACTACTTTAACAGCTGTTGAATATTAATTCTTTATCTCCAACAAAAAATGCTCAAAAATAGATCCAACATCTGATTTATTTTTCAAGAGAAATACCCATGATAGGCGTGAGAAATCACCAACAACCACCAAGTAATATCGATGACCATGCCTATCTGGAATTCGGCTTGGACCCCATACATCCATATGTAGCAACTCAAACAAGGCTGTGGATCTAGGATGAGTACTCACCAGGTAAGAGGCATAGTGGTGCTTGCCCATCTGACAAGCATCACAAGTGATCTTGGTTGCAGAGGATATGTGTGGAATAACACGTCGAAGACTATCTAGAGGAAGATGCCTAAGTCTAAGGTGCCACTGAAAAGTACTCCCAACAGTAAAAGAGACGCCTCTGTGACATGCAGCAACAAACGAAGATTGAACTGGACGATAAACACCGCCCTCTACATGACCACTACCAATTGTCCTTCCTGTCAATTTGTCTTCAAAGACACATCCCACTTCATCAAAAATAGCCCGACAATTAAGCTCCTTAGTGATACTACTGATCGAGAGTAGGCTAGTGGAAAAGCCTGGCACAAACAGAACATCAAGCAGTCTCAACTTGGAGGTCACTGGCACCTCTCCTTGGCCCTCTATCCTGGAGTGCCTGCCATCTGCGACTTGAACCGTCCTGCCTATAGACACGGGTTTGAGATTAGTAAGCCAACTTTGATCCCCACTAAGGTGTCTTAAGGTGCTTGAATCAACCAACCACTTGGTGCTATCATGTTTCTTGTCATTTGCAAGAGACACTAAGTCAGAGCTTCCCCTAAAACCATCATGATGGCCGCAACCTCGAAGTAGTCTCTCATACTCCGGGTGATGGTTACCGAATCACTTGCCAATCACTGTTCGGCAAGGATACTTGCCTCAACATTAGGGAAGGCCATCTTCCTTCAACCAAGTCATAGGAAAGCCAAGGAAAATATGCCAAGAAACATGATGTTGAGTGTTAGAAGAAGTAAATCAGGAACTTAACATGATTTTTTTTTAGGCAAAAGGGGACCCAAAATCCACCATAAAGGAGGCCCTCCTCTTCAGCATGCACGCCCTACAACAGGCCGGTGCACCCAATAGCACCAGCACTGCCCTACATGGGCAACGCCAGCAGCCCTGCTGGGTGGCGCCAGCTGCTGCCGCTGTTGCTGCCGGCTGCTGCCGCTGGGGTTAGGGTGGACGGTTTTTGGGGCTTGATTTGGGTGGGATATCAGAACCTGACCTAGGACCGCGCTCTGATACCAAGTTGGACAGAATGATTAATCATATTCTAAAGAGAAATCCTACACCTCTTTATATAGAGAGAGATGTGGGAACAATTGCAGAGGAAAACCAATTAGAAATAAACAATAACAAAGCAACCATCAAAAATATAAACGACTAAACACTAACTTAATAGAGAAGTTCCCATTTTTCTGTGGGGACCAGATAATTTCATCTTCGTTCCTATGTGACTCAGGGAGGTGGATGCTGGAGATTTTGCTTGCAATTTCCCATGGGAATAAAGCATTCAGGATATCCATATTCCAGTTATGACACAAGGGGTCAATTAGTTGTGCAGCTTTGAGCTTGCTGCAGGTTGGAAGAAGGCATAATCAGATTTTCCCACTCCAGAATCCATCGACCTCTCCATATTTGTTTGGGCTCCAGCTCTAATTCTCCAGAAACAACCAGCAAGCAGTGTTTCTTTAATGCTAATTACATCCCTCCATAATAAAGAGTGTGCATTTCTGAAAGATGCATCCATGAAGTCTGAGACTCTGAGAAAGGGAAATACTTGGCCTTAGGAAGCTTTGTGAGCAGGGAATCCTGGGGATGCAATAATCTCCAACCTACTTTCAGTAGGAATGCTATATTGTTTGCCTTTATCTTCCTCATACCCAACCCTCCCAACTGTTTCAGCAGACAGACTTTATCCCAAGCGATAGTATGCATCTTCCTCTTGTTGGTGATGACCCCACCAAAAATTCCGAATCATTTTATCCCATCCATTTTGCAGTGCTTTTGGATAAAAGTCCAGTTGTCATGAGATAAGTGGGCATGGAGGCTAAAGAGGCTTTGGCAAGAATTGTTCTGCCTGCTTGAGAAAGGATTTTGATTCTCCAACCCGGTAGCTTTGCTTCAACTTTTTTATGTAAGATTTTCTCCATATCCCTCCTCTTCAGGCTGGCACCACTAATGGGAGAACTGAGATATAAATCACTACAGAAATCCTTCTGAATGCCCAGCAAGGATTTTAATTGAAGTCATAATGAGTCCGGATTCTAAATGCCCAGCAAGGATTTTAATTGAAGTCATAATGAGTCCGGATAGCCCTTGCCGAAAAAGATAGAGGACTTCTCTACATTTTTCTTCTGTCCTGAGTAGTAACAATATTCTTGTAACAGATCTTGGAGCTTCTGGACTTCTTTAATGGTTGCCACTCCCATTATTATTGTGCCATCTGCATAGGAGAGGATGGATAATGGAGAAGCAGATCTTACAATTCTTATACCCTTTTAAGTCTTGCCTTGCAAGGCATTTGAGGATCCACCTGTTTAAAAATTCCACCCCTAGAATGAATAAGAATGGAGAGAGTGGACACCCCTGTCGAAGACCAGCAGTAGGGCTAAAACAACCTTCAAGGGATCCATTAGTCAAAATGGAATAATTTACTTGGGAGACGCAAGCTAGAATAAGCTCTATCACCTGATGAGGCACGTGAATTTGGCAAAGTAAATCTCTAATAAAATTCCATTACGATCAAAGGCCTTTTCCATATTTAGTTTGATAAACATGAGGTGATTCTTTTTTTAAATCTTATTCATTGTGTGCAGGACTTCTCTAGCAATAATTATGTTATCTGTTCCAAGGCAACCCTTGAGGTAGGCGACTTGCATTGGTGAAATGATTCTATTGAGAATGGACTTTAGTTTGTTTGCTAGGATCTTGGCCACTGTTTTACAAGGAGTTGCTCGGGCTGATGAGTCTAAAGTCCATAGGCCCCTGAGGGTCATCTTTTCTTGGAATGACAGTTATAAATGTTTCATTAATTTCTGAAGGCAATCTTTTTTGTCTGAAGATGTCTTGTTGGAAGATGTCTGAATGAAGGTAATGAAATCTGATAATACTGTTTCCCAACCATGTTGAAAAAATAACGGGGGTAGCCCATCTGGACCGGGGGACTTTGTGGGGTGCATAGAAAAGACAGTGTTTGTGATCTCTTTATCAGGGGGGATTAAAGCAATCATCTGTTGGTCATCTAGAGGCAAGAATGTGCGGGGTACTTTCATCTAGAGGCAAGAATGTACGGTCATCTAGAGTGTCTGTGATCTCTTTATCCTCCGGCTCAAAAATGTGCAGGGTACTTTCAATGGTGACTGGACAGACAAGGATATTTTGAAAGTGAGTTAGGAAACATCAGGGTTTTTTATCCAATGTATTTTATTTTTCTTGTGTCTCAGAATCGCAATTATGTGAAAATAATTGTAATCCCCTTCTTTTACCCATTTGCATCTGGCATGTTGTGCCTAAAAAATCTCTTCATCCCGGAGGGCAGTTTCATGTTGAGCTCTCAAAAGGGATTCTTATTATATTTTGTTCATCAGGTGCTAGGCTTTGAATTTCCCCCAGCTGTTTCTTATATACTTTCTTACTCCGTATTTTCCATTTTTGTTGGATGAGTCTGCATTTAGAGATGATGCAACCATCCCCTCCTGGATTGGTCCACACGTCTTTCACCTCCTTTCCAAAATCTTTATGCTGCAACCAAGTTGCTTCCATCCTCCAAGGTTTATTGACTTTTTCTTGATTGCAGCAAAGCTTCAGCAAGATTGGATTATGATCACCTTTAATGGCTGGAAGATGCAAGACTTTGGAATGTGGATATTGTCTATACCACCAAGTGTTTGCCAGGAGACTATCTAATCTTTCAAAATGAGATTTGATGTGCATCTTTTGTTACATCACGTGTACACTGACCAGGCATAGCCCAAATCTATAAGACCCTGGAATGTGAAGTTTGTCCATACTATAGCCTCCGATATAATGACCCTTCTTCCTCCTAAATTTTCACCCTCGGATGTAATACAATTAAAATCACCAATACAAATGAGATCATTACCAGCATATGAAATAATAACAAGCATTTGAGCCCAAAACAATTTTTGACCTGTTTTTTTCGGAGAACCATAAATGCAAAGTAAAGTCCAGGGTGTGCTTGATCCTGTGTGGACTTGAGCCAAACTATGGTTGCGTCCATCATCGAGAATGCTGCATGTCATCTACCAAGTCCAAAATAGAGCAACCCCCCCCCCCCCCCCCCCCCCCCCCATCCTCCGATTGCAAGTACCCAATGCTGTGACTTGGATGCAATGACTCAATTCATTATAGAAAACCCTAGCCTCTCTTATATAGAGAGAGACCAAAGGGTTGAAAGTACAGAACTGTCCCTCAGGAGCTAACCATAAGGCCGTACAAGAAAAACATAAAAAATATAAGAAACACTATATGCTAGCACTCTCCCTCAAGCTGGAGCATGGATATCTATCATGCTCAGCTTGGAACAACACGTCTCAAAGGCAAATCTCGCTAGGGGCTTTGTGAAGACATCTGCAGCCTGCTCCGCAGAAGTAACACTCGTGGTATGTAATATCCCACACTGAATGAGATCTCAAGTGTAATGGTAGTCAAACTCTACATGCTTTGTCCTCTCGTGAAACATAAGGTTATTGGCAATGTAGGTCAATGCTCTATTGTCACACCGCATCTCCATAGTGCTATCCAGAGAAACATGAAGATCTGACAAAACTGACTTAACCCAAACCATCTCAGCAGTTGTCAGGGCCATGGCTTTGTACTCTGACTCCGCACTGGATCTAAATACAACCGCTTGCTTCTTGCTCCTCTAGGTAACCAGGTTGCCTGCAACAAAGGTGTAAAATCCTGTGGTGGATTTTCTGTCACCAATACAGCCAGCATAATCAGTGTCAGAGTATGCTACAATCCCCATGGGCGTTCCCTTACGGAATAATAATCCTCGTCCTGGTGCTTTCTTCACATACCTAAGCACCTGCATTGCAGCCTCCCAGTGATGCCTAGTTGGCTTATCCATAAACTAGCTAAGCCTACCAACCGACAAAGACGAGTCTGGACGAGTAATGGTAAGGTAAAGGAGCTTATCCACCAGCTGCCTGTAAGCCCTACTGTCAACAACCTCAATTTTCTCATCATATAAATAGACCTTGGAATCCATAGGAATATTTGCAGCCTTAGCTGCTAACATGCCAGTCTCCTGAAGAAGATCAAGAGCATACCTTCTCTGTGAGAGCACCACTCCATCCCTGCCACGTGCAACCTCAATACCTAAGAAATACCTCAACCGTTCCAAATCCTTCATAACAAACTTCTCTGATAGATGCCTCTTGACTTCGTTTATCCCATCTCTGTCATCTCCGGTGATGATAAAATCAACATATACCAAGAGTGCCACAATCCCGCTGGCAGTCTTCCTGGTAAATAAAGAGTAATTTGAAGTGGAGCGCCTCATACCAATCTAGTAAAGCACCTCTGATAACTTCTGGAACCAGGCCCTGGGACTGCTTCAATCCATAGATTGCCTTCCTCAATCTGCACACACACTCCCCCTAAACCTTGAAACCCGGGGGCTACTACATGTAAACTTCCTCCTGAAAATCGTCGTAGAGAAAAGCATTCTTCACATCAAGCTGGTATAACAGCCAGTCTCTCTGAGTATCAACAGAAATAAGTATCCAAGTGGTGGCAAGCCGCGCAACGGAGGAGAAGGTATCAAAAAAGTCCACCCCATATGTCTAAGTGAACCCATTTGCTAGCCTGGCCTTATCCTCAAAATAGACCCATCAGGGTTGTATTTCAAGGCAAAGACCCATCGAGAGCTCATCTGTCATGCGGCAGTAGGAAGTGAGATGAGATCCCAAGTCTGTCTACTCCGAAGTGCTGCCATCTTATCCTCCATGGCTTGACACCACTTTAGATCAAGCATGGCCTACCGGTAGGTAGAAGGAATGTGTGATGTTGTAAGTGTCTGCCAGAAGCTACTAAACTGAGGAGCAAGACCATCGATAGCCAAACTACTTGTGACCCAGTATCTGGACTTACAGGTATGCGATGCCCTCCTAATGGCAATAGGGAGATCTGAATCATCTGGTACCTCTGACTGAGTCACTGCAGAAGAAGACTCGCTACTGTGGCGATCTACACTGTCTAACCAAACTGTCACTGGCATCAGGTACCCTCACAACTACCTGTGAACCATCAACTACTGGTAAGGGAGGAGGCCTCTGAAAAGTAGTGTGATGCCTGTGATAGGTATGTAATGGCCCGTGCAATCTCTCAAAATCATCCAGGGAGGATCAACTCATCTGTCTATCAGCTGGAGGTCAAGACTGAGAAGTAGGTGTTGGTGCAAGAGCACCACAATCATTAATTTTGATGATAATAAAACACCCATCATTTAACATTTACATTGAGTTTAAGGTTTCAAGAAAATGCAAATGGTTATAAGTGTGAAGGAAGAGTTCAAGCCCACATCCATGGTAGATTGGAGGAGCTTGATGGAGGAGGAGATTCGCTTGGAACGAAAGCTAGAAGGCAAAAAGAATATGATAAATTTCTTTGTCTTGTATTATGTACTTTGTTCCTTGCTCTTTTATTTGTCTAGATTATATGTTAAAGAGCCCAAAGTAATAAACAATAGTCTTAGGAACACATACACAATCCTAGAATACTTAAACACTCTTAGTTAAATCAGAAAATCAAAGTAAGCATCAAACAGCCTGATCAAACATCCAATATAGGCATCAGACGTCTGATCTTTGACTTTAAGACGTCTGATTATTTGATCAGATGTCCAAAACACTTAGACTGGAAACTTGTTCTCTATCTGCCAGTTTCAGACGTCCAACCCCTAGTCCAGACGTCTTAGAAGACATCTGATGACCTTGCCAGACGTCCAACTAGAAGACCATTGACTTTGTCAGACTTAATCGTTGAGGGTTAACCTTTAATCTGACCTACATTCACTTTCAGACGTTTGTAGAGATCCCTAGACGTCTGATAAATAGATGTTAGGCTTAATTCATCCCCAAATCACTTTTGTCAGTGATCATAGACGTTTTCCAGACGTCCAGACTTTGTGCCAGACAACTAACCTATCATCTGACCAACAAGACCTAGAACCCTATTTAGGTCTGGAAAAAACAGGAAGGAAATCTATCTAGAATTAGACGTTTAATTTGTTTCACAAACGTCTTATAATTGATCTTTAGACGTCCATCTTGATCCAACCATAATCAGATCTTTCACCCTTCTAAATCAGACAACCGATCCCTAAGATCAGACGATGACCCAGACGTCTGATAACACTGTCAAAATCATTAATAGCCCTAATTCCAGCCTAATTAGCCTTGGATTTGTTTCCAACAGCTACCTAAGGCTTCCATAGCCTTCCTAAGGGCTCCTAAGCCACCTATAAATAGAGGACTCTTTCTTTATTAGATACACCAAGTAATACTACTTTCCACTCATTTTGTGTCCAAGAGAAGAGAGAATCAAGAAGGAAAGTCACCCTGCTCTCCAAGCTCTTAAGCATACATCCGAGAGCATCCTTTTAGCTACACAACCGCTCTCCCGTCTCCGCACATTTGAAAGCGTCTTCGTGCCTTGTGTGGTTCACATACTCCGACTTTCATCTAAGGGAAGTTTCTTTTTCTTAAAGGAGCTAGATCAACATTAATACTTTGTGACTCTATAGGACTGTTGTAATTTCCTTTTGTGGTTGGGTATTCGCTTTGCGAATTCCCATCTCCCTCACGAGACAAAATACTCCTCGTGAAGAGGGTTTGAGGTACACTACCCTCGCATAAATAGTGTGGTTGTAAGAGGTTAAGTCACCATCATTTAAGTGACTTGTTAGTAGATTTGATCGACTTGGTCGATCGGAAAATCCTAAACTGAGAGGTTTAGGTGGTGGTTTTTACCCGAGTTTGGATTTCCACCTAAAAATCCTTTGTATACTTATGATTGCATTCTTTTGTGAGATTGTTTATTATATTTCTGTATTTTATTTTATATCACGCAAATCTCACCTCCCTCCGTCACAACCAACAATAGACACCTAAGTCTCTATACACGGAACAGGCAGGGGAAGAAAGGCAACATCATCACAAAAGCTCCTCTATCCAATAACTGAGAAATATGGTGTATGCTCATGGAAAGTCACACCAGTGCTAACATAATGACTGTTCTACAAAGGATCATAGCAACGATACCCCTTCTGTGTCCTAGAGTACCCCAAAAATACACACTTGATAGTGCAAGGAGCCAACTTGTCATAACCAAGTGACGACACATGAACGAATGCAATACATTCAAAGGTCCTAGGAGGCACATGAAATAACTCATCGCCTGGATGCAAAAGAAGAACTGACATCTGCTCGTGAAGAACTGAGCTGAGCATCCTGTTGATAAGATAAGTCACTATCAGAACTGCATCCCCCCAGTATCTATGCGGCACATTGTGATGAATCAATAGTGTACGGCAACATCCAACAAGTGTCTGTGCTTCTGCTCTGCAACCCCGTTCTGCTATGAAGTATGAGGACAAGTGGTCTGGTGAACAATCTCACAGGTCCTATATAACTCCTTAAGTCTAACAATGCAAAACTCAATAGCATTATCAATCCGCACTATCTTCTCTGTGGCTGAATACTGTGTGTTAATCTCCAAAAGAAGAGTCTATGCATCCTCCAACCTCTACCATGCTTTTTAGTAAGAACACCCACGTGGCTCTAGAGAAATCATCTACGACAACCAGGTAGTACCAGTGTCCCATCTGGTCTGGGACTCTGCTCGGTCCCCATACATCCATATGAAGCAACTAAAATAATGTCGAGGATCCAGGAGAGGTGCTAGCTGGAAAAGAAGATCGATGGTGCTTACCCAATTGGCAAGCATCACACTGTATAGTAGCAGCTAGGGAAATATGTGGTATCTCTCCTAAGGCGATCAAGAGATAAGTGGTCAAGACGAACATGACACTGTAGAACACTCCCGCTACCATATCGAGTAACTCCTGCAAATGGCTCCTGCCCCAGACGGTAAACACCATTCTCCTCCATACCTCTGACAACAGTTCTCCCGGTGAGTTTATCCTAAACAACACATCTGACATCATCAAAGATCACTCTGCAGTTGAGATCCTTTGTGATTCTGCTCATTGATAACAAACTCAATGGGAATTCTGGCACATGCAACGCACCAGACAGCTGCAAATTTGGGGTCACAGACACCTCCCTTTTACCCCTAACTGGGGTGTATCTACCATCAGCCACCTGTATAATCCTTCCTGGGGGAACGGACTGTAGCAAACGAAAATAGGTCTAATCACCCCACAGATGCTGTGACGCACCAAAGTCGATCAGCCACCCTACTCCATGGTGTCTCCTGTAATGCTCTTGATGCGCCAGACTCAAATTCCGCCATAGGTGTTAAGTAGATCACATCCAAGGAAATGGGGAATACACATCCTAAGGATCATACAATATGGGGAATACACACTCCAAACAATCATCAATACAAGGAACACACCCCAAAAACAATTCATAAAACTAGAGAAAACCATACCACTGTTCGACGAACACCAATAGATCTGAAACAGAACAGATTCAGATCTACATCATTGACAAGAGGCCCCCTTGGACAGACATTGGCCTAACTTGGGTGCAAGGAGAACAACCGAGATGGCCCCAAGGGGACCTAGGCTCCCTCTCCCTACGACTATGAGGAATGTAGCCCCTAGAGCAGGACTATACACCCCTCACAGTCACTGCCTTGTGCAGCCTCTGAACCTAGCATGGAGGAAGCACTACCGGAGCACCGTACGAGCACCGCCGGCTAGTAGAAGACCTGCAACGCCTCGCATGAGCATCGTTGCCTTGTGCAGCCTCTAAACCCGATACAGAGGAAGCACTGCCAAAGCACTGCACGAGCACCGCTGGCCAGTAGAAGATCTGCAGCGCCTCACACGAGCGTTGCCACATCGGATCGACCTCTCCCACCACCACAAGGATCGTCGCAGAGGTGCTGCACTACCGCTGAAGGTGGTGGTTACCCTCGTCGCACGAGCTGCAACGCCACCAGCACTTAGATCGATGCAACGGTCGCACGATCAGGTGGCCCAATCACGCCTGCGTGACGATCTACAACACGATGCGATCCAATCACCCTCGCCTGCCTGCACGACCACCGCACGGGCACCGCCACGTTGAAGATCGACCACCGGTGTGCACAGAGAGAGGAGAATGGGATTTTGGTGTTAGGGTTCGGAGGCCTTGAGGGGGTGGGATACCGAGAGCCACAGTCTATGACCAGTGCTCTGATACCAACTTGCATGCAATGACTCAATCCATTATAGAAAACCCTTGGCTCTCTTATATAGAGAGAGACCAAAGGGTTGAAAGTATAGAACTACCCCTCAGGAGCTACCCATAAGCCCGTACAAGAAAAGCATAAAAAATATAAGAAACACTATATGCTAACACTGTGCATAAGAGCTGAACTGCCTATTGTGCCTCATTATCCTATTATTTGCACTTTTGTCTCAAAGACATAGGTGAGGCACACCTTCATACTCTAGAGGAGGTTTTTGCAATGACAAACTGGACGGGTTCCTTCCAACCTGCAACAATTCCATGTGGGAATACTCATTTGGACTCCTGTAGCTGTTGAGGGACAGCTACAAGAACCTGTTCCGCAGATTGCATTTTGATGATGGAATTATTGGAGCCCACGTTGTGCCGAGAAGGCTGAAGTTCCAATTTTGCCTTCCTCAAGTCTGGATGCACAAGAATAGTATTCGCTTGCCTTATCTCAGGAGAGATTTGCATGGCCTCATTATTCAGAATTGGTGGCAGGAGGTCTTTTGTATGCTCTAGTAAGGTGTTTCTTCTTATGCTTGATAGGTGCAGTGACAACTACTGGTTCATGATACCTCCTTCATTTGGGCTGCAATCAGTATAGGCTGGTTATTGATTATATTTGTGGGTGGGCCCACATTGGTTATGTGGATGCTAATGGGCCTGGAGTCATTCCCAGAGACTACAGGTGGCTGAGTGGGGAAAGGCAGGGGGCTCTGCACCTCCATCTGACACCATGTGGGAGTTTCATTTAAAAGATATGTAGCCTCATTCCTAATTTGTGCCAGTACACCTTCAGAGATTTCCAATTTTGCCCCGTCAGAACCACCACTCTAAAGGAGTTGCCCAAGGCTTATCTCCAATCCTTTGCTATCATTATGGTATCCCCTTGTATGTACAGAAGCATGGCCAAAAAGATCTTTAGTACCGCTCGCACCTGCTTCCAAATCTCCCAGCAGTGAATGCTAGACTGGTTTGGAAGCTATTGGCAGTTATCCTTCTTGATTGGGTGCCTGCTTCAATGGGGCAGATGCACCATCTGAATACTGCCTTTGTAGGCCACCCTGCTGTTGATGACCTGAAGATGAGCATTTCGATCTGGAGAGCGAGTACCTCTCATCCACAGCACCGATGAACTTCAGATCTGAACAAAAATGAGGCCTGATATTCACAAGCAGCACCGGTTTCATGAGCTCATCCTTGGAGTTTTCAATCTTAAGAAGATCTTTAGCTTTCTCCCCACAAGCTTTCATTTCATGGCCCATACATCCACAGTATACACAGTATCTAGGAAGTTTTTTATTCAAAGGAAAGAACCACAACTCATCTTCAACCAACTTATACTCAATTGTATCATACAAATGATGCTCAACCTCGGTTTGGATTTTCGCTCTACCATGTGTCCCCCAGTTGGCTTCATTGTTAGTCTCAATCTTGATGACCTCAGCCATAGCCTTCGCCAGATCATGAACTACATCATCACACCTGAACTTTGGCAGCATGTCCAAAATGTAAATCCATACCTCAGTGGTGCTGAGGTGAAGGAAGTGTACATGGCCTTACTTTTTCCATCGGGACCAGGATGTTTGCAACCAGCCATGGTGCATCGTTCCAAATACGCAGCAGATCTTCCTCCCTTTTGAACCGAGCAACCCAAAGGTTTACACCAGCTTCTTTGAAGATGACAGGTACGCTCCATGCAGCCTTTATACTCTCCTTTACTGCCACATTTTCAGATCTCTGTCTGTAAGCATCTAGAGATAAAGACTTGTCCTCCAAGCTTCTGGATTTTTGAGGTTGCTCTTTCAATGCTTCACCTCACCACAGGGAGGCTAGATTTAATGACAAGGGAGTTTTTGACCCCCGAGATAATGTCCTCCCTATTCAGCTCAGCCATATTGGGACAAAGGATGAATGGAGTAATGTGTGGTAGGTGAAGATGAAAAGTTGGGGGGCATTGAATTGAGCGTTAGCAACAATAAGGTGAGATGAGGGTATGAGGGAAGGAAAGGCACTCTGTTCAACGATGCTTAGGATTAAGGCTCACAGAAAAGGGGATGAGTATTCCCACGGAGCAGGAAAGAGCACTCAAGGGGAGATGGCCCTTGAGAGAGAAGCTCCGGAGTTCCAAAGAGAGCATGGTGGTATAGAAACAATCAGCTTGTGCTCAATCAAGTTCAAAAGAAGAATATAGAGCAACGAATTTGAGGGTCAATGAGATGTTGTTGATAAAGATTGTTGTTTTTGGCGTCTCCACCAAGCTACTTATGAAGCTCTATCATGAATTAGCGATTACAAGGTAGGATTAACTTGGAAACAATCCTATATTGCATGATCAAGCAAACCATATGAAGTTAGAGCGACATTTCATCAAAGAGAGCATTGATTTCAAGGAGTTGTGTCTCCCTCACATCAAATCTGAGGACCAAGTTATAAATATCTTCACTAAAGGCCCCTTTACAACAAAGTATAAAGAGAATGCCAACAAGTAGAGCATGTTCAACATTAGAGTATTATTATATAAGTGGGTATATGGATCTACAGATCTATATACTGTAAACATGATCTTTGTGAATATTTGAAACTTGTAGAGAGGACCCTTCTTCCTCTTGATGATGGCGCGTAGAGAGAGGAGAGAGAGGGTCGGTGGCTATGGTGGAGAGAAAGGAGGGAGTTGTAGAAGATTAGAAAATATTATTGCAAACTCAACTCAAGAATAAAGTTGGTGCATTGCCCTCCTTTTATAGAGATGCAATCACCATAACAAACTTGCAAAACAAGAAACAAATCAAATCACCAAATCCTAATCCTAATTTGGACTTTCCTAAAACTCTCTAACTCGACAACTGAGAAACCAAAATATCTCTTAACAAAACTTACCATATGTGGCACAAAACCAACTAGGAAACACTACACCAAATCCTAAACTTCACGTGCCCAACAGTAAGGTACCTGGACTCTGCCACGCGGCCACTCACTGATGATGTGGACTTTATTCCACGCTAACATGCCCCCTCAAGTCGAAGCCGAAGAGGATGAAGACTTGCTTTCAAAACTTTATGGTAGAAAGGTGTGTGATCCTAAGCTTTTTGATGGATGCCTTTTCTTTAGGAAAATCTGAAGATTCCTACGGGAGGGGGTGAGATTTGTGGGATATAAAAATAAAGTGTGGAATCAAAATAAGACAATCACACAAATTGCACAGGAATTTTTAGGTGGAAACCTAAACCAGGTGAAAACCACCACCTAACCCTTTCGAGTTAGGATTTTCCGATCGACCAAGTCGATCAAAATCCACTAACCGAACTACTTTAACGAGGGTAGTTCAACCTCAATACAACCACGCTACAAGTACGAGAGTAGTGTTCCTCAAACCCCTCCTCTTCACGAGGAGTATTTTGTCCCTCGAAGGAGACAGGAATTCGCAAGGCGAAAACCCAACATCATAACAAAGATAAAATTAACACAAACCTATAAAGCCACAAAGTATATAAATGAAACTAGCTATTATAGGAGAAAGATCTTCCCTTAGGTGGAAGTGCGACAGCGTGACGACGTGGGTGCGTGAACCACGTAATGCACGATGGTGCTCTCAAAACGACGAGAGAGCGAGTGCACTGCGAAAAGAAAGATCTCAAGATGTGAAACTGAAGCTTGTGAGAGCTAGATCTCTTCTAATAATCAATTGGACACAATATAGTGAAAAGTAGTTTCTCTAGGTGTATTTTTACAAGGCAAGGAGCCTCTCCTATTTATAGATAAATTAGGAAGGCCTAGGAAGACTTTGGAAACCTTAGGTAGCCATTGGAGATCATCCCAAGGCAAATCAAGCCGCAATTAGAATCATTAATTATTATAACATGGTCATCAGAAATCTGGGAAAATTATCATATGTCTAGCAGTCATTCTTAAGACATCTGGAAATTAAATCAAACGTCTGATTCTAGACGGGTTTCCTTCCTGACTTGGTCCAGACCTAAACAGGGTTCTAATATAATTTAATCAGACGATATATCAGATGTCTAACACTAGGTCTGGACGTCTGGAAATCTAGCTTACTGCGGGAATGGATTTCCCAAGGTCCAAACGACTATATTCATATAGGAAAGCGATTTGGGTAAATTGAAGCAAAACGGCTACTTATCAAACATCTGGAGTCCTCTAAGGACGTCTGATAGAAGATAAAAGGTCAAAACCTCAACGATCATTTTATAAGCCAATATTCCACTAATTGGACATCTGGCCAAGTCATCAGACGTATAATAAGACGTCTGGACTAAGGGTCGGTCATCTGAAATCAACAGACAGAAGGTTCACTATCAGACGTCTGACTATCAGATTAGACATCTAAAAAGGCTGTCTAAAGCCTCTTTAGGTTTTCTAAGTCTCTACAGAAAACCTAAGTGTCCTAGGGTCTAGTAAATGTTCTTAGGACTACAGTATTGATACTTTAAGACTCTTTAACATGCATCTAAGAAAGAAAAACACAAGGAACAATAAAATAGAGAATACATGAATAGAATATCTATCCTATTCTTCATCTCCTTCCTTCTTCAAACTTTTGCTCCTCGTGAAGCTCCTCCTCCAACGAGCTCCTCCAATCCACCATGGATGTAAGCTCTAAGGTCCTTCACACTTGTATCTATTTGCAATTATCCTGAAATCTTAAACTCAAATGCAAATGTTAAAATACAAGTGTTTTGTTATCATCAAAATTGACGATCGCGATGCCCTTGCACCAACAAGATCTACCCTTTTGGAAGAGAATAAAAAACCAGATAAGAGAATCCCATCAACGAAGAATCGCTTTTCCTTTGAATCTTTCTCCTTCTCCCACTTCTTTATATTTGCCTTTTCAGAAAATATATGGATTTTATCTTGAGCCTTTGCGTCTGTCATTATTGTCTTCAACACGGTGGTTGAGGAAGGTCTATGTGCCTCTTCTACACTGGAGAGCTAACCACTAGATCTTGGTGTTCCCCGACATGCTTGAGGATTCACGCGTCCCCTCAACCCCTTGGTGTCGTTGCTCCTATGCCTTAAGAGCCCGTCAAGTTGCTTGGGTCTGTGGGTGCATATAAGGTCACCTTGTCGTAGTAGAGTTGGCACGACGCTTCAATTCCAAGGCAACTCCATGCATTCCATGCACATGAAGGTAACTCCACATGATCTTGTGTGGATCTCCTTCTCTTCTCTCCTCCATACGTGGGATCAAGGGGCCCAGATGACCCGCTCTGATACCATGTGAAGATTTGAAACTCGTGGAAAGGGCCCTTCTTCCTCTTGATGATGGCACATGGAGAGAGCGGGTCGACAGCTGTGGTGGAGAGAAAGGAGGGAGTTGTAGAAGACTAGAAAATATTATTACAAACTCAACTCAAGAATAAAGTTGGTGCATTGGCCTACTTTTATAGAGAGGCAATCACCATAACAAACTTGCAAAACAAGAAATAAATCAAATCACTAAATCCTAATCCAAATTTAGACTTTCCTAAAACTCTCTAATTTGATAACTAAGAAACCAAAATATCTCTTAACAAAGCTTACCACATGAGACACAAAACAAACTAGAAAATACTACACCAAATCCTAAACTTCACACGCCCAACAATGGGCCAACTGAACTCTACCACGTAGCTACTGAATGTAGATGTGGACTTTATTCCACGCTAACACTCTATTGGCTTTAATGAAGGAGCCTAGCCTTTGAGAAGAGACCTAGGTTAATGCCATGCCCGTGGTTTTCTTCCCGAGGAGGGCATGTAAATCCTTGTGTATGTGTGTGATGTTCATGGATGTGATTGTGATTGGCTTCTACAATTTCAAACCAAGTACAAAAGTTATAATAACCACTTATTCCTTTTTTCTTCAAATTACATCCCATTTCTCATTCACCAATGAAATATTAAGCAATCAAAATCATGAGCTGATTTATGTCAAACACTACTAAAAACAATTTCAAGCATGGGAATACCTTGGCGCAACTGGTGCAAGGTGCATCACATTGAGTCCATGTCAAGTCACTCCCAGTGTCCACATCAAGGTAATAAGGCCTTGGAGGGTTTCCAAGATGAAGAATAGTATAGTACATCCTGTACAATATGAACTTAAGAATTTCCTAAGCAAAAAGGACTTGCTATAAAATATAACTAATAAATTGCATTCATAAGCCATGAATCAGGTAAACTTTCAAGGTCCATCAATCATTCTTATACATGAATGAAATAAGAAGCAGGCCTTGTGATGTGTCATGTTACTGCTTTCACGATCTCACTACCTTATTTGTGAGAAATTTTTTCCGACTACCATGAGTAATAAAAAATTCTGTCATTGAAAAGATTGACTTGATCAAATACAAACTTGTGCATTCTAGCTTTTGTATCTACTTTTTCCAATTGCGATAATTTCATTCATCTTTGAAGCCAAACTACAGAAATGTTCTTATATAGGAAACACATTTCTTACTTAAATTAGAATTTGATATCTAAAATTTAAATCCCACAGATTTCAAGCTAAAACTTTAACATTGTTAACTTTATTTCAGCTTTGTCCCAAGCTATTGTCATCCACAAGCCTAAACCACATCCCAGACAACTAGCACAAAAACCTACAAAAATGAAAAAAGACTTCCAACCAAAAGATCCTCTCCTCCCTCCATCTCCAATCATAACTGTAAAAAGAGAGAAATATATCACCTTTCTATCTGAAGATGTTTGCACCCAACAAGTTTCTTTATGATCTCTTTTCCTATCACAAATTGTGACCAAAGACAATAGGGGAGTTCACTCACACAAAAAAAGGTTACAAGATCAAAAAAGACATTTGCTTTTAAGCTAAACCAAACCCATGTTTGGGCACTAGACACCTTTCAAATGAACCAGATTAACATGGCACCTAAATCCCTTATTTAAAAATAAGCGAGATCCAATCTTCTGATTGCTTTGACACACATTACCTAGCTCTATGGTTTGAAGGTTTAGAGTATCATTGCTACACATACCACCAAATATAAATATCAATAAAGTTCCCCAAAAAGTAAGCCCAAGAACCATTAAATTACCAAACAAGAACACAGAACGAAACATGGCCGAACTCCTATATATTTGACCAGGCCCAAGCGCCCATTCACAAAACATGGTTACATGATCAAAGATTTGTACTCTATGCAAACTTATCCAAATGTAGACCCAGACCTCTATTAAGAGAAAAATGGAACCCCAGCAGTGTATAGAATAGATTTTGTAGCCAAGGATCCCGGGCAGAAAACGATCCCATTTAGCCATTGTTATTGGTAACATCGAGAAATAAAACAATCATGTAGAGAATTTATTGACAATAAAGGAAAGCCAACCTATAACGTTGATATTCCTATTTATGTAGTATTTTATTATTAGTTATTTCTTTATGATATGTACTGCTATTTATCCACACCTCTCTCTATATAAAGAGGTAGTGGGTTCCTTTCAATGTAAGAAGACTTGTTATTTTTCTCCTACTGGTATCAGAGCAGCGATCCTAGATCGGTGCTCCGATATCCCACCTTCATAAAGCCTCCATACCTTGTCCACCTAAAACCCTAATCTCCATTGGAAGTACTTGAAGGAGCCTCCACCGCCGGCCGGTGGCCTCTGCCGATCGCCGTTCGGCCCCTCGCCGCCGCCAACCAGTCTCATCAACCTTTGATGCCAATCGGGCTGCCTTGGAAGGCCTCGAAATGACCTCCACCGACGCGCGCTGCCTCGGGAGACTCCGTCAGTGCCGCCAGCCACTGGTGAGTGCCACTACACGCCGCTACCTCCGCCTCTAGCCTCGCCAATCCCCTAAGGCTTCACCTATGGGCCTTAGGGCTTCGTCTAGGGCACCGCCAGCGCTGCCAACGTCGCTCAGGGCATCGCCAGCACCATTAGCACCACCTAGTAACCAAGGGCTACAGCGGCATCGTGGGGGCCCTGTTGGCCCTTACAGCGACTGCTGCAGCAATTCTCTAGGCCAACCAAGGTCGAGTGACGACCATGGAGACCCCCCCCATGTTGATCACCACCCTCTGATGGGTTGTCAGCAGTTCTCTGATCGCTACCTACACTCTTGTCTCTATGGCATTGGATATCGCTGTTGCAGTAGGGATGGTAGGATATGCGGGTGTGATGCTGCAGGAGAATGACAGAAGTCCTAGTGGTGCAGGATTGTTGGTCGATTCTGGTGCTTCACAGCACCTTTGTGGAGATTAAGCCTATTTCAGGTCATTTAGTTCCATTATACCAGGGAGAACGGTACAGGCTGTTGATGGCAAGCACGCTCCAGTTGTTGGCCAGATGGAAGTGTTTGTGACCCCTATGTTGCAGCTGCCAGGAACACTACACGTACCAGAGTTTCTTGTAAGCATGTTGTCTGTGAGCAGGATCACGAAGGATCTTCATTGTAGGGTTATCTTTGATGAGATAGGATGCATTGTCCATGATAAGTGTACTGGGAAAACTATTGCCAGAGGTATACAGGAGAATGGTCTTTATCACCTTGACCAGGAGCCTTTCGCTGGGGCCAGCAGATATGATGGTGGAAGTGTCTTACAGTGGCACACTCATCTAGGTCATCTTCCTCTGGATCGCCTTAGGAGGGTGATTCCACACATTTCACCTACCACGACTATTCCATGTGATGCTTGCCAATTAGGTAAGCATCATCGATCCTCCTTTCCTACCAGTACTTCTCCAGGATCAATCACTGCTTTTGAGTTACTTCATATGGATGTCTGGGGACCGAATAGAGTTCCAGACAAGATGAGACATCGGTATTATCTCGTAGTCATTGATGATTTCACCAGAGTATCTTGCGTCTTCCTTTTTAAGACCAAGGGAGATGTTAGACGTATCATAGAGACTTCTCTTGGAGATCAAGACTCAGTATTCTGCCACGGTAAAGATTGTACGGACAGATAACGCACTTGAATTCTACACTGCTAGACTTACTGACTTTTACAGGACTCATGGGATTATCCACCAAACTACTTGTCCCCATACTTCACAGCAGAATGGGGTTGCAGAGAGAGCACAGACACCTAGTAGAGGTTGCCCGCACTCTACTTATTCACCATAGTGTTCCACAGAGATACTGGAGGGATGCTGTTTTGACAGCATGCTACCTTATTAACAGGATGCCGAGTTCAGTTCGTCACGAGTAGATACCGATTCTTCTATTACATCCAGATGGCGAGCTTTTTCACGTGTTCCCCAGGACCTTTGGATGTATTGCTTTTGTTCATATGCCATCACCAGGTCGTGATAAGCTTTCTCCTCATGCTGTTAAGTGCGTATTCTTAAGACACTCCAAGAGTTAGAAGGGATACTGGTGTTATGATCCCATCCATCACAAGAATTATGTCAGCGCTGATGTAACTTTTCATGAGACAACATATTTTTCTATTGCTGGACAGACGAGTATCCATGATGATGCTACTCCTATTCCTATTCCTCCAGTTCCACTTGAGGCGATTCTGATCTCCACACCTCTGCCAACTTCTTCAGGGTCTACTACCCTCTTGGAGAACTATCAGAGATTGCACGGTCCACTGCAGACATATAGTAGACCTCATGCGACACTACAGAGACCTCTACCCGCACTAGTAACTGATGTTCCACAGGCAATTGAGGTGGGCTCTAATGATAAAGATCGTCTAGTTAGACTTGATCCCCCTGACAATGCAAATCCCCCTCAATCAAAGATACGAGATAAGTATGATCTTCCTATTGCTAGTAAGAAGGCGCCTCGCACGTGTGAATCCATATATCGGATTGCAAGCAGTTTAGCTACAGATGGTCTTGGTTCTCAATTTAGCAGCTTCTACCAAGCACTTACAGCTTCACTCATTCTGTCTACCTACCAGCAGGCCATGCTTGATCCGAAGTGGCGTCAAGCCATGAAGGACGAGATGGCAGCACTTGGGAACAGATAGACTTGGGATCTTACCATGCTTCCTACAGAAGCATGACTTGTTGGTTCCAAATGGATCTTTGCCTGAAGTACAATCCCGATGGGTCTATTTCAAGGTATAAGGTCAGGTTGGTGGCAAAAGGGTTCACTCAGACATATGGAGTGAACTTCTTTGATACTTTCTCTCCCATTACGCAGCTTGCCACCGTTCGAATACTCATCTCTGTAGCTTCCCTCAGATATTGGCAATTACACCAACTTGATGTGAAGAACGCTTCTCTATGGCGATCTTCAGGAGGAGGTTTACATGCAGTAGCCCCCAGGTTTTAAGATTCAAGGGGAGTGTGTTCGCAGACTCAGGAAGACCATTTATGGCCTGAAGCAGAGTCCAAGAGCTTGGTTTCAGAAGCTCTCAGATGTGTTGCAGAGGATGGGGATGCAGAGGTCCTCTTCAAATCATTCTCTATTTGTCAAGAAAATAGAGAATGGCATTGTAGCACTATTGATTTATGTAGATGACCTGATTATCACTGACAATGATGAGGCTGGGATAAGACAGGTCAAGGAGTCTCTTGCACAGCAGTTTGTTATGAAGGATCTGGGCCAACTTAGATACTTTCTGGGGATTGAGGTCGCTAGGAGCAGAGATGGGATTATTCTTTCGCAACGCAAGTATGTATTAGACATCCTTCAGGAGACAGGCATGCTGGGGTCCAAGCCAGCCAATATTCCTACGAACCCCAAGGCACATCTACATGATGAGGCAGAGGAAGTTGATAACAGAGCATACAAACAGCTTGTGAGCAAGTTGCTATACCTGACCATTATCAAACTAAATATTACCTTGGCAGTAGGTAAACTCAGCCAGTTTATAAAGAAGCCGACGAAGTTACACTAGCAGGCAACTATACAGGTGCTAAGATACTTGAAAAAAACACCAAGTGTGGTATTCTCTTCTAAAGAGGCTCTCCTATGACAGTGGTAGGATATTCTGACGCAGATTATGCGAGATGTGTGCTTGACAGGAAATCCACCACTGGTTTCTATACCTTCATGGCTGGTAATTTGGTTACTTGGAAGAGCAAGAAATAAGGGGCAGTTTCTCGCTCTAGTGCTGAGTCGAAATACAGGACAATGGCCCAAACTGCTACAGAGATGATCTGGATACAGTCTCTCTTGCATGATTTGCATGTCCAGATTGAAGTGCCCATGAAGATGCGATATGACAATCGAGCAGCTACCTACATAGCTAACAACCCGATGTTCCACGAGCACACCAAATACGTTGAGGTGGACTGCCACTATACCAGAGATCTTATACAGCGTGGTTTGTTGCGCACTAATGTGTCATCTGAGGATCAGACAGCCGATGTATTCACGAAGCCTCTACCTCATTCAGCATTTGATTCCTGCTATTCCAAGCTGAGCATGATTGATATCTATGCTCCAGCTTGAGGGGAAGTGTTGATACTCCTATTTATCTAGGATTTTATTATTAGTTATTCTTTATGGATATGTATTATTATTTACCCATACCTCTCTCTATATAGAGAGGTAGTGGGTTCCTTTCAATGTAAGAAGACTTGTTATTTTTCTCCTACTTATAACATAAGCATTTCTTTGCCAAACTTTTTATTTTATATCTGGTTCAAATGAATAATTTTAAATTAATGTAGTTATGGAACTATATGCATTTTAAATGAGCTGGAACATATATGACACCTAGAGATTTTCATAGAACATAAACAAGATCCAAGCTTCACCCTGAAATCAAATGAATATCATCTAACCCTATGGTTCAACACATCACCCACAGAAACACCAACTACGCTCTGGAGAACAATCTCAATCATCACCCTATCACTATAAAAGAAAGCAAGCATGCTCTTTGTAAAAGGCATCCCCACCTTACTAGAAACACAGCCAAACTCAAATGTAGAGCTCACTTGCAAAACATGGTTACAAGATGCAAAAAGGTACACTTGTCCTCTATCCAAACTCATTATTTTGCACTAGACACATTTCAAATGAACTAAAATGAGAATGGCAAGATCCAATCTTTACACCGGAACTCTTTATGAACATCATTCATCTCCGTGATTCAACACACCTTCCATTATAAACCTCATTATTATACTCCAAAAAATATCAAACATTACTAGATCACTACACAAGAATATAAAAGTATCCCTTTCATCATGGGATGTAACTCACTCACAAAACGAGGTAACAAGACAAAAGAACTATTCTTACGCTCAACCAAACTTGTTTTCTAGCATTAAACACATTTCAGGTGCTAAGAGCCTTATTACTTATTATGTCTTATTTGATAGATTCTTGTAGCTCTTTTGTTTTATGAGGGGCACTTTTTATTTTTCCCACTTATATGAGTACGGAATAATATGATTGAACGCATTTTTTAACTTGGTATCAGAGTTAGCAATCCTAGACCAACGGTCTGTACCTCTCTTGATTCCCATACCTCTTCCCTTCTCCCACCAAAAAAGAGAAAAAAAACCCCAACCCTAGCACCAGGAGGACTCGAGCCATAGCCCACACTGCCACTGGCCTCCTGGCGACTCCCTCCGCGACGGAAGCAACACATCTTGCTCTTGCTGGTCCCCAGATCATTTGATCTTTGTTGAATGTTTACGAACCTACGCTAATGTGTTCGATTTTGGAAAACCTGTCGTTGTAGTTCGAAAGCGAAGAATTCGTGTTCAACAAATAAAATTTATACCGAAATTAAAATTCCGGATCGAACACAGGGAGGCAGACGTTTGATTTAAAAACTACGCGTTTCTTTTTATTTGTTACAGAATAATTCAATTTAGAACTATCTAATTATTTACAATAAATAGAAGAGAGAGAAAGAGTAAGAGAGAAAGAGAATATTACACAGAGAAATCAAAATGAGATGTAGAATAAACAAGAAATTTTTGCATTGAAGAGATTGTTCATTACAACTAGAAAGCATAAAACAATTACTCTAGAAAGCGATAAATTTACTCTAGCAAGCATTAAAAGAATAGAGGGAGAAATGTCCTCCTCGACGGTTGCTTAGGGGACGAGTAGATTAATCTAGAAAGCAGTAAATCTATACTAGAAAGCGGTAAAAAGAATAGGGAGAGAGAAATCCTCCTCGACGGTTGCTTGGAGGACGAGCCGGACGGGACGACGCCTGGACGAAGGAGAACGAAGCGGGACGAAGGAGGACGAAGCAGAAGAACGGGAACGAAGCAGCACGCCGTCGTCGTCGCGGGATCCACTTCCGAAGGGGAACGAAAATTGGACTTTATCTCGCGAGAAGCATCCCGGGTGTGGGACAAGCTTCTCTTGAGCTTTGGAAGAGTAGAGAGGAGAAAGAAGGGATGAGAATTTCGTATGGAGGGGGTCTCCTTTTATAGTTGCAAGAAGTGGGGGCAAAATGGGCATTACATCTTCAAAATAATAAATAAGGGGTCTTTAGTGACGGATAAATCCGTCACTAAAGCCCCGACGTGGCCGTCGCCGCCGCGCCCACGCGCGCCCGCTTAGCTGCCCGCGTGCGTAACACCTACGCACGTCCGCAAAGTCTCAGCCGTCTGATCGCGAGATCGGACGGCTTAAGCGCATGTTCGCCCGCTGCGCTGTGCGCTCGCCCGCGTGCGATCGCGCGTTACGCGTGGGCGTCCAATCGCGCGTCATCCTGATTGAGCAAGCGCGGCCGTTGAATCGCGATCGTGTGGTCGATCGGAGGCGCGCCACCGCTCCAAATTCTGCGTGGCGAGGCTCGAACGCACGTCCCTGCTTCACGTTAGAGCGCTTGACCAACGCGCTGGGGTCGCGTTTGTGTCGAGCGCCTGACTTCAGCGCAGGCACGTCGCAACCGTTGGATCTTAATCCAACGGCGGGGAAAGGCGGATGCGGAGACTACTGAGGTTGCGTGCGGCCGTTGGGGCGGCCAAGATGCCGCCACGTGGCGGCATCTTGGCCGTCCATCTTCTGGAAGTTGTAGATGGTGCCACGGATGTCAGATTGACTCAATTTTTGTGTCGTTGGGCTGCGATCATCGATCCGAATTCATCCGTGCGGTCGGATTTGTCATCTGAAGTGCGGATTTACACCATCCTGGCCCTTGATTTTCTAGGGTTCCCTGGTCTCTATCTGATGTTACGGATGCCTGATTAGGGCGATCTTGGAGTCGTTGAACTCCAATCGTTGCCCTGATCATATCCATACGGTTGGATCTTTGATCCGAGGCCCCGATAACATGTTTGCCCTGTCCAAGACATAAAAGGAGACAATTAACCTCCATTTTATTCAAACTACTCTAAATGCGAGATGATGCATGTTATGCAATATTTATATCATGAAATGCAATCCTATGCTTAAGAACATGCATAAATAGACATTTTAAGTAGTGTAAATGTGTTTACATCAATCTTCCTCTCTCGCTTCTCTTCAGTGTCCAGCACTAGGAGCACCCTCTAATGCCACCCAAAGCCTCCTGTGAATCTATGATCACTGTTGGGCCTGGTACAAGTCTCTTGTGCAGCCTTAGGTCTATGGGTGGATCTATGGGCCTTATTGCTCGTGTGCAAGGTGCGCGGGGTGTTGGTGACTATTTCTTGGGAGTTCTAATGATATGAGATCAGAAATTGTTTCTATTGCCGAGTTAGGGTTTTGGCTGAAGAGATGATGGCCTCTGGCAATTCTAAGTTGACTTCAGAGCATCTCAGGGAGTCAGGGGTATACAAGAACCTCTTTTTTGGTCTCATAGTGAAGTTGGATGAGACCAACTATGCATGATAGGCACAAACCTTCTTGATGACAGTAAAAGGTCATGATAAGGAGCACGTACTACTTCAGCCAGAACCAGAGAAGACAGGGAGAAATGCTACTTAAAAGAAGGATAATGCAATGGCCTGTGCTTGGATCATGAATTCTGTCATCCCTAGGATTGGGGATGAGATTATGTACTATCGGACTATCAAGGAGATGTGGGACAGCCTAAGAGACAGGTATTCTTACGAGAAGAACTCGAGTGGAGTCTTCCAAATCTACAACGAGTTGTCACAGCTACACCAAGAAGGACGTACCCTGTCATAGTATTACTCATCCCTTAGGAGACTCTTGGAGAAGTACAATGCTTGTTGTCCTACATGCACGTGTGCTACCCAAAGGGCTTATCGGAGATAGGCAGTCGTGCTACAGTTCCTGGCAAGGCTTGGACCATATTATGTTGCAGTGCAATGTCAATTGCTTACCATGTCTGAGCTTCCTACTTTAGAGGAAGCATATGGCAAGATGAGCAAGATCTCTGTTTCACTTACCTCAACCGAGATGGTTGAACAAACATCTGCCCTGGCTGCTACTCAGGCCAGGGGTCATGGTATTCCTCCCATTCAGGGGAGAGGGAGGGGGTGTGGACCCCCTAGGAAAGGAAACCCTACCTGCACTTATTGCAGGAAGCCAAGCCACATAGAGAGCAACTACTAAACCAAGCATGGACGCCCTCCATCAGCCAATCAGGCTGTTACCGATGTTGATCAGCCGACTGATATTGTTTCTATTCCTAAGGTTGACTATGATGAGTTGCTCCAGTGTCTTACGCAATTATCTCATGAGGCTCCATCTATATCTTCTACTGAAACGGTTGCCTTAGCCACTTCGTTAGGTATACAGCTTGCCTTCTCTTCTCAAGTTGCATATCCTTATGATACAGAGTAGCTAGTAGACTCAGGAGCTTCATGACATCTTAGTAGTGATAGATGGTGCTTCCGTCATCTGAGATCTGTCCCTCCTGGACGGACTGTCTAGGTTTCATATGGGAGATATTCTCTTATTGCTGGTTAGGGGGGAGCTGCCTCTTACCCCTAATATGAGATTGACAGATGTGTTACTTTTTCTTAATTTTCCTATTTGTCTTCTCTCTATTAGCAAAATCACCAAGGAAACTTAATTACAAAGTTTTTTTTTATGCTACTACATGTATGTTTCAAGATATACTAACGAGGAGGACAATTAGTGGTAACCGTGAAAAGGAAGGGGTCTATCGCTTGGTCCAGTCACCCTTGCTGCTACTAGTCCTGGAGGTGTCATCTTCTCTAGTGGGTCTCCCCTCCAATGGCATCTCCATCTGGGGCACCTCTCACTAGATAAGCTTTGTCGTGTCATTCCCTAGATTTCTCCTATTACCACCATTACCGGTAATGCATGTCACTTGGGCAAGCATCACCACAATACCTATCCTTCTAGCCTGAGTCTTGGGTCTACTAAGTTATTCTAACTTGTTTACACTGATGTTTAGGGTCCCCACTCATATTCATGATGGACTAGGTCATCATTATTATTTGATTATTTTTGATGATTTTGTTTCTCTTGAAATAAAAGTCTTAATCAAATTTTGAAACATTTTGTGGTTGACATAAAGACTCGATTTGGTATTCTTATTAAAACTATTCATTCTAATAATGGTCTTAAGTTTTGCTTTCAACATTTGCGTGATTTTCACATATCCCAGGGTATTATTTATCAGACCACCTGTCCCCATCACAGTAAAATGGAGTGGTTGAACACAAGCATCAAGATATTCTTGATGTTGCCCGTACCTCACAATAGTATTCCTTTATATTGGAGAGACGCCATTCTTACTGCTTACTACTTGATTAATTGAATGTCCTCTTCTGTGCTTCATGAGTAGATTTCCTTGCAAATCTTGTATCCTAAAGGGAATTTGTTCAATGTCCTTCCTCAGGTCATTAGGTGTTGCATTTGTTCATATTACTACCCCTAGGTGTAATAAACTTGCTCCCTGACCTATCAAGTGTGTCTTTCTAGGGTACTCCCATACTCAAAAGAGATATCAATGTTATAATTCTCTTGCTCACCGCAACTATGCTAGTGCCAATGTTATCTCTCATGAGTTGATCCCCTACTTTTCTACTGCTGGGAGATGAGTTAGTCCTAAGTTTGATGATGTTCCTATGCCTATTCCTCAAACTCCTCTAGAGGCTATTTTTGTTACTGAGCCACCTATCCCTGAGCCTAACAGATACAGGGATCCTCCTATTGTGTACAGGTTGCAACCCCCCCTCTCGGGGCTAACTTCTCCTGTGCCTCAGATGAGCTTTGACATTTTACAGACTGATGATGCGATGGTTAGTGATGACACAAGCCTAGTACAGGAGGATCATGGACATCAGACTTCTCATCTTGAGGGAACTCAAGCAACTCTTCCTCTGGATATAGACCTTCCAATTGGTGTCAGGAAGGTCCCTTGCAGTTGTACTGGACATCCAATCTCTCATGTGATGTCCACAGCCTTCCTGGGTGAAGCATGCCATCAGATTTATCGAGCACTTTCTGCTAAGCAAGTTCCCACTTGCAATCAGCAAGCACTCTTGGATCCAAAGTGGCGTTGGGCCAAAGAAGAAGAGATGGTTGCTCTTCATTCACGTGGCACGTGGGACCTTATAAACCTTCCACTTGGTGCATCCGTTGTTGGGTGCAAATGAGTGTTCACCATCAAGCACAACCCAGACGAAACAGTAGCAAGGAACAAGACTCGTCTTGTTGCCAAAGAATTCATGGAGACATGTGGCATGGATTTCTTTGATACCTTCTCCCTAGTGGCTCGGCTTCCTACAATATGCGTACTTGTTTTTGTGGCCGTGCAAAAAGACTAGCAACTTCATCAGCTTGACGTCAAAATGCCTTCTTATATGGAGATTTACAGAAAAAGGTATACATACATAACCCCCTGGGTACAAGTCTGAGGGGAGTTTTCTAAGGTATGCCACCTACACAAGGCCATCTACGACCTAAAGCAGAGTCCCAAAGTATGGTTTCAAAAACTCTCAGAGGTAGTAGAGACCTTGGGATTTTGCAAATCCTCACCTGATCATTCCTTATTCATAAGGAAGACTGCACCAAGGGTTGTTATCATGCTAGTATATGTAGATGATATTATCCTTGCAAGCGACGACAGGCCAGGTTAAAAAGTGCTTGGTAGACAACTTTGTGATCAAGGATCTTGGGCCACTCAAGTACTTCTTAGGTATAAAGGTTGCATGAAGCAAAAAAGACATTGTACTATCACAGAGAAAGTATGTCGATTGAATAGCAATCATAGGAATTAAATCACCAAAATAATGATAGAAACCTAACTACATTGTCCATATTACATTCATATCTAGCATATCATGCATTGCATTATCTTGTATAGTTGTCCAAAATATAGTGTTAGACTATTTTGTTATTTAATGTTTTCAAATTTGTAATGCAAGGCAAGCATGCAGAATAATGTTGTAGAGAACACCTATGAGTCCAAACAAAAGAATAAAGTGCAACGAATAAAGATTTTGAGAGAAGAGAATAATAGCACAAAGAAGACAAGAGGAGATAAACCCTAACCCTGAACCTAAATAGACTAAACTTTGATCCATAGCCAAATTATCCTTCCTAAGACTTATTCCACTGTCCATAGGCCTATCCCAATTAACCTATCCCTATTCCAATTTCCTAATTCCACACCCATTTTACCTACTAAGCTCTAACCAGGTCTAGCAGTTGCTTAATTAGGCTCGATTGGCACCTAATTAGGCTAGCCCCACCTAATTAGACCTACCTAAACCTAATTAGGCTAGCCCTTAACCTTGTCCAGCACCTTAGCTAAGGATGTACCCCTCCTAACCTTTTCTTAAGCTAAACCTAAGGCACAACACACCTAAACCTAGTTCTATATATAGGACCCAAGGCACCACCTTGAGAACCCTTAGCAACCCTCCCCTTCTCCACCTTCTTGCACCACCTATAGACCCTCCCACCACCACCACCATTGTCACTGGCTCTCCTTCACAGTGGTCGACCGGCCACCACCTCCTCCACCATCAAGAGGCCAGCGGTGCCCTCATCCTCGGAGCACCACCACCACCCCTCTCTTCTTCCTGGCTTGATTCATATCCCAAGCCCCTCTCTATTTTTATTTTGTGTGTGCCCTCCTCTCTAGATCACACCCAAAAGCTTCTCCATGGCCTCTTGAGTTGATCATCTTCCTTGCGGCATGTAAGCAGTCCTCGCAACCAAGCCTTAGCCACATCCACCACCCAATAGCCGATGGCTGCAAGGCACTCCCGACATAGTGGCTTTCTAGTTTTTTTTTTTTTAAAAAAGGGGTGGCTTTCTAGCTATTTTATTGATTTTATGTTTCCATGTTCTAGTTGTAATATTTAGATTTGAATTTTTCTTATATGGAACATGTTTATGTCTTTTGATGACTTCATGATGCAACATTTTCTTTCTTCTGGGTGCAATTATTCGTTTGCAATCTTATCATGTTTTCGCCTCATTACACCACCATCATCACCCTCACCACATGCCCACCACCAGGAACCTTAGATCTAGTTAGGTTCGCTTGATTTCCGTTGTTGCGTAGTTAGTTTCGTTTAGGTTTTTGTTCAGCTAGTCATTCCGCGTTTTGAATCAAAGAAAAAGTAAAAATATATATAAAAACAAAAAGCATAAAAAATAGATGGCCCTCCCACCTCCGCAACACCATGCACGTTGATTTTTAACGTGTTTGACAGTGTAGAAGTAATCGAGATTATGCGTAACTCATAATACACCTATGGAGGTTGTTGTAACGTGGGCGTAGAGACCTCCTTGGCGATGAGAAACAATCTAGGCAAGAACTGTTTTGGCATGAAACAAAGAGAGAGGAAGAAGGGCATCCGACGATGAATAGAGAGAGAAGAGAGGGGTTGGTGAAATGATTAGAAGAATTATTGCATTAACTCAAGGGAAATAATTACAAGAAGGCTCTCTTTTTATAAAGAGAACATATCTTCTAAACTAAGAAACAAACTCAATCAAATCAAATCTCTTAAAATTAAAAAGAGCAAATCCTCAAAAAAACACCTTCTAAAAAATCAAATATACCTTTTCCAAAAAAAAAAAAATCAAATATACCAAACTAAAAGACACTAAACTTGGACCAAAAGTCACACCAAAATTCCCTTAGGGCCGACAACCCTTAACACTACCACGTGGCCTAACAGGGTTGCCATGTGGCACTACCATGTGGCACTTATTCTTTACACTCCCCCTCAAGTCGAAATCGAGTGGACAATGACTTGTTCTTCAGAACTTATGAGGCCAAATGCCCCACCACTCTTCTTCTTCAAACTCGAAACTCTCCACTGTCTTTGGAAGAAGCTACGATGTAACCTCTTGCGACCTTTGAAGTCATTGCTTCTGTGGCAACCTTGATAGTCAGGGCGGTCACCGTTGTCTTCTTTTCTTCTTGAAACATAGCCCTGGTCTTTTGAAGGTCAACAAGCGTAAGAGAGTCTACACGTGAGGTGCTAGTAGCCCCACGGTGACCTCCCAAACCTGTCCCAACATCTCTCTTGTGGATGATTGGTTTATCCATAATACTGGCATTAAGGATAGACATGGCCTAGGCTCAGCCACGTCCTCTTTCACGTCCCACACTTGTCTCTGAAATCGCAAGTGCAAAGTTGCCCTTTGGCATGCTCTTAAGTTCTGAAACTTCCATCTTCTCACAATGTCTAAAGATGGTCTCAAGATCCATCTTTCCATCAGATGCAAGGATTTGATCACGAGTAACCTGATAACGAGGAAGCAACCCCTGTAAAAACTTGGCAGTCTGCCAAACCGCACGTGTCTCCCCCTATTTGTCATAACAAATCGACTCATAGATGTCCAACTCCTCGAACAAGGCTTCCATCTTCTTATAATACTTAGTCAAGGAAAGATCTCCCTAACTAGCTAGTCGAAGAAAACAATTAATCTCATGCAACTCCAAAACACTACACCTATTTATATAGAGAGAGGTGAAATGGTAATTTGTAACATAAGTTCAGGTGGAAATATAAAATAGAAAATGGTACAAAAAATAACAGAGTGCTACACTAACACTCCCCCTTATGCTGGAGCATATATATCAATTAGTCTCAGCTTGGAACAGCATATATCAAATGTGGATCGAGGAAGTGGCTTCATGAATATTTCTATTGTCTAATCTTCAGAGGCAACTGAGGTGGTGTAAATCCCACACTGTATCAAGTCTCTAGTATAGTGGCAATCAACATCAACGTATTTTGTACACTCATGAAACATTAAGTTGTTTAGCCAACAATACTCATAGTCAGCATCAGAATAGCCAACAATACTCATAGATTCACCTTTCCAGAATGGAATGCCTCTACCTAGTGCTCTCTTTACGTATCTAAGCACCTGTATAGCAGCATCCTAATGCTGCTTGGTTGGTTTGTCCATGAACTGACTAAGTTTTCCCACTGCAAGGGAGAGATCAAGACGAGTAATAGTAAGATATAATAGCTTACCAACCAAAACTGCCTATAAGACCTACCGTCAATAAGCCGATATTCAGTATCATAGAGATGTCCTTTAGGATCCATTGGTATATTTGCAAGTTTAGATCCCAACATCCCTGTCTCCTGCTGCACATCAAGGGTGTACTTGCACTAACTCGAAACAATGCCATCTTTGCTACATGCCACCTCAATACACAAGAAATACCTGAGTTCACCCAGATCCATCACAAAAGAATCAGCAAAACTTCTTCACCTCAGCTATCCCAGCAATGTCATCTCTAGTAAAAATGAGATCATCAACATAGACTAGGAGTGCCACAACTCCCTCTGTGCTCTTCCTGACAAAGAGCGAATGATCTATGGAAGACCTCAAAAGTCCCATGGTCTGTACCTCCTCTGACAGCCTCTAGAACCAAGCCTGTGAACTCAACTCCAGGGGCCATAAATGGCCTTCTTTAGCCTACATAAACACTCCCCCTGAGTCTCAAATCCCGGAGGTTGTTGCATGGAGACCTCCTCCTGAAAATCGCCATAAAGAAAGGCATTCTTAACATTCAACTGATGTAGAGGCTAGTCATAGCTCGCAGCAACAGATAAGAGAATGCAAACAGTAGGTAGTCATGCCACAGGCAAAAAAGTGTCAAAGAAATCCACCCCATATGTTTGGATAAATCCCTTCACTATTAATCTTATCTTGTGACGAGGTATGGAGCCATCTAAATTATACTTGAGTGCAAAGATCCAACGGCATCCTACAATCTTGGCATGTCTAGGCAGATTTGTAAGCTCCCACATCCCTCTAGAGTGTAAGGCAGCCATCTCCTCCATGACCTAAGGCCACTTCAGATCGAGCACAACTTGCTAATATGAAGTAGGAATCTGTGTAGTAGAGAGAGTAGCAGTGAACATAGCAAAGGATCTCCCAAGATTAGTAGTAGACGCTGCTCCAGTAGTATGGTAGCGCGCATCACTACGAGGAGCCTTTCGAACAGTAATCGAGAGGTCTAAGTCCTCTTCGATAGGCTCAGCAACTGTAGTAGGGAGAGCTTGCACCTCGGAAGGAGTAGAATCATCAAATGAACCTGCATGACCACCACTAGAAGAACTCACGTCAGTATCAACAAATATTTGACCAGAGGAGGAGACAAGTAGCTGAGATGGTGGGGGGTGTGTTTGATACCATGCATGCTACCTGTATGTAATCGAAAATCTGTAGACATGAGTACGCTCCAACGCCTACCTAGTAGTGGTCTCTGTAGTAGTGATATCCTCACTATGAGTAATGGGAATCTACTCCAAAGGAATTGGTGGCACTGGCATAGGAGCAAAATCTCCCTCAAACGACAACTGATGACCATCAGTAAAGAAGTATGGAATAAGCTTGTGAAATGTGACATCAGCACTCACATAATGCTTTTACCCTGTGGATCATAACATCTTTATCCTTTTTGAGTATTACTGTATCCAAGAAAGACACTTCATCGCCCTTGGGACAAGTTTGTCCCTATCTGATCCTAAAATATGTACAAAGGCTACACAGCCCAATACTTTGGGTGGTATAAAAAATAGTTCCCTTTCTGGGTGAACATGCCATAGAACTTGCTCCTGAATTGCTGATGTATAGAATTTTGAAGGGGAAAATAGTTCTTGTTATTCTTGAAAGGAGAGGCTCTAGCTCTCTTTATATAGAGAGAGACAAGGGCAAACATGTAAATTATCCAAGACCTAAAAATAGTAAATCCTAATCAAATATTCCTAATTGAATTATTTCCTAACACTCCCCCGCAAGTCAAGATGCGGGAGACGGCAAAGATTTGGATCCTTAAGGTAGTAAAGATCCACTCTCGTCGACATGGTAGTCCGTTCTTTGTCTTCAACCCTAGGTGCCCCTTCTTGTACACCTTCATAGAGCCAGACAACGTTTGGTTTCTCTTAAGGTGCGTGAAAGTACTACCTGAACTTTGACATCTTGATGTGGCTCCCGTCTTCAATCTTATGTCTTTCACTCAACATATAAGGACTCAAACAAAAAATAAACTTAGAACTTGAAGGGCTACACACAAAGTCCCTAAAGACAAGACACCAAAAACATGAACTTGAAAAACAACTAGACTTAACAAGCAAATAACCCCTTTTTTTAGTTTTAAACCCTAAGACCGCCAGCCGCTCAACCAAGGAGCAGAGCCCCGCTCCTTCAGACTCCATCTTCCTCTTTCTGACATTCTTCTCTATCGACCCTCTCTGTTGGGTGTGAGACAGCAACAGCAACACCAACATTACAGCAATATGGAGAAAAGGAAAGGAGCCACCAAGGAGAAGAGCCATCATCAACTCCATCTTTTTTTTTGTTTGCTCTGTGGGCGGCGGCACTATAGCAAGGAGGTCGATGGCGGAGCTCTGGTGAGCCGGAGGAGGTCCGAACCACCTTGGTTTGGTGGCTCAGCCTCCAAGGAGACCAATAATGTCAGTAGATCTTCGAACGAGCATGATTTGGTGGCCTAAAACTTTGATCTGAAGCTTCTTCCTTAAGGGTGGCGTTGAAGCTTTTTTGGCTCACCAGCGACGATTGCACCAGCCAGTGGCTGCCAGAGGTGGTCAACATAATAGGGACGAGGCCTGCAACCACCCCTATGGTGGTCTTTCAATGGTTGGATGTCGAAGGCAGCGTCAGTGAGACCTTTGCCGACGACAAAAAACCCAGCAGCAACAGTAGCGAGAGAGGAAAAAGAGAGAGATCGGGACAGGAGAGAGCATCTCTAGTGGCTCGTCAGAAGTTGACGACGCTGCCATTAGGCCTCCCCCTCTAGGTTTTTCTCTTCTAAACCCTAGATTACCAAGATCGATGGCTCTAGTATCATGTAGAGAATTTTGAGGGCGAAAATAGTTCTTATTATTGAAAGGAGAGCCCTAACCCTCTTTATATAGAGAGAGGCAAGGACAAACATAGAAATCAACCAAGACCTAAAATCAATAAATCCTAATCAAATATTCCTAATTGATTTATTTCCTAACAGCTGAATTGAGCAATCTATTAATCAAGTAACAAGCAATTAGCACTGCATCTCCCTAGTATATCCGTGGCACATTGTAATGAATAAGCAATGTCTTAGACACATCCAACACATACCGATGTTTCTCTCTACTACCCCATTCTACTATGATGTATGGGTGCAAGACGTCTGATGAATTATCCTAAGGGACCTGTAAAAAGATATTAACTTTGCCGTATAAAATTCTAATGCATTATCAGAACGTACAATTTTCACAATAGCAAAGAACTGAGTCTTTATTTGCATAATAAATGTCTCAATGACAAACCCAACTTCAAACTTATTCTTTAATAAAAATAACCATGACATCCTGGAATAATCATCCACAATAAGCAAACAGAAATAATGACCTACTCTATAGACACTCAAATCCCAGACATCCATATGTAATAAATCAAAACGAATAGAACTCTGAGAGGAACTAGCAGGAAACTGGCTCGATGATACTTTCCCAACAGACAAGCATCACACAAAATCTCAACAGTAGGCGAAATGTGAGGGATGACGCATCGTATCTTGTCCAATGAAAAGTGTCCAAGTCAACCATGCCACTGAAGAGTTGTACCAGCACTAAAGGCAACCTCGCCCCGACACATAGCTGTAAACGATGTCTAGATCAGGCGATATACACCCCCTCCTTATGTTTGCCACCAATCTTCCTTCTCGTGAATTTGTCCTGAAAGATAAAACACAACTCAATAAAGATGGCACGACAATATAAGCCTTTTGTAATTCTATTAACAGACAAAAGATTAATAGGAAAGTTATGAACAAAAAGAATATCAGGAAACTTCAGTGAAGGAGTCACTACCACATTTCCTCTGCCATCAACTCTAGAATGTCTGCCATCTGTCACCTAGACAATCCTACCAGGGGGAATAATTTGAATGTATTTGTTGTGTCATGTTGTTTTTTGAGGGGCATTATATCATTTTATTATTTAGTTGAACTTATGTAATAATTTTCCCCTCACCTCTCTAAAGAGGTGTAAGAATGACTTAATAATTATGAAATGCATTCTCTTCAACTTGGTATCAGAGCCAAGTTGGGGACTCCACCAAGAAAACCCTAACTCTTCGCAAACCCTCGCCACCATCGCCGCCACCGGCCAGCAGCAACGCCGCCGCACCGGTCAGCATCGACGCCGCTGCACAAGGAGCACCGCTACCGCCCAATCACCGCAGTGACAGAAGCAGCAGGAGGGTCGATCCAACCTCTTCTTCTCTAGCACCTTCTTGCTCCCAAGTCTCCTCCGACGATAGGGAGAGAGCAGTAAGTCCTGTTTTCCCTTGCAACAAGGTCTAGGAAGGTTCTTAACATGTTGATGGAGTTATATGGCAAGGACCTTCAAAAAAGGTGTTTGGAAATTCATCTTTGATGGTATGATCAAATCATTACTTTGATTAGTATTTTAGGGTATGTATTCCTCTGTTGTTGCATGTTTTAGGATGTGTATTCCCCTTGGATTATTGACAAATATTGAAACCGTGTGAGCGGAGTTTTGGGGGTGTGTATTCCTCAATTGATGCATATTTTGGGGTGTGTTCCTCATTTCTGTCAAAATTCATATATGTGTTTAAAGGTGTTTATGGTGTGATTTCACTATGGCCTCATCGTCATCAGAGTCCAGAGTGAAGTCAGAATAGGTTGGAGAAAGTGTAGTCTACAAGGATCCATTTTCTCCTATTGTGAAGCTTGATAAAACCAATTACCCGCGTTGGTCTCGGACGTTTCTTGTGGCTGTGGAAGGACATGAGAAGCAACATATCCTCGTAGAAGTACCACCAGAGCAAAAGATAGGAAAGTATGTAACATGGAATAAAGATGATGCCATGGTAAGGACCTAGATACTAAATAGTGTGATACCGTGCATTAGAGATGAAGTCATGTACTACAAAATTACTAAACAGATGTGGGATGGTCTGAAGGACGCATATTCTCATGAACTTAACTCCACCCAAGTCTTTCAAATTCATTATGACCTCTATCACTTGAAGCAGGAATCCATGAGTCTCTCCCAGTACCATTCCACCATGAAGGGACTCTCGGAGAAGTATAATGCATGCAAGCCCATGTGTACCTCAACCATGTGCAAGGATCAGAGGAAGGAGTTCTCTACACACATGTTTCTAGTAGGGCTTAATGATAGTTATTATGTTGCACGCGCACAGATTTTGACATTGTCTAATCTTCCTCCTATTGAGGAGATATACAGGAAAATTAGCAAATTGCAAGTCCAATCTACACCAAAGGTTGTTACTAGTCATACCTCTGCTCATGCAGCCGTGAATACTTGTGGAGGACGGACAGAAGCCTTCCGACGCAAAGGCAAGGCACGTGCTGATGGTGGTCATGGCAAGCCCACCTGCTCCTATTGTGGGAGAATTGGCCACACTGAGGCCAAGTGCTGGAACAAACTTGGCCAACATGCAATTGCCAACCAAGTTTCTGTGACTACACCTCCAGTTGTGTCTACTGAAGCAGTGACCCTTGCAAAGGCAAACTATGATGCAATTGTACAGCATCTAGCTCAATTGACTTTAGAGCAACATCAATCCTCAAGCACTGCTGCTTATGCCTCTGCATCAGATATGAATAGTTCATGATTGATTTAGGTGCCTCAAATTATTTGTCAGAGAATTCCCAATGTTTCAGGATATACAGAAGGTATCTTTTTTTTTTAGAAGGATATGTAGAAGGTATCACAGGATCGCTCAGTACAGCCCGCAGATGGTAGGCATACCCCCACCTGTGGTAAGGGAGGGGTGTCGGTTACTCCCTCCATGCACCTGTCTGATGTTTATTAGGTGCCTAACATGACAATGCAATTACTGTCGGTTAATACTTTTTTTTTTTAGAAAATTGTTAATACTATTACTAAGTAGTTGAATTGTCGTGTCATTTTTTATGCGGTTGGCTGTACGTTTCAGGACCGCATGATGGGGAGGACGATTGGTGGTGGCCATGAGGAGGGGAGTGTATATTGGCTGGTTTAAAGTCCTGTTGCTGCAGCTATCAGACGAGTACTACTACGGGGAGTGCCTTGCAGTGGCATAGACGACCAGGCCATCCTTCACTAGACAAGTTACACCAGATCATCCCTCATCTTTCACCTGCCATGAAGATTCAATGTGATGCCTATCAGATAAGGAAGACTCACCATGCCAATTTTCTAGCTTCTAGTCAGTCTAATAGTTCTACTTGTTTTGATTTGTTACATTGTAATGTTTGAAGTCCTACCCATGTGGCAGACCGACAAAGTTATCAGTATTATCGGTTACTTGTGGATAATTTTTCTTGTTTATCATGGATATTTTTTATGCGGAATAAATCAGATGTTAAATCTATTATTCAGCAATTTGTGATGTTTGTGAAAACTCAGTTTAGTGTATATATTAAGAAGATCAAAACTGACTTAGAATTTTGTACTAGGAATTTGACATCCTTATATGGGTCACTTGGCATTGTACAGTAGACGTCCTGCCCTCACACATCACAGCATAATGGGATTATTGAACGGAAACACCGTTATATTCCGAATACAGCTAGAGCATTACTCATTCAGAATAGTGTTTCACATAGCTACTAGGGAGATGTTCTCACTGCTCGCTATCTCATTAACAGGCTTCCTCTATGCTTCATGAGTAGATCACAGGGAACATTCTCTATCCTGATTCAGATTTATTTACCATGCCACTAAAGACTTTTGGTTGTGTGGTATTTGTGCACCTCCTTAGGCCTGGTAGTGATAAATTGGCTCCTAAGGCAGTTAAGTACGTGTTTCTTAGCTATTCATGAACTTAGGATATAGGTGTTTTGACCCTATACACCAGAGGCACTATGTTAGTGCAGATGTAACCTTTCATGAATCTATTTCGTATTTTTCCACTTCAAGTCATCAGTTGAAGGAGGTTGAGATGGTTGTACCAATGCCTAAAGCTCCTGTAGCCATGGAGGATCTCTCAAAGTAGTAGTGTACTTGCTACAGAGCAAAATGTGGACACATTCACAATTGTACCACAAATGACAATATCTTTAAGGGTGCTACATATTAGCTTCCTGTCAATTATAGAGAGAAGACACACCCCCCTCCTCAGTTCCTCCTGAGCCACCACCGTCCTCCCCACTCAGGTATGTTTTGAGGATACTGACAATACTTCTCCTGATAATGTGTCTCTAGGTTCTATCTCTATGCCCACAGATGAAGATGTTCCCATTGCTATCAGAAAGGCTCCACGACGTTATGCCCAGTATCGTGTTGCTGGGAGTGTTGTTTCTGCTGATTCTCTAGGTACGGAATTTCATGCATTCACTACTGCAGTTTCCAATGCTGAGATACCTACCTCTTACCAGCATGCTCTACTACATCCACACTAGAAGGTAGTTATGAAGGAGATGTCTACTCTTACTGACAGAGGCACCTGAGATCTTACTACTTTACCTTCTGATGCGCACATTATTAGAGTCAAATGGGTCTTTACCTTGAAATACACCCCCAATAGGTCTATTTCTCGATATAAGGCTCACCTTGTGGCCAAAGGATTCACCCAAACTTATGGGATATATTTCTTTGACACATTCTCTCCAATTGCTCCACTCTCCGTAGTTCGTGTACTGATTTCTGTTGTAGCTCATTATGGATAGTACCTATACAAAAAGGATGTCAAAAATGCGTTCCTCTATGGAGATTTACAGGGGATATATATACAACAGCCGCCTAGATTTGAGGTTTACGGGGAGTGTGCATGCAAGCTTCGTAAGGCCATTTATGGTCTTAAAAAGAGCCCCCGAGCCTAGTTTTAACACCTGTTTGGGATATTGTCTGTTATTGGGATGCAGAGGTCCTCGTCTGATCATTCACTATCTGTGAAGACAACCAGTGATGGTACAGTGGCTCTACTTGTGTATTTGGATAACCTTATCCTCACAGGTGATGATGCAGCTGGTATTTCTCAGATGGAGTATTTGGCATGCCAGTTTGTCATGAAAGATCTTGAAAAGCTGAGATATTTTTTGGACATTGAAATTGCCACAAGTAAGGGATAATTATGTCGCAAGGAAAATATGCTCTTGACATTCTTCAGGAGACTGACATGCTAGGATCCAAGGATGCCAATATTCCTATGGATCCTAAAGTTCACCACTTTGATGATACTGTGAAGCTAAAGGACAATAAGGCATATCAACAACCGGTGGGAAAACTCTTATATCTAACTATCACCTGGCCAGATATTAGCCTTGCAGTGATTAAGCTAAGTCAGTTCTTAGACAAACCTACTAATGGTCATTGGCAGGCTATAATGCAAGTATTGAGGTACATCAAGAGATATCCAGGTAGAAGCATTCCATTTCAGAAGAAGGCTCATATGTCTATTATTATCTACTCAGACGTAAATTATACAAGAGATGTTGGAAACAGGAGATTTACCATTAGCTTCTGCACTTTTGTAGCCAAAATAACCTAAAGGAGCAAGAAACAAGGTGTAGTTTCACGCTCTAGTGCTGAGTCTGAGTATCGTGCCATGGCACATGCTGTAGCTAAGATAATATAGATAAGATCTTTGTTACAAGATCTTCATGTTACTATTTAGAAACCAATGGAAATGCATTGTAACAACCGAGGTGCAACATACATTGCCAACAATCCCATATTCCACGAGAAAATCAAACATGTGGAAGTGGATTGTCATTACACCAGGAGTTTAATTCAGCAGGGTCTACTTCGTACTACTTGTCTTGCCTCTTCAGACCAGACTGCTGACATGTTTACTAAGCTGTTGTGTCGCCACTCAGTTTGAGAAGTGTAGAAACAAGATGAGCATGGTGAATATATATGCTTCAGCTTAAGGGAGAATATTGTGTTACATTGTTTTTTTAGGGACATTATGTCGTTTTGATTGTTTTATTGGACTTATGTTCACGGTTTTAAAAAACTAACCACAAGGCAAGGCAAAAGAAAATTGCACAGCCTCAAGGTTGCAGTGAAAGGCGTGCACCTCGGTTTGTCGAGGTGGATCTGAGGCGATGAGGAGGCAAGGTGGAACCGAGGCTATAGCCTCAATCGAAGGTTCACATTTGAAGGTCATATGAGTTCCATATGATCTAATAAAGCAAATAAAATTCTTTTCTAAAATCCTATACCCATCACCCAACCCCAAACAACAGTCATAACCTCTCAAGCCCTAAAAAACCTATCGTCCTTAGTTGTTGCAAGTTATTCCCCATCTTTGGACTCCTCCATTGCCATTATCGATGGTTGTTGTTGCATCGCCAGTTGCCAGTCACCTCTCCTACGTACCACACCTTATCAATCATCCCCTCTCCATTGCCTATCGTTGCCCCCTTCACCTTTCAAGTCTCAACCTCACTTTATACTGTTGTCGGTAAGAGTGTAAACCTCATCTGAGTTACACATTGTATTTTTTCTTATTATTTATACATTTATTTTACTGTTTAGCTATATTAAAGTATGAATGTTTTATGTGGTTAGTTTACATGTTATGTGATCACTGGATTAATTTTTTTAAGAGGCTATGTAACTATTGTTTACTTAAATCTTGTTGTTATATATTTATTATTATTATTCTCTCAAAAGAAATATTATTATTTTAATTTTTTTAGTACTATTATGTGACTAATATTTTGACTATTTGAAGAGTTTACATGTTGTGCGATACTTATGTGTATTTAAATCTTATTATATTAGCTTATATGTGAATATTGTATGTGTATTGTGTAGTAATAATATTTAGTAATGGACATTTAAATGTTGTGACAGAGCAAAAATAGCATGAGGGTATTTTTACATTATTTTTTCATTATTAGCACTTATATTTATGTCATTTTTTCTTATTTTCAATCTAAAAGTGGGGGCTTACACCTTGAACACCTTAAGGCTTATACCTCGCCTCAATGAAGGCAAACCGCTTCAGTACCGCCTCGCGTTTTTTAAAACCTTATGTTATAATTTCTCTCTCACCTCTCTCTATATAAAGAGGTGTAGGGGCGACTTAGTAATTATGAAATTTCATTCTCTCCAACTATATCTAAAACAACTTTGGTCATCATTGAGATAACGGAATGCTCCTGAATCTACTAGCCACAAAGTACTGTCAAAGATACCACTACCAGAAGTTGAGGTAGAGTTTATACTTGAGGAAGCCAAAGCAGTAGCATCAGTAGTGGTTGCAGGATCCTAAGTCAACCAGGCAAGACGTTGAACCACTGCATCATAGTCAGCAAGTGACACAATGTCCTCACTTCCTCTGAAGAGATAGCTTGGTTGGCCATAAGAGGCCTACCATGCTTTAGCCAACAAGTAGCCTCCGAATGTCCAAACTTTCCGCAGCAAGAACATATGGTTCGAGGTCTGCTAGACATGCCCCAACCACGTCCTCCCCCCTGGTAGATGGAGAGCCACATCCACCACGTCCTTCGGTAGCCAACAAGGCCAAAGTCTATCTAACATGAGATGTAAGTGGCTTGACAACCACACTGCTCACCCGACTATATGCTTCCTCAAGTAATGAAAGCTCAACAAGGGTCAAGATCTGAGACCTAACAACCTCATAGTCAGGTTCAAGACCATCAAGGAACTAAAGAACCGCATACTCCTTCCTATATACCCTCTGAGTGACACGTGCAGATTGGACGACAGGCATTATACTTCTCCAACAACCCCTTCAAGGTGGCACAATACTGAGATAACGACTAACCTTCTTGCTTCAGGCTCCCAATCTCATGATGAATCTCAAAGACCTTGCTAGAATTCTTTTCATGTAAATAGGTGTCACACAAAGAATCCAGCATCTCCTTCACAATCCTGTAGTACATGATGCCATTTCTAATCTAGGGCTCCACCGAGTTCATATCCATGCTCGGACAATGCCATTATCCTTCTTCCATGTGGCATATTTTCCCATTTTATTATGTGACTCCATCAGAATATGTTCCTTATCATGTCATTCTACCGTCATAAAGAACGTTTAAGACCATCTAACATAATTGATTTCATTCAACTTAACGATAGGAACAAAGAAAGGAGTCTTGTAACTCCTGATGTCCATAGCGATATCCGATGATATGTTCGAAGCACTAGAAGATGCCATTGTGACTTTAGACAACCGAAATATGCCACCAAGATAAATCTAAAAATTAGTTTTCTGATAAACTGAGAATCAGAGAAAATGTGACATCTTGATCATGAGATCTAAAGATCTAGAGATCCTAGAAATCATCTCAAGAGACCCAACACCCCTTAGATTCAAATGTAGCGCATGTTAGGGTATGGAGAAACCCCTAATAGTGCATCCAAGGGATGTTACTCTCTCACCTGCAGGAGGATCCCCAACCGACCACCATCGTTTTAAATGCCATCGACATGCCCTCAGCATGCCGTCAGCAAGGTCATTTTCAAGCAGGGGTCGTGCCGACACGGATAAAGTGTCGATTTATAGGGATATCGTCGGCATGCAGTCGACATTGTCAACATGCCATCTGTATGCCCTCGGCATGGTCGGCATGCCGGCGAAATAGGTGCCCATGCCAAGATTGCTGCTGGTTTTTTACTGCTTATGTTATTTTTGTCGATATGCATCGGCATGCCCACGACGTGCCCTCGACATGCTCATCGGCATGCCCATCGAAAAGCGGGCATTTCCACAACGTGCCCTCAGCATGCCATGAAATGCATACTTAGAATTTCATCGACACGGCATCGAAATCGGCATTTCAAACCTTGTCTACCACAACCACCTGCAACAGTGGTTGCAGCCGATCAAACAAACCATCGGTAGTGACTGCTAGCGATGGCTGCAATCACCGGTGGTCTGTCAGATCTAGTGGGGTGGCGCCAGCCATAATCTAGCAAGGAGGGCAGTCTACATAGCCGCCGGTGGCTAATGGTACTAGTACTCACCTGCTGCTAGCGATGCCGATTTGACAAGAGAAAAAGAGAGAGAAGGGGTACGATGGAAGGTGTATGGAGGCCTATGCGAGTGGGATATCGAAGCACCGATCTAGGATCACTACTCTGATACTAAGTCGGAGAAAGAGATTAAACTTATTCAACTCCAAAACTCTACACCTATTTATAGAGAGAAAGGTGAAAGGGTAATTTGCAACATACGTCCAAGTGGAAATATAAAATAAAAAATAGTACAAAAATAACATAAAGAGTGCTACACTAACATAATTGTCCATATACGAATATAAGATCAATAACATACACATTATTAGATTTTTTAGCGTACCTTTTCTCTAAGGCCGTCCAAATCTCAAATGCGCTCCTTCTGTAGAGCATGTTCGAGGCGATGGCTGGATCTACAAAGTTCATGAGCCAGTTCATGACCACGTAGTTTTCCTTCTCAAGCTTCTTCTTGGTTCCATCTTTGTTCTCCAGCGCTTCCTCTAAAATTATGTTGAGCTTGTCTTATCCCCCGACAAATTTCGTGAAGGCACAGGCCCATAGCATGTAGTTGCAAGCACCTTAAAGCTTGATAGTTGTTCCTTGAACAACCATCTTGTCTTCTCTTACCGTCAATGAAGCTTCATTGTCGACCATCTTTTTCAATCTACGATCCTCCTCCACGCAAGGCGGTGGAGGTGATAAGGATTTGTTGAAGACCACACACCTGTGGCCTTGTGTGGAGAGCATGCACAAGAGAAATAAATTATCTTCTATGCGTGTTCTCCTCTCTCCTAGATATGCGTACACCAAGGAGCCTAGATCGTAGGCCTTAATACCATGTGAAGGTTGCTGCAACATGTGGCGTAGAGAAACAATCCACACAAGGACTATTTTGGTGTGAAACAAAGAGAGGGGAAGGGCAACCAACAGTGAAGAGAGAGAGAGGAAAGGAGTTAGTCAAATATCTGGAAGAATTGTTGCATTAACTAAAGGAAAATAATTTCAAGAAGGCTCTCTTTTTATAGAGAACATATCTTCTAAACTAAGAAACAAACTTAATCAAATCAAATCTCCTAAAATTAGAAAGAACAAATCCTCTAAAAACATTTTCTAAAAAACAAATATACCAAACTAACAGACACCAAACTTGGACCAAAAGTCACACCAAAATTCCCTTATTGTCGGTGCCTCTTGGGTGCTTCCTAGGTTGCCACGTGGCACAGCCATGTGGCACTTATTCTTCACAACACCTTTACGTTCTACATATTTCTCGATGTTACATATGTTTGTAAGAAAACAACGAAAATGGTGAGGTTTTGATGTGCTTATTGGTCATTTCGCATTAGGTTTTCGTTTTAGGGTTTGTCGATTATTGAAAAACGAAAAAAAGTGTGAAAAAGGAATCAAAAATGCGTGAACTTAAAAGTGAATCAATCAAATCAAATTGAAATCACGAAAGCCTCCGTGTGGAAAGAACGACCAGACTCACCTAGGCTAGTTTTGTATTATTTTTAACGAAAAGATTTGCATTTGCCAGCCACGTTACAATGACTGAAACATTAAATCCAATTTTTACACCAAACACAAGATTACTTTTCATATGCCTTGATCTTTCGCAGTAGATTGGCATGTTGGGGGGCCAAACTTACAAATATACCTATGGATCCTAAGGCATTTATATGATGAGCAGGCAGAGATAGTGGATACCCACCAATACAAAGGACTTGTGGGGAAACTCTTGTACATGACCATTACATGACCAGATATCTCTCTTGCAATTGGGAAGCTCGATCAATTTATGGATAGGCCTACCAGACAACATTAAGATGCTACAATGATGGTGTTGACTTGATGAAATCTCTAGGAAAGGGGATTCTGTTCACCATAGGGATGTCTATGGACATTGTTGCATATACTGATGCTAATTATGAAAGTTACCTAGTAAACAGAAAATCCACTACTGAATTTTGTGCATATGTAACAGGGAATCTAATTACGCGAAAAAGTAAGAATAGGTTGCGATGTCAAGATCCAGTGCAAAGTCTACATATAGAGCAATGGCTCACACAAATGCTAAGCTAATGTGGGTGAGATCTCTCCTATCAAACTTGCATATCACTACTAACTCCCCGATCGAGAAATAATGTGACAATAAGGAAGCAACATACATTGCAAATAATCCTACATTTCATGAGAGGACTGTTGGAGGATGTGTGTTGTGGTTTAGGCCCATATAGTGGAGTTGGACTTTGTAGAGTGTGTGGTGGCCTATAAATAGGCGTATACTCCTCCCATATTTCTTTGAGAAAAATAATAGAGAAACACACCCTATTAGGGACTTCTCCCGTAGTTTTCTACCCGCTCTTCATGGGTGGAGTTTCCACGTAAACCCAAGCATTCATTTGATTTCTTTATGCTTTTGATATCATACTTCCACATTATTTATATTTGTCAACTTGGTATCCGAGCAAGTCAATTCTTAGGTTATCTTTTTCATTCTAAAGATTATTGTATTTATCTTTCTTGAAAGTTCTATTTTACTCCATGATCAGGAGCATGTGAAGCCTAAGGAGCATTAGGCCTCAATCCTAGGCAGCGACACAAGATGATGTTGAAGGCCTCCTCCAAGGGTTCTTGCTTGAGGAGGCGATCACAACAGTCGCAAGGTAAGGCGATGACTTCAACCCCCAACGAAAGAGATGCTGCACTCCTCAAGGACGCGGTAGATGTTCACGACAGCGCACGCTGGCGAGCGAGGGCCTCGAGGAGGCGAGGTAGGAAGAAGGCTATGAGGAGGATCACGGCATGCAGCCGTTGATCATGCAAACAAAGCGCAGCAGAGAAAGAAGGGACGATGGGCCGTAATTGGCGACACTGTTGGCGACAATCATTATTTTAAAAAACTAGTCTCAAGGCACTCGAGGCGTACACCTCGAGGTGAGGCGGATACAAAATCGACCCGAGGCTATAGCCTCAAGGTTGCAGTGTAAAGCGTGCACCTCGATTTGTCGAGGCGAAGCGTTGAAGCAGAACCGAGGCTATTGCCTCAATTAAAAGTTCACATTTGAAGGTCATGTGAGTTACATATAACCTAATAAAGCAAATAAACCTTCTTTTTTAAATCTTATATCCATTACCCGACCCCAAACAATGGCCTTAACCTCCCAAGTCCTAAAAAACCCACCGCCCTTAGTTGTTGCAAGTCATTCTCCATCTTTGGACTCCTCCATTACCATTGTTGATGGCTATTGCTACATCACCAATTGCCAATCACCTTCCATACATACCACCCCTTACTAGTTTGTCCCTTCCATTGCCCATTGTAACATTACATTTTTCCTTGTTACTTATACCTTTATTTTACTGTTTAATTATGTTAAAGCATGTATGAATGTTTTATGTAGCTAGTTTACATGTTATGTGATCACTGAATTAATTTTCTTTGAAGAGGCTATGTTGTGATTGTTTACTTAAATTTTGCTATTACATGTTTATTATTATTATTCTCTCAAAAAAATATTTTTTATTATTATTTTAATTTTTTTAGTACTATTATGTGATTAATATTTTGATTTTTTTCAGAGTTTACATGTTATGTGGTACTTATGTGTATTTAAATCTTGTTATATTAGTTTATACGTGAATCTTATGTGTGCACTGTGCATTAGTAATATTTAGTAATGGATATTTAAATGTTATGATAGAGCAAAAATAACATGAAAATGTGTTTTTACATTATTTTTTCATTATTAACGCTTAACAGTATATATTTGTCATTTTTTCTTATTTTCCACCGAAAAACTGAGGCTTACACCTCAAGCACCTCAAGGCTTACGCCTCGCCTTGATGAAGACAAATCACCTCGGTACCACCTCGCATTTTCTAAAACCTTAGTGACGATGACTGTGCCGGAGAAGAAAACGAGGCTCTGCACCTATGATCTTCTTGGGAGACCTCGCACGAGATTGCAACGTGGAGTAGTAGGAGATCGGCGACGGCAACGTAGGGGCAGAGCTCTCCATCCATGGTAGCGTGATCGAGGTCAAGGATCCTGAGGTCCCGAGCATTGTTCTACTGGCTGGTCGAGTCGATGGAGGATGCGGCAAGAGATCAGCAGCGTTGAAGCAAATGATGGAGAAGATTGTGGCGAGGACTGGTGAGAATCACAGCGACGTGTGAAACCGTGAGGTGGTTTGCTTTTTAGGTCTTTTGATGTTATCTATTGATCTCCTTATGTTTAGCCTCTTGAAGGAAAAGGGGGAAAGAGGAAAATAAAAAAAAATGAAAAGAGAAAAAAAAAAGGGAGAAGGAAAGAAAAGAAAAGAGAGAAAAGAACAAAAAGGAAAGAAGAAAAAAATGAAGAGAAAAATAAAAAAACACCTCGTGATTTTTAAAACCTTAGCGACGATGACTGTGCCGGAGAAGAAAACGAGGCTCTGCACCTATGATCTTCTCGGGATACCTCGCACGAGATTGCAACGTGGAGCAGTAGGAGATCGACGACGGCAACGTTGGGGCAGAGCTCTCCAACCATGGTAGCGTGCTCGAGGTGAAGGATCCTGAGGTCCCGAGCATTGTTCTACTGGCTGGTCGAGTCGATGGAGGATGCGGCAAGAGATCAGCGGCGTTGAAGCAAATGATGGAGAAGATTGTGGCGACGACTGGTGAGAATCACAGCAACGTGTGAAACCGTGAGGCATGAAGACCGTGAGGTGGTTTGCTTTTTAGGTCTTTTGATGTTATCTATTGATCTCCTTATGTTTAGCCTCTTTAAGGAAAAGGGGGGAAAGAGGAAAATAAAAAAAAGGAAAAGAGAAAAAAAAAGGGAGAAGGAAAGAAAAGAAAAGAGAGAAAAGAACAAAAAGGAAAGAAGAAAAAAATGAAGAGAAAAATAAAAAAACACCTCGCAGTTTTTAAAACCTTAGCGACGATGACTGTGCCGGAGAAGAAGAAAACGAGGCTCTGCACCTATGATCTTCTCGGGAGACCTCGCACGAGATTGCAACATGGAGCAGTAGGAGATCGGCGACGGCAACGTTGGGGCAGAGCTCTCCATCCATGGTAGCGCACTCGAGGTCAAGGATCCTGAGGTCCCGAGCATTGTTCTACTGGCTAGTCGAGTCGATGGAGGATGCGGCAAGAGATCAGCAGCGTTGAAGCAAATGATGGAGAAGATTGTGGCGAGGATTGGTGAGAATCACAGCGACATGTGAAATCGTGAGGCATGAAGACCGTGAGGTGGTTTGCTTTTTAGGTCTTTTAATGTTATCTATTGATCTCCTTATGTTTAGCCTCTTTAAGGAAAAGGGGGGAAAGAGGAAAATAAAAAAAAGGAAAAGAGAAAAAAAAGGGAGAAGGAAAGAAAAGAAAAGAGAGAAAAGAACAAAAAGGAAACAAGAAAAAAATGAAGAGAAAAATAAAAAAAAGGAGAGAGAAATAAGAAAAAGGGGAAAGAAGAAAAAAAATTTTTAAAAATGATAATGAATGTTTATGAGAAAAAGCGGAGAAGCCCTTCTCTAATATTATCATTTCTTATGTTTATGATCATTATTTTGATTATATTTCTTCTCATTGTCATTTTCTTCTCCTAATGAGTATGAGAGAAAGGGGGAGTGTGGATGCCATTATAGTTACCCCCGTTTGGGCATCTTTTTGTTCCAGCCCTAAGGTACGATGACATCTTCCAGCAGTTCTGAGGTAACATCGGATACCGCACGGACATTAGGAGTACCTGATCATCACATGAGAAAACCAACACTGGGAAGTCCAGGGTTCCGAGGTCTCCAGAGAGGGAGATCCAATTTAGAGGTCCTCAGAGGAAGGGCCCAACCAATTTCTATGTAAAAGATCTAGCTTCAAAGTCTTCAGAAGAAGATCCATTACAGGGATATTAAATGGGGAGCCACCAGCACTAGTTGAGATCTCCAGAAGAGAGGCCTTTGTTAAAGCCTACCACAACAGTTCGTCCAGCAATTCCAGATATCGTCGATGCGACATCAGCACACCTGCCTACCAACAAAAACCAGTTCAGAGAGTGATGCTTTGTTGTGTAGAGCGGGTTTCGTTGTTGCACAAGCTGAGCATTTCATGCTCCAGCTTGAGGGGGAGTGTTAGAGAATGTGTGGTTTGTTTAGTGCTGCATCTTAAGATGTGGACTTTGTGTTGTGTGTGGTGGCCTATAAATAGGCATGTACTCCCATATTTCTTTATGAAAAACAATAGAGAAACATGCCCTATCAGGGCCTTCTCCCATGATTTTCTCTCTGCTCTTCGTGAGTGGGGTTTCCATAACATTAATTTGATTTCTTTATGTTTTTTCTATCATGCTTCTGCATTATTTATATTTGTGAGAGATTTAGCTTCGAGATCCTCAGAGGAAGACCCTTTACAAGGATACTGAATAGGGAGCCACCAACACTAAATCTCTAGAGGAGAAACCCTTGTCAGAGCCAGCTATAGTAGTTCATCCAACAACTCCAGATCTTGCTAATGTGTCATCATCAGCATACCCGCCCACAAGTAAGAACTAATCCAGAGAGTTGTGTTCTATTGCGTAGAGTCGGTTTCTTTGTATTATAAGTTGAGCATTCCATGTTCCAACTTGAGGGAAAGTGTTAGTGGATGTGTGTAGTGGTTTAATCCCCTGTAGTGGAGTTAGACTTGTGAAGTATATGATGTCCTATAAATAGGTGTGTACTCACATATTTCTTTGAAAAGAATAATAGAGAAACACGTCCTATCGGGGCCTTCTCCTGTTGTTTTCTCCCCGCTCTTCATGTGTAGGGTTTTCATGCAAATTCAAGCGTTCATTTGATTTCTTTATGCTTTTGATATCATGCTTCCGCATTATTTATATTTGTCAACTAGGACCAAGTACGTTGAGGTAGACTACCACTACATGCGTGACTTAATTCAAAGAGGATTGATTCACACTACTCATATGGCCTCAGAGGACCAGATGGCTGATACCTTCACCAAGGCACTGCCCCAGAGTCTCTTCGACAAATGCTATTCCAAGTTGAGAATGATTGACATCTATACTCCAACTTTAAGGAGACTGTTGAGAGTCTTATTACTTATTATATCTTATTTAGTGGACTCTTGTAGTTCTTTTGTTTTATGAGGGACACTCTGTATTTTTCCCACCTCTATATATTGAGAGGTGTGGGCACAGAATAATATGATTGAATGCATTTTCTAACTTGAGGTGTGCCAAAATTAACATGGTACCTAAACATCTCCACTTAAAACATAAACAAGATACTATCTCTACTTAGGAATCAATTATGAAACATCAATCTAACTCTATAGTCCAACACACCACCCAATACTAAATCATTCCTATCCTCCAATAAATGATCTCAATTCTTAAGCACGGTTGGAACACCAAAATAGAATACAAAAGGCATACCCTTCAAGAAAGTCATTCTCCCTCATTGAAAACATTGTTGAACTTACATATAAATAACCAAGGAAAATGCAGAGCTTACTCATAAAGTAAGGCTAAAATAGCAAAAAATATCTCCTTGCACCTTATCCAAACTTGTCTTTTAGCATTGAACACTCTTCACAAGAGCTGAAAGCACGGCATCTAAACACCTCCAGTTAAAACACATACAAGATCGACCTTCACCTTGGAAACTTTCATTCACAACCATCTAGTCTTTATATTAAAGCTGCCTTTTACAACACCTATAATGATTACATGAGGCTCACAAAATAATGATTACATGAGGCTCTTGTGAGTGTTGAGGCACGTCCTCAGCTCTTATAATTCTCTCTTTTACATACACAATGTCTCTATCTCACTTCCTTTTGCCTCTCACATGCACATCTCTCTCTCTCCCACCTCCCTCCCAGTTTCCCTCATTTACGATTAGTGCCCCAAAAATCTCATAAAGTTATCTACATTAAGCTTAGTTCTTCGTAATTTCCTTTCATCTTTTTTTCTAAAATCCATATTTTATTTTCTTTTTTTTTAATATATTTTCTGAGAGGATTTTGAAGATAGTATATTTTAAGCTACATTTTTTTGACAAGAGTTCAAATCCACATTAACCTCTCATTTGTTAAGAATCTTCCGATATTTATCTTTCGCTTGCAATGTTCACAAAAACTTGGTGAAACTTATGCAATGCACAATTAATTCCAATCATTCTTCTTAGAGTACAAATATAAAGGTGGAGTTACTCCTACAAAAAAATGCCATCACTTGTATTTGAACATCAGACCTTTTCACTTGAATATACACCTAATTATAGCCAATTTTACAAATCATCATAATTTGGCAGACAAAATTCAGATATGCTACGTGCACTACTAATGAGTATAAATATGGAAGTCAATAGAATAAGATGTGTACAGCTTATCTTGCCTCTAAAGGCAATGAAAAAGTACTTACTCATTTTAAAATGCCTGAATAAGTCCTCCAAAAAAAAAATCCTAAATAAGCCTTCTTTCTGCTTTAAACAACTCAAAGAGTACCTTTAGCCTTTTGGACAAATATTATCAAAAGGAAAATGGACTTTCCATAATTAAAATGTTCACTGAATTTGGAACCTCTGTGTGACACTGACGCATACGGCGCGGTGCATTCAAAAATGGGAATTGGAAAAACTAAGGTGCTACTTCTCAGTACTCAATACCACATTTCTTTTCATGAACATGGAGGATCCAGATCCACTTTTACTGCTGCATTCGTGCAGGTCCATCGACAAGTCTAACTCTAAGCTCATGATCACACCATCAAACACAAGCATCATTCCTGATACCCCCTATGCTCTTCCAAAAAAGAACAACAATCTTAATTCTCAAGCACCAACACCACATCCGCAACCCCACTTATGAGCATAGAAGCAATACCCATTGGGAAAGACGTTTCCCCGCACCGGAAACGCCACAGAGCTCTCATTCATTCCCGCGGTCGCCACGCGCACCACATCCCTCCTCCTCCGCCTAAATCCCTCAACTTCCATCTCCTCCTCCTCCCTCAACACCCTCCTCCCCTCACCCCCCTTCCTGTAGAGCTGGAACACGAACGACCCCCTCTCCCCATCCCTCCTCTCCTCCCCCTCCTCCTTGACCACTCCCATCGCCCGGAGGAGATCAAGGGACGCCTCAGACGACGTGCACGCCCACGCGAGCGCCACCACGGCGGCGACGACGGCGAGCCACACCGCGGCCCTCCGGAGGCACCACGCGGAGCCGACGAGGGGGCGGCGGCGCGACGCCGGGGGCGGGGGCGGCGACGGGGGCGAGGCGGCGGAGGGGGTTAGGGCTTCGGGTGGGGGGGTGAGGGTGAAGGCGGTGATGGTTTTGGCCTGCGAGGGGTCGTCCGGCAGCGGAAGGGTGATGATGACGACGCCCTTCAGGGGCGGAGGAGGAGGGGGAGGGGGAGGCGGTGGGGGCATTGGTGAAGGTGGAGCTCCGGGCAAAGATGGGAGCTTTGACTTGGAGGAGGAGGAGGAGGATTGGTGGGGGAAGGGGAAAGAGGAGATCGCGGGAGTACTAGAAGCGAGAGACTCGCGGTGGTCAACGACGGAAGGTTCGTGTGAAGGAAACGTCGGAGGGTTTATGTTTTGAATAAACAAATAAATGAATTTTGACATAGATATCAATAAAAATATTAAAATTTATGCATATACCTTTTAATATTACTTTAAATATTAATAAAAAAAATTACGTCATTTTCGTAATTATCACCTCACTCGTTAGCAGTGGAAATCTTAACGGTGGTAGAATCAAAAGTAGTAAAAATTTATATTTTTTATATTTAATGGTTAAATTTTTTCTCTCTCTTACCTTCCTTCTCATTCCCCTCAACTCTCCACCTTCTCTGACCACACCTGATCGGTCTGGATAAACCTCTACTCCTTGTTGGATGTTAAGTCTCCCTACATCTCACTATACCTAATTAAACCTTCCATGTAAGGACATGATTAGTATTCATGATTATTTTGGCAAGCCGAGCAAACTTAATCTTCATATTCATGGGTAAAGGAAATTGGAATTCCCTTTGATTTAGACCCCACCCAATGATCTTAACAAATTTTTTTAAGGGACCTTTTGTAAGAAAGTTTTGGTGGTGGATTCCTTTTATAAGAATGTTGGGTGGACGATTTCCACCGAAAATTTTCCAATATTTGGTTAAGTGTGCGCCAATCTCCTCCCTTTAATTCCCTATTCGTGCATAAGCCCCTCCCATTTCTCATCGTCATATGCCCGAAGCCTCCTCACTCTTCTTGTGCATCAACCCCCACTCCTCCCATTTGGCTTGCACAACAAGGCATCACCCTCCCCCATTGGTCATCAACCTCTCCTCTTCTCTCCTCTCCTCTCCTTCACCGATGGACCTCCTCCTCCTCCTAGTTGCATGTGGCTACTACTGCTCAAGCGGGCTAGACACAGTTGCAACAACTTGGATGGGAGGAGGTCCAACAATGAAAGGTGCAGCAGTGGTCATGGTTGCTACTTTTGGGTGCTGCTCACCAACCATGAGGTAGAGCACCACCCTGCTGAGGCCATAATGGCTTAGGTGTGTTTACCCCTCCCTCTCTCTTATCTAAATCCCTAGCACTAGGTTTTTTTATTTTGGGGATTTGAGGATCTTTAAATAAGAGTTAGGGGATTGGTTTGGTGGGTGTATGATATTGATGTGTTGTCATTTGTTGTTGATGCAAGGGAATTTGAAAGGGGCAATGACCTCGTGAAAGAGTGGGGTTAAGGCAAGGTAGAGACTCTTAACTTCCCCTTTGTTGTTTTCATTTCCTTAAATGTCTAATTTGGTTTGAATTGGTGCCGAGTAGGCCCCGTAAATTTCAGATCTCGTGTGTGAATGATTGGCCTCCTAAAATTGACAATAGTGAAGGGATTTAGGCGTGCCAAGGGATCGGGTAGAGGCATGCCCTTAGTTAGTGTTTAATTAACTTAAAACACTCCAAAAATGCTAAATATTATGGTAGTGGAACCCAATGGGAACAAGCAAAGAGATTGGATAGTTGTGTGAAACGATTCCCATTTCGAATGAGGCGCTGGAAACCCCTAGTACTAGTACTGATGAGGGAAGAAAAATCCTTCTCGTAAACTTTGACATGTTAATGGATCTAACCCGGTATCTTAGTGGGTCCGGTTGCTTGAAATGATTAGTGAATCTGACTGGCTTGCATCCTGGCAGATCTGACAGAACCGGCATCCTGTCAGACTTGGTTCGATCCAACAACCCGAGCACTAAGGGATCTGCTAACCGTCAGCTCCGTTACTAGAACCGAAGCACACAATAGTTATGCCGATATTTATGGCAATAGCCATTTAACGGTTACTACATTAAATAGCATTAATGTATAGATCATGTGATTGTGAGAAATCCTACAAGACCCATGATCGAAGGTGGCTCACCCTATAAATATATGGGCCAAGCCAGCTCTAGTTTTTTATGCAATCTGAGAGACGAGTGAGAATTCTGTTAGTATATTATCTATCCAAAACTAGTGAATTTTGGGAGTGTCACTCTCCTCTTAGATGTACACCCTTTTCAGAGGTGGAGTTGGGTCACCAATTTCTTATGTCTCTTTGTTGTGACTGCATTTGAGTCAAGCCTCTTATTTTAAGGAGATTGATTAGGTACTGAGCATTAGTACAGGTACTGGATGGCTATTCAAGGCCAACGTGGCATACAGACTGGGAGCTATGAATGTCATGTACTGGTACTAATTGATTACTATCGCTATAGGTTCCCAACCCTGGCTTTTGAGTTTGCAAGCTAAGAGGGCTGGAGGTGCCCAACATCGATGTTAGTCGATTAGTACCGGTATTGGCCACATTTTAGCCCTGAACAGGGTATAAATGAAGATTTGGAGGTGCCTAGTACCAGTCGTAAGAATCAATACCAGTACTGGAACTACCTGGTCATCAGTAGCAGTGGGCACACAAAACCAATATTGAATACTAGTACCGGTACTAGTGCCTTGGAAATTAACATGATAATTGAACTATGTCCTCTTCTATAAAGAGAAATGAGGAGAAATAAGAGGACTAAGGTCTAATTCATTAAGAGTACTAAGAACATGAAGACGTAGATACCAACCTTATAAATGATGGCTAAGTTTGCTATGTGTATAGAAACCCCTAGCCCCATTTGATAGATGTTTAAAGGGAGGTTTTATCCGATGTGTCAAGGGTAAAGTGAACGGTGTATAAATAATGAAAAAGTTTTATTCACCACCCATCACATCTACCATCATCCATCACATCTACCTCTCACCAATCGTATCTACCCCCACTAACTCACTCTTATCCATCACATCCACCTATCACATCTATCCTACTAACCCACTCCCAATACAAATAAAAACAAAAATCAATAATAACATATTAACTCAACTATCACATCCACACCCACTAACTCTCCTTTTACTCACTCACTTATCCCTCCTTAAGACTTCCTAAACTTTACCCAGTCTTAAACTTTAAGGTATCATTTGGTACCCAGGTTAACTGAGATAACCCGAGTTAAGAGGCACATAACCTGGTGAGGGTTGCTCCGTCTTCTGCTGGAGATAACCCGCCTCAAAGATATTCCACCGACTCCGTGGAATATCTTTAATCCAGCAAAGTTACTCCACCGATTCTAAAGAAAACCTAATGGCCCCCTCAACGCAAGAAATGGTAGTCGCCTTCTCATCATTGCTCGTCCTCCGCACCTATGTCCTTTGCTACTGTGGTTGTCGAATGGGGCGAAGATGGGGATGGACTATGCATGCAGCGACGTTCTTGAAGTTACCTTAAAGATAAGTGCAATTTGTAGATATTTTATTAGGTTTATGAAGATCTATCGATCGTGATGTTATTTGTGGTCTTTGATTTGTCATGATGAGGTTTTTTTGGTGAGTTGTGTGTTTTCGCTCGGGTTAGTGTTTCTTTGTTTATTTCCTATAGCATAAGAAGAAAGGAGGGTTTCCACTGGGTTTCTGAAACGACGATTGGTTTTTAATTTGATTTCTTTGGTGAGGGTTCTTGGGTTTGTTTTTGTTTCGGATTTGTTGGTTATCAAGGATTTCTTTATCGGTTAAGGTAACAACTAACCACTGGGTTTCTGAAATTGGCCTTGTGAGCGTTGGTGTGTAGCGTTGCCTTAGGTTTTCAACTTTCTATCAGCGTTGTCTCTGAGGAAAGTGAGGCCTTCAAAAACACCTTGCAGTATGGTGTGTATTGTAGAGCTTGTGATTTTTTTTGGTGGGATGATTGATGCATTTGATACGTGAGTGAATGAGGTGGTTGTGTTGGGTCTCTTCCTACAGTCTATTGGTACTTGTTAGGTCCCATCCTTAGAGATTCTTGCCTATTTTCATTGGATAATGGGTTGGGAAAGGCAAGTATAAGAGGCATCCAGTTGTGTTTTGGAATGATAGGTTGCCATTGCTTGTGTACCCTACTCCTCTTCTATGAGCATGGAAGGGACTTGTACCCCTTCATCCTCTCACATTGGCTACATTTTACCAAAGACCTATAGGAAGAAATACAGTCAAAAGTGAGGAGGAAGCACCTATTTAAGTGGCTCCATTTTCTCCTTCAAGCTATCACTTGGGTGGTCCTGCTAACCTTCATTGAGGAGGAGGAAGCGGACAGTAATGATCGATCTTCTCCTTTTATTACTGAACATACTACATATATTGACAATGCTTTTATCCCACTGTAGGTCATAGGAGTTTGGAGGGTCGTCGACTACTCCAGGAGGTGAAGCATCACCACTGGAAACTTACAAACGAGTATTTTGGAGGTAAGTGAGCTCAGTATGTGTTTCCCTCTACCACTTTGGTGTGGTTGTGAGATTCAATATGTTGATGTGATGACTCAATTTATTTTTTTGCAACCTACTGTTAACAACCTTATTCTTTATTTGCAACATAACTGCCAACAACATTGGTGTTTATTTCATACTTACTATCAGCAACCTTGTTGTATGATTGCAACTTACCCATCATTTCACCATCTTGTTTATTTCCTACTTACTGTCAACCACCTTATTGTATCGAATTAAATTGGGTTATGTAAATTTTGTGAACATTGCTTCATTATAGATGAAGGTTCGGATTTATTTGTCTGTGTGTTTATGTTATTTCCATTGAAGTTGTTTGCCTTAGTAGATATGAGGTGGCTTGATAGAATAAAGTAGCTTGGAACCTTCATCAAGGAGTAATAAGAGTAAAGCTATTTAAAGGTGCCCTTTCCATTTAAATTGTTGGTGCCTTATTTCATAGTTGTTTTGTTCATAAGAAAAGGTGGAAATTTTTAATTATGGGATTGTTTGGTATATGTGACTTTGTTTCAATTATGTTTATATTGCTGTTGCCATATTTCATAGTTGTTTTCTTCAAAAGAAAGAGGTTGGGATTTTTTGATAGTGGGATTATTTGCCATATGTTAGTTTTTTGAAAAGAACTTGTAATGCTTTATATGCTTTGAGTTATTAATTAGTATTCGAGCATTACATCATGTTATGGAAGCATTTTGTGTAGGTAATGTGACACAAGTGAAAATAAAGTAAATCTTATTTCAATTTTAGGTTGTTAAGAAAAATCTAACATGGGTTGTAATGTACATAACTTTGCCTACAGATGACATTTTTTCATGTGATATGTTTGGAAATAATTCTGATTGTATTACATTCTTTGTAATCTACAAAACTTTAGGGCCCTTAGTACTCCTTTGAGTTATATTTATTCAGAAGGATATTATAAATGGTGATTTTAGACTTTAAAGTGCATAATGGATTAATTAGTTGAGAAAAAAAATCACCTACCAACTTAAGGTTGCATTTTAGACGTTTATAGGGTTTACTATTGGATAACTTATAGATAGGCTGGTTATGTATTTCAGGCTATGTTTGGTTGTTGTATGCACATGTATAAGTTATCCTGCAATATGTTTAAGAAGAAAAATCATGGGACCATCTGGATGGTTAAGAGGAAAATTCTCCCAACTGTTACAAATGTATGCGTACATTGCTTTGTTCCTGATAGAAATGAGAAATCACTTATTTAAATGCACTTCTATTTAATGGACATACCTCTACGTTACTAAAATAGGACAAATTTAATTGGAGTAATTCCATTACTTGATTGCTGACACCGTATGAACCTTTAGTTAAAAATGTTTAACATAATGCATATTAATTCTGATTTCCCTTCATGCTTTAGTGTATGAAGTTTGATATGGTCATGTTTCATTTGGAGAAATTTACCTACTTATAACCTCAAAATATTGTGGAATGTATCATGTGGGAAATGTTTTACCATGCTTCTTGCTTATTTGACAGAATGTGCACTTTTGTAACTTTACATTTACATTAAATTCACTTGATTCTTGAAAATTGTATGTCATTTGCGATTGCACTTGTAAAACTCATTAATAGATCCTTATCCAATAATTGCCCTCATATAACTTATAGAATGAGAGGGATGAGTCGTGGAGGCTCCCAACCAATTACTCTAGAGAAAGAGCAACTTGAGTCCAGTAGAGTCAGGGCTAAGAGAGTTAAGAACTGGAGCCTAGAAATGGACTTGAAGTTGATGTCCATTTTCAAGGAACGACGCACTAACAAAGATTGGGAAGGAGGTTCTTTTACTAAACATGGTTGGCGGAAAATTGTAGTTGAGTTTGACAGGGACACGCATCTTGGTTATGACCAGCATAAGTTCCTTCATAGGTGGACGGTTTTGAAGAACTTCCGAGCTTACCACTGTCTCATAAACATGAGCGGGTGAGGTATGGATCCAGTAACCATGTGTCTTGTAGCCCCTAGCCCTGAAGTTTGGTTGGAGGTATCTCCGTACACTTCCATTCTTATGTGTTACTTCATCCTTTACTTTAGGTTTTCACCATACTTATATCGAATTGGTTTATTTCTTCAGATGCCTCCAAATTTACGAAAGCCAAAGGGTAAACCATTTCCCTTCTATGATGACATCAATAGCATCATTAGTAAGGACCTGGCTATGGGAGAGCATGTGATGTCTTCTAATCAGGTGTTCGATTCATCTGATGAGGACACACCTGCCCCTTATATCCCCTCTGCTCCAGCAGTGGAGAAGGAAATCCCTCAATCGGTTCATTTTACATATCACGAATACAATTGGGCTTTTAATTATCATAATTACACCTTCGAGGAGCTCCTATCTTCAGGTTCCCCTTCACCTCCTGAAGCATTTGATATGGGTGGTTCAACCCACCTTTCTCAAGGTCAGCATTGTCCTGAAGTCCCTTCTCAGTCCAGCCCCCCCGTGCTAGTATGAGTGTTGATACTGGGAAAAGATGAGTGTCAAAGGGCGTTCTAGCACTGGGAAAAGGCATCACACCAGTTCAAAGACTGCAGTTCCAGAAGGCATTTAGGAGATGAATGCGTTGCTGAAGAAGATTGTCAATCACCACATTTCTAAACTGGGTAAAGTCAACACAAGCAAGAAGATTGGTTGTTGCCTTAAGATGGTGAAGGAGCGAGTTGCCTTCCTCTCCCCTTCTAATATTGTCTTATTGGTGCATCATTTCTTCAGGAGTCGTAACCAACCAATGTTCATCATGAACGTGATCAACAATGCCGAAGTGTTCTTTGATTGGATGCAACAAGTTCTTCAGGGTTGATACGAACATAGTGATCCTCTTTGTCTGGCATAGCAATGGTTGGCAAATCCCTCATCCTCTCACATCACCATCTTAGACTACAACATGACTCCAATTGATTTTGCATTTACTTCTTTGCTTCCATTTAGTGTCTTGCTTTCTTCTACTCTAGTGGTTATGTAATAAATTTGAACACTTTATCGTACATTTGAGTAGTTGGTGGATGGTAGGGAGTTAAATTTATGGCTTTCATGAGAAGTTTTTTATTCCTCGTATTCATTCAATGTTATGATAAGTTGGTGGTAGAAAGATATGATTCGTCCAATATGTAAAGATTCTTATGCGGTAGGTCGTCATGATCTTAACTCTAGTACTTCGAATAGTACTGGAACCTCATTAGAGTCATGCAATTCGTCAAGTGAGGACTCTGTAGAAGATAGTCAAAATTTCTTAGAAGACTACGAGATGGCAACTGTGGAGTTGCTCCTGCCACCAATTGTAATGGTGCAATGCTACCCCACTATCCCTCGGAGAATTCCTCGTAACTCGAACTCCATGACAGGACACAAGTGGATTCATGGCATCCTGTTCCACCCTAATTCGAAACGCTGTAAGGATGAATTTAAGATGTCGAAGGAAGCATTCTGGACATTTATCGATTTGTTAAAAGAACGAACGAAGTTGAGGAACACACGAAATGCTACCATGGAGTAGCTATGAATTTTCTTGTCCGTATTGGGATACGATGGATCTAATCGCCATCTAATAGAGAGGTTTCAATACTCTAGTGAGACGATAAGTCACTACATTAATAGAGTCGTAAGGCAGATTATCAAGATGAAGCGACTTCTCATCAAATTACTTAGTGTTGATGCACCGATCCTAGTTGAGATCACGGGGAAACAAAAGTTCTTCCCCTACTTTCGAGAATCTCCGATTTATTAAGTTTTGTAAGGAGCGTACATATAATTTGCCTTCTTATTTAAGCTACTCTAATACCAATTAATAGGATATTCTTAGAGCTATCGATGGATGTCATATTAAAGCCATGGTTAGAGGTGACCAACAAGCACATTATCAGTGTCAGAAGTACTCATCTCAGAATGTGATGGCCACGGTTAACTTTGATATGGAATTCGTCTACATGGTCACCGAGTTCGAGGGATCTATAGATGACATGCGTGTCCTAAACTAGGCATTGAATGTCAGCAAATTTCGTGTCCCACAAGGAAGAAGGTACCTGGTTGACCTAGGGTATGCAAATATCGATAGGTTCTTGGGCCCATATGAGGTGTTACGTACCATCTTAAGGAGTACAGGGGTCAGGCGTATCACAATGCGAAGCAAATATATAACCATCGACACGCTTCCTTGTGCAATGTTGTTGAGAGCACTTTCGATGTCCTCAAATGACGATGGAAATTATTAGATCAGAGCCCATTCTACAAGTTTAGCAACCAGTGTCGAATGGTGATGGCTTCCTGCATCCTACATAATTTCCTAATTTGTTTTGAACCAGATGATGAGCTATTCCAGGAATTGCTAAACCAGCAAATAGAAAGCAGCGACGATGATGATGATGATGTGGAAGGTGAGGTTGATGATGTTGCTGTGAATGTTGGCATGATGGTTTGTGACCATATAGCTCAGTCTCTTTGGACCGATTACTTTAAGGGTAGTTCTACTGGCCGAAGATCTCTGAAACCAAGCTTGGAAGCTTCACACACAAGGAAACCCTAAACTTCAAAGGATTCACATGAGGAATTTAGTAGGAATTAGAGCCCAAGATGCGACTCAGATTGTAGGGAAATCCTTCATGATTCTTCCTTCCAAATTTGGAAGAGTTTGGCCGTGAAATAAGGGGGTAATCCCTGAAATCAGGGGGTAATCCCTGATTGAAGGTTGCTGGTGAAGTGAGTTGAGGAGTTGAAGGCGGCAAGGACCTGTTGATGAAGACGATGACAAAGTTGGGGGGCTATTTGCAAAGAATTTGAAAGTTAGGGGCATGTGTGTGAGAGAAAAGATTCAGATTGGACCAAAATACAAACTAGGTCAAGATGATCTCAGATTGGGTCCAAACTTTGGTACAAACCTAATTTGAACCCAAGGAATCTGATGGTGAAGCAGGATTTTGGTTTTGACTAAGTTTGACTAGGTAATTTACATAGAAACCCAAATTAGGGCAATTGTCTGTCTAAGACTTTATTTTAGGTTAAAATGGACTCAGATGGTCAATTCAAAGATACCAAACCTAAGGAAATATTTTTCTATGATTTTTAGAAGGTTTAGGTGAATTTTATCATGACAAGAACCTCAGTTAATTAAGCGGGTCTGTTTTTAAGATTTCAAATGTTATTTAATTCTAAAAATACGTAAAAACCCATTTTATTCTACATGAACACACTTATTAGACATTTATGACCATTTGAACTTTAAAAACTACAGTTTTACCCCTGTTTTCATGTTTATCTCTAAGAATAGTTATGTAGTGAATTATGACTCTTTGGCAATTATGCTGGAGCATTTATCAATGGAATATGATTAATTAAAGCTAGATATGGTTGATGATGACATTATCATCATACCCCCATGCCTAACTTTTGCTAGTTCCTTAGAAAAATCTTATGAAATGAACTTAAATTCTAGACCATGCCTTTGATGCTCAAAGTCCTGATTTATTCTTTTTAGAAATTAGGTTAGAATGCTAATAATAGGCCTAGAGGTACTTAAGTACCAACCAAGATCTAGACCTGACCAGCTTTAGCTTCAGTCTATCACGAAGGTTTCTAAGGCCCGCAGAAACTATCCTAAGGTTCTTTGAACCCAGCGGTTAAAGCACCCATGCTTGTAACATGGTTAGTCCAGGTTCAATTTGCAGTGCATTTTTGTAAGAGAGAGGGATAGAAGAATTTTTTGCATTTTTTGAGAGCTTTCTCTCTCTTTTTCTTTTCTTTATTTCTAGCTTCAGATTGGCTCAAAAACATGGTCTATATTGGATTCCTAGTCCCCACCATCAATCCTCATAGGATCCCTAGCAATCAATACTTCGAGATAGCACTGCCCATGGCATCCCCTAGAACTCTGGCTTTTGACACTTCGAGATAGTGCCACCCATGACGTTCTGTAGCTAAATTTAGGCTCTAGCAATTGATATTTCGAGATAATCCCGCCCATGACACCTGAACTAGCACAAGGTTCTTACATGCCCCCGATAGGATATTTAGATATCCTAGGAGACAAACACAGAGGAGACGGTATGTTATTTTGAGGGAAATTTTCCGCCTCTCTACACCAGGAACTTATCCAAATCAACTTGTATTTATAAACTGCTCCTAATCTAGGTAGCTTTTTTAGAATAGAATAAATTATTTTGTGTGATTTTGATTATTAAGTGTACTAAAGCAAACTTGTGTGTGGATTAGGGTGCTTATGTTACTGATTCCCGCAAACCAGAGGTCAATTAGCGAGGTTGAATAATCCCTAAGCCTTAGACCTAATACGTAAGCTTCACATTTTCTTCAACCTCTTGAGGATTATCCAGATCTTAACGTATACGTGAGTTTTTAAGCCCAAAACAAGCCCAAGAGGCCTAAGATCAGCACTTATATTAATCTCTTTGTCTCTTTGTTGTTCTAGGACTTAATTTTTTTTTATTTGATTTAGAACCTAAGTAGACTCCATAATCATTTACAACTATCACTTTTTTTTTCAAATTGTTGCTCCCTTTTGACATTTAAATCACCTCATTTCCTTCTCAAGAATGATATGCAATTTAAGCTCACAAAATTTTCCTCCCCTTTCCATTTTTTTGTTCTTTTTCAATTTTTTTATTTTTTTGTTTTTTGAATGAGTAATTTTTTTGTAAGAATCCTTCAGAAACTTGAATTTTTGTGTGTTTGCACTTTAACACCACCCCATGCTTAAGTTTTACAATGTCCTCATTATAAACCAGAGTCGACTGTTGCACAAGGGTGGGTGAACGAGTCAGGGTCACTGTTGCAGACGATTTCAAGCTTTGGTACGAATACCAAAGGTGGAGTCGACTGTTCTAACACTGAACTTAGAGTGCAGTAGACGTGTAGCTCAAAAGGATAATCAAAAGGGTCTTAAGTTTTTGGAATGACGGGTTGCCTCCCATTAAGCGCTAAATTTAATGCCTTCAGCTGAACAGAAGTGGTCATGGAGGAGTGGTCAAATCAGAAGAATTTTGTAGAATAAGTACTGTAACGACCCGGTTCCCAAGTCCCTACGAGACACGAGAACCGGACCGACTCGACTAATCCCAAGACCTAGTCGTCCAACGAGGAAGTAACCAAAAGACAGTAAAATAAATCATATTCAGCATGAATATAACTAACAGTAAGAAGGTACAGTAGTAAGGAAAGAAACTACTACAGTAGGTACCACCACAACAGTAAAACAGCATTTATCATATAACAAAAACAGCAGGTAAAGAAGGTACAGCGGAAACAAAAACTACTCACTAGAACAGAAACAAAAGAGGTACAAAAGGCTGTGGTAACTCTACTGGACCCTACTCGGCCCAGCGTCCTCTGCAGCCGCCGACCCTGGCTGCTCAACACCTGGTCCTGAAAAAGGTAACGGGTGTAACACGTCAGCAAAACGCTGAGTAGAGTGGCAAACTAACTAAAGGCAACAATAGAGTGTACAGTAGCTGTTATGTTCTATTACTTCCTTTATTCACATCTTTCAATTTTTCTCACTATTTCATTTGTTTCTCAGATCCTTTACTTGATCTCGAATGTCCTCGTGGGAACGATCTTGATTGCAGTCTTTTCCAAAAGTAGAAGTAGCATGTGGTGCTCTCCTGGCCGGGAGAGTCCCCCGTGGTGATCCTACCCTCAGTCAACCACCCCAAGGTCACTGACAGACGTAACGGTGACTACGGCACGCGCGATAAACGCACAGGTAGCTAGCCCGCACTGGCACGCGGTCAGTCGTTTCCGTTAACGGGTGCGCCCAAAGCACAGCACGGAACCAGGGCAGAGCCCTCTCAGTAACAGGGGTCCAACCCCTCCACAGTAACTAAACCGGGGCCTTACCCCTCCACAGTCCGCGCACCCTCGCCTGACTACCCTGGTTTTCCCTAGTGGGCCTAACAAGTCGGTGAAGGAGGCTAGCAGAACCCCGGGGCCCGTGGGGTAGCTAGTACTCTCCTAACACTACTGGCTCTCCTCGGTACTACGTACACGAGGGCCAACAAGTCGGTACAGAGCGACCAATCCTAACCCCGGGTCCCTGGGGCGGCTGGCCCCACTCTGCACTAAACAGGTACAGGTACTTCCCTTGGTACTGCGTACCCAAGAGACAGTACAAACTACATCTCAGTTCCATTCCTTTTTCTTTCCAGGAGTTCCACTCCTAATTCCCCGTAGGGTTCCAGCTCTTTATCTCAGAACATCATATGTTTCACTTTCCAGATTCACGTTCTCAAAATCCATGATCTCAAACATGTTTCTTTATTCATAACAGGCAGCTGTTAATTCAAATTACAGGCAGCTTTATATTCCTTTCCATTTTTCCAAGACTGCAGTATTATACATTCCACTAGTTTTTCCATCCTAAGATTCATGCCACATCCTAGGATCTAGCATACAACTAGTTTTCCAGCCCTAGGATTCATGCATCACCTAGGAGCTATCATTCCATACATTTCTCATTCCTAGGATTCATGCAATGTCCTAAATTCTAGTTATGGTTTCATACTTTAACAGATTTTATTAATAACTTAAGCCACTCTACCAGGTACAACGGGAGTAATGGGGGCGTGATCGAGAATCCCGCGTGCCTCCGCGACTCTCAAGACTACAACTGAACGAGGTCCTATCACAAGGATCAAACACAGGGAGTGTCTCAAAACAGTGATATAGCTACTGTAGACGGGTAGAGGAATTAATTCTGAAACGAACGCAACTCGAATCGCGGAAAACGGAGCCCAAACGGGCCCTAAACGGGTCGAGAAAGACGATACTGTGCAAAATCAGACGTCTGGAACTCCTTCCAGATGTCTTAAACGGTGGATCAGAGAATTACCTGTTCAGCGTGGTTTCCCAGACGTCCAGAAGTCTGCGGGGACGTCTGTCCTACACCCCAGACGTCCGATGGTCCACACGGACGTCTGTAGGTCACTCCTGCCGTCTGGTACAACGTCCAGACGTCTGATTCGCAAGGGATGGCGAATCAGCGAACCTGCGCACAGCCAACCCCCCTCCCTCAGTACGGTCAGTCGACAAGAAGGAAGAAGAAAGCGGAAACTCACCTTTCAGACGTCTGTATGATCTTACAGACGTTGACCTTGCCGTCTGGCTATCAACCCAGACGTCTGATTCTGGAAATTTTTCCAGAATCAGAACCCTGCTCGGCCTCCGCTCGCGATGCCGCCCGCGTCGCACCTCGCGCGTCTGCTGCTCAGCCCGCAGCAGGTCCCTCTCCGCGTCGCTCCGCGCCCCCTGCGCCCTCCGTCGGCCGGCCAAGCCGCTCCGGCGAGCTCGCCCTCACGGCAGAGCTCCACCCTCGCACGCCGCACCTCCGCGCTCACTGCGGCCGCCGCTGCCGCCCTCGCGTCCGCTCGCTCTCGCACACAGGAAGGAGAAGAAGGAGGAGACGGTGGAGACGGGAGGGGAGGCGCGCCCCTTTTAACGCCGCGCGGAGAGGAGAGAGAGAAGGCGGCAGGCCGCCTGCAGCCGCAGAGAAAAGAGGGAATATGCGGTCTGCGCGCTCAGGCGCGCAGGCGACTCGCATGTGTCGAAAATAACGGATTTCCAGACGTCTTGAAACTATCCCAGACGTCTTATCAGACGTCTGGTTGTGATCCCAGACGTCTTGTCCGACGTCTGAGCCACCTCCCAGACGTCTTAAAATACGTCTGGGGCACACATTCGTTACAAGTACCTTGATCAAAAGCCTGGTTAGTCCAACCAGGTGCTTATTCAGATCTACAGACTGATGATGCAACCCAAACCCAATCATTCTGGTGGGTTGATGGATGTGGATCAGTAGATGTGGTGCCCACCAGATACTGTAAGGCTCAAAAGGATGTGGTAGTGAGAAATGAGGATTTAGTTGAATTAGATCAGCCTGGTCAGGATCCTCGAATGAAAAAGGGTCAGTGGAGGATGTAGGAAACCTACAAGAGTGATCAGAGAAGGATGAGATGTGATTAGTAGTCTGATCGATGTCCGAAACTCAATTGACAGATGGAGAATCATATGCGACCAGATCATCGAGAGGAGAATCAGAGAAGTTGATTCCGGTTGCAGGTCGAGGTTGGGATCAAATTTGAGAATGTTCTGTATGTGGTGTAGAAGAGGCGTCTTCGTTGAGAACTATGTGAGTTGAGGGCTCTTCTAGAAAGGATGCAAAAGTAGGTTCATTTAGAGAGTCCTCATAATAGCCATCAAAATCAAAGGTAAATGGCTAAAGAGTGTTTATAGGATCATCAAAATCTAAGTCAAGAAAAGATTCGAACTCGGGATTGCAAACACTCTTGGCACTTGTTTTTGATTCCTGAAGATAAAAAAGGAATGATTCCATCTCAATTGAACCTGATTTTGAATCAATGATCTCAGGATCAGGGACCTCAGAGTCAGAGTTGAAGAATGGGTCATGGATACTGAGGCTGTAGATTGGTTCAAAATCGTCAGGAAACAAAGGTTCTCCAAAATCAGAGTATGATTCGAAATCATCGGAGAATTTGTAAGAATAAGTTTCTGAATCTGATTCTGGATCGGAAGTTCCACCATAGAGAGAATCAAGATGTGTAGAACCAGCAACCTGACTTGGATCTAACCTATTTTTAGATTTCGAGCTTAAAAAGGTGTCCTAATTAGGCATAGGCTTGGGTTCTTGGCTCTTAGGGTAGACCTAATCAATTCCCAACTCATCCAACTCCTTGGTTTCTGTATCATAAATTGGCATGACTTTCGAAAAATCAATTAGTGTCTCTGAGGAAGTTGTAGAGGTGCATTCATCAAATACGGGCCTAGAATCGTAATTCAAATTCAAAATCTGACTTTCATCATTTTAGGCCTCATGATTATCCTAAATAGGCTCGAATCCAGATTCTAGGTTAAGGGTAAGGATTGGATCGCTAGAATCTCGGCTGGGCTCTATAGGGATGTCAGAATCATTCTCAAGAATCACCTTAACAGGATAAGGCTTGGGATTTACATTCACGAGAATGTCTGTTTTAAGCTCATCATTACAGGTGTTAGGGAAATCTAAGCTTGGCGAACCAGGGTCTTGATATTCTAGGGTTGGCTCGAAATCGGAGACACCTGCCATTGGATCCTCCCCACCCTCATTAAGATCAAGTATGTTAATTGTTATGAAATTTGAATTTGAATTCATTTGGGTTGGGGGTCCATAACAACCTTGATTATCAAACCCGGGATTTGTGAAATTACGTAGATCATTGGAATTACTCCAAGACGTCATATTAACTTCTGATGGGTATTTTTGATCAATGGATCTATATAACCTATTCAACAATTCTCCTCATTTTTCTAAAAAATTATGGAGTTTTTCCGGAATTGAAGGATTTGACCAATATTCCAGACGATCGTTGTTGTGTAATTTCACCAATTCAATGTGTTATGCTAAGAGATCATCCTGGGTTGAACTATGGTTTCTTCGTATCCATATCATCTCTATACGGCTCAAAATGTGCTCCATTGTTTTCTTGAATTTATCCTGAATGTTTCTTTTACAATATTCCTCGTGGTGTCTATAAGCATTCTTAATTATCTTTTCTTTCATACTCATTTGGAACTTAGGTTTCCTAAACAGTCTTCCTAGATTGTCAGGCTGCATTTTCAAATTAGGTGATGCAATCAAGATTTAGAATCAAGACTCAGGCTCAGATTGGAACTTATCAGATCTAAAAGAGATTTCCCAAGAAGATCTAATGAGGCCATTTAGGTTAAAAACCTAAGGACCTTCCTGTATGTGTGCTCTAGAGAAAAGATGAGGGACTAGATATGAATTAGACCCAATCAAGGCACCCAAAGTTTTTTGGATGACTAAGGCTGTTTCGAGGCAGATGATACCTCTTGAATCAGAAATTCGCACATCCGAGAATTACTTGGGCAGCCAGAAAGGGAGAGCTCGGCAAAGGCCCCAACACAATAGGGTGTCCCCACAGGTTATAAGGTTTCCCCCACCCAACCTTCCTTGTCACTGTGGTTCCAAGTAGACCAGAATGTACGAACTTAAGACCTTAAGTCTACCAATTTTAGCCAAATTTGTGTCTTGAATTTCACTTGATTAGAAGTTGATTTAACTTGTGACCTAATTTGGAGGTTGGTTGGCCCACAAAGTAGACTAACTTCACCTAGCCTACCCTAAAGATGGTAGAATGAAATCTAGGTCAAGACTTAGAAATCACCTTGAATTGACTCTCAGGTTATTAGGTTCAAGATTTTTAAGGTTCAAGTGAAATTAGAGCCTGATTTTCAGGGTTCTTCTTGATTAGATCTTTACAAATAAGGGCTTGGGTAGCACACAAATGCGGGAGTGTTTATTCTCTTTAATGTAGGAAAATGTGAACTAGCACTTCAAACCCTAATTTTGAAAACCCTAATTGGCTCTATTCCAAGTCTAATTTGATATCAAAATATTCACCTTAGGCTTCAAGCGAGAAGTGTGTTAGTCCAAAGTAATTTAGAAATTAAACGTAGTCCCTAATAAGTACAGGAAATTAAGATGGGGAATATCTAATCAGAATCGTCTCAGGCATCAATCAGATATTGATTTTTTTCGCAAATCAGGAAACTTGCCTTTCAATGAAAATTTCAATGAAAATAAGGTAGGTGATTCCTAATTAGTTTTGTTTCCTTTTCTCTCTTCCAAGGATTAGGTGATTAGGGAAGAAGAGAGATTACCTGCCCTGGGAGTGATTGTTTTGCGTGGAAGATCGCCTCGTGATGTATCTCGCAAAATCATAAGAAACAAAATAGAGCAAGTTAGTGTTCAAATATAATCAAATAGAACAAAGAATAGCGAAGAATTGCGCATTGCTCCTCAGCAACGGCGCCAAAATGTTGACAAGGCTTTTTCGTCGATGTTAGGGAAATTCGTTGTAGTATAACTGAGAAATAGATCTTCAACAAATACAATTTATAACTCGAATATCTAAAAATGAAGTCTGAGGTTAAACACAGAGAGCAAGTAGGAATTCACACGCTAATCTTCAATAAAAATATAAATGAGCATAGAAATAAGCCAAGAATAATGATATTCAATTAATGCTAATCAATCACATTAGATATTCAATGAATAACATAAGTATTTCAAGACTTAAAAAGACCAAAAAGATAACTAAGACAAAATAATGGTGATTTAGATCACCAATTATTAGTCTACGCACATATATATCAACTACTCAGTGCATATCAAATAAATGAACAGTGATTAGACGTTTGATTTATCAAGGCAAACGACTTAAATGTCGCCTGCTACAGTGCTCTCAAGCTTTTGTTCTTCTCTTCTTCTTTAGCCTTTAGCTCCTTTCCTTCTCTTCTTCTGCTCACTGCATAAGCCCTTCTCCTCCTTCTTAGAACCTGTTCTTCTTTCTTCAGAGAGCACAAAGGTATATACTTCAGAGAGTAAAACCCACCCCTTCCTCACACACACTCTCTCTCTTTCTCTACCTTCCTCCTCTCTTAGATAGCCAAGTAATCGGATATTCGGATCGCGTAACTGAGTCTAGGGCTGCGTGCGTGAGTGTCGCAACTGAGGGGTGAGGCTAATCGGGTTAGGCATGTTCATGTGTGAGGGACCTCACCCCATGTGTTCGAGGCAAATAGCCCAGAGAGGAAAAATAACTTATGCGGCTTCAGTATCTCCAAACCCCACGATGTGGGACTATACTTTCGTCCCTTCTTTTCGTGCACCTGTAGGTGAAGGTATCTTCAATTACAGCAACTACAGAGGTTCACACCCTTAATTAAAGACCTGGGAGTGGTTCTAGGACTTGTCCCCGCAGCCTGGAGGATCTGTTGGTGAGGAACAAGGCCGCAACTCGATGAATACAACCGGAGAAGGTGATGCGGCGGCGGAGCTCTGGTAGGGGACCTGAAATCAAGAATACAGGTGCTAAGTCCCAATTAGAGCGCTCAAAAGGTTCACCATGGCGAGGCGAACTTGGTGGTGGTGGTTAGCGAATGTATGGTAGCCGGCGGACATGTGTCAGTGACAGAGGAAGCATGAAGGTGCAATGTTCAGTGGGTCGCGTGAGTGGGTGGAATGATAAATAAGCAGAGGGGTTTTGATAAGCATGATGTGGCGAAGGTTGTGGAGTAGGTGATGAGGTGTTTGGAGTAGTGGAGCATGTGGAAGACCTCGCTGAAGGGAGACCGGAGATGGGGAAGATGAAGGGCAAACGTTGGCATCGAGGGATGTTTGTGGATTTTAGATAGAGGGATAAAACCTAGGGAACTAATCTAGCCCTAAAATAACAGACGAAAGGGGGGAATGGCCCACGCTGGTGGTATGCCAGACATGGGGAAGACGAAACCTTCGGTGGGAGAAGCGGCGACGATAAGGGAAGATAGGCGGTGGCCGTGGTATTGCGACGTGTGGAAGAAGTTGAAGATGAAGAATTCGCTTGCTATAGCCTGTGAGAGAGGACGAGGAAGGTGGTTGAAGGAGGTCGCTGGAGCTCGTGGAGCATTCGGTTGGAACGGAGGGAAGATGGAGATTTTTCGGCCAAAAACATGCTAAGGAGCGCGGCCTTGTGACCTAGGTCCTTTTATAGGGCTTAGTTGAGCATTCCAAGCACAAGGAAGCTCTAAATTTCAAAGGATTCACATGAGGAATTCAGTAGGAATTAGAGCCCAAGATGTGGCTCAGATTGTAAGGAAATCTTTCATGATTCTTCCTTCCAAATTTGGAAGAGTTTGGCCGTGAAATTAGGGAGTAATCCCTGATTGAAGGTCACCAATGAAGTGGGTTTAGGAGTTGAAGGAGGAGGGGCCTTGTTGGTGAAGAAGACGACAAAGTTGAGGGGCTATTTGCAAAGAATTCAAAAGTTAGGGGCATGTGTGTGAGAGAAAAGACTCAGATTAGACCAAAATGCAAACTAGGTTAAGATGATCTCAGATTGGGTCCAAACTTTGGTATAAACCTAATTTGGACCCAAGGAATCTGATGGTGAAGTCGGATTTTGGTTTTAATTAAGTTTAGCTGGATAATTTGTGTAGAAACCTAAATTAGGACATGTTACGACCTGGTTCCCGAATTCCTACAGAACATGAGATCGGATCGACTCGACTGATCCCAAGACCCAGTCGTCCAACAAGAAAGTAACCAAAAAGCAGGAAAGTAAACCACATTCACTATGCTAAGCAACTAACAGTAACAAAAGTACAGCAGTAAAGAAGTAAAACTACTACAGTACACACCACCACAACAATATAAAGTAAACATGTACAGGAATATAAAGTACAAAATGTCAAAGTACAGAGGTGCAAGAACTACTCACTACAACTGGAAAGGGAGTACAACAGAAAGCTACAACTACTGGGCTCTACTGGGTCCAACATCCTCTGCAGCCGTAGGCTCTGGCTGCTCAACACTTTGACCTGAAAAGGGTTATGAGTACAAAACGTCAGCGAACGCTGAGTGGCAACCAACTAACTAAAGCAGTAAAAGTGGACCGGTAGCTGTTGTTTTTCAATTTCTTTCTTTCTTTAACTAACTATTCTTTCTTTTACCACTTGGTTTATTTATCAGGTCTCTTTCTTGATCTCGAATGTTCCTCGTGGGAACGATCTTGATTGCAGTCTTTTCCAAAGAGTAGAAGTCGCACGTGGTGCTCTCCTGGCCGGGAGAATCCCCCGTGGTAGTCCTATACCTAGTCAACCACCCCAAGGTCACGGATAGACATAACGGTAACTACGGTATGCGCGATAAGCGCATGGGTAGCTACCCCACACTGGCACGCGGTCAATCGTTTCCGTTAGCAGGTGCGCCCAAAGCACAGCACGGAACCAGTATAGGGCATAGCCCTCTCAGTAACAGGGGTCTAGCCCCTAAGAACCAAACAGGGGTCTAGCCCCTCCTGAGTCCGTGCACCCTCACCTGACTACCCTGGTTTTCCCAATGGGCCTAACAAGTCAGTGTAGGGCGGCTAGTTGAACCTCGGGCCTCGTGGGGTGGCTAGCTCTCTCCCTACATTAGTAGCTCTCCCCGGTACAGTGTACACGAGGGCTAAGAAGTCGATACAGAGTGGCCAATCCTAACCTCGAGTCCCAACCCAAGGGCGGCTAGCTCTGCTCTACACTAAACAGGGGGGACAATCGCTCTCCTTGGTACTCCGTACTCAAGGGCCGCTCACTTCCCCACTTACATTTCTAGTTCCATTCCATTTATTTCCAGGAGCTCTACTCCTAATTCCCCGTAAGGTTCATACTCATATTCCTCGGGCCATTCCATATCAGGTTTCATCATTTCTATTTCCATTCTCAGGTTATACACATGCAACTGGCAATTCTATCATTCATATTTCTATATTCAGGTTATTCACAGGTAGTTTGTGTTTCCAACATTCACCTTTCCATTTCCAAATTATATACATGTATCTCATATTATGTGTGCGACAGGAAATTACATTGAACGGTTAACTAGCACAAGTACTACACAATTTGCAGGCAACTATTATTCATTTACAGGCAATTGTTATCATTCTATCTACTCATTCAAGACCGCAATCCATTCATTCAATACAGACATTCTAGTATTTCTAGTCCTAGGATTCATGCCACATCCTAGGTTCTAACCATTCATTCCACACATGCATTTAGGTTTTAATTAAATTATAGGGAAGCCACTCTACCAGTAAACCTAGGAGTAACGGGGGCTTGTACAGCAGGCTCACGTGCCTCAGCAAGCCCCGAACCTGCAATGGAAACCAGTCCTATCACAAGGATCAATCACAAGAGAATACTCAGAACAGTATAGAAAGTCTTCTAACAATTAGCGGAAAACATACGGGAAACATCGGTATCTTAATTGTGGAAATTGGACCTCAAACGGACCCTAAACGGGTCAAAAATAGTGTTCCTAACTCAAATCAGATGTCTGGAACAACTTCCAGATGTCTTAAAAGTGTCCAGTGTCATACCTCAAGTCCTACGCCACTCCTCAGACGTCCAGGAACTCCACTGAACCGTCTGGACCCAGTTCCAGACGTTTGACCACCTCTCCGGACGTCTGGAACTGCTTCCCGTCGTCTGGTAGGTCACTTAGACGTATGAATTGCATGGGAGGGCATCTCGCATCTTCCCAAAGCGAATCCTGCATGCGTAATCGAATCTTCTCAAATCGGGCATGAAACAGTGCATCAGTGGAGCGACCTATATGGTTGTATCTGCAAAGGAGACGTACCTTCGTGAAGCCTCCTCCTCAGACGTTTGGCACCACCTCCAGACGTCCGCACCGTCATCTGGTGGTCACTCTAGACGTCTGATTCTGGGGAAATCCCAGAACCAGAACTTGCTTCTTCCCTCTCGCGCCACGTGTGGCCGCGTCGCGCCCTCTCGCCTACTGCTCCGGCTACAGCAGTGTCGGGGAGGACCTCCCTGACGCACTCCTTTGCCTTGCGCATGCGCCGCTCCGACCGTGAGCTCACCGGCGAGCTCCCACGGGAGCTCGCAAGCTTACTCTCCTCTCCTCTCGCTGCCCCTCCTCTTCCCTCACGCTACTCCTCTCCGCCGTTGTCGCTCTACTGCTCTCGCTGGAGGAAGGAGGGAAGTGGCTGGGAAGTGGGGGTGGAATGAGGGAGAGGAGGGGGGCTTATATAAAGGTGTGGGTTTAGGATTTTCGTCGAGTGGAAGGAGAGAGAAGAAGAAAATAAGGGATGTGTACTGTCTACACGCAGACACGAGCTCGTACAAGAAATTTTCAATTTTTAGACCACTGGGAATGAGCCCATACGTCTTACAAGACGTCTGACCTAAAGTCCAGACGTCTGGTCTGACCTAAAGTCTAGACGTCTTAAAAAGGCTTAACAACACGAGTCTTAACAGGACAACTGTCTGTCTTAAACTATATTTTAGGTCAAAATGGGTTCAGATGGTCAATTCAAAGGTACCAGACCTTAGGGAATATTTTTCTATGATTTTTAGAAGGTTTAGGTGAATTTTATGTTGATCGAAACCTCAGTTAATTAAGCAGGTCTATTTTTAGGATTTCAAATGTCATTTAATTCTCAAAATGCACGAAAACTTATTTTATTCTACATGAACCCACTTATTAGACATTTATGACCATTTGATCCTTAAAAACTACAGTTTTACCTAATCTGAAATGCTGTAGGGATGAATTTTAGATGTCAAAGGAAGCATTCTGGACATTTATTGATTTGTTAAAAGAACGAACGAAGTTGAGGAACACACGAAACGCTACCATGGAGTAGCTAGGAATTTTCTTGTCCATATTGGGATACGATGGATCTAATCACCATCTGATGGAGAGGTTTCAATACTCTATTGAGACGATAAGTCGCTACATTAATAGAGTCGTAAGGCAGATTATCAAGATGAAGCGACTTCTCATCACATTACTTGGTGTTGATGCACCGATCCTAACTGAGATCATGGGGAACCGGAAGTTCTTCCCCTACTTTCAGGTAATCTCCAAATTTATTAAGTTTTGTAAGGAGCGTAAATATAATTTGCCTTCTTATTTAAGCTACTCTAATACCAATTAATAGGATGTTCTTGGAGCTATCGATGGATGTCATATTAAAGCCATGGTTAGAGGTGACCAACAAGCACGTTATCGGTGTTGGAAGCAGTACTCATCTCAGAATGTGATGGTCGTGGTTAACTTTGATATGGAATTCGTCTACATGGTCACTGAGTTCGAGGGATCTACAGATGACATGCATGTCCTAAACTGGGCATTGGATGTCGACAAATTTCGTGTCCCACAAGGCAGACGATACCTGGTTGACCTAAGAAAATACCGATAGGTTCTTGGGCCCATACGAGGTGTTCCATACCATCTTAAGGAGTACCGGGGTCGGGCATATCACAATGCGAAGCAGATATATAACCATCGACACGCTTCCTTGCGCAATGTTGTTGAGAGCACTTTCGATGTCCTCAAAGGACGATGGAAATTATTAGATTAGAGCCCATTCTACAAGTTTAGCAACCAGTGTCGAATGGTGATGGCTGCCTACATCCTACATAATTTCCTAATTTGTTTTGAACCAGATGATGAGCTGTTCTAGGAATTGCTAAACCAGCAAATAGAAAGTAGCGACGATGACGATGATGATGTGGAAGGCGAGGTTGATGATGTTGTTGTGAATGTTGGCACGGTGGTTCGTGACCATAGAGCTCAGTCTCTTTGGACTGATTACTCTTGGGTAGTTCTACTGGCCGAAGATCCTGATTGCATAATTTCCCTATAATGTAATGGTCATTGAATATGTTATTTAGTACATGTACATATTTGAATGCTTTTACTTTTAAATGGCAATGACGTTATTATGATGCTTTGCTTTGATGTTGCCAATTCTTCTTTAATGAGTAACATCTCGATTTACCTTGACAATTAAAATATAGTCAACAGAGATTGCGCCAAGGTGTTGACCCCTTTGGAGGTACGGTAGGAGTGCTCTTGCCATGAACTTTGCAATCTTATTTAAGAGGACGACATCGGCAATGAGGAGACAATACAACAATGGTTGTATTATGTCTACTCTCGGATTGATGGAGTGAGTTTAATTGATAGCTTCATTCACGCATGATCATAATGTCAAAACTGAAAAACTGAAGTTATATTCTCTAGCATTAAAAATGTAGGGATGCAGCTATAGGGTTTAGACTTCTGATCACAAGCCTACGCTGCAGTCTTCCCATGCGGTGTTCACCTTCTTGGCTGCATTATATGCAAGGTCCGAGAGGGAGCCTGCATGCATTCTTTGTAGGGGGAATGTGTCGAATGAATATGTCGGATGCCTGACTGATGACCTCGCAGATCTCCAGCGTAGGTTGGAGGCTAAGAATGACGAAGCACGTACGCACAGCTGCAGGTTATATCATATGAATCCCAGATGCAGAGCTACAGGAGAGAGTATGTGACCTTGAAATAGAGCTCAAGGTTCGTCTTGTCAAGAGAAGCTACGAGGGGATGGTTCGATAATTCAACAGCATGTCCATGTAGTACCTAATTGCATTGCAATCATAAGACCTAATCTACTTGAATTAAGTAAGATTTTAGCTTAACTTAGGAACAATGAATGCATAAGCATCATAATTTGGATCTTAGTTAATTTGTTAGCTTTATAGATAATAATGTTATTTTATGCTCTAAGAGAGAGGCTATACTAATTGCAGATGATTCGGGGTTGTAGATGATAGATCAGATCGTATAGATCTGATCAGGACGACAACGAGAGTCCAACGCTTTTGTAATCGTCTTGATCAGACTTCCGTAACACCACATTCAACATGTAGAAGATCAAAGGGCAAAGAGCAAGATAGTAGAGATCCAAACCTCAGATGTCAAATCCAATCGCACGGATAGATTCGGATCAACGATCGTAGTCCAACAGTGCAAAAATCAACTCAATCGGAGCCTTATAGCACCAACTACAAAGGTGGGAAGATGAACGGTCAGGATGGTGCCACGTGACACCATCCCAATGTCTCATCGCCACGCCCCAACCATTGAAGAAAAAAATGTGGGTCGTTGGATCGTCATCCAATGGCCAAGAAGAGGCCACATTGCCCACCACCGTGCCCTTCATCAAGGAGGAGTCCATCTCAATCATTGGATCTTCATCCAATGGCTGAGAGCAACCACACGCTAAAACTAAACTACGACACAAGAGGTTGTGCAACACAATAAAGAGCATGCTCGCACGAGAGCGTGAGGCACGCGATCAACTCGCGCTCAACGGAAAATCAAAGAGGCGATGGCGCTTGCATGCAATTGGGCCGTTAGATCGAATTGAACGGTGCAGATGCGGCCGAGTGGGGCGAAGAAGAATGTCGAATTAGGTGGTGCGGATGGACACTCGAACAAACGCCCAACTAGATGCTCCGCCATACACGGGTTACAAAGGTGGTGCTGTGATGAATTTAAGTCGTCCGATAGTGAGATTGGACAGTTGAGATTGAAAGCGCGCGCGCACATGTGAAGGGTGAGCTGTGCGGCGCGGATCATATCCAGCGGGTGAGTGCATGCCACGTGTTGCCATCCTGTGTGGTGCGCGCATTTAAGGCACGATGAAGGCTATTTTGAGGCACGTTCTAATATGTTGATCTCTCAATCGACGGATCTGATCTCACCTAAGGTGTTGCAAGGTTTTGAGGGCCTAAATACCTATTTTGCCCCTTAGTTTATCTATAAAAAGAGTCCCAAAGCCCCCATTTGAGATTCAACTTCCACCAGACACATCTCCAGCCTCTCTCTCTGCAGTATCTCTCTGATCTTTTTCCTGGCGCTCTGGATCTGAAGTGTTGCCGCACTTCACGCAAGCATCCCCCAAGCAGCGTCATCCTTCATCTATATTTCTCTCTCTCTACTCTTTAGCATACTTGTTTTAATTCTTAGTTTGAGAGTTATTTGTAAGTAGTAATAAAATTTTGATTCTCTGGATATCTGGTCTATATTTCTACGCTTTCATTAGGATAGATTACTTTGTACAAAAAGCTTTGAAAATCACATTTTGCCTCCCTGCGAATGACTCAGTACTTACTGAAATATTTATAAATTTATTTGTTTGGATATGATTCGCAACTACAACGATATAGAAATATTTTCACGCATTTTGCGGCGATTAGTAACTCAACGTCATCCAAGGCTTTCGTTTATTTTGTATTCTGGCTTAGCATAGCATATGCTTTCTATTTGGGTTGTCTAGCGAGACATACATATCTCAAACATCGATATTTTCCTATTTAAGTGACATTTACTTTCTGTTGTTGTCTTTTCCTAAATAATTATTCATGGCTAGTATTATTTGTTGCTAATGGACTACGTACTCACTTAGGAGCATCAGTGGGTTCTCCTCCACGCTCTATTTAGGAGGAAACAAGAGGGTTTGTATTAAGGCAGACACTTCTCCCGTGTGTCTTGGCAAACCACCTACACGGAATTTGTCAATTATACCAACTATTACGTCCGTATGACCTGGTTGTACAAGTGCTGGTCTCACCACTGTGAGACATACCATCTAGTTAGGGAGCTGGTGGATGGCCTTGAATGGCGCTGGGATCATGGATCCTGCATGGTAATTCCCCTAAATGGGGCCAGTCAACGGATTCATGTAAGTCTTTTTATTCTCCACATAACTATGGTAGCTCATATTCCTGGGACTAACGAATATTTTCATTCAACAGGTTGATGACCATCTTAGGTGGCTCGAAGGGGTGTGCATCCCCCAGTATACTTTAGTGGGGATAATTTTGCATTAGTGCTTCTGCGACCTTGTTGCGCACCTTAGTTATGTTGTGGAACCTTATTTTATGTCGATATGTAAACCTAATCATAAAACTCTACAATAAAACTAGGACCTTTATTTCATAAGTACCCATTACGTTATTTCGTTGTCCGTTTTCTTGGTATTTAACTCATGCACGCATAGTTGTTTATATCCTATTATGTATTTGTGGTTACAATGTCGCTAATCATTCATGTGCAAGATGGTAATATCACATATCCCTTTAGTGTAATGATGGCTATGACGAAAGCTTATATTATAATTATTACTTATATCGAGGGTTAGTAGTTGGTACTTAAGGATGGAGATGGTAATGCTACCTATCTAGGCAATATAATGAAATGTGTATGCATGTCACAGATGGCTACGTTATAGCAACCACATGCGACATAAATATGCAGGGGAAATTCATTGCTTGCACGATGCAAATGGTTGCTCTGCAACAACCCTATGCAACAGAACAAGAAACAAATATTAAATATTGCCATCCAATGTACTAAACACTAACCCAATGACAGTTAACATTTATATATAAGCAATCTGAGCCTAGCACAAATTCAATATCACCACATTTCAATGCTTAATTTATGGATGCCAAGTAGTTCTCCTTTTCTATTTGCTTGTGGCAGGTAGTAATTTCTTCCATTGGAATTATTGGTTAACGTGTACAAACAGGTATGGGTTTGCTTAACTTCTATACTAGATGCCTTACTAGTATGGGTTGTCATTTGACTTTTATATTTAACTTCCATTTGTCGACTTGCTCTCCTTTCCCTATTGCCGTCATATTGATTTTGGCCACTCTTATGATTTCTGAATTATTTATGCATTACTATAGTCCATTCCTCTTCATTACATTTATATTTGCTTCATATTAAAGTTTCTGGTAAAATTAGGAGCCAAGAAGCACCATCCAAAATTATTCCTAATCAAGTTTCTTATTCCTTGAATACTACATAACTATACATATTCCTTCTTACCAGTGTTGTTGCCATATCAAATCTTTACATACAGGAAACAAGAAGCGCACACATCCAAAGTTAAGTTCATCCACATCGTAGTAACTTACAATTTATATCTCATAACTGTAAGCAAGCATTGTTTTTGGCTCTTGTCAAGTTTCCTATAACTATTATTGTTAGTTCTCTTCACATAACATAATTCCATGTTATTTTTTCTTATACTACTTATACTTGTAGTGTATAGCTCCATTCATCAGTAATTGTTACTATCCTCAGATCAATTAGCCTTATGGTTTAACTATTTATGACTAGTAATTTCTGATAACGTACCTGATGCAACCGCATGACTTCAGCCAACTTTTTACATTCCTGAAGATTCCACAAATTTATTGTTCAAATTGTAAAGCTATTATTAATAGTTTTGTTGATACTAACAAGGACATTTCTTAGATTCAACAGCAAACCAATTATATAATTTGCAGGAATGTGGAGATACTTATTTACCCAAGTACCTCCTTGAACGATACGTAAACATATTGCTTGATACAATTTCATTGTCAACAAATTATTTCATGCCAGAGGTCTACTTCTATTTATTTTACTTAGATCAAAACAGGGTCAGGTGCCTGATGTTTAATCTTTGTTGGCATTGTTAATTTGATTACATTTAGGCCCAACATATCTCAGTAGCACATATTCATTCTTACCCAACCACATTTTGTTGGGTTTACTCCCCATTCGTAATGTGGTTCATCATTCGAATAGCTTTTGCTTTCAAGTGCTTGGTGTATGTAGTTACTGTTTATTCTGCTGGATAGATTCCTTCTTTCCATAAATCATTTCTGATGGAATATATGAGTCCTTCAACATTCATTTCCTAGATCTATTGGTTACTTGTATATGGAATTTCCTATACAAGTATATATGATCTATTGTCAATTTAGGCCCAACATTCATTTACGATGGAATATATGGAATTTCCTACTGTCAATTATGTGATGTATTCATATATTGGTTACTTGCATGATCTATTCATGTATGATCTTTCCTATTGTCGTTTTGCTCATCTGATATGGACAAAATGTATATAATTTACTTACAAGATTTCTTGATGTACAATATCTCATGCTTGTTCTGCCTCTACTGTCTGAAATAAATTTTCCAAGTAAATCGGTTAACTCCCAAAATGGCCTTCTGTAACTATTTTTATTTTAATAAATCCATTTCACTTCCTAAACTGCCTTCTGGTATCTCTCATTGCTTACTATTTTCTTTCCAACATCCCACATTTGGAGTGACCTTCATACTTAACTTGTTAACCACTTCAAACAGGTTATATTTTGTTGTGAAGCATATGAGTTGTTGACATTTATTCATGTTAATGCAACACATTACAATTTTTGCATAAGCTAAATTCTGGGGGTTTGATTGTCTCCACTGTCTTTGATTTGCATGCCTACATTTCTCTACTGTTATGTATTCACATACATTTGCGTGTACTTGTGATTGTAGAATTTACTATGTTTGGCCGTTTGTTGGGAGGTCAGTTTGGTAGACCTGCTATAACTGCCTAAAATATTACTCTCCTTTTGCTTATATGTAACTCCATTTTCCATTAATTTTCCTATTAACCATTTCGAAGTCAAGGTCATCATTTTTTTTTGTTGTCTTCCATTAAAGGGAATAACTACATATCTTACATTACTTTTATGTGATGTTACAAAGAGTTTTACTGCATAATATTTTGCATAGTCCTTCGATAGCCTCCTTTGTTTCATACGCCTTTGCTATTTCAACGTTATATTTGTGAACATCATCCTTTTACATTTGCTAGGCTTATGCTATATTAGTTGCTACGCTTGCTATTATGTTTATGTGCCCTTCCTCCTTTCCCATTTCATTTTCTCCTATGATCAGTTGCTTATGTTAATTCTTTCTTTGATATACCTTATTCAGTTTGTACTATTACATCTCCTTTGAATTGTGTACTGACTTCATTTTAAGGTCATTGTGCAATAATGACACCTCCCACAAAGAACTTCAGTTCTACTGAAGAGGTCTTCTAAGCACATGTATTGCCTTATATCATGTAGGACATACTTAACCAAGGTGTCAATGCGACGGCATGGTGGAATCACATGTTTTGCTATTGATCATTTCTCATGCATGGTTGTATGAGATATATGCTATTACAACCAACGATTCCCTGTTCGTTAAAGTTATACAACAAGGATAGGAAAATAAACAATTTTATTTTATTCTTGTGCGACATAACAAATGTATCTTTCTCTACGTTTCTTCATTTTTTTACTGTGAATCTATCCAACTTACGCATTTACACGATTTGCAAAGAATGGAAGCATTACGATCGTCACAAAGTTAATAAACATGTCTTGTCTTTCTACTATTTTGTTTCTTAACATGGCTATTTCATTTATTCTTATTTCTATAAAAGGAATGACAAGCATGGATTGGGTCTCATATTGCAGTAAATCCCAACCCATCCAACAAAGGTCTCCTCCATGTAGTTCGGCATCAGTTCATGGGATGCTTCAAATTCAATCGATGAAATGTATTGAATACTTATATGTGCTAAATTGTGTATGAAGATTATCCTACTTGGTTACTGTGGTGGTGTCTATGACCCCCATGTTTGGCTTACTATTATGTTGTGAATGGTTATTACCATTTCGAATCTCAATAATCTATATATTTTTACAAGACTTTCCTCGCTATGTTAGTCTACTCAATTCTCCAAGTTAGGGATGACACTGTAATGTATTACAGATGATCCTTCCTCAATGTTTATAAAATTTTCTATTTTCTATAATAGTGTCTATGAATGATTCCTTATGTTTGCAATAACAAACTAATTTCAGATGGCAATTACATCACTTCGATATATGTAATTTGTCATTATGTTAGGAAAAAGTGGGATGCTTTTGTCTCCTCATGTCACATTCTGAAATTGCAGCTTGTCTCAAAAGCACTACTGATTGCCATTTTAGTTACACAAGTAAAGCACCAAAGGGAAAATTATAAACTATGATTTATGTATAGGTTCAACTGGGGAAGCATTAACCCAACGATCGCATACTCTTGTGTCGTACTTCTCGAAATTCCCTTCAATTACAAATCAAAGCCTTACTCTTGTCAATTATGCACGCAGTCATGTATGAGCCACATCTTTTATTACGACATTTCCATTGCCTTGTTACTTATACTAAAATCTCAGCTCTGCACACAAACTTAATAACAATTTCTTGTCATTGGGATATGACCCAAAAAGGTACTCTATATAATTTCATGATTATTTTTTAAATCATGAGAATGACTCTCTTATTCAATATATATATAGTATCTCTCTTCGATCTATGCAATCGTAAAAATTTCTCCTAATGTATTTACTTCAATATCTTTAACAAACGCTGTAATTTTTCTACCAGTTTACAATTAAGTGTTGTATAGTGGGAGAATTTCAGGTTAAATTACTTCTCATTTTTGACAAATTTTATTTACAACTCTATTACAAATCTTCATACCACATTTATACAACCACAACTTTAGAAAGGGACAAACTATCTTGGACTCCATAGCACTGCCCAAGGGCAAAATCATCAAATGCCAACTTCTCCAACACATAAATTAACATACACCACTACTTACTCCACCAACTTATTCCACGAACTAAACACCCCATCGGAATAACTCTACTTTATTCCACCACTTATTCCACCAAACAAACACTCAATCGGAATAACTGCACTTTATTCCATCTATTCGACCAACCAAACAACCCAATCGGAATAATTTTACTTTATTCCTTTACTTATTCCACTAACTAACCAAACACCAAAACTCACTTAATCCATCATTTATTCCACTCCTTCAATTTATTCCACAAACTTATTCCACTAACCAATCAGGGCCTAAACCTTTTTGGAACATTGTTCCACATCTTGTTTTGGTGTTAACAAAATTATTGTATATTAATGTTTGTAATTGAGTAATATTTTAGATTTAGATGAAGATCCTTATTCCACATTTTATTTTGGTGTTAACAAAATTATTGTAGATTAATATTTGCAATTGAGTAATATTTCAGATTTAGATGAAGATAAAGGCAAATAGAGAATAATGACAAGGAGGCATGATGACAAGGAGGAGGCAAGATGACAAGGAGGAGTTGATGATAGAAGATCATCTGGAATTTATTTTATTTATTAGAATATTAGGTTTTTATTTTATTCTTAGAAAGTATGCCTCTTAACAAAGAAATAAAAATTAGATCGTAAAGATCATATAGAGATAAATTAGAATAAAATATTACAATCATTCAATTTATTTCAAAGTACATATTATTTAAAAGGTAGTTTTTTAATGATTAAAGTATTTGCAAAAATGGGTTAGTAATTGTTACGACCCGATCCTAGATCCCTACGGGACCCAAGACCAGCCCACCTCGACTTATCCCAAGACCTAGTTGTCCAACGAGAAATAACCAAAAGCAGAAAATAATTCACATTCACACATGCAATATAACTAGGCAGAAAGAAACAAGAGACAGTAAGAGAAACAGAGTGAAATAGTCTATCAATATTATAGGCCATCACAACTATGACAGAGAAAAGTACAACTGAAAGTACTAAAACAGTATGCATAGAACAAAAATATTCACTACCACAACAGAAGCTAAGGAAAACAGTAAGAAACGCAGCTAAGGCTGGGCTCGACTGGGCCTAGCTCCCTCTACAGCCGATGGTGTTGGCTACTCGACTCCCTGACCTGAACAAGGTTATAAAATTTCTAGAGTCAAGGAACGCTGAGTAGAGTGGTAATTTAGTCATTTACAAGTAATTAAGGCAAGCAATTAATTTATGCAATTAAACAACTATCCATTTTCATTTAGTTCAATCAAGTGCTTCTAGTTTGTTATTCCTTTATTCACTTAGATCATTTCTTGATCTGGCCTGTTCCTCGCGGGAACGATCTTGATTGCACTCTTTTCCATAATGTCGGAGGTACACGTGGTGCTCTCCTGGCCGGGAGAGTCTCCCGTGGTAATCCTACACCCAGTCAACCACCCCAAGGTCACGATTGCGATGTAGCGATGATTATGGCACGCGTGATAAGCACGTGGGTAGCTATCCCGCACTGGCACGCGATCAGTCGTTTCCGCTAGCGGGTACGCCTAAAGGTACAACACGGAACAGTACAAGGCCGTGCCCTCTCAAAATAGAATAGAACAAGGGTCTCACCCCTCCACAGTCTGTGTACCCTCATCTGACTATCCTGGTTTGCCCAGTGGGCCTAACAAGAGTCGGTGTAGGGCAGCTAGTCCTAACCCCGGGCCTCCTTGGGCGGCTAGTTCCCTCCCTACGCTAAGTAGCTTACCTCAGTACCACGTACACGAGGGCCAAATTGAGTCGGTGTAGAGTGTCTAGGCCTGACCCCGAGGCTCACCCCAACGGGCGGCTAGTACCCCTCTACACTACAGGGACAGTGGCTTTCCTTGATATCACGTACACAAGGGCCAGCTCACTTCCCGTCTACAGGGGTTTTCCTCCTAATTCCCCGTAGGGTTCATGATGGTGTTCCATTCGTTTCATATTTTAAACTTTCAGATCTCTCTATTTACCTTTCCGTTTCCATTCTTTAAAACAGGCAGCTCGTGATTTTCTACTGACAAGGTATCATATTAAGTAACCAGTACATTTGTTAGCATTTAAAGTTTTATAGGCATCTCAAGGAAATAGTGTAGCTCAACCATACTCATTTGTTTTTGCCCTAGGGTTCATTCTCATCCTAGGGTTCTACATGCTTCTCAAGTATACAGTATTGCTCAAACCATACTCATCTGTTTCTGCCCTAGGGTTCATTCTCATCTTAGGATTCATTCAAGTTATTCTAAGCATGCAGTTCATTTATGTAAACCATAATATTAATGTAAACCACTCTACCAGCAAATACAGGAGGAATGGGGGCTCGGATCGTAGATCCCGTCACCTCTGCAGTTCCCACGTACTCAACTAGTTGGAGACCTATACAATTGACCATCCACATCAAACAAGTCCAAAATCGTATACAAGTGACACTAACTCATAGAGAACTCAAGTGAAAAACAACGATACTTCATTCGTGGAAATCCGATTCGGTTTGGACCCTAAACAGGCCAAAAACACTCACACTGTCCAAAATTAGATGTCTGTGTCTAGTCCCAGACGTCTTAAAAGACGTCAAAACTCACTCTGGGTTTCTTGCGGCTACCTCGAATGTTCGGACCCCTCCGCGATCGTCTGAGGTGAGTTCTAGACGTCGGACTCTTCTTTCGGTCATTTAGAGGTACGGTTAGACGTCTGGCGACGTGTCCAGACGTCGAAAAGCACCTAGAAGGGAGCACCCCACGTCTTTCCAATGGCCTACTCCCTGCGTATGTCTGTGCTGACCATCAGGCCAGACAAGATCCCTGCGGTGAGGCCTGCATGACCGAGGCCGCACAAAAGCACGTACCTTAGCACAGAGCGTGCTTTCAGACGTCCAGCCTCAGCTCTAGACGTCCTACTATTCCAGACGTCTGGGAGATGCTCCAGACGTCTGATACTGGAAAATATTGAGTACGTAGAACTTCTCCCACAGGTTGTCTCCTTCGCGAGCTCGCCCGCAGGAGCTGCAACAGTTCCTCCAGCAGCTGCAAGAGGCCAAGGCCCCTGCTTGCAAGCTCCTCCTCCTCGCCCGCGCCCTCGACTCCTCCCGCACGAGCTCCTCTGAGCTCCCACTGCTCCCTCGCAAGCTCTTCCTCTCGAGCTCCTCCCACGCTCCCGCTCCCCTCTCCTCCTCCTCAGCGTCCCCTCTCTCTCTCTTCATCCTCCTCTTACCTCGCTAGAAGGAAAAGGGAGGAAGGTGAAGGACGGAGGTGGTGGCTGGGGGTGATGGATGGAGTGGCATGGGGGAAGTGGGGGGTTTAAATAGATAAAGGGTTAGGGTTTGGGGTGAAGAGAGAGAGGAAATACGCATGCAGTGCATGTGCGGAAAAGAAGAACGTACGATTCTCTACTTTTAGACATCCAACACTATGTTCAGACGTCTGACGGCTAATCCAGATGTCTTAAAAAACCCAAAGAGGCAACAGGTCATTTCAGTAATCAAGTTGTATTCATGTTGAAAAAGGTACTTGTTAGCCCATAAGTACCGGTACTAAAGTTTAGTACTGGTACGTGTGAGTTATATGTTTGAGTTTTTTCAAACAAACAGACCTGTACCCTGTAAATACCGATACTCATGATCAGTACCAGTACAAGTGGGTTACAGATTTATGTTAAGTATTTAAAACCCAAATCTGGAAGCAACGAGTACCAGTACTCAGATTAGTAATGATACCCAATAGGTACTTTCTGTGACAAGTTAACTTAAAACACAACATAGTATGTCACTAATACCGATACCAGTTAGTCGTTGGTTCAAATCTGAACGATTGTAAAATTGATTTTGAGAACTTGAACGTTGGGATTTAAACCCCAACGTCTAGTAGACGAGTAACTAAGGTCCTAAGTATATAACAAGGCTTTTGGATTCTTAGTTTGAACACAAGATACGCAAAGAAAATTTTAAAGCTTTGAATTCCAAATTTCCACCATATTTTTAAGAGAGAAAAGAAGCTTATCATTCACTCTCTCTACATTCTTGCAAGCTCAATGACGTGTTTTTCTCATGCATCTATGAAGTGATTCACATCCATCCTAGGCTCTTAAATTGGTATTCATTTTAATTATTATTGAGAGGCATAGGAATCTTTGTTGTAAAATTTCATTTTTCTTACACCAGTGCTTATTTTGTATTTGAGCTTGTTGCTCGTTGGGTTGTAACAAATCTGTTATTGTACTTGGGTTGAGGTAACCCATTAATTACCTCAGTTAATAAAGTGATTCCTTTGAGGTTGAGGAAATCGGGTTAAAAATTCTAAGCTGGGAGGCTTAGGTAGTGAAGTACCCAAGTGAGTGGAACCACTATGCATTTTGTGTTCTTTGTGAATTGTAATTTGTGCAAATCTTTTTATTGCTAATATTTGCCTGAGTGTTTGTGTGCACATAGCCTATATTATAGTAGCTTCAAGATCCTGCAAACCTCTACCAAATGGGGCTTAAGGAAACAGGTTGAAAATCGAAGAGTAACCGGCTAAACCAAAGTGAAACCTAGAATACTAAAACTTGGTGACTTTGTCACGAGTGTAAGAAAGGAATCTTGGATCCTAAGGTTAGAGGTTGGACCTCAGAAGATCCACTAGGTCTACAGAGTTTCATTCTTAGTATAGGGTCAGAAACGGATTAAAAGATGAGTAGGTAGACTAGGTGAGCTTGTAGGGTTGTACCCATTGACCTCGTGAATCATAGGTTCATTGTTCGGGTTAGAAGCCGGAGAATATGTGGTTGCTAGAGGCTACCAAAGATCTAGCTTGGAACATAGATAGTTTTCAGCTACAATGATGAGCTATGGGTTATTGTCAAGTTAAAGCACTTGGAAGTACTCAGATTGTAGCATTGGAGAAGGTGGGAGGGTGATTGAGTAGAGTTGCCGAAGATTGAGTATGGCTTAACTTCTTTTATAAGTTGCACAAGGAAGGAGGCAACTGTGGACATTTGTGAAAGAAAAAATGATTTGATTAAAGGAAGGGTTCTTCCAACTTGTAGTATCCATGTAAATAATCATTAGTTTCACCAAGCGAGGAAGGTTCCCATATGAGGAAAAAATGACACACGTAAAAAAAGTATAAGCATATATAGAATAGAAAAAAAAATAGAGAAAGTAGCCCACCTATTGTTGGTAATTTGGCCTTCCATTAATAAATAAGACACTTTTCCAATGCCTCTTCTAACAAAAAGAAAAAGAATAATAATTTAATAATAATCAAAAGTTATCATCCATTATCACTATTATTTCCCTTGCCTTTTTATCATCCTTTGGCTTACTCTTTCCATCATTCCCCTTACCCTTCCATCTTTCCCCACCCTTGAAGCTTTGACCACTCCTACGACTGATTAGAAGAGTATTGCGATTTTAAATTAGAATCACAATTTAGAACATGAGGAGAGAAACATGTATTACAATGTATTTTGTGATATGTGCATTTTTGCTCAATAAAATATATCATTGTATTTTGATATTAAACTAATATATTTTGATTTTTCATCGGTTGAAAATTAAAATATATTGGTTAAAAATAAAAATACATCGATGTATTTTAATTTTCAACCAGTTTTCACTATGCAAATTGATTCTTTACCCATGAAAAGTGATTTTTTACCTTAATTTCCATAAACCTAAACCTTAAATTCTAAATTCTAAATCTAAAACACATAAGTAAAAATTACTTTCCACTTTTTAAGTGAAAGTTTCATTTTCCACATATTGGTGTATTTTCATTTTCAATCGGTATATTTTAATTTGATAGAAAATTAAAATACATCGATGTATTTTGATTTTCAATCAATGTATTTTTATTTTCTATCGATTGATGTATTTTGTCGAGTGGGTGACATACATTACAACATACATTTCTTTACTTATTAGTCGTCGAAAATCATTTTTGATTTATAATTAAAATTTATCTGTGATATTTCAAATATGGATAATATTTGATTAAGAACCAAAAGTCCTGGATAATATTTAATTTAGAGTGAAGTATAACTGGTGACTTTTTATTCACGAAGAGATGATGCGACACAAAATTGAATATTTATGCTTTAAATTAATAAATGCTAAGTATCATAAATCTAATCTGATGGATCACGCATGTTGTCATGATATATGAATTAACAATGTACTAAATATTGCAACGATTTGACAAGATAACACCAACACTGATGGAATTCCTATAGAATGGTTATACAAGGACGCTCTATCCATTTATCTTGGTATACGATGGTGATTTGTAAGAACAGCACAAATTTATCTATAATTATATATTAAGGTAGCATTTGTTTAATGAGATTGAAATACCTTTCCTTCATTTAGTAAAGTTTATCCTAGGATAAGATAACATAAGCTCGATATTATCTAATTCAAAGGAAGGTGAGATAGTCTAATTCGGTGCATATTCCTTCTCCTGCCTTGCTACTACTGTTGCTACACGTATATTCCGATGGAGAATCCATAAGTAGATTATAAGAATCTAACATTGGATTCTCATAATCCATAGGTGGAGTCTTCAAAATACATAGATAGAGTCTCCGAACGTACATGTGGAATATCAACACCTAATTATACCAAACATAAAATTACTCATTTTAATTTTTAAATTATCAACTATAAAAAAAACAAATACCAAAATCATATAATTCCGAAATTGAGGCACAACTCCGTATCCTCTTTTTTTTATCCCTCCAATTTATTCCCCTAAACAAATGATACCTAAAGGAGGGTTCGATGGCCTGACCCTCCACCTCCTCTCCCCCCCTCTCACGCGTCTCCCCCACTCTCCCTCTCTCTCCCCTTCGCTCTCTTGTTTTTTGGCATGCACCACTGCGCCCCTACGCCCCTACGCCCCTCCCCACCCCGTCTCTCTCACCCTCACCCTCACCCTCACCCTCACTTGATCACATGTTTGTAGTTGACTTTCATTTTTTTTTTCTCTCATCAAATTAAAGGTAAAGTAAAAAAAAATCAGTGATATATACCACCTGATCCTAATAAATAGTTTCCATTTAATCATAATCCTAAAATATAAATCATATATTTTTGTATAACTTTTTTTTATAAGTAATTTTAATATGTTTCAAATGTGGATTTAATTATGTTACTCCATATGTGTGATCGACATTCTTCATTTATTTATTTTTGTATTTATTTTATAGCTAAGACAACTTTTTTTTTTGAATAATTTACTTTGTATGAAGTATTGTACATTATACATTAACACATCAAATATAGGGATGTAAATAAGCTTAGGTTTGATTTAGTTTACATAATTATTTTCAAATTTGATACCCATACGTGCATGCTCTACCCACTTCCCGCGGATTCCCACATCTCTCTTTCTCTTTATTTTTTTCCTCTTTCATTGGTCCTGTGAAGTGCATGACCAAACACACTAGTCTATATACTAAAAGAAGGTGACACGTGTCAAGCCAAAAAAATCCTGTTCTCCATTTCTCTTCCCCCACCTCCTCTCTTCACGTGTTCCCCTCTCTCAGAGGGTATCATCACACCTCTTTACAACAAGTTACACATTTCCTCCTCCCTACCTTTGCTCCTCTCCTCCCCATCTCTGACCTCTCACCCTTTTATCAAAAAAAAAAAAAAATCCAAGTTGATCGCACATCAATCCCCCCTCCTAGCCCAATGACCCACCAATGTGTCTCCGTGATCGGCTACTCCGACACTAATCACCCTTCTCAGCCCTCCTTCTGAATCCCTCCTCTCCTGTGGTAAAAACTAAAATTGCCTACCATCCTCTACTATTTTGTCTCCCAGATCCATTCTCACATCACTTACAAACAACACCAAAAGAAGACCACGTCCCTACCCCACAAGCTCACCTCTTTGTTTTACCAAGTCTGTATCATGATTGGCCCCCTACCTACATGCTATAGCATCCTCGCACATGGGAAGTTCTACCAGCAAACCTTAGCTTACCAAGCCTTCACCACCATCGCCTACTAGCTCTGTCGCTTCAGTCGCCACGCCACACCATGTCCACCCCTCAATGTCTACAAGTGGATGGCTTCCCAACCCGACCACTTCCCCTAGATTCCTCCAACTTGACGGTACTCTTTGACCTCATCTCCAAGGTCGGCAGCCTCCCCCAAGCCAAGGACTACTTCACATCTCTCTCAGAACCTTCCAGAAATGAGCAACTTTGCCTCACCCTCCCCGAGGCCCACCAATGTGAAGGATGTTAGAAACTTAAGGGGTTTAACTATAATTAACCCACTTCTAACTTTGGGTGGACCTGTACATTAATTAATCCTAACTAAGCTTATAACTGAGTGGGTACTAGTATCCCATATACTAAGTATCGGTATTGGTAAACCAGTACCGATATCCAAGCTCTACAATTTTGAGTTCCATATCTTAGAGAAGTACTGGTACTTGTGCCAAGTATCGGTACTCATAGATTACTGTTTGGAACACAAGCTCAGGTGAGTACTCGTCCAATACTCATAGTGTATCAGTGCTTAGTGAGTACTAGTATCGCTCCAGGAACATGCTGATCTCAATGAGTACCAATACTCATTAAGAGTACTGGTACTTGTTAAGTACTGGACACTCAGCCTGTAGCTAACCAGTACTAGTACTACTGACTAGTATCGGTACTTGTAAGCTACAGGTCCTAATCACTTCCAGCCCAAAACTAGATCTGGGACTCATGTGTATCAGTACTCATGATGAGTATCGGTATACACAAGTCATAGATTCTTGGGTTGAATGACCTGGAACCTAATTTGTAGCTAGCTAGTACCGGTACTCATAATGAGTACCGGTGATGGCAAGCTACTTGGAGTTCTATAACCTTAATTGTATCTTGTATATACCAGTACTCATCAAGAGTACCGGTACTTGCAACGGTTACGAAAAATGTTTTGGGCTATTATGAGAATACGAATCAATATGCTATTAGTTTTTATACCTGTGATTCTAATGGTTGATACATATGCCCATTTAAATCGCATATAAATATAAAAATAATAAGACATGCAAATACTAAACTAGATCTAATACATGAAAGAATAACATGCTCATGTTCTTTTAGAAGATATAATGTTCGCATACATATAGATCTATCCACGTTGAGAAAGATATACCTACACTCATCATGGTTGTATAGAACCTAGGCTGCAATATGGATCTTCCAAGGGATCCCACTTCCACTACACTAGATAGAGACCAACCTCTGACAAGAGTAGAACACCACACCTACCGTCTAGTCTCTCTATCTCTCTCTCTCTCTCTCAGTTTTCTCTATGTCAAGATGAGCTTGAAGCCTTAGAGAATATCAATGGTTCCCTTGGAAACCATAACTCCCATAGTAAATAGCAATTATCCCACTAATTGCAAAATGAGTAATTAGCATATCCTCCCATCAAGAAGATTCTAATTACAATTAGGTCTTTGCAAATATAAGTTTAAACACCACACTTTCCTTTTGCATTTCATGCCCATATGAGCTTAATACCATTAGTTGATCACTTTATGTTAAGACCCGTGCTGTTAGAGCCCTTTAAGACGTCTGGGACTTGGGTTAGACGTCTGGACACCTTCCCAGACGTCTGGAAATCAAATTTTTCGTGTACGTCCTCGCGTCTACACGCGTGCTGCGCGCAGACAGTATGCAGCCTCATTTTCTTCTCTCCTTCTCTCTCCTCTAGCCGACGCAACCCTAACCCAACGCCTACTTAAACCCCCCTCCTCTCCCTCGTTCACCTCACCTTCAGCCACTCTTCTTCTTCCTCCAGCGAGAGCGGTGAGCGGCGAGTAGCGAGGAGCATGCGTGAGCGGCATGGGAGGAGAGGAGGAGCAGAGAGGGGAAGGAAGGAGAGCACGCCCGCAAGCTCGCGAGGGAGCTCGTCGGAGAGCTCACGGCCGATCGAGCATGCGTGAGGCGGAGAGGTGCGTCGGGGAGGTCCTCCCCGACACTGCTGCAGCCAGAGCAGCAGGCAAGCAAGTGCGGCGCGGCCGCGCCCGACGCGAGAAGGAAAAGGTGGCTTCTGGTTCTAGGATTTTCCTAGAATCAGACGTCTGGATCGACATCCAGACGACGCAGACGACGTCTGGAGGAGGTTCCAGACGACTGAGAGGTAAATCCCTCGACGTATACCTTCCTTGTGGATACGGCCATGCAGGCCGTTCCGCTGTGATACTGTTCCGTGCTTATTGAGGAGATTTGCATCGCTGCGTGCAGGATTTGCTTAGGGAAGGTGCGAGATACGCCCTCCCACGCAGTTCAGATGTCTGGGAGAGGCACCAGATGGCGGGAAGTGTTTCCAGACGTCCGGAGAAGTGGTCGAACGACTAGAACTGGGTCTAGATGGTCCCGCGGAGTTTTTGGACGTCTGAGGAGTGGCGCAGGGGTTGAGGTATGGTTCTGAACTCTTTTAAGATGTCTGGAAGGTATTCCAGACGTTCGATACAAATCAGAATTACTATTTTTGACCCGTTTAGGGTCCATTTGAGGTCCGATTTCCGCAATTAAGATTCCGTTGTTCTCCGTATAAGTTCCTCTACTTGTTGGAATACTTTTATCCTGTTCTGAGTGGTCTCTTGTGATTGATCCTTGTGATAAGATCTCGTTCCGTTGCGAATTTGGGGTTTGCTGAGGCATGTGGACCTGCCGATCAAGCCCCCATTACTCCTGGATTTACTGGTAGAGTGGCCTCCCCTAGTTTAATTACAACCTGAATGCATATGTGGAATGAATGTTAGATCCTAGGGTCTGGCATGAATCGTAGGACTAAAAATACTGAATTGTTTGTATGGAATGTATGGATTGCAGTCTTGGATGAGTAGATGAAATAATAACAATTGCCTGTAAATGAATAACAGCTGCCTGCGAAATGTAAAGTACTTGTATTACATGTAAATTCCTGTTGTTACGTTAAATGTCATAATATGAACTGCATGTATGTGAACTATAAATGAAAGATTGAATGTTGGAAACACAAGCTACCTGTGAATAAACCTGGAATATGAACAATTAAGCTACATGTTACATGTGTAGGACCTGAGAAAAAGAACTAGAAATGATGAAACCTAGTATGGCTTGGCATGAGAAACATGAGCATGAACCCTATCGGGAATTAGGAGTAGAGCTCCTGGAAATAATTGGAATGGAATTGGAAATGTGAATGGGGAAGTGAGCTAGCCCTTGAGTACGTGGTACCAAGGAGAGCGACTGTCCCCCTGTTTAGTGTAGAGCGGAGCTAGCCACCCTAGGGTTGGGACCCGGGGTTAGGATTGGCCACTTTGTACCGACTTTTTGGCCCTCGCGTACACAGTACCGGGGAGAGCTACTAGTGTAGGGAGGGAGCTTGCCACCCCACGGGGCCCGGGGTTCAGCTAGCCGCCTTACACCGACTTGTTAGGCCCACTGGGCAAACCAGGGTAGTCAGGCGAGGGTGCGCGGACTGTGGAGGGGCGAGACCCCTGTTTGGTTCTTAGGGGCTAGACCCCTGTTACTGAGAGGGCTATGCCCTATACTGGTTCCGTGCTGTGCTTTGGGTGCACCCGTTAACGACTGACCGCGTGCCAGTGCGGGGTAGCTACCCGTGTGTTTATCGCACGTGCCATAGTCACCGTTATGTCTGTTAATGACCTTGGGGTGGTTGACTGAGTGTAGGACCACCACGGGAGATTCTCCCGACCAGGAGAGCACAATGTGCTACTTCTACTCTTCGGAAAAGACTGCAATCAAGATCGTTCCCATGAGGAACATTCGAGATCAAGAAAGAGACCTGATAAATAAACCAAGTGATGAAAGAAAGAATAATTAGTTAAAGAAAGAAAGAATTGCAAAACAATAGCTACCTGTCTACTTTTACTGTTTTAGTAAGCTGGTTGCCACTCTACTCAGCGTTCGTTGATTTCGTGTACTCATAACCTTTTTTAGGTCCAGGTGTTGAGCAGCCGGAACCTACGGCTGCAGAGGGTGCTGGGCCCAGTAGAGCCCAGTAGTTGTAGCTTTCTATTGTACTCCGTTCTTCTTGTAGTGAGTAGTTGTTACACTTCTGTACTCTTTTATCGTGAACTTTATATTCATGTACCTGTTTAATTTTCTACTGTTGTGGTGGTGTGTACTGTAGTAGTTTACTTCTTTACTGCTGTACTTTTATTACTGTTAGTTGCTTGCATGGTGAATGTGGTTTATTTTACTCCTTTTTGATTACTTTTTCGTTGGACGACTGGGTCTTGGGATCAGTCGAGTCGGTCCGGTCTCATGTCTTGTAGGGATTCGGGAACCGAGTCGTAACACTTTACAAAATTGGGTATAATCAATGATAGTCCTTATACTTTATGTTGAAAGATTATATCTAACTACATATACTAGTCTGTATATTATTGAATTATAATCCAACAATCTCCCACTTGGATTGTATATGTAACCTGTTAATCAAACAACATTGAAAAACTAAATTTGAGCTCACTTTGCTGTCATAACTGGAATGCATATCTTTAAACTATCTGATTTACCAATCACACTAGTAAGAGAATCAAGGTAGCTTTTGTTACAATTACCGTAACTAAATCAACATCAATCACAATCACTAGTGTACATAATAACCAGAAAAGGTGTGGATGTGCATCATGGAAATTACATGCAATGTGATTAGTAACATGTCTATTTCCAACTAGTCCTCTGAATTTGGATCACTACCAAAATACTGAAACCAAAACCTTAAATTTAGAATGGACATATTAAACTGATAAATGTTGTTATTTCCACAGAAATGAAGCCTTACAAAACTTTATACATAATTGAAGAATCAAATAATTGAAATACCAAAATACCAACGTTTGTTTATTGCATAGAGCATTTAAACAAAATTCCCACTAAAGCTGAAATTTCTGTAAGGAAATTACACCCATAGAAACTGTGTTTTTGAAACATCATAGGTGAAATTCCTTTTGTAAGCAGATCCGCAATCATGGATTCTGTGCCAATATGCTCAATAGACAACTATCCATTATGAATTCTTTCTTTAACAACCAGGAACTTGATCTCATTGTGCTTTGATTTGAAGGATCTGCTATTGTTATTAGAGTATAGAACTGCGGATTGGTTGTCACAATACATTTTGAGTGGGCTTTCAATGCCATCAACAATGCGCAGCCTGGTGACAAAATTCCGCATCCATATGCGAAGGTTGGTTTGAATCATAGCATGCAATAAATTCTGCTGCCATGGTGAAAGAGGCAATAAGAGACTGTTTTGCACTCTTCCAAGAAATCGAACCATTGGTTAGTAGAAAAACATAACTTGAAGTAGACTTTCTACTATCTTGGCATCTAGCAAAATCGGTATATCCGATCACCTGAAGCCGATTCAACCTTCGATAGGTAAGCATGTAATCCTTTGTTTTCTGTAAATATCTGAATACCGTCTTGGCTGCTTTCCAATGTTCTTTGCCTGGATTACTTAAGTACCTTCCTAACATCCCAGTGATGTAAACCAAGTTTGGCGAGTACAAACTTGGGCATACATTATGCTCCCAATAGCTGATGCATAAGGTACTAATTGCATCTCCTGTTTTTCAAAATCATTATCAGGGTATTGTTGGAGACTAAACATGTCTCCCTTTGCCACTAGCGTGTCCAATGGTTTGCAATCCTGCATTCCATATCTTTTAAGTATTTTCTCTACATAGCTTCTTTGGGATATGTTAAGACCTGTGCTGTTTAAGCCTTTTAAGACGTCTGGACTTTAGGTCAGACATCTGGACTCATTTCCAAACGTCTGAAAATCGAAAATCTTGGGTACGAACTCGCGTCTTCATGTAGACAGTACCCCTCGATTTTCCTCCTTCTCTCTCTCTTCCGTTCCCAACAAAACCCTAAACACCCACCTTATATAAACCCCTCCTCCACCTTCGTTTCCCCCACTTCCCAGCCACCTTCCTTCTTCCCTCCAGCGAGAGCAGCAGAGCAAGCGAGAGCGTGGGAGTGGCATGAGAAGGAGAGGAGGAGCAGCGTGAGAAGGAGTGGGAGTTGAGCTTGCGAGCTTGCGTGGGAGTTGAGCTTGCGAGCTCGCGTGGGAGCTGAGCTTGCGAGCTCGCGTGGGAGCTTGTCGGTGAGCGCACGAGCCGAGCGGCACGTGCGCAAGGTGGGGGAGTGCGTCGGGGCGATCCTCCTCCACACTGTTACAGCCCGAGCTGCAGGCGAGAGGGCGTGGTGCGGCCACGGGCGGCACGAGAGGGCAGAAGCAGGTCTGGTTCTGGGTTTTTCACTGAATCAAATGTCTGGAGTGACGTCCAGACGACGGAGCCGACGTCTGGAGGAGGTTCCAGACGTTTGAGGAGGAAGTCTCGCGAAGGTACGACCCTTTGCGGATACGGCCATGCAGGCTGCTCCGCCGATACACCTTTTGCATGCCCGATTTGAGAAGATCGGATATCTGCGTGCAGGATTAGCTTCGAAAAGGCGCAGAACACGCCCTCCCACGCATTTCAGACATCTGGGCGACATACCAGACGACGGGAAGCACTTCCAGATGTCCGGAGAGGTGGTTGGACATCTGGAACTGGGTGCAGACGGTCCAGAGGAGTTCCTAGATATCTGAGGATTGGCGCAGGACTTGAGGTATGGCACTGGACACTTTTAAAATGTCTGGAAGTTATTCTAGACGTATGATTTGAGTCAGAAACATTGTTGTGACCCGTTTAGGGTCCGTTTGAGGTCCATTTTCCGTATGGATTCCTCTACTTGTTAGAAGACTTTCTATACTGTTCTGAGTATTCTTTTATGATTGATCCTTGTGATAGGACTTCGTTCCATTGCGGATTCGGTGCTTGCTGAGGCACGTGAGCCTGCCGTTCATGCCTCCACTACTCCTGAGTCTTCTGGTAGAGTGGCTTCCCCTTAATTTAGTTAAAACCTAAATTCATGTGTGGGATGAATGATTATAACCTAGGGTATGGCATGAATCCTAGGACTAGAAATACTGGAATGTCTGTATTGAATGAATGGATTGCAGTCTTGAATGAGTAGATAGAATGATAACAATTGCCTGTAAATGAATAACAATTGCTTGCGAAATTTGTAGAACTTATGCTAGTTAAATGTTGTATGTAACTTTCCTGTCGCACATGTAAAATGATATAGTATGAGTTGCATGTATATAATTTGGAAATGGAAAGGTGAATGTTGGAAACACGAGCTACCTGTGAATAACCTGAATATGGAAATATGAAGGATAGAATTACAAGTTGCATGTGTATAATCTGAGAATGGAAATAGAAATGATGAAACCTGGTATGGAATTGCATGAGGAATATGAGCATGAACTCTACGGGGAATTAGGAGTAGAGCTCTTGGAAATAAAAGGAACGGAATTGGGAATGCGAGTGGGGAAGTGAGTTGGCCCTTGAGTACGGAATACCAAGGAGAGCAACTGTCGCCCCTGTTTAGTATAGAGCGGAGCTAGCCGCCCTTGGGTTGGGACCCGGGGTTAGGATTGGCCACTCTGTACCGACTTCTTGGCCCTCGCGTACACAGTATCGGGGAGGGCTACTAGTGTAGGGAGAGAGCTAGCCACCCCACGAGGCCCGGGGTTCAGCTAGCCACCCTACACCGATGTGTTAGGCCCACTGGGCAAAGCAGGGTAGTCAGGCGAGGGTGCACCGACTGTGGAGGGGCGAGACCCCTGTTTGGTTCTTAGGGGCTAGACCCCTGTTACTGAGAGGGCTAGGCCCTATACTGGTTCCGTGCTGTGCTTTGGGCACACCCGCTACTGGAAATAACTGACCGTGTGCCAGTGCGGGGTAGCTATCCATGCGCTTATCGTGCGTGCCGTAGTCACCGTTACATCTGTCCATGACCTTATGGTAGTTGACTGGGTGTAGGATCACCACGGGGGACTCTCCCGGCCAGGAGAGCACCACGTGCACCTTCTACTCCTCGGAAAAGACTGCAATCAAGATCGTTCCCACGAGGAACATTCGAGATCAAGAAAGAGACCTGATAAATAAACCAAGTGGTGAAAAAGAATAATTAGTTAAAGAAAGTAATTGAAAAACAACAGCTACCTGTCCACTTTTACTGCTTTAGTTAGTTGGTTGCCACTCTACTCAACATTCTTTGACGTTGTGTACTTATAACCCCTTTTCAGGTCCAGGTGTTGAGCAGCCAGAGCCTACGGCTGCAGAGGGTACTGGGCCTAGTAGAGCCCAGTAGTTGTAGCTTCTGTTGTACTCTTTTCTGTTGTAGTGAGTAGTCTCTTGCACCTTTGTACTCTTACATTATGTACTTTATATTCTTGTACCTGGTTACTTTTCTACTGTTGTGGTGGTGTGTACTATAGTAGTTTTACTTCTTTACTACTGTACTCTTGTTACTGTTAGTTGCTTAACATAGTGAATGTGGTTTACTTTCCTGTTTTGGTTACTTTCTCGTTGGACGACTGGGCCTTGGGATCAGTCGAGTCGGTCAAATCTCGTGTCCTATAGGGATTCGAGAATCGGGTTGTAACAAGATGGTATCAGAGCAAGGTCGTCCCGAGAAGTGAACCAACTAGCTTGGGAATAACCAATTCATGAGCTTGTAACTACAGTAACCACCACAATGTTCCTTTTGACATCTGTCCCGAGGTTCTTTTGCTGAATGACAGTTGGAATTGACGTTTTCCTGTTCTGTTGTTCGCGTCTCCTTGCAGGAGATGCCTCGACGTGGAGTCATTGAGGCTGGTCATGGACGTAGTCGTGGACGAGGTCGGAAGGGTGGACGTGTTGAGCCCGACGTCTCAGTACTTCAGCCACTACTTCTGAGCGTTCAGGCCCAGGACCTCGCCTAGCTGATCCAGGAGATTGTGCGAGAGGAGATCCACCTACCTCCACGGGCGCCTCTCCCTGGAGATGTGGAGGGGGAGTCCTCTATGGGACCGTGAGACAAACGCAGCGCTGGATGTGGGGTACGGGGTGGTCCTCCACCGCCCCCACCGTCCTCTGACACTTCCGAGCATGAGCCCTCCTTGCCTGGAGGCGTATCTGTTTCCCTTCTTTAGCCACATTACGAGCTTTTCGGACAGTTTCAGAAGTTGAAGCCCCCCTCCTTCAAGGGGGATGAGGACCTGTCTGTGGCGGAGGACTGGCTCAAGCAGATCGAGAAGGTGTTTGACACCCTTCGCCCCCCTGCGGAGTGCCGCGTGGCCTTTGCCATGTACCAGCTGGAGAGCGCGGCACACAGGTGGTGGAGGGCAGGGTCGACATGGGACCAGTTTGTCACCCTCTTCTGTGAGCAGTACTTCCTGCAGACGTGGCAGGATTAGAGGAGGTGGGAGTTCCACACTCTCCACAAGGGGACGATGACTATGAGCGTGTATCGCACGCATTTTCTGGAGCTGTCTCATTTCGCCGCGACAGTTGTGACTACTGTGGAGGAGCTCCTGTGGAGGTTCACCAAGGGGCTTCAGCTTGCTATTCGGGGGTATGTCAAACCCCTGAAGCTGCTTACGTTCTCGAGGGTGGTGGAGGCAGCTATGACATATGAGGAGCCAACCCGACTGCACGTGACACTGACAGTGGACGGAAGAGGCCCTACTAGCCAGACTAGTCACAGGGTCGGCTAGAGAGGAGGCACGCGGTGCCCGCAGGAGAGCCGTCACGCTTTGCGGGGATGTCAGTGGCCTTTGGGGGCCCCCGACAGGGGTCAGCTGTCAACACTCGACCCCCGCCCAGCCGTCAGTAAGGACCAACCGAGGGCGGGAGTCGAGTTCCCCTTTGCTACCAGTGTGGCTAGCCGGGCCACATCAGGAGGGGCTGCCCATCTAGGGCTGGGGGTCAGCAGATGCTCCCTGCACCGAGTGCTGGAGGATAAGCAGGAGGCCGTAGTTCTCAGGCGCATGGGGGAGGATAGCAGTTGAGGGGAGGGTACTGGCCAGCAATTACTCGTCCAATGCAGAGTGTGGCTACTTCTTCCGCATCGAGAGCTGAGGGGCGTATCAATGCCCTGACACACAGAGACGCCAGAGCTTCAGGTTCAGTGGTGGTAGGTATGGTTACAGTTTCTGGCAGACTAGTTTACACACTTTTTGATTCCGGCACCACGCACTTGTTTGTTGCTACTAGTTTTGCGGTTAGTTTGGGACAGGACTGTGTGTTGTTAGAGGATCCTTTTGTGATCAGAGGTCTGGATGGTCAGTTGTTTGTAGTTGAGGAGGTTTACACAGGCTGTGAGGTCAGTGTTAGGGGGCACAACCTCCCTGTTGATCTGATTGTGATACCGATGGAGGACTTTGGCGTGATTCTGGGGATGGACTGGTTGTCCGCTTACCACTCTTTGGCAGACTGTTTTGAGAAGAAGATCATCTTCTCCATACCGAAGATGCTTTCTTTTGAGTTTCATGGACAGCCGGTGGACCGAGGCTTCAGGTGCATTTCTACACTTCGGGTGGCGAGACTTTTAAGCCAGGGGTGTGAGGGCTTTCTGGCTTGTGTACTGGCAGAGCTCAGCCCTGTGGCAGACTTTCAGAGCATCCTAGTGGTCAGAGAGTACTCCGATGTGTTTCCAGAGGAGCTGCCACGATTACCGCCTGAGCGTGAGATCGAGTTCGAGATCTCACTGGTACCAAGGACCAGCCCCATTTCTACAGCACCTTACATGATGGCACCACTTGAGCTGCGAGAGCTCAAGTCTTAGTTGCAGGACCTTCTGGAGAAGGGCTTTGTGAGGCCCAGTGCGTCTCCGTGGGGAGCCTCGGTATTATTTGTGAAGAAGAAGGATGGTACCCTACGCCTTTGTGTGGACTACAGACGGCTGAATAAGGTCACCATCAAGAATAGGTATCTGTTGCCGAGGATTGATGATTTGTTTGATCAGTTGTGAGGTGCCACGGTCTTCTCCAAGATAGACTTTAGGTCTGGCTACCACCAGTTGAGGATCAAGGAGATCGACGTCTCCAAGACAGCCTTCCGCACCCGGTACGGACACTACGAGTTTTTGGTCATGTCTTTTGGGCTGACCAACGCTCCCGCTGCTTTCATGGATTTGATGAACCGGGTGTTCAGACCATATCTGGATCAGTTCGTGGTGGTATTTATCGATGATGTGCCCATCTACTCGCGGGATCAGGCGCAGCACGGATAGCACTTGCGGATGATTTTAGACACATTGAGATGACATAGGCTGTATGCCAAATACAGCAAGTGTGAGTTTTGGTTGAGGCAGGTGACCTTCTTAGGTCATGTGATTTCAGGGGATGGCTTGGCTATGGACCCAGCCAAGGTAGAGGTAGTGCTCAGGTGAGAGAGACCACGTATAGTGATAGGGATCTGCAGTTTTTTGGGACTGGTAGGCTACTACCGGCGGTTTATCAAGGGTTTCTCGCAGATTGCATGTCCTATGACACTATTGACCCGGAAGAACGTGACCTTTTCTTGGACAGATGCTTGTGAGGCATGTTTTCAGGAGTTGAAGGAGAGGCAGACTTCGGCTCCTATGCTTACCATTCCAGACAGCGGTGGTGGGTTCGTTGTGTACACAGATGCCTCTTTGCAGGGGTTAGGGGGTGTGCTCATGCAGCGGGGTCACGTTGTCGCTTACGCTTCGTGGCAACTGAAGCCCCATGAGCATAGCTACCCTACCCACGACTTAGAGCTGGCGGCTATTGTCTTCGCGCTGAAGACATGGAGGCACTACCTGTACAGTGAGACTTTTGATATATCCATGGATCATAAGATCCTCATGTATTTGTTTTATTAGAAGGAGCTTAACATGAGATAATGACGTTGGTTAGAGCTCCTGAAGGACTATGACTGCAGCATCTCCTACCATCCCGGGAAGGCCAACGTGGTGGTTGACGCCTTGAGCCGGAAGGCACCCGCCCAGTTGGCCAGTTTACAGGCACAGAGTTGGAGACTCATGGAGGAGATGGGCAGTTAGCGACCCCTAGAGTTATTGGGGCACTGTGAGGCAGTGACTTTGACACGGCAGACGAGACCAGAGCGATGGATCGTATCATCACAGGACAGATGACAGACCCGTACCTGCAGTCGTTGTGTGACAGAGTACTGTCAGGGGACCCTAGAGACTTCTCCTTTACTGATGAGGTGCTGCGCATAAGGGGACGTTTGTACGTTCCCAGGGATGAGGAGTTGTTGAGAGAGCTCCTGACTGAGGCACATGGTTTCAGGTTCACCATACATCCTGGGAACACAAAGATGTATCATGATCTGAGACGTGACTTTTGTGGGAGGGGATGAAGTGGGATGTAGGTGAGTTCGTGTAGTAGTGTTTGGTGTGCCAATAGGTAAAGGCTGAGCATTAGAGGCCTGCAGGGCCATTGCAGCCACTTCCAGTGCCAGAGTGGAAGTGAGAGAGCATCACCATGGACTTGGTGGTGGGCTTGCCCGTTACCCAGCGAGGACATGACGCAGTCTGGGTTATTGTAGACAAATTGACGAAGATGGCAAGTTTCTTGCTGATCCGAGTCACCTTGGAACCAACACAGTTGGCAGAGAGATATATCGTGACGTGGTACGTCTGCACGAAGTTCCACGTGAGATTGTATCTGACCGGGATACCTGTTTTACATCCAGTTTTGGGCTGAGTTTCAGTAGGCTTTGGGGGCACCGTTGAGGTTCAGCACGGCATACCACCCCCAGATAGACGGATAGTCAGAGCGCACGATACAGACGCTTGAGGACCTTTTGCGTGCCTGTGTATTGGACTGGAGGGGCTCTTGGGAGGAGCACTTGCCCCTGGCAGAGTTTGCATATAATAACAGCTATCACTCGAGCATCGACATGGCACCCTACAAGGCTCTGTACGGAGGGAGGTGTACTGCACCCTTGAGTTGGGTTGAGGTGGGGATCAAGTGGGAGGTTGGCCCCAAGCTGATCAGGTAGAGTCAGGAGGTGATTGAGTAGATTTACAGACGACTTCGCACTGTCAGGAGCAGACAGAAGAGCTATGTTGATCGGAAGTGCAGAGAGGTGTAGTTCGAGGTTGGGGATCACGTCTTTCTACGTGTTTCGCCCATGAAGGGCCTACAGCGTTTTGGGGTGAAAGGGAAGCTCGTGCCGTGGTTTGTGGGGCCCTTTGAGATCCTGGAGCAGGTAGGACTCGTTGCTTACAGGCTTGCCCTTCCTCCCCAGTTTTCTGGTGTGCACAACGTGTTCCACGTGTCTAACCTCAGGAAGTACGTCGCCGATTCTAGTCACGTTCTGAGCCACGAGAGTGTCGAGGTGGGTGACGATCTGACCTACCCAGAGCGACCAGTGCAGATACTAGACAGAGCCATCCAGAGTTTGAGACGGAAGCAGGTACCCCTTGTGAAGGTCTTGTGGAGGAGACAGAGGTACGAGGAGGCTACCTGGGAGCCTGAGGCGGTGATGCGAGAGCGGTACCTGGAGCTTTTTGAGGGTACATCTTTTTGGACCGGCTTCGGTCCTCTTTGGGTTTGTTATGCGTATGTTGTTCTTTTTTCGCACCCTAGCTAGCTCAAGTTTCGGGGATGAAACTTCCTTTAAGTTTGTTATGATTTTAAGACCCGTGCTGTTTAAGCCTTTTAAGACATCTGGACTTTAGGTCAGACGTCTGGACTCATTCCCAGATGTCTGAAAATCGAAAATCTTGGGTACGAACTCGCGTCTGCGCGCGTGCTGCACGTAGACAGTACCCCTCGATTTTCCTCCTTGTTCTCTCTCTCTCTTTCGTTCCCAGCAAAACCCTAAACACCCACCTTATATAAACCCCTCCTCCACCTTCGTTTCCCCCACTTCCCAGCCACCTTCCTTCTTCCCTCCAGCAAGAGCGGCAGAGCAAGCGAGAGTGCGGGAGTGGCATGAGAAGGACAGGAGGAGTAGCATGAGAAGGAGAGTGGGAGTTGAGCTTGCGAGCTCACGTGGGAGCTAGCCGGTGAGCGTATGGGCAGAGTGGCACGTGCGCAAGGCGGAGGAGTGCATCGGGGTGTTCCTCCCCGACACTGCTGCAGCCGGAGCTACAGGCGAGAGGGCGCGACGCGGCCATGCACGGTGCGAGAGGGCAGAAGTAGGTCTGGTTTTGGGTTTTTACTAGAATCAGACGTATGGAGCGACGTCCAGACGACAGAGTCGACGTCTGGAGGAGGTTCCAGATGTCTGAGGAGGAGGTCTCACGAAGGTACGTCCCTTTACGGATACGGCCATGCGGGCCGCTCCGCCGATACACCTTTTGCATGCCCGATTTGAGAAGATCGAATATCTGTGTGTAGGATTCGCTTCGGGAAGGTGCGGGACAAGTCCTCCCACGCATTTCAGACGTCTGGGAGACATACTAGACGATGGGAAGCACTTCCAGACGTCTGGAGAGGTGGTCGGACGTCTGAAATTGGGTCTAGATGGTCTAGAGGAGATCCTAGACGTCTGAGGATTGGTGCAGGACTTGAGGTATGGCACTTGACACTTTTAAGACGTTTGGAAGTTGTTCCGGACGTCTGATTTGAGTCAGAAACACTGTTTTGACCCGTTTAGGGTCTGTTTGAGGTCCGTTTTCTCCAAATAAGATACCGATGTTTCCGTATGGATTCCTTTACTTGTTAGAAGACTTTCTATACTATTCTGAGTATTATCTTGTGATTGATCCTTTTGATAGAACTCCGTTCCGTTGTGGGTTTGGGACTTGCTGAGGCACGTGAGCCTGCCGTTCAAGCCCCCACTACTCCTGGGTCTACTGGTAGGTGGCTTCCCCTTAATTTAATTAAAACCTAAATGCATGTGTGGGATGAATGATTAGAACCTAGGGTATGGCATGAATCCTAGGACTAGAAATACTGGAATGTCTGTATTGAATGAATGGATTACAGTCTTGAATGAGTAGATAGAATGATAACAATTTCCTGTAAATGAATAACAATTGCCTGCGAAATTTGTAGTAGTTATGCTAGTTAACTGTTGTATGTAACTTTCCAGTCGCACACGTGAAATGATATAATATGAGCTACATGTATATAATTTGGAAATGGAAAGGTGAATGTTAGAAACACGAGCTATCTGTGAATAACCTGAATATGGAAATGTGAACGATAGAATTACAAGTTACATGTGTATAATCTGAGAATGGAAATAGAAATGATGAAACCTAGAATGGAATGGCATGAGGAATATGAGCATGAACCCTACGGGGAATTAGGAGTAGAGCTCCTGGAAATAAATGGAATGGAACTGGGAATGCGAGTGGGGAAGTGAGCTGGCCCTTGAGTACAGAGTACCAAGGAGAGCAACTGTCCCCCCTGTTTAGTGTAGAGCTGAGTTAGCCGCCCTTGGGTTGGGACCCGGGGTTAGGATTGGCCACTCTGTACCGACTTCTTGGCCCTCGCGTACACAGTACTGGGGAGAGCTACTAGTGTAAGGAGAGAGCTAGCCACCCCACGGGGCCCGGGGTTCAGCTAGCCACCCTACACCGACTTGTTAGGCCCACTGGGAAAACTAGGGTAGTCAGGCGAGGGTGCGCGGACTGTGGAGGGGCGAGACCCCTGTTTGGTTCTTAGGGGCTAGACCCCTGTTATTGAGAGGGCTAGGCCCTATACTGGTTCCGTACTGTGCTTTGGGCGCACCCGCTAATGGAAACGACTGATCGCGTGCTAGTGCGGGGTAGCTACCCGTGCGCTTATCGCGCGTGCCGTAGGCACCGTTACATCTGTCCGTGACCTTGGGGTGGTTGACTGGGTGTAGGATCACCACGAGGGACTCTCCTGGCCAGGAGAGCACCACGTGTGCCTTCTACTCCTCGGAAAATACTGCAATCAAGATCGTTCCCACGAGGAACATTCGAGATCAAGAAAGAGACCTGATAAATAAACCAAGTGGTGAAAAAGAATAATTTGTTAAAGAAAGTAAATGAAAAATAACAACTACCTGTTCACTTTTACTGCTTTAGTTAGCTGGTTTCCACTCTACTCAGCATTCGCTAACGTTGTGTACTCATAACCCCTTTTCAGGTCCAGGTGTTGAGCAGCCAGAGCCTAGGGCTGCAGAGGGTGCTGGGCCTAGTAGAGCCTAGTTGTTGTAGCTTCTGTTATACTCTTTTCTGTTGTAGCGAGTAGTCTTTTTCACCTTTGTACTCTTACATTTTGTACTTTATATTCTTGTACATGGTTACTTTTCTATTGTTGTGGTGGTGTGTATTGTAGTAGTTTTACTTCTTTATTGCTGTACTCTTGTTACTGTTAGTTGCTTAGCATAGTGAATGTGGTTTACTTTCCTGCTTTTTTGTTACTTTCTCGTTGGAGGACTGGGTCTTGGGATCAGTTGAGTCGGTCTGGTCTCTTGTCCTGTATGGATTCGGGAACCGGGTCGTAATAGGATAAGCCTAAAATATGGTGAAAACGATCTCGACATATTTCAATCTCTGACACAAATGAAGCATCTCCAAGATCTTTCATGTCAGAGTGTTTGGTAAGAAATTTTTTGGTATCATGAAGAATATTTATATCATTAATTAGTGGCAAGAAGGATATTATCCATATAAAGAACCAAGAAGATATATTTACTCCCAATGAACTTGTGGTATATACATTCATCGGCTAGATTTTCCTCTAAACCGAATGAGACAATTACTTGATGAAACTTGAAATACCATTTTCTGGAGGCTTGCTTGAGTCTACAATGGATTTTCTTAATTTGCATACTATTCTTTTTGGTCACTCGTCACAAAGTGCTCGAGTTGGACCATATAAATGGTTTTCTCAATATCACTTTTGGAGAAAGCAGTCTTAACATCCATTTGATGTAACTCAAGGTCAAAATGTGCCACCATTGCCAAAATTATCCTAAGTGAATCCTTAGAGGAAATAGGGGACAAAGTCTCCTTGTAGTCAATTGCTTACTTTTGGGTAAAACTTTTCGTAATAAGGCGAGCTTTGTACTATTTCACCTTTCCTTTCAAATCCCATTTGGTTTTAAAAATCCATTTGCAACCAACAACACCTTTAGGAAGAGGAACAATATCCCATACCCCACTATCACACATTGACTTAAAGTCCTCTTTCATTGCATCGATCCACTTTTGAGTTAATAGGTCCACTTTAGTGGACTATAGTTAGGCCTAAGGACATGATTATTTGAATGAGAAGTTAATTTAGAGCATGCACTACATTGATAAATTATTTAAGCTCGAATTATCATTCCTACAATTTATTTAATATACGTTGCATGCCTATAATTTTATTATATAAGTGTGCATTGATATATTATTTATATTTTTGCAGGATTCACTGGAGCACAAACTTGAAATTCACATATTATTCAAGGAGAAAAAATGAAAAGAAGAAATATTCCAAAAAGAAACGATGGCAAGTGTGGGAGGTACCACCTTTCTCCTCACAATTACATGCATATACAATCCCAATCACCAATCTCTTCCACCAATCAAATCCCTCCTTCCTTGTTTATCGACCTAAATGCACTGACCCTCCTTATTTCCCTCTCCGCCTCTCATTAAAGAGAAGATCCAACAAAGCCAGCAGGGTCATCATTTTCTTCCTCCACAGGGAAGAGCTTGCTCTCCTCCAAGCCCACTCTCCACCAACGAACGCACCTCCTTTCACCATCGCATCTCATCTGTAGCAATCGCGACAAGCCACACGGTGACAACGTGTGGCTTGCACTTTGACCACCACTGCGAGCCACCATGACCCCACGCGACCGTGAGCTTCCTCCGCCTCGACGTTCAACATAGCGCTTTGCATGTCTTCCTCGACTCACCACAGCGTCACCATGCCATCCTCTTGTCTTCCACGACTCTTCCCCCCCGACCTTCCTCGACTTTGACCCTCTCCCCCTCGTTCTCTTCTCGACAACCCACAGCAGTAGTGACGTACCACCGGGCGCCTCTTCTGCTCCTCCCTCTCGATCTCAGATGCCATCACCGCACCCTCCACACCAACCCGCACCTCAGCCTCCTTTCCGCGCATGTCCTCTATGCACAGTAGCGACCTCCTTCACCCTTACGACCGTGCCCTCGACGCCTATCCTTCACCGCAACACCGCCCCGGTGCTCAACGGCCTCGCAAGCTCTCTCCTTGCACACCGCGGCACTCACCGTCGGCCACCTCCACCACGCCGTTGGTTGCCTCCACTGGCACACGGCTCCGACCATTCTCCTTCAACCTTTGTCAAGGCCGAAGAAACCCAAAGCCAGCCGTTCACCTCCACACGCAGCCGCCAACTCCAATCGACATTTCTCACGTCGTCGACGTCTTTGACCTCGCCACACCACCACGAGACTGACCACACCATCAGAATTGCCAACTGCAGCCCATGCACACGCGTGGAACGACCCATCGCCAGCGGCCTCCATTCCTCCGTCCAGCCGCCCCTCGACACCTTTGTTGACGCCGTCGCCACCATCGAAACGACCTCGCCACCGCCAACCTTCACTGAGCTTCCCATGGTTGGTCATTCGCTCGTCTTCGCGCACGTGCTCAAGGGAGATTCTCCCCTGTTTCTCTATAGTAAAAGTGCAACCATTGCCACATTAACTATTCCTTTATTTATGTGGTACCTTAATTGAGGCAATTTGCAGACTTGCCCTCTATCATTCTCTATATTTCTCTTGCTATCTCTTTCTTCCTCTCTACATGATTGTTCTCTATTATTTCCACGATTTCTATTGAGATTTTCGAATAAACTTGGGCAAATATGATTGGAGAATGTTCGTGAGTTTTTATTTGATTTATTCCTCCTTGTGGATGCGACCTAATCCTTGCAGTTAGTTTTATTGATAAATATTTTTGATCTGGGATTGATGTAGGCACATCTATTTAGGAAAAAATACCTATTATGCATGTTCCTCAACTTATAAATGCATTCCATATTATAAATATTATATCGCATGCATCATTCTGTATTCAGAATAATTTATATAAATTATAGGTTAATTCTCATCCTTTTATGGCCAGGAGAGAAGGAGATTTATTTCAGAGCCTCAGATTGACTACTCGACCGTGCGGATCTGATCAGGACGATGATCGGAGTCTAACGCCTCCGAAATCGCCTTGATTGGAGTTCTGTAACACCTTATACAGTCCGAGGAAGATCAACAGTCAAGGGGTTAGTGATGAGTTGTGACTCATTATAACTAAATTGCCTAAGTTAAGCTAGAAACTAGGTTAGACATTATCAAATTAACACATAAAAAGGGTTAAGTGTGGGAAATAAAAGAAAAGACCTAAAACATTAATTTTGTACTAAAAATGCATAATTAGGTCATTTATTGAGATATTCTATTAAATAATGTAAAATGGTGATCTAATTGCAAGTTGAACACACAAATGAGTTCAAAAGTAAAATCAAAAGTGTAATTAACTTCCTAAATGTTCAATTAAGCTTTCATAAAAACTTGATTGCATCTGGACATCATTAGAGCCTATCAATTAAAGATTCTCATTTAGATCCTTAGGTCATAAAATTAACCCTTAGAAATCTCTATAGGGACCTATTTGATATCCGTAGGGACCTTTTTGCAACATTCTAGGGACTACTCTAATAGGATTCCTAACCACTTAAGAGTCCCTCTACTATTTTTCTACCCCTTCGCTGAGGGGCATATCCTGCAAATTCACCAAAAGAATCCCAGCGCCACCTGAGTTCGCATAAGCACTGTAGCTGCGATGAACAAAGCTAATCTTGGCCATCCAACCTTTGATCCTCTCGATCTATGGCCTGATTTGATTTGAACGTTCACGCGACTTGGCACATGTGGTCACCTCTCCTCCCAGATTTGATCCTATGGTCCACTTTGGCCTAGGATTGCACGTGCTCCTCTCCTTAAATCAGCACCGCCTGTGCCCTAATCGCCTATCCTCACCTCCTCGATGAGAGGATTCACTCTTGATTCTACTTAGGGAGCTCTTCTACCTCGTGCGCAAAGGATCGACCTCCTCTCCTACTTTCTTGAGGCGATCTCTTCATCCTCTCTAGTTTCTCCTCTCCACCCGATCCTGTTCTGGCGCCATGAGCAAAGGAATTCCACCTTCTCCGACTCTCCTCGCCGCTAAGGACCACATAGCACCTGAGGGAGACCTTGAGTCCCACTAGTGGAGATCCAATCCCCCATTTTAGTACATAGTAGCAACCTTGAGGTGCTATGTGGGACTCAACCTTGAGATCCAATCCCCCATTTCAGAGTCCAATCCCCCATTTCAGTACATTGAACAGCTGCTATAGCAGCAACATTTTAGGGGATTCACCCTTATTCCAAGCATTGGAGTGTTTTAATATGATTTCCAAATGGAGTTCATGATCTGATTGGATTATATTTAATTCTACTGTCTATAGTAGGGTAAGATGATTCTATCAGAGTTTTGCATTGTTGGATCTTAGTCCCCATTGATTTTCAAGTGATAAATCCTTTTGAAAAAGATTGTGATGTTTTCGGAAAGAAATTTTAGTGAACTGAATCCTTATTTTGATTTTTACCTTCACACTATGTATAGTGGAAGGTGAAACTCTTATAGGGATTCTAAACACTCAAGTATGTGATCAGAGAGTGGGTTGGAACTTGTGATGGAGTTATGAACCTACTCATGCCTGCTGTGGGTCTAAAACAAAAATTCAGAGCTGCTGCATAGACCTCTGGAACTAATTTAAGACTTTTGATCTTCATTTGTAAGCTCTGAAGTAAGTTACAACAGCAACAGTAGATCCTATAGTAGCTGTTTCAGTGGCTGTAAGAGTTGAAGTTATTGCTGTTGTAGCTTATTTTGCAGCAATGGCTTCCAAGATCTAAAAACAAGGACAGTAGCTTAGGCTTATTGTTTTAAAATAGCTGGCATTTTATTCATGTTGTACTCTGTGTGTACATGCTTTCTTGGACTATAATTTGATTTAAATCCCGCTTAGAATTTCTTGGACTATAATAGCTTAAAAATAGCTGGCATGTTATTCATTCTTTGTCAACTATCTTCATTATTTAACTGTCCAATATTTGAAATGAATTGCGTGGTTTTACAATTGCATATCTGTTAAAAGAAGTTTAGGACTCAATTGAGGCAGTTCACTACCTATTCTTCATATAGATTAAAATTTAGGGCCTTAGGTTTACTTTGAAAACTCTTAGATGACCCTAAAATGTGACAACTTTGTTTATACATAAAAATCGTAAAAAAATTTCAAAATAATAAAATAAAGGTGTAGTGAGTAGGATTAACTAATTTCTACACATGTGCAAAGTTTTGAGGTTATCTGAACCCTCGACCTAGTAGAACATACCAGCCAATGGTTCAGTATACCTCTTAACTTAATAAAATATCCCTAAACTAAAAACGACAAAAAGACACACACTCTCTCATCTCTTTCTTTCTCTCTCATCCCCTACCTCTATAAAATATATAAAACCCATAAAAATCAGAAAAACCCCAAAAAATACTTTAAAATACCATGTATACTATGTATATACTTGTACATATAAGGTATATATTAAGCTATATATGTTAATAGTGTAAAATATGTCTATAAACTGTATAAATAAGTTATGTATATACTATAATGTAAATTAACTATTTAAGGTAAATTATTATTTATATAACTTATTTGTATAATTAGCTATTAATTTAATTATCTTATATGTACTATAAGCTACATATTTATAGAAATCCTAATAAATTAACTTATTTATAAGTAATATTGTACATATGTAATTATATATGTATATATTTTACATTAATATTCCTGTAACATAATTTAATTAAATACGTATAATAAATAATGAATTTATTAAGTTACTAGCTAAATTATTAAATTAAATCAAAATAAATTAGTAGATTAAGTTATAACTGAGATAATTTATATTGTACATTTGTAGTATTGTATTTTAAGTAAATTAAGCTAATTTAACTATATTTATAATAGGTTATGCTATTTATAACTAATTTACATGAAAGGCACCCTGAATTCCCCTATTTAAATATAAATAAGTCAAAATAAATGTTGAAAAAAAAATAAAAATGCGTATTAAATAATTTAATGTGTATATTAACTCTGTACAGGGTCAACTTGACCATTCATTAACTAATTTAAACATTAATTGAGAAATTAACTTATAAAATAATGTGAATAAACTGTAAACTTTGACTAATTTATTTATATAATAAATGTAATTAATTTTAAAATAAATATACCATTACGTAGCCCTACATAAATACTTTAATACCATATAATTTAATTTTAAGTTATAATAATTTATGGCCCTCAAATCGAGGGCCAAAAACCTAAAATTAAAGCATTGTTGCGCTTGAATTTCAGCGCTTGTGAGACGCTAACTTAGTGGCACATCGGGCGTTAGCGAGTGTCTGAGGGCACTTAAATTGTTTTTCTCCCTCCCCCTCTTCAGTCATCATGGACGCCGGGTGCCCGAAACACCTATCCCCTCTTATCCCTTTTGAGCATTGGCATTAGCATTGACTTTGGCATGAGAATGTGTGAGTAGTGCAGGTCGGGGGCCTGGCACTATGCATGGGCCTGAATGGGCCCAATAATGAGCTTAAATCTGGATTAAAGATGCTTAATAACAAATTGTGGGTGACCTTAGTAGAGGTCTGGTCTCACCCCTTGAGGGTGCTGTGTATCCCTTGAAAAGGTCACCCACCAATTAGAAACCATAATTTTTGATTAGTGAATAGTAATGAGTGCCTAATTAACAAGTAAAGAAGGGGAGAAGAGAAGAAGTGATAACCTGTGAGACGCTAAGTGATGAGGAGCCGCAGAGCGGCTAAGTATGAGAATTGAAAGAACACTCAAAGAAGAAGAAACGTGTATGTGTAGTATGTATACAAGTATATAGTATAAATACAATATATATATATGTATACTGTAAATAAATATATATGTATACATAGTATACAGTGTTTGAGCTACATATGTACATAAATAACATAATAGTCTTAGTGACAGATAAGTGTGTCACTGTAAATAGAATAAGTGTCATCGTAGACCCTCTTTTTGACAGTAGTCTATGTACATACTTTTCCTAAGGTTTAGCGACGTTTACATATGTTGCTGTACATATTATATATGTTACTATAGATGTTAATATATTAAGTTAGGTTAGTATGCTATATGTTATAACATATTATTGTATAGATATGTAAGTATTAATATTATAAGTTATAAATAGATAATATATAGTATTTAATTAGAGTGTTTGATGCTTGTTTGTAAATAGATGTTTGCAAGCATTTTAGTTCATTCTTTTGGGCATAAATTGTTTCATTCTTTCTTTCATTAATTAATTCATTCATATTTGTACATAAAATTAATCTTTTTGGAATTAAAGAATAATATTGATTTAGAGAGTGATGTATATCAATAATTGCCTTCCAGTGAACGACCTGAAATAAACCAGTAAAAATTATGTAATTAAATAAAATTGATGCGACAACGGTTTGTATTTGTGACATATACTATAATAACGACATATTTTTATGCGAACCGTGGTTGATCACATCATTAGGTGATGTAATTCAGAGCTTCAAACGAAAAATCCAACCACACAGATGGATCCAGATCGACGATTACAGCGCAACAGTGTGAAAATCGACCCAATCCAACATCTATAGTGCCACCTACAAAGCAAACAAGATGGACGACCACGATGGTGCCACATGGCACCATCATAGCTGCCCAACGCAGCAAACCCCCCCTCTTCTCTCAAGCATCCTTTAATCTGGACCGTTGGATTTTCATCCAATGGTTGTAGACGCTCGCGCCTTATTTCAAGTTCTTGACACAAAGACCCTCATAGCACAATGGTTGAAGACATGAAGCGCAAGAGGTCATGGGTTTGAGACCCAATCCGCACCCCCCCTTCAGCTAACGTGCGAAATCGATTGAGCAGTGTGATCTCGAATGGATGACGGGGATGTGAGCCATGTCACGCATAACGTGAATGCATCTTTCGACGCATGAAGAAACGCGTGATCGTACGTGCCCTAGCACGTCATCTCAAGTACGATCAGTGCGTGATCTTAGCCTTCCATCGACGATCCAACGGTCGCGGCTCCTCCAACCTCAGCAGCAGTTGTGGGCATGTGATCGTGTGAGCTGGACCTTCAGCGACATTTGAGGCGAAGCTTTAGCAATGTTTTTAATGTCGCTAATTGACCCATGCACGAAATGTACCCATCTCCACTATAAAAAGGCCTACACCCCTTCATTCATCGTGATCTCTTCCTTTCTCTCCCTTACCACCTCCAAGGCTCTAGAGAGAGCATGTCCCATGCCCAGGATGCTCCTCTAGAATAGAAATTAAATATTTTTTCCTGCTTCTCACCCCCATTCATGGAGCATCCTGTGGTCGTCCTCTCACTACCTTGCGGAAGTAGATCCTTGCCACGACGTTTTCCTGTCCCACCCTCCGTCCTCTGGCTCCGTTCTTCTTCGTCCAACTTTCGACCACCTTCATTCAGGTGTCGTCTAAGCGAGTTGACCTCCAAGAAACTGTCATGGGGAATCTTCTCACCTCTCTCTATCTTTTAATTGCTTTTCTAGTGTAGTTTTGATTAGTTGTAATAGACATCGCTTGATGTATGAAATATTTTCTCTCTCTCTCTCTTTCTCTCTTATTTTGCAAGTAGATTAGCTAGATAAAGTTTTTGTCGATTTGATCTCTTGCCTTATAAATATACCAAAAAAATCGTATAAGATAAAAACACTGAAAACAAATAAAATCAAACTGCGAATTTCAAAACCAAGCATTTGCCTCTCCGTGTTCAACCCTAAGCTCACCTCGAACTTTAGTATATATTTTATTTGGTAGCAGATTTATACACACTACGACGACGAGTTTTCTAACTCAAATCTTTTCGCGTATGAAATCTAGCTCACCAAGGATTTTTTCCACCACGAGTTTTATACTGCGACGACGTATTATTTTTCTAACATATCATCTTGCAAGCAAAAATTTCCCGACCATGAGCATTTACAGTTTCCATTGCCTGATGGACAGTGACTGGGTTATCTTCCATCACACTAATGTCTACTTCATGCTCTTGAAGAAATACAATATAATCATCCGGAATTGCATTTCTTCTTACTCTAGTGGATCTCCTCAAAGGAATAATATCCTAAGGGATATGAGGTTGTTCTTTAGAAGCTACATCCAAATTATTGCCTTCTACAGAGATATTTTGAGGTTCATTAATAACTAGGGGTGTACACAGGTCAGGTTCAACCCGATTGGGTTGGGTTGGGTTGAGATTTTTTCAACCCAATTTAAAATGGCTTGGGTTGGATTTAAGGTCTGTTACGACTTGGTTCCCAAATCCCTACAAGACCCGAGACTGACTCGACTTGACTAATCCCAAGACCCTGTCCAACAAGAAATAACCAAAAAGTAGGAAAGTAAACCACATTCACTATGCTAAGTAACTAACAGTAAAAGAGTACAAGCAGTAAAGGAAGTAAAAACTGCTAACAGTACATATCACCACCACAACAGTAAAGCGAAAATAAAGTATAGAAACAGAAACAGTAACAACAGTCTGAACTCACAACAAAAGGAAGTACAACAACAAGAAACTACAGTTGGGCTCGATTGGGCCCAGCACCCTCTACAGCCGGTGACTCGGGCTGCTCAACACCTGGACCTAAAAAGGGTTATGAGTAAACAGAGTCAGCGAATGCTGAGTAGAGTGGTAACCAACTAACTAAAGAAGTAAAAGCTAACAGGTAATTTATCTTTTCCAATTATTTTAATTCACAAGTTATTCCTTTTCACCCATTGGTTTACTTTTCAGATCTCTTTCTTGATCTCGAGTGTTCCTCGTGGGAATGATCTTGATTGCAGTCTTTTCCGAAGAGTAAAGGGCACACGTGGTGCTCTCTTGGCCGGGAGAGTCCCCCGTGGTGATCCTACACCCAATCAACCACCCCAAGGTCACGGACAGACATAGCTGTGACTACGACACGCGCGATAAGTGCACGGGCAGCTACCCCGCATTGGCACGCGGTCAGTCGTTTCCGTTAGCGGGTACGCCCAAAGTACAGCACGGAACAGTATAGGGCCTAGCCCTCTCAGTAACAGGGGTCTAGCCCCTCAGATCCAAACAGGGGGTCTCGCCCCTTCATAGTCGCGCGCACCCTCATCTGACTACCCCGATTTGCCCATTAGGCTTAACAAGTCGATGTAGGGTGGCTAGCTGAATCCCGAGCCCCGTGGGGTGGCTAGGTCTCTCCCTACACTAGTAGCTCTCCTCGATACAGTGTATGCGAGGGCAAAAGAAGTCGGTATAGAGTGACCAATCCTAGCCCTGGGTCCCAACCCAAGGGCGGCTAGCTCCGCTCTACACTAAACAGGGGACAATCGCTCTCCTTGGTACCACGTACTTAAGGGCAAGCACATTTCCCACTCACATTTTCAGATCCATTCCATTTATCCATAGGAGCTCTACTCGTAATTCCTCGTAGGGTTCATGCTCATATTCCCCATGTCATTCCATACCAGGTTTCATCATTCACATTTCCATTCTCAGATTATACACATGCAGCTCGTATTTCTATCATTTAACATATACAACAAGTAATGTCATAGGTAACTGTTTAACTAGCACAGTCATTTCATATTTCACAGGGAGCTCTTGTTTATTAACAGGCAGTTGTTCACATTTATACTCATTCATTTAAGACTGTAATTTCAAACACGCATACAAACAGTGCAAGTACTTCTTGTCCTAGGATTCATGCCACATCCTAGGTTTCTAGTTATTCAATTTCACATATGCATTCATGTTTTATAATTAAAATAGGGGAAAACCACTCTACCAGACGACACGGGAGTATTGGGGTCTCGAACGGCAAGCTCACGTGCCTCAGCATGCCCCGAACCCGCAACTGATCGAAGTCCTATACCAAGGAACATACCACAATGGAACATTTAGAATAGTATAAAAGGTCTTCTAACAAGTAGAGGAACTCACAAGGAAAACACTGATATCTTGTTTGCATAAAACGACCTCAAACGGACCCTAAACAGGTCAAAAACAGTGCTGCAGACCTAAATCAGACATCTGGCACAAGGTCCAGACGTCTTAAAAGTAACCAGAGTCTCACCTCAGGTTCCTGCGTCAACTTCAGACGTCCAGAACCCCTTCTTGACCGTCTGGACCCAGCTCCAGATGTTTGACCTCTCCTCCAGTTGTCTGGGAATGCTTCCGGTCATCTGGTAAGCTATCCAGATGTCTGAGACATGTGGGAAGGCGTGCCCCGCGCCTTTCCGAAGCTATCCCTACACGTGACAAACCATATCTCCTATATTTAGCCATGCAGATTGAAGCTGTGGTGCGGCTTGCATGGTCGTATCCGCAAGAGGAACATGCCTTTGTGGAACACTACTTTTAGATGTTCGGTGTCGTCACCAGACGTCCAATCCGTCGTTTGGACGGCACGCCAGACGCCTGATTCTGGGAAAATCCCAAAACCAGAACTACCTTATGCTCCTCCTTACCGCGTGCAGCCGCGGCCTCTCCTCCTTGCCTACAGCTTCGGCTGCAGCAAGTGTTGGGGATGTCTCCCCCAACATGCTCCTCCTCTCACACGCGTTGCTCTGGTCGTGCGTCCTCTGGCAAGCTCCCGCGAGCTCGCAAGCTCAAGCTCTTCCTCCTCTCCTCATGCCGCCTCTCCTCCTCGTCGCTCGCTCTCGCGCCCTCTCTCACGCTCGCCCCTCTCGCTGCAGTGGAGAGGAAGGAAGGTGGCTATGGTGAAGTGGGGAAGAGTGGAAGGGGGAGAGGGGTTTTATAAGGGTGTGCTAGGGTTCAGGTGGAGGAGAGAAGAGGGCAAGAGAAGGGAGAAGTACTGTCTACGTGCAGCCCGCACGCAGATGCGAAGTTACGTACCAAGTTTTTAATTTCCCGACGTTTGGGAAGGGGTCCAGACGTCTGACGTCTGACCGACTGTCTAGACGTCTTAAAGGGCTCATAACAGAATAGGTCTTTACATCATAACAAACTTAAAGGAAGTTTCATCCCTAAAACTTGAGCTAGCTAGGGTGCGAAGAAAGGAATTATATACGCATAACAAACTTAAAGAGGATCGAAGCTGGTCTGAAAAGACGTACCCTCAAAAAGCTCTGGGTACCGCTTTCGCATCGCCGCCTCACAAACTTAAAGGAAGTTTCATCCCTAAAACTTGAGCTAGCTAGGGTGCGGAGAAAGGAATTATATACGCATAACAAACTTAAAGAGGATCGAAGCTGGTCTGAAAAGACGTACCCTCAAAAAGCTCCGGGTACCGCTTTCGCATCGCCGCCTCAGGCTCCTAAGTAGCCTCCTCGTACTGCTGGCTCCTCCACAAGACCTTCACCAGGGGTACCTGCTTTCGTCTCAAACTTCGGATAGCTCTGTCTAGTATCTGCATTGGTCTCTCGGGGTAGGTCGGGTCGTCACCCACTTCGACACTCTCGTGGCTCAGAATGTGACTGGGATCGGTGACGTACTTCATGAGGTTGGACACATGGAACACATCGTGCACACCAGAAAGCTAGGGGAGGAAGGGCAAGCCTGTAAGCAACAGGTCCTACTTGCTCCAGGACCTCAAAGGGCCCCACAAACCTCAGCGCGAGCTTCCCTTTCACCCCAAAATGCTGCAGGCCCTTCATGGGCGAAACGCGGAGAAAGACGTGGTCCCCAAACTCGAACTGTACCTCTCTGCGCTTTCGATCGGCATAACTCTTCTGTCTACTCCTGATAGTGCAAAGTCGTCTGTGAATCTGCTCTACCACCTCCTGACTTTGCCGGATTAGCCTGGGGCCAACCTCCCACTTGGTCCCCACCTCAACCCAACTTAAGGGCGCAGTACACCTCCGTCCGTACAGAGCCTCGTATTGTCCCATGCCGATACTCGAGTGATAGCTGTTATCATATGCGAACTCTGCTAGGGGCAAGTGCTCCTCCCAAGAGCCCCTCTAGTCTAGTACACAGGCGCATAAAAGGTCCTCAAGTATCTATATCATGCGCTCTCAGTATCCGTCCGTCTGGGGGTGGTGCACCGTACTAAACCTCAACTGTGTCCCCAAGGGCTATTGAAACTCACCCAAAACTGGGAAGTAAAACGGGTATCATGGTTGGATACAATCTCACGGGGAACTTCGTGCAGACGTATCACATCACGAATATACCTCTCTGCCAACTGTGCCGGTCCCAAATTGACTTGGATCGGCAAGAAACGTGGACATGACGCAGTCTGGGTGATTGTAGACAGATTGACGCAGTCTGGGTGATTGTAGACAGATTGTCTACAATCACCCAGACTGCGTCATGTCCTCGCTGGGTGACGGGTAAGCCCACCACCAAGTTCATGGTGATTCTCTCCCACTTCCACTCTGGCACAGGAAGTGGCTACAACGGCCCTGCAGGCCTCTGATGCTCGGCTTTCACTTGCTGGCACACTAAACACTACTTCACGAACTCATCTACATCCCGCTTCATCCCTCTCCACCAAAAGTCACGTCTTAGATCATGATACATCTTCGTGTTCCCGGGATGTATGGTGAACCTGGACCTGTGAGCCTCAGTCAAGAGCTCTCTCAACAACTCCTCGTCCCTGGGAACGCACAAACATCCCCTCATGCGCAGCACCTCGTCTGTAAAAGAAAAGTCTCTTGGGTCCCTTGATAGTACTCTGTCTCGCAACGACTGCAGGTACGGATCTGTCATCTGTCCTGTGATGATGCGGTCTATCAGCTCTAGTCTCGTCTGTCGTGTCACTGTCACTGCCCCACAATGCCCCTGTAACTCTAGGGATCGCCAACTGCCCAACTCCTCCATAAGTCTCCAACTCTATGCCTATAAACTGGCCAAGTGGGCAGGCGCCTTTCGGCTCAAGGCGTCAGCCACCACATTGGCCTTCCCTGGATGGTAGGAGATGCTGTGGTCATAGTCCTTCAGGAGCTCTAACCAACATCTTTGTCTCATGTTAAGCTCCCTCTGATTAAACAAATACCTGAGGCTCTTATGATCCGTAAAAATCTCAAAGGTCTCACCGTAAAGGTAGTGCTTCCATGTCTTCAGCGCGAAGACAATAGCTGCTAGCTCTAAGTCATGAGTAGGGTAGCTATGCTCATGGGGCTTCAGTTGCCATGAAGCGTAAGCGACAACGTGACCCCGCTGCATGAGCACACCCCCTAACCCCTGCAATGCAGCGTCCATGTAGACCACAAAACTGCCACTGCTATCTGGGATGGTAAGCACAAGAGCTGAAGTCAACCTCTTCTTCAACTCCTGAAAACATGCCTCACAAGTGTCTGTCCAAGCAAAGGGCATGTCCTTCCAGGTCAACTAGGTCATAGGACGCGCAATTTGCGAGAAACCCCTGATAAATCGCCGGTAGTAACCTTCTAGTCCTAAGAAACTGCATATCTCTGTCACTGTACGTGGCCTCTCCCACCTGACTACTGCCTCAACCTTGGCTGGATCCACAGCCAAGCCATCCCCTGAAATCACATGGCCCAAGAAGGTCACTATCTCAACCAAAACTCGCACTTGCTGTATTTAGCATATAACCTGCGCTGTCTCAAAGTGTCCAGAACCATCCTCAAGTGCTGTCCGTGCTGTGCTTGATCCTGCAAGTAAACGAGCACGTCATCAATAAATACCACCACAAACTGATCCAGATACGGTCTGAACACCCGGTTCATCAAATCCATGAAGGCAGCGGGGGCATTGGTCAGCCCAAACGGCATGACCAAAAACTCGTAGTGTCTGTACCGGGTGCGGAAAGCTGTCTTGGAGACGTTGGTCTCCCTGATCCTCAACTGGTGGTAGCCTGATCTCAGATCTATCTTGGAGAAAACTGTGGCACCTCGTAACTGATCAAACAAATCATCAATCCTCGGCAGCGGATACCTATTCTTGATGGTGACCCTATTCAGCTGTCTGTAGTCAACACAAAAGTGTAGGGTACCATCCTTTATCTTCACAAATAGCACCGGGGCTCCCCATGGGGATGCACTGGGCCTCACAAAGCCCTTTTTCATCAGGTCCTACAGCAATGACTTGAGATCTCGCAACTCAAGTGGTGCCATCCTATACGGTGCCGTAGAAATGGGGCTGGTCCCCGGTACTAGTGAGATCTCAAACTCGATCTCATGCTCAGGCGATAGTCTTGGCAACTCCTCTGGAAACATGTCGGGGTACTCTCTGACCACCGGTGATAACGGCGTTGAGACTATGCTTTGTTGTTTTGTTATAGAAATTACGTTGTAGTACAGATAGTCATTGCCATTATTACAATTTTTACTCGGAAATGAAAGTTCTCCCGAGGTCGAACTCAGGGAGCAAGTTGTATTCTAGAGGTACGAAGTTTCTATTACAAAAAAATAAAGAGAGAGAGAGAGAGATTTGTCTTGTTGGCTTCTTCTTCTTCTCTTCTTTCTTGTCTTTATCTTCTTTTCTCTTCTCTTTGAGTCTTCAGTTTTCTTCCTTCTTATTCTTGCTCTGTTCTTCTTTTCTTGTTTTCTTCTTGCCTTCTCTTCTGTCCTTCTTTCTTCTCTTTCTTTTTCTTCTTGTTCTTCTTTCTATCCGTCTCTTTCTTTTTCTTCTCCCTTGCGGTCCTGTTCTTCTTTTCTTCTCCTTCTTCTTTGCCTTCAGAGCGTCGTCTGATTTTTCAATCAGACGACTTAAGTAGCTGCTGCTACAGTGCGTCTTTTCTTCTTCTTTCCTCTGTGGCTTTCTTCTTCTTCTCGCAGTCCTTCTTCTTCTTCCTGCCTTCTCTTCTTCTTCACCTGTGCCTGCACACTCAAAGTTCAATCAGAGGGCAAAACCTACTCTACCCTCCCCCGCGCCTCTCTCTCTCAGAATTCACTCATAGGATAGCTCTCCCCGAGCTGTCGGGTAGTCGGGTACGCGGGTCGCGCCCGGGTCCAGGCCCACCGGCGTGCGGTGGTGGGCGAGGAGTGCAGGACGAGTAAACGGGTCGGGCCAGGTCCGCGGGGCGTGGTCGCGGATGAGGCCGGCTCGAGCGGGTGAGAGGGACCTCACCCCGTGCTCAGGAGGCAAAGAGCCTAAGGCACCTTTTGCCTTTATGCGGGCGTGGGCCTCTCAAAAGTTCCGAGGTGGGACTAAATGTCCCACCCCAATTGGGCACCCGTAGCTGAGGGAGCTGCAGGCAGATGTAGCAGCTGCGGTGCTTTCTCCCCAACTACAGGCCTGGGCGACTGCGTGGCTGCGAACCACGCGTCCTGGAGAGTCGAACCTGGGCGAAGCACGCCTGCAGCTGCAGGTTGAAGGAGCTTCACCGGCTCAGCAATGGCAACGGAGGGCGAGCAACCTGTCCACAGAAGAATGGCCTCTCGGCCTAATCAGACAAGCGGAGAACCTTCGTCGTGGCACGGCGAAGGCGGTGTGGGGTTTGGCAAGTCGTGGGGCGGAGCGTAGGGGCTGCCCTAGGTCAAACTGTAGCGCGGGAAATGGGTTTGTTCGGGGGATCTGCAGATGGCGAGTGGCGGGAAATGGAAGGGCGGAAGTTGATCAGGGTGAGGAGGCGGAGGTTCTGTGAGGGTCGGCGAGTCGTGTGGGGTGGTGGAATGACGGGAGCGAGTCGCCGGAGTTTGGCTGGAGATGGGGAAGGTGAGGGCGATTAGGCGCGGTCGAGGGGTGGTTATGCAAATTACAGTAAGGAAAAGAAAGAGGGGAGGAAGAGGAAAGATTGTACCTACTCGGAGGGACGAGGGGGGGCCGGAGCAGGGCGACAGTCGTATCGACTGTCGCCGGAGAAGAAGGTGCCCAGAGAGAGAGGGCGGCAGCAAGGGGAGAGTGGGAGAGCGTGCGCTGGGTACGGCGCGACGCGGGAAGAGCAGGTGAAGGTAGCTCTGCTGCTGGTAGTGCGGTAGAGCGACGAGGAGGAGGAGGAAAAATCGTCGAAGCAAGGGGGCCTCTGTCGGAGTGGGAAGAGGGGAAAGGGGGGGTTTCTCCGTCAGAACCGAGCTGGGGAGAGCGGTAGAGCGTCGGGGGTTTTTATAGAGGCAGAAACAGAGAGGAGGGCGGAGGGAGACGACGTGCCTCCCTCGCCGGAGGACGCCGGAGATGGAGACCCATACCGTCCATGCGTTCGCACGGGCGGTATGGGCGAATGCAGCGATCAGGGGGGTGTTCCTGCGACGGCTGATGTCGCAAGGAACCCCTGGTTGACTTGGCAGGGGGTCCCCCTCACCCTGCGCGACGCCATGCCTCGCGCAAGGTCGCCGGAGCATGGTGCTGCTCAGGGTTTTGCAGGGAGGACCTAAATGCAAAGAACGATGAAGAGTTAGGGGCTAAAATGCGAGGGTTTCAAAAGTTGAGGGCCAAAAAGTAAAGTTGGTCAAGAAGGTTTCTTATTAGGCTCAAGTTTTTATACATGACTAATTAGGGCCTAAGGATTCTGATGGTGAATTTTATTTCTAGATTAAACCTTGTTTGACTGGTCAATTTACGTAAAAATCCAAATTAAGTTATTAATTGGGCATGGTTCTCAATGTTGGTCAAAATGGGTTCCTAAGGGCAAATTGGAGGTTCTAAACCCTAGAGATTATTTTTATATGAATTTTAGAGGGTTTATTCGATTTTTTATTTGCCTCAAACCTTGTGAATTGAAGTGGGTTTGTTTTTAGGGTTACAGGATGTCATTTAATTCCTTGGAGTTACTGTAGCCCTCTTTGAGTCATCTCATCCCACTTTTCTTCTTATTAGGTTATTTTGACCTATGTTTGGATCCTGAGTTACCCTTTTTTATATTGAATTGGTGAAATTGCATTTTTACCCCTTAGTTTCTGTTTTCTTCTTAAACTCAGAATTCTCTGAGTTAAGTCTTTCCTTGAGTTATTAGGAGCTTTTATCCTTTATATTAGGTCAAAATGAGCTAGTTATGGCTCATGATGAGGTTCTCATCAACCGAGATGCTCTGAAAGTCTGCCACGGGGCTGGGCTCTGCCACTACACAAGCCAGAAAGCCCACACACCCCTGGCCCAAAAGTCTCGCTGCCTGAAGTGCGGAAATGCACCTGAAACCTCCATACATCGGCTGTCTGTGAAACTCAAAAGAAGGTATCTCCAGTATGGAGAAGACGATCTTCCTCTCAAAACAGTCCACCAAAGCATGGTAAGCGGACAGCCAATCCATCCCTAGAATCACGCCAAAATCCTCCATCGGTATCACGATCAAGTCAGCGGGGAGGCTATGTCCCCCAACACTGACCTCACAGTCTGTGTAGACCTCCTTAACTACAAATAGCTTACCACCCGGACCTCTGATCACAAATGGATCCTCTAACAACACGCAGTCCTGTCCCAAACTGACAGCAAAACTCGCAGCAACAAACAAGTGCGTGGCGCCAGAATTAAAAATTACGTAAACTAATTTGCTGGAAACTATAACCATACCTGTCACCACTAAACCTGATGCCTTAGCGTCTCTGTGTGTCAGGGCGTTGATATGCCCCTCAGCTCTCGGTGCAGAAGAAGCAGCCACACTCTGCATCAGACAGGTAGCCGCTGGCCGGTACCCTCCCCGTGACTGCTGTCCTCCCCCACTTGCCTGGGAACCACGACCACTTGCTCGGCCTCCAGCGCTCGGTGTGGGGAGCATCTACTGTGCTCCAGCCCTAAACGAGCAGTCCCTTCTGATGTGGCTCGGCTAGCCACACTGGTAGCAGAGGGGGACTCGACTCCCTCCCTCGGTAGGTCCCTGCTGACGGCTGGGCGGGGGTCTAGTACTGACAGCTGGCCCCTGTTGGGGCCCCCAAAGGCCACTGAAGGCCCCGCAAAATGAGATGGCTCTCCTGTGGGTGCTGCGTGCCTCCTCTCTTGTCGACCCTATGAATACTCTGGCTGGTAGGGCCTCTTCCGTCCGCTGTCGGTGTCTCGTGCAGCTAGATTGGTCTCCTCGTACGTTATAGTTGCCTCCATCACTCTCGAGAAGGTGGGCAACTTTAGGGGCTTGACATACCCCCGAATGGTAGGCTGGAGCCCCTCAGTGAACCTCCACAGGCACTCCTCCTCAGTAGCTACAGTTGTCGCAGCAAAACGTGACAGCTCCAGGAAGCGCGTGCGGTACATGCTAACAGTCATCGTCCCTTGGCGGAGAGTGTGCACTCTCGCCTCCTCTGGTCCTGCCAAGTATGTGAGAAGTACTGCTCGCAGAAGAGGGTCACAAACTGGTCCCACATCGGCTCTGCCCTCTACCACCTGTGTGCCGCACTCTCCAGCTGATACGTGGCAAAGGCCATGCGACACTCTGCAGGGGGCGAAGGGTGTCAAACACCCTCTCGATCTGCTCCAGCCAGTCCTCTACCTCAGACGGGTCCTCATCCCCCTTGAAGGAGGGGGGCTTCAGCTTCCAGAATTGCCCGAAAAGCTCGTAGTGCAGCTGCAGTGGGGGAATGGGAATGCCTCCAAGTAGGGAGGACTCGTGCTCAGAAGTGTCAGAGTGTGGTGGGGGCGGTGGAGGACCACCCCCTCCCCTTTATCCAGCGTTGCGTCGGTCTCTCGGCCCCATAGAGGACTCCCCCTCCGCATCCCTAGGGAAAGGCACCCGTAGAGGCAAGTGGAGCTCCTCTTGTACTATGTCTCGTATCAACTAAGCGAAGTCCTGGGCCTGAACGCCCGGGAGAAGTGGCTGGTCAACTAGCACCCTGGACCCGGCACGTCCACCCCTCCGACCTCGTCCATGGCCGCATTCGCGGCCTGCCTCAAGGACTCCACGTCGAGGCATCTCCTGCAAGGAGATGCGGAAGATAGAACAAAAGAAGTCAACTCTAACGGACTTCAGCGAAGAAAACTCAGAATAGATGTTAAGCGGTATGTTGTGGTGGTTACTCTAGTTACATGCACGTGAATTGGTTATTTTCAAGCTAGTTGGTTCATTTCTCGGGACGACCTTGCTCTGATACCATCTTGTTACGACCCGGTTCCCGAATCCTTTCAGGACCCGAGATCGGTCAACTCGACTAATTCCAAGACCCAGTCGTCCAACAAGAAATAACCAAAAAGTAGGAAAGTAAACCACATTCACTATGCTAAGTAACTGACAATAAAAGAGTACAAGCATTAAAGGAAGTAAAAACTGCTAACAGTACATATCACCACCACAACAGTAAAGTGGAAACAAAGTACAGAAACATAAATAGTAACAACAATCTGAACTCACAACAAAAGGAAGTACAACAACAGGAAACTACGGCTGGGTTCGACTAGGCCCAGCACTCTCTACAGCTGGTGACTCGGGCTGCTCAACACCTGAACCTGAAAAGGGTTATGAGTAAACAGAGTCAGTGAACGTTGAGTAGAGTGGTAACCAACTAACTAAAGCAGTAAAAGCTAACAAGTAATTTGTCTTTTCCAATTATTTTAATTCACAAGTTATTCCTTTTCACCCATTGGTTTACTTTTCAGATCTCTTTCTTGATCTCGAGTGTTCCTTGTGGGAATGATTTTGATTGCAGACTTTTCTGAAGAGTAGAAGGCACACGTGGTGCTCTCCTAGCCGGGAGAGTCCCCCGTGGTGATCCTACACCTAGTCAACCACCCCAAGGTCACGGATAGACGTAGCGGTGACTACGACACGTGCGATAAGCGCATGGGTAGCTACCTTGCACTGGCACGCGGTTAGTCGTTTCCTTTAGTGGGTACGCCCAAAGTATAGCGTGGAACAGTATAGGGTCTAGCCTTCTTAGTAACAGGGGTCTAGCCCCTCAGAACCAAACAGGGGTCTCGCCCCTCCACAGTCCGCGTACCCTCGTCTGTCTACCTTGATTTGCCTAGTGGGCTTAATAGGTCGATGTAGGGTGGCTAGCTGAACCCCGGGCCCCGTGGGGTGGCTAGCTCTCTCCCTACACTAGTAGCTCTCCTTGGTACAGTATACGCAAGGGCAAAAGAAGTCGATATAAAGTGACCAATCCTAACCCTGGGTCCCAACCCAAGGGCGGCTAGCTCCGCTCTACACTAAATAGGGGACAGTTGCTCTCCTTGGTACCACGTACTCAAGGACCTGCACACTTCCCACTCACATTTTCAGATCCATTCCATTTATCCACAGGAGATCTACTCCTAATTCCCCGTAGGGTTCATGCTCGTATTCCCCATGTCATTCCATACCAGGTTTCATTATTCACATTTCCATTCTCAGATTATACACATGCAGCTCGTATTTCTATCATTTAACATATACAACAAGTAATGTCACAGGTAACTGTTTAACTAGCATAGGAATTTCATATTTCATAGGCAGCCGTTGTTTATTAACAAGCAGTTGTTGACATTTCTATTCATTCATTTAAGACTTGAATTTCAAACACGCATACAAACAGTGGAAGTACTTCTCGTCCTAGGATTCATGCCACATCCTAGGTTTCTAGTTATCACATATGCATTCATGTTTTATAATTAAAATAGGGGAAAACCACTCTACCAGACGACCTGGGAGTATTGGGGTCTCGAACGGTAGGCTCACGTGCTTCAGCAAGCCTCGAACCCGCAACTGATCGAAGCCCTATACCAAGGAACATACCACAATGGAACATTCAGAACTGTATAAAAGGCCTTCTAACAAGTAGAGGAACTCACAAGGAAAACACCGATATCTTGTTTGCATAAAACGAACCTCAAACGGACCCTAAACGGGTCAAAAACAGGGCTATAGGCCTAAATCAGACATTTGGCACAAGGTCCAGACATCTTAAAAGTAACTAGAGTCTCACCTTTGGTTCCTGCGTCAACTTCAGATGTCCAGAACCCCTTCTTGACCATCTTGACCCAGCTCTAGACATTCGACCTCTCCTCCAGTCATCTGGGAATGCTTCCGGTCATCTGGTAAGCTATCCATACGTCCGAGACGCGTGACAGGGTGTGCCCCGCACCTTCCCAAAGCTATCCCTGCACGCGACATACCATATCTCTTATATTTAGCCATGCAGATCGAAGCTGCGGTGTAGCCTGCATGGCCGTATCCGCAAGAGGAACATACCTTCGCGGAACACTACTTTCAAACGTCCGATGTCATCACCAGATGTCCAATCCATCGTCTGGATGGCATGCCAGACGTTTGATTCTGGGAAAATCCCAGAACCAGAACTACCTTCTGCTCCTCCTCGACGTATGTAGCCACGGCCTCTCCTCCTTGCCTACAGCTCCGGTTGCAGCAAGTGTCGGGGACGTCTCCCCCGACGCACTCCTCCTCCCGCACACATCGCTCTGGCCGTGCGTCCTCCGGCGAGCTCCCGCGAGCTCACGAGCTCAAGCTCTTCCTCCTCTCCTTACGCCGCCTCTCCTCCTCGTCTCTCGCTCTCGCGCCTTCTCTCGCGCTTGCCCCTCTCGCTGTAGTGGAGAGGAAGGAAGGATGGTGGCTGTGGTAAAGTGGAGAAGAGAGGAAGGTGGAGAGGGGTTTTATAAGGGTGTGCTAGGGTTTGGGTGGACGAGAGAAGAGGGAAAGAGAAGGGAGCGGTACTGTCTGCGCGCAGCCAGCGCGTTGACGCGAAGTTACGTACCAAGTTTTTAATTTCCAGACGTCTGGGAAGGAGTCCAGACAACTGACCGATAGTCCAAACGTCTTAACCCATATATATATATGTACGTATGAAATTATCCTTACAAACTTAACAAAAAAAAATCATCCCACTCCAAACTTTAAATAAAAAAAGCACCCAACTTTCATAAAAATAAAGTAAAACCCCACGCAACACAAGAAGCCAAAAGGGACAAAACGCCACTCTTGCTCCCTCCAGCCTCCAGGCGCCTATTCAACATTTCAGTATTCCCTCTTCAAACTTTTCAGCCCTTTTTCAATTTTTCCCTCATCCTCTTGGGTCTTGGTGCACCGCTTGCAACCAAAAGCCCTAACCGACCTTCCTGACTCCTGAGTTCCTCCAGCGTCAGGCATTGCCAACTTGCCACCGGTCCACCACCCACCAGCCTCTTCGAGTCTCCATTGCAGGTCGCAGTCTTGGGCCTTAGCGCTTGTAAAGCCCTAACCGACCTTCCTCCATCATTGTTGCCAACTTGCCACCGGCCTGCCGCTCACCAGCTCTCCGGGTCTCCATCGTAGGTCGTAGCTTCCTCCTCGTCGTCACCACTCGATCCTCAAGGTCAACAACTCAACATCTCCTCCCTCCTCTCCTCTTCATTAGCCAATGAGTAGCGAGTCTAACAACAGCGACCACCCTTCACCAGAGCTGCCAACCCCACCACCCTTCACCAAAGTCGCTGCCACCACCACCTACCACCATCACCACACAGCCCACCACCACCCACCATCTTTCTCGACTTCCATTATTTCTAGTGATGTATCTGGAGGCAATATCAGTGAAAATGCTATTATTTTTTGGGACATTTCCTAGGTGGGTACTAAGGGAAAGTTCTAATAATAAGAGAATTCTAGTTTCCGTCATGGTATATTTTCATCTTGTTTTGTCACTAGTGACAAGTTCTGCACCATCAGTATATAAACCAGAATCTGTAATTGGGTGCAGAGATGGCTGGAACTAGTGAGAATGTAGCAACTCCACCACCACCTCCTCCTCTTGATGTTGCTACTAGTAGCTGTGAAGCCGTTGGTTCCAGCATAGACGGGTAACCTTCTGTAACTCTTTCATCCAAAATTTTGTTTGATGCAAATAATTTGGATTGTAAGATTCAGTTCTTCACGATAAGGTGGAATATGAAATTTCTCGTGTGTTTTGGATTTAAATAGATTTTCTCTTGATGAGGAAGATTTTGGTATGGGTGGTCATTGCCCAATTTCATTCTTGATGATATTAGGTTGGATTTGACTGGATTATAAGTTCCTGAAGATCGATTAGAGTCATTGGACTAGGTTTCTGTCAGAAGAAGACAAAAAAGAAAAGAATGCATTGGACTAGGTTCCTGCTAAGGTTCTCTCCAAACTTTAGACCTAAGCTTTTATATGCACATATCAGGTATGCCTTTATTTTTTCTTTTTATGGTTATACAACTATCAAGTTTTTTTTTTTTTTTTTTTACTTATTTTATTTGTTTTTTTAGAAGATAGAAGTTATTTTTTAGTATAAAATGCTGTGTTATCAAGTATGAAAAACATAAAAATATGTAGGAAATAAATATAAGTTTTGAAGTTTTTGACTACCAACAACCCACTCAACCATCCCAACGTAGCCCAATTTTTATGGGTTGGGTTGGGTTTGATAGTATAATAGGTTGGGTTGGGTTAGAAAAATCCTAACCTGAAAACTATGGGTTAGGCTTGGGTTGAGTCCCAAACTAATCTGTGTACACCCCTATTAATAATTGGATCCTCAATTACTGGAATATCTCCCATAGGAACATTTAGATGTTCCTCCTAGAAGACAAAATCTTTAGCTTTGATTTCTTTAACAACTTCAATATTCTCAAAGAACTTTCCATTTCCAGATTAAAAAATAACCTTATTAGGGATCATAAAATTTATATCCTCTTGACCTTTCTGAGTACCCTATAAAGTAGCAGCTAATTAATAGTCCTGGAGTCTAGTTTTTTCTCATTAGGCCTATAAGGCCTTGCCTTAGCTGGACATCCCCACACATGAAAATGGTTAAGACTGAGCTTCCACCCAGTCCATAGCTCATATGGGGTTTTATTAGTTGCCTTAATTGAGACTTGGTTTAGAATGTTTGCTGCAGTCTTAAGTGCCTCACCACATAGAGAATTTGGTAAGGTAGAATGAGCAATCATGCTCCTTACAATGTCTTTAAGCGTTCTATTTCATCTCTCAGCTACACCATTCATAGTAGGTGAGCTTGGCATGGTATACTGAGGGACGATACCGCATTTTTCTAGGAATTTGGCAAAAGGCCTTGGATGTTGTTCACCATTTCCATCATATCTACCCTAGTATTTTATGTAAAAAATACACGATTTTGTAAAAAGCGTGTGTTGCCGTTGAGATGTGTATCTTTATGATCAACTTTTAAAATTTATAAACCTAGGTAGTGAAGTATCTAGGATCGTCTAAGGAGGCCATTTATTAGTCACAAAAATGGTTCTCTCTCTCGCCTCTCAAATCAACACATGTTTTTTTGTATTTTCAGTTTTGTTATTTTTAGAGTTTTCAGAATAATCGGGTATTTGAAAGCGAAGATTAACTACGCTAAAACTATGCCTAAGTGATAGGAATAAAGTCTACACCTCTAAGCTCACCCTAGGCAAGTGCGCCTAGGGTAATTGGAGAGTAGAAGTGTGTGCAACAATTTAACAAAAACCTAATTGCTTGAATGGAAAAGAAGAACCCAAGTAGAAAGGCAAAAAGCTTTATATTAACTAGATATGCAAGGTCACAAGTAGACAAATGCTTGGAATAAAAAAAAATCTAGCTAATACAAAAACAAAAAGTGATGAAGAAGATGAAGATCCTCTGTAGAAGCTTTAAGAAATTCTTACTCCAACTGTGGCTTCTCCCGCAGTTGAAAAGAACTTCTTTTTGGCTTCTTCCTCAAATGGTTCTCCTCCAAGCCTCCTTCAAGGGTGGACGTCTACCACCTTTGTTCCTCCTCTTGCCTAGCCGTCCCTCCTACTTGAAGGCTTCTTCCTCCTTGGCGTGGCACAAGGGAGAGGAAGAGAGAGGAAGAAGGCACTGAGGGGGCTGGTAGGTTGCCCCCTTGATCTTCTTCTCTTCTTCCTTGGCCTTAGGTGTAGGAGGTGTAGGTGGAATATATGATGAGGTGTGGCTCATCATAGCTAAAATGCCCAACTTAAGTTAGAAACTAGGTTAAACATTACTGAATTAACACATGAAAAGGGTTAAGTGTGGGAAATAGTGCAAAGACTTAAAACATCAAATCTATGTTAAAAATGCAAAATTAGGTTATTAAATGAGATATTATATTCATTAATGTAAAATGATGGTCCAATTGCAAATTGAAAAAACATAAGTCCAAAAGTTCAAATCAAAAGTAAAATTAACTTCCTTAATGTTCAATTATGCTTTAATAGAAACTTGGTTGTATTTGGACATCATTAGGACCTCGCATTTATGGTTTCTCACTTAGGTCTTTAGGTCATAAACATTTATTCATTTGAAAACCTTCTAAAGACTTGTTTGAAAGTTGTAGGGGTCTATTTGCAAAACTTAGGGACGACTCTGCATTATTTCTTCACTACTTATGGGCCTTGACACAAATATTCTACCCGTTCGCCCATAAGGGCTTCCCTGTAAAAACACCAATAGAGCTGCTGCTGTGCTGGGTCCATTATAGCCACGAAGAACACCTTCAATCTCAGCCGTCACTTCCTTAATCTCTTGATCTGAAGGCCCAGCTCCAGTCGAAGCTTCTTACGCTTTGGAGTGTGTTCACCACCTATGCCAGATCCCATCCAACGGCTGCGATTTAGATTGAAACTTCATGTGCCCTCGCAAGCTCATCCCTACCTTCTTTGCCCTAAGTGCCTAATTGCACCGTTGTAGTGCTCTGATCCAGTGATCTGCCTAGTTAAGCAGCTGCCTTGAGCGTGCACATGCCCATCAACTCCCTCCACCTTGAGCCGATCATTTCATCCACTCTCCAATTCTTCTCTCTCCTTCATCAGGGTCGCCAATGACAGGGTTAAATGACCCATCCCGAGGGTCATTTAGGCATCTCTAAAAACTTAGGGGCCTTTTCATAAATTCTACGCACCAAAAAGACCCCGTGTAGAGTTTTTGGCTTTTGGGAGGGGCCTTGCATAATTTCAACACCCCATAAATTATTTTGCAGGGTTGAGTGCAATTTTCCCGGCCCTACCTCATCCCACACAACACTCCCACGCCCATGAGGGTGATCTCATTCATGTCATTAGGTCACAATCAACCTCCCTTGAGCTGAATTGGACTCATTTTAATCGTTTGAATCTGATTTGATTTTATGGGCTGATTTGTGAATTTAATGTGAACTTTGAATTTTATCAGTTTTAATCAATTTTATTGAGTTTGCATGTACTTGATTAGAGTAATGGTGATGGGCATGGACTGTTCTAATTGGATTTATTACTGAGGATAGTGTTCATGCTCACTTTATATCTTAATTTTGCTCTTAATGATAGCTAGAGCCAAGGAAAATCAGTTACACTAATTTAAGGCTCTAGCAATGATTCAATTGCTTTTCAAGGATCACTCAACCTTCCTGAACACCAATTAATGGTGTGCAGGAGTTATAGGTGATTATATCGCCTTAGTGATTCAAGATCAAAAGCCTCATATGGCGACATTGTTCTTTGAGTTGAGTGATTTTCAATTGCTAATTGAGGGTTGATTGATACTTGAGTTGATATAAATGAAGGTTTGAAAACTACTTTGAGTGATTGTAGATGCTCCTATTGATTTCCTTCTATAAAACTGTCTATGGTCTTGTATAAGTGTCAATGAGGTTTTTCTTGGATTTTCATTTGAGATATGATTGTGAAATGGATTTGAGGCCTTCTGATCAATGTTTCTGATGATTTCAATGTGAAGATTTTCTGGTTTCAAAGGATTTTGGGCAGGTTTGATCTGCCAGAAGTGTTTTGGGCATTCATATGCCTTAGATCAGACCTATTAGGTCTCATCTGGGTTGATTTCAGTGATAACAGTAGCAACTTGCTTTAGAAATTTAAGATGTTTGCTGTCATGAGCAGCAGCAACCACTGTCAGCTGTTGAATTTTGGATTTGAAGTGTTGAAGCACTATAGTTGTTTTCATGTGCAGTTCAGCCACTATTTTGGCTGGAAAAGGGGTCTGAACTAGGATTTTTGGCTGGGAATTGGAGTTTTTATGAGCTGACTTGTGTATATTTGTAGAATAGAATTGTACAAGCATTCATATACTTGAAATGAATTGTAATCTTAGGTTAAATTCTTTTGTCAGCTATTTGCATGAATTAACTGTCCAACCCTTAAGTTTAGTGAAATTAGAAATGAAAATTCAGTTTAATTGTTCATATGTGTGTAATGTGTTGTGTTGGACACTGTTGAATGCGTATACTATTTTTCCAGCCACTAGAACTCATCTTTAGGCTTTAGGTTTCAATTCCAACACTCTTGAAGGCCTAAAATGGGTAAACTTTGTACATAAATAAAAACTATAAAAATTCAAAAAAATAAAGTAAAAGTGTTTTGGTTAGGATTGGGTTTATTTCTAAGTGTATGCAAAGTTTTATGATATTCTGAACCCCTGACTTGGTAGAACATACCAGTCGACGGTTTAGTATACCTTGGAACTTAATAAAAGAACCAAACATCGAAAACACCAAAAACATCTCCTTCTCTCTCATCTAACTCTTTCTCTCTCATCCCCTATCTCTACTATATATATATAACACATAAAAATTAGAAAAACCCCAAAAATACCCATAAATACCATGTATACTATGTATATACTTGTATATAGTAATTAAACCTAAGCTATATGTAAATATTGTATAATATGTATATAATGTATATAAATAACTTATATATGTATTCTATATATTCAATTAAGTATTTAGAATAACTTATTGTATATATAATCTTATTGTATTACTTTATATTAATTTATATAACCTAAATGTGTAATAACTAAGTAATTATACATACCTATTTAAATGTACATATCTGTACCTAATAATATACATATGTATTTATATATGTATTATGAATAATATTGTACGTGTAATTTAATTTAATTATATATTTACAATAAATAATTAAGTTATTAAGTTAACTACGTAATTTATTAAGTTAAAATAAAATAAATTAGTAATTTAAGTTAATACTGAGATAAATTATATTGTATACTTGTAATATATTATACTAAGTATTTTCAACTTATTTAAACCATACTTATGCTGTATTATAGTATTTATAGATTATTTATATGTATAACAACTAAAACATGTATTTAATTGTAAAGAAATTAAAATAAAGTTTATAAAGTATCATAAATATATGGAATAAATAATTTATTATGTATATTAATTTTGTACAAAGTCAATTGTATAATTAATAAACTAATTTATACTTTAATTAATGAATTAAACTCTAATTTAACTTGTATAAATGGTCAACTTTACCTAATTTTATTATATAATAAAATAACTTATTTTTGTAAATAAATTACATAACTATATATCCCTATATAAGGGCTTTCTGAAAATATAATTTATTTTAAAATTGGATTTAATTTGGGCCCTCAAATCAAGGGCCAAATTCATGACATTAGACACGCACCAAGAGTAGTTGCAACACCCAATTGAGTACTTCTTTTGTACCACATCGGTAGTGGAGAGCCTGCCGCATCAATTTATAGTGTTTTTGTGTTTACGGCTCACTAATCGTCGGGCGTCGGGTGCCCTTATACACATACCTCTCTCTCTCGATCTGAATGAGCATGCGATACATGATATGTGTACGGTGCATGGGTCGGGGGCCATGCACTGTGCGTGGGCCTATGTGGGCCTATTAACGAGCTTAAATTGAAAATAATGCACCTAATAATGAACTAGGGTGGCTCTAGTAGAGGTCTGGTCTCATCTTGAAAGGGATGTTGCGTATCCCTCAAAAAGACCGCTCGCCCACTAAACCAAATTTTTGGGTTGAAGTTGAACCGAACCAGTGCGAAGAGAAGAGAAGAGAAGAAGAAAAGTGACTAAGTGTTGAGCTCTCCCCCTTGTGCTTATGTGTGTATAGTGTGAGTTGTGTGCATATGTGTATGTGTATCTGTAGTATATAAAGTATATGTATATAAATAATATAATATAATGTAAATAAATAATGTATATTGTTAATAATATAGTATAGTATATAGAAGCATATATAGAGTAGAATGTTTGAGCTCTTATGTAAGTATATAAAACAAGGGCTTTTGTGACAGATTCATCCGTCACTGTATATGTATATATATGTTAGTATAGATAATAGTTTTTGTCTTAGGTTATGTATGTAGTTTACTAAGGTTTTAGCAACATTTATATATGTTACTGTATATTTTATTTATGTTACTATAGATATTAGTATGTTATAATAATTTAGTATAGTAGATATTATTAACTATTTTTTTACATATATCTAGGTATTATCTATATTAGTTGTAAATAATTAACGTAGAGTAGTTATATATAGTTTTGATGATTGTTTGTGTATAAATGTTTTCAAGCATTTTAATGTATTTTAATTCATTCTTTTGTACATAATTAACCAATTCATGCAATTATTTGATTCTTTCATTCATGCTTGTAAATAAAATTAATATTTTTGGGATAAAAGAATATTTTTGGACTTAGAGAGTGATGTATATCAATAACTGTCTCTCAATGAACAACCTAGAATAAATTGATAAAAATTAAGTATATAAATAAAATTGACGCGACATCGATTTACATTTGTGACATATAATACAACGACATTTAAAATCCCTTTTTAGTGCGAATCGGTCGTCGACGATCATATTTTTGGCACCGTTGACGGGGATAAAAACCCGACAATAGCGTTTTATTGTGATTGATTGACAAATGTTGCAGAAAGTCGATTAATATACAAAGGGAGAAGATATGTTAATGTGGTAGTTAGGTGGGGCATATATAGGAAGGGAGAGGGTTGGTTGGCATGGGGATTAGGTGTAGGGTTAGGATGGATTTTGAGGGTGGTTATGGGAGGTTATGTAGATTCTAGGGCTAAGGAGAGTTAGTGCCAACCCAAGGGGTACATGGGGGTGGTTATGGTTGGATGTTCGTGCCTTTTGGTGGTGGAGAGACACCTCAAAATTGGCGCCAATCATGAGGCTTCTAGAAGGATCTTAGGTGGAGAGTTAGGATGGGTTGTGGGCTTAGGTGTAGGGTTGAGATGGGTGGGATTTTGGAGGGAAAAAGTGGCACCAAAAAGGGGGTAGTTAGGGATGTTTTTGGCACCATTTTTAGGTGCCTTTTGGAGGTGGTGGTGGTGTATGGTTGGCACCAGAAATGGAGTAGAAGTAGGAGAGCTTAGGTGGACTCTAAGTAGGCTTATTTGGTGGAGCTAGTTAGGTGGGTTTGGGTTAGGTTTTGGTGGCATGGAAGTGGACTAGCTAAGCTAAGCTAAGCTAGCTTAGCTAGTAGATGAGTGGAAAAGGAGGCAGAGGGAGTTAGCATTTTAGAGGAGAGGAGCTGAAGGTAGCTGGAAAGAATTGCATTAAAGTGATGTCTGCTGAAGGGAGTTGAAGTGGAGATCAGTAGCTAGCTTAGCTAGATAGTTCTTTGCTAGCAGCTAAGCCAAGCTAATCTGAGCTGGCTTTCTTCTAATCTGAGCTGAAGTAAGCTAGGTCTGGTCTTCCTGGAGATTACCTAGCTAGTTGGAGTAGCTAGCTTAGGTCAAGCAACTCAGCTCAACTAAGATTAGCTGAGTCGAGCCTCCAAGAGTTGGACTTGAGCTAGCTTGAGTTGGTTGATGACTTCTTCAGCTGACTAGGTTTAGCTAGTTAATGGTAGTAGCTAGTCCTAGTCAAGTTGAGCTTCCAGTGAACTGTTCCAAGATGGAGGAGTTGGAATGGAGCTGGGATCAACTATCTTGAGCTAGTTTGAGTTGCCATCCAGCTGAGGTTAGCTGAATGAAGTTGAGGTAAACTAGCTTGAGCTACCATTCAGTTGAGATGAGCTAAATGGAGCTAAGGATGAGTTGATCCAGCTAGAAGGAGTTGGGATCCAGCTAGGATGAGCTGGATGTGGCTAGGATCCAGCTAATGTGAGCTTCTTCTTCATCTTCTACCTTCCTGAGTGCCAAGGTATGTGGGATCTGACTTCCTGTTTATCTCTGACACTGAGATAAACACATCAAAATACAAATAGAATGCAATGCATGCCTAACTTAGGTGAATGCCTAAATGTAGCTCGAAAACCCATTTACGGAGTTAAAATCCTAAGAGCTAGATCTATTTTAGGGCATAAGAATGATGATAAAATAGCATTTATCATGCCCATATACTTATTTTTTGCTAGTCTCTTAGCAAAACTATTTTCACAAAACAGATTTTTGGGAAAGACTAATTTTTTTCCTTTTGAGGAGAATAAAATTACAGGACCTTGGTTGAGTGAAAAACATGAGAGGTACGGGATTTATTAAATGTAAAACATCGAGATTTGTTTCTGGATCCAAAAATTAGATGAATCAGGATCAATGTGTCCTTCAAAAATTCACAAGTTAACTCCTTGTTAATTCAAATGACCCGAAATTATTTTGTAGTTAGGATTTCCTTAACTTTTGAATCTGACTCGTAACTTCAATAATCTTTTAAAACCTTATGTCAATGCTTTTGAATGTTTTTTTTTTTGTTTCCCTCATGCTTATTCCTAACTTAATCCTACAACAGATGTGTTGGGATCATCATTCCCGTTACCAATCCTCGAGGGGGCTCTCGTGCCAGCACTTTGAGATAGTACTATTCAAGACACCACCCAGGATTTCACAACCCCAAAACACAATACGGTGTAAAGGAGCGCTCTAAGCGAAATCAAGCTCTTGCTCCAACAATATGGGTAGAGCACTGTCCAAGACACCTGAGCTGCAAAATATGCCTTAATGCTCCGCTTAAAGATATGAAATATAGATATAGAGCAACACCAAGGCGGTAACATGTTGACATCGCATCCTCAAAGGAGGTATTTTCTTCCTTCTCGGCAGTGGGAACTTAAACCAATCATCTGCTTTGGATTTCACTAAGACTAAATAAGGGACTTTTCTAATTTTTTAATTTATTTTTAGGTATTGGCGGTGTGTGAAATTTGACACAAGAAGTTTTTGCAAGAGATATAAGTTTTTGGGTTGGAAACTAAGTCAAGTATTTTCCAGGTCACAAAAAGAAATCAAGTCACTTGAATCATCACAAGTTTAGGTGAAATTTAGAGAAAGATACTTGATCTAGTCTAAGAATAGTCCCAGAAATTCTAAAAATTGGATCTGCATTATAGTCCATAGTTTGTTAAAGATTAAATCCCATTGTACCTTAAAATGATTCTTCAACCTTGGTCCCGATTTTCAAAATTTTCCTCAAATAGTTTTATGATTTTTCTGTTATGAAGATGCATGCAAAAGAAAAATTGCATATTTTTAGATTTTGAAAATCCTAAATCGATCGTTAAAATTTAAAAACGCCCCCTCATGCTTATGATATGCAATGTCCTCATGCATTAGGAGGGAAAAGAGATCACCTTAGTGAAAGGCGGTCGAGTTGAAGATGGTCAAAACCTGAAAAAAGAAAAAATAAATAAATAAAAAGGAAAGCAGGCAAAATGATGGGTTACCTCCTGATCGCACGTGTTTTGCGAGTTAGAAATCAGAGTTACAAGTAACCCGTCGTCGTAGTTGAAAAACGCATGGTCAAATAAAATTTATACCGAAACTCCAAGGGAGTCCAAGGTCAAACACAGGGAGGCAATGTTTACTTTAACTGAAAACTGCGCTTCTATTTGTTTCTTTCTGGTATTTTAGGGTTTTTTTTTTGTATTTTTGTAAGAAGAAAACAAACAAACGAATCACAAGATAGAGATGGAACAAATATGGTATAGATATCACTTCAATGTCTATTACAATCAACTATGAAAGCATAAAAAGAGAAGGGGGTGAGAGGAAATCTCCCGAATTGACTGTTCGGCGAGACGACAGTGCCTGGCAGAAGCTTGGACGAAGGAGGTGAGGAGCGGGACAACGGAGGTGAGATGCAGGGGGACGTTGGGTAGAGGAAAGCTTCGGCGTGGCTCAAGAATGGAGGTGAGAAGGTGGAGATGATCTGCTACCGGAATGGAGGTGGGAGGACGACTCCAAGGCGACCTATGAATGGGGATGGGAAGATGGACGAATATTTGGTGAGGCAGAGGTTTGCTACACTAATAAGAGCCTTGGGAGCTTGAGAACAAGCTCTAATGGAGCATTGGTAGGCTTGCTAGAGCTTGAGAGTAGGTGGGAGTAGAGTAGGTAGAGATGGCTTGAAAGGGAGGGGTGTAGGTCCTTTTATAGTGGAGGAGAAGAGGCTACAAATGGGTAAACGACCTTTAGCGACCTTCAGACCATCGCTGAAAACGTCGCTGTAGACAGCTCACATCCGCTCACGCCCTTAGCTGGCTTTGCTGGCTTGCAATGAAGTAGCGATGACTGTAAGCGTCGCTGTAGGTCAGCCCAGCTGTCATTGAAAGCTGGCACTAACCGCGCATGCGCCTACGCTGCGTTGCCACCCATCACGTATGCTGATCGCACGGCGTCCTGCTGGGGTGCATGCTGGCGCGTGCGTGCTGCCTTGCCGCTGCTGCTTTGCTGCTTGGCTCGGCTGATTTGAGAATTGGGGGGCTGCGTGGATTCGAATCCGTGCCTCTCCCTTACGAACCGCCATGTCAACCAATGCGCCAAGTTTGCATGTGCATCGTAAGGAGGATTTACAGTCGCATGGTTGAGGGTGACTCTCAGTTGTTGGATTCTCATCCAACGGTTGAGATCACTTGATGATCGGCCTTTGGAGAAGTGGCGGGTGGTATTGGGCGCTCCAGATGGTGACACGTGGCACCATCTGGACCGTCCACCCTTCATTGCTTGCAGAGGATGCCACGGTGCTTTGGATCCATCCATATGGTCGGATTTTTCATCTGAAGTCCGTAAGGATGTCGCATTGCCTCCTGGCCATATAAAATGAAGGAATTAATATACAAAAATATGCAACTATCCTAAATGCCATGCAATGGATGTTATGCAGTATTTATAACATGATATGCAATGCTAAGGCTAGGAACATGCATGAATAGGCATTTTAACCTAAATAGATGTGTCTACATCATACCCCCATGCCTGTCTTTTGCTAGTCCCTGGCAAAATTAAGCTACATGCTAAGTATAAAATCAAAATTAGGATTAGATCGCTTAGGCCTAAGTCATTTGTTAACAATAGAAAATTCCAACTAAGGTCCTAAATAACGAAAACTCAATAGTACCCGGGTGCCTGCCAGAATGCAGACCACCCAAGTCCTCACCTTATTTGAAAAGGGAAGATACATTTGTTTTTATTTTTCTCCTTTTCTAATTTTTTTGTACTTTTGGAGTTTGAGAGTTCCGGGATAACTTTTTACAGCTACCCGATCCGCCCAAGACTTGAAAAGGACTCTAAGTGCTAACCATCTTGTGAAAATAGTGAAAGGTTCACTAGGTGGCCGTTAAAACGGACTTTGAGTTTCTACGACCCTAGGTAACCTTGCCTAAAGGTTTATCTTTTTGACTGGTAGCTTTCTCCCTACTTTTATTTATGGGGTTAACACAAGGGCGAACCCAGTGTATATCTCCCCGATTTATTCTACTTCTCCGCTTCTTCCTTAAGTGTTTTGGGAATTATTGTGCATTTTTTTGTGAGCTGGGTTTTGGAAAATCGGCCAATGGGTTGTTACCCATGGGAACTTGCCAGCCATACTCGTGCGGTGAAGTGTGGTTTTGTTTATTTTTTCTCCTTTTTCTATTTTTTTTCTTTTTCTTTTTGTTTATATTTTTTTTAAGTAGGTGGCTTCTCTGATCTAAGATTTACCTAAAGGCAGTACAATGAAAATGATCTTGTGACTGGGTTCTGGACAACCTGCCGATGAGCTGTTACCACCGACAACTTGCCAGCCATACCACCTTAGATAGTTCATTAGCTACCCAATTTTCGAAGAAACCGCCGAAAAGTGAGTCAGTGCAAAAAATGTGTGTAGTTGCTTAGGCTTAATGTTCCCCCAAATCAGAGGGCGGGTTGATAAGTCGCATACTTATCATTCCAATTTATTAGCCAAATTAAAAATGAATTTGAATTGGCGAGGGCTCGAGACTAAGTCCACATTCAAGTGGACACTCGGACTAATTAGGTCCGAAGACCTGAAGAGTCTAAGTGTTTAGGTCCTCTCGTATCATTTTCTAAAGTTAATAACTTCTAAATGCCTAAGTTCTCTTTTCCTAATTCTTCTTTTTTTTCTATCTTTTTGAATTTTCAATTTTTTTTAAAAGAAACTAAAAGAAATTCTACAGAGTTAATAAAATGATTTTAGGATTAAGTATCCACCCCCTCATGCCTAAATGATGCAATGTCCTCATTGTAGAAATAAAGACATGAAAAGGGTGGAGTAAACAGAATATCACCTGAGTGTCATGAAAATCCGGTCAGCTCCGCAGAAAGAAGAGTGTATACACATGTGCTAGGTTTAATGCCTTCAGCTAGGCATAACATACAAAGAAGAAATTGAGAATTCACAAGTGCAAATCAGAATCAAAATAAAAATATTGATCCTAAAACCCACCAGTAGAAGATGTCCATAGACGTGGACCAGATTATGGTGCAGACCCATGCCCCAGGGTCTAGTGATTCTCAGGTTTTAGATGAAAATCACCCAGAACCGAAGGTTGTTATGTTTGCGGGGCCAGGCCTGTGGTTTAGTGGTGTGCAACCCAAGACCAAAATGGCGGACAATAAGTAGATCTAGTTCACTAATTTCAGATGTCTAGTTAACATTCAGCTCAGAAAAATAATCAGTTATTTCGAGCTTAGGTTGCATGTGAAAGATATCGTAAGGGTCCTGGTAGAAAGTAGGTGGTTTCAGGTCCATAGGTACCCTTAGATCCAAAGTCAAAGTTCCCTCAGAATTAGCCTCCCAAATTTTTATTTCAACAATTCTATCCTCCAACATCAAGAACTTAGGCTCCGGCATCTCTAGCATATCATTCACCCCATATGATTCTCCCAAGTCCAGAAATCGTGGCTGAATCAAGATTGACTTGGGCACAATGATCTCAGAAGTCAGCTCTTCGGGGTGAAGAGGCATGGGGTCACTGATTGAATCATCAAATAAATGAAGATTTGAATCCTCCAAGTTAGCCCCAACCGAATCAAAATCTTCAATGACTAGGCTATCAAATGGTTCGTCTTGCTCCTTGAGCCCATTTGTCTCACTAAAATCCTCTTTCTTAAGCTCAAGTGAGACTTCACTAGGAGATTCTTCACCCTCAGAGTCAAAGAATTCATGATCCTTATTTATATATGTCTTAAAATCGATTGTCACTTCCTGGTTCAAAGAGACATATTTTTCCTCGCTCCCTAGCTCGGGGATCTCGAGTGAATCAATCGGTTTATCCTCAATGGGTTGCTTTAGCCCAACCTGGTCATCCCTGGTCTCAGAAAATGTATCCCCCCTGACAGGCGGCTGAGCGGGTTTAGACATTGGCTCTCCTGAAGAGGGTTCATCTTGAGAATCATCCCAAGATTTGATTAGGGCAACCACAAATTTCATCCTCAACCTCGACAATTTCCCAAGAAGAAACTCACCCAGGTCCTTATCCCTAACACTTTGGAGTAAATCCAATAAAGGGCTATTCAGCTCGTCAATTATTTTTATCATAGGCTCCAATGCTTCAGTGCATGGTGTTGGCTGAGCTTCTACGATTGTATAGTATTCCTTAAATTAGCAAACATTCTATCCTGGATCTGGTCCACCTAAATCGACTGGTTCGATTTAGGTTTGGGTGGGTTTGGGTTAAATCTAGGGGAGTCAAGATGTCGAGGTTCTCGGGTCCCCCCTGATAGTAGGTCGTTCTAGGTTGTTCAAAGGATGGTGGTGACCTATATACAGTGGAATACCAGGGAGGGTAGGTGTTATAATCATCATATCCTTCCAGATTGTAGATCGGGTTGGTTTGGTCATTAAAGGATGGAGATCTATAATCATTGTAGCAATGGGAAGGATAATAATCATAGTCTTGTTGTCCAGGGTTAGGCCCTGGACACTGAGGTCCAGATTCGTATCCCCAATCAAAGTTATCCCGGCTAGTGGATGGGTAATTACAAGTGAAGTCGGGATAGTAATCATCTTGGGGATAAGTGGTGGTAGGAGGATAGGATTGGAAACGTGTGTAAGAAGTGGAAGGATACATTGTGGAGTAGGAGGGAAAACAGAATAGAGAAAGGTGCCCTATAGTATAATCAACCAAACCTATCCTTATGTGGGTAGCCTAATGACCTACAAACTCCCAGGACTCGTCTTGAGATTATAAACGATTTAGTCTACTTTTATCCGGTCAATCCAACCGGTTATAAGGAGGGACTGGGGAGAAGGTTCTTCCTTTGGCTTGCGCCTCTAGTTCCTAGTGTACCCCCAGCCGCAGTCGTTTGACGCTACTCCCCTAGCTAGACATCAGATGGATCAACAGAAGCAGATTAATCGAAAAAAATCTCAGTCTGAGCCTCGAAGAGCGAATCAATCCTTAAGGCCAATGTCTACTCAGTTTTAGTTAGGCTTGGGCTGATCATTCTCTTAGAATGTGATGGGCCCTTTAGATGGGTTGTGCCCTTAATGATTAGTTAAAATATGTGTGCGTGCACAACTAGGGTTCTCAAACAAGGTTATTTGATGATGTGTCTTTTAGGATTTAACCTTGTTTAGTAGCTTTAAGGTTTAATTTTTAGGTTGGTTCTATCAAGGTTTAGTAGAACACTCCAAGTTTTGAAAGCACGAGTGATGATATGTTCCTTTAAAAATAAAAATAATGTGGAGTGCCTGGTTCAGCCCTAAGAATCAACCCTAAGTGGCAAGCTACTTGATGGATCAGTTTTAGATTGAGTGGTGCAGCCTCAACAGCTCAATCAATTGGCTTGTTGCACCACTTAGTTAAGGCATACAAGAATGTTTAACCTATTCCAATTTCTACTCACTTATGTGTATTAAGTTGAAGTGTATCGGGTCCACAGGTCAGATTTCGGTTAAGTGGTAGAATCAAAGTGATTGTGCGCCTTATGATAAGAAGTTGTGGGTGTTAAGTGTGTAGCTTTCAGTTAAATCCCACAAGAGAAGAATATATATTTTTTATTTTCTTTATATATGCGAGGGGGTGAGGTGAGTGGAGTGACAATCAAACAACCAAAATCTACCCTAGGGTTTATGCAAATCACCTAAGTTGATTTAGGTTTGAGTTATTAGGTTATGGAATGAAAACTAAGGTGGGGGTGGTGTGGGGGACACTTACAAAACACTCTACCTGCACTTTACTCTGGTCTACTGCACTTGGATCTCAATGCTAGGGTACCTGCAAGGCAATAGATCAGAGATAAGTAGGGTTAGTGCTATGTAAATGCAAAGAAGTGTAATAAACAATAAAGTAAATTCTGTTGCCTCTCCGGCAACGGTGCCAAAATGATCGCACACGTGTTTCATGAGTTAGAAATCAGGGTAGCAAGTAACCCGTCGTTGTAGTTGTAAAATGCGTGGTCAAATAAACTTTATACTGAAACTCTAAGGGAGTCCCAGGTCGAACACAGGGAGGCGACGTTTACTTTAACTGAAAACCACGCTTTGATTTGTTTCTTTTTGGTATTTTAGGGTTTTGCTATTTTTTTTGTATTTTTGTAAGAAAACAAGCAAACGAATCACAAGATAGAGATGGAACAGATATGGTATAGATATCACTTCAATGTCTATTACAATCAACTATGAAGTATAAAAAGAGAGGGGGGTGAGAGGAAATCTCCCGAATCGACTGTTCGGCGAGACGACGGTGCCTGGTGGAAGCTCGGATGAAGGAGGTGAGGAGTGGGACGACGGAGGTGAGATGCAGGAGGACGTCGGGTAGAGGAAAGCTTCGGTGTGGCTCTAGAATGGACGTGAGAAGACGGAGATGATCTGCTACTGGAATGGAGGTGGGAGGATGGCTCCAAGGTGACCTATGAATGGGGATGGGAAGATGGACGAATATTTGGTGAGGCAGAGGTTTGCTACACTAATAGGAGCCTTGGGAGCTTGAGAACAAGCTGTAATGGAGTGTTGATAGGCTTGCTAGAGCTTGGGAGTAGAGTAGGTAGAGATGGCTTGAAAGGGAGGGGGTCTAGGTCCTTCTATAGTGGAGGAGAAGAGGCTAAAAATAGGTTAAATGACCTTTAGCGATCTCTAGACCGTCGCAGGAAACGTCGCTGCAAACAGCTCACATCTGCTCACGCCCTTAGCAGGCTTTGCTAGCTTGCAATGAAGTAGCGACGGTTGTAAGCGTCGCTGTAGGTCAGCCCAACTGTCACTGAAAGCTGGCACCAACCGCGCACGTGCCCACACTGTGCTGCCGCCCATTACGCGCGCTGATCGCTCGGCGTCTTGCTGGTGTGCGCGCTGGCGCACGTGCGCTGCACTGCCACTATTGCTGCATGCACTGCTGGTTTGCTGCTTGGCTCGGCTGATTTGAGAATTGGGGGGCTGCGGGGATTCGAATCCGTGCCCCTCTCTTATGAACCGCCACGTCGACCAATGTGCCAAGTTTGCATGTGCATCGTGAGGAGGATTTGCAGTTGCGTGGTGAGGGCGACTCTCAGCCGTTGGATTCTCATCCAACGGCTGAGATCACTTGATGATTGGCCTTTGGAGAAGTGGCGGGTGGCGTTGGGCGCTCCAGATGGTGCCATGTGGCACCATCTGGACCGTCTACCCTTCATTGCTTGCAGAGGATGCCACGGTGCTCTAGATCCGTCCGTACGGTCTGATTTTTCATCTGAAGTCCGTAAGGATGTCGCATTGCCTCTTGGCCATATAAAATGAAGGAATTAATATACAAAAATATGCAACTATCCTAAATGCCATGCAATGGATGCTATGCAGTATTTATAATATGATATGCAATGCTAAGCCTAGGAACATGCATGAATATGCATTTTAACCTAAATAGATGTGTCTACATCACCTCCTATCCATTCTTATCTTTTACGCCATTCAGCCGGGCATGAAGTGATGCATGAAAGATGGATCATCATGAAAATAATTGGACACATGAATGCCCTCATGAGAAAGGTCTTCCCCTAGATCCCCTAAAAGACGATTGGTAAAAATATGGGGATTAGAATGAAATGGGAAAATGGAAGAATGATCTGAGTCTAGCCATGGTTTTAATTCATGATAAACGCCATACTTGGGTGGGTCTAGTGGTAGGTTCAAAGGAAAGGGAGTGGGAGAGAAATCATTGTGGTAGAGGGTGGGTGTAGTGTGGGTGGGTTAGGTGGAAAGTCAGAAAGATTTGAAGAATGAAGGTCAAACCCTATTTAATCTTAAATGTCTTTGACCACATAATCATATTCAAAATTTGAATCAATAAAATATGACTCAATGGTCAAAGCAGAGTAGGAATGGATCATCATAGATTCCTCAATTACTGCTTCCATTTCATCATTGGAGTCCTTAAAAAATTCATGATCAAGAGACCTCTTGGAAGCTTTAAAAATATCTAAAGAGACAGTCTGGTTACCGTAAGTTATATCCATTTTTCTAGAATGACAGTTGGTATTAGCTTTTACGGTAGCCAAGAAAAGGTCTTCCAAGGATAATAGGAGCATTTTTGAGTGCCTTAGGTACCTTGATGTCAAGGATCGAAAAATCAATCGGAAATAGATAATTCTAGACCTTGACAATAATATCCTCAACAATTTCTCGTGGTTTAATGGTAGATCGGTCAGCCAATTGTAATTGAACCTCAATGGGTTTTAATTCATCGAATTGAAATTCCTCGAATAAGACCATGGGATGAGATTAATAGAGGCACCTAAGTGAAGAAGGGTGCGATCAAATGTGATGTCATTTATGACAACCGAAATGAGTGGTGCACCCGAGTCCTTTTTCTTGAGAGGCAGCTGGCTTTGCACAACTGAGCTTACTGTCTCAGAAAGGACCACCCTTCCTAGATTCTTGGCCTACCACTTTGGAATACAAATTTCTTTCAAAACTTTAGCGTAGGCAGGGATGCACTTGATGGCATCTAGGAGGGGGATGTGAATCTCGACTTACCTAAATAAGTCCATATGATCTTGATGAGAGGGCTTAGATTTCTTTTTCTTTGAAGGATTAGAGTGTAGTGCTTGAGGAAAAGGAATGGGATTTGAATCTTGTGATTTTTGTGTGTCTTTTTCCTGAGTGGGGGAATGAGAGTCAACTTGCATAGGGATGGTGTCATCAGGTTGCTGTGAAGGCCTAGGATCAGTGGTTGTTTTCCCACTCCTCAATGTAATTGCATGTGCAGTTGGAGGAGGTTGGGGGGCCTGTTGTTGTGGAAAACCTGATGGCTGCTGAGGTATAGAGTTAATGGGAGGCTGGTTATGGTGGTTTTGAGTTTGATTTTCTCCCTGATAATGGTTCCTTTGATTATCAGAGTTTGGCATGGGTTAGGAAGGTAAATGTCCTGCAGGTCTCTAATTGGAGTAACCCCAATCTGATTATGTAGATTTGTAATAATGCGAGTTACTTCTGACATTTTACTTTGCATTCCCTACAGGGTTTTCATAACCTAGGCATTGATGTCTTCTTGAGATGGCCCAAGTTGATAAAAAGTCTGATTTGATCCATACCCTCCAAACGGGTTTTGTTTTTGATAGGGAACTGAATTGGTCCAAGAGTGAGTCGAGTAATTTCTCCAATTTGAGTTGGACGAATTTTTAAATTGCTCTTAGAGGGTGAAAATATTTCAGTGGGGTTGTAATTTGGAAATGTGTAATTCCCCGGTGAACCATAGAAAGCCTCAGAATATTGATTATACTTAGCAGGGGTAATATTATGCAAATTTTCTCTCCTTGGGATGTTAGGTGAGGTTAGATGTGGAGCCTGGATGGGTGTGGCAAGTCTTTCCTCCAATTTGTTCTTATTTATTTGCATCTGGTTGAGTCGGTGAGCCATCATTTGGAGATCATCTTGGGTAACGGGGATAGGTTAAGTGCCTATCTCATGAACATCGAACTGCGGGTTTGTAGTTCTACTAAAGGTGTTCATGGATGCATGATTAAAGGAATTTTCACTTATTTCCTCGAATAATTCATAGGTACTTTTGGCATCCTTATTTAAGAAGTTTCTGCTACACGAAGCATCGACGAAATGTCGAAGTTGATCTTCTAATCCATGGTAGAAGATATACACGAGTTGCCATAAGGGAACCTCGTGGTGCAGGTAACTTCTCAAAAGACCTTGGAACTATTCCCAAGCATCATGAAGAGTCTCGCCAGATTTTTGTTGAAAGGTCGTAATAGATCTTCACAGGGAATTAGTATGACCTATGGGAAAGAATTTCTTTAGGAAAGAACTTTTGAGTTGAGGCCATGTGGTAATAGGTCTGCCGATGGTTCTGAACCAATAAGCGGCCTTATCCTTGAGAGATAATAGGAATAACCGCATCAGCCAAAGATCTTCTTGCACATTGTGGGAACGAGTTGTTTGTGCAAGGAGAGTGAGTTCTTCAAGGTGGCTGAATGGGTCTTCCCAATGAAGGCCATGGAAGTGCTTAATCAAGTTTAGAACAATTGGTTTGATCTCGAAGTCCCCTTCTAGAATTACCACCCCCGGTCTATCCTCATAATGAGAAGGATCATACAAATCCTTTAGAGGGACGACAGGCTGCTGACGGGGTGGCGGGTTTTGCCCTCGGTTGACTAGGTTCGTTACAGTCCTAGTCAACTGTTGTTGATTAGCTTGAAGTTGATCTAGCTGCTCAACTATCATGGAGAGGGGATTAGGTGGGGGGGCTTGATTTTGTTGTTGTGGCATCTCAACATTAGGCAGCTCTAGGTTGGGTAAATAAGGAAGGGCTAAGTCAAAGATGGAGGGGTTAGTATGTGGGTTTTGGGTGGAAGGTTTGGAAGTGGGATTAGAGGTGGAAGGGTTGGAAGGGGGTAGTTAGGGATGTTTTTGTCACCATTTTTAGGTGTCTTTTGGAGGTGATGGTGGTGTATGGTTGGCGCCAAAAATGGAGTAGAAGTAGGAGAGCTTAGGTGGACTCTAGGTAGGCTTATTTGGTGGAGCTAGTTAGGTGGGTTTTAGGGTTAGGTTTCGGTGCCATGGAGGTGGACTAGCTAAGCTAAGATAGCTAAGCTAACTTACCTAGTAGATGAGTGGAAAAGGAGGAAGAGGGAGCTAGGGTTTTAGAGGAGAGGAGCTGAAGGTAGGTGGAAAGAACTGCATTGAAGCTGATGTTTGCTGAAGGGAGTTGAAGTGGAGATCAGTAGCTAGCTTAGCTAGATAGTTCTTTACTAGCAGCTAAGCCAAGCTAATTTGAGCTGGCTTTCTTCTTATCTGAGTTGAGGTAAGCTGGGTCTGATCTTCTCGGAGATTACCTAGCTAGCTGGAGTAGTTAGCTTAGGTCAAGTAGCTCAGCTCAACTAAGTTAAGCTGAGTTAAGCCTCCGGGAGTTGGACTCGAGCTGGCTTAAGCTAGTTGATGATTTCTTCAGCTGACTAGGTCTAGCTAGTTGATGGCAGTAGCTAGTCCTAGTTAGGTTGAGCTTCCAGTGAACTGTTCTAAGCTGGAATAGAGCAGGGATCAACTATCTTGAGGTAGTTTGAGCTGCCATCCAGCTGAGGTGAGCTGAATGGAGCTAAGGTGAACTAGCTTGAGCTACTGTTCAGCTGAGATGAGCTGAATGGAGCTAAGGATGAGTTGATCTAACTAGAAGAAGCTGGGATCCAGCTGGGATGAGCTGGATCTGGCTGGGATCCAGCTAACGTGAGCTTCTTCTTCATCCTCTGCCTTCCTGAGTGCCAAGGTATGCGGGATATGACTTTCTGTTTATCCTTGACACTGAGATAAACACATCAAAATACAAATAGAATGTAATGCATGCCTAACCTTCTTCATCTTCTGCCTTCCTGAGTGCCAAGGTTTGTAGGATCTGACTTTCTATTTATCCCTGACATTGAGATAAACACATCAAAATACAAATAGAATGCAATGCATGCCTAACTTAGGTGAATGCCTAAATGCAGCCTAAAAACCTATTTGCGGAGTTAAAACCCTAAGAGTTAGATCTGTTTTGGGGTATAAGAATGATGATAAGCTGGCGTTTATCGGTATTCACCACCACGGTCAGATCTAACGGATTTAATTTTTCTGTCAAGCTGATTTTCAAATTCAGCTTTGTAATTCTTGAACATGTCCAATGATTGAGCCTTTTCATGAATCAGAGAAATGAAGCCATATCTAGAATGGTCGTTTGTGAAAGTGATAAAATACTGTTGGCCATTCCACACAAGCATAGGAAATGGCCCATAGACATCTGTATGTATCAAATCCAAGACACCTAAAGTCTTTTGGCTTCAAATTTTCTATAGTTGGTTGTTTCCCAGTGATGCATCTTTGCACAAATCAAAATTTGTGAAATATAAAGGGCCTATAATTTTATTTGACACAAGTCTTTCCAATCTCTGCCTAGTGATGTGTCCTGATCGTTTGTGCCATAAATTAGTGCAGTTCTCATTTACGTGTTTTCTTTTCACATACAAGGGAGGTTTCAGGAAATGAAGCAACAATATCCAAACAATATAGATTATCATGAACTGAAATAAAATCAGAGCAAACTAATTTTGAATCATAGAAAATGTTTACTTTTCCACTTTCAAAATTACAAAAATAATCTAGTTTATCAAGAACAAAAATTGAAACTAAGTTATGTCTGAAGGATAGTACAACAAAAGTATTTTCTAAATTCAAATATAATCTAGTTTTCATTAATAATCTAAAAGTTCATATTACTTCAACTTGTACTGGATTCCCATCCCCCATGTAAATGAACTGCTCAGCTTCATTTGGCTTTCGTTAATTCAGGCAGCCCTGCAAAGACACACTAATGTGAGTAGTTGCTCCTGAATCTACCCACCAAGTGTGACTTGGCATTGAAACCAAATTACCTTTTGTCCAAACTAAACTGTGAAGCGTACCTTTCTTTGCATGCCAGGCATGGTAATTGGTATAATGCTTCTTCTGGTGCCCCTCGGCCCCACAAAAGAAGCATCCTGATTTGGAAGACTCGATAGTCTTCCCTTTTTACTTCTTTAGGGAGGCTGTATTTGCAGCATCCGGTTTCCTCTTTTCCCCTTGCCTTTACTACTCGAGGAAGAAGCAACATGAGAACTTTCAACCCTATCACGCTTCATTCTCTCTTCCTCTTGCACATAGTGTGATATGATCTCATTCAGAGACAAAGTCTCTTTCAGACAGTTATAACTCACCTTAAACTGGTTGAATGAGTGTGGAAGAGAGATTAATACCAAATGCACTAGTATGACCTCTGAGAGGTCAAGCTTCAGTGCTTTTAATTTTGAAGCTATGTGGGACATTTCCATTATGTACTCATAAATGCTACCCTTCCCCTTATACTTCATTGAAATGAGATTCACCAAAAGTGTACCAATTTTTGCCTTCTCATTCTTAGCAAATCTCTTTTCAATATTGGCAAGGAACTCCTTAGCCGTAACAATGTCGTTCGACATTGTGCCCCTAAATGCCTTAGAAATGGCTTTTTTCATAATCATGATACTTATACAATTAGACCTATCCAACTGCTCATTTTCTTTCTTTTGATCAGAAGTACTAGTTTCTGTAATAGTAGGGGAATCAGTCCTAATCGTCAAATCTATGTCCATTACCCTAAGAACTATTAATAAGTTCTCTTTCCAAGACTTGAAATTGGAGCCATTGAGCATGAGAATTGAATTCAAGGTAGCTGTAATATTAGCAGAGGACATATTTGAAAAATTTACAGGAATAATAAAAAATCAGCTACTATAATCATAAAGTTAGTCTGAATAATTTAAAATTTAATCCAATCACATGTCTTAGTTAACTCCATCAAATCTCTCATCTTTCGATGAGAGATTGACTTGTAATTAAAGACATGGTGTGGTAAGTAATAATTGTAGGTTCATCTCTGAGTCAGTCATGAATCTTCCTTTAGGCCGATTCAACAATTACTCAGATAAACCTAACACAACCTATACATCACTACTCCCACGTAAATGAGTAACCATACGATAAATGTACACTTTCCTTTGGGCCAATGTACATCTATCTATACTCACTCTTCTTCCTTTTACAAATCAAAGACAATATTAGTGTCCACAGGAGAGCTCACTTTGGTGAGACGCTGTTTCAACCAAAGTCCTAGAACTGTATACCTGATCAATTAGACTAAATCTTAAAATCCCAACTAAGTAGAACGTGGGTTGGCTCTGATACCATTTGTTAGAAACTTAAGATGTTTAACTGTAATTAACCCACTTCTAACTTAGGGTGGACCTGTACATTAACTAATCCCAATTGAGCTTATAACTGAATAGATACCGGTACTGGAGTACTAGTACCAGTATCACAAAAACTAAGTACCAGTACTGGGAAACCAGTACCGGTATCCAAGCTCTATAGTTTTCAGTTCCATATCCTAGAGAAGTACCAGTACTTGGCACTCATAGCTTAGTGTTTGGAACTTAAGCTCAAATGAGTACTTGTCCAGTACTTATAGTGTAGCAGTACTTGTAATAAGTATTGGTACTTAGTGAGTACTGGTATCACTCCTAGAACAGGCTAATCTCAACGAGTACTGGTACTAATTAAGAGTATCGATACTTGTTGAGTACTGGACACTTAGCCTGTAGCTAACCAGTACCAATACTTGTAAACTATAGGTCCTGATCACTTCAAACCCAGAACTGGATTTGCGACTCATGTGTACTGGTACTCATGATGAGTATTGATATATACAAGTCACAAATTTTGGGGTTGAATGACTTGGAACCTAATCTGTAGCTACCTAGTACCAGTACTCATGATGAGTATCGGTGCTGGCAAGCTACCTGGAGTTTTGTAACCTTAACTATATCATGCATGTACTGGTACTCATCAAGAGTGCCGGTACTTGCACCGGTTACAAAAAATGTTTTGGGCCATTCTGAGAATAAGAATCAATATACTATTAGTCTTTATACTTGCGATTCTAATGGTTGATACATATGCCCATTTGAATCACATATAAACATGAAAATAACAAGACATATAAATACTAAAATGGATCTAATACATGAAAGAGTAACAAGCTCATGTTCTTTCAGAAGATATAATGTTCACATACATATAGATCTATCCATGTTGAGAAAGATATACCTGCATTCGTCATGGTTGTATAGAACCTGGGCTGCAATATGGATCTTGCAAGGGATCCCACTTCCACTACACTAGATCGAGAGCAACCTCTAAGGAGACCAGAACACCACACCTGCCGTCTAGTCTCTCTCTCTCTCCCTCTCTCTCTCACAGTTTTCTCTATGTTAAGATGGGTTTGAAGCCTTAGAGAATATCAATGGCTCCCTCGGGGACCATAACCCTCATAGTAAATAGCAATTATCCCACTAATTGCAAAATGGGTAATTAGCATATCCTCCCATCAAGGAGATTCTAATTACAATTAGGTCTCTACACATATAAGTTTAAACACCACACTTTCCTTTTGCATTTCATACCCATATAAGCTTAATACCATTAGTTGATCACTTTACAAAATTGGATATAATCAATGGCAATCCTTATACTTTATGTTGAAAGATTATATCTATGTAACTACATATACTAGTCCATATATTATTGGATTATAATCCAACAAAGGAGGCATCTAACTCACATTATTCTTTGCTTAAGACTTCGATCCAAAATGGTTGCGTGAACAATACCTCCATATTCAATGTGGTGATGACAATGCACGTGGAGCTTAGGGAGCACAAGAAGGTCTTCTCATTGATCAAAGAGATGGAGGAGAGGGATATCCCGCTTGACATATTTATGGTAATGTGACAAGCTCTACAACTTTAAAGTTAGGTGTTGTTCTCCCACAAATTTATGAGCTCGATCACCTTTATAACATAGGGTGATCAAGGAGAAGTTGTTGACTAGAAGGGTGGTCTGGAGGGATGTGGGGTTAACACTTGATAGTTTACAAATGGGAGGAGGTCCATCTTGCAATGGTTTAATAGGGGATGAATGACCTCTACCATACTCCCACTGTAAGAAGAATCTACAGAGGTCCAAAAGATGAGAGGATAATATCCCTAGAATAGCATTCTTTTATGTTTTTCCCCTTTTTTGGTATGTTGGGGGTCAACTTGGGAAAACCCTTGTATGGATGTCATTGAAAATTTTGGTGTGCCCAAGCAATTATTTTCTTGATGGAAGCACCGCTAAAAAATGAACATTTTTTAATTATCATCTTTTTAGAATCCTCTGTGGCCTGGATTTGGGTAAGTGTGATGGAATCACTGCTTACACACTTGAAGTTTTTGTGAAACATGCATGGACTTTTCCCAAAGATATTATGCAGTTGGGTGTATTTGAATATGGTTACTTGCAAAAAGCTTGCTAATGATTCACTAATTTTATTGGTTATTTTTTAATAGTACTACTCTACAATGATATCAACTGGACTTTGGTCATGCCCATTTACATATGCATGCTGAATTATTTACCCTTACCAAATGCGTACTAGATTCCATAATTTTGTGATGATGAGTATGGTAAAAATGGCTCACATTGTCAGTTTTCAATTCTTGCATCTTTGATGTGTGAAAGTATTTGGTGGACTTCTGGATGTGGGGAAATTATGAAAGTCCCAACTCCTCTCCCTGCATGACATTCAAACTAGATCCTGACACTCAATTTCCTATTGATGGGACCTCTTGAAGTTTCAGCTAAACCTTGCACACCAACCTTCATATAAGTTAAATCTTAATTGTAACAATAGATTTACATTGTATAATTTGTACTTTTCTATAAGTATATCTGATAAAAGTTGTTCATTATTCCTTAAAGTTATAATCACCTTCGGTGGGGAATAAATATTGTTTGTCACCTATGCATGTTCTGTAAGGGATACATCTATGGTGCATCACCTACCTTTCTGTGCCATAGGCTCTAGAAAAATCATTCTAGCTATTATTCTTATATTTTCACATCTTACATTTCACTGCATTGCTTCCTATCCATTGCAGGTGCATTTTTCAATATCTTCAAATTAACCGGTGCTTACCTTGGTTAAATTTGATTCACTGTTAGGCTATTATTTTATCATTACAAAATCTAAAACATCAATGTGTTTTCATCTTTTGCTATATAGATGATGATGTAACAAATAAGGAAACCAAGGAAGAACCAAGAAAATTACATTGAACATCCTTTCTTATGGGTGTCCCCTCGTGAAAAAAACCCAATTATATTTCAAGTATTTAATTACAACATAGAGTTTAAACGCTTACGAGTTCCCTAAACATAGAACAAAAGATGGAGAGACACCTCACCAGAAGAGGAGGCAAAGCTTCAGTCTCAGCAGAGAAGATTTGTGTAGATTGATCTTCACTCTTTTGCAGTGAAGTTGAGGAAAAGAAGTCATAATCTTTTTCCCTGCAGTGAAGCGAGGGTATGATACACTGGTATTAACTTAAGGAGAGTGGCTTTTGGAGAATCCTCTAATTAATCCACCCATCACGCCATCATCAATTGCTTCTCCCAATTTTCCCTATTTCCATTCGTGCCATTTCCATTTCTCACATATCTCAAATGTCAGGACCACCCTTTTCATTTACGGTCTTCTGCCTTACTTCTATAATATTTTCCTACCTTTCTTTGAGACACGTGTTTGTCACTATATGAAATGCCTGCTACGTTTCCCATATGCTTACTACTCTCGGCAATCAAACACTAGTATGGAATCAATCTAATAAGGACGATGGAATGGAATGGAAGCTATTGGAGAAGTCGGAGCCCACTGGATAGAGAGGTAAAGAGGCGTTGGGTTATCCAACGGGGTTGTTCATGGGAGGGAGGGAAAGTATCGGAATCTACCATCACATGCTAGGCAGGGGAGGAGAGATCAAAGATCAAAGAGGAACCTTTGAATCAAAACGGATGTAGTCACAACTCACAAGCAAGTACCGATCTCACTCTGGTTGAGCTTTGCTTTCACAGGGCTGATTTACAGAGAGGGTTGTCCTTTTCTTTTGAGGGATAACCTCCATTTACCTCATAAGATAACTTAATCCTTCGTGAGCTCCTTGTCTTGGGATAAGTTAACTCGGATTTGTTGGGAAGTTAACTTATTCCCGGACTTATCCTCCCCAATTTACTTAAGTCTTCTGTTGCATCACAAGATAATCTCCTTTCTTAACTCACTTTCACTAAACACAAACAAAAATTAACCTTCGTTCTTAAGTAAATAGGAATAAGGATTATCCCTTGTTAGAAAGAAGTTAACCTGTATTAGCTATCTCCTATCGTAAACTAGCCCTCAAGGGATGTATATCCAAGAATGAGAGATTCCCAAATGTCCAACTTTGTCAAACATGAATGTTAAGGAGAATACATGAAGATAAAAAAAAATCAATGACCAACGACATATGCTTCAACAAATATGTAACATTATGCACCCATCCCAAATTTTTTAGGACTAATTTATTTATGAGTTGAATCCCTCTTTTGTTGTTGTTAACTCTCATTTATTTAAAAGATTAATCCATATAATTTGAACACCTTTTTTAAAGGGTTGACATTCATTTTGCTTGAAAAGAATGTTAACAAAACGAATATTAACTTCTACTCTTCCGCACCAAAACTCCACTATCAATAACTATTAATATCACCTTATAATAAACAAAAATGATAATTAACATAAATTTTATATATTTTAATATCAATTTTCTGATCTTCAAAATAAACGAGCCCTTGTACTTTGATCGAGGGAAGTTTTTTTTTAAAAAAAGGGACCGAACATGTTTCATTTAAACTGGTCCTCCACTCCTCGCTCTCTTTCCCTCACACCACTCTCCACCACCCTCGTTCCCCTCCTCCTACTGCCTCCCCCACTTCCCCCGCCGCCATCCACGTCGTCGACCCACCACTTACCTCATCCTCGGCCGCCACCGCCGCCACCTCCGCCACCACCTCAGCTTCACCCCCCTCTTCCCCAACCCCCTCTCCCCCTCCCTCTACTACATCTCCAACGTCGGCGTCGAGATCGACGGCACCCAGCTCGCCTTTGACCCCGACGTCTTCTCCCTCGACGCCGCTAGCGGCGCCGGCGGCACCGTCGTCGACACCGGCACTGCCCTCTCCCTCCTCCCGGAAGAGGCCTACCGCCGGGTGCTCGCCGGGATGGAGAGGAGGTTGAGGCTGCCGCGGGTGACCGCACCGGGGTTCGTCCTGTGCGGCATAGGGGTAGGGAGCTCCGGAGGCTGGGCCCCAGGATGCGGGGCGGCGCGGTGCTCTTACCGCCCCCGAGGAACTACTTCGTCGGGGTGCGGGGTGGGGTGAGGTGCCTCGCGCTGCTGCCCGCGGTGGGGCCTGCGCTGGCCGGGGTGGTGGGCAGCCCCATGCAGAGAGGGTTCGGGATGGCGTTCGACCACGAGCTCGAGCGGCTCGGGTTCTCTCGCGGTCCGGGTGCGCGGCGGCCTGACCCGGTGAACCAATCGCATCCACTCGCCTTGCAACTAGGCCCTTCTTTGAATGGGTTATTGATTTTTGGTGTTCTTTCTTGTTTTTCTTTTCTTGCTGGATCTGGGGGCGAGTTGACGAGGAGGGCAACGAGGATGATGGTAAATTGGTGATCGCCATTGTTTTGTAAATTTTTGCTCGGAAACTGTTGGTGTAATCAAATGCTAGTTACCTGTGTGTTGTTTGTTTGTGCATCTTAACTATGGGGGTAAGGAACCCTTGCGGATGCTTAACTCGGTAGGTAGATTTTCCGCATCTTCTTTTTTAAATTTTTAAGATTTTTATTTTTTTTTAAATTTGAGAAAAGTAAGATTGAGCCTTTGATGTGTGTTATTAAAGTTATTCTCGATCGGTTCGGAACTCCCTCTTTTTTTTTCTCTTGTGGTAATTTTTTATTGAACAGTAGATTTGCAAGGACGCCTGCCTACGTGCTCTTGCTTGGGGCTGATGGTGAAAACGGCGATGATCTTAAATTAATAATTGCCATTGTTCTTGAATCCTGCTTTTTATGTGTGCTTGTGGCGTGTGTAGCATTATAAAATGTTACTTGCCATATTTCCAACTGAAAGTCCGTCATGGTCGGCCGTTACTTTTCTATTTACGAATTTGCTTCGTGAGTACCTCGTGCCGTTACAAAGCAGATATGTTGCAGTTTCACAAGGGAGCTGTTTGATATAATCGCATCAAACTGGATAATGATAGATATATATATATAATGTTGTACGTAGAATTATATATCTATTCATAAAAGAATTATGACATTGTTCGATCACACAAGATACCATTCGGTTACATAATTTCTATTTTTAATGAAAGATAAGTATTATATATGTACACTTTTTACGTAAGTATTTAATTGCCTATCAGATTAAATATTTAATTTGTCATTGTACGTAACCTCCACTTGTGTTGGGTTAAATGTCACTTAACCTGTAAAGTTATCCCACTCTTTTTTTTTTTGACATAAATCCCACTCTCATTTTATTCCTTCGCTAAGGGGGGTAGCGTTTTCATATAGGATATTCCCCGTGATAAAAATGGTCCTTCCTTTGCATAAGACGAAAAACATTGGCAGTCCCGTGGGCTAAACTCGTCTTTTCAACAGATTCGCCCGTTGCGGATTCTTCGGTCTCGGATTCCGACGGTCGTTCCCATTGTCCGCGAGAAGATACGAGAGATGGAAAAGTGCACGAGACTCTACATTGATCACAATACAAGGGCACAATGCGAAACAAAACCTTTCTTATCGGTCAGGTTGGACCGCAGAGAGCTGGTTGGTATACTCCACCAACCATTTAGTTGACTTCTGAGGTCCCACTCCTTGGGCTCAATGCCCCTCCGATGGATGGCATGCTCCATGTAGGTCTGCATTATATTTTTAATACAATGCCTCCCCTAAAGTACAATCTGACCTTGCCTATCAAGGCATGGGCAAATGGTGGAAACATCTGACTTTGGTATGAGTGATTTAGGTTCGATTTCTCATTTTTGTGTTACCTAAGGATTGATGAGTACCAGATATCTAATTTCTTCTCAATCAAACACAAATTTGGCTGGTGGAAAAGGAGAGTATGGAAAGGGCACAGTAAATGATGAAAAAGCATCAGAGAGAATAGTGATAGATCATGACTTTTTGATAATATTCTATCATTATTTTTTGAGTTTTGTATATATTACATAAAAGCATCTAAAGTTCCAAATTTACACATATCCCACTCCCCTCGCCCTGCCATGAAGTTACGTGGCTAATCATAAATGTTTCTTGAGTTAACTATGATGTGTTTTACCTTCTCTTCTTTTACAACTCCAAGTAGAAAGACACATTCAATTTATCCTTAAAGGAAAAAAAAAAGGGAATACAAATAATGCATTTTGCCTTGTGTTCTTGCATCTTGGGAAAAAAAAACTTCTGTTAGCTTCAAATGAGTGCAAACAAATAACCAAATCCATCAACTACAATTAAAAAGCATTCTTATTCAATTATTATCAAAGAAATAATTGCTAGAAGCAAATGACAAATATCTTTTGTGCTGACGTTAAGATGCTTATTGATTATCCTTGCTTCGGTGATGTAGTTAATTAGTTGTGATACCACTTTCAAAGCCAATAAAGAAATGAGGTCTTTTGGCGTATCCACGGGTTTAACCATCATAGGCAAATGATTGTTTTTTGGTGCTGCTTGTTATATGATGAGATAATATATAGTATTTTTTAAATGATCATCTGAAACATTTTTAGGAGCACATCAAAAGAGACATCTTAAGACCATTTTTACATACCAAGATATTGTAATGGGGAATGCTATTGTTGATGTCATGCCTAATCCATACCATGCTGTTTGCATTTTTCATGTCATACAAAATACAACAAAACATTTAGGACATTTGTAAAGAAACGGAATCTCCATACATCATCTATTCAAGGAGTTCATATTTGATTATGAGGAGGAGGCAAAGTTCGACTTGAAATGGTAAGAGACGATGAATTTTGTAATCTTGAGGAGCATGAATGGCCAAGTGATTGTCAAGAGACAAAGCTAGCAAGAATAACTTCGGATAACTCCAATGCCAACTCTAACAACTCCATCTCCAAGTCCAACGTGTCCTCGCCGAATCCAACGTAGTCCTTAATATTAGGAAGCTAAAAATAGCATTTTGTTGTAAGACATTCCACTCTTTTAGCTTCGATCATTTTATCATGTAAATGTATAAAAGCACACAACCTATACGACAAATGGTTAAGAAGAAATCTTCTCATTCTACCATCTTCATCTTCTTCCTCGAGTTCCAACATGGTATCAGGCCAAAGGGGAGCTCGATATCCCACCCAACCCTTCAATCCCTTGCACTCTCCGATGAGAGACTTATCATGGCTCTTAATTACTACTAATTAACTAATTTTTCTAGTTAATTAGCTAAAAATATACTAAATACAGGGTTAATTATAATATAGGGGATTAAATAATAAGGACCTTCAAAATAATTTAAAAATACTAAATTAAATATCAATTAATGTTAGTTATAATTTAATTAATAATTTGGACTCAATTAATAACCACTTAGCTACTTATTTAATATCTAAACTAAATTAATTTTATGACCTAAGTACTTAATTAACTTAAGTAAATTAATCACTTAATTAAATATAGCTAAAAGGGTAAAAATGTAAATTCAAGGCATAAATATAATATTTACCTAATTTATAACTATATATAAAAAATTGAAAAAGAAATAAATTAAAATAAGCTTAAAAACTATCTATTTACGTTTAGGTCCTTGGCTTCTATGTCAATTGAGTCCTTTTACTACAACTAGGTCCTTAGTTTTTATTGGAAAGAGACCCCTGTGAACGTTGCCTTCGTCTTCTTCTTCTTCTTCTTCCTCAGCCTTGGACGGTCGAGGAAGTCCAATCACCACATCGCCTGATCACCGCTCATCCGGTGTCAGAACTTCATCGTCGCTGCTGCCAACCTTCCACTCACCTCCACCTTCTCATTTGACGGCTCGGATCTCCTCCTAATCATATTTAGGACAGGCAAAGAAGCTCACTGGCGTCGGAGATGACGCTAATGAGTTAGGACGCATCTAGATGCATTCCTGTCCAGGTTCCTTCCCTTACCCCTCTGCCACCACTTATAAATACCCATCTACCCCTCCGATTACAAGGATCGACCCCCTTCCCTCTCCTCCATACTGCGGTCAGTCAGTAGGTTTCCTCCTAGCTCTGGTGTCTTCCTGGTAGAACTCGAATAGGTTGTGTTAATATGGTGAAATTATCGTTAAAGTTAATATAGTGGTTGACCTAAATCGAGTCTAACCATCTTTCACAAATTTTTTTTTTTAACCTGGCCTACTTAATTTTATCTTGGTCACTTTTAGGCCCAAGGTCGATCTCAGGGAGGCAGGAATTAAAGGTAAAGAAGTTTCTATGCCTTTCCTAGAACGTATCTCTTCCATACATTTATTATGTTTTTATTTTTTTTTCTATTTAAGATTTTTGTTTTGTTGATAATATTGTCCTTGAGGCACACCCTCAAAATCAAGTTCTTGGCTTTGAGCTAACGTGTTCTTGGCTTTGAGCCAACTTAGGGTTTCCAAAAAAACTGGTCCTGCTATTTGCAAGGCCGAGTACCTGTAAGACAAGAATTATATTTTCTCTTTTACTCTTCCTTTTTTTTTATCTTTTTAAATAGCAAGAAATAAAAGAGAAATAAAAATAAGATAGGTTGCTTGTAGAGAAAGGAATACTTAGCTTAATATAATAAATACAGTCTCTATATATATATAGATATGTATATATAATATATATAGGGGTGGAGGTGGAAGTGGAAATGGAGTGTAGCACAGTGTTGAGTTGGTCCTCATCTAATAAGACGCAATCAACAAGACGAAGTGCCGCGTAGAGTGTAGGATGGATTGTGGGAGTGTGTGCAGAGGCGCTTGCTTTACGCGGGTATCGGGGAATATCAACAACTGGTGCAGATATTCCCGCGATATAATGCGCGGTGGAGTGACTAGTGCAAGGGCGTATGGATACAGGTAGGTGATGTGTATGTAAATATATATATATATAGATAGGGTTATAACTATATAGGTATATATGTAGTTTTGTATATATATATATAGATATATATATATATATATATATATATATATATACGTGTATATATATATTTATGAATATATATATATATATGTATATATAGTAATATATGTGTATAGATATTTATATGTATATATGTATATAGATATATTTGTATAAGTATCTATGTATATAGATATATATAGATATATATGTGTATATATATATTTATGTACATATGTGAGTGAATATATAAATATATATGTGTGTAGACGTGAGTTTATAAGGGTGTGTGTGTGTGTACAAGTGTGTGTGAGAGGGTACACGTGAGTGTGTACAAGTGAGTGTGTGTGTGCATGCACTAGCAGGTGAGTTTGAGAGAGAGAGGGCGAAGTTAAGTCGTCTGGCGGGTAGGGCACGCGCAGGCGCACAAGGGCTTCACGTGGGCGCTGGAGGGAACGCGTGCGCTATCTTCGTGCACAAGCAGGTGCGAGAGTGCAGCGCAGCGCACAACGCTACGGGGGACCGGCTGGAGCGGGTAGTGGGCGAGGAGAAAGAGCACTGTGCCACCGGCTAAGTGAGAAACAAGCCGGTGGCTACAGTGTCGCGCTGAGAGGCGTGAACAGTGGCTACAGTGCCGGGCGGGAGCGTGCGACTGGTAGCGGCCGATTCTGCATCCGCGGGCATGCTGGGAAGCGCCTGCACTCGCGGGGAGAGCTCGCGGAGGTCTACTGGCGTACGCGCGGTGGCCTACGCTACTTCAGGCGGCCGTTGCTGCTGTTGGAGCTTCCGAGCTTGAAGCTCTGACAATGGCGGCGAGGGCATTTAGCAGCGAAATCAAATGGTGAAACCACCATGCCCACCTGCTCACGAAGGAGCTGGCCGATGGTGGAACTCACAGTGGTGGTCGTGGGACCACTGTGAGCTTTCTCCTGCCCGCAGTGTGTCTCTTCAATGAGAAGAGATACTGCGTATGGAGAGGGAGAGGGGAGGTGGTTGGCTTGACAATGGAGGAAAGTGTCTGAATGTGGTGTGTGTTTAGGCTCTCGGCGCAAGGGAGAGGGCAAGGCCTTTTAAAGAAGAAGATGCATGCCACCACCATGCTGCTGGCATTGCATGTCCATCCATGCTGCTGGTAGAGGAATGGCGCGAAGAGGTGCAGGCCCCATGCCCTGCAGCCGCGCGAGGGAGAAGAATTCAAAGTCAAAATAAAAAATGAAAATGGTGAATTTTCAATGCAGCCCTTGATGAAGATGTTAATTAGATGGCCAATTATTCACTCTCCTCCCCTCTTTTAAAAGAAAAGCATGCATGTGTCTATGTACAAATGCCACTATTGCTACATAAGATGCAATGACAGTGCTAAGAAATAACACAAGATGGCATAATTACTGGTGTATTTTTGCTGTGCAATCATACCCCCATGCCTATCTTTTGCTAGTCCCTAGCAAAACATTTTGTATTGTATTTAGAAATGATCTTAAGCTGAAGATTTTCTTCTGAGGCAACATGGGTGTGTTTATTTGTTGGATATTGTGAGAACCAATTGCAGAGAAGACTATCAGTACTTTAAGTCTTATATGACATAGACCATCTCTCGACTAACCTGGACTCTTGGTATTTAAACCTTAAGTACGATTTTCAGGACTCAGAAGGTTTTTTGCTATACTCGAGAGCTCAAGAGATTATGGTTTGTGTATAGTGAAGGATCAAGACTGACCAGATGAACATTAAGACTCAAGCCCAGGGTTTCACGAATCTTTATGTGCAGGTTGGTCCTAGTTTCAGCTCGTGTCTTCGGATTGACCCTTAAAAAGATGACGGAAAACTCAACTCCCATTTTATTACATTTGTGGCTCAAAGAATATATGGTAGAAACAGGGTATTTGTAACTTGCCCTGAAAAACTTTTTAGGGAGAAGAATTTATAGACATTTGCGAGATATACTTACTTATTTGCATAGATTTTTTTTTTTTTTGAAACAAGTGTCAGTATATCTCTTACAACTTTGTTTGGAGGAGCACACTTTTTTGGTGGGAGAGTTCCTTTTTGGTGGAAAGAGTTTCTCCTTGACACAAGACTAAAGCCTGGGATAAAAAGTCTACCTGTGCACACAAGTAAGGACTCCACCTTCCCTAATGAACACTAGGGTTGGATCTTATGTTCACTTGGTCTTTCTTGATATGTGTAGTGTGAACCAAGATTACTTAGGCTCTCGAGTAGAAGCAAACCAACGGATCCTGTACTGATGTCTCAGGTACAAGAATACATCCTTAGTTAGGAGAAATTCCGATCTATCTTGTCAATGCTCAAGTGAATTAAGCCGAGCCTGAGCGAATCAAGCTTCTGTAGCCTGGAAAGTCTTCAAAACAGTGGTTGAATATCCATAAACACTTATTGTATTTTTGTTTCAGCCTTCAGATCATTACTAAACACCCTTTTTTTTTATGTACATATTTATAGATGGATGGAAGCTGCATGATACCATATAATACCCAGATCCTATGGATGCCTATCCACCCCCTCATGCCAAATGATGCTATGTCCTCATATGCATGCAGGGTAGAGGAAGGTCCAAAGATCGGGGAACAAGAGCTGAGGTGCAAGGTATATAGCAGGGTGGTAGGGTGGGTGGATGGTGGGTGGTGAAGTGAAAAGGTGCGAAGTGAAGTGTATGTGATAGTGAAGAAGTGTTGCTGGGGTGCCTCCCAACGAGCGCTGAATTTAACATCCCAGCGAGACTCAGAATGAGGCATGAAATTAGTTACCCTCCAGCAGGGCAACAATTTCTTCAATGGGGGTAGGTTCATGAGTAAGATAAGGTTTTAAACACTGCCCATTGATCGTAAATTTATGCCCAGATTTGGGATCTTCAATTTCAACGGCCCCGTTGGGAAATGGTCTCGAGACCAAGAAGGGACTAGTCCATTTGGACTTCAATTTCCTTGGAAAGAATTTGAGCCGGGCATTGTAAAGCCAAATTTACTGAGATGGCTCAAATTCCTTCCGCCAAATTCTGTTGTCGTGAAAAGCCTTAGTGCGTTGCTTGAAAGTTAAGGCAGAATCATAGGCTTCACGACGGAGCTCTTCCAGCTCTTGGAGTTGGAGTTTCCTTTCTCGACCACACAGGTCTGGGTCGAGGTTACATTGGCGAACCGCCCAATAAGTGAGGTGCTCCAGCTCCATGGGCAAATGACAAGGCTTCCTGTAAATGATTCTATAAGAAGACATACTTAGGGGAGCCTTGAAGGCGGTCAGGTACACCCAAAGTGCGTCAATCAGCTTTTCGGACCAATCCTTATGGTCAGGCCGAACCGTTTTCTGGAGAATTTGCTTGATTTGCTGGTTCGACACCTCAACTTGGCCGTTCGTCTGAAGATGATACGGAGATGCGATACGATGGTGGACTCCATATTTCCTCAGAAGTGTCCGAAAAGAAGTATGGGTAAAATGGCTTCCTCTATCTGAGATAATGGCTCGAGGGATCCCAAAGCATGCAAAAATGTGGTCTTTGACAAATCGAGTGGATATGACATGGTCAACATGGCACGTGGGAATAGCCTCGATCCATTTTGAAACATAATCAACAGCAACGAGGATGTATTCGAAGCCGTTGGAAGGAGGAAAGGGACCCATGAAATCAAATCCCCAAATGTTGAAGATTTCAACAGCTAGGATGGGTTGCAAGGGCATCATGTCACGATGTGACATTGACCCTAACGACTGGCACCTAGTGCAATGTTTGGCATAATTGTGTGCATCCTGGTGAAGGGAGGGCCAAAAGAAACCGCACTGCAACACGTTGGCTGCAGTTTTCCTCCCAGAGAAATGGCCTCCGCAGGCCTGATCGTGGCAGAAGGATGGCACACTGGGGAATTTGCTGTCATGAATACAGCGACGGATGATCTGGTCAGCACCTATTCGAAAAAGTAGTGTATTATCCCAGAAATAATACTTTGTTTATGCAATGAGACGCTCGCGTTGGTTTTTAGGCCAGCCACGTGGAAGGGAACCAAAAGCAAGGTAACTGGCAATGTCGGCATACCAAGGTCCACTTGCCACATTAATTGCCAATAGGTGCTCATCAGGAAAAACCTCATTGATCGGTAGGGTAAGTCCAATGTGGTCAGGGTCCAGTCTTGAGGGATGATCAGCCACAACATTCTGGGCTCCGGCCTTATCGCGGATCTCAATGTCAAATTCTTGGAGTAGAAGGATCCAACGAATTAGTCTAGGCTTGGCATCCTTCTTGTGCATGAGATGACGAATGACCGCGTGGTCAGTGAATAGAATAACACGCGAGCCCAGAAGGTAAGAGCGGAATTTCTCCAGCCCAAATACAACCGCCAGTAGTTCTTTCTCAGTGGTTGTATAATTACGCTGAGCCTCGTCCAATGTCTTTCTGGCGTAGTACACCACGAAGGGGTGTCTATCTTGTCTTTGTCCCAGGATGTCTCCGACTGCAAGGTCGGAAGCGTCACACATGAGTTCAAAGTCGATGGACCAGTCAGGTGGCTGGAGAATAGGGGCCTTGGTGACAGCATCACACAGTTGCGTGAATGCTCATATGCAGTTGGGGCCCATATCAAAGGGTACGTCGGTCGATAGGTGTAACGACCCGATTCCCGAGTCCCTACGAGACACGAGAACTGGACCGACTCAACTAAACCCAAGACCTGGTCGTCCAACGAGGAAGTAACCAAAAGAGTAGTAAAATAAACCACATTCAACATGAATATAACTAACAGTAAGAAAATACAGCAGTAAGGAAAGAAACCACTACAGTATATACCACCACAACAGTAGAACAACATTCATAACATAATATGAACTGCAGGTAAAGAAAAGTACAGCGGAAACAAGAACTACTCACTACAGTGGAACCAAAAAGAGGTACAAGAGAACAGTGGTAACTCTACTGGACCCTACTCGGCCCAGCGTCCTCTGCAGCCGCTGACCCTGGCTGCTCAACACCTGGTCCTGAAAGGTAACGAGTGTAACACGTCAGCAAAACGCTGAGTAGAGTGGCAACTAAAACAAAAGAATAGTAGAGTGTACAATAGCTGTTATGTTCTGTTACTTTCTTTAATTACGTCTTTCTATTTTCCCACAATTTATCTATTTCTCAGATCCTTCACTTGATCTCGAATGTTCCTCGTGGGAACGATCTTGATTGCAGTCTTTTCCGAACAGTAGAAGTAGCACGTGGTGCTCTCCTGGCCGGGAGAGTCCCCCGTGGTGATCCTACTCTCAGTCAACCACCCCAAGGTCACGGACAGGCGTAACGGTGACTACGGCACGCGCGGTAAACGCACGGGTAGCTAACCCGCACTGGCACGCGGTCAGTCGTTTCCGTTAACGGGTGCGCCCAAAGCACAGCACGGAACCAGTACAGGGCAGAACCCTCTCAGTAACAGGGGTCCAACCCCTCCACAGTAACCAAACAGGGGCCTTGCCCCTCCACAGTCTGCGCACCCTCGCCTAACTACCCTGGTTTTCCCCAGTGGACCTAACAAGTCGGTGTAGGAGGCTAGAAGAACCCCGGGGCCCGTGGGGTAGCTAGTACCTCCCTACACTAGTAGCTCTCCTCGGTAATACGTACACGAGGGCCAGCAAGTCGGTACAGAGTGGCCAGTCCTAACCCCGGGTCCCTGGGGCGGCTGGCTCCGCTCTGCACTAAACAGGGGGACAGTCACTCTCCTTGGTACTCCGTACTCAAGGGCCAACTCACTTCCCCAATTCTATTCCATTCACTTTCCAGGAGTTCTACTCCTAATTCCCCGTAGGGTTCCAGCTCGTTAACTCAGCGCATTCCGCTTTCACCTTTCCAGTTTCACGTTCATACATCCTATATTCTTAATCATGTTCATTTATTCATAACAGGCAGCTATTTAAACAAATTTACAGGCAGCTATTATTTCTTTTCCACATTTTCAAGACTGCAGTGTTCACATATTCCACTAGTTTTCCCCATCCTAGGATTCATGTCATACCCTAGGATCTATCATACAATCTAGTTTTCCAGCCCTAGGATTTATGCAATACCCTAGGATCTATCATTCAATCTCATTTCTCATTCCTAGGATTCATGCAATGTCCTAGGTTCTATTTATGGTTCCATAATTTAACAGATTATGCTAATAAACTTAAATGCCACTCTACCGGTTACAACAGGAGTACTGGGGGCGTGGTTGGGAATCCCGCGTGCCTTCGCAACCCCCGAGACTGCAACGGAACGGGGTCCTATCACAAGGATCAAACACAAGGAATTTCTCAAAACAGTATACAGCTACTGTAGACGGGTAGAGGATGTAATTCCAAAAAGCACGCAACTCGAAACGCGGAAAACGGACTCCGAACGGGCCCTAAACGGGTCGAAAACGACGAAACAGTGCAAAATCAGACGTCTGGAACTTATTCAAGACGTCTTAAAAAGTGGATCAGGGGTTACCTTGCTCTGCGTGGGCTCTCAGACGTCCAGAAGCCTGCGGGGGCGTCTGGCCTAGTTCCCAGACGTCCGATGGTCACCCAGGACGTCTGTAAGTCGCTCCCGTCGTCCGGCACTTCAGCCAGACGTCTGATTTGCGTTGGATGCGAATCTCAGACCCTACGCGTACCCATTTCCTCTCTCTTAGTACGGTCAATCGAAGAAAATGAAGAAGACGGAATAACTCACCTTTCAGACGTCTGGACAGTCTTCCAGACGTCGTGCCTGTTGTCTGGCTAGAAGCCCAGACATCTGATTCTGGAAAAGTTTCCAGAACCAGGGCGCAACTCGCCCTCCGCTCGCGACGCCCAGCCACGCCGCGTCTCGTCCGCCTGCTGCTCAAACTGCAGCAGCCCCCCTCGCGTCGCTCCGCGCCCGCTACGCCCCCCGCCGGTCGGCCCTAGCAGCCCCGGCGAGCTCGCCCTCACGGCCGAGCGCCTCTTCCACTCGCAGCACCTCCTCCCACGCTCACCGCGGCTGTCGTCGCCGCCCTCACTCGCGCTCGCTCTCGCGCACTGGCTGGAAGGAGAATAGGAAGGGGGCGGAGGTGACGGGAGTGAGGGAGAGGGCGTGGCCTTTTAAGGCCGCGCAAGGAGGAGAGAGAGAGAGCGGACAGGGTGGGTCTGCGGCCGTAGGAGAGAGGGAAAAAGAGAGGGAGAGAGAGCGTACGCAGGTCTGCGTGCTCAGGCGCACAGACGAATCACGCGTGCCAAAAATAACCGATTCCCAGACTTCCAGACGTCTGATCAGACGTCTGGGCCACCTCCCAGACGTCTTAAAAGACATCTGAAGCGCGCGTTCGTAACAATAGGAGATGAGTTAAAGGTCTAGAAATCTTGGAGAAGTCTTTGATGAATCTCCTATAGAAATCGACGTGTCTCAAGAAGGAGCGGATTTGTTTGACAGAGCCAGGCACAGGTAAATCAACAATTACATCAAGCTTAGCTCTGTCAACCTCGATACCCCTATCGGAGATGATATGCCCGAGAATAATTCCCTCGTGTACCATAAAATGACTTTTTTCCCAGGAAAGCACGAGGTTCACATCAATACATCTCCGAAGGATATGGGTCAGGTTGTTAATATAGTCATCAAAAGAGGGTCCAAAGATCGAAAAGTCATCCATGAAAACCTCAAGAAAGTCACCCACCATGTCATGGAATATCACCAGCATACATCTCTGGAAAGTTGCTGGCGCATTACAAAGTCCTAATGGCATCCTTCTAAATGCAAAGGTGCTGAAGGGGCAGGTAAAGGTGATTTTCTCTTGGTCCCTGGGGTCAATTGCCACCTGGTTATATCCAGAGAATCCATCCAGGAAATAGAAAAATTTATTTCCCGCTAACCGCTCCAGGATTTGGTCAATAAAAAGTAGCGGAAAGTGATCTTTCTTCGTTGTAGCATTCAGTTTCCTATAATCTACACACACTCTCCAAGATGTAGGGGTGCGTGTAGGGATGGATTCGCCCCTGTCATTGACACGGATCGTGAGTCCCGCCTTTTTGGGCACGACATGAATCGGGCTCACCCAGGGACTATCGCTGATCGGGTAGTGATGAGAACCTCATCATGAGCCATAACTAGCTCATTTTGACCCAATACAAAGGATAAAAGCTCCTACATAACTCAAGGAAAGGCTTAACTCAGAGAATTCTGAGTTTAAGGAGAAAACAAGTCATAAGGGGTAAAAATGCAATTTTACCAGTATAATCTGCATACAGGGTAATTCAGGGTCCAAACATAGGTCAAAGCAACCTAATAAGAACAAAAGTGGGATGAGATGATCTGACAAGGGCTACAGCAATTCCAAGGAACTAAGTGATAATCTGTAACCCTAAAACAACCCACTTCAATTCACGAGGTTCGAGGCAAAGTAAAAATAGAATAAACCCTCTAAAATTCATAGAAAAATAATCTCTAGGGTTTAGAACCTTCAATTTGGCCTTCAGAACCCATTTTGACCTACATTTAGAACCATACCCAATTAATAACTTAATTTGGGTTTTTGCATAAATTGACCAGTCAAACAAGGTTTAATATAGAAATGAAATTCACCATCAGATTCCTTAGGTCCTAATTAATCATGTATAAAAACTTGAGCCTAAGAAGAAACCTCCTTGACCGACTTTACACTTTGGTCCTCATATATTTACTTTTTGGCCCTCAACTTTTGAACCGTCGCATTTTGGCCCCTAACTCTCCTTCGTTCTTTGTATTCAGGTCCCCCCTGCAAAACCGGCCAGCACCATGCTCCGGCGACCTTGCGCGGAGCATGGCGCCGCGCAGGGTGAGGGGGAAAGCCTGGCAAGTAAACCGGGGGTGCCCTGCGTTGTCAGCCGTCGCAGGGACACCCCCTGGTCGCTGTAGCCCACCATACCGGCCGTGCGAACGCACGGACGGTATGGGTTTTCGTCTCCGGCCATCATCCGGCGAGGGAGACACGTCGTCTCCCTCCGCCTCCCTCCCTGTTTTGATCCCTATAAATACCCCCCGTTGCTCCACCGACCGGGGCAGCTCGGATCTGACGGAGAAAACCCCCAACTTTCCTCTCTTCTCTCTCCGGCAAACGCTCACCAGCTCCGGCGGTTCCTCCCCCTCTTCCTCTTCGCTCTGCCGCAATACCAGCAGCAGAGACTTCCTCCCCTGCTCTTCCCGCGCCACGCCGTACCCAGCTGGCGCCTCTCCGGCTCTCTGCTCGCCGCCGCCCCTTTCCCTGAGCATCTTCTTCTCCGGCGACAGTCGATACGACTGTCGCCCTACTGCTCCCCCTTCGTCCCTGCAAGTAAGTTAGAACTACTTCCCTTCCTCTCCTCTTTCTTTCCCCGGTTTCAATTTGTTCAATTAAGCCCTCGACCGACCCTGACCATCGTCACCCCCTTCGTCTCCGGCCACCCTCCGGCGAGATGTTCCCATCGCTCCACAGCCTCACACACCTCGCCGACCCTCACCGAACCTCCGCCTCATCACACTGAGCACCCCCCACCCCTCCACTGCCACTCCACACCTCCGTAACGCTCCCCCGAACAAACCCATTCCTCCGGTTGCAGTCCAACCTAGGGCTGCCGCCAGACACCACCTTGCGGCTTGCCGCGCAGCTCCACACCTTCGCCGTGCCACGGCGAAGGTTCCCCAGTGGTTTGATCAGGCCGAGAGGCCATATTCGTGTCCGACAGGTTTTGAGGTTCGACCGCCATTAACGCACATTGAAGCAGCTTCTCCCGCGCTCCAGGCTTGAGGACTCCAGGTCTCCAGCTGTTGCGGATTACGGGGAGTCTTGCGAAGGCAGCCAGCCAGCAACCTACGCAAATCGAAGCCGCAGCTGCAGAAGCTAGGCCGCGGTCTCCCAGCAGGCGCACGCGAGGAGAGGTCTCCGTTTAGTCCCACATCGGTAAGCCTCACAACCTTTTCACTGTTTAAATTGATTTTGTGCATTAGCCTTACTGCCTCAGCACACGGCGTGAGGTCCCCTTCACCCGCCCGGTTACCCGGTCTCGTCCGCGCTCACGCCCCGCGGACCTGACCCGACCCGACTTAGACTGACCTGCACTCCTCGCCCACCACGCACGCCGGTGGGCCTGGACCCGGGTGCGACCCGAACCCGATTACCTGGCAGCTCTGGGAGAGCTTTCCCAAGAGTGGTTTCAGAGAGAGAGAGACGTGGGGGGAGAGGGTAGAGTAGGTTTTGTCCTCTGACGTAAGCTCTGAAGTGTGCAGGCACAGGTAAAGAAGAAGGACCGCGGAAGAAGAAGGAAGCTGAGGGAGACACTGTAGCAACAGGAAGTTGACTGGAAAAAGAAAAGAAGAAAGAAGAAGATCTGAAGAAAGACAGAAGAAAAAGGAAGAGCAGGAACAGTTGGAAGAAGAAGAAGAGCATCACCACTGCAGAAGAAGAACATCACCTCTGCAGACAAAGAAGAAGAAGATCTGAGACGAGGAGAAAACAAAGAGAAAAGAAGACAACAAATTCTTTCTCTCTCTCTTTCTTTATTTTTGTAAAAGAAACATGTATATCTCTAGAATACAACTTGCTCCCTGAGTTCGACCTCGGGAACTCTTTTATTTTCCGAGTAAAAAAATTTTATATTTGAAATGTTGGCAATAACTGGCTATACTACAACGCTATAACAATAAAACCCGGTTGCCCACAGCGTTTCATTTTTGGCGCCGTTGCCGGGGAGCAACGGCTATTCTAGAGGTAAACATTCCTGTTTCTTTTTAATTTCTGATAATCTCCTCTCTTTTGTGCAGCTACAGGAACTCAAGAAGAAAAGCAACCACACGACAACCACTCCGAGGACAGGTAAATTTTTCCTCTCGCTATTAACCCCTAAACTCTAAAGAGGAAGAAAAGAAAAGAACAAGCAATATAGGGCTAACCTGTCTTCCATACTTAGTAACCATAAAGAGTTGCATGTTTTCAACTCATCACTCCTGCACACTATTAAGGGTATTTAAGGGCTAACACATTCTTGCTTGAGCCCTAATTACCCAACAAAGAGTTAAATGGACCAAGTAGAGCCAACATAAGGTCAAACATTATGATTTCAGTAGAGACACACCCCTTCATCAAGAATTGAGGAAATCCAAAAGAGGTGTGCCCAAGCCATTGATTGAAAATAATTAATAAGAAAAATCCTAAACAATTGGCTCTCTCTAAACACTTGAACCCTAAAACAAGGCCTAACTTCTCAAGGAAACCACTAGGTGAAGTTGACCCCTGGGGTCAACCAACCTTCAAACTAGGCCACTTTGTTCACAAAAACACCTAAAGTTCAAGTGAAACCTTAAGCACCCTGATCTTAAAATTAGTAGACTTAAGAGGTCAAGATCCCCATTCTGGTCTACCTGGAACCGCAGTGACAAGAAAGGTTGGGTGGGGGAAACCCTGTAACCCGTGGGGACGCTCTACCGTGTAGGGGTCTTTGCGGGACTCTCCCTCTCTGGCTGCCCAGGTAATTCTCAGGTGGACGATCTTTCTGATCAAGGGGTCCATCTGCCCTGCACCTCTATAGTCACCCAACAAATTTTTGGGTGTCTTGATTGGGTCCAGCACCTGCTTATCTCATCCAGTCCTTCAGTATTTTTCAGGAGGTCCTTGAAACCTCCTATAGAAATTCACTCTCCCCGAGGCTAAGCCTCGGCTCCTTTGTTTTTCAAAAAATCATTCACACAACCCTTCTTTCCTCTGATTCTGAACAAAATCCCCTTCTTCCATCTTGATTCAAACCTTGATTCTATATCTTGATTCCAGCACCTGATCCAATTATGCAGCCTAATTACCTAGCAAGACTACCATTCAAAAAACCTGAATATATGAGATCCATGAAAGATAAGATGATTGAGGATGCCCTTAAAATCTATGAAATCAAACCCTCAACACCAGTAGAAAACATTCAGGTTGATGTCCCAACAACCACAGCTTTCATCATGAACTGTGCCCAAATCCTATTGATTGAAATTTCAAAAGGATCAACCCGAGATATGCTCATGACAGGATACATTGAGATAGACAAATTACACAAATCTGAATACCTTCAATGCTTGACAAATCCTGTACTTTGGGAACAAAACCAAGATGCTCTTAAAAAACGGGTAGAGATGATGAGACTTTTAGAAAAAACTATCAACCAAAAATACCCGTATACACCAGAAATAGAGGATGAGTCATCTTGGAACAGTACTAAAAATCAATCCAGTTTCCCAGACCTCGGGACTGAGGCACAAGGTGGTTGTCGACTCCCAACCCAAATAGAAGATAGCATTAAAATAGGTTGGGAAGTTGCAGGAGAACACAATGCTGAGCCAACCCTAGGCCATAAATCACCAAGCTTAGAACTCCAAGACTCCTGCAATAACAAGATTAGAATTGAACCTCTGGAGGGTATAAATTCCGCCCCTTGTTTTGATAAGGTGACCCTCGAAGGTTATTCGGACTTAGGTTCTAATAATTCTACCCACATCCTAAGCCTAGAACCTAGATCTGAAACTTATTGGGAAGATTATGAGGCCCTTTATGAGAAAGATCAAATTTTTACAGAATATGATTCCGGGCCTCTATTTAATGAACATCCCTCTCCAACATCCTCAGGAAATCTGATCGATTTTTCAGAAAACATGCCAATTTATGATACAGAAACTGAGGAGTTGGATGAGCAAGGTTTTAATGGGGTCTATCCTACCAGCTTAGAGCTTGAACAGAACATCTTTTTGAGCCCAGAAGTGACATATAGGCTAGAACCCAGTCAGGCTGCTGATTCCACATCTGATGATTTTTGCTGTGGTGGAATTCATGATCATTTTCACCAACTCTCCGACAATTTCAGATCTGACTATAATTGCGGAGAGATTCCCCTTCCTGAACACGCCAGGCCTATCTACGACCTCAGATCACATGACTCTGACTCTGACTCTGAGGTCCTGATTCCCGAGATCACTGATAACACAGAATCATTCCTTTTCGATCCTCAGGAACCAAAAATAGAAAATGCCAAGAGTGATTACAACCAAGAATCCAAATTTTTTCTCGAATCCGATTCCTTTCATCCTACAGACACTCTTCCGGCATTTGATAGTTACCTAGAGGACTCTCTACAGAAAACCACCTATCATCTGTTTCTAGAAGAGCCCTCATACACAATGGCCACCTCGTCCGCACACACAGAACGGATCAAAACCTCTCCCAAACCCCGACCCGCAACCGGACTCAATTTCTATTCAGATTCACCTCTCACCGAGCCGATTGCATTTCCACATCGGGTTTCGAACATTGATCAGACTACATACCATGCTCTATCATTCTCTGATCACCCCTGTAGGGTTTCCGCGTCATTCATTGATTATTCTACAGGTCCCTACTCTGACCAGGCTGATTCGACTCAGCCAAACCCTGCGTTTACACTTCCACATCCATCTGAGCTTCATAGTTTATGGTGGGTTCCACACCTTTTTATCCACATCTATCAACCCACCAGATTGATTGGGTTTGGGCTGCATCATCAGCCTGTTGATCTGAACAAGCACCTGGTTGGACCAACCAGGCTCTTAATCAAGGTGTTTGTCTTACAAAACTCTGCTGATTTGACCATCCCCTCTCCATCGCATTTCCCGCTTGGCTGAAGGCATCAAATTTAGCGCTCAACGGGAGGCAGCCCGTCATTCTCTTTGAAAACCTGAAACTTGTTCTGACAGCTTTTTGCACTTGAAGTTCACACTTTAGGACAACCGACTCCACCTCAGGTGCTTGCATCTGAGATTCATCAAAACAGCTATCCTAATGTATGAACTTAGTTGAATAAAAACCCCTAGGTTACAATGAGGACATTGCAAATCTTAGGCATGGGGGGATATGGAAGTGCAAAACTTGTAAGAAAAGGTTTCAAACAAAAAAAATTCACATATGCCAAAAACACCATAAAAATTAAAAATTTTTCGAAAAAGAATAAGAGGAAAAGAGGAGAAGGAAATTTTGTGAAGAAAAAAAAGAAACAAAATGAAAAAGGAGCACAAAATTATGAGAAAAGGTGATAGTCATTAGTAAGGAACTAAGGAATTAACCTAAGTTCTAGACCTCATTCAAGAAAATAACTGAAAAGTGCACAATGAGATTAGTAAGAATGCAAACCTTAGGCATTCTTGAATAGACTCTTAGTACCCATTAAGATCTGGACACTCCTCAAGAGGTTGAGGAAAATGAAAAGCTGAAGTATTAGGTCTAAGGCTTAGGGAGTATTTGGCCTCGTTAACTAATTTTTGGTTTACGGGACTCAGTAACCTAAGCACCCTAACCTCACACACAGCCTGGTTCAGTAAGCGTAAAAATCAGAATCACGCAGAAGCGTCGCAAAATTCTAAAAAGAACACCTAGAATAGGAGCGGCCGATCAACACAAGTTGATTTGGACGAGTTCCCAGCGCGGAGAGGCGGGAAATCCCCTCGAAGATGCGTAACAAAATATCATCTCCTCGGTGCTTGTTTCTTAGGATATTTACATATCCTACTGGGGGCATGTAAGCACTCTGCTGGTTCAGATTCCATGGATGGCATTATCTCGAAGTGTCAATTGCCAGGGTCTGGATTCGGCCACGGAACACCATGGATGGGATTATCTCGAAATCTCAATAGCCAGGGTTCCGGGGGTTGCCATGGGCGGTGCTATCTCGAAGCATCGATCGCCAGGAACCCTTGAGGATTGATGATGGGAGCAAGGAATCTGATACAGACCGTGTTGAAAAGCCAATCCTAGGCTAGAACTAAAAAGAAAAAGAGAGAGAAAACTCTCCAAACAGAAAAACTTTCAATCTCTCTCTTACAAACGCACTGCGAACTGAGCCAGGGCTAAAATCATTTCAAGCACGGGTGCTTTAACCACAAAGTCCAATAAACCTTAGGTTAGTTCTTGTGGACCTTAAAAACCTTTGCTAGAGACTGAGGCTAAGGCTAGACAGATTTGGATCTTGATTGGTACTAGAGTACCTTTTAGGCCTATGGTCAGCATTCTAACCTAATCTAAGCTCAAATAAAAAAGCACTTATCTAAAGCTATTAAGAACTTCATGGTCTAGAACAAGGGTTGAAACCTTAAGTTTTTGCTAAGGGACTAGCAAAAGCTAGGCATGGGGGTATGATGAGAACCTCATCATGAGCCATAACTAGCTCATTTTGACCCAATACAAAGGATAAAAGCTCCTACATAACTCAAGGAAAGGCTTAACTCAGAGAATTCTGAGTTTAAGGAGAAAACAAGTCATAAGGGGTAAAAATGTAATTTTACCAGTATAATCTGCATACAGGGTAATTCAGGGTCCAAACATAGGTCAAAGCAACCTAATAAGAATAAAAGTGGGATGAGATGATCTGACAAGGGCTACAGCAATTCCAAGGAACTAAGTGATAATCTGTAACCCTAAAACAACCCACTTCAATTCACGAGGTTCGAGGCAAAGTAAAAATAGAATAAACCCTCTAAAATTCATAGAAAAATAATCTCTAGGGTTTAGAACCTTCAATTTGGCCTTCAGAACCCATTTTGACCTACATTGAGAACCATACCCAATTAATGACTTAATTTGGGTTTTTGCATAAATTGACCGGTCAAACAAGGTTTAATATAGAAATGAAATTCACCATCAGATTCCTTAGGTCCTAATTAATCATGTATAAAAACTTGAGCCTAAGAAGAAACCTCCTTGACCGACTTTACACTTTGGTCCTCATATATTTACTTTTTGGCCCTCAACTTTTGAACCGTCGCATTTTGGCCCCTAACTCTCCTTCGTTCTTTGCATTCAGGTCCCCCTGCAAAACCGGCCAGCACCATGCTCCGGCGACCTTGCGCGGAGCATGGCGCCGCGCAGGGTGAGGGGGAAAGCCTGGCAAGTAAACCGGGGGTGCCCTGCGTTGTCAACCGTCGCAGGGACACCCCCCTGGTCGCTGTAGCCCACCATACCGGCCGTGCGAACGCACGGACGGTATGGGTTTTCGTCTCCGGCCATCATCCGGCGAGGGAGACACGTCGTCTCCCTCCGCCTCCCTCCCTGTTTTGATCCCTATAAATACCCCCCGTTGCTCCACCGACCGAGGCAGCTCGGATCTGACGGAGAAAACCCCCAACTTTCCTCTCTTCTCTTTCCGGCAAACGCTCACCAGCTCCGGCGGTTCCTCCCCCTCTTCCTCTTCGCTCTGCCGCAATACCAGCAGCAGAGACTTCCTCCCCTGCTCTTCCCGCGCCACGCCGTACCCAGCTGGCGCCTCTCCGGCTCTCTGCTCGCCGCCGCCCCTTTCCCTGAGCATCTTCTTCTCCGGCGACAGTCGATACGACTGTCGCCCTACTGCTCCCCCTTCGTCCCTGCAAGTAAGTTAGAACTACTTCCCTTCCTCTCCTCTTTCTTTCCCCGGTTTCAATTTGTTCAATTAAGCCCTCGACCGACCCTGACCATCGTCACCCCCTTCGTCTCCGGCCACCCTCCGGCGAGATGTTCCCATCGCTCCACAGCCTCACACACCTCGCCGACCCTCACCGAACCTCCGCCTCATCACACTGAGCACCCCCCACCCCTCCACTGCCACTCCACACCTCCGTAACGCTCCCCCGAACAAACCCATTCCTCCGGTTGCAGTCCAACCTAGGGCTGCCGCCAGACACCACCTTGCGGCTTGCCGCGCAGCTCCACACCTTCGCCGTGCCACGGCGAAGGTTCCCCAGTGGTTTGATCAGGCCGAGAGGCCATATTCGTGTCCGACAGGTTTTGAGGTTCGACCGCCATTAACGCACATTGAAGCAGCTTCTCCCGCGCTCCAGGCTTGAGGACTCCAGGTCTCCAGCTGCTGCGGATTACGGGGAGTCTTGCGAAGGCAGCCAGCCAGCAACCTACGCAAATCGAAGCCGCAGCTGCAGAAGCTAGGCCGCGGTCTCCCAGCAGGCGCACGCGAGGAGAGGTCTCCGTTTAGTCCCACATCGGTAAGCCTCACAACCTTTTCACTGTTTAAATTGATTTTGTGCATTAGCCTTACTGCCTCAGCACACGGGGTGAGGTCCCCTTCACCCGCCCGGTTACCCGGTCTCGTCCGCGCTCACGCCCCGCGGACCTGACCCGACCCGACTTAGACTGACCTGCACTCCTCGCCCACCACGCACGCCGGTGGGCCTGGACCCGGGCGCGACCCGAGCCCGATTACCTGGCAGCTCTGGGAGAGATTTCCCAAGAGTGGTTTCAGAGAGAGAGAGACGCGGGGGGAGAGGGTAGAGTAGGTTTTGTCCTCTGACGTAAGCTCTGAAGTGTGCAGGCACAGGTGAAGAAGAAGGACCGCGGAAGAAGAAGGAAGCTGAGGGAGACACTGTAGCAACAGGAAGTTGACTGGAAAAAGAAAAGAAGAAAGAAGAAGATCTGAAGAAAGACAGAAGAAAAAGGAAGAGCAGGAACAGCTGGAAGAAGAAGAAGAGCATCACCACTGCAGAAGAAGAACATCACCTCTGCAGACAAAGAAGAAGAAGATCTGAGACGAGGAGAAAACAAAGAGAAAAGAAGACAACAAATTCTTTCTCTCTCTCTTTCTTTATTTTTGTAAAAGAAACATGTATATCTCTAGAATACAACTTGCTCCCTGAGTTCGACCTCGGGAACTCTTTTATTTTCCGAGTAAAAAAATTTTATATTTGAAATGTTGGCAATAACTGGCTATACTACAACGCTATAACAATAAAACCCGATTGCCCACAGCGTTTCAGGTAGATTATACCCGCATCCAGCCACTTAATAATTTCCTTTTTAATGACCTCCCGCACGTTAGGGTTGAGACGTCGTTGCATCTCGCGGGAAGGTCGAGCCTTTTCCTCCGTATATATATGGTGAGTGCAGTAGGAGGGGCTAATGCCAGTTAAGTCTGATAAGGACCATCCAATGGCTACCTTGTGTTCCATAAGGACCTTTGTTAGTTTGCACTCTTGCTCCCTGGTTAATTTTGAACTGATGATTACGGGGAGCGTTTCATTTGGTCCCAAGAAAACATACTTAAGCGTATTAGGCAGCTCTTTCAGCTCGGGAAAGGATGGTGAAAGATCTGGCTTTTCTTGGGACAAGAGTTTCCCAAGCGGATCAGAAGAAAACAAGGCAGGAGGAAGAAGTTGGCCCTCAAATTGACCAAGAAGAGGGGCATCTTGGATTGATGGATCTAAAAATGGATAGCCCCAGTGAGCAGTATTTGGGCTCAATGTCCCAGTGTGGAGTTGCAATTCCGCCTGATTTGGTGGGAAAGAAAGGGCAATCCGGTCTTCAAGAGTGTGGACCGGCGGTGAGTAGCCCGAATATGACTTAGACCACGAGGTATGGGAAGCGGAGAAAACCTCATCCTAAGTCTGGTCAGGAGAAGGTATGGAAAAAGGGAGGGATGGGGGAATGTCACAATATGTGTCGGTCAAGCAATCGTCTATGTTTAAAGGCAATCCACAGCAGTCAGAATAGGTCCCTATTAGTCCGATACATGCGCTGACGGCCATGTCCTCATTAGATGTGTCATCCTCGATGCAATCGCAATCAAAGTTCTTGCTGCCTTAAAGATGTTAAGCTTGAGCTTCTCAAATCCAACGACAATCTCAATACAGCCCGACTCGCAGTTGATATGGGTGCGGGCTGTGTCCAAGAAAGGTCGATCAAGGATGATTGGATAATCAGAAAGTGAGCTAGGAACTTCCATATCCAAAACAAGAAAGTCAACAGGAAAACAGAGACTGTTGACCCTAACCACCACGTCTTCCACCACACCCTTTGGTATTTTGACAGAACGATTTGCCAACTGTAACGTGATAGGGGTGGATTTCAGATTTCCTAAGGCAAATTTCTCGAGCATGATGGTTGGTATAAGATTGATGGAAGATCCTAGATCAAGCAGGGCACGGTTAAAATTGCAGCCTTGGATGCTACAAGAAATAAGCGGTGTGCCCGAATCTTTCTACTTCGGTGGTAGATTTGACAGTATAGCACAACTTGCATGAGGCGAGAACCACCGGATTCTTTGTTTTCTTTGACTGTCGCCTGGGTGTAGTGTAGTCTTTGAAAAATCGGGCGATAGTAGGTATGTAGTCGATAGCCTCTAACAGGGGTACCTTGATTTCAACATTCCTGAATAAATTACGCAGGTTATTAAAGGCCTGCGTATCCTTTTTCTTGCCTTTTGGCTCCCTTAGTAGAGCCTCAGGGAATGGGACTGATTCTGGCACTAGTTTAGGTGTATCGTCCTCACGAGAATGCGGTGCGCATCCCAAATGAGAGGGCGATGAAAAAGATGGGCCAGGATCAAGTCGAGGAGGATCGACAGTTTGCTTACCGCTCCTCGTAGTAATCGCATTGGACGTTGCGGGTCCAGTGGGATCATAAGGTGGAGGAGGGTTTTCAATAGGGACATAAGGGTGAGGTGCTGCAGCGGGATTAGCCTGGAATCCCGGAGGAATGCTCGATGCTTGTAGAATCTGATGAACCTGCCCTTGAGAAGGTCATACCTGTGGTTGAGGACCATAGGGTACGAAATTTCGTGGGTTGGGAATAGGTTGGGCTGGAAGAGTGCCCTGAGATCGAGTTGCCATACGTAGTTGACTGATCTTAGCATTCTGTGGCGCCAATTGGTGCTGAAGAGAGGTCATGTTCACTTCATGGCGCTTAGGCATTTCTATCATCATTCGCATCAGTTTATCAAGAGGACTTGATGCGTGTTCTGTTTGCAGTATGGAAGGATCCGATGGCTGATTCGCTGTAGGATTAGACTGGGCCCTTGGGATGACGAGTGTGGACGATCGCATTGGCCCACCCGCGAGGTTTTGGTGCTGCGGGTTGCTGGACCATGAGAAGTTCGGATGATTTCGCCACCCTGGGTTATAAGTGGCAAAGAACGAGTTGTTCTCCAGGGCGCTACGCTTGAGGGGACGGTTGTGCGTTCCTAGAGACGAGGAGCTGTTGAGAGAGCTCCTGACTGAGGCACACGGTTCCAGATTCACCATACATCCCGGAAACACGAAAATGTACCACGACTTGAGATGCAAGTTTTGGTGGAGAGGGATGAAGCGGGATGTGGGTGAGTTCGTGCAGCAGTGCTTAGTGTGCCAGCAGGTGAAAGCCGAGCATCAGAGGCCTGCAGGGCCGCTTCAGCCGCTTCCAGTGCCAGAGTGGAAGTGGGAGAGCATCACCATGGACTTGGTGGTGGGCTTACCTATTACCCAGCGGGGACACGACGCAGTCTGGGTAATAGTGGATAGACTGACGAAGACGGCGCGATTCTTACCGATCCGAGTCACTTTGGGACCAGCACAGTTGGTAGAGAGGTATATCCGTGATGTGGTATGACTACACGGAGTTCTGCGGGAGATCGTATCCGACTGGGATACTTGCTCTACGTCCCAGTTTTGGGCTGAGTTTCAGTAGGCCTTGGGGACGCGGTTGAGGTTTAGTACGGCTTACCACCCCCAGACGGACGGACAGTCTGAGCGCACGATACAGACACTTGAGGACCTTTTGCGTGCCTGTGTACTGGACTGGAGGGGTTCTTGGGAGGAGCACCTGCCCCTGGCGGAGTTTGCATACAACAACAGTTATCACTCGAGCATCGGCATGGCTCCCTACGAGGCTCTGTACGGACGAAGGTGTACGGCACCCTTGAGTTGGGTTGAGGTGGGGACCAAGTGGGAGGTTGGCCCCAGGTTGATCCGGCAGAGTCAGGAGGTAGTTGAGCAGATCCACAGACGACTCCGCACTGTCAGGAGCAGACAGAAGAGCTACGCGGATCGGAGACGCAGAGAGGTGCAGTTTGAGGTTGGGGACCACGTCTTCCTTCGTGTTTCGCCCATGAAGGGCTTACAGCGGTTTGGGGTGAGAGGGAAGCTCGTGCCGAGGTTCGTGGGGCCCTTTGAGGTCCTGGAGCGGGTTGGACCCGTTGCTTACAGGCTTACCCTCCCCCCGCAGCTTTCTGGTGTGTACGGCGTGTTCCACGTGTCCAACCTCAGGAAGTACGTAGCCGATCCCAGTCACGTACTGAGTCACGAGAGCGTCGAGGTGGGCGACGACCTGACCTACCCCGAGCGGCCAGTGTAGATTCTAGACCGAGCCGTCTGCAGTCTGAGACGGAAGCAAGTACCCCTGGTAAAGGTTTTGTGGAGGAGCCAGCGATACGAGGAGGCTACCTGGGAGCCTGAGGCGGCAATGCGGGAGCGGTACCCGGAGCTTTTCGCGGGTACGTCTTTTCGGACCGGCTTCGGTCCTCTTTGAGTTTGTTATGGTTATTTGGACGTCTTTTCCGCACCCTAGTTAACGCAAGTTTCGGGGACGAAACTTCCTTTGAGTTTGTTATATTGTTATGAACACGTGCCCCAGTCGTCTTTTTAAGACGTCTGGGAGGTGGGCCAGACGTCGGACCAGACGTCTGGAATCACTTCCAGACGTCGTATCAGACGTCTGGGATCGTTGCCAGACGTTTGTAAATCTGTTATCTTTGACACGCGCGGGTCGTCTGCGAGCCTGAGCACGCAGACCTGCATATTCGCTTATTCCTTCCTCCTGCGGCTGCAGATTCCCCTGCCGCGCTCCTTCTCTCTCCTCCTCGCGCGGCCTTAAAAGGCCACGCGCTCTTCCGTCACCACCGCCTCCTTCCTCTTCTCCTTCAGCCAGTGAGCGCGAGGTTGCAGCGGCAGCGGCGGCCGCAGTGAGCGCGGAGGAGGTGCTGCGTGCGAGAGCGGCGCTCAGCTGTGAGGGCGAGCTAGCCGGGGCTGCCAGGGCCGGCCGGCGGGGAGGGCAGCGGGCGCGGGGCGACGTGGGGGGGACTGCTGCGGTCCGAGCAGCAGGCGCACGAGGTGCGACGAGGCGCGGCGTTGCGAGCGGAGGGCGAGTTGCGGCCTGATTCTGGAAACATTTCCAGAATCAGACGTCTGGGCTGATAGCCATACGGCGTGGGCGACGTCTGGAAGACCATCCAGACGTCTGAAAGGTGAGTTCTTCCGTCTTCTTCCTTCCTGTCGACTGACCGTACTGAGAGAGAGTTGGGTGCGCGCAGGCTCGGTGATTCACCATCCAACGCGAATCAGACGTCTGGCTGTAGTACCAAACGGCGGGAGCGACCTCCAGACGTCCGGGGTGACCATCGGACGTCTGGGAACTAGGCCAGACGTCCCCGCAGGCTTCTGGACGCCTGAAAAACCACGCAGAACAAGGTAATTCTCTGATCCACTTTTTAAGACGTCTGGAAGAAGTTCCAGACGTCTGATTTTGCACAGTGTCGTCGTTTTCGACCCGTTGAGGGCCCGTTCGGGTTCCTTTTTCCGCGTTTCGAGTTGCGTTCTTTCCGGAATTAAATCCTCTACCCGTCTACAGTAGCTATACACTGTTTTGAGACACTCCTTGTGTTTGATCCTTGTGATAGGACCTCGTTCCGTTGCAGTCTTGGGGGTCGCGGAGGCACGCGGGATTCCCGATCACGCCCCCATTACTCCCACCGTACCTGGTGGAGTGGCTTTTAAGTATAACCTGTTAAATTGTGGAATCATAAATAGAACCTAGGACATTGCATGAATCCTAGGAATGAAAAATAGATTGAATGATAGATCCTAGGTGTTGCATGAATCCTAGGGCTGGAAAATTAGATTGTATGATAGATCCTAGGATACGGCATGAATCCTAGGACGAGAAAACTAGTGGAACAGATGAATACTGCAGTCTTGGAAAAAGTGGAAAGGAACAAATAGCTACCTGTAATTGAATTAACAGCTGCCTGTTGAATAAATAAACGTGTTTGAGAACATGGATTGTGATAACGTGAAACTGGAAGGTGAAACTTAGACGTTCTGAGCTGGAACCCTACGGGGAAGTAGGAGTAGAACTTCTGGAAAGTGAATGGAATAGAATTGGGGAAGTGAGCTGGCCCTTGAGTACGGAGTACCAAGGAGAGCGACTGTCCCCCTGTTTAGTGCAGAGCTGAGCTAGCCACCCCAGGGACCCGGGGTTAGGACTGGCCACTCTGTACCGACTTGCTGGCCCTCGTGTACGTAGTATCGAGGAGAGCTACTAGTGTAGGGAGGTACTAGCTACCCCACGGGCCCCGGGGTTCTGCTAGCCTCCCACACCAACTTGTTAGGCCCACTGGGGCAAACCAGGGTAGTCAGGCGAGGGTGCGCGGACTGTGGAGGGGCAAGGCCCCTGTTTGGTTACTGTGGAGGGGTTGGACCCCTGTTACTGAGAGGGCTCTGCCCTGTACTGGTTCCGTGCTGTTCTTTGGGCGCACCCGTTAACGGAAACGACTGACTGCGTGCCAGTGCAGGTTAGCTACTCGTGCGTTTACCGCGCGTGCCGTAGTCACCGTTACGTCTGTCAGTGACCTTGGGGTGGTTGACTGAGAGTAGGATCACCACGGGGGACTCTCCCGGCCAGGAGAGCACCACGTGCTACTTCTACTATTCGGAAAAGACTGCAATCAAGATCGTTCCCACGAGGAACATTCGAGATCAAGTGAAGGATCTGAGAAATAGATAAATTGTGAAACAATAGAAAGACGTAAATAAAGGAAGAAAGAAAATTTAAAACAACTACTGTACACTTTACTGTTTCTTTAGTTTAGCTGCCACTCTACTTAGTGTTTTGCTGACATGTTACACTCGTTACCTTTCAGGACCAGGTGTTCAGCAGCCAGGGTCAGCGGCTGCAGAAGACGCTGGGCCGAGTAGGGTCCAGTAGAGTTACCACTGTTCTCTTGTACCTCTTTTTGTTCCGTTATAGTGAGTAGTTCTTGTTTCCGCTGTACTTTTCTTTACCTGCAGTTCATATTATGTTATGAATGTTGTTCTACTGTTGTGGTGGTATATACTGTAGTGGTTTCTTTCATTACTGCTGTATTTCCTTACTGTTAGTTATATTCATATTGAATGTGGTTTATTTTACTGCTCTTTTGGTTACTTCCTCGTTGGACGACTAGGTCTTGGGATTAGTCGAGTTGGTCCGGTTCTCGTGTCTCGTAGGGACTTGGGAATCAGGTCGTTACAGTATTCATTGTAAATCTTTCTTGTACATTTTCTTTCATTAGTGGAATAGTGCATACATTAATTGATCAATCTTTTGTGTATCTATTTATGTGCTTAACATATAAGTAATTATTGATGTAATTAATAAATTATGCATTAGAATAAAATAGTGAAATAAAAATTACAATTATGCCTCCCAGTGAATGACTTGGACTCAACCAGTTAAAAAAAATTAAATCTAAAATGTTAGGTTAACTTGACCCTATACTACCTAAACGACAATGATTCAAGTTAACCTAAGTCATTTCTTACGCGATTAATTAAGACTTTTAACCTTAATTAACTATGTTGAGAAATTACGCATCACTTTCGCTTACTACACATTCCCAGTGATCCATCTTGGACACCAGAACTCTGAGCTATTTCTCCGAATGAGTTCCTCCTCCTCCCATCGTGCCCTACAATTATACAGAGGTCCCTTATTGTTTTTGGGGTTTTTATTTTTCAAATTTTTATGTGTTTTTGTTTTGTAATTTTTTCAAAACTTTTCTTTTTTCTTTTTTGGATTTTTCAATAATACTATTTATGTACACTAAAGGATGTGTCTGTAATTGCATTCCAAGTAAATGATTCACCATTTACACCCCCTTAAGTGATGCAATATCCTCATTGTATGATTAGGGTAGATGCAAATGCATACTCTGCTTTTCACTAACTTAAGCTAGGGTAACGGAGGAAGGTTGGATAGAGGAGATAAAATCTCTATGCGGATGATTTCAAGTCTGATAAGAATATCAAAGTGGATAGTCGGGCTAAGTAGTGAAATGCAAGACATATGTGACTATAGATGCAGACTAAGAATGCAAGGATAGACACCTAAGGAAGAAAGAAAAATAAAGAAAGATACAACGCTATATACAACAAATGCTAAGTTTTATGCTTTCAACTAGGCGCAAACGCAAGTCTCAAGAAGTTGGTTCAAGATATAGGAGCGAAATAGTAGAATTGACAAGTATGAGGTCTTGAGCTTCAATAAAAGGTTTCAATCTTCGTCCATTCATAATGAAAAGTTCAGATTTGTCAATCTCAGTGATCTCAACAGCTCTGTTACCAAATACTCTTTTGATAATGAAAGGTCTAGTCCATTTTGATCTAAGTTTCCTTGGGAAGAGTTTAAGTCTAGAATAAAAAAGGACTTTCTGACCAGGATGAAAGGTTTTCCTATGTATGTGGCGATCGTGGAAGGCCTTAAGTTTACCCTTATAAATCTTTGAGCTTTCAAAAGATTCATTCCTTAACTCATTTAGCTTGGAAATCTGTAATCTCCTATGATCACCAGCCTTCTTTAGGTCCAAATTACACTTCTTGTTCGCCCAACAGGCCTTGTGCTCAAGTTCTACGGGAAGATGACAGAGTTTTCCATACACAAGTCTAAAAGGAGACATGACTAACGGGGTTTTATTATGACCCGATTCCCAGATTCCTGCAGAACCCGAGATCGGCTCGCCTCGACTAATCCTAAGACCCAATCGTTCAACAAGAAATAACCAAAAAGTAGGAAAGCAAATCACATTCACATATGCAATATAACTAAGTAGAAGAAACGTACAAAGCAGTAAAGGAAAGTAAATCTGTTGTTCCATTACATACCATCACAACAACGAAACAACGGAAATGGAAGTAAATAGTAGAGACAAACAGTAACTAAAGGTTTAATACTTATTACAACAGTAAAGGAGCAACAAGGAAGTGCTGAAAACTACGGCTGGGCTCAACTGGGCTCAGCACCCTCTGCAGCCGGAAGCTCGGGCTGCTCAACTCCTAGTCCTGAACAGTATTATGAAAAGACAGAGTCAGCGAACGCTGAGTAAAGTGGTATCTATACTATCTAAAACAGTAAAAGCAACATGTTTAATTCTCTTTTTTATTTATCTGTTTTATGTGTATATCCTTTTCACTCATTTTTCTTAAACATCTAGGTATTCTTGATCTTGCATGTTCCTCGTGGGAACGATCTTGATTGCAGTCTTTTCCATAGAGTAGAAGGTACATGTGGTGCTCTCCTGGCTGGGAGAGTCTCTCGTGGTAGTTCTACACCTAGTCAACCATCCCGAGGTCACTGTTAAAACGTAGTGGTGACTATGACACGCGTGATAAGTGCACGGGTAGCTACCCCGCATTGACACGCGGTCAGTCGTTTCTGCTAGCGGGTACGCCCAAAGTACAACACGGAACAGTATAGGGCCTTGCCCTCTCAGAATAGGGGTCTCGCCCCTCCACAGTCTGCGCACCCTTGTCTGACTACCCCGGTTTGCCCAGAGGGCCTAACAAGTTGATGTAGGGTGGCTAGCTGAACCCCAAGCCCCATGGGGTGGCTAGCTCTCTCCCTACACTAGTAGCTCACCTCAGTACCGCATACACGAGGGCCAACAGGAGTCTGTGTAGAGTGATTTAAATTCTGTTAATAATATTTAATAAGAATATGCTTGCGGAAATAGCCGATGTAATGACTCGTACACTTTTAGCCTTTTAAGACGTCTAGAGTTTCAGTCAGACATCTAACTAGACGTCTGGACCCATTCCCGAATGTTTGGAAGAGAAATTTTTGTGCTGCGTACTGTGCTCTATGTGCGGGCTGTGCGCAGAGATCGTGCCCTTTTTTTCTCTCTCTCCCTCATCTTCCTCGAACCTTAAACCCCATGTCTTCTATTTATACCCCTTTTCCCCCTTCCTCCTCTCCACACACCGCCCCCCTTCAGATCTTCAGTGAGGTGAGTGGAGGGCGAGCGAGGGAGAGCGAGGAGGAAGGAGGAGAGCTCAGGAGGAGGAGGAGGCCGAGGTCGGAGGAGTTTCGGTGGAAGCTCGGCGGAGCTCGCACGGCCACCGTGGGCCCGTGTGGGAGGAGGAGAGAGCTTGGGGAGGCAGCTTCCGACCTTCTGCAGCCGTGAGAGGTATGGCGGGAGCTTCGGCGGGTGAGCTCTTGAAGGAGACAGCTCGCGGGAGAAGTTCTGATACTAGGATTTTTTCCAGTATCAGACGTCTGGAGGGTCGTCCAGATGTCTGAAAGTACGCACAGTGCTGAGGTACGTGTTTTTTTGCGGTCACGGCCATGCAGGCCTCATCGCAGGAGGGTGGTGGGGCTTGATTTGGACCAGCGGGTTTCGTACGCAGATAAAGGCCCTTGGGAAGGCATGTGGGATGCTTTGCCATGCACTTTTAGATGTCTGATCACCTCACTAGACGTCTGGAGGTGCTTCCATACGACTAGAGGCATTGTCCGACGTCTGAAACTGCCTTCAGATGATCGCAGAGAAGGCCTTGATGTCTGAGGACACCGCAGGGACTTAAGATAAGGTTCTGGACTTATTCCCAGATGTCTGATTTTGAACAGTAGACACGTTTTTGACTCGTTTAGGGTCCGATCGGGGTCCGTTTTACGCAAACGAAGTACCTGTATTTTCCTTGCAAGTTTCTCTACGTACTAGAGACCTTTGTACACTGTTTTGAACCCTTATTTTGTGATGTATTCCCTGGTATAGGATTTCAACCTGCTGCGTGTTTGGGGCTCGCATATACACCTGGGTCTACGGTTCGAGCCCCCATTACTCCCGAATTTCCTAGTAGAGTGGTTTAAATTCTATTAATAATATTTAATAAGAATATGCTTGTGGAAATAGCTGAATGGAACCCTAGGATGTGGCTTGAACCCTAGGATAGAGGAATGAATGAACTGTTGGAACTGTATGATGTATTTGTATGCATGATTGAATTAAGTTGCTAGCAATTGCCTGTAATATAGTTGTGAGCTACCTGTTAGAATATGAGCTGCCTGTAATTAATGAACAATTACCTGTGAAATCATCAGTTGCATGTATTGAATTATAGAAACACGAGCTGCCTGTATATGGACGAGAAATGAGTTGTGAATGGTGAAATCTGGATCGGAATAAATGAGATGAACATGAGCATGAACCCTACGGGGAATTAGGAGTAGAACTCCTGTGGTTAGATGGAAACCTGGAATGTAGACGGGAAGTGTGCTGGCCCTTGAGTACGTGGTACCAAGGAGAGCAACTGTCCCCTTTTCTTGTAGAGCGGAGCTAGCCGCCCTTGGGTTGAGACTCGGGGGTTAGGATTGGCCACTCTACGTCGAGTCCTGTTGGCCCTCGTGTACGCGGTACTGAGGCGAGCTACTAGTGTAGGGAGAGAGCTAACTACCCTATGGGGCCCGGGGCTCAGCTAGCCACCCTACACTGACTTGTTAGGCCTTCTGGATAAACCGGGGTAGTCAAACAAGGGTGCACAGACTGTGGAGGGGCGAGACCCTTGTTTTGTTCTGAGGGGCAAGGCCACTGTTCTGAGAGGGCAAGGCCCTATACTGTTTCGTGCTGTACTTTGGACGTACCAGCTAGTGGAAACGATTGACTGCGTGTCAGTGTGGTGTAGCTACCCATGCGCTTATCATGCGTGCCGTAGTCACCGCTACGTCTTGACAGTGACCTCGGGGTGGTTGATTGGGTGTAGGACTACCACGGGGGACTCTCCTGGCCAGGAGAGTACCACGTGTACCTTCTACTCTACGAAAAAGACTGTAATCAAGATCGTTCCCACGAGGAACATGTAAGATCAAGAATATTTGGATGTTTGAGAAAAATGGCTGAAAAAGAAATACAAATAAAACAAATAAATAGAAAAGAGAATTAAACCTGTTGCTTTTACTGTTTTAGATAGTATAGATACCACTCTACTCAGCGTTCGCTGACTCTATCTTTTCATAATACTGTTTAGGACCAGGAGTTGAGCAGCCTGAGCTTCCGGCTGTAGAGGGTGCTGGGCCCAGTCGAGCCCAGCCGTAGTTTTCAGCACTTCCTTGTTGTTCCTTTACTGTTGTAGTAAGTATTAAACCTTTAGTTACTGTTTGTCTCTACTGCTTACTTCCATTTCCATTATTTTTTTGTTGTGGTGGTATGTAATGGAATAGCAGATTTACTTTCCTTTACTGCTGTGTACGTTTATTCTGCTTAGTTATATTGCATATGTGAATGTGGTTTACTTTCCTGCTTTTTGGTTGTTTCTTGTTGGACGACTGGGTCTTGGGATTAGTTGAGGCAAGCTGATCTTGGGTCTTGCAGGGATCCGGGAATCGGATCGTAACAAGATGGTATTAGAGCAAGTTCGTCCTGAGAAATGAACCAATTAGCTTGACAATAACCATTCACATGCATATAACTAGGATAGCCACCACAATGTATCGCTTTGATATTCGTTCCGAGTCCTTTCTTGAAGAAATTCGGTATCGTTGACCCTCTTGTTCTGTCTTTCACGTCTCCTTGCAGGAGATGCCTCGTTGGGGAGTTCTCGAGGTGGGCTGTGGTCGTGGACAAGGTCGGAGGGGCGGACGTGCCAGGCCTGAGGTACCAGTCGACCCACCTCTTCTCATGGGCATTCTGGCCTAGGATCTCGCCTAGCTGATTAAAGATATTGTACGAGAGGAGCTCCACCAGCCTCCATGGGCACCTCTCCTTGAGGACGTGGAGGGGGAGTCCTCGGTAGGACAGAGAGACCGCCGTAGTGTCGGACGAGCAGGAGGGGGAGGGGGTGGTCCTCCATCGCCCCACCACACTTTGACACTTTCGAGCATGAGCCCTCCTTGCCTGAAGGCGTGCCCGTTCCCCCGCTACAATTGCACCACGAGCTTTTCGAGCAGTTCCGGAAGCTGAAGCCCCACTCCTTCAAGGGGGATGAGGACCCGTCTGAGGTAGAGGACTGGCTGGATCAGATAGATAAGGTGTTCGACACCCTTCGCCCTCCCGCGAAGTGCCACGTGGCCTTTGCCACGTACCAGCTAGAGAGCGTGGCACACAGGTGGTGGAGGGCAGTTAGAGGTCAGGAGAGGGGAGAGACAACGTGGGGCCAGTTTGTGACTCTCTTCTGCGAGCAGTACTTTCCGCAGACCTGGCAGGACCAGAGGAGGCAGGAGTTCCATACTCTCTACCAGGGGACGATGACTGTTAGCACGTATTGCACGCGTTTCCTGGAGCTGTCACGTTTTGCCTCGACAGCCATGGCTACGGAGGAGGAGAGCCTGTGGAGGTTTACTGAGGGGCTCTAACCTACTATTCGGGGGTATGTCAAACCCCTGAAGTTGCCCACCTTTTCACGAGTGGTTGAGGCAGCCATGACCTACGAGGAGACCAACCCGACCGTATGAAACATCGACAACGGACGAAGAGGCCCTATCAGCCAGAGTACTCTCAGGGCTGTCGGGAGAGGAGGCACGTGGCACCTACAGGAGAGTCATCTCATTTTATGGGGCCATCAATGGCCTTTGGGGGCCCCAGACAGGGCCAGCTGCCAGCACTGGACCCCCGCCTAGCCGCCAGTAGGGACCTACTGAGGGAGGAGGTCGTGTTCCCCTCTGCTACCAGTGTGGCCAGCCGGGCCACATCAGGAGGGACTGCCCATCTAGGGCCGGAGCACAGCAGATGCTCCTCACACCGAGCGCTGGAGGCTGAGCTAGTGGTCGTGGTCCCTAGGTGTGTGGGGGAGGGCAACAGTCATGAGGAGGGTACCGACCAACGGCTGCTCGCTCAACCCAGAGTGTAGATACTTCGTCTGCAACGAGGATTGAGGGGCGTATCAATGCCCTGACACACAGAGATGCCAGGGCTTCCGGTTCAGTGGTGGCAGGTATGGTTTCTGTTTCTGGTAGATTAGTGTATGTACTTTTTGATTCCGGTGCCACACACTCTTTTGTTGCTGCGAGTTTTGCCGTTAGTTTGGGACAGGGCAGTGTACTGCTAGAGGCCTCGTTTGTGATCAGAGGCTCAAGTGGCCAGTTGTTTGTAGCTGAGGAGGTCTACACGGACTGCGAGGTCAGTATAGGGGGACACAACCTCCCTGCAGACTTGATTGTGATACCGATGGAGGATTTTGGCGTGATTCTAGGGATGGACTGGTTGTCTACCTATCATGCCCTGATGGACTGTTTCGGGAGGAAGATTGTCTTCTCCATACCGGAGTTGCCTCCCTTTGAGTTTCACGGATAGCCGGTGGATAGAGGTTTCAGATGCATCTCCGCACTTCGGGTAGCGAGGCTTTTAAGCAAGGGGTGTGAGGACTTTTTGGCTTATGTAGTGCCAGAGCCTAGCCCCATGGCTGACTTTTAGAGTATACCGATGGTTTGCGAGTACCTCGACAGTTTTCCAGAGGAGCTACCAGGACTACTGTCCGAGTGAGAGATCGAGTTTGAGATCTCACTGGTACTGGGATCAGCCTCATTTCTACTGCACCATACCGGATGGCACCGCTTGAGCTGTGAGAGCTCAAGTCACAGCTACAGGACCTGTTGGAGAAGGGCTTTGTGAGGCCCAGTGTGTCCCCGTGGGGAGCCCCTGTGTTGTTTGTGAAGAAGAAGGATGCTACCCTGCGACTTTGTGTCGACTACCGATAGCTGAATTGGGTCACCATCAAGAACAGGTATCCGCTGCTGAGGATTGATGACCTTTTTGACTAGTTGCGAGATGCCACAGTGTTCTCCAAGATAGATCTGAGGTCAGGCTACCACTAGTTGAGGATCAGGGAGACCGATGTCTCCAAGATAGCTTTTCGTACTTGGTACGGTCACTACGAGTTCTTGGTCATGCCATTTGGGTTGACCAATTCCCCCTCTACTTTTATGGATTTGATGAACCAGGTTTTCAGACCGTACTTGAACAAGTTTGTGGTGGTGTTCATCGACGACGTACTTGTTTACTTGCGGGATCAGGCGCAGCACGGGCAGCATTTACGGATGATCCTGGATGCTTTGAGGCGACGTAGGCTGTATGCCAAATACAGCAAGTGCGAGTTTTGGTTGAGGCAGGTGACTTTCTTGGGCCATGTGATCTCAAGGGATGGTCTGGCTGTGGACCCAGCCATGGTTGAGGCCGTACTCAGGTGGGAGAGGCCACGTACAGTGACAGAGATATGCAGCTTTTTGGGACTGGTAGGTTATTATCAGTGGTTGATCAGAGGATTCTCATTGATTGAGCATCCTATGACCCAGTTAACTCGGAAGGACGTGCCCTTTGCCTGGATAGATGAGTGTGAGGCATGTTTTCAGGAGTTGAAGGAGAAACTGACTTCAGCTCCTGTGCTTACCATCCCGAACAGCAGCGGTGGTTTTGTGGTTTACATAGACGCTTCGTTGCAGGGGTTAGGGGGTGTGCTCATGCAGTGGAGTCATGTTGTCGCTTACGCTTCGCGGCAACTGAAGCCCCATGAGCATAGCTACCCTACCCTTGACATAGAGCTGGCAGCTGTTGTCTTCGCGTTGAAGACATGGAGGCACTACCTTTACGGTGAGACTTTCGAGATTTTCACGGATCATAAGAGCCTCAGGTACTTGTTTGACCAGAAGGAGCTCAACATGAGACAGAGACGTTGGTTAGAGCTCCTGAAGGACTATGACTGCAGCATCTCCTACCATCCAGGGAAGGCCAATGTGATGGTTGACGCCTTGAGCCAGAAGGCGCCCACCCACTTGGCCAGTCTACAAGCACAGAGTTGGAGACTTATGGAGGAGTTGAGCAGTTGGCAACCCCGGGAGTCATAGGGGTATTGTGAGACAGTGACAGTGATGTGGCAGATGCAACTAGAGTTGATAGACGGCATCATCGCAGGGCAGATGACAGATCCGTACTTATAGATGCTGTGGGACAGGGTGTTGATAGGAGACCCAAGAGACTTTTCCTTTACAGATGAGGTGCTGTGCATGACGGGACGCTTATGCATTCCTAGGGACGAGGAGTTATTGAGAGAGGTACTGGCTGAGGCGCACGGGTCCAGGTTCACCATACATCTTGGAAACACAAAGATGTATCATGATCTGAGATGTGACTTTTGGTGGAGAGGGATGAAGTGGGATGTTGGTGAGTTTGTGCAGCAGTGTTTAGTGTACCAGCAGGTGAAGGCCGAGCACTAGAGGCCTACAGGGCCGTTGCAGCCACTTCCTGTGCCAGAGTGGAAGTGGGAGAGCATCACCATGGACTTGGTGGTGGATCTACCTGTTACCCAGCAGGGACACGACGTAGTCTGGGTGATAATAGACAGGTTGACGAAGGCGGTGCGTTTCCTGTCGATCCGAGTCACCTTGGGACCAGTACAGTTGGCAGAGAGGTACATTCCCGAAGTGGTACGCCTGCACGGAGTTCCGCGTGAGATTGTATTCGACAAGGATACCCATTTTACTTCCCAGTTCTGGGCTGATTTTCAGTAGGCTTTGGGGACACGTTTGAGATTCAGTACCGCTTATCATCCCCAAACGGACGGATAGTCGAGCGCACCATACAGACACTTGAGGACCTTTTACGTGCCTGTGTACTAGACTGGAGAGGCTCCTGGGAGGAGCATTTACTCCTGGTAGAGTTTGCATATAATAATAGTTACCACTTGAGCATCGGCATGGCACCTTACGAGGCTCTGTACGGATGGAGGTGTATTGCACTCTTGAGTTGGGTCGAGGTGGCGACCAAGTGGGAGGTTGGCCCCAGGTTGATTTGGCAGAGTCAGGAGGTGATAGACCAGATTCACAGATGACTTTGCACTGTCAGGAGCAGGCAGAAGAGTTACGCTGACCGGAAACATAGAGAGGTGCAGTTCAAGGTTGGGGATCACGTCTTTCTCCGCATTTCACCCATGAAGAGCCTGCAACATTTTGGGGTGAAAGGGAAGCTTGCACCGAGGTTTGTGGGGCCCTTTGAGATCTTGGAGAGGGTAGGACCCGTTGTTTACTGGCTTGCCCTTCCTCGCCAGCTTTCTGGAGTGCACGACGTGTTCCACATGTTCAACCTCAGGAAGTACGTCGCCGATCCCAGTCACGTTCTGAGCCACGAGAGCGTCGAGGTGGGTGACAACCTAACCTACCTTGAGAGACCAGTGCAGATACTAGACAGAGCCGTCCGGAGTCTGAGACGGAAGCAGGTACCATTGGTGAAGGTCCTATGGAGAAGCCAGCGGTATGAGGAGGCGACTTAGGAGCCTGAGGCGGTGATGCGAGAGCGGTACCCGGAGCTTTTTGAGGGTAAGTCTTGTCGGACCTACTTCGGTCTTCTTTAAGTTATGTGTTTTATGTACCTTTTTTCGCACCCTAGCTAGCTCAAGTTTCAGGGATGAAACTTTCTTTAAGTTTGTTATGATGTAATGACCCATACACTTTTAGCCTTTTAAGACGTCTGGCTAGATGTCTGGACCCGTTCTCGGATGTTTGGAAGAGAAATTTTTGTGCTGCATACTGCGCTCTGCGCGCGGGTAGTGCGCAGAGACCGTACCCTTTTTTTTCTCTCTCTCCCTCATCTTCCTCGAACCCTAAATCCCACGTCTTCTATTTATACCCCTTTTCCCCCTTCCTCCTCTCCACATACGACCCCCCTTCAGACCTTCAGTGAGGCGAGTGGAGGAAAAGCGAGGGAGAGCGAGAAGGAGGAAGGAGGAGAGCTCGGGAGGAGGAGGAGGCCAAGGTCAGAGGAGCTTCGGTGGAAGCTCGGCGGAGCTCGCACGGCCACTGTGGGCGCGTACGGGAGGAGGAGAGAGCTCGGGGAGGCAGCTTCCAACCTTTTGTAGCCGCGGGAGGTATGGCGGGAGCTTCGGCGGGTGAGCTCTCGAAGGAGATAAGTCACGGGAGAAGTTTTGATATTGGGATTTTTTCCCATATCAGACGTTTGGAGGGTCGTCTAGATGTTTGAAAGTACGCACAGTGCTAAGGTATGTGCTTTTTCGCGGTTACAGCCATGCAGGCCTCACCGTAGGAGGGTGGTCAGGCTTGATTTGGACCTGTGGGTTTCGTTCGCAGGTAAAGGCCCTTAAGAAGGTGCGTGGGACGCTTTTCCACGCACTTTTGGACGTCTAATCACCTCACTAGACGTCCTGGGGTAATTCCAAACGATCGGAGGCATTGTCCGACATCTGAAATTGCCTTCAAACGATCGCAGAGAAGGCTTGGATGTCTGGGGACATCGCAGGGACTTACGGTAAGGTTTTGGCACCCTTTAAGACGTATGGACTTGTTCCTAGACGTCTGATTTTGAACAGTAGTCACGTTTTTGACTCGTTTAGGGTCTGATCAGGGTCCGTTTTACGCAAAGAAGTACCTGTATTTTCCTTGCGAGTTTCTCTACGTACTAGAGACCTTTGTACACTATTCTGAACCCTCCTTTTGTGATATATTCCCTGGTATAGGGTTTCAGCCTGCTGCATGTTTGTGGCTCGCAGAGATGCTTGGGTCTGCAGTTCGAGCCCCCATTACTACCGAATTGCCTGGTAGAGTGGTTTAAATTCTATTAATAATATTAATAAGAATATGCTTGTGAAAACAGCTGAATGGAACCTTAGGATGTGGCATGAACCCTAGGATAGAGGAATGAATGAACTGTTGGAATTGTATGATGTATTTGTATGAATGATTGAATTAAGCTACTAGCAATTGCCTGTAATATAGTTGTGAGCTGCCTGTTAGAATATGAGCTGCCTGTAATTAATGAATAATTACCTGTGAAATCATCAATTGCATGTATCGAATTATGGAAACACGAGCTGCCTGTATATGGACGAGAAATGAGTTGTGAATGGTGAAATCTGGATTAGAATAAATGATGTGAGCATGAGCATGAACCCTACGGGGAATTAGGAGTAGAACTCCTGTGGTTAGATGGAAACCTAGAATGTAGATGGGAAGTGTGCTGGTCCTTGAGTACGTGGTACCAAGGAGAGCAACTGTCCCCTTTTCGTTTAGAGCAGGGCTTGGCCACTCTACATCGACTCCTATTGGCCCTTGTGTACGCGCCCACAAAGCATCAAAATAGCGGGAAGACCAATCTTTCCAATCAGGTCTAATGGTGGTCTGTAAAATCTTTTTGATCTCCCGATTGGACACTTTAGCAAGTCCATTGGTTTGTGGGTGATAAGGTGTTGCTATTCTATGATTCACCCCATACTTTTGAAGTAGGAACGGAAATGTGTATTCCTAAAATGAGACCCTCCATCACTAATGATGGCTCTGGGTATCTGAAAACGAGGAAAGATAGAATCCTGAACAAATTGTATAACAACTCTATGATCATTTGTTCTCGTGGGGATGGCTTCAATCCATGTTGACATATAATCCACAGCTAATAAGATGTACTCGAAGACATGAGAATTTAGAAAAGGGTCCCATAAAGTCTATGACCCAAATGTCAAAGATTTTGCACACTAGAATGGGGTACAATGGCATCATGTCTTGTGGGCCAATATTTTTGAGAGACTGACAGTGAGAACATGCCCTAGTGTAATTGCGTATGTCTTTGAAAATTGTGGGCCAGAAAAACCAGCTCTACAAAATTTTTGTAGCAGTCTTTTTGCCAGAGAAGTGACCACCACACTCTTGGTCATGGAATAACGACAGAATGCTATCTATCTCCTTTCTAATGATGTGGTCTGGGCAGTTCTTAAACAACTAGGGTTCTTCCCAAAAATATTGTTCAGCTTCGACTCTAAGCTTGTCAATTTGAGATTTAGTCCAACCAGGGGGAACTACTCCAGAAGCCAGGTAGTTGACTATGTCATCATACTAGGGAAGATCAGAGTGAATGACCAGCAATTGCTAGTCAAGAGAGTGATCAACAATTGGAAATGAACGAGATATCGCATCAGAAAGAAGGCGGGATAAGTGGTCAACTACCACATTCTGTTTCCTAGCCTTCTCACGAATCTCTAAATCAAACTCCTGTAAGAGCAGGATCCATCTAATTAGGCGAGACTTTGCATCCTTCTTAGCGAGAAGATGTTGAACTGTAGTGTGGCCTGTGTATATTATAATGTGGGAGCCTAAAAGATAGGGTCAGAATTTCTCTAGTGCGAAAACTACTACTAGCAATTCCTTCTCAGTGACTATGTAATTCCTCTGTGCTTCGTCTAAGGTCTTGCTAGCATAGTAAATGACTGTTGGCTTCCCATTCAACTTTTGTCTAAGGACAACCCTTACTGCATAATTAAAGGCATCACACATGATCTCAAAAGGGTGAGACTAATCCGGAGGTTGCAGTATTGGTGCCTTGGTAACCAGATCATGAAGTGTCGTATATCATGAACACAAATGTCAGAGATCTGAAAGTCTACATCCTTAGTGAGGAGATTGGTAAGGGGTTAGGCAATCTTAGAGAAGTCCACTATAAAGCGGCGATAGAAACCAACATGCTCGTGGAAAGATCTAATATGCTTAATCGAGGAAGGTTATGGTAAGTTAGATATCAATTTTACCTTCGCATGGTCAACCTCAATTCCTCTCTCAGAAACTGGGTGACTTAATATAAGTCCCCATGGTAAGATGAAATGTGATTTTTCCCAGGAAAGTACCAGATTTACACTAAGGCATCTTTGGAGGACCTTAGTTAGGTGGTCTAGACAGGTCTCAAAAGTGCTCCCAAAGACCTAGAAGTCATTCATGAAGGCTTCTAGGCAATCACCTACCAAATCGGAAAAGATTGCAAACATACACTGCTAAAAAGTAGCGGATGCCTTGCACAATCCAAAGGGAATCCTATGGAAAGAAAAGGTTTCATAGGGGCAGGTGAAGATCATTTTTTCCTAGTTATCAGGGTGAATTGCCACCTGATTATAGCCTTAATAGCCATCCAAAAAGCAGAAAAATCTATTCCTTGCCAATTTCTCTAGAATCTAATCAATGAATGACAATGGGAAATGATCTTTCTTCGTGGTTTGGTTGAGTTTGCAGTAATTAATACATACTTGCCATGAACTAGCAATACGTGTTGGAATGACTTCTCCAAACTCAGTGGTTATGACGACAAGCCCAGTCTTCTTAGTCACTACCTAAACAGGACTTAGCCATTGGCTATCAGAGATAGGGAAGATAATTCCATTGTCTAACCACTTAATCATCTCATTCTTTACCACCTCTTGAAGTGTCAGGTTCAGTCTACGCTGTGGCTATTGACGGGCCCGAATCAATTTAGTTAAAACATGTCATTGTAGTGTGATTAAAGCATCAAATTTAAAATTTATATCGAATTATTAGTAATTTGATGAGTCTAAGTCGTTTCACTGGGAGGCTTTAAAATATTTTTAATTAGGTTGATTAAGAGAATTTGTGTAATATGAGATGGAAATAAAATAACTTGAGATTTAAAATCTATTTAAAACCTAATGTTCTACTAACTATCTTAATTAGTTAACAAGCACAAAAAAATATTACATGGAAATTGAAAAGTAACTTAACATCTATTTAGAGAGGGTTAATAAACTAAAAACAAGCAAACAATAAATTTTTTTTTCCTTTCGAAACACAATCTTGAACTACTAACCAAATTACAAAATTATAAAAAACTTTAACTTTGAATTTTTATAAGACAAAATATAACTAAACATTTATTTTTACAAATCTAGAAAACGTATATGCGAGACTCTAGACGGAAAAGCTTAACACATAATTTGCTTGGGGATTAAAATCTTAGCCTTTGCAATTGAAAGATAAAGAAGCTTATAAATTAAATTATACTCAATTAGCCTAAGGAAATATAAAATGGTAACTTAAAAGATGACATTTATGTGCTTAACAAACAAGTTGAACTACAATCAAACACCAAATAAAAATAAAAGAACATGAGAAAAAGAAGCTCCTGCCATGGACGTGCACAAAGTCGAGAAAGATGAAGAGGTTGGTGGCTGCGGTGGCCGGTTGGAGTTGGTTCCTGGTGGCTAGCGTTGATGCAAGAGGTGTGTTTGGTGGGTTGAGTGGCTGATGGTGGAGGAGAAAGGAGGAGGTTGAAGAAGAGAGGGAGAGGGAGAGGGCGGGAGCGTGGGAGAGGGACTGGCAGAGGTGGTGCTGGAGGGCGTCGACGAGGCCGAAGAGGAGGAGGGACGGAGAGGGATCCGACAGCGTTGGAGGTGCTGAGCTTTGCGGAGAGGAGCCGCGGCGCGGGTGAGGGTGGCAGAAAGAGCGGGTCCGATCGGGTGGAGCTGCTGTTGGTGGTTGAAGGGGTAGGGCGGTTGGCGAAGTGTTGGCTTGGAGATAGAGGTGTTGATGTTGCTGCAGCTATGGTGAGAAGGTGGGCGGCGCAGGTGGCTGGTGGGTGTGATGGTGGTGTGTTATGGTGGTGTATGCAGGGAGGGAGGAGGAGAAAATAGGAAAAAAGAGAGGAGGAAAGAGGAGATTAAGAGGAAGTGGGAGAGATTGGTTGAGAGGGATTGAGAAGGAGATGGTGGAGAGGGTGGCTCTGCAAGTGGCTGGTGATGAAGTCGTCGAAGAGGATGGGAATGAGGGTAGGAGAGGAGAGGTGAGGGAGATGGGTTGGTTGCCGCTGGAGAAAAATGGGGAAGAGGAGGGAGGTTTGCCGCCTGTGTCCTCGGTGGGGAGTGGAGGTGGGAGAAAAATAGAGGAATGGGGAAGGAAACGGTTACGTAGGAGTGGGTGGTTGTGAAGTACGTGATGGGGAGGAGAGTTGAGCAAATGTGGGTATGTTTACGTAGTTACGTAGGGAATTTTTGGTATGGGATTTTTTATTTTTTATTTTTTATTTTTCTTTGAATGGGAAAGAGAGGGAGCCGACGTGAAGGAGGGACGGGAAAATAAAAATAAAAATAAAAGTAAGGTTAGACGACGGGTTCGATTTTTTCTCTGTACACAACTATAATGATAGGATTTTTTAAAACTTGCATTACTTGCAAATATAAAATAAATATGTAAAAGTATGTAAATATGTATAATTTAATATTATTTAGATTTATTATATGCAAAAGTATTAATTAAGCTATTACCTTATCATTACGTTAATTACTTCTATTAAGATCCAAAATTATATTAAAATTAAATAATTATTACATGTGAATGTAGTTTCGTCACACCCCCAACTTATATTTTACTAGTCCCTAACAAAAGCTCAGAAATGAAACAAAGAAAAATAACGAAAATGTGAAGTTAGGACCCACCTTAACCATAGGGGTGTACACGGGTCGAGTTGGGTTAGGTTGGGACTCAACCCAAATCCAACCTATAATTTTCGGGTTGTGATTTTTCCAACCCAACCCACCCCATAAAAATCAGGTCGGGTTGGGTCGGGTTGTTGACTAATCAAAGACTCAAAACTTATATTTATCTCTAGCATATTTTCTATGTCTATCATATTTAATAACAAAATATTTTAAACTTATAAATAACTCATATCTTCTAAAAAAATGAATAAAATAACTAAAAACAAAAAAAAAACTTGATAGTTGTATAGTCGTAATTGATTCTTTCCTGTGGAAAAGTAAACACATATTACAAGATGATTATCTTAATTTTTTTTATAGATGTAGGCATTCAAAACAAAGAATTAGATGAAAATCAAAATAATATTTTACTAGTAAGGAAAAAATTCAAGATGAACATGTGGATGTCTTTTAATTCTGTCTAAATAAAGAATTAGATGAAAACTTAAATAATGATGTCCAATTTAAGCGTCAAAGTTTGAATGCCTACGTTGAAGTTTTAAATAATTTAGGCTAAATTAATGGAAGATAGAGGGGGAGGAGGATGGCCGAGAGAGGGGGTGGTGGGTATTGGCTATAGTGAAGGAGGATGGCCGGGGAGGGGGTGGTAGGTTGTGTGGTGGTGGTAGCCACTCTAGTGATAAGCTGGGCGAAGGGGAAGGTAGAGAGGATGGTGGATGGCCGGTGAAGGGTGGTGGGCTGTGTGGTGGTGGTGGATTGATGGTAGTGGGCCAGTAGCTTTGGTAGTAGGCTCAGGCTGAGCAGAGGGAAGGTAGTGACGATGATGGATGGTCGGTGAGGGGGTGGTGGGCTGTGTGGTGATGGTGGTGGTGGTGGCAGTGGCTTTAGTGAAGGGAGGTGGTGGCTGTTACTAATGTAAAGGAGGAAGAGAGGAGGGAGAAAGATGTTAACCTCGAGTAGTAATGATGAGAACAATGGCGACAACGAGAAGGGAACTGTGAGAGAGGCTGGTGGTGATGACGAGAGAGGAAGCTCGATTTAGGCCTGCGAGTGAGAGGGAAACTGAAAAGAAGCGCACAATGGAGAGCACACAGGGAGAGGAAAAAGTAAAATTGAGGGAGTGGCGTGCGTTATTTACATGATTTTTTTTTGTCTCCTTTCAAGTTTAAACAGGGTAGCTTTTTTTCCTTTAAAATTTTAATGGATACTCTCGTGTGTGTGTATCGGGTTGAATCGGGTTGTGGGTTGGGTTGGGTTTATTAGACCTTAAACTCAACCCAACCCATTTTTTATCGGGTTGGGAAAATCTCAACCCAACCCAACCCACTCTAAGTCCCAACCCAACCCAATCAGGTTGGGTTCGGGTTGAATCCAACCTGTGTACACCCCTACTTAACCAATCATCAACATTAACTTAAGTTGTACAATATTAGGTTTAAATAATGGCTCAACAGCTCCTCAGTGACAAATCAAGATAAAAGACTCATTATTCCTGGCTCCAAATGTCACAAGTGAATTTCTAAATAACTTAAAATCGACCAAAGTTTAGAAAGGAGTTGGAAATAGATCAAGTATTCGTGCATGTGGACTGAATAAGTTTACAAACCAAAATGGAAGAAATGTAGTCTCCAGAGTCTGAATTTATTAGTCCAATTAATCTCCACAATCACCTTAGATTCTTTCCTAGTGCACCTTGGATTACTACTTATTAGCTCCCAGCATATCTTAGGTTCATTGGGCTTTCTACATGACCCCTGTAGCGAGCCTTACATCTGCAACTCCCAAACCAGTTGGCCTTAGGGTATTGAGTGATAAAGCACTCCAAAGGACTTGTTGGATTGGTTCACAAAGGCTTACGAATCCCAAGACATGTATTAAGTTTATTTAATGGTGTTGAGTATTGTGCTAAGTTAGGTGCATTTATTCCATTTTCCCAAGAGGCTAATAAGAGCTTCCCAAAAGTGGTTCAAAAATCCTCCTAAGTGAAGTGGAGAATAGTAATTAAGATTTGCGACTCTGAAAAACCAAACTCCTAAGAAACATTCATGCTTGACAACTTATTAGTGTGCATAGTGAATATAAGGGAATACTTAAATTTCAAACTCTTCTAAGCAGATGGTTGAAAATAAATCCTATTTACTCTTCACTCTTCAACTCATTACCAGGAAATAACAAGACTAAAATGCCTGACATATGTCAAAATCCTAAATCCTAATTGATCACCTTGGTAATTAAGTCTAAGAGCTGAAGAGCCATTGAGTTAAACCTAAGTATACTTCCTAAGGTAGCAACTCTTAATTAAAGGGGCATTTTCATCATCCTTAAAAAAAAAAAACAAAAACAAATGGAAAAACACAACTAAATACATGCAAACTTTACAATTTTTTTTTAATGCAAAATACAAGTTAAAGCATGAAAGTTTTGATGATTTTTTTTTTGAAAAAAATAATTTAGCTAAAACTAAAAAATTGCGGCGTACATAATACATTGAAAAATAAAAATAGGTTGAATAATAACAGGAAAGAAAGCAGGTTTTCCCCACCCCACAACTTAAATGACATTGTCCACAATGGCATAAAAATAAAAGAGGAGTAGTTTAGAAAGATATGACTTGATGCAGTGAAGCACTTGTGATGGTGAGCCATCCAACTTACCTAACCTACAAAACTGAAAATAGATTAAATACAAAAAAAATATTTATTTACAAAATCTAATGGTTGGTTAAATAACCTTGTTTATATACAAAATTGAACCTAAGTAAAGCAAGGCTTTTGATTATTTACAAACCAAGAAAAAGAAAGCCTCTATAAGAAAACTCGGCCCATGGATTCACCATGACTAGCCTTTTTATGTTAGATTCTCAAGACGTAACAAAATCACGAGAAGTCTTGCAAAACTACTCTTCTCTCGTGATGAAATCTTGGTATGGTGACATAGATTAGCACCCTGATATAACCCTATTAGGTCTCGCAAAACTACACACCTTAAAGCTAACTTAGGTAATGCTAACTCCAATCTGTTTACGAGTAATAGCTAACATCTTAAGGAATAGGTCTTCGCTGGGCTACACTCTATCCTCAAGAGGTAACTAATCCCCGTATCAGGCTTGAAGTCACTATCCTACTAGAGTACAAATAGGTTAACTCAGAAGAAAAGAGGCCAGCTGAATAACCCGAATGTGGAGCATTGCAGTGCTACGCCTCCCACATCTATCTGAAATGCTAACAAGCCCTTTGGTCTTGATAACACCCAAAACTTCTAGTAAACTCGGAGTGGAGTCTTGCAATGCTACTCTTCCCACATGAGTCCAAGGTCACTAGTGTCTTGTAATGCTATCTTTCAATCCCCGCCAAGCTGGTCTTAGATCTTGAGAATCAACCTAACTACCTTCAGCCGGGTGGTATGAAGGTGATGCCAGATCTATCAAAGTATTGGTTCACTAATTCCACTATGGCTCTCTTAAATGGACGAGCAGAAGGATAAGGGAAATTGGCGCTTATTCCATACATAAGGAAGTGTAGGCGATCAGCATACCAGTCATGATGGGATATCTTATACCAACAACATATGCCATCATTGGAGTGGTTGTACATGCCACAGTTGATGCACATTGTGCCCTACGCCGTTTAGCCATATTACTTCTCCCACAGAAGGAAGATTCCTGAAGTGCATGAATCTCTTCATGGCGATCTTCCCTCGCTTTTAGCAGGATCAATAATCGTACATCTGTAGGGAGATCCGTGCCGTGGTGAAGTGAACAGGCGAAGGTGAGGAAGATGGGGTCGTGGAAAGTCATGGTGTAAGTCACTAATGTGCTTAGGTGCTCTAGTGCTCTAGAAAGAAAGAAGGGGGGTGAGAAGGTATTGGACTGCCTCCAATGTGTGCTAAGTTTTACGCCTTAAGCCAGGCAAAAAGAAACAAAGTCAATTAGGGATAGGATTTAGAAGAGCAAGCTTATCAACACCTTTGATAAACTCCTGATGCTCAAGATAGGGTTTAAGCCTTTGCCCATTAACCATGAAAGTGTGCCTAGTATTGGTATCTGCTATTTCTACAACTCCACTTGCTAAGGTGCGCACAACAATATAAGGTCCTATACATTTAGAGTGAAGCTTTCCTGGAAAGAACTGAAGTCTGGTGTCATAAAGCCAAACACGTTGGTTTGGTTCAAAAGACTTCCGAAAAATATGACGATTGTGGAAAGCTTTCATTTGCTCCTTATAAATTTGAGAATTCTCATATGCATCATTTCTTAATTCCTCCTATTCACTCATTTGTAATTTTCTGTAATCCCCAGCTTGTTCAAGATTCATATTACATTTCTTTATTGCACAAAAAGATCTATGCTCAAGTTCTACTGGCAAATGGCATGCCTTTCTGCACACCAACTGATAGTGGGACATTCCAATAGGGGTCTTGTAAATTGTACGGTAAGCCCATAATGCATCATCTAATTTTTCAGCCCAATCTTTTCTATCAGCTCTTATCGTCTTTTGAAGGATTGCCTTAAACTCCCTATTGGATGTTTCAGTTTGACCATTTGTCTGAGGATGATATGGAGTTGCAATTCTATGATTGACTCCATACTTCTTAAGAAGACTTCTACATTGAAAATTATTACAATGGGAACCTCCATCACTGATGATTACTCGCGGCATCCCAAATCTTGCAAAAATATTCTTCCGAACAAAGCAAGTGACTACACTATGGTCATTATTCGTTGTTGGGATTGCCTATATCCATTTGGATACATAATCTATAGCTACTAAAATATAAAGATATCCAAATGAAGGGGTAAATGGTCCCATAAGATCGACGCCCCAAACATCAAAAATCTCGACAATTAAAATCAGATTCAAAGCATCATATCTCTTTTAGTCATATTTCCTAAAGCTTGGCATCTTGTACATGACTTAGTAAACAAATGTGAATCCTTGAACAAAGTGGGCCAATAAAAACCACTTTAGAGGACCTTAGCAGCTATTTTCTTTCCTGAAAAATGACCTCCACATGCACTACTATGACAAAAGGACAATATGCTGTGGAACTCACTTTCCATAACGCACCTTATTATCTGATCATTACAGAGCCTAAAGAGTTCTGGATCTTCTAAAAAATAATACTTAATCTCAGAGAAAAATTTATCTCTCTTATGTTTTGTCCAATCGGAAGGGGTTCGACCTACTGCTAAGTAATTAACTATATCTGCAAACCAAGGAGACTTAATTTCCTTTATAACCAACAGATGTTCATAAGGGAATAAATCACAAATTGGTGGAGAATGATTGTTACTTATTAAGATCCGAGATAGATGATCAGCCACTACATTTTCTGATCTAGTTTTATCCTTTATTTCTAAATCAAATTCTTGCAATAAAAGCATCCATCGAATTAATCTTGGTTTAGCATCCTATTTGGATATAAGATGTCTAAGGGATGAATGATCACTATAAATTACCACATGGGAACCTAACAAGTATGATCAAAACTTTTCAAGAGCAAAATCAACTGCAAGCAATTCCTTTTTAGTTGTAGTCTAATTCTTTTGAGCTTCATCATAAAAGATTACAACAGGTTTTCTATCAGTTCTCTATCCTAAAACTTCTCCTATTGAAAAATCTGAAGCACCACAGGAATTGGAGGTGAGTCCAAAGTGTCACTATCAGGTGCCTTAGGAGAAGTCAAATTAGAAGTCAAAGGGAATCGAGGTTCTAATGTGAGTGACTCAAAGTATCCTCAACCATCTTATCCAAAGAGTCCAAGGAACAGATTTCTTCAATGAAACTACAAGATGGTCCCTTTTGAGCTTGAAAAATATCTATCTTCATCTTCTGGTCTCCAAACTTTAACTCTAATAGGCTCTCCTCATAGTCTATGTTTGCCTTGGCTATAGCCAAGAAAGGTCTTCTTAGTATGATGGGTGTGTTTTGGATTTCCTCAGGTACTTCCATGTCAAAGAAAATGAAATCCACAAGAAAATAAAAGTCCTTAACTCACACTATAACATCTTCCAACACTCCCTGAGGTGTCTTAACTAATCGGTTAGCTAATTACAGAGACACCTCGATTGGCTTCAAATTGACAACCTTGAAATGAGTCAGGAGGGAGGTTAGGATAAGATTGATGGAAGCACCTAAGTCCAATAAGACTCTATTGAATGTGGTGGTTCTTATCATATAGGAAAGTAGAGGGGTGCTTGAATCTTTCTTCTTAATAGGGAGATTAGAAATGATGGAACTCACTTATTCTAAAAGGATAATAGGACTACTCCCTTTTTGGACTCTCGATTTATGCTTAGGTGTGCATAAGTCTTTAAGAAACTTAGAGTAAGGCGGAATGTGGTGGATTGCATCCAACAAAGGGATGTTTACGTGGACTTGCTCAAAGAGATTAAGCAAATTCTCCTTAGGTGCCACACTAGTTTGTTTCTTCTTTTTTAAAGCCTCTGGGAAGGGTACAAAAGTTCTAGTAAGAGAATCAGTCAAAGGTTTAGAAGAGTTAGGATTAGTAGGTAAATCAGATGGAGAAGTAGAAGATCCAGGTTGAGATGTAGAAGTTGGAAAGGGTAGATCAATAGTGCTTCTACCACTCCTAGTAGTGATGACACTTAAATTAGGTTGAGATGTCGACAGTAAATCAGAATCAAGTGAGATAGGTGGTTGTTCAGAATAGGAAGTAGTAGGTTCAGAATAAAGTTCAAGTTGTTTGTGCAAGGTTTGGGATATAAGGTGTTCTTGACCTTGCACAAGAGGTCTAGGATGTGCTCGAGATGGGAATGAATGTGATTAACGAGACTCTGTCAAGTGTATTAGCTGGGCTCTCATCTCAGCTATAGCCATGTCTTGTCTTTATGGCATAGCAACATTCTATTGCTGCATATTGGCAAGTGTTTTCATGATATCCCCAAATTGATCATCTCATGTAGGCCTAAATCTAGAGTAATGGGTGGGCCATGGTTGGGGCTATTGGTAGGCACGTAGAAAATATCCGTGTTGTGGTGGAGGTGGTGCTCTGGTTGGGTGTGGAAGTGGTGGTGTAGAGAGTTGTTGAAAACTAAGTCTCTTTGAATTTCCCGACCATGAGAAATTTGAATGGTTATGCCATCCAGGGTTGTAGGTTTGGGAACATAGGTTGTTTTGAATGGCGTGGAGCTCCTTCGAAGCTCCAAGAAGTGAAGGGAAGTCAGAATATGGAGGAACAAAGGTTCCTATGGCCAATGGGGAAGGAGAGTGCGGTGAATACACAGAATGTGGTGTTACAGAACGGTTGCTCATAGTTTCCCTCCCTGTAAGAAACTGAGATGAGGTATGGTGTGCAGGTGATTGAGAAGAAGATGGCTTAGAGAAGAATTTCCACACTTCATCTACCTTCTTCTCTATTAAGCCCACCTTATCCAGTTGACTGGCTACTATCTCCATGTCACGTGTGCTGGCTTGGACTTTGTGTACCCCAGATTGTGAATGGGAATGAGAGATGCGTTATTGATTGAGTTCTCAGCCATGCCTTTGAAGAACCCAAAGGTAGAATCCTCGTCCCGACATAGGAAGTTGCCTCCACATGCAGCATCTACAAAGTTCCTAATGTCAGCATGAAGCCCATGATAGAAGATCTGGACCTGTTGCCAGCGTGGGACACCATGGTGGGGACATTTCCTTAGAAGTTCATGGAATCTCTCCTATGTGTCGTGCATTTGTTCTCCAAAGTTCTATGTGAAAGTGGTGATACCACACCACAAGGCATTTGTGCGGCCTATGGGAAAGTACTTCTTTAGGAACTCATGTTCCAAAGAAGGTCAGTTTTTTATAGGTGTAGTATGATGGTAACGCCATCATTCATCATAACTAACTTAAATTAGTTTGAATCAAGTAATAAATGCTCTTAAATGATCATTTGAGGATCGTAATTTCGCACTGATTTGATTTGAGAAGATAAGAAAATAGGGTTAATTCTGCTGTTTTAACAATACATCACAAATGTAGATTAACCATGGGATTACTTAGGGGTTAATTAAAGGTCAAATGAACATTAAAGACTAAGAAGTGGGCTCACATTGATTGAATCAGGGTTTCACGCATTTCTAGGATTAAAATAGGATTGAAAACCTAATTATCAACCCCATTTAAATTGAAAAGGTTATGGTTAGGATAAAATCAATTTAAACTTTCTAAAATTCATGGAAGAATATTCTAAGAGGTTTGGTACCTTTGGTTTGACCATATGAACCCATTTTGACCCAAAATAGAGATTCAGACAAGAATTTACCTTGATTTGGGCTTTTATGCAATTTGCCTAGTCAAACGTGGTCAAAACTCAAATCCAAGTTAACCATTAGATTTCTTGGGCCCAAATTAGGTTAACGCCAAAAGTTGAGCCCAATTAGAGTTCATCTTGACCTAGTTTGCAATTTTGCCCTTAAAAACTCTATTTCTTACACCTAACCCCCCAGATTTCAAGATTCTTGCAAAAAGGATCCTATCTTTATTGCCTTCTTCACAAAGCAGTCCTTTCTGCCTGAATATTCAAAGTTAAATAGGGTCAACGACCCACTACCACCAATGTCGACTCTATTAGAATCATCATCAAAGATCCACCAAATCCCACCAAATTTGGTAGGATTGGTGTTCAAATGTCGACCAACCTATTGCACCAGGTTTCAAGATGGAATTGGCACCAATCACCACCTGTGAAGCTTGGAATTTCCAAGTTTAGTTCCAATTGAATCCCAACCAAATCACATGAATTCTTCCAAATAGAGCTCGAATTTGAGCTCTATATAAGCTCTATGAACTTCCCACGTCAATTAGAGCCTAGTCACGGCCTAAATCTTCCAATTCTTCCCTTCTCCGGCCACCTCTACTGTAGTTCTGGCGATCTACTTCCCCCATCGTCCTCTGGCCGGTCGACAGCCAAATTGGCCAGCCCACAGCCTTCCTCTCTCTTTTCTACCTCTCGCCAACCACAGCGGAGGCCGTTTACCCCTTTCGTTGTTGCTCTATCCCTCACTGGAGGCTTCGTCATCCTCAACTTCAGCAAGCCACGCCGGCGCGGGTTTCCTCCCTCTTTCGACCAATTAGCTAAGTCTTCATCCTACCCTCCCCTCTTAGGTTAGTTTTATGCCCCTTGGACCTGGTTTAGACCTCAAACTCACCTTCTCCCCCTCTTTCTTCTTCGGCTCTGACCACGCCTCCAGCGAGGTTGCGCCAACTCTCCACACCACCATACAACTCGCTGCCACCATCATAAGCTTCGCCTCGACTCCACAACCAAAAGCTCCAAGCTTATTAGGCATTTCATCCACTCCATACCCTTGTTGAACAACCCACACCTCTGCCATCATCTCCGCCTTCGCTCAAGCTCAACACACCTCGATATAGCTCGCAAACACCACCACCGTGTTCATCATCTCCGCCTTCGCTCAAGCTCAACACACCTCGATATAGCTCGCAAACACCACCACCGTGTTCCTTAGGGCACGGAAAATATCTTGAATGTTTTAATTGGAGGCATTTAGCTCGTATTTCATGTTTTAGGCATTCGTCGACATTGCTGCCATCACCACCAATTCTCCGTTGCCCTTTACCATCAACTGATCATCATCTTCACAGCCACCACTTCGAGAAGTTGCGGAATCACTCACAAAGATATCAGGGCCTTCAATTGGCCAAGACAGCAGCAGTGACAACATCAATTGATAGAGGAGCTTCACGCGAAGCTGCCAAAGAAGAAGAGATGAGTTTTGTACCACATCATGTGCTTTAAAGTCTGAGAAGCACATAAATTGCATTTGTGAGGAGGGATCGTTGCCTCTTCACTGGGGGTGAGGTCCCCTCACTCTCTCTTACACCTCGCTTACCACCCACTGCCGGTGAGCCTTGTCCCTATACTCAATCTGATTACTCTAATAGCGACTCGATTAGGAAGAGGAAAGGATTATGAGGAGGGTGGGGGGTGGTTTTGCCTCGTGGTGCATGCATGTGCCTCGAGAATCGTGCACACACACCCAACACTTAGCGAGATTTCAGAGGCTTATGCTTATGCTGTGCTTTGAACACTTAAGTCGTCTGGTTCCTTATGCCCGACGTCTGATTGTGACTTTGGTTGAGGCACTGTGGACTTATTGAATATTTGGCTGACGTGGCAAGTGGTTGGAACCACTATTGAGAAATTGATTTGGCTTGAGACTTTAGGATATGTGCTTAACTGTTAGAATTAAGTGGTGATTCAAATCACCATTATTTTTAGGGTTTTACCATCTTTTTATCCTAGTGATTTTTGAGACATAATTATTATTATTGAATGTGTTTTTGGGTTGATTATTCATTGAATATCTTGATTGTGATTAATTATTGTGCTCATTTGTTTATCATTGTGACTAGTGTTTTGAATTCCATATCTGCTCCCTATAAACGACCTCGGGACTCACATTTGATTTTCGAGCTAATAAATTTAAATGTTAATTCATTTTTATTGACTATACTACGACGCATCTTTTAAACTCGACGGAAGCATATTCAACAATCCACCACCTAATTTGGAAATGCAACTTGCCAACATAGGAAAGATGTTCAAGAAACCTGAATCCCGTATGAGCATCAAAGAGAAAATGGTAGAGGTTGCTGCTAGGCATAGAGAAGAATTTGACAAGACCTTAGATCCCCTTAGTAGAGTTCATGTTAATGTATCAGAAACAACAACCCTCCTTGTGAACCGTGTCGAGATGATGTTAACCCAAATGATACATGGTTCAACCCAGGATGCTCTTTTATCAGAGTATAGTGAATTGTGGAGACTATGTAACACTGAGTATATACAATGTTTGACAAATCCACCACTTTGGGAAATGCACCAGAATCTCATTAAGAAACATGGGTATATGCTAAACAAGTTGCAACAAACCATTAATCAGAAATACCCATACCACCACTCAGAAGCTAATGAGATATCTTGGGGCAATTTTGAGGATCAATGTAATTTCCCAGAGCTTGGGTATGAAAATGGAGGTTGTTATGGACCCCCAACCCAAATGAAACGGAATTTTGATATTGGATAGAATGACATACCTGATCGTGATATGGGTTGGGTGGATCCAATTACAGGTGCTCCCGATTATGAGCCAGCCATAGAAAGCTGTGAAGTTGGTCCATCATGCCTAGATTTCCTAAACACCTATGATGAATTAGACTCAGAATCTCTCGAGGATGTAACTCCTGCACCTTATCTTGTTAAGGTATTCCTCGAAAGTGATTCAGACATCCCAATAGAACCAAGTCCAGATTCTAGTGACTCAATCCCTACACCTAACCTAGAATCTAGATCTAAGCCTAGTTGGGATGATCATGAGGCCTAATGCGATGAGAACCAGATTTTAGATTTGAACTATGATCTTGGGCCTATATTTGATGAGTATGCTTCTCCAGACTCCTGATGATAACATCATCATGAGCCATAACTAGCTTTAATTAATCAGAATCAATTAACAAAAGCTCCTACATAGTCGCCTGAGAGCTATAACTCACTGAATATCCATCTGAGAAGAGTGCATTAAATCAGGGTTAATTATGCAGTTTTAACAGCACATTATTAATGTAGAATAACCATGGGTTTTCCCAGGGGTTAATATAAGGTCTAATGAGCATTAAAGTCTAATAAGAGGGTCCACATAGACAGAAACAGGGTTTCACGCACTTCGAGAATTGATACAGCTTCCAAAACCCAAATTTTAGACTTTCTTAAATAATAGAGGTTCTGGTCAGTATAAAATCCATCTAAACATTCTAAAATTTATAGAAAAATTTTCCTTGAGGTTTGGTATCCTTGATTTGACCTTTGGAATCCATTTTGACCTCAAATAGAGTAAAAAACACAGTTCTACCTTAATTTAGGTCTTTGCATAAATTACCTAGTCATACATGGTCAAAACTCATTCTGACTTCACCATCAGATTTCTTAGTTTCAAATTAGGTTTGTACCAAAATTTAGGCCTAATCAGAGATCATCTTGACCAAGTTTGCATTTTGGTCCAATCACTCTTTCTCTCTCAATTAGTCCCTCAATTTTTGAAATAACCCCCTAAGTTCTTCATTTTTTTGGAAGATCGGTCCCTACTGCCATTGGAGGTCAACGACCTCCAGGTGAGCTTTGACCACTCTTAAACCTACTCAAATCTTCATCAAATCCAACCAATTTGGTGGGATTGATGTTAACACCATGGAGAATTGATTGGGACCAGTCTTGGATCCCAAATCACATTTGATTGGCCATGCGAACCCACGAGATCGGTGGATGTTTCTTGATTCTTAAGCAAGGTAGTTAGGCTTGTTTCCTGTTTAGAACTTGCTTAGAAGCTCTATAAAAGCTTCCTTATTGCAAAGCCCAACTCTTTAGCTCGGTTTTGGCCACAAATCTTCAACTTCTTCCCTCTCCGGCGACCTCCACCATAGCTACGGTGATCCTCTCTCTCCAGCCTCTTTGCCTGTTGCCACATACCATAGGCAGCAGGTTCTTCTTCCTCACCTTACTTCGCTCCTCGCCAGCAATAGTAGGTGCTTCCAGTCCTCCTCATCGTTGCTGCCCCTTCCTCTGGAGGACTTCTCTTCTCCGGCACCGACCAATCATAGCCGGTGCCATGCTCACCCTTTCATCCCTTCGCTTAGGTCTTAGCATCTCTCTCTTCTCCTCCCAAATCTCCCTGTCCCTTTCTTTTCTTAAATCGACCAACAATTCACCCTCGACCCCTTCATCTTCCTTCCTCCGGCCGAGCTTTGGTGAGGCCAACCACTGTCCATCTCGCACCAAACATGCTTGCTCCACCTCCAAAAGGTCCACCTTGTCCATCCGCACAAAACCCCTCTCCTTATTCCATGTTCCATCCAGTCTAGCGCTCCAACGAATTCAAGCCCCGCTGCACACCTTCCCTGAGTTCGCCCAACCACTCCACGCCACCACACGCCACCACACGCCATGCAAACAAGACCACCACCTTCGCCATCACTTGGTGATCCTCCTGAGTTATTCTAACATGGTCGTGAGGCCTTATTTCTCATTTTAGGTATTGACCGGAATTCGCCATCGCTGCCATCGTTCTCGACCACGTTCGCCCACCTCCGGTCACCTCAGGATATGCTATCACTCCCCAGAGCTGCGGACTCACACCATGAAGCCCCCCAGGTCCTCAATTGAAGGACCCAGTAGCTGCAGCACACCCAATTGATGAAGCATCCATTGTGGCTCTACGTGAAGAAGAGGGTGGTGCTATAGTCCCACATCGTGGGATTCCAAACCCTTTGCAGCGGATAAATTGATTTTGTGTTCTAGGCTCTTTGCCCCAGAACATGGGGTGAGGTCCCCTTCACTCAATTACACACTCCTCGCTTGCGATCGCATGCCCGCAAGCCTGGTCTTTGTTCACGCTCGATTACCCGATTACTGTGCATGACCGTATACCCAAATATGCTGGGTTTGAGAGAAAGAGAGGAGAAATTGTGAGGAGGAGGGGGGAGGGTTTTGCTCTTGAGGGCTCTACACTTAGCCGTTGAATGAAGTTGGTACCCTTGTGTCCCTATGCGACCCTTAGCCTCTGAAGAAGAGAAGGCCATGCCTGTGCTTGAGAAGGAAGGAGAGGGCTCTGAGAAGAAGAAAAGAAAAGAATGCTTTGAAGAGCCTTGTACTTGTGGCACTTAAGACGTCTGATTGAGTTGGCTCTGAGCACTGTTGAATGATTTAAGAACGTAAATTTACATTGAATTCTGATTGAAGATCACTGTTGAATAATTTGAGTAATTGAATGCATGCTTAATTAAAGAGAATAAGTGGTGATTTAAATCACCATTGTTTTTATTCTCTTTTCTTTTTTGATTCCATGATCTTCTGAGATATTAGATTACATTGAATATCGATCTAATCAGTTTTATTCATTGAATATCTATTTTGTGATTATTAACAGAGCGAGATCGATGTTTATAAAATTTGCATTGTAGTATAGCCAAAATCGCTTTGAAAACAAATATAATTTATTACTCGAATTTGAAGTGCGAGGTCGAACACAGGGAGCAAATAGGAATTCCATACTAATCTCAATAGATAATATAAATGAGCATAATAAATTACTCAAAAACTTAATATGCAATGTATAACATGAGTATATGAAGAGATAAAAAAGAATTCTAGACAAAATAATGGTGATTTGGATCACCAATTATTAGCCTAACACATATATAATATTTACTGAATATAATCAAATGAAGGAACAGATAATCAGACGTCTAATTTTACAATTAGACGACTTAAAGTGCGTTGCTACAGTGCTCCTTCTTTCTTTTACTTTTGCTTCTACCTTTGATTTTCTTCTCTTCTTTTCTTCACACCTCTTTCAGTTGTTCTTCTTCTTCCTCCTCTTCTTCTCTTTTTCTTCTCTGCTTTCTCTTCACGCACGAGCCTTCTTCCTTCTCTTCTTTTGTCTTCAACCTCTTCTTCTTTCTTTGCTCACACACAGAGGGCAGCCATCTCAGAATTGGTTAAGTATCGCACAGGGTAAAACCCTCCCCTGCCTCGTGCACTCTCTCTCTTTCTCTCCTCTTAGGTTCCGCCCTCCCAGGGCAAATCAGGGTAGTCGGGTTATTGGGTAGGCGCGAACCCGGGATCAGGGCTGCGAGTGTGGGTCGTAGTCGAGGAGTGCTTGCTAGGCATGTAGTCTAGTGAACCAGGTCCGTGGGGGTAGTGTCGCGGATGAGGAACATAAGGGTGCGGGGGACCTCACCCCCCAAGTGTTGAGGTGATAAGCCCTCAACACTTTTCCTCTTATGCGCTAGCGCTGCTTCCAAATCCCACGATGTGAGACTATCCTCTTATGTCTACTTCGCGCATCTGCAGCAGAGGTGAAGCCCTTCAATTGCTGATGCTGCTGCTACGGGAAGCCACTTGGAGATGCAGTTGGCGTCGTGAGGTGAAACCGCATCTCCAGATGCTAGAGGCAGATGGTTTGGCAGTCGGAGGACTATGAACAAAGGCGGAGATGAAGGCGACGGCGGTGGAGAATGGCGAACACCTGAAACACAAAGGACGACCTCACGGCCACATTAGAATACCTCAGGAGGATCACTTGGTGTTGGCGAATGTGATGGTGGTGTTTGCGTGAAGTTTGGTGACGTATGGAGGGCAGATGATTATGGAGATGAAGAGCGGAGGAGGTGGTGTTTGGTGGAGCAATTGGATGCCTGGAATGGCAAATAAGTAGAAGGGTTTTGTGCGGGAAGGTGAGGCAGAGGTCTTGAGGTGGTCGGCGAAGCGGATGGAGGGTTGTAGCGATGGAAGTGCCTCGTCGGAGGTTTGGTCGGAGACGGAGATGATGAGAGTGAACGGCGGTAGCGAGGGGTTGTTTTTGGTGTTTTGGGTAGGAAATTAACCTAGGAACCTAGAGAGACCTAACTACCTATTCTAAGTGGACGAAAGGAGTAGGAGGATGACACCTGCTGGTATGTCCAGCATCGGGGAAGATGACTTCTCCGGTGGGTGGTAACGGCAATGAAGACGAGGGATTGGGAGGTGCCTGCTGGTATGGTGCGACGTGGAAGAAGCTGAGGCAAAGGAATCCACCACCGGTATCACGGTTGGACAACGAGAAAGATCAGGAGTCATCGGACATCGTGGCATCTTTCGGTTGGAGAGGAGGGAGGAAGGAGGGGGATTTCCAGCCAAAAGCGAGCTTGAAGAGAACGGCAAGGTCTGGGCATGCTTTATATAGGGCTTGGGAGGTTGATTTGAGCTTGGAAGCCAAGCTTCCACGCTAGGAATGCTCGCTGGAGTAGGAACTTGAAAGATACCCGAATCTCTCATGCGTTCGCATGAGAGATTGGGAAGGTTTTTAGACTCATGACCGGATTCATTGGAGGGAGAACTTCTCAAGGAATCTCCCTTCCAATTTTGGAAGGGATTGAGCGAGAAATCAGGGAGATCTTCCCATTTGAAGGTCGCCAGAGTTGTAGGAATAGGGTTATGGTGCGGTGGGGACTTATTTGTAAATAAGACGACAAAGTTGGGGGGGCTATTTGTAAGAATTTCAAAAGTTAGGGGCATGTGTGTGAAATAAAAGAGTCAGACAAGACTAAATTGCAAACTAGGTCAAGATGATCTTAGATTGGGTCAAAATTTTGGTACAAACCTAATTTGGACCCAAGGAATCCAATGGTGAAGTTATATTTAGGTTTTGACCTCGTTTGACTAGGTAATTTATGCAAATACCCAAATTAGGGCAAATGTTAGTCTGAGACTTTGTTTTGGGTCAAGATGGATTCTGATGGTCAAATTGAAGGTACCAAACCTTAGAGAATACTTTGGGTTTAGGTGAATTTTATCTTGACCAGAACCTTAGTTAATTAAAGGGGTCTATTTTTAGGGTTTCAGAAGTCATTTAATTCTTAAAACACGCGAAAACCCTTTTCTGTCTGTTCTAACCCACTTGTTAGCCTTTTAGCACCATTTGACCCTTAATTAACCCCTGGGAAAACCTATGGTTATACTACATTCATGATATGATGGTAAAATTGCAATTTTAACCCTGATTTCTTATCTTTCTCTCAAAATGATTATTAAATGAATTATAGTCCTCTAGCGGTTATGTAGGAGCATTTAATAACTTAATCAGATCAAAATGGGTTAGTTATGACTCATGATGGTGTTCCTATCATACCCCATGCCTAGCTTTTGCTAGTCCCTTAGCAAAATCTCAAGGAATTTAACTCAAATTCTAGACCATATGCCTTTTTATGCTCAGATTTTTGCTATGTGCTTTCTTTTGTTGGTTAGATCAGAATGCCGATAGTAGGCCTAGAGGTACTTAGGTACTAACCAAGATCCATACCTGACCAGCTCTAGCCTCAGTCTATCTCGAAGGTTTCTAAGGCCCACAGGAACTAGCCTAAGGTTCGTTGAACTCCGTGGTTAAGGCACTCGTGCTTGTAACATGTTTTAGCCTAGGTTCAGTTTGCAGTGCATTTTTGTAAGAGAGAGACAGAAGAATTTTTTCTTTATTTTTGGAGAGTTTTCTCTCTTTTCTTCCTTTATTTCTAACTTCGGATTGGCTTTACAACTCGGTCTGTATCGGATTCCTAGTTCCCACCATCAATCCTCGCAGGGTCCCTTGTAATCGATGCTTCGAGATAGCACCGCCCATGGCAATCCCTAGAACCCTGGCTTTCAAGATTTTGGGATAATCTCACCCATGGCGTTCTGTAGCTAAATCCAGACCCTGGTAATCGACATTCCGTGATAATGCCGCCCATGGCATTTGAACTAGCACAGGGTGCTTACATGCCCTCGGTAGGATATTTAGATATCCTAGGACTCAAGCATCGAGGAGACGGTATGTTATTGCGCATCTTCGTGGGAAATTTCCTACCTCTTCGCACCTGGAACTCGTCCAAATCAACTTGTGTTGATCAGCCTCTCCTAATCTAGGTAACTTTTTCATAATAGATTTAATGCATTTGCGTGATTTTGATAACTAAGTGCACTGAACCAGACTGTGTGTAGATTAGGGTGCTTAGGTTACTGAGTCTCGCAAATCAGAGGTCAGTTAATGAGGCTGAATAATCCCTAAGCCTTAGACCTAATACTTAAGCTTCACATTTTCCTCAACCTCTTGAGGACTATCCAGAGTTTAGCGGATACTTGAATTTTTAAGCTTAAAATCACAGCCTAAGAGGCCTAAGATCAGCATTCACACTAATATTTTTTTGTCTCTCAGCACTTTTTGTCTTTCATTTTCTTTCTTTTTGATTTGGTCTAGAACTAAGTCAATTCCTTAATCTTTTACTAATGACTATCTCTTTTTTTTCTTTTCAAATTGTGCTCCTTTTTGACATTTATATCACCTCCCTTTTTCCTCCTCAAGAATGGTATGCAATTAATTCACTCAAAATTTCCTCCCTTCTCCATTTTTTTGTTCTTTTTCAGTTTTTTATTTTTTTGGTTTTTGGAATATGTAATTTCTTTGTGAGAACCTTTCCGAACTTTGATTTTTGTATGTTTGCACTTTACCACCCCCATGCCTAAGTTTTGCAATGTCCTCATTGTAAACGGAGGGTCTGAAATAGTTTTGGGTTCAGAAATTAGAACAGAAGTATCGGGTGGTCGAACGGGTCGGGAATGACTATTGCGGATGATTCAAGCCCTGGTATGAGTACCAGAGGTGGGATCGACTACTTTAAAACTGAACTTAGAGTGTAATAGATGTGAAGGACAAAAAGATAATCAGAAGGATCTCGGGTTTTTGGAATGACAGGTTACCTCCCGTTAAGCTCTAAATTCAATGCTTTCAGCCGAGTGAAAAATGGTATGGAGGAGTGGTCAAATCAGATGAGTTTTATAGAACAAGCACCTTGATCAAAAGCCTGGTTGGTCCAACCAGGTGCTTGTTCAGATCAATAGGCTGATGATGTGCCCAAACCCAATCAATTTGGTGGGTTGATAGATGTAGATCAAGAGATGCGGAACCCACCATATGCTTTGAAGCTCGGAATGATGCGAAAGTGTGAATCCAGGGTTTGGCTGAGTTGGATCAGCCTGATCAGAGTAGGGATCCTCAAATGAAAATGAATCAGTGGAGGATGTAGGAACCCTACGAAAGTGATTAGAGAAGGATAGGCATGATTTGTAGTTTGATCGACGTCCAAAACCCGATTGGAATGCGGAGGAGAATCATATGCTACCAGATCATCGAGAGGGGAGTCAAAGTAAAAATTGAGTCTGGTTGCGGGTTGGGGTTGAAAACGGGTTCAGGAAGGCTCTGTATATGCTGTGGAAGATGTGTTTTCTTTCAAATCATTGACCTTAGTGTCAGAATCAAAAGATGAGTCGTAGTTGTTGAGGTCGTAAATTGGCTCAGAGTTGTTAAGAAATAATAGTTCTCCGAAATTAGGGTAAGATTCGAAATCGTCGGAGAACTTGCGAGAATCAAGTTCTGAATCTGATTCGGGATTTGAGATTCCACCACAGAATAGATCAAGATATGGATAATTAGTAACCTGACTTGGGTATAACCTAGTTTCAGATTTTGAACTTTCAAAGATGTCCCTATTAGGTTTAGGCTCGGGTTCTTGGCTTGTAGGGCAAACCCATTCAAAACCCAACTCTTCTAACTCAGTTTCTATATCATAGATTGGCGTGACTTCCGAAAAATCAATATGTATTTCTGAGGAGGTTGGAGAGGTGCATCCATTAAATAAAGGCCCAGAATCATAATCCAGATTCAAAATCTGATTTCCATTACATGGGGCCTTGTAATCCTCCCAAGAAGGCTCAGATCCAGATTCTAGGCTAAGGGTGTGGATTGGATCACTAGAATCTCGGTTGGGCTCTATAGGGATGTCAGAATTGTCCTCGAGGGTCACCTTATCAAAATAAGGAGTAGAATTTACACCCTTGAGAGGTTCTGAGTCAATCTCATTATCATAGGAGTCTGGAAAATCGAAGCTTGGTGAACCAGGGTTTTGTATCTCTAGGGTTGGCTCGAAATCGTGTTCTCCTACAATTGGATCCTCCCAACCTATCTCAAGATTAGGAATGTTAATTTGTTTGAAATTTGAATTAGATTCCATTTTTGTTGGGGGTCCATGACAAGCTTGATCATCAAACTCGGGATTCGGAAGATTGTGCTTGTTAACCCAAGATGTCACAAGGGTGTACTGATGCCTTTGATCGATAACATGTTTCAACATCTACATTACCTTGTCTCTTTTTTCAAGGTCATCTTGGTGTGCTTTCCATAGTGATGGCTCAAATATGCACAAAATATACTCACCATTATGCCATCTCTTTATTTCCCGGTATTTTGGCTTGAGAACATCCCAAGTTGCCCCATTTTCTAGTTGTGTTAAAATTAACTGTGCTTGTTCTAAAATGAATGTTGTTGTGTTTGACAAATTAACCTGTATATCCTCAAACGAGTCTATTAACATGTTGGGTTACATTTTGAATCAAATGGTGGAATCAAGATGTAGAATCAAAACTCAGGTTCAGATTGAAATTAATCAGATCTGAAAAGAAATCCCCAAGAAAATCTGTGTATGTTCTCTAATAGAAGGGATGAGGGACTAGATGTGAATTTTGACTCAATCAAGGCACCTAAAGATTTTTGGATGACTAAGGCAATTTCGAGGTAAATGATACCTTTGAATCAGAAATTCGCACACCCGAGAATTACCTGGGAGGCCAGGAAGGGAGAGTCCCGCAGAGACCCCTACACGGTAGAGCGTCCCCACAGGTTATAGGGTTTCCCCCGCCCAACCTTCCTTGTCACTGAGGGTCCAGGTAGACTGGAATGTACAAACTTAAGACCTTAAGCCTACCAACTTGTGACCTAATTTGGAGGTTGGTTGGCATACAATGTGGACCAACTTCACTTGACCTACTCTAAAGATGGCAGCATGAGATCTAGGTCAAGACCTAGAAATCACCTGATTTGACTCCCAGGTTATTATGTCTAAGGATTTTAGGGTTCAAGTGAATTTAGAGCCTGATTTTGGGGTTTTTCTTGATTAGATCTTTTCAACCAAGGGCTTGGGTAGCATATAAATGCAGGTGGGTTTGTTACCTTTTATTTCAGGCAAGTGTGAAGTAGCACTCCAAAACCCTAAAAATTAAAACCATAATTGGTTTTATTCTGCATCCAATTTGATCTTAAAATGTTCTCCTTGAGCTTCAAACAAGAAGTGCGTAGTCCAAGAAGATTAGAAATTAAGCATAGTACCTAATAGGCACAGGAAATTTTGGGGTAGGGAATTCTAAACAAAAATTGTCTCAATCTTCAATTAGATTTGAAAATAATTTTCGCAAATCAGGAAACTTGCCTTTTAAATGATGATTACTATGAAAAATAAGGTAGGTGATTCCTAATTGATTGTTTTCTTTTTTTGTCTTCCCAAGATTAGGAAGTTGATTAGGGAAGAATAGAGAAGTTACCTACCCTGGAGTGGTTGTTTTGTGCTGAAGATCTCCTCGTGAAGTACCTCGCAAAATCACAAGAAAGCAAACAGGGCAAGTCAGTGCAGAGAATAGTGGTGAATTGCGTATTGCTCCCCAGCAACGGCGCCAAAATGTTAACAGAGCAAGATCAATGTTTATAAAAGCTGTGTTGTAGTATAGCTGAAATCGCTTTGAAAACAAATACAATTTATTACTCGAATTTGAAGTCCGAGGTCGAACACAGGGAGCAAATAGGAATTCACACACTAATCTCAAAAGATAATATAAATGAGCATAATAAATTACTCAAAAACTTAATATGCAATGTATAACATGAGTATATGAAGAGATAAAAGGAATTCTAGATAAAATAATGGTGATTTGGATCACCAATTATTAGCCTAACACATATATAATATTTATTGAATATAATCAAATGAAGGAACAGATAATCAGACGTCCGATTTTACAATCAGATGACTTAAAGTGTGTTGCTATAGTGCTCCTTCTCTCTTTTACTTCTGCTTCTGCCTTTGATTTTCTTCTCTTCTTTTCTTAACTCTTTCAGCTGTTCTTCTTCTTCTTCTTCCTCTTCTTTTTTTCTTCTCTGCTTTCTCTTCACACATGAGCCTTCTTCCTTCTCCTCTTCTTTTGTCTTCAACCTCTTCTTCTCTCTTTCCTCACACACAAAGGGCAGCCATCTCAGAATTGGCTAAGTGTCGCACAGGGCAAAACCCTCCCCTGCCCCGTGCACTCTCTCTCTTTCTCTCCTCTTAGGTTCCACCCTACCAAGGCCAGACATGGTAGTTGGATTATTGGGTAGGTGCGCACTCGGGACCAGGGCTGCGGGCGTGGGTTGCAGCCAAGGAGTGCTTGCTAGGCATGTAGTCGGGTGAACAAGGTTTGCGGGGGTAGTGTCACGGACGAGGCACGTGAGGGTGCGGGGGACCTCACCCCCCAAGTGTTGAGGTGATAAGCCCTCAACACTTTTCCTCTTATGCGCTAGCGCTACTTCCAAATCCCACGATGTGGGACTATCCGCTCATGTCTACTTCACTCATCTGCAGCAGAGGTGAAGCCCTTCAATTGTTGATGCTGCTGCTACTTGGAAGCCAATTGGAGATGCGGTTGGCGTCGTGAGGTGAAACCGCATCTCTTGATGCTAGAGGCAGATGGTTTGGCAGTCAGAGGACTGTGAACAAAGGCGGAGATGAAGGCGGCGGCGGCGGAGAACGACAAACACCTGAAACATAAAGGACGGCCTCACAGCCACATTATAATACCTCAGGAGGATCACTTCGTGTTGATGAATGTGATGGTGGTGTTTGCGTGAAGTTTGGCGACGTTTGGAGGGCGGACGATTACGGAGATGAAGCGCGGAGTAGGTGGTGTTCGGTGGAGCAATTGGATGGGTGGAATGGTGAATAAGTAGAGGGGTTTTGTGCGGGAAGGTGAGGTAGAGGTCTTGAGGTGGTCGGCGATGTGGATGGAGGGTTGTATTGATGGAAGTGCCTCGCCGGAGGTTTGGTCGGAGACGGAGACGATGAGGGTGAACGGCGGTAGCGAGCGGTTGTTTTTGGTGTTTTGGGTAGGAAATTAACCTAGGAACCTAGAGAGACCCAACTACCTATTCTAAGTGGACGAAAGGAGTAGGAGGATGACACCGGCTGGTATGGCTAGCATCGGGGAAGATGACTTCTCCGGTGGGTGGTAACGGCGATGAAGATGAGGGATTGGGAGGTGCTTGCTGGTATGGCGTAATGCGGAAGAAGCTGAGGGAGAGGAATCCACCGTCGGTATCGCGGTTGGACGACGAGAAAGATAAGGAGGAGTCGTCGGATGTCGTGGAGTCTTTCGGTCGTAGAGGAGGGAGGAAGGAGGGGGATTTCCGGCCAAAAGCGAGCGTGAAGAAAATGGCAAGGTCTGGGCATCTTTATATAGGGCTTAGGAGGTTGATTTGAGCTTGGAAGCCAAGCTTCCAAGCTAGGAATGCTCGTCGGAGTAGGAACTTGAAAGATACCCGAATCTCTCATGCATTCGCATGAGAGATTGGGAAGGTTTTTAGACTCATGACTGGATTCATTGGAGGGAGAACTTCTCAAGGAATCTCCCTTCCAATTTTGGAAGGGATTGAGCGAGAAATCAGGGAGATCTTCCCATTTGAAGGTTGCCGGAGTTGTAGGAATAGGATTCTGGTGCGGCGAGGACCTATTTGTAAAGAAGACAACAAAGTTAGGGAGGCTATTTGTAAGAATTTCAAAAGTTAGGGGCATGTGTGTTAAATAAAAGAGTCAGACAAGACTAAATTGCAAACTAGGTCAAGATGATCTTAGATTGGGTCAAAATTTTGGTACAAACCTAATTTGGACCCAAGGAATCCAATGGTGAAGTTATATTTAGGTTTTGACCTTGTTTGACTAGGTAATTTATGTAAAAACCCAAATTAGGGTAAATATCAGTCTGAGACTCTGTTTTTGGTCAAGATGGGTTCTAATGGTCAAATTGAAGGTACCAAACCCTAGAGAATATTTTTATATGAATTTTAGAGGGTTTAGGTGAATTTTATCATGACCAAAACCTTAGTTAATTAAGCGGGTCTATTTTTAGGATTTTAGAAGTCATTTAATTCTCAAAACATGCGAAAACCCTTTTCTGTCTGTTCTAACCCACTTGTTAGCCTTTTAGGACCATTTGACCCTTGATTAACCCCTGAGAAAACCTATGGTTATACTGCATTCATGATATGATGGTAAAATTATAGTTTTAACCTTGGTTTCTTGTCTTTCTCTCAGAATGTTTATTGAATGAATTACAGTCTTCTGACGGTTATGTAGGAGCATTTAATGACTTAATTAGATCAAAATGAGCTAGTTATGGCTCATGATGGTGTTCCCATCAGTGATCAATTGATTGTGCTGATTTTTTTTAAATGAAGATTAATGTGTGAGTTCCATATTTATTCCCTGCGAACGACCTTGGACTCTTTTTAGAATCTGAGTTTATAAATTTAAATGTTTGTTGTAAGATTTTGTCGACTATCCTACGATGCATATATTTAACACTAGACAAAACCACTTAAATAACTCCTCAGATGAACAATTGATTTTTCGGAAGTCAAACTGATTTATGATACATAATTAGAGGAGTTGGAAGAGTTGGGATTTGATTGGATCTACCTTACATGCCTCGAACCTGAGCCTATGCCTAATAATGAGCTTGGAATTTGAGGCTTGGTTAGACCAATGTCAGGTTGACAACTCCATGCATCTTGATTTATTCTGTGATGTAAAACTCGATCTTGAATGAGGTTCCGAAGATTTTCGCAAATTCTCCGATGATTTCGAATCATATTCTGATTTTGGAGAACCATTGTTTCCAGATAATTACGAGCCAATTTATGACCTTAGTATCCATGATCGATTCTTTGATTTTGATTCTGAGGCCAATGATCTGGAACTCGAAGCAGCTCTACCTCTAACTCTCGAGCCAATGCCATTCAGAAATCAATCCCAACCCCAACTTGCCACAGGAATCAATTTCTATTCTGACTCACCTCTTTTTGATCCGGTTGCATGATTCACCACCATGTTTCGACAACGAATTGGACATTAATCAAACTGACAGCCACATTTTGTCCACCTCTGATCCCACCAGTAGGGCTCCTACATTCTCCACAGAACCATTATCTTTTGAGGACCCCTACTCTGATCCGGCTGAGCTGATACAACCAAACTCTCATTTCACATTTTTCAACCCACCAAATGGATTGGGTTTGGTCTGCATCATCATCCAATTGATTTGAACAAGCACCTGGTTGGATCAACAAATCTACTCATCAAGGTGCTTGTTCTACAAAATTCCTCCAATCTGACCACTCCTCCTTGACCACCTTCTGCTTGGTTGAAGGCATCGAATTTAGCGTTTAACAGGAGGTAACCCATCATTCCAAAAACTCGAGATCCTTCTGATCATCTTTTTAAGCTGCATTCCTATTGCACTTTAGGGTTCAACTTTAGAATAGTCGACTCCACCTTTGATACTTGTATCAGAGTTTGAAATCGTCCACAATAATCATCCCGACTAGTTCACCTACCCTTTGACGTTGTTGTAAACCTTGAAATAAGCTAAATTCGTACCCACCTGTTTACAATGACGACATTGCAAAACTTAGGCATAGGGGGTACTAAATTACAAAATAAGTGAGAAATTCAATTCTCCGAGGGGTTTTCACAAAAATAATACATATAAAAATAATGGAGAAAGGGGAGGAAAATTTTGTGAAATGAATGAAAAATCTTTCTTAAGGAGAAAAAGAGGAGGAAATACAAAAAATGACAAAGGAGCAAAATTAGAAAAACTGATAGTCCTAGCAAGTGATTATGGAATCTATTTAAGTTCTAGACCAAATCAAAATAAGGATTAAGTCTTGAAATGCTAGAGACAAGGAGATAGGTAAGAGCACCGACCTTAGGCCTCTTCGGCCTATCCTAGGGCTTAAACACTCACATATTTGTTAAGATCCGGATTAATCCTCAAGAGGTTGAGGAAAGTACGAGGCTGATGTACTAAGTCTAAGGCTTAGGGATTATTTAGCCTCGTTGCCTGCTCTTTGGTTTGCGGGACTTGGTAACCTAAGTACCCAAAATCACACACGAGTATGATTTAGTGTGCTTAATAAAATATAATGCCAAAAGTATTATGTTCTGAAAAGGTTTTCTCGAAGATTTGGCTTAGGAGCAGCTCGAAGACACAAGTTGATTGGATGAATTTCCGACACGGAGAGGTGGAATGAAAAATACTCCCCTTGAAGATGCATAATAACATATTGTCTCCTCAGTGCTTATCTCCTTGGATATCTAAATATCCTACTGGGGGCATGTAAGCACCTTGTGCTAGTTCAGGTGCCATGGGCAGGATTATCCCGAAATGTCAATTGCCAAGGCCTGAATTTAGCTACAGAAAGCCATGGGTGGCACTATTCCAAAGTGTTGAAAGCTAAGGTTTCTGGGGGTTGCCATGGACGGTGCTATCCTGAAGCATTGAAAGCTAGGGACCCTTCGAGGATTGATGGTGGGGATAGGGAATCCAATACAGATCGTGTTGAGGGCCAATCCGATGTTGGATTTAGGGAAATGCAAAAAGAAAAGAGAAAAAAACTCTAAAATAAATATCCCTCTCTATCTCTCTTATAAAAAATGCTCTGGTAAACTGGACTTGGACTTGCTACGTATACGCATGGGTGTTTTAATCGCTAGGATTAACAAACCTCTAGGAAATTTTCTGTGGGCCTTAGAAACCTTCGTGGCAGACCTAAGGATGAGGCTGGTCAGGTTTGGATCTTGGCTGGTACTTGAGTTCCTCTAGGACTAGTGTTGGTATTTTAATCTAATTTCTAGGGAAGAGGCACAGATAGGCATCTGAACATCAAAAACATAGTCTAGAGAACTAGTTCCTTCCATAGGATTTTGCTAGGGGCTAGCAAAAGTTAGGCATGGGGGTTTGATGGCAATGCCATCATTCATCATACCTAACTTGAATTAGTTGAAATCAAGTAATAAATGCTCCTAAATGATCGTCTGAAGATCGTAATTTCACACTGATCTAATTTGAGAAGATAAGAAAACATGGTTAATTCTACTATTTTAACAGCACATCACAAATGCAGATTAACCACAGGGTTACTCAGAGGTTAATTAAAGGTCAAATGAACATTGAAGACCAAGAATGGGCTTACATTGACTGAATCAGGGTTTCATGCATTTCAAGAACTGAAATAGGATTGAAAACCCTAATTATCAACCTCACTTAAATTAAAAAGGTTATGGTCAGAATAAAATCACTCTTAACCTTCTAAAATTCATGGGAAAATATTCTAAGTGGTTTGGTGCCTTTGGTTTGACCATGTGAACTCATTTTGATCCAAAATAGTGATTCAGATGGGAATTTGCCCTAATTTAGGCTTTGTACAATTTTCCCAGTCAAAAGTGGTCAAACTCAAATCCAAGTTCAAAATTAGATTCCTTGGGTCCAAATTAGGTTAACACCAAAATTTAGGCCCAATGAGAGTCCATCTTGAGCTAGTTTGTAATTTAGCCCTTGAAAACTCTATTTCTCACATTCAAACCCTTAGGTTTCAAGTTTCTCAGAAAAAGGCCCCTAACTTTCTCGTCATCTTTACAAAAAGGTCCTTACCGCCATGAATAGTGTGAAGAAAACTTCAAACCCAAATCCGCCAACTTCAATCTCGGATTTCTCTTTGATTTCTTGATCAAATCCCTCCAAATTTGGAGGGATTGATCAGGAAGGGAATCCCTTCCATTTGGACCAAATCCCAGGTCCTAATTCGAAGCCCAGAGATTAGGCGAGCTCAAGAACTTCTAGATGTGGATCCTCTAATTTCGTGGCGAAAAAATTATGAATCCTTTGCAATTAAGGCCTGGAACACCTCTATGAAAGCTCCCCTACATTCCATGGTAAAAAACTAACCGGATCTACGTTGGAATCTCATCTTCTTCCTCCTCTCTGGCCACAAACTTTACCGGCTCTAGTGGCTCTCTCGCTCTCTCTCTTCCATGCATCTAAAGGGCAAATTGGATGCACCATCCTTCTTGTCTTCTTCTAATGGTAGCCAATGAAAGCTACGTCATCTTCAACCTATTCTTCGCTGCCTTTCCTCCCACCGGAGAACCACACCTTCTGTGTGTCCGGCAAGGCATGCCAGCATGAAACCCTACCCCTTTCATCCAATAAACTAGGGTTCTATGTTCCTCTCTCTCTCTAGTATAGGTTTAGCCCCTTTAGACCTCAATTCAATCGTCGATTCACCAATCTCCCACCTCATCTTCTCTGCCTCTGACGAGGTTGCTCGCATGCCACCGACCACCAAACACCAAACCACCACCGCCAAAAGCTTCCTTGCCCTCCACCAATCGAAAGCCCTCTACCTATTTGAAGCTTCAACCACTCCTTTGCTTCATCGAACAAACCCATCATCAGCTGTCATCCTCGACCTCGTCCGACCACATCCGACCTCAACACACACAAAAATCACCGTTGTCATCCTCCTCGCCTCATGGCGAAGCTAAGGAACCTTTTAATTTAGGCTTATAGCCCATATTTTAATGCTTCAGGGTTCGCCGGCGAGCTCACTTCCTTTGCCTCTGTTCGCCATCCTCCAGCCATCATCGCCACCACCACCACCTCCAGTGGATGAGGCTTTACACCTCGAAGGCTCATACAATAGCAATTGAAGTTTGAAGCACTGTAGCCACTCCAATTGGGAACAAGTTCCAGCTATAGCAAACATGAAGGCAACGAAGAAGGCAATACCAATTAGTGCCACATCGTGGCCTTTTAAATCTGAAATTGATTTATAACGTTTTGAGTGTGTAGCTTATCACCTCAACATAAGGGGTGATGTCCCCTCACTTATTGTACACCATCCGCCACCCTACGTCGGTAGGTCTGGTCATCGGTTTGGATTTGATTACCCGTTTACTGACCTGATTAGAGAGATAGAGAGAAGAAGGTTTCTAAGGAGTGAGGAGGGAGGTTTTGCTCCTCGGGATGCATGCTTGACACTTAGGCGAATTTGGAGGAGACTGGTGCTGAATATTTAAGACATCTGAGGCTTGCCTCTGATGTCTGATTTTGGCGTTACTGAGATACTGTTGGCTTACTCTGATTTGATGTGGTTAAGTGGTTTGAGGTTATTATTGAAACATTTGACTTGGCTTGAGATTACTGTTGGTATTGGGAATTGTACCTAATTGAGGAGCTTAATTGGTGGTTCAAACCACCATTTTTAGGTTCCAATTATCTTTTTGTCCTATTGATTTTGAGATACATTTTGATAATTATTAAATACATTTTTCAGTGGATTAATTATTTATTGCATATCATTCTTGTGCTTGATTTTTGTGCTTAGTATTTCTCATATTTGACTAGTGATTGAATTCCATATTTTCTTCCTGCGAACGACCTCGGAACTCATAGTTTTTTGGGCACTTATAAATTTAAATGTTGTCGATTTCATTTTCATCACTATGCTACGACACGTTTACTCTCACTAAACTACGTCGATTCTCGATTGCTCCAACATAGTCCATGGGAGAGTGCGATACCAAAAGGCAACTTTGTCCTTTAAAGAAAAGGAGAACATCTTCATTAACAGTGTGTGCTGATCATGGCCCTTCAGACCTAGGGTCTGAGCGAGATTTTTCATCTCCTCTAAGTGCTGAAATGGGTCCTTAGAAGCAAGACCATGAAAGTGAGGGATAAGGGAAATTATGTTTGGCTTTAGTTTAGCAGCACGATCTCTAGTGGGAAATCAAACTACAGGCATAATGGGTGCAACTGCTGGATTACAGTAATCCCACAGTTAAGGTCCACAAACCTAGGGTCGGGGGTTTGCTAGTATATGAATAGCTTGAGTTAGTTGTTGCACCTGTTGTGTAAGGTTATTCATTTATAATTGGGTGTTGAATAGGTGTTGGAGATTAGGAGCACCTCTCTCCAATTGTGGAGGGTTTTGAAAATTATGAAAGGGAGGAGGTGGAAAGGGTGGTGGTGGGTGTTGTGGATAGTGAGGTGGAAGAGGATGATCTTTAACATCTTCATAGTGTGAATCATGGTCATCCTCAGGATGAATAGAATGGTGTATAGGAGTGTGAGGCTCAGGAGGTATAGGATCTGATATGGAAGGCATAGAGGAAGAAGCTTGGGCATCAACACCTGTTATGACCCAGTTCCCGGATCCTTACAGGACCTGAGATCGGCTTACCTCGACTAATCCCAAGACTTAGTCATCCAACAAAAAATAACCAAAAGCAAGAAGAATAAACCACATTTACTCATGCAATATAACTAAGTAGAAGAAAAGTATGAAGCAGTAAAGAAAGAACAACTGTCTCAGTACATGCCACCACAACAACAACAGAAAGCGGAAAGGAAATAGAAGTAGAAGAAATAGTAGACTAAGTGTCCATTACTCACTACAATAGTAGGGTAAACAAAAGTGTTGAAAGAACGACTATAGCTGGGCTCGGCTGGGCCTAGCATCCTCTGCAGCTGGAGACTCAGGCTGCTCAACTCCTGGTCCTGAACAGTATTATGAAAAGACAGTTAGCGAACGCTGAGTAGAGTGGTGTTTATTTTATTTAAGTACAAGTATAGTAAAAACAACAGATTTAATTCTCATTTCTATTTACCTCATTTATGTGTTTCTGTTTCATCTATTTCTTAAAGTATCTAGGTATTTCTTGATCTTGCATGTTCCTCATGGGAACGATCTTGATTGTAGTCTTTTTCATAGAGTAGAAGGTACACGTGGTGCTCTCCTGGCTGGGAGAGTCCCCCGTGGTAGTCCTACACCTAGTCAACCACCCCGAGGTCACTGTCGAAACGTAGTGGTGACTATGGCATGCGTGATAAGCTCACGAGTAGCTATCCCACATTGACACGTGGTCAGTCATTTCCACTAACGGGTACGCCCAAAGTATAGCACGAAACAGTATAGGGCCTTGCCCTCTTAGAACAGGGGTCTCGCCCCTCAGAACCAAACAGGGGTCTTGCCCCTCCACAGTCCGCGCACCCTCGTTTGACTACCCCAGTTTGCCCAGAGGGCCTAACAAAGTCGGTGTAGGGTGGCTAGCTAAACCCTGGGCCCCGTAGGGTGGCTAACTCCCTCCCTACACTAGTAGCTCGCCTCGGTACCACGTACGCGAGGGCAAACAGGAGTCGGTGTAGAGTGGCCAATCCTAACCCCAGGTCTCAACCCAAGGGAGGCTAGCTCTGCTCTACACTAAAAGGGGACAGTTGCTCTCCTTGGTACCACATACACAAGGGCCAGCACACTTCCCATCTACATTCCAGATTTCGTTTATCCATAGGAGTTCTACTCCTAATTCCCCGTATGGTTCATGCTCATGTTCACCTCATTTATCCAGATCCAGATCTCATGTTTCATAATTCGTTCCTCATCCATATACAGGTAGCTCATGTTTCCATAATTCAATTCTCAAAACAGGCAACTGGTGATTTCACGGGCAATTTATCAATTATATACAGGCAGCTCGTATTTTAACATGCATCTCGTAATTATATTAAAGGCATTTGCTAGCAATTTAAGTAAACAGTACAGCTCAAATAGGCTCATTCCTTTCTACCCTAGGGTTCATTCCATATCCTAGAGTTCGATCTGACTATTCCAATCAAGTACATTCTTATTTAAATATTAATAACTGAGTTAAACCTCTCTACTAGGTATCACGGGGGGAATAGAGGCCTGTGCTGCAAATCTCGTTATCTTCGCGGGCCCCGAACATGCCACTGGTTGGTAACCTGTACTAGCGACTAATTTACATTAGACGAGCTCAAAACAGTAGATACTCAACACGAATACGTAGAAGAACTCGAGTAGAAAACAAGGGTACTTCGTTTGTGGAAATCCGATTTCGTTTAGGCCTTAAACAAGCCAAAAACATGGTTACTGATCAAAATCAGACGTCTGGGATTAATCCCAGACGTCTTAAAAGACGTCAAAAACTCACCTACTGTTTCCTGTGGCTGATCAGATGTCTAGACCCCCTCTACGATCGTCTGGGGACAGTTCCAGACGTCGGACAAGATCTCTGGTCGTTTGGAAGCACCTCTAAACGTCGGTGATGTGATCAGAAGTCCAAAAGTGTGTGGGAAAGCGTACCATGCACCTTCCCAAAGCCTGCACCTGCGTACGGTCGCCCGCAGGCACAATGTCAGCCGACATACCCTGCACTATGATATGCATGGTGCAGGAAGATATGTACCTTGCGATATCATACTTTTAGACGTCCGGCCTCAGCTTCGGATGTCCGAGTCCCTCGCCAGTTGTCTGGAAGTCACGCCAGATGTCTGATACTGGAAAACTTCTAGTACTAGAACCTCCTTGCAACTCGCCCTGCTCGCACCTCCATCGCAGTGGTGGCTCCAGCAGCTGCAGGAGCTTGAGCAGCTCCCCACCAGCGTCCTCCATGCGCACACGTGCACGTCGTCAGCCGTGCAAGCTCTGTCGAGCTCCCGAAGGTCCTTCGACCTCCCACGCTCTCCTCCTTCCTCTCTCTCGCTCTCCCTCGCTCGCCCCCCCTCTCGCCTCTCTCGTCTGGCCTTGCCATTGCCGCACAAGAGGTGCTAGAGGTGGTGGTGTCTGGTGGTGAGGGGATGAGAAGGAGGGGAGGGGTTTAAATATGATGGGAAATAGGGTTTACGAGGAGTGGGTGCAGGGAGAGAGAAACCTTTGTGCGTCGCCTGCACGCAGAGCGAAAAGCGCAGTGTAGAAAAACCCACTTTCAGACGTCCGGGAATGGGTCCAGACATCTGATTGAAACTCCAGATGTCTTAAGTAGCTAAAAAGGTAATGGGCCATTACAACACCTAAAGGAGGTACAAGGGAAGGGTTTTGGGATCTCCTAGCATCCATGAATTTGATTTTTGAAAAAAATGTTTTGAAATATTCACAAACTCACAAGAGGTAGTATAATGTCAATCGAAAAGTCCAATTGGATATCTTTAAGGCTAGCAAGAAATTTTAGGATTGCAGGTGTATTGATGATCAAGATGATTGATGATTTGATGGCTGTGAACCTGATTGAGAACCCTTTAGAAGCCAATTTGACTCGACCAACTCAGGAAGCTGATGATTTGTTCTGTACCTCTTCTTATATACAACCTCTTGAGAATAATCAAGTGATTGAACTTGCTCCACCTGCTAATCTTGACTTAGACCAGCTTGATTTAAAATCCTTGCCTTCCAATCTAAAGTATAACCTTTTAGGTCCCAACCATACTTTACCTGTGATCACTAATGCCTATTTGACTCAAGAACAAGAAGATAAATTGATTTGGGTCCTAAAGGAAAACAAGGAGGTAATTAGTTGGACCATCAAGGATTTAAAATGAATTAATCTTGTTTATTGCACTTAGAATATTTTTGGAAGAAGGATCTAAGACTTTTCGCAAGATGCAAAGAAGGTTGAATCCAAATATGCAAGAAATAGTAAAGAAGGAAATAATCAAATAGCTGGACGTTGGAATAATGTATCCAATATCTCATAGTCCTTGGGTTAGTCCAGCCTATATCATTCCCAACAAAGCAGGATTAACTGTAGTGGCCAATGAACAAGGAGAATTAGTGCCTACAAGGAAAACTTCCTCTTGGAGAGAGTATGCATTGACTATAAGAAACTTAATACAACCACTAAGAAAGATCACTTTCCTCTTCCTTTTATTGATCAAATCTTAGAGAGATTGGCAGGACAATCTTATTATTGCTTTTTTGACTGATATTCTAGATACAATCAAGTAGCAATGTACCCCGAGGATTAGGACAAGATCGCTTTCCCTTGCCCCTACTAAACCTTTACATTCCGTAGGATGCCTTTTGGATTATGTAATGCACCAGCTACATTCCAGAGATGTATGCTAGCTGTATTCTTTGAGATGGTAGGTGATTTTATGGAGATCTTTATGGATTATTTCTCAGTCTTTGGGGAATCCTTTGATTCTTGCTTATCTAATCTGGATAAGATCCTTAAAAGGTGTCGAGAAGTTAATCTGGTTCTTAGCTGGGAGGAGAGCCACTTTATGGTCATTGAAGGGATAGTACTTGGCCATGTGGTCTCTCAAAGAGGAATAGAAGTGGATAAAGCTAAGGTGGACACTATCTCTAGATTACCTGCTCCAACTTCTATTAGAGAAGTGAGATACTTCTTAGGTCATGTTGGATTCTATAGGAGGTTTATCAAAACCTTCTCCCAAATTGTCAGGCCTTTGAACAACCTCCTATCTAAGGAGCAAGCTTTTGGTTTCAATGATTCATGTTCCAAGGCCTTTGATCTTCTTAAAATTACAATTACCTATGCTCCAATCCTACCACCACCTAGTTGGGAGGCTCCTTTTGAGATTATGTGTAATATTTCTGATTTTGCCATAAGAGCCATCTCGGGTCAAAAATTAGATAAAAGCCCACTATGATATATTATGCTAGAAAGACACTTGATGATGCTCAGAGAAATTATACTACTATTGAAAAAGAATTAATGGTTGTAGTATTTGCATTGGAGAAATTTCGAGCTTATCTACTAGGATCACATGTGACTATATGCTTAGACCACATTGCACTTAGGTGCCTTTTAGCTAAAAAGGATGCTAAACCTTAGCTTATTCGGTAGATATTATTATTGCAAGAATTTGATTTGGAGATCGAAGATAAAGTTGATTCTCAGAATGTTGTGGCTTATCATTTGTCTAGAATCCTAGTCAAAGACCCTCATCCAGATCTACCTATTTCTGATTCTTTTCCGAATGAGTCAACAAGAGTTAAACTCTCTTAGTTTGCTGATATTGTAAATTATTTAGCCTCTGGGAGAGTATGTAATGATTGGTCTAAACAATAAAAAGGCAAATTTTATGCTGAGACCAAGTACTACTTTTGGGATGATCCTGACCTATACAGAATATGTGTTGATTAGATCATAAGAAGATGTGTTTCTGAAAGTCAACATCTCAGCATCTTGACCTTTTGTCACACATCTACTTGTGGTTGTCACTTTTCAGGAGAGAAAATGGCTACAAAAATTATGCAATCTGGATTTTATTGGTCATCCATCTTCAAAGATGCCTACTATCTCTCTCGATCTTGTGCATGTTGCCAATCAATTGGAAACATGACTCACATAGATATGATGCCCCTGAACCTGATCTTAGTGGTTGAAATCTTTGACGTTTGGGGGATTGATTTTATGGGACCTTTTGTACCTTCCTTTGGATACTAGTACATCATGGTAGCTGTTGATTATGTATCTAGGTGGATAGAGGCAATCCCAACCAGAATCAATGATCATAAAGTGGTAATTGTTTTTATCAAAAGGAATATTTTTAGTAGGTTTGGGATGCCTATAGCTATCATTAGTGATAAAGGTTCCCATTTTACCCATGCCTACTTCAGTAAGCTACTAGCTAAATACAAGGTTACACACAAAATTTTCACACCTTACCATCCACAAACTAATGGTCAGGCTGAAGTGTCCAATAGAGAAATTAAGACTATCTTGTGGAAAATGGTTAGGCTAGATAGGAGAGATTGCGCTATTAAGTTAGATGATGCACTTTGTGCTACTGTACAACTCTTAAGACTCCTGTAGGGGCTTTACCTTTTTTCCTTATGTTTGGTAAGGTGTGTCACTTGCCCATAGAACTTGAGCAAAAGGCTTATTGGGCTATTAGGAAATTTAATATATATGAATTTTGGTTAAGTTGAAAAACATTACAAACTCCAACTGATTGAGTCGAAGGAAATTAGGAATGGTGCATATGAAAATGACAAGATCTACAAGAATGGGATCAAAGCTCTACATGACAAATCTATATCCCAAAAGAACTTTGAGCCTAATTAAAGGGTTTGGCTTTTCCATGCTAGATTGAGATTATTTCCCAAAAATTGAAGTCTAAATGGAATGACCCATATACAGTAACCTGCACATTCGCACATGGAGCCGTTGAGATTTTTGATCCTCAAATAGGCCAGACTTTTAAGGTCAATGGGCAGAGGCTCAAACCTTCTATCATTGTTCACTTGGACTTGTTGTTGAGCTAGTTGCACTTTTGGACTCTTAATAGAGTTGAATTGTGCCTAACTGAAGGCGTTAAACTTAGTACTTATATATATTTAGATTTCTTATATAAATATGTATCTTAGTTTGATTTGCAAAATTGGAGCCTAGTCTAGTTATATTGTGCCTGCTCATATATTATGGGTGATTTCTACCCTTTTTATGTTTATAGCATGCAATGTCTAGATGATTTCTATCCCTTTTATGTTTATAGCATACAATGAGGACATTGCATGAAATAGGCATGGGGGGTTGATTTATATTTTGATTGAGTTACTTTTAAACTAGTCTCCAAAATTATCGTGTTTTCGTCCGTTGTATTTCGAAAAGAAAAGAAGCAAAAATTACAAAAAGAAAAAATTTTTTTGAGCTAAGTAAGAACAGAAAGTTTTTGATGTTGATTATTTATCTATCTTTAGGAACGTATTCTCAAAATCTTTTTGCCTAGACTCTTTAGGCCATAGTTGACTTAATTTGTTCAAGTATTTACGTAAATAAGCATTTATTTCTTGAATCCTTGAATGAGGTTTTAAAAGCTGAAGTATTAAGTCAAAGATGTGATAAGTATGTGACTTATCTTCCTACCCTCTAGTTTGAAAAGTTTTAGAAGATTAAGCAGTCTACACCTACACGTATGCATTGACTCTTCTTTTAGGTAGCCTACATTGAAATCTTAGTAGTCAATAGGACTTACATTACGGTATGGTTGGCATGTTGCACTGGGTATGCTCCCTAGATGTAGGGTGTCTAGATTTTAGACTTGAATTTTTAGCTTTTCATGCCTTTGTTTAGGTGACGTTCTTAAACAATATTAGGGAAGCCACCTGCCTAGAAAAATGAGTGTAGAAAAACAAGAAAAGGCCAAAAAAAAATGTAGTAGGAGATGTTCTATTCGAAAAAAAATCCCCAAAAATCAAATAAAAAGTGTGTGTCAAATATAAAAAAACCCCCCAAAAATAGTAAGATATCCAGTAAGAAACCCTTTTGGTTTGGTCGAGGATATATACCTTCGAGGTTGACCTCAGGATAGAAAAGGGTAAGGATAAAGTTACCATTCCTTAGTAAGGTAGAACTAAAGACTTAGGCCAATATTGCAAAGAGACGGCCTTAATCTCATTGAAAACTTAGAGTTCAATAAGGTAGCCCAATTGAGGAGTCAAATAATTTTTGCACACATAGAAAACTTAAAATTCAAGTCTAATTCAAACCTTGAGTGAGTTGACAGAGCCATAAAAAGTTGCTCTTGCAACCTAAAACCAAAGCTGATAGAATCTCTGATTGGGTTTGAGTGGTCCTTATTTGGGTCAATCTTTGAAAACTGTTGAATCTTTTGTAAATAAGGTTTTACTTTATAGATTTCTTTTGATTGGTAAAGAGTTGAGTTCAGGATTTCTAATCTATTTTTATTCATCGTTGATATTTGTTCTCATACTTTTTTGTGAATTTGGACCTATTGAATATAGCCATAGAAGCCACAAAAAATCTCAAGGTATTTAAAAGTACTTGATGCAATTGAGTTTCTTTCTTGTTGGTTACAATTAAAATTTTCAAGATTATCATCCCAATTGAAGGGCTAGATGGTAAGGATAGATATGCTACCATGAATGCCATGTCTTGTGCTGTCCATCTTTTCCCTCAACTTAATATATGCCTATTGATGTAATTTTCTAACATTTATGGGAAGAGCAAGCCTTCTGTATTTATAGAGAGGCTATAAAATTCACAAAAGGAATAGGATTACATAATATAAAAATATTATGCTAGGAAAATATTATAGAAGGTAATTCTAAAGTGTATGGGAAGATCTAAAACTCTCCATTAAGTTGGAGCATGTAAATCCATCATGCCAATTTAACAAAATGTCATTAGATTCTATATATCTTACATCCCTTCATGGAGGATTGAATTATTTGCAAGAAAGGTGACTACCTTATTATCACAGTATATAAGAATAAGCTGTGCAATATTTACTCAAGGTCCTTAAGCAGAGGTTCCAACCTACATGTTCACAAGTAGTTTGTGTTGTGGCCTTATACTTTGTTTCAATACTAGAGCAAGAAAGCAAATTTTCTTACTTCTCTAAGCAACTAGGTTCTTGATGAGTGGCTACTCATCATAGCTAAAAAGCTAAAGATAAGCTAGAAACTGGGTTAAACAATACCAAATTAACACATAAAAAGGGTTAAGTGTTGGAATCAAAGAAAAAGACCTAAAACCTTAATTTTGTATTAAAATTGCATGATTAGGTCATAAAATGAGATATTCTTGAGAAAATTGTCAAATGGTGTTCCAAGTGTTAATTGAACACACAAAGAAGTTTAAAAGTCCAAATCAAAAGTATAATTAACTTCTTAAAAGTTCAATTAAGCACATATAAAAGCTTGAAGGCATTTGGACATCATTAAGGCCTTGAAACTTAGATTTTACATTTAGGTCCTTTGTGCATCACATTTCCTTCATTAGAAAACCTTCCCAGACCTTTTTGTAACTCGTAGGGACCTCTTTGAAAGCCCTTAAGGACTATTCAGTTATGATCTCCTACCACTTATGGGCTCACCTATAAATGTCCTACCCCATCGCAAGGGGCCTCTCCCTGCAAATTACCCAATAGAACCGGCAACCTGCTGCCTCCACGCGTGCACTGTAGCACGTGAAGAACCCACACCATCTTGACCGTCCATTCTCTCATTGATCTTGATCTGCAGCTCGATCTGAATCGAAGCTTCGCACGAAGCGGCGCGTGTGCTCACCCAATCCCCTAGATCCCATCCTACGGTCAGTTTTCATTTTTGCAACCCGTGCGCTTCTCTCCTCTCATCCTTGCCGTCGATGCCCTCGTCGCCTATCTTCACCCGCGTGGTGATCTGAGCCACTGAGATTGCTACTTAAGCACCTCAATGGTCGTGTGTGTAAGGGATCACTCTCTCCTACCTTCTTAGTGATCATTCCTCCACTCTAGTCTCCCCTCCTCACCAATTCTCTGATTTCACAGCCACTGGCTATGAAATCCTCGACTTCTCTCTGACTCTCCTCGTCACTAAGGACCACGTAGCACCTGAGGACGACCCAGAAGTCTCACTAGCAGGCTTTTCACTCTGCTGGAGCTCACTTCCCTCCCTTCTTCCTCCTTATCCACCGGCTAAGGACCCATAGGTCCCATTCTTCCTTTTAGAATAGTTTTACTGTTTTGTAGTTTAGCTGTAGTGTTAGTTAGATAGCTTAGCAATAGAATTAGATGTAGAATTAGTGTTAATCTGCTGTGCATGTTAGTTTCGCATTAGGAGTAGATTTAGATTAAATTCCCCCCCTCACCTCCTCTGATCATTCCAGATCAGAGGGGACGATTTCCCCCAGTCACTGTTCATTATTTTCTTCCTCTACATGTTTTTCATATCGCTTCTGATTTCCTCGATTTTTCTCTCGCAATGCACCCAATCATTAGATCTAATTTCAGATCTGAATGGTTTCTAACCTCAGATATGAAATTAGCACCAAAATCCATCTTAGGGGCTTCCCATTCATTCCATTTTGTCACAAAAGCCCCTGATCTAAGCTATAAATTGAATTAGTTTTCCAGATTTTCTGTAAATTCAGATTTCAAGGATTTCTATTCAATTTGGGTTTTGAATGCTTGATCCAGCAAACTGAAATATTTTGATTTGATTCTCTGTTTGGCTAGGAATCTGAGGTGATTCTGAAGTCAGAATTCACCTCAGATGAGCCATAATCTAATTTGAGTTTTTGTAAGGATTTGAATGTCTTTAATGGATTGTAGAGCCAATGAAAATCAACTTTGTTGATTTGAGGCTCTACCTTGCATCTTTTAGTTGATTTTGAAGAGCAATTCTGATTTTCAACCTAAGGAGTTCTCAATACTCCTTAAGGTTTCAGAGATCTGGGATTTAAGTTTATGTTTTAAATTAACTGATTTAACTCCTTCTACATGCTGTCTATAGCATTAGAAAGAACTAGATCAGATCTCTTTCAGCTTTGATTTGATGAGATTTTATCGATTAGGGATCTTGAGTTTAAGTTGTATTCCTGAGTGATTTTTATGAGAATTTAAACCCTTGTCAGATTTTGTCTTTAGATTGATTTCTATTTTTGTTTTAAATCCCAGACTTATAGCAAATTGCTACAATTGCAGCTACAATTCCATCAATCCTAGCTAAATAATTCCTGAAATAGTCACTTTAAATTCTTGATCAGGTTGTCTTGAGTTTGATCTGGAATTTGATTGGCTGTCTCAAGCTATTAGGTAGTTGGAATTGAGGTTCTTCCTTGCTGCAGACTTAGCTTTCTTCCAGATGAATTAACTGTAGTAGTAGTTAAGACGTCTGAAGAGGAACTAGGCTTGTTGCAGTGGTTGGAGTTTAGTAGCTTATGCTGCTACGTGTGCTTCTATTAGAGTTCTAGCAGAAGAATTTCAGTAGTTGGTTTGTTGCTGTTGAGTTGCTATTGTTTCTATTCTAGTAGTTTTTGCTTGAGAAGATCTGTGGACAGTAGCCTAGGATGTAGTTGGTTAAATAGCTGACTGATGTATAATGTTGTGTTTAACTTTTGTACAAGCTAAATGAATTTTTAAGCTCATTTGAATGCTTGTAATCTTGATTTAAATTCTTTTGTTAGCTTGTATCAATACCTAACTGTCCATTAACATAATTAATTGAAACCCATGTTGATTTGCGTGCTAATTTGCTTATATCCTGTCCATATATTGTATTGAGTCGATTGAGGCAGTTTACTGCCTATCAACTTTCTAGAGTTCTATTCTAAGCCCTTTGCTTACCTTAGAAAACCTTTAAAAGGCTTAGAGTGTGTGAATTTTGTAATTCAATAAAAATTAGATAAAAAACCTAAAAAAATAAAATAAACCTGTCTAATTGAAGATTAGGTATTTCCCTATGTTCATACTAAGTTCCATGGTATTCCGAACCCCTGGCTTGGTAGAACATACTAGCCAACGGTTCTATATACCATGGAATTCAATAAAAGGAACAAAACTTAAAAAGACCAAAAACATCTCCTTCTTCTCATCTCTTTCTTTCCATCTCATCCCCTACCTCCATAACAAATATAAAAATCATAAAAAGCTGAAACAACTCAAAAAATACCTAAAAATCATTTGTATACTATGTATATAAGTGTATATATAAGCTATTTTGTAAGCCTATTTATCTATAATGTAAATTATACATATTTATAATAAAAATAATTTATGTATACATTGTAGTGTATAAATTAGGTATTTAAGTTAGATTGTACTGTATATAACTAAATTATATAACTACTTATTAAGTAAACTAATTTATATGTACTAAATAGCTATGTAAATTAATACCTTCTATAAATAACCATATTAAGCTATAATACTGTATATATGTATTTATATGTATATAATAAACATATTTAACCATGTTCCATAATTTAATTGTATATATAGAATAAATACTTAATTTATTAAGTTAGTTAAGTTATTAGATTAAATTAAAATAAATTAGTAGTTTAAGTTAAAACTAAGTTAACTGATACTATATAGTTATACTACTGTATTTTAAGTAAATTAACCTAATTTAAGTATATTTATAATGTTTATACTGTTTAAACTTAAATTACAAATAAAATAGTCTAAAATTATGCTATTTAAATGTAAATAAATTAGAAATAAAGGTTGTAAAATACAATACAAATATATATTAAATACTCTAACATATTTACTAACTCTGTATAAGGTCAATTAGACCATATATTAACTAATTTATATGTAATTAAGGAATAAAACCTACAATTCTATTTGTATAAACTGTATACTTTACTTAATTTATTTATATAGTAAATATAAGTAAATTCTAAATTAACTATACAATTAAGTAGTACTATGTAAATACTTTATTATCATATAATTTATTTTTATTTTATAATAAATTATGGCCCTCGAATTGAGGGCCAAAGACCTTAAATCAGCACAGCAACGGCTGAATTCTGACGCAGAACAGGTGCTTGAATGGCACCATATCGGAAACTGCAAAGCGATCGTAGCGCTATAAATTGAATAAGTTATATGGCTTTAGCAGTTGTCACGGGCGTCGGGTGCCCGAAACACATTACCTCTCTCTCTAACCATATTGAGCATATATTGAGCATTGTGATAATTTGTGATGAGCTTGCGGTGTGGGCTGGGAGCCCGACACTGTGCGAGGGCTTGATTAAGCCCAAAACTGAGCTTAAAATGTAATTAAGAGGCCTAAGTAAGAAACTAGGGCACGCTTAGTAGAGGTCTGGTCCCACCCTCCTCGGGTGCTGTGTATCCCTCGAAAGGCGTTCCCACCAATTAAAGACGTTTTTGTTAAGGCCCTAATGACTCATCAAAAACAGAGAAGAAGAGGGTAAGTGGAAGAAAAACTAAGTGTTAGCTATAGAGAAAGTTAAGGAGTAAAAGAAGAGAAGAAGAAAGAACACAGAAGAACTTAAGAAGTAAAAGAAGAGGAGAAATGTATTTATATAATGGATAGCGTATATGTGTATATAAATAAATAAGTATAAGGTAAATAATAAGTATATGTATAAGCAGTATAGCTATTTATATATATAAATAACTACATATCATTACTGACAGAATAAAACATCACTAAAGGTAAAATAAATGTCGCTATAGACCCTAGTTTCTACTTTAGAGTTTTGTATATAGTTCTTCTAGGGTTTAGCGACGGTTGTATCTGTCGCTGTAGCTCCTATATATGTTACTGTATATGTTAGTATATTAAGTTAAGTTAGTATGATATGTATTATTAGTTACTATTGTATATGTATGTAAGTATTAGTAATATAACTTATAAGTAGATATATAGAGTATGTCTATGAAGTGTTTGATGCTTGTTTATAATTAGTATTTGTAAGCATTTTAATTTATTCTTTTTGTACATAATTAAACCATTAATTCATTCATTCTTTATTGTACACAAAAGTGATCTTTTTGGAATTAAAGAATAATCTTGGACTTAGAGAGTGATGTATATTAATAGCTGCCTCCCAGTGAATGACTTGAAATAAATCAGTAAAAATTATGTAAATTAAATAAAAATAGATGTGATTACGGTTTGTATTTGTGACATATACTACAACAACAACGATTTTTTTGATACGAATCGTGGTCGGTTGATCGCCTTACATTTTTTAGACACTGTTGTCGGGGATCAAAACGCGACAACAACGTTTATGTGAAGCGACTGACTGATTGATTAACTTAACTTAAATGACAAACATCAAACATCGCAAAAGAGATTTCTTCGATTAGTTCTCACCAATAAAAGTACGGAATCCAATAGTTAGCATTCTAGAAAACTGGCATAATATGCATTTGAGGAGCTAAGAACTAGAAAATGGTCATTATTTTAAAAATAAGATTATTCCTCAAGATGACTTGAGATGTCTCAAAATCCATTGGATTGTGGCTTATCCATAAATTGTCATGTCATTATTAAAAGCTAGCTTTTTCAACCAATTCTCTAAAGTATTGAGTGGTGTTGTGTGCAGTGTGGAGGAGTGAGCAAGGGGAGGGTGGTGGTCATGTGTAGTGGAGAGGAGGGTGGTGGCGGTAATCATGTGCAGCGAGGGAGGAGAGGGAGGGTGGAGGTTGTGGGTGGTGGTGGTGTGCAGTGGGGAGGGAGTAGGGGGAGGGTGATTATGGTGGGTGGTTGTCATGTGTAGTGGGGAGGAGGGTGGTGGTGGTGGTCACGTGCAGTGAATAGGAAGGAGGAGGGAGGTGATGGTGAGTTGTGGGGGGTAGTAGTGTGTAGCGAAGTGGGGGAGTAGGGGGAGGGTGGCAGTGGTGGTGTGCAGCAGGGTGAAGGGAGCAGGGGGAGGTTGGTGGTGTTGGGTGGTCGAGGTGAGGAGGAGGATAGGTTGGTGGAGGGTAGAGGGGGAAGGTGGAGGGGGAGATGAGGAAGAATGAATGGAAGGTATAAAATAGAAAGAAAGTAAGTTTTGAATGTAAAAAAATAAATTTTCATTATTTTTAGGTCTTGAAAGATGGCTTTCCCGACGGCAGGCGGCTTAGGGGCGACGGCTGGTGGGAGTAGGGAGGGGGAAGGATGGCATACTTGGAGGCCGAAGGGTTGGAGGAGGAAGGACGGGGGGAATCTGGTGCTTACGGAAAAAGGAGGATGGAAACGAGGTGGTCTGATGGAAGGGGAGCTAAGCTGCTCGGCAAGACTGTGTGTTTCCGATGTCGACGGTGGGGACATATGGCGGCCAACTGTAGATCTCCCGTGGTGTGTCTGGGATTCGGCAATAAAAGGGATTCGTGTAGGGTTTTGGGGGGACATATGAGTAATCGCCTTTTCCCGCGCTCGGGAAATTTGAATTCTAGGGCTGGGCAGATTTCGCCTCCGCCCCCTTCTCTGTGTAAACTGAGAGGGCTTGTGGCTGATGTGGAGGTGCCTATGACGGAGAACATCAAAGCTACAGAGATGGCCTTGCAGGGAGCTCTGGTTGGGGAGGTTATGTCTGGAAGACCGACGACGGAGAATGTTCGCACCCTGGTAACCTCTTTGTCCCTCTCGACCAACTTCTGGCAGGTTTCTTTTCTGTCAAATACACGTCTTGTTCTCTTTGGGTTGGGTATGGGGGATGTCGAGAAGCTGCATTTTCAAACATCTTGTAACGATGGCTTCACGGTGATTTGGAGACTGGTTTCTCCTTTTGATGGAGCCTTGCTGGAGAGACCGCCCCGGAGAGTGGGAATCAGGTCGGGAAAACTTGAGATCGAGGGACTACCTCTGCATTTGAGGTCAAAGGAGGTTGTGTCTTCGATGATCTCAGGATTTGCATTAGTGGCAGAGGACGTGGTCGTTGGACTGCTGGAGGGGAATGGGCGTTTGCTGAGTGTGAAGGTCGATGTTTTCATCGCTAGCTCTATACCTGACAGTCTGATTTTGAGGTGCGGTGGAAGTTCCTGGATGCTAAGGCTAAAGTTTTTGGTGGGTGATATTGTAGCGAAGCAACTTAAGTCGTCTGGATCTACAGCTGATGAGAAGGCGACTGTTCAGGAGTTGTGCACGGTTCATGGCGATAAATCCCTAATTGTCGAGACTTGTAAGGACTTATGTGATGGGGAGACGGGGGGGTTTCAGAATGAAGAAAAGGAGAAACTGGGCGGAGGGGAAATGGCAGGACTGTCGTCCACGGTGGCAGGGGATGTGCTGCCAGGTGGTATGGAGACTGAGGAGCAGGGGAATCTGGACACGCAACCTGAGTCTTTGAAGCATCATCAGAACCTGCAGGAGAAGGAAGTCCCTAAATGTGAAGGGGGATCTTGCGCGAAGATTGGTAAGGGGAGATCACCGTATAGCCTTCGACAGAGAAAATCAAAGGCTATCATTTTGATGGATGAAGATGAGGTTGCGAAAGTATGCAAGTGTGCAATTGCCAAACCCTCAGGAGAGAGGGTTCCAGTGAAGATTGATGAGAATCCTTACTTGGAATGTGCGTGGGTTGCGCGACAAAAGCCGGAGGGCATCTCTGATGAGATATTTGAGAGACTGGGGAATTGAATGTGCGCTCATTCAAGAGACACACATTGAAAGTAATTCTGATAGGATTTGGTCCAACTTGATAGCTTCAGGGATGAACGATTGTGTGCAGATTGATGCACATGGGAGGTCGGGGGGCATTGCTATCTGGTGGAGGAAGAGGTGGGCTCAGTGTTTGGAAGTTCACAAAGCCAGACATATGCTGACATGCAAATTTCAGATTCACCAGGGGCAGGAATGTATTTGGATTACTGGGGTATATGGACCATGTATTGCATCTGCCAGGCAGGAGCTGTGGGAGGAGTGGTCTACTGTGGCTGAGTTGGTGCAGGGGGGAATGTGGCTGACGGGTGGGGATTTTAATTGTGTGTTAACAGGGGCTGATAGGTCTAATGGCAGCACTGATAGTTCGGCTATTGGATTCCAGATGATGGTTCAATCTCTGCAGTTGAGTGAATATCCTTCCTCTGGTGTGCAATTTACTTGGCGCAATGGAAACGGGCTGGCATCCAGGCTTGATAGATTTTTTGGGAATGTGGACATCCTTGTTAGATTTCAATTGTCAACTGTGAGTGGATTGAGCTGACCTTTCTCAGATCATACCCCTTTGGTATGGGATAGTGGGGAAGAAACTCAGGTTGGGTCCTACTTCAAACTGAAACGATCATGGCTGAATGAATCGGGCTTCTACCAGATGATCAGCTCTTGGTGGAGAACTAAAAAGGTGCAGGGGTCAGCTACTGTTAAGCTGTCAACCAAACTGGCTGGTTTGCGCATGATCTTAAAAGTGTATGGATCTACTGTTAGCTTGATGAGGGAGCAGAGGAGAGGGGAAGCTCTGGTTAAAATTCAGGAGCTGGACTCCAAGGAAGCAACTGGCCCTTTATCTGAGAATGAATTGGTTGAAAGGAAAATGTGGCAGGGTGTGGTCCTTGATGAAGACCTGAAAAAAGAAATTGATTGGAGGGAGAGATCCAGGCAGCTATGGCTTAAGGAGGGGGATGACAATACGAAGTTTTTTCGTCTTGCAGCTAGCTCTTGGAGACGTGTTAACTTCATTTCCTCTATTCTTTGTGGTGGACATAGGGTCTTTTCTGATCAGGAGATTATCTGAAGCCATCAAATATTTTAGAGAGGCATCTCGGGCAGCTAAGAGGGGGAAATGGAGAATGGCAGGAAACGAGGGTCCTAGGGTGACAAGTGAATAGGTTGAGCAATTGACTGCACTTATTACTGAATATGAGACTTTGTAGGTAATCAGAGAATTAAATGTGGAAGGCTCCCCAGGCCCTAATGGAATACAAGTTTTCTTTTACAAGGAGATGTGGAATGTGGTGGGTAAGGAGGTGATGGATGCTATCAGAGAATTTGAGGTGGGAAATGCAGGATTTGAGAGGATTAACAAGTCCTATCTTTTTCTCTTGCCTAAATCAATGGGAGCAGAACACTTTTCAGATTTCAGGCCGATTTCCCTTTCAAACTCCATCTATCTTATCATCAGCAAGATTTTGGCTAATAGGATGAGAGTTGTTCTTCAAGACCTGATTCATCCAATACAGGCTACTTTCTTGCCCAACAGATCACTTCAAGAATCCTTTATTCTGGCTCAGGAAATGGTTAATGGATGGCATCGAAGGAAATACAAGGCATTCATGTGAAAAGTTGATTTCCAGAAAGCCTATGATTCGATCTCTTGGCCATACCTATGGGAGGTATTTAGAAGAAGAGGCTTCCCCCCCTCTGGATCCAATGGATGAAACGATGTATCACTACTGCTTCATTTTCTCCTTTGGTCAATGGGAAGCCATGTGGAGCCTGGATCCAGCCTCAACGTGGGGTTAGACAAGGGTGCCCTCTAGCCCCATTGATTTTCAACCTTGCGGTGGATGGACTTGCAAGGTATGCTTGCAAATTGGCTGAGGTGGGTATAATTAAAGGGTACTCACTATCTAACAGGAGAAACCTGGCCCCCATTTTACAGTATGCAGATGACACGGTGTTCTTTGTGGAAGGGTCCAAGTCTGAGGCACATGCTCTAGGGTTATTGGTAAAGATATTTGGCGATATTTCAGGCTTGTGTTTGAACAAGGATAAGTCTATTTTGATTTGCTTTGGCATGAATGAACAAGAACAGATGGAGTTGGTGGGTATATTCGGGTCACCTCATGCTAAACTGCCACTGAGATATCTTAGATTACCATTGAGGGCCACAAAACTAAAAAAATCAGACTGGAATGTCCTGGTTGAGAAGGTGTCTGGAAAGCTAAAAGGTTGGAGTAGTAAATTCCTATCTAAGGGTGGAAGACTAATCCTTCTCAATTCGGTCATTACAGCCATACCGGTATTCTATGTTAGCATATTTAGGGCCCCTAAATGTATTTGGAAGAGATTGGATGTTATGAGGAAGAGATTCTTCTAGAAGGGAGCAGGTCATGAGGGCGGGTTCATGCAGCCCATAAGATGGAGCAGTATCTGCAGACCAAAGGAGATCGGGGGGCTAGGAATTAAAGCACTAAAAGAATTCAATGAAGCCCTGCTGTTGAAATGGGCCATCAGGATTTTGGACTGCAAGGAGGGGATGATGGAAGATCTGATCAGGGACAGCTATGGGGGATCTAATAGCAGTTTGCAAAGGCTTCAGACGACGAAACCATCCCCATTTTGGCGATCAGTGATATCTGCAGTCACCAGCTACTGGCACCTACTGCAACCTAAGCTTGGAGATGGCAGAAGTTTCAGCTTATGGAATGAGCGGTGGTTTGACTTGGGCCTGCTGAAAGAGATCTACCCGAGGGTGTATGATGCTGCTGTAGATAAGGAAGCCACAGTTAACAGTCTGTGGTCTCAGGTAGAGGGATGCTGGCGGTTGGAAGGGCTGCAACAGTGTAGGCCGGGCACTCGACTATGGGAGGAGAGGCAGAAATTGATGGCTAATCTACAGCAGATGCATCTTGTGAGAGATGTGACGGATACATATTGCTGGCAGGGCAGTTTTTCAGTGAAGCAGGCGTATGAGAAAGTTATTAGATCCAATAGTGAGGTGGAATGAGACCCTGTTGATAGAAAGATTTGGCTTTTGAGAGTTCCTCTAAAGGTTCAGATATTTTTGTGGCTTTGCAGACGAGGAGGGTTGATCACTGGCGATCTGAGGCACAGAAGGATGGGGACTGTTCTGAATGCCTGCCCTCTTTGTGGGTTACATTCTAATAGTGCAACACACATCTTCTCCTCTTGCTTGGTCACTGACAAGATTTGGAGGTTGGTCTGCTTAGAACCCCTCCCCTCCTGGGATTCTGTGTGGTAGAGGTTCATCATTTGTTAAGACCCATGCCATCAAAACACTTTAAGATGTTTGGGAGTTGGTCTAGACGTCTGGTCAGACGTCTGGACATCTTCTTAGATGTCTGGAAATCAATTTTTGTGTGCGTACGGCCTTGAGTCTGCGTGCGTGCCACGCGTAGACTGAGCCCAGCCGCCTTCTTCTCTTTCTTCTTCCCTCGCCGACTTGCAGAGCCTTTCCCCCCACACCTACATATACCCTCCTCCTCTCCCTCACGCCACCCCACTCCCATCCATCTTCTCCTTCCTCCAGCGAGAGTGAGAGTGAGCGTGGTGAGTTGCTGCTGAGTGCAGTGGCGGAGAGGAGAGGGGTAGCGAGAGAAGGGAAGAGAGGAGAGCGTGCGAGCTGTGAGAGGGCTCGCCGAAGAAACTCATAGGTCGGCCGGGCGTGCGCGAGGTGGAGTGTTGTTCTGGGGAGGGTTCCCCCGACGTTGCTGCAGCTAGAGCAGCGGACGAGTGAGTGCAGCGCGGCTTTGCGCAGTAGGAAGAAGACGAAGGAGCTTCCGATTCTGGGATTTTTTTTTCAGAATCAGACATCTGGACCTACATCCAGATGACGCAGACGACGTCTGGAGGAAGCTCTAGACGACTGAGAGGTACATCCTGCGCCCTATGCGTTCTTTTGCGGATATGGCCATGCAGGCCATTCCGCCAAGGCTATGATGCATGCCGTGTTAAGAGTTTTTGCGTGCACGTGCAGGATTCGCTTCGGGAAGGCGCGGGACACGACCTCCCACGCGGTTCAGACGTCTGGGCAAGGCATCAGACGGCGGAGAGCATCTCCAGATGTCCGGAAAGATAGTCAGACATCTGGAACTAGGTCCAGACGGTCCGACAGGATCCCTGGACGTTTGAGGAGCAGCGCAGGGTGAGGTATGGATCTGGACCCCTTTAAGACGTCTGGAAGGTGTTCCAGACGTCTTATTTGAGTCAGGATTGTCATTTTTGACCCGTTTAGGGTTCGTTTGAGATCCGATTTACGCGTTTAAGATTTCGTTCTTCTTCGAATAAGTTCCTCTACTTGTTGGAATGCTTTGTATCATGTTCTGAGTGATTTCTTGTGGTTGACCCTTGTGTCAGGACCTCGTTCCGTTGCGGAATTGGGGGTTGTGGCGGCACATGGACCTGTCGATCAAGCCTCCATCACTCCTGGTTTCGCAGGTAGAGTGGCTTCCCTTAGTTTGATTACCAGCATGAATGTATAACTGAAATGAATGTTAGATCCTAGGGTGTGGCATGAATCCTAGGACCAGAAACACTGGAATGATTGTATTGAATTCATGAAGTGTAGTCTTGGATGAGTAAATAGAATAATAATAATTGCCTGTGAACTGTAGAGTACTGTTGTTAGTAACTGTTGCATGTAAATTTCTGTTATTGCAATTAAATAAGAGCTGACTGTTTAAGAATTGGAAATGAAATATGGAAGGTTAGAAACACGAGCTACCTGTGAATAACCCTGAAGTGATGAAACCTAGTATGGCTTGGTTTGGAAAAATGTGAGCATGAACCCTACGGGGAATTAGGAGTAGAACTCCTGGAAAATAAATGGAATAGAACTGGAAATGTGAATGGGGAAGTGAGTTGGCCCTTGAGTACGGAGTACCAAGGAGAGTGACTGTCCCCCTGTTTAGTACAGAGTGGAGCTAGGCGCCCTATGGTTGGGTCTCGGGGTTAGGACTGGCCACTTTGTACCGACTCTGTGGCCCTCGCGTACACAGTACCGGGGAGAGCTACTAGTGTAGGGAGAGAGCTAGCCAACCCATGGGGCCCGGGGTTCAGCTAGCCGTCCTACACTGACTTGTTAGGCCCACTGGGCAAACCAGGGTAGTCAGGCGAGGGTGCATGGACTGTGGAGGGGCGAGACCCTCCCTGTTATTGAGAGGGCTCTGCCCTGTACTGGTTCCGTGCTGTGCTTTGGGCGCACCCGTTAACGGAAACGACTGACCGCGTGCCAGTGCGGGGTAGCTACCTGTGCGTTTATCGCGCGTGCCATAGTCACCGTTACGTCTGTCAGCAACCTTGGGGTGGTTGACTGAGTGTAGGACCACCACGGGGGACTCTCCTAGCCAGGAGAGCACCACGTGCTACCTCTACTCTTCGGAAAAGACTGCAATCATGATCGTTCCCACGAGGAACATTCGAGATCAAGAAAAAGACCTGATAAATGAACCAAGTGGTGAAAGAAAGAATAATTAGTTGAATAAAGAAAGAAATTGAAAACAACAGCTACCTGTTCACATTTACTATTTTTCGTAGTTAGCTGGTTGCCACTCTACTCAGCGTTTGCTGATTTCGTGTAATCATAACCCTTTTCAGGTCCAGGTGTTGAGCAGCCAGAGCCTACGCCTGCGGAGGGTATTGGGCCCAGTAGAGCCCAGTAGTTGTACTTTTCTTGTTGTACCCGTTCTATTGTAGTGAGTAATTTGTTGCACTTCTGTACTCTTTAATTGTAAACTTATATTCCTGTACCTATTTAATCTCTCTACCGTTGTGGTGGTATGTAGTGTAGTAGTTTTCTTCTTTATTGCTGTACTTTTGTTACTGTTAGCTTCTTGCATGATGAATGTGGTTTATTTTACTGCTTGTTGGTTACTTGGTCGTTGGATGACTAGGTCTTGAGATCAGTCGAGTCGGTCCGATTCTCGTGTCCTGTAGGGATTCAGGAACCGGGTCGTAACAAGATGGTATCAGAGCAAGGTCGTCCCAAGATGTGAACCAACTAGCTGGAAAATAACTAATTCACGTGCTTGTAACTAGAGTAACCACCACAACATACCTTTTGACATCTGTTCTGAGGTTCTTTTGTTGAATGTCATAGTATTGACGTCTTTTCTGTTCTGCGTTCGCGTCTCCTTGCAGGAGATGCCTCGACGAGGAGGTAGCGAGGTGGGCCGCGGATGCGACCGAGGATGAGGTTGGAGGGGCGGGCACGTTGAGCCCGACGCCTCAGTGGACTAGCCACTACTCCCAGGCATTCAGGCGCTGGACCTCGCCCAACTGATATGAGAGATCATACGAGAGGAGCTTCACCCGCCTTCACGAGCGCCTCTCCCTGGGGCTGCGGAGGGGGAGTCCTCTGTGGGACAACGAGATGGACACGGTGCTGGACGTGGGGGAGGGGGTGTCCCTCCACCGCCCCCACCCTCTTCTGGCACTTTAGAGCATGATCCCTCCTTACCTGGAGACGTACCAGCTTCTCCACTTCAGCGCCATTATGAGCTTTTCGGTTAGTTCCGGAAGCTGAAGTCCCCCTCCTTCACGGGGGATGAGGACCCGACCGAGGCGGAGGACTGGCTTAAGCAGATCGAGAAGGTGTTTGACACCCTTCTCCCCCCTGTGGAGTTCCGCGTGGCCTTTGCCACGTACCAGCTGGAGAGCACGGCACACAGGTGGTGGAGGGCAGTCAGGGGTTAGGAGAGGGACGAGCCGACTTAGGACCAGTTTGTCACCCTCTTCTACGAGAAGTACTTCCCCCAGACTTGGCAGGACCAGAGGAGGCGGGAGTTCCACACTCTCTGCCAGGGGACGATGACTGTGAGCGCGTACCGCACGCGTTTTCTAGAGCTATCTCATTTTGCAGCGTTAGCCGTGGCTATCGAGGAGTGCCTTTGGAGTTTCACTGAGGGGCTCCGGCCAGCTATTCGAGGGTATGTCAAACCCCTGAAGCTGCCTACCTTCTCGAGGGTAGTGGAGGCAGCCATGACGTATGAGGAGACCAACCAGTCTGCGTGTGACACTGATAGTGGGCGGAAGAGGCCCTATCAGTCAGACTTCTCACAGGCCAACGAGAGAGGAGGCACGTGGCACCCGCAGGAGAGCCGTCACGTTTTGCGGGGCCGTCAGCGGCCTTTGGGGGCCCCCAACAGGGGCCAGCTGCCAGCACCGGACCCCCGCCCAGCCGTCAGCAGGGACTCACTGAGGGCGGAGTCGGGTTCCCCTTTGCTAGCAGTGTGGCCAGCCGGGCCACATCAGGAGGGACTGCCCATCTAGGGCAGGAGGCCAGCAGATGCTCCCCATGCCAAGTACTGGAGGACGAGCAGGAGGCCGCAGTTTTTAGGCGCGAGGGGGAGGACAGTAGTCGTGGGGAGGGTACCGGCCAGCGGCTACCCATCTGACGCAGAGTGTGGTTGCTTCATTCGCACCTAGGGCTGAGGGGCGTATCAATGCCCTGACACACAGGGATGCCAGAGCTTCAGGTTAAGTGGTGGCAGGTATGGTTACAGTTTCCGGCAGACTAGTTTACACACTTTTTGATTCCGGCACCACACACTCGTTTGTCGCTGCCAGTTTTGCTGTTAGTTTGGGGCAGGACTGTGTGTTGTTAGAGGGTCCGTTTGTGATCAGAGGTTCGGGTGGTCAGCTGTTTGTAGCTGAGGAGGTTTACACGGGTTGTGAGGTCAGTGTTGAGGGACACAGCCTTCCCGCTGACCTGATTGTGATACAGATGGAGGACTTTGGCATGATTCTGGGGATGGACTGGCTCTCCGCTTACCACACCTTGGTGGATTGTTTTGAGAGGAAGATCGTCTTCTCCATACCGGAGTTGCCTTCTTTCGAGTTTCATGGGCAGCCAGTGGACGGAGGCTTCAGGTGCATTTCTGCACGTCTGACGGTGAGACTTTTGGGCCAGGGGTGTGAGGGCTTCCTGGCTTTTGTGGTGGCGGAGCCCAGCCCTGTGGCAGACCTTTAGAGTATCCCAGTGGTCAGAGAGTACCCCGACGTGTTCCCAGATGAGTTGCCAGGACTACCACCCAAGCGTGAGATCGAGTTTGAGATCTCATTAGTATCGGGGACCAGCCCCATATCTACAGCGCCTTACAGGATGGCACCAATTGAGCTGCGAGAGCTCAAGTCTCAGTTGTAGGACCTTCTGGAGAAGGGCTTTGTGAGACCCAGTGCGTCTTCGTGGGGAGCCCCGGTATTGTTTGTAAAGAAGAAGAATGGTACCCTACACCTTTGTGTGGACTACAGACAGCTAAATAGGGTTACCATCAAAAATAGGTATCCGCTGCCAAGGATTGATGACTTGTTTGACCAGTTGCGAGGTGCCACGGTATTCTCCAAGATAGACTTGAGGTCTGGGTACCACCAGTTGAGGATCAGGGAGGCAGACGTCTCCAAGATAGCTTTCCGCACCCGGTACGGACACTACGAGTTTTGGTCATGCCGTTTGGGCTGACCAACGCCCCCGTTGCCTTCATGGATTTGATGAACCGGGTGTTCAGACCGTATCTGGATCAGTTCGTGGTGGTATTTATTGATGATGTGCTCATTTAAGCTCGAGATCAAGCGTAGCATGGACAACACTTGCGGATGGTTTTGGACACACTGAGACAACGTAGGCTGTACGTCAAATATAGCAAGTGCGAGTTTTGGTTGAGGGAGGTGACCTTCTTGGGCCATGTGATCTCTGGGGATGGCTTGGCTGTGGATCCAGCCAAGGTTGAGGCAGTGCTCAGGTGGGAGAGACAGCGTACAGTTACTGAGATCCGCAGTTTCTTGAGACTGGCAGGCTACTACAGGCGGTTTATCAGGGGCTTCTCGCAGATTGCACGTCCTATGACACAACTGACCCGGAAGGACGTGCCCTTTTCTTGGACAGACGCTTGTGAGACGTGTTTTCAGGAGCTGAAGGAGAGGCTGACTTCGGCTCTCGTGCTCACCATCCCAGACAGCGGTGGCGGGTTTGTTGTGTACACGGATGCCTCTTTGCAGGGGTTAGGGGGTGTGCTCATGTAGAGGGGTCACGTTGTCGCTTATGCTTCGCGACAACTGAAGCCCCATGAGCATAGCTACCCTACCCACGACCTGGAGCTGGCAGTTGTCGTCTTCGCGCTGAAGACTTGGAGGCACTACTTGTACGGTGAGACCTTTGAGATTTTCACAGATCATAAGAGCCTAAAATACTTGTTTGATCAGAAGGAACTCAACATGAGACAGAGATGTTGGTTAGAGCTCCTGAAGGATTATGACTGCAGCATTTCCTACCACCCGGGGAAGGCCAATGTGGTGGCTGACGCCTTGAGCCGGAAGGCGCCTGCCCACTTGGCCAGTTTACAGGCGTAGAGTTGGAGCCTCATGGAGGAGATGGGCAGTTGGTGACCCTTAGAGTTATTGGGGCATTGTGGGCAGTGATTGTGACATGACAGACGAGGCCAGAGCTGATAGATCGCATCATCACAGGACAGATGACCGACCCGTACTTGCATTCGTTGCGCGACAGAGTGCTGCCAGGAGACCCTGGGGACTTCTTCTTTACAGATGAGGTGCTGCGCATGAGGGGACGTTTGTGCGTTCCAAGGGACGAGGAGCTGTTGAGAGAGCTCCTAACTGAGGCACACGGTTCTAGGTTCACCATACATCCCGGAAACACAAAAATGTACCATGATTTGAGATGCGACTTTTGGTGGTGGGGATTGAAGCGGGATGTAGGTGAATACGTACAACAGTGTTTATTGTGCCAGCAGGTGAAGGCCGAGCATCAGAGGCCTGCAGGGCCATTGCAGCCACTTCCAGTGCTAGAGTGGAAGTGGGAGAGCATCACCTGGACTTGGTGGTGGGCTTGCCCATTACCCAGCGAGGACACGACGCAGTCTGGGTGATCGTAGACAGATTGACGAAGACGGCATGTTTCTTGCCGATCCGAGTCACCTTGGGACCAGCACAGTTGGCAGAGAGGTATATCCGTGATGTGGTACGTCTGCACGGAGTTTCGCAGGAGATTGTATCCGATCGGGATACCCACTTTACGTCCCAGTTTTGGGCAGTGTTTCAGCAGGCTTTGGGGACACGGTTGAGGTTCAGTACAGCATACCACCCTCAGACTGAAGGACAGTCAGAGTGATGATACAAACACTTGAGGACCTTTTGCGTGCTTATGCACTGGACTGGAGGGGCTCTTGGGAGGAGCACTTGCCCCTGGTGGAGTTTGCATATAATAACAGCTATCACTCGAGCATCGACATGGCACCTTAAGAGGCTCTGTACGGACGGATGTGTACGACACCCTTGAGTTGGGTTGAGGTGGGGACTAAGTGGGAGGTTGGCCCCAGATTAATCCGGCAGAGTCAGGAGGTGATTGATGAGAATCTCATCATGAACCCTAACTAGCACAATCTAACCTAGGTATGCAAGAAAGAGCTCCTACATAACTCAAAAAAAGGCTTAACTCAGAGAATTCTGAGTTTATGAAGAAAATAAGTCATAAGGGGTAAAAATGCAATTTCACCAACACAATCAGCAAATAGGGTAACTCAGGGTCCAAACACAGGTCAAACAAATCAAATAAGAGAGAAAGTGGGATGATTTGATCCAACAAGGGCTACAACAACTCCAAGGAATTAAATGACATTCTATAACCCTAAAACAAACCCACTTTAAGTCATGAGGTTCGAGGCAGGGTAAAAATCAACTAAACCCTCTAAAATTCATAGAAAAATAATCTCTAGGGTTTAGAACTTTCAATTTGGCCTTAGAAATCCATTTTGACTTACATTGAGAACCATGCCCAATTAATGATTTAATTTGGGTTTTTACGTAAATTGGCCGGTCAAACATGGTCTGACCTTGAAACAAAATTCACCATTAAAATCCTTAGGTCCAATTTAGTCATGCATAAAAACTTGAGCCTAAGAAGAGACGTCCTTGACCGACTTTGCAATTTGATCCTCATCATTTACTTTTTGACCCTCAACTTTCGAAACCCTTGCATTTTGGCCCCTAGTTTCCTCATCGTTCTTTGCATTTTGGTCCCTCCTGCAAGTCTCTGCGCAGCACCATGCTCCGGTGACTTTGCGCGGAGCATGGTGCCGCGCAGGGTGAGGGAGACGTCTTGCAAAGAGAATGCAGAGTTCCCTACGACGTCTGCTGTCGCAGGGACTCGGCCATGCCACCTGACGACGCCCACACCTTCCGTGCGAACATGCGGAAGGTATGGGTCTCGTCTCCGACCATACTCCGGCGAGGGACGCACGTCGTCTCCCTGCGTTCGACCCTCCGCCACCGCCTTTATAAAGACCAGCATCGCTAGCCGGTTCTGGCAGTTTGGTCTTGACGGAGAATACCTCATCCCTTCCTCTCTCCCCACTCCGACAGGAACCCACCAGCTCCAGCGGCTCCTCCTTCTCATCACTCTGCTGCAATACTAGCAGCAAAGTCAACTGCACCTGATCTCCCCGTGTCGCGCCGCACCAAGCACACGCCTCCCTGCCCTCTTCCTCGCGGCCGCTCTCTCCCTCTGGGTGTTTCTTCTCCGGCGACAGTCGGTACGGCTGTATGCCGCTCCGGCCCCCCTTCGTCCTTGTAGGTAAGTAACAGTTATTTCCCTTCCTCCCCTCTTTCTTTTCCTTAACTTGTTTTGCTTGATCGCCCTACGCCCACGCCTGACCACCTTTATCTTCCCCACCTCCGGCTACTCTCTGGCGAGTCATTCCCGTCATCCCACAACCCCATACGACTCGCCAACTGCACCAAAAGCTCCGCCTCACCTCACCAAACACCCTCCGCCCCTCGACTACCATTCCACACCTCCACAACGACCCCCCGAACAAACCCATTTTTCCGACTACAGTCCGACCTAGGGCTGCCGCCATACACCGCCTCACGCCTTGCCACCACCCGCACTGGCTTCGCCGCACTCCGGCGAAGCTCCCTGCATCTTTTGACTGGGCCGAGAGGCCGTATTCCTACTTTCAGGTCACACCCCCTTCACCGCCATTGCTGGGCAGGTGAAGCTCCTTCATCTGCAGCTGCAGCTTCAATCTCGCCCAGGTGCTGGTCCCAGGTCGCGCGGAGTGTCTCTGCGAAGACTCCTAGGTCTGCAGCTGAGGCAAACCCCTCGCGAGTTGCTGCAATTGCCTGCAGCCTCCTTGCCTGCGGACGCTAGTCGGGAGGTGGGACTTTAGTCCCACCTCAGAAGTGCGTGGCTCAGTGCCCGCACAGAAATTGTAAAAGTGTTCGAAGCTATTCACCTTCGAACATAGGGGTCAGGTCCCTCACGCACGTGCGTGCCACGCGCTCGCCCTCGCCCACCACCGCACGCCGGTGGGCCTGGTCCTGGGCACGATACCTGTACCCGAATACCCGGCTCTGGGAGAGCGATCCTATGAGAGAAATCTGAGAAAGAGAGAGACGTGGGGAAGGGTAGGGGTAGGTTTTGCTCTGACCAGTTGTGTGAGTGTGCAGGAGCAGAAGAAGAAGAAGCGACGAAGGAAGAAAGGAAGGAGAAGAAGAGAAGCACTGTAGCAGACTTGCAGTTAAGTCGTCTGACCACTACATCAGATGACGGTTGTGCAGCGGCCAGAGGAGATAAAGCAGAGAAGAAGGAAGAAGAAAAGAAGAAGACTCTGCAGCTGAAGAGAAGAGAAGAAGACAGGATGAGCAGAAGAAGAAGACTTGGCCGCCAGAGAAAAAGAAATCAAAAGAAAGAGAAAGAAAGAAATAGGAAGAAAAGAGAAGAAAGAAGAAGAGAAGACAGGATGAGCAGAAGAAGAAGACGAATAGCTAGGAAGAAAAGAGAGCAAAAGAAGAAGAAGAAGAAAGAAGAGGGAAGAAGAGAGAAAGCACAAAAAAAAGAAAGAAGGCACAGCCATGAGAGAAGAAGAGAAGAAGAAGAAGCCAAGACAAAAAATTCTCTCTCTCTCTCCCCCCCTCTCTCTCTTATTTTTGTAATCCAATAGAGAAACTTTGTACTTCTAGAATTCCAGTAGCTCCCTGAGTTCGACCTCGGGAAAACTATTTCCGAGTTAAAAAAAATCTATTGTAATGACAACCGTAGCTGTCTTGTCTTATACTATAACGACTGTACTATAATAAACACAAAGCAGCACCGCGGTTTGCCGTTTTCAGTGATCGAGTAGATTCACAGGTGACTCCGCACTGTCAGAAGCAGACAGAAGAGCTATGCAGATTGGAAATGCAGAGAGGTGCAGTTTGAGGTTGGGGACCATGTCTTCCTTCACGTTTTGCCCATGAAGGGCTTGCAGCGGTTTGGGGTGAGGGGGAAGCTCGCGCCGAGGTTTGTGGGACCCTTTAAGGTCCTGGAGCGGGTTGGACCCGTTGCTTACAGGCTTGCCCTTCCTCCCTAGCTTTCTGGTGTGCACGACGTGTTCCACGTGTCCAACCTCAGGAAGTACGTCGCCGATCCCAGTCACGTTCTGAGCCACGAGAGCGTTGAGATGGGTGAAGACCTGACCTACCTAGAGCGGCCAGTGCAGATACTCGATAGAGCCGTCAGGAGTTTGAGACGGAAGCAGGTACCCCTGGTAAGGTCTTGTGGAGGAGCCAGCGGTACGAGGAGGCTACCTGGGAGCTTGAGGTAGCGATGCGAGAGCGGTACCCGGAGCTCTTTGCGGGTACGTCTTTTCGGACCGGCTTCAGTCCTCTTTGAGTTTATTATACGTATGTTGTTCTTTTTCCGTACCCTAGCTAGCTCAAGTTTTGGGGACGAAACTTCCTTTGAGTTTGTTATGTTGTTAAGACCCGTGCCATCAAAACACTTTAAGACGTCTGGGAGTTGGTCGAGACGTCTGGTCAGACGTCTGGACATCTTCCCAGACGTCTAGAAATCAATTTCTGTGTGCGTACGGTCTCGAGTCTGCACGTGTGCCGCGCGCAGACTGAGCTCAGCCGCCTTCTTCTCTTTCTTCTTCCCTCGTTGACTTGCAGAGCCTTTCCCCCCACACCTACATATACCCTCCTCCTCTCCCTCACGCCACCCCACTCCCATCCATCTTCTCCTTCCTCCAGCGAGAGTGAGAGTAAGCGCGGTGAGTTGCTGCCGAGTGCAGCGGCGGAGAGGAGAGGGGCAGCGAGAGAAGGAAAGAGAGGAGAGCACGCGAGCTATGAGAGGGCTCATCGAAGAAACTCGCAGGCTGGCTGGGCATGTGCGAGGTGGAGTGTTGTACCAGGGAGGGTTCCCCTGACGCTTCTGCAGCTAGAGCAGCGGATGAGCGAGCGCGGCGTGGCCGCGTGTAGTAGGAAGAAGACGGAGGAGCTTCTGATTCTGTGATTTTTTTTCCAGAATCAGATGTCTGGACCTACATCCAGATGACGCAGATGATGTCTGGAGGAAGCTCCAGATGACTGAGAGGTACATCCAGTGCCCTTTGCGTTCTTTTACGGATATGACCATGCAGACCATTCTGCCGAGGCTTTGATGTGTGCCGTGTTAAGAGTTTTTGCGTGTGCGTGGAGGATTCGCTTAGGGAAGGCACGGGACACGCCCTCCCACGCGGTTCAGACATCTGGGCGAGGCATCAGACGGCGGAGAGCATCTCCAGATGTCCGGAAAGATAGTCAGACGTCTAGACCTAGGTCCAGACAGTCCGGCAGGATCCCTGGACGTCTGAGGAGCAGCGCAGTGTAAGGTATGGATCTGGATCCTTTTAAGACGTCTGGAAGGTGTTCCAGACGTCTTATTTGAGTCAAGATTATCATTTTTGACTCGTTTAGGGTCCATTTGAGGCCCGATTTACACGCTTAAGATTCCGTTCTTCTTCGAATAAGTTCCTCTACTTGTTGGAATGCTTTGTATCATGTTCTGAGTGGTTTCTTGTGGTTGACCCTTGTGTCAGGACCTCGTTCCGTTGCGGAATTGGGGGTTGTGGTGGCACGTGGACCTGCCGATCGAGCCCCCATCACTCCTGGTTTCGCAGGTAGAGTGGCTTCCCTTAGTTTAATTACCAGCATGAATGTATAACTGAAATGAATGTTAGATCCTAGGGTGTGGCATGAATCCTAGGACCAGAAACACTGAAATGATTGTATTGAATTCATGAAGTGCAGTCTTGGATGAATAAATAGAATAATAATAATTGCCTGTAATTGGATAACAACTGCCTGTGAACTGTAGAGTACTGTTGTTAGTAACTGTTGCATGTAAATTTTTTTTGTTGCAATTAAATACAAGCTGACTGTTTAAGAATTGGAAATGAAATTTGGAAGGTTGGAAACACGAGCTACCTGTGAATAACCCTGAAGTGATGAAACCTAGTATGGTTTGGTTTGGAAAAATTTGAGCATGAACCCTATGGGGAATTAGGAGTAGAACTCCTGGAAAATAAATGGAATAGAACTGAAAATGTGAATGGGGAAGTGAGCTGGCCCTTGAGTACGGAGTACCAAGGAGAGCGACTGCCCCCTGTTTAGTGCAGAGCGGAGCTAGTTGCCCTAGGGTTGGGACCCGGGGTTAGGACTGGCCACTTTGTACCGACTCTGTGGCCCTCGCGTACACAGTGCCGGGGAGAGCTACTAGAGTAGGGAGAGAGCTAGACACCCCATGGGGCCCGGGGTTCAGCTAGCCATCCTGCACCGACTTGTTAGGCCCACTGGGCAAACCAAGGTAGTCAGGCGAGGGTGCATGGACTGTGGAGGGGCGAGACCCCTGTTTGGTTCTTAGGGGCTAGACCCCTGTTACTGAGAGGGCTCTGCCCTATATTGGTTCCGTGCTGTGCTTTGGGCGCACCCGTTAACGGAAACGACTGATCGCGTGCCAGTGCAGGGTAGCTACCCGTGCATTTATCGCGCGTGCCATAGTCTCCGTTACGTCTGTCAGTGACCTTGGGGTGGTTGATTGAGTGTAGGACCACCACGGGTGACTCTCCCAGCCAGGAGAGCACCACGTGCTACTTCTACTCTTTGGAAAAGACTGTAATCAAGATCGTTCCCACGAGGAACATTCGAGATCAAGAAAAAGACCTGATAAATGAACCAAGTGATGAAAGAAAGAATAATTAGTTGAATAAAGAAAGAAATTGAAAATAACAGCTACTTGTCCACCTTTACTATTTTTCGTAGTTAGCTGGTTTCCACTCTACTTAGCGTTTGCTGATTTCATGTAATCATAACCCTTTTCAGGTCCAAGTGTTGAGCAGCCAGAGCCTACGGCTGCAGAGGGTACTGGACCCAGTAGAGCCCAGTAGTTGTACTTTTCTTGTTGTACCCGTTCTGTTGTAGTGAGTAATTTGTTGCACTTCTGTACTCTTTAATTGTAAACTTATATTCCTGTACCTGTTTAATCTCTCTACTGTTGTGGTGGTATGTACTGTAGTAGTTTTCTTCTTTACTGTTGTACTTTTGTTACTGTTAGCTGCTTGCATGATGAATGTGGTTTATTTTACTGCTTGTTGGTTACTTGCTCGTTGGACGACTGGGTCTTGAGATCAGTCGAGTCGGTCCGATTCTTGTGTCCTGTAGGGATTCGAGAACCGAGTCGTAATCTGGTTGACCCTTGGAGGCTATGGCAGCCGTTTTGTGGTGTGTGTGGAGGGCGTGTAATGATAAGCTTTTTCAGGAGAGACCGGTAAGATGTGAGAATATTGTAAAGGAATGCTGGTCTCTCATACATAGTTGGGCTTCTTTCTTGTAATACTTTTTTGATATGAAATATACTACCTTCCAGATTGCTATCGGCTCTTGATAGCAATCCTCACTGTTTCAAAAAAAAAATACCATTAAAGTTAACGATGCTAATTAATCAAGTGGCAATTACGAAAATGATGTGACTTTTTTAATGATATTTAAAATATTTGGAAGTGGATGACAATAAAGTAATTTTCAAAGATTTCGGCGACATTTATGTAAATGTTTTTTTAATTTAAAATTTTTTTAGGGTAAAAAAATAAAAATTTATTACTTTTAAATTTAACATTGTCAAACTTAATAGTGCTAACTAATAGAGTGATAATTTTGAAAATGACATTTTTTTTTATTACATTTGAAGTAATATTGGAAAGTACATGACAAGAAAGTAAATTTCAGAGATTTTAGTAACATCTATGTGAAAATCCCATTTATATATGTGTATTTAAGCATGCATTTATATATACACACACATTGGTGCAAGCATATGTGTTTACTAACATCAAATTGTTGCACAATAGGCAAACTGTTTATTAGTTCATGTGTTTATCATATTACCCTATCTAAGTATGGTAAGATATGCCATTCAGAGAGAATGCCAACTGTGAACATAAGAAGCAAAAGACAGCTGCCATCAATTATACAAACTAGATGGAACTCAAGTGAAGATAAAGGTACTAATATGTACTAATAAATAGTTTATTAGTTCAAATCATGTCCATGACATTCAATTTCTAACATAATTAAACTTATTAAAAGATCTAGTGATAAGAGTAGTTATCTACAAATATTTTTAGTTCAATACAATTAGTTATTGAACTCAAATTTTCTAATTAGACCTTTCCAAATTTATATTTCAAAATCTAAGTAGGATTGTCAATCACAGTAGGAGAATAGATTAATAAAGGATTGTGTCTTTAGGTATGGAGCAATCCCCAAATATGAATTTAGCACCCTCCATTTTCTGCCTATAAAAAGTAATAATTCATCAATTTTTCTACCAAGATATTGAAGTTATATTGATCTCTACCTGTTTCGAACTTCCTATTTGGAAAAGGACACGAGTAGAGAAACATATGCTACAATGCATTTTGTAATGTACATCTCTGCCTAGCAAAATACACTAGTGTACTATGATATTCAATCGGTGTGTTTTGATTTTTCACCAGTTGAAAATCAAAATACAATGGTTGAAATTGAAACACATCGATAAATTTTGATTTTTAACTAGTTTTCACTTATTTTAAGTGGTCTTTAAAGCGATTTTTCACTTGGAAAGTAGTTTTTCACCTTTGGGTTCAGGGTTCAAAGTTGAAAAATCACTTTCTATAGGTGAAACTACTTTCTATAAACCTAAACCTTAAATCCTAAATCATAACCCTAAACCCTAAATTCTAAATTCTAAATTCTAAATTCTAAATCCTAAATTCAAAACCTATAAGTGAAAAACACTTTTCACTTTCTAAGTGAAAACTCATTTTCTACTAATTGAAAATGAAAACACACTGGTGTATTTTAATTTTTAACCATGTATTTTGATTTTTGATTAATGTGTTTATTTTCAATCAGTGTGTTTTAATTTTCAATCGGTGTATTTCGGTGGACAATCAAAATACACCAGTTGAAAATTAAAATACACCGATGTGTTTCATTGTGCGAGAGATGCACGTTGTAGTGTATGTTTCCTTTTTTTTTTTGCTTTGGAAAATGATTTCTATTTCTAAATTGTATTATTTGAAATCTGTTGAGTGATATTCTAACCCGGTATGTGGACTTCTGGATGTGTGTTCATATAACTCATTCTTATGTATATATACGTAAGACTAATGATATATACACTCTATATACCCACTTCCACACCCAGCTGATTAGGATGCCTAGGTGGACCATATATGTAGCATATCCCCCTTCCCCCTCCCCCCCCACAACTGCAGGCAGCAACAGAGGGACGTTAGACCCATATTTTGAATTTGAAAAATCATCTATAAAAGGAGGATCAACCCCCTCTCACTGACCACATCCCACCACACTCCCCACACCCCCACCTACAACTCACTGAAAACCTGCTTCAACCGTTGCCGAGCTCCTCCACCTTGAGCTTCATTGAAACTTCGTTGAGCTCCTTGAATACTCCAGGCTTGAGCTCCTTGATGAAGAGCTCGATGACTGACAACCATGTCGAGCTCCTCTCTACCTCCAACCTCCTCTAACCTCGAGCTCCTCCATGGTGAGCTTGATGATGACATTGACCTCCAACATGAAGACCTTGTCCTCTACCTCGACCTTGGTAGCGAGCTCGACGGTGACCTCAACCTCGATGGTGGTGACCTCGACCTCCTCGTCGACATTGGTGGCGACCTCAACGGTGACCTCGATGTAGACAACGACCTCAGCAACGATCTTGGCCTTGATGGTGGTAACGTCGATCTCGACGGCGATGGCCTTGACCTCGATATCAGCGGCGACCTCGACCAAAATTTTTTTCATATATGTGAATTTCATTAATTCTTTAGTGTCACTTGTTGCTATTGTTGACAGTAAAATTAAAGTGGTTCAAGATGTTGTAAGCACAATGATATTCACCCATTCAGTCTGCTGTAGGCATAGTTGGTGTAAAATTTGTATATTACAGAAGACATCTTTGATAGTTATAATAAAGTGTGTATAAATATTACTTTGTGGACCATTTATAATGTTGTTGGCAACATTCGAAAATGCTTGAGGTATCATCCAAAATGTTATATACATCATTCATAGTAGTATGTTAAATAGTACTGTTGTGGCAAGAAATATGTCTACTAGAGGCACCAACCATAATGTTGGAAACATTTTGAAATTCGTAGTGCTACTGGCAACATTGTTAATAAATTCGTAGTGCTATTGGTAGCAATGTTAAGAACCTCATAGTGCTGCTGCCAGTATTCTTTATCTACATAAGACTGTTGTATACTCTCTAACAATGACAAGATTGTTAAGAAATTCATAAGACTTCTTAAGATCGTTATCTGAATGAAGTATTTCATGATAAATCTCCACCAACATACAAATTAAATATACGAAAGTTGATAGTTGTAGGAATGATCATAGATGGACATGAGCTAATGTATCTGTTTGGATTAGAATGAAATTCATTCACTTACTGTTGGCATTGGTGTTTTGTTTTGCAATTTATGATTCCAAAGATATTGCGTTTGTGTAGGTTCACATACCTCAAGTACAATTTTCAGTTCTTAAATAGTATAAAGAATGTGTTTTGTTCCTCTCTTTAAGAAGAAATGGGAAGCCTACATCTTAGGACGACTTGTGCTAACAGCACCACCAATATGACGATTTTATTGATGACAATAGTAGGTTGGTATGCCATAAGCAGCCATTAGCAGATTGGTAGGTGCTGTTGGTATTCACTTACCTGCTGTTGGCACTATACATGTAGTATGTCATAAGGTTGGTGTTGTATATTTTGTAACTAAGATTTTAACTGCTCTAAATTTAACTGTTATAACCACAATGGTATTACCCCCTTTACTTAGCTATACGCATAGGTGTTGTAACCACTAATTCCTTAATGTCTCTCATTGCTGCTGTTGACAGTAAAATTAAAGTAGTTGAAGATGCTGTATGCACAATGATATTCAACCCTTCAGTCTATTGTAGGCATAATTAATGTAAAATTTGTATATTACAAGAGGCATCTTTGATAGTCATAGTAGAGTATGTATAGATATTACTTTGTGGAACATTTATACTGCTGTAGGCAGCATCCAAAAATACTTGAGGCATTATACAAATGTTATAGGCATCATTCATAGTAATATGCTAAATATTACCGTTGTGGTATGAAATGTCTGTTAGATGCATCAACCATAATGCTAGCAATATTCTAAAATTCGAAGTGTTGCTGATAACATTATTAATAAATTTGGAGTGCTGTTGGTAGCATTGTTAAGAACTTTCTAGTGCTGCTGGCAACATTGGTAACAAATTCGTAGTGCTGCCAGCAATATTGTTAAGAAGTTCATAGTGCTACTGACAATAATGGTAAGAACTTCATAGTGTTGTTGGCAACATTGTTAACAAATTCCTTGTGCTCACAATAATATTCACCCTTCAATTTGCTGTCGGCATAGTTGGTGTAAAATTTGTATGTTACAATAGTCATTTTTGATAGTCATAATAGAGTGTGTGTGGATTCTACTTTGTGAACCATTTACACTGCTGTAGGCAGTATTCAAAAATACTTGAGGCATTATACAAAATGTTGTGGGCATCATTCATTGTAGTATGTTAAATAGTACTGTTGTAGTAAGAAATATGTCTACTAGATGCATCAACCATAATGTTGGCAACATTCTAAAATTCGTAGTGTTGCTGGCAGCATTGGCGCAAATTCGTAGTGCTACTGGTAGCATTGTTAAGAACTTCATAATGCTGTTGGTAGCATTATTAACAAATTTGTTGTGCTGCTGGCAGCATTATTAAGAACTTTATAGTCTGTTGGTAGCAATGTTAAGAACTTCATAGTGTTATTTTCAACATTCTTTTTCTGCATAAGACTATTGACAATATTCAGTTACTTCGTTAACTGAATGAAGTATTCCACGATCAATCTCTACCCAACACACATATTAATTATATGAAAGTTGATACTTGAAGGGAATGATCATAGATGAACATGGGGGTTTCTATGAGATAACGAGATAGATGTAAAAAAGGTGAAGTTAGTTACTATTGACGTAGTTACTATAGACGTTACTATCGACGTTAGTTACTATCAACGTAAAGAATACTGCTCATAACACCATCAGTAAGAGTGACCACCAACGCATCTTAGTTGAAGCGTATGAAGGTGCCAACACATCCTGCCAACAACACCAGCAATCCTACCAACAACAGCTACTTCCATTGATTTTGCACAAAAATGGAAAGGGCTGCAGACCTATATCATTATATAGCAAAGGCTACACGTGCTGCACATGGATGCAGACAATGTCAGAAAAAGCTACTGCATGCAATGTTGAACCAATAACATTGCATGTTGATCTCCATGTGGCAACATTTGATGTGGAACTATGGCAGCGAGGAAGCCACCTAAGATGAGTATATTGGTTGGTAAGTTTGCAAGTAAGTTTACACTTTTTCTATACATAAATACCCTTTTTCATTTTGCCTTATCGGAAAACTCTAGCCTCAGAGAGAGAGAGAGAAAGAGAGAGAGAGACGTTCGATCATGGAAGAGGAGCTGCTCGGGGGAGTTGCGAAGGAGGAAGGTTGATCTGGAGAGGAGAAGAGGTTTTGGGAGGAAGGGGGAGGGAGTTGGGGTTGCTTAGGGATTTAGGTCGACCTTTCTCGACCGTTCTTGAAAGGACGGTCGACGATCGTGTTTGAAATTTACTTTCTAGGTTAGCGATTTACGAAAAGATTATCGTCGACAGTTCTAAAAAAAATGGTCGAAAACTTTATCAACTGTTGTTGAAAAAATGGTCGACGATCATGTTTGAAGAATTAGCGTTTAAGTTGGGAGTTTATGGAAGGATTATCATCAACCGTTGTACAAAGAACGATCGAAATGTCTATAATTAGCGACCATTTGTAACGGTCGAGGACCTCAACCAAAACCTGTGCCCAGTTGGTGGGAAACTTAATGATGGTTTTTTGGCGACCGATTTCCTTATAACGGTCAATAATAGTCAATATTAACAACTATTGTAGAATGGTAAAAATTTACTGTCGAGAATGGTACCTTTTCTACTAATGTTCCTTTGTTTCTCTCGATCTTGGCTGCGTATATACTTGTGCAATGATCTCATCTATGATTGATTTTTTCACATAATCTTTTTTTCAACGTAATCAGAATGACGTCAAAATTGGTTCAAACGTGCAACAAAAATTATAGGAGTATAATCTTGAATCGGATTAAGCAAGTAAATTAAAAGACATTCAAAATGATCTAAGTCCAAAGTTACTATTGACTAAGGTTGTAAGGCCTTGTTTATTTCCCGGGTTAGGTGGAAAACCCAGGTTTTAACCCGTTGTAAGAAATCTCGGTTGACGCTGCTGTTGAGCTAGAGCATCATTTGTTCTGCAAAGGCGATGGAATAAAGTTAACCTGGTGGATATAACCCACCTGACGCCCTCCTTAACCCACTACCCTTCTTCCCTCCCATCGTACTCGGCCTCATGGGGCACCCGTTCGTCTCTTTGGAGGCCACCAGCGTGCCCTAACTACGCCCTTTCGTCTGCGGAATCACTTTTTTTGCGTGTCGCTTGCCGATCGCGATGAACCATTTCTTCCGATGAGTTGTGGCAAGATTCGTATCTTCTTTCGTTTATCTTTTTTTTTTCGATTGGGAGTTCGATTTCATGTTAGGGTTATTTTCTCATTTCTTCAGATCGATGGTTTCTGAGTAGAATGACTTCTCTTTGTTAGGGTTTTGTTGCTCGTCTTATGCTTCGAACGATCGATTGGGGATTTTTGTTCTTTTTTGCCTTTGAGTTTCTTGTCGAGATGGAAGGTTTGTGTTGCTCGTCTTATGCTTCGAAGGGTCGATTGGGGATTTTTGTTCTTGTTTGCCTTTGAGTTTCTTGTCGAGATGGAAGGTTTGTCTTGAAAACATAGGGTCTGTTTTTCTTGTGGCCCTTCAATGGCGCAAATGGGTATTTATGCTAGGGTTTACATTGGGTTTGTCCATTTGGGTTTTTTATTCACACTATGTCGACATTGTTGGTTGTCGAGCTGGATTCACAAGTTTTCCTGTTTGAAGCTACTAGTTTCATTGAGCTTTCCTGTTTGATGTTGGACTGAGAATCCTTCTTCTCTATTCGGTTGGGTCTCAGCTTTGTGTCAAGCGACTTTATTGTCAATGATAGCCTTTCAAAAGGTGAAAGCATGGGTTGGGTGCTAAATAGCTTGTTTTGTTTTGGTGTCTTTTGGTTGATGTTGCACTTGCGTGAATGAATGAGGTGGTTGTGTTGTTGGGTCTCTTCCTACATCCTATTGGGCACTTGTTTTGTCACATCTTAAATATGTGTGCCTACTTTTATCCTTCATATATCTTGTCGATTGCAAGCATGAGAGATAGGTTCTTATCGGTGTGGTGTGGGGATGGAGGGTCCTATTAACCTTGCTTGATCTGAGTGTGGTTGCATTAGCCCTGACATGTAGAAAGCAATAAAGTGCAAGGTCAGGAGGCGGCAATTATACAAGTTCCTGCCTTATATCCTAGACATTGTCACTTGGGTGGTGGTGCTAATCTTCTTGGAGGAGGAGGAAGAGGAAGGTAATGGTAGAGGTTATGTTGTTTGCTTGAGGTTGAAGGCAATTGCTTATTTGGTCATGTATTATCTGGAATGGCAGGTGATCAACCTTCGGAGAGCGCTAGACTTGTTTGGCAGCTGAGGCATCACCATAGCAAGGTCACGAAATGACTTTTCAGGAGTTAAGTGCCCTGATCACAGTTTCTAGTGTTGATGGTGTGCTTCTGTTTTGGTTTACAATGAGGTCTGATGATGTTAAGTTCATACGATTTTTTTTCCAAAGGAGACATTTTATAGGTTTTCATCTCAGATGTCTTGGAATAGATTTTTGAACATGGTAGTACATCAAAGGACACCGATTCCTCTTTGTGCAATAACTGTTATGACTTGCTAAATTACTGAATTGAAGTTGCTTGTTTATTTTTTGCTATGATATGAAGTCAAAATGAGATCCCCATATAGATTCATGTAAAAGCAAGCTTTTAGCTACTTGTATATACTTTGATTGGATTTGTAATGAGTTGTATATGTTTAAAACCTTTTGGAATCATATGTTAGCAACCTTTAAAGTCTGAAATTTGTCTAACTTGTACTCTATGCTTGGATTCAATGCTAAATCATGCTCTCATGTTTGAATTTGATGTATATTAGTTGTTAGAAGTTCAACATACTGAATTCTATGATTCCAGTGTTATCGGTATAATTTTAGGGCTTCGAATCAATGTTTGTCATTTATTTGGTATTTTTCCAGATTTATTACTATAAATAGGGTGAGAGTTGAGTCTTTTGAACATGTGTATAGAGTTATATTTGAATTTCTAGTTGTTTTGCTTGTAGATAATGGTAGTAGAAATTTAGGTTACTTCATTTGTTAGAAACAAAAGATGAAAAACAAAAATAGAAGGAGAGCTTCTTTCCATCATTTTCCTTAGTTTGTTTCCTGTTTGTTTTCCTTACTACTGTTTTCCTTAGCTTGTACTAAAAAGTGTTTTCTTGAATAAGTTTGACTTAATAGTTATGTTTTTGTAGTTCAGGTGCTACTTCTGAAAGAATGACATTTCAATTTACAATAAAATGTTATTTGATAAACACCGCACATGTTGTTTGTGTTTGTGTGGTTTTTGTAATAAGTAATAAGAGTTGTACTGTTGAATTGAAGTTGTTTGTTAATTTTTTGCTATGATATGAAGTGGAAATGAGTTCCCCATACTGCTTTGGTTTACAATGAGATCTGATGATGTTAAGTTCATACAAATTTTTTCTAGAAGAGACATTTTATACCTTTTCATCTCAGATGTCTTGGAATAGATTCTTGAATATGGTAGCACATATTCCCCTTTGAGCAGTAACTGTCATGACTTGTTAAACTGTTGAATTGAAGTTGCTTGTTTGTTTTCTGCTATGATATGATGTCAAAATGAGTTCCCCATATAGATTGATGTAAAAACAAGATTTCAGCTACTTGTATATACTTCGATTGGATTTGTAATGAGTTGTATATGTTTAAATCCTTTTGTAATCATATTTCAGCAACCTTTAAAGTCTGAAATCTTTCTAACTTGTACTCTATGTTTGGATCTAATGCAAAATCACGCTGTCATGTTTGAATTTGATGTATATTAGTTGTTAGAAGTTCAACACACTGAATTCAACAATTCCTGCTTTATCGATATAATTTTAGGGCTTCGAATCAATTTTTGACATTTATTTGGCCTTTTTCTAGATTTACTACTATACATAGGGTGAGAGTTGAGTCTTTTGAACATGTGTATAGAGTTATATTTGAATTTTAGTTGTTTAGCTTGTAGGTAATGGTAGTAGAAATTTAGGTTACTTCATTGGTTAGAAAGAAAAGACGAAAAACAAAAATACGAAAGGAGCTTCTTTCCATCCTTTTCCTTAGTTTGTTTCCTGTTTGTTTTCCTTATTACAGTTTTCCTAAGCTTGTACTAAGAAGTGTTTGCCTGAATAAGTTTGACTTAATGGTTATGTTTTCATAGTTCGGGTGCTACTTTTGAAAGAATGATGTTTTGAGTTACGGTAAAATGTTATTTGACAAACATCGTACATGTTGTTTGTGTTTGTGTGATTTTTGTAATAAGTAATGAGAGTTATACTGTTGAATTGAAGTTGCTTGTTAATTTTTTACTATGATATGAAGTGAAAATGAGTTCCCCATACTGTTTTGGTTTACAATGAGATTTGATGATGTTAAGTTCATACAAATTTTTTCTCGAAGAGACATTTTATATTTTTTCATCTTAGATGCCTTGGAATAGATTTTTGAACATGGTAGCACATCAAAGGAAGCCGATTCCCCTTTGAGTAGTAATTGTCATGACTTGCTAAACTGCTGAATTGAAGTTGCTTGTTTATTTTTTGCTATGATATGATGTCTAAATGACTTCCCCATATAGATTGATGTAAAAACAAGCTTTCAACCACTTGTATATACTTTGATTGGATTTGTATTGAGTTGTATATGTTTAAATCCTTTTGGAATCATATTTCAGCAACCTTAAAGTCTGAAATCTAACTTGTACTCTATGCTTGGATCCAATGCTAAATCATGCTCTCATGTTTGAATTTGATGTATATTAGTTGTTAGAAGTTCAACACATTGAATTCTATGATTCCAGCTTTATTGGTATAATTTTAGGGCTTCAAATCAATTTTTGACATTTATTTGTCTTTTTGCCAGATTTATTATTATAAATAGGGTGAGAGTTGAGTCTTTTGAACATGTGCATAGAGTTATATTTGAATTTCTAGTTATTTTGCTTGTAGATAATGGTAGTAGAAATTTATGTTAGTTCTTTATAAATGGTAGTTATTTTCTAGAGTTTTTCTGACTTATATTGCTGAAATAGTAGTTATTCATGTTAGAAACTGTAATAAAATTAATTCCCTGCAACAATTGAATAAACTGTTGGTTGAAACGAATAGTTTGAATTTATAAGTTGGAGATACTTTGTTATAGTTAAATGTAAATGACTAAGATGAAGCAATATATATTTCAATGTTGGGATTTTTTGATCGGAAATAATCATTTTTATGGCGATATTAATTTGTTAAAGAAGATCAATCTCTTCACCATAGTTGATGTTAGAATAACTTTTGTTGTAAAAATTTTAGAATGAGAAGACGAAGTCATGGAGTCCCCTAAACTACTAGTCAACAAATCGAACAACTTGAGTTTAGTCGGGTCAGGTCCAAGAGAGTTAAGAATTGGACCATTGAAATGGACTTCAAGTTGATGTCCATTTTCAAAGAACACTTTCTAGCCAAAGATTGGGAAAATGGTTCATTTACCAAACATGGTTGGCAGGAAATTGTAGTTGAGTTTGACTGGGTCACATCTCAGTTATGACCATGACAAGCTCCTACATAGGTGGAGGACTTTGAAGAAGAAATTTCGTTCTTACCACCATCTCTTAAACATGAGTGGTTTGGGATGGATCCCACCACTAGGTGCCTTGGAGCTCCAACTCCAGAAGTTTGGTTGGGGGTATCTCCCTTTGCATCCATTGTTTTGTCTTACTTTCTCCCATTGCTTCCAGTTTACTTATCACCATACTTAAATTGCTTTCATACTTTTCTTTAGTTACCTTCGAAGCTACGGAAGTTAAAGGGAAAACTGTTTCCCTTGTATGAGGACATCAACAGTATTATTGGTAAGGACATCGCAATAGGAGAACATCCGATGTCTTCTAATCGGGCCTCAGATTCATCTGAGGAGACATCAGCTTGTTATATGGATTCAGTTCCACCTATGGAGACTCACAATACACCATGATGAGTGGGTTTTCATGAAGAAAAGTTAGGGTTTTGAGAAATCTATTGTAGTCTCAAAACTCGCTATCAAATAAAATTTATAACTGAAACTGGAAAGGGAGTCCCGAGTCGAACACGAGGAGGCGAACATTCGATTTTGAAATCCGCACTTCGATTTTATTTGTTTTTGTTATTTTTTATCTTTTGTTGTTTTTTTTGGAATTTTTATAAGATAAGAGATCAGGTTGACAACATAATTATCTAGCTAATCTACTTGCAAAGTAAGAGTGAGAGAGAGAAAGAGAGAGAAAATATCAATATTTTTATCTAAACAAATGTTTGCTATAGATAGAAAGTGAAAAACTACACTAGAAAATAAAAAGATAGAGTGGTGAGAAGAATCCCCCTCGATGGTTGCTTGGAGAATGACTCGCTTTGACGGCACCCGGATGAAGGTGGTGAGGAGCAGGATGAAGGAAAACAGCATCGGAGGATGGAGGGCAGGACGGGACAACGTTGCGGCAAGGATCTACGTCCCGAAGTGATGAGAGGACGTCCATGGGATGCTCCAGTAATGGGGATGAGAGGTAGGAAAAATATTTAGTTTTCTACTATAGAGGAGCATCCTAGGCTTGGGACAAGCTCTCTTTAGAGCCTTGGAGGTGGTGAGGGAAAGAAAGGAAGAGATGAAGGTGGATGGAGGGGTGTAGGTCCTTTATAGTGGAGGAGGAGAGGAAGAAATCCGTCCATGGGCAATAGCAACATCAAATGCGTCACTGAAGATCCGCCCCCAAATGTTGCTGAAGATCCGTGCACACCCTTGCTAGCGCTTCTGCCGCTGTGCGCATCTCGCGCCCGTGCCCAGCACGCTGTGTCATGCATGTGTGCGCTAGCATGTGCTGCTGGTGCGCACATTGTGCATGCCTCCATTTGAGGATTTGGGAGGGGGTGGTTGCGGGATTCGAACCTATGCCCCTCCTTTGGGAATGCACTTCAAGACCACCACACCACCCTTGCATATTGCCATGAAGACCATCCAATGCACGATCGCTCGTAGCCATTGGATGAGGATCCAACAGCCATGAGCTCTTGAAGACTAGATGTGGAGAGGCGACGTGGCTACATAGGAGCTGTTGGATGAGCATCAAACGGCCCAGATCTCCCGATGGGAGATGCCTTTGAGGAGGAGCGGCTGCTGATGGCTGGCTTGGATGGTTTGGATGGTGCCACGTGGTGCCATTTGGACCGTCCATCTTTAGGTGCTTGTAGGTGGCATCACGGACATCGGATTGGGTCGATTTTCACGTCGTTGGGCTGCGATTATTGATCCGGATCCATTCGTGCAGTCAGATTTGTTATTTGAAGTTTTGAATTACATCACCTAGTCCCTTGGCCGTTGATCTTCCTCGGACTGCATAAGGTGCTCAGGATTCTGATCAAGACAATTTCAAAGGCATTGGACTTTGATCGTCATCCTGATCAGATCCGTATGATTGGATCGTCAATCTGAGGCTCCGAATTAAATCCCCTTCTCTCTTGGCCATAAAAGGATGCAATTAACTTAAAATTTATACAGACTACTCTAATGTAGAATAATGCATGCTATGCAATATTTATAACATGGAATACATATCTAAGCTTAGGAACATGCATAAATAGGTAGCTTATCCTAAATAAATGTGTCTACATCATGCCCCTATGCTTATCTTTTGTTAGTCCTTAGTAAAATCAAACTAAATGCTATGTATAAAAATAGAATTAGGATTTGATTACTTAGGCCTAGGTTGTTTATTAACAATATAAAATTTCAACTAAAGTTTTAAACTACGAAAATTTAATAGTGCCCAGGTGCCTACCAAAATGCAAACTGCCTAAGTCCTCGCCTTATTTGAAAAGGGAAGAAACACACTTTTTTTTTGTTTTTCTACTTTTCTAATTTTTTTTGGAATTTTGGAGTTGAGAGTTTCGAGATAACTTTTTACGGCTACTTGACCCGCCCAAGACTCGAAAAGGACTCTAAGTGCTAAGCATCTTGTGAAAGAGTGATAGACTCACTAGGCGGCCGTTCAAACAAACTTCAGGTTTCTACAACCCTAGGTAACCTTAAGAGTTTCTGCCTAAAGGTTTACCTTTCTGATCGATAGCTTTCTCCCTACTTTTTTTAATTTTGTTATGGGGTCAACACAAGGGCGAATCCTATGTGTATCTCCCTGGTTTATTCTACTTCCCCGCTTCTTCTCTAAGTGTTTTGGGAATTATTTATGCATTTTTGTAAACTGGGCTCTGGACAACTGGCTAATTGGCTGTTACCCACGGTAACTTGCCAGCCATACTCGTGAGGTGAAGTGTGGTTTATTTTTCTATTTTTATTTTTTCTTCTTTTTCTATTTTTCTATTTTCTATTTTTTTATTTTTTTCATTTTATTTTTGAGTATCATTTTTTTCTTTTTCCAAGTAGGTGGCTTTCTTGATCTAAGATTTACCTAAAAGCAGTAGAATGAGTACGGTCATGTAGCTGGGCTTTGGACAACCGGCCAATGGGCTGTTACCCATGACAACTTGCCAACCATACTACCCTAGAAAGTTCATTAGCTACCTAATTTCCGTAAAAATCACAGAAAAGTGAGTCAATGCAAATAGTGTGTAGATGCTCAGACTTAAAGTCCCCTCAAATCAGAGGGTGAGTTGATAAGTCGTGTACTTATCACTCCAATTTATTGGCCAAATTAGAATAAAATTACTTGGCGAGGACTCGAGACCAAGTCCACATTCGAGTGGACACCTGGGCTGATTAAGCCCGAAGACCTGAAGAGTCTAAGTGTTTAGGTTCTAAAGAATCGTTTCCTAAAGTTAACAACTCCTAATGCCTAAGTTCTCTTCTCCTAATTCTAATTTTTTTAAAAGAAAATAAAAGAAATTCCACGGAGCTAACAAAATATTTTCAGGACTAAGTATCCACCCTCCCATGCCTAAATGATGCAATGTCCTCATTGTAGAAATAAAGACATGAAAAAGGGCGGAATAAACAAAATATCACTTGAATTTCATGAAACTCTGGTTAGCTCCGTAGAGAAAATGGAATATCGACACGTGCTAAGTTTATTGCCTTTAGCTAGGCATAATATACAAACAAATAAGAAATTAGGAATTCATATGTGCAAGTCAGGATCAGAATAAAAATATTGATCACAAGACTTGCCAATAGGTGTCCACAGACGTGGACCAGATTATGGTATATACCCATGCCCCAGGGTCGAGTGGTTCTAAGGTTCTGGATGAAAATCACCTAGAACCGGAGATTATTGTGCTTACGGGGCCGGGCCTGCAGTTTTGTGGTGTGTAACTCAAGTCTAAAGTGGTGGACAATAGGTAGATCTGGTTTAATAGATTCATGTGTCCACTTAGAGTTCAGCTCAGAAAGATAATCAATTATTCTGATCTTGGGTTGCACATCCAAGATATCATAAGGGTCCTGATAGAAGGAAGGTGGTTTCAGGTTAACAGGAACCCTTAAATCCAAAATCATCTTTCCCTCAGAAGTAGCCTCCCAGATTTTAACTTCCAAATTCCTATCCTCCAAGTTCAAGTGTTCAGTTTTCGGGACCTTATGATCATTATACACCTCCTCTAAAATATCCAAGTCCAATAATTGTGGTTGAATCAAGATTGACTTGGGTACAATGATTTTCAAATGAAATCATACTCAATCCCTTCGGGGTGTGGTTGAGGGATGGGGCTATTTATTGAATTTTATAGTAAATCAAGATTCAGATCCTCCAAGTAAGCCCTAAGAGGATCACATTCTTCAATGATTAGGCTATCAAATGGTTCATCGGATTCCTTAGGCTCGTTTGTCTTACTAAAACCATTTTCTTTGAGATCAAGTGAGACCTCACCTATAAATTCTTCACCCTCACAACCAAAGAATTCTTGATCCTCATTTATATATGCCTCAAAATCATATGTTGTTCCTTGGCCTATAGAGACATATTTTTCCTCACTCTCTAGCTCAGGGATCTCGGGTGAGAAAATCGATTTATCCTCAACCTGGTCATCCCCGATTTCATAAAAAATGTCCCCCCACGATAGGTGCCGAGCAGGTTCTGACATTGGCTCTCTTGAAGAGGGTTCATCCTGGGAATCATCCTAAGATTAGATTAAGGCAACCACAAATCTCATCCTCAATCTTGACAACTTCCCAAGAAAAACTCACTTGGACCCTTATCCTTAACATCTTGGAGCCAATCCAATAAAGAACTATTAAGTTCATCAATCATTTTGATCATAGGCTCCAATGCTTCAGTGCATGGGGTTGGCTGAGCTTCTAAAGATTGTATGGTGTTCCTCAAGTTAGCCAACACCTTGTCTTGGATCTAGTTCACCTGAACCGAATGGTTTGATTCAGGGTTGGGTGGGTGATGGGAACACTATCATGAGCCCTAACTAGCTCATTTTGAACCAATGAAGAGAATAAAAGCTCCTACATAACCCACTGAAAATTCACTAAATAACCTTTCTGAGAGAAAAGCAAGAAACAAGGGGTAAAACTATAATTTTACCATTACAGTATAACAACGGGTTTTCTCAAGGGCAAACACAAGTCAAAAGGTCTTAATAAGATAAAAAGTGGGTTGGATTTGATAGAAAAGGGTTTGTGTGTCCTGTAAATTAAATGACTTCTTGAAACCCTAAAACAGACCCACTCAATTAACCAAGGTTCTGGTCAGGATAAAATTCACCTAAACCCTCTAAAAATCATATAAAAATATTCTCTATGGTTTAGAACCTTTAAATTGGCCATTGGAACCTATCTTGACCTAGAATGGGGTCTCAGACAGATATTTGACCTAAATTGGGTTTTTACGTAAATTGCCCAGTCAAACGTAGTCAAACCCAAAATATAATTTCACCGTTGGATTTCTTAGGTCCAAATTAGGTTTTTATCAAAATTTGGACCGAAGGGGAACTCATCTTGATCCACTTTGCAAATAGGTTCAGCCTAATTACATTTGTCCCCTATCTTTCAAAAACCTTTGCGAAAGACACCCTATCTTCTTCATCATTCTCGCAAATAGGTCCCTTCACCATTATAACGAAGAAATCCTACTTTGATGAGCTTTAGAAGGTGATTTCTCCCTGATTTCTCAGAGAATCCCCTTCAAAATTGGAAGGGAGATTCTATGAGAAAATCCCTCCAATGTGAACCCAGTTTGATGCCCTACTTGTTACCTAATCTCTCATGCGAACGCATGAGAGATTTGGGTCTCTTTTGAAGTTACCATCTCTGACGACCTTACCTTGCTTGGAAGCTTGGCTTCCAAGCACAAATCCCCCTCCAGAGGTCTATTTAAGGAGCCCCAGATCCAACTGACTCCTCCAAGCATGAAATTGGGTCGGATAACCCTCAAATTCTTCTCTCCTCGCCGATCGCAGCCCTCCACAAGCTCCGGCAGCTCCTCCCTCGCTCTCTCTTCACCCAACCACAATATTAGTGGTTGGGTTATCTTCCTCTCGTTCATCCTCATCGCGCAACACTGGTCGATGTCGCCTCTGCCCTCGTCTTCGCCGCCGCCTCTTCTACGAAGATCTTTGTCTTCGGCGTCGACCATACCAGCCTCGACACCTCCCCTATCCCTTTCGTCCTTTAGAGGTAGGTATTAGACTCTCTCTCTCGCACACTTCCTTTCCATCTCTTTACTTCCCTAAACCAACCCTCGACGCCACTGATCACCATCACCTTCTCCACCTTCGACGATCCCTCCGACGAGGTGCTCCCGTCGCTCTGCACCTCCATCCACCTCGCCAACGACCCTACGACCTCCACCTCGACTCTCTGATCATTTCCCCTCACTCCATTCACTCCGTCGACCACCCAAAAACACCCCCGAACACACCCACTCACATGCCCACAGAGAAACCTAGGCACTCTCACACAGGCGTCCCCACACCACGCCAACCACTACATCACACTTGTCGTGCCTCGGTGAATCTCCTTGGATGATTAGACGTGGCCGCGAGGCTGTTCGCATGTTTTCAGGTATCCGACCACCGGCCGTCATGGACGAACGAGCTTGAAGCTCGCTTGTGCTGCTCCAGGTGCTGCTGCTCCTGGAAAGAGTCCTAGGCAGTGCGGACTTGAGGCACGAATGCACTCAGGTTCTCAATCAGAGTCAAAAGCCCTTGTAGCTTCGCCAATTGAGCTATGCATCTGCTGCTGTGGTGCGCAAGGGGAGGTGGGACATTTAGTCCCACCTTGGAACTGGACGAGCAGTCGAGCATGCATAAGTTGAATTCTTTCCTTAGCCTTGTCACCTCCAAATCATGGGGTGAGGTCCCTCTCCCCCTCTCATCGCCTCGTTCGCAGCACTGACCACGCGGACCTGGCCACGACCTGTTTACCCGACCGACTCACTCCTCTCTCACCACCTAGCTGGTGAGCCTGGACCCAGGTCTCCGTTAGGTCCGATTACCTGAATCGGTTGTGGCTCTGGGAGAGTGAACCTGAAATAGAGAAGAGAGAGAGAGAGGAAAGCTACGTAGGGGAAGGGGGGTTTTGCCTTGGAAATCTTAGCTCGACACTTAGCCAAATCAAAGAGGAAGAAGAGGAGGTCAGACAAAGAAGGAAGGAGAAACCAGAGAAAGCTAAGGAGAGAAAGAAGGAAGGCTAAAGGCAGAAAAACAAAAGAAGGAAGAAACTGAAGAAGAAGGACCGCAGGCTTAAGTAAAGAAAGAAGGAAGAAGGAAGCTTAAGGCAGATGGCAGAGAAAGAGAACAAGGAGAGGAGACCAAAGTAGAAAAGAAGAGAAGGAAGAAGCCAAAGGAAGAAGAGAAGAAGAAGGGAAATCAGAGAAAGAAATTGGAAAGCTAAGAAAGGCACTGTAGCACTAGATATCTGATGTTCACATGCTCTTTCTTATTTTTCCTACAATTCTTTTTATTGTTCATATACTCATGCTTTCCACTTCTAATTAGATTTTGAGTAGTATTATATGTTCGACTTACATTTATTGTTGAGATTAGTGCATGAATTCCATTTGCTTCCTGTGTTCGACCTCGAACTTCAAATTCGAGTAATAAAATTGTATTTATTTTGAACGCTTTTTCGGCTGTACTACAACACGACACTCTTAAATACCGATTCATCGCTCTCAATAGTGGGTTTGGGTTAAAACTAGGGTAGTTAAGAAATTGAGGTTCTTGGGTTCCTCCTTGATAGTAGGTCGTTTCGGGTTGTTCAAAGAGAGGTGGTGACCTATATTTAGTATAATCTTGGGGAGAGTAGGTGGTATAATCATCAAATCCTTCTTTATTATAGATCGGGTTAGGTTGATCATCAAAGGGTGGAGATCTATAATCATTGTAGGTGTGAGAAGGATAATAATCATAATCTTGTTGTCTAGGGTTAGGCCTTGGACACTGAGGTCTAGATTCATATCCTCAATCAAAGTTATCCCGACTAGTGGATGGGTAATCATAAGTCGAGTCAGGATAGTAATCATCTTGAGGATAAGTAGTGGTAGGAGGGTAGGATTGGAAATGTGTGTAGGATGTGGAAGCATACATGGTGAAGCAGGAGGGAAAACAAAATAGAGAAAGGTGCCCAGCAATACAATCAACCAAACCTGTCCTTAAATTGGGTAGCTTAAGGACCTATGCTTCAGAAATGAACTCTGATCAAACAACAAATTTGGTGTTGTCCTTACTCTCGAAGGTGGTAAAGTTGGGTTGGTGAAGCAGGGGGAGCGTGTCCCGAGGGCCACTAATTATGCCAAACCCCTTCTTGCTTAAGTCGTTTGATAATCGGGCCCCCTAACTTAGCACCTTTTGAAGTAAGCAGAAGTCACTAATTCAAAATGCGTTCAAGAGAACACCCTGAAATAGACTCAATGAATCCTAGGGCCAACGTCTACTCAGTTTTAATTAAGGCTCGGGATGATTGTGCTCTTGGAATGTGATGGGCCCTTTAGACGAGTTGTGCCCTTAAAAATCAGTTAACATGTGTGTGCATGCACAACCAATGGTTTTCGAACAAGGTTTTGATGATGTGTCTTTTAGGGTTTAACCTTGATTAGTAGTTTTTAGGGTTTAATCCTTAGGTTTGTTCAATCAAGGTTCAGTAGAACACTCCAAGTTTTGAAAACACGGGTGTAGATATATTCCTTTAAAAATCAGAAATAATGTGCAGTGCCTGGTTCAACCCTAAAAATCAAACCTAAATGGCGAGCTACTTGATGGATCAATTTTAAATTGAGTGGTGCGTTCCAAACAATTCAAGCAATTGACCTGTTGCACCACTTGATTAAGGCACACAAAAAGTCTTAACCTAATCAGATTTCTACTCACTTATGTGTGTGTTGAGTTAAGGTGTACTGGATCCATAGGCCAGATCTCGGTTAAATGGTAGAATCAAAGTGATTGTGCGTCATGGGATAAGAGTTGTGGATATTAAGTGTGTAACTTTCAATTTAATCCCATAAGAAGAGAAGAGTATTTTTTTTTGTTGTTTTGAATTTATGAGGGTGGGTGAGGTGAGGTGACATGGCAATCAAATAATCAGATCTATCCCAGGGTTTATAAAAGTACCCAGGTTGATTTGAGTTTGAGTTATTAATGCGGCGAAATGAAATGTAGGGTGGGGGGAGGTGGGGATAAACTTATAGAACCTTCTAACTGCACTTTACTCTGATCTATTCCGCTTTGGCTGGCCTTGGAAGGGTACCTGCAATCACAGAAAGGAAGGAGTAAAGTGAGATAAAAAGTTAAGGCGGAAAAAACACAGAAAAGACCAAAGAGCATCCCCTCCTCAGCAACGATGCCAAAATGATGAGTGGGTTTTCACGAAGAAAAGTTAGGGTTTTGAGAAACCCGTCGTTGTAGTTGCAAAACTCACTATCAAATAAAATTTATAACCGAAACTCGAAAGGGAGTCCCGGGCTGAACACGGGGAGGCGAATGTTCGGTTTTGAAATCCGCGCTTCGATTTTATTTGTTTTGTTATTTTTTATCTTTTGTTGTTTTTTTGGAATTTTTATAAGACAAGAGATCAGGTCGACAACATAATTATCTAGCTAATCTACTTGCAAAGTAAGAAAGAGAGAGAGAGAGAAAGAGAAAATATCAATATTTTTATCTAAACAAATGTTTGCTACAGATAAAAAGTGAAAAACTACACTAGAAAGCGAAAAGATAGAGAGTGGTGAGAAGAATCCTCCTCGACGATCGTTTCGAGGATGACTCACTTTGACGGCACTCGGAAGGAGAACGGCGTCGGAGGATGGAGGGCGGGACAGGACGACGTCGCGACGAGGATCTTCTTCCAGAATGTGGTGAGACGACGGCCATGGGATGCTCCTTGAATGGAGATGAGAGGTGGGAAAAATACTTGGTTTTCTACTCTAGAGGAGCATCCCAGGCTTGGGACAAGCTCTCTCTAGAGCCTTGGAGGTGGTGAGGGAGAAAAAGGAAGAGATGAGGTGGATGGAGGGGTGTAGGTCCTCTTATTGTGGAGGAGGAGAGGAAGAAATCTATCCATGAGCAATAGCGGCATCAAATGTGTCACTGAAGATCCGTTCACACCCTTGCTGGCGCTCCTGCTGCTGCGTGCATCTTGCGCTCGTGCTCTGCGTGCATGCACTAGAGTGCACTGCTGGTGTGCGCATTGTGCATGCCTCCAATTGATGATTTGGGGGGGGGGGGTTGCAAGATTCGAACCCGTGCCCCTCCTTTAGGAATGCACTTCAAGACCACCACACCATCCTTACAGATTACCACGAAGACCATCCAACGCACGATCGCTCGTAGTCGTTGGATGAGAATCCAACGGCCGTGAACTCTTGAAGACTGGATGTGGAGAGGCGACATGGCTACACAGGAGCTATTGGATGAGCATCCAACAGCCCATATCTCGTGAGGGGAGACGCCTTTTAGGAGGAGTGGCTGCTAATGGTCGGCTTGGATGGTCTAGATGGTGCCACATGGTGCTATTTGAATCGTCCACCTTCAGGTGCTTGTAGGTGGCACCATGAACGTCGGATTGGATTGATTTTCATGCCGTTGGGCTGCGATCGTCGATCCGGATCCATTCGTGTGATTGGATTTGTTGTTTGGTGCTCCAAATTGCATCACGTAGTCCCTTGGCCGTTGATCATCCTCGAGCTACATAAGGTGCTACGGGATTCCGATTAAGACGATTTCGAAGGTGTTGGACTGCGATCATCATCTTGATCAGTTCTGTACGATCGGATCGTTAATCCGTGGCTCTGAATTAAATCTCCTCTTCTGGCCATTAAAGGACGCAATTAACCTAAAATTTATACAGACTACTCTAAATGTAGAATGATGCATGCTATGCAATATTTATAACATGGAATGTATATCTAAGCTTAGGAATATGTATAGATAGGCCGTTTATCCTAAATAAATGTGTCTACATCACACCATCATTTCATTTTGCCCAAGAGTCATATCAAAATGCTTTTGAAGAGAATATGAGCTTCTAGGAACTGTTATCTAATCGCTTGCATGACTCGTGAACAATCGTAAGAAAGCACTATTGTTGGATTTTTATCCCTGGCAACAATGCCAAAAATATGATCACTGACTACCGGTTCGTACAAAAAAGGAGTTTTAAAATGTCGTTGTTGTAGTATATGGTCACAATTACAAACTGTTGTTGCGTCAATTTTATTTATATACTTAATTTTTACCGATTTATTCCAAGTCGTTAACTGGGTGGAATTATTGATATACCTCACTCTCTAAGTCCAAAAACATTCTTTAATTCCAAAAAGATTGATTTTATATATAAGAATGAATGAATGAATTAAAGAATCAAAGAATGAGTCAATTATCAACAAAACAATGAATTAGAAATAATTACAATACTTGAAAATAATTATATACAAACAAGCATCAAAAGTCATAAATAAATGCTCTATATTATTTATTTACAGCATTTAATAATAATACTTAGCTAAGGGTACAATAATAAGTAATAATATGTACTATACTAACTTAACTTAACTTACTAATATCTATAGTAACATATGATATAGCTATCTTTTATTTATATACATACATAGCACAAACAATATTACTATACTCTAAATATACTTATACATATATTACTTATGCTATTTCCATATATACAGTATACATAGATACATATATTTACTCTATACTTATACATATATACACTTACACATAGAACACTTAACACACACGCACACACTCTACACCCAAGGCACAAAGAGGCACTTCAACACTTAGCCAAATTTTCTTGTTTTGCACTTCTCTAAACTGGTTCAGATCAGTCTTTAACCCAAAAATGGTTTAATTAGCGGGCAGCATTTTCGAGGGATACACAGCACCCATTACTGGGTGGGACTAGACCTCTACTAGGGCCACCCTAGTTGATTATTAGGTGCATTTTAACCGATTCACGGCTCGTTATTGGGCCTAATTTGACCCATGCACAGTGCACAGCTCCCAGCCATGCACCACACTCACATTTCATACCAAATGCTCATTCATGTCATATGCTTAGAGGGGATGGGTATGTGTATGTGGTGCCTAGCACTCATGACGACTGAGTGTTGAGCGCCATATTAATGTTTTGCAAAAATATGATGCGCAACATATCAACAATCATAAGAAAGCACTATTGTCGGGTTTTTGTCCCCAGTAACAGTGCCAAAAATATGATGCGCCAACTATTGGTTTGTACTAAAAAAGGGTTTTAAAATGTCGTTGTTGTAGTATATGTCACAAATATTAACCGTTGTTGCGTCAATTTTATTTATATACTTAATTTTTACTAGTTTATTCAAGGTCATTCACAAGGAGGCAGTTATTGATATACATTACTTTCTAAGTCCAAAAACATTCTTTTAATTCCAAAAAGATTGATTTTATGTACAAGAATGAATGAATGAATCAAAAAATCAAAGAATGAATCAATTATATAAAAAAGAATAAATTAGAAATAATTACAATGCTTGAAAATAATTATATACAAACAAGTATGAAAAACCATGTATAATTACTCTATATTATTTATTTACAACAACTAATAATAATACTTAGCTATAAGTACAAAAATAAGTAATAATATATACTATATTAACTTACCTAACTTACTAATATTTACAGTAACATATAATATATTTACAGCGACGTATAGAAGTGTCATTAAAACCTTAGAAAAACTATATACATAAGCTAAGGTAAAAAACTAATGTCTATACTGACATATAATACTATCTACAGTGATGAATATATCTATCACTAAAGCTATAGCTTATTTATATACATAATAGCTCAAACAATACCACTACACTCTAAGTATACCTATATACAACGTTTACTAATTACATATATACAGTATAATATACTCTTTATACACACATATGCACTAACACACACTATACAACTCAACACACACAACTAATACACTAAGGCATACACTTAGGCACACAGACACAACACTTGCACAAGGCTGACACATAGCCGAATTTTTGAGCTCTTCTTCTCTTCTCTATAGACTGGTTCACAACCGGTTCAGATCGATTTTTGATCCAAAATTGGGTTTAATTGGCAGGCAGCCTTTTCGAGGGATACACAACACCCACATGGGTGGGACCAAACCTCTACTAAGGCCACCTTAGTTATCATTAGGTGCATTTTAACCGATTTATGACTCATTACTAGGCCTAATCAGATCCATGCACAGTACACAGTTCCCAGCCATGCACCACACTCATATTTCAGACCAAATGCTCGTTTATGGTCAAGGGATCGAGGAGATAGGTGATAATGTAGTTCCCTACTTGGAGGGGGTGAGATCAGTGTGACGTAAAAAATGCGGAAATAAAATATAAAGCAATCTCACAAAAAATCAATCGCACAAGTACACAAAGATTTTTAGGTGGAAACCCAAACCGGGTGAAAACCACCACCTAACCCTCTCGAGTTAGGATTTTCCGATCAACCTAGTTGATCAAATCCACTAACCGAATCACTTTAAAACGAGGGTGATTCAACCTCAGTACAACCACGCTACAAGTACGAGGGTAGCGTTCCTCAACCCCTTCTCTCCACGAGAAGGATTTTGTCCCACGAAGGAGACGGGAATTCGCAAAGCGAATACCCAACCAAAAGACAAAGATAAAATAAAACAACAAGTCCTATAGAGCCAACAAAGTAATTATAAACCTAGCTTCTATAGGAATTAGGAAACTCCCCTTTGCAAGGAGTGCGTCAAGTTGATGACGCGGTGCGTGTGCCACGCGACGGCGCAACGTCGCTCTCGTAGACAACGGCGGGAGAGCGGGTGCGCGAAGCTTGATGCTCTCAAGATGTAGAACTTGAGCTTAGAGAGCAAGATCTTTTCTGGACACAAAAGAGTGTGAAAGTGTGTAGCTAAGTGTATCCAAGTGTGTCTTGTGTGTTTTCTTAGTGTTAAAGGTTCCCCTCTATTTATAGAGGCCTTAGGAAGGCTTTGGAAGGCTTAGGAAAGGTTCTATAGCCGTTGGGAACAAAGCCCAAGAGAATCAGGCCGAAATCAGGACAATGATTACACTTGACAGGGTTATCAGACGTCTAACTCTGGCATCAGACGTCTGGAAGGCCACTTTAAGACGTCTGATTTAAAGGTCAGACATCTGATTCTATGCGGGTTTCCTCCTGACTTGAATCAGATCTAAACAGGGTTTTTGCACAAGTCCATCAGACGACATATAGGACGTCTGGCACTATGTATGGACGTCTGGAAACCAACTTTTACTGTGGGAATTGATTTCCAAACGTTGCAACGGCTAGAAAATCTTTGAGAAGAGATTTTGGGTCAGCCGAGGCAAAACGGTCAATTATCAGATGTCTGGAAAGGCCTAAGGACGTCTGATAAGGCTCTAATGGTCATAATCTGCTGTGCCTGCTAAGCCAGCCAACGATCCACTAATTGGACGTCTGGCAAATCCATCAGACATCTCCTAAGATGTCTGGTATAAGGTCTGGACGTCTAATTTCATCAGACAGAACTGACTATGTCCAGCCTAACAGTTATTAGACGTCTGAAACAACAGTCAGACGTCTTAAAATACATTATCAGACGTCTGATTTGGGAATTAGATGTCTGGAAGTGCTGTTTGAACCCTATATTGGTTTTCTAAGTATTCTACAGAAAACCTAAGTATCCTAGGGTTGTGCAGGTGTTCCTAGGACTACTGTTAGGGTACTTTGAGGCTCTTTAACATAATATTCTAAGGAAAATAAGAGTAAGAAAATAAAGACAAGAGATACAAGAAAGGATTAAAAAGAATCTATCCTATTCTTCTTGTCTTCTATCTTCAATCTGTCGCTCCACGCGAACCTCCTCTGTTCTTCATTAAGCTCCTCCAATCCATCCTGGATGCGAGCTCGAGTTCCGTCTAAACACGTCCACATTTGCAATTGACCTGAAATATAGGACTCAAATCGCAAATGTTAAATAACACGTGTTTTGTTATCATCAAAACAAATGATCGTGGTGCTCTAGCACCAACAGATAAGTGGCACCCGACGGTTGTTGACTGCATAAGCCAAAGCAGAAATTTCTTTTATACAGGTGCAAGTGCTCCTCAGCCACTGATGTGGTGCTATTGAATGTGCCTTCAGGCGCTGCTGCTCTAATGAGGCAATGTGCGAAATAGCTTGATTTGGCCCTCGATTTGAGGGCCCACATGTTATCTGATTTCAAAATAAATTATATATTCGTAAAGCCCTTATATAGGGCTACATAATTATTTAATTTATTTACAAAAATAATTAGTTTTACTATATAAATAAATTAGCCAAAGTTTGCAATTTATACATACTGATTTATAGGTTTATTTCTTAATTAACATTCAAATTAGTTAATTAATTGTCTAATTGATCCTATATAGTGCTAATATACATATTAAAATTTAATACATATTTTTATTGTATTTTACAAGTTTTATTTTAATTTATAGACATTTAAATATCAATTTTCTGGTTATTATACATATAAATTACGTATAAATAATATAATACAGTATAAATATAGTTAAAGTAGTTTAAAATACTCACAATAATCTAATACAAATATACAATATAAATTAGTTCAATAATAACTTAATTTATTAATTTATTTTAATTTAAGTTTGTAAACTACTTCATAACTTATTAAATTAATTATTGACTGTATAAATATAATTAAATTAGTTTGCAGGTATTATAATGTACATAATAAGTATATAAATATGTATGTACAGTATCATTGATAAAGAAGTTTACTTATAGGGGTTTCTATAATTATATAGCTTCTAGTACATATAAGTTAATTAAATTAATATCTACTTATTTAATAAAGTTATATATATATTAAGTTATCCTAAATACTTAATTTATACTATAGAATACATATATAAGTTATACATACAATTTATATACATATTATAAACTACTTACATAATTAACTTAGTAAATAGCTTATATATACATGTATTTACATAGTATACATAGTATTTTTAGGTATTTTTCTAGTTTTTCTTATTCTTATGGATTATATATATATACTAGAGGTAAGGGATGAGAGAGAAAGAGAGAGATGAGAAGGATGGAGTGTTTTTGGATTTTTTAGGTTTGAGTTCTTTTATTGAGTTTTAAGGTGTATTAAACCGTCGGCTGGTATGTTCTACTAAGTCGGAGGTTCAGATGACCTTCAAACTTTGTATATACTTAAAAATATACCTAATCTTACTCGCTGCATCTTTATTTTATTTTTTTAAAATTTTTATAGTATTTTTATTTATTGACAAAGCAAACTCATTCTAGGCCTAAAAGGTGTTTAGACTTAAGAACCTAAGGCCTTAGAATGTCGTTGTGTGGCTGGAATGTCAGAGAAAACACTCAGTTATGCTCTACATATTGTATGGAAGGTGTTTGAACAACAGAATAGGAATTGCACTCCAAAATCATCAAATTTTTGCGTTTGGGCGGTTAGACCACATATTAGCTGACAATGAATGTTCAAAATCAAAATACAAGCAATTCAAAGGAGATTAAAAGACATTTCAAATACATGAAAGCTTGTTCATAATGGACACAGCACTGAAAACATATCAGCCATTTAAATAAATAATTTCTCCACCACTGCCCTATTGATTTCAGTCCAACTAGACCTGCTGCAACAGCAGTTGCAGCTGCAACATCCAAGAGCTGCAGCAGCAACTACAACAACTGAATCAGCAGCTGAATGAGCTTAATCTAGATGTCTTAAACAAATTTCAAAGGCTATTGCAGCAGCTAGATCATCCCTTCCAGCAGATCTGATCATCAAATTCGGTATAAAAACATCCAAGATCAGACTTGGTAGAGTCTGATCTTGGATCTTTAACAACCAAATTAGATAGTAGTTCTCATTAAAAACCATCTTAAAATCAAAGGAGAAGATCTTAAATACATGCTTATAAAATGTACTTCCATTCCCCTTTGCAAACCAATTACTATTTTCTTCCAAAAATCCTTTAAAAATCCAATCACACCTCCACTGTAAAATAAGGAAAGTGGGTATAGGGAGGTTGAAATGTCGCCCAATTGGCTTTTGCTTTGGGTCTTTTGGTGATCTCTCCACTCAATCTCCTTGAACACCATTGATAGGTGTTCAAGGTGATTTGGTGGATTGATCAAGACCCATTAGGTTCTTGTTCCATCTCAAATCAGGGAGATTGACTCTCCAACAAAGGGTTGAAATTAGGTATATGCTCATCCACAAATCAAAACAGAGCTCAAACACATTGGAATCCTTGCATACACCTAAAATCAAACCAATTCAATCTCAAAATGCTTGATTAAATCCGATAAAACCTCAAATGAATTTCAAATCACTGATTTGAATAGTAAACACCATTTTAAACATGATCGAGTAATTCAAGTTCAGAGAACAAGATCGGGGGGTCTTGGTGGCTTTGCGAAATGGATGGGAGACCCCCCAAAGTGATTTTTGGCGCTAATTTCAGATCTGAGAACCAAGGTTCTCAGGTATGAAATTAGACCTTAATGTACGGGTGATCAGTTAAATTAAAATCAAGGGAATTAGAAAGCGATCAAATGGAATGTAACTGGAGATTAATGGTGATGACGATGTGCATGGAGGTCTCTCTGATCTAAATTGATCAGAGAGAAGCAAATCGTAGCTAATTTACCCTACTCCTATTCTAATCTAATAATCAATGAACTAGAAAGTAGTAAAACTATACTAATTCTACTCCAAGAAAGCATGTAAATCTATCTAATGGGAAGCACGAGGTGTCCAAGGTCACCCGACGTTGACTGATGATGATGAAAGGGGAGGAGACCCATCAGCTAATGAAGGTGATGTCCAAGAGCCAATGATCGACGGCTGGAGGCGATTGAAAGGAGGAGGAAAGCCTGTGCTATCACTGCAGACTGACAAAATTGAGGCGAGGGGAGCTGAGGGTGTGGAAGAATAGGACCACTCGAGGGGAGGGGGCAATCCAAGTGTGCGCGCGAGCTGAGGGAGTGATTAAGTAGAGTTGAGAGTGATTACACTCACCGCATTGGTGAGATTAGGTGTTTAGGTCAAGGACAGTCATGATGAGAGGAAAGGGTGCGGGAAGGCTTCAAATCAAGGATGAGCCATTGGATGGGATCTGGGGGTAGAGGTGAAGCTATGCGCAAATTCCCACGAAGCTTCGATTCAGTTTGAGCCATCAGATCAAAGGATCATGAAATGGGTAGCTAGGATGGACCATGTTCTTGAGTGAATAGTGGACCAACGAGCTGCAGGCGTATTGGAAGATTTGCAGAGAAGCCTAAAGTGGCGAAGGGGTAGAAAGATTACAGCGAGGTCCATAAGTGATGAAGACGTGATTTAGAATAGTTCTTAGGATTTTCAAATAGGCCCCTATGACTTTCAAAACAGTCCCTGGAAGGTTTTTAAAGTGAATAAAATGATATGAATGAAGGACCTAAATGTGAATCTCTAAATGCAAGGTCCTAGTGATGTCGAAATGCTACCAAGTTTTCATTGAAGCTTAATTGAACACATTAGAAGTTAATTTCACTTTTGATTTGATGTTTTAAGCTTATTTGTGTGTTCAATTTGCAATTGGATCATCATTTTGTATTTATTAATAGAATATCTCAATAACACAGATTTGGTGTTTAGGTATTTTTTGTTAATTCTCACACTTAACCCTTTCCTTTTGTTAATTTGATAGTGTTTAACCTAGTTTCTAGCTTAACTTGGGCATTTTAGTTATGATGAGCCACGCCTCATCATTATCCTCAACACTGCCCCCCCACCTCATTCAAGTTATGGTTATGGAGGTTCAACAAATCCTTCCCAAGGTCAACTAAGTCGTGAAGTTCCTCCACCATCTAGCCCCCCACATGGTCACCCAAGTGGGGATCGTGGGAAAAGACCAAGTGTGGAAGACACTTCTAGTGGTGGGAAAAGGCGTCACACGAGCTCAGCAAGTGCAGCAACGGAAGGAATTCCAGAGACAAATTCCTTGCTGAAATGATTGTTGATCACCACGTTTCTAAACCTAAGAAGGTCGACACAAGCTAGGAGATTGGTCATTGTCTTGAGATGGTCAAGGAGAGAGTGGCATTCCTCTCCCCCTTTGATATTGTTGTCTTGGCCCACCATTTGTCGAGTAGAAACCATGCAGTATTTACAAATGTCATTGATAATGCTGAAGCATTCCATGATTAGTTGCAGCTAGTACTTCAGGGTTGACAGCATCATCATCTTATGCTTTGTCCATTCAACGTACCACTCGATGTCATTTGTCCTTTCACACCATCATCATCATGGAGTGTGCCATACGTGATCCTACCCACTTGTTTATGTTATTTTCCTTTTCGTTTGTTGCTTTCTTGATGAACGATGGTTATGTAAAAATCACCGAACACTTGATCATACTTTTTATTTCTTTGTCGATGGATCGTAGTTTATATTATGTTGTTTACATGCATTATGTCAGTTGTGCTCTTCATATCTATATTTCAATCACTTGCTGCTTGAAGAATATAATTTCCTCCAATACGCATTGTTATGTATTAGGTCGCCATGTCCTTCTTTACTTTCAGGAATGTCAAACTCAACTACTTCGAACAGTACTGATAGTTCACTAGAGTCATGAGATTCCTCAAGAGAGGACTCTGTGACTTATAGTCAGCAGTTGTCGGAAGACAATGAGATGACGATTGTGGAGTTGTTGCCAACTATTGTCATAATGCAATGCTACCCACCAGTTCCTCGTAGAATTCCTCGTAACACAAACGCTATGTTAGGACATGAGTGGATCCATGACATCCTCTACCACCCAAATCCGAAGCAATGTAGGGATGAATTTCGAATGTTGAAGGAAGAATTTTGGACGTTTATTGACTTGTCAAAGGGAAGAACAAAGTTAAGAAAACACACGCAACACGATCGTAGAGGAGCAGCTAGGCATTTTCCTCTCCATATTGGGATATGGGGGATCAAATCGTCATCTCATGGAGAGATTTCAACACTTCAGGGAAACGATAAGTCGTTACGTTAACAAAGTCGTGAGGCAGATCATCAAGTTGAAGCGACTTCTGATCAAATTACCCGTTGCTGATGCACCGATCCCCGTTGAGATAAGTGGGATTCTGAAGTTCTGCCCTTACTTTCGGGTACTCATTATATTTCTTAACGTTATTTATGAGCGTTGAACTTTTTCGATATTTTGAAAACATTAACCTTCATCATGTAATAGGATGTTGTTGGAGTTATTGATGGATGTCATATTAAAGCAACAGTTAGAGGGATCAAAAGCACACTTTTGTTGTCGAAAGTAATACACCTCTTAGAATGTGATGGCCGTGGTAAATTTTGATATGGAATTTGTATATGTGGTCACCGGCTTCAAGGGTTTAGCAGCTGACATGCGGGTCCTTAACTGGGCAGTTGATGTTGGAAAATTTTGAGTCCCACAAGGTAGATGCTACTTGGTTGACCTAGGGTATGCAAATACCGATAGATTCTTGGCCCCATACCGAGGTGTTACATACCATTTGAAGGAGTATAGGGGTCGTGCGTACCATACTGCCAAGCAGATATATAATCACAAACACGCTTCCTTACGCAATGTTGTCGAGTACACTTTTCGTGTCCTTAAAGGATGATGGAGATTACTAGACAACCGACCATTCTATAAGTTTAACAACCAGTGTCAAATGGTTGTGGATGCTTGCATCTTACACAACTTCCTCATTCGTTTTGAACCAAATGATGAGCTATTCTAGGAATTACTAAACCAATGTGTAGACAACACGGACGTCAACCATGATGACCCTGTTTGTCGAAGCAAAATCAGGTTTTAAAATAACGTGTTGTAATATAGTTGAAATTGCTTTGAAAACAAATAGATTTTATTACTCAAAGTTTTAAGTTTGAGGTCGAACACAGGGAGCAAATTAGGGTTTAGAAATCAAGAGCACAACTCTGAGAAATTGAATATGCAATGAAAACCAGAGTTATAGTGCAAAAAGATAAATGTAAACACAAAATATTAATGATTTGTGAATTAGACGTCTTAAACTATGGGTGCTACAGTGCTTTATTTCTTCTTCTTCTTCTCACTTTCTTTTCTTCTGGCGACTCCTTCCTTTCCTCTGCCTTCAGTTCCTTCTCCTTCTCTTTCTTTCTCTTTCTTCTTCAGCTCTTTAGTCTCTCTGACTTCAGCTTCTTCCTCTTTAGCCTTGCCTTCTCCTTAGCTTTCTCTGGCCTCTACCTTCTTCTTCTTCTTTCCCTATGAGAGCAAAACCTACCCCTACCAGCGCATGCTCTCTTCTCCTCTTTCTCTCTTAGGCTCGCTCTCCCAGAGCCACCATCTCGAGTAATCGGGTCGGGTATGCGCCCAGGACCAGGCCCACCAGCGTGCGGTAGTGGGCGAGGAGTGCAGGGTCGGGTATACGGGTCACTCCAGGTCTGTGGAGGTCAGGTGATGGATGAGGCAGGTGAAGGCGAGTGGGACCTCACCCCGTAGTCAGGAGGCGATATGCCTAAGGCAGTTTTTCAATTTATCCAGCTACGGTGCACCAACAGCTTCCGAGGTGGGACTATCTTCCCACCTCTCTTGTGCGTGCCTGCTGCAAGGATGTCTTCGCTTGATTGAAGTGGCTGCTAAGTCCTTCGACTGGAACTAGAGGCCTGGAGCTGTGTGCGACGGAAGTCCGCGCAACCTGGGACTCTTGGCCTGGAGTGGGGAGACCTGGAGGGAGCTCGCAAGCAAGCTTGTCGCTTGCGTCAATGGCGGCGAACCTTCTATACCTGTTAACACGAAAATGGCCTCGCAGCCTTGTTAGAAAGCTCAGGAGGCTTCGTCGAGACACGAAGAATGTGTTGCGGGGGTCGGCATGGCGTGGGGCTGCCGGAGTGTGCGTGCCTAGGGCACCCTGTGTGCGTGAGAGTGGGTGTGTTCAAGGGGTGTTTTGGGGGCTTGGCGTGGTGAGTGAAGTGAGGGTTTATGTTCAGTGAAGTGTTGTTGAGCTTATGGGGTGGTTGGTGAGGTGGATGAAGGTGTGGAGCGACGGGGATGCCTCGCTGGAGGTCTGGTCGGAGTTGGAAGGGGTGATGTTGATTGAGTGTGTCGATGTGTGTTTTTAAGAGATAAAGAGGGAAAAAGGATTAGAAAGGAGAGAGGACTTAGCTAGGCGTAGTGAGATGAAGGGGGAGGCAGAGATGGCGGCCAGCTCGTATTGCCGTCGCCGGAGACGAAGCACTCAGTGGGGGGAGGGCAGTGACGACGAAGGGGCTACAGAGGCGTCAGCGAGTGCGGCGCGACGCGGATGAATAGGAGGAAGAGAACCCTGCCACTGGTTTTGTGGCTAGGCGAAGAGAGAAAGAGAGGGAGGTCGTCGAAGCTTGCTGAGCCACTGGCCAGAGGAGGAAGAGATGAATTTGAGGGATTCTTTGGCCAATGTCAGGCTTGGGAGATGCGAGGTGACTTGGGTCTGCTTATATAGGCCTTGGAGGAAGGATTCGTGCTTGGAAGCTGAAAACGTCGGGTTCAGTTATATCGTTGTAGTAAAGCCGGTTGTTACCAACGTTTCATATAAAATTTTTTACTCGGAAAAATAAAAGAGTTCCCGAGGTCGAACTCAGGGAGCAAGTTGTATTCTAGAGATATACAAGTTCTATTACAAAAATAAAGAGAGAGAGAGAATTTGTTGTTCTCTTTGTTCTGCAGAGGGGGGTGCTCTTCTTTCTCTCTTTCTTTAGATCTCCTTCTTTCTCTCTGTTCAGGTGATATTCTTCTCTTGCAATGGTGGTGCTCTTCTTCTTCTTCCTGCTGTTCTTCCTTGTTTTTCTTCTTCTTCTTCTTCTTCTGCTTTCTTCAGATCTTCCCCTCGTGTTCTTCTTCTTCTGTTCTTCCTTGTTTCCTTTCTTTCTTTTTCTTCTTTGGTTTTCTGCCTTGACCTCTCTTCTTCTTCTTTCACGATGGCCGTTGCTCTTCCTTCTGCTTCAGCCTGTCTTCTTTCCTGCTCTGGCTGCTGACCTTCCGTCGTCTGCCCCGGTGCTGAGACGACTTAACGATGCCTTCGCTACAGTGCAGCAGCTCCTTCTTCTTTGGCCTGCACACTTCAGAGTTTTTTCGTCAAGAGGCAAAAACCTACTCTACCCCCCTCCCCCGCGTATCTCTCTCTCTGAAATCACTCTTCGGAAGCTCTCCCAGAGCGCTATCGGGTAATCGGGTTCGGGTCAGGCCCGGGTCCAGGCCCACCGGCGTGCGTGGTGGGCGAGGAGTGCAGGTCAGTCTAATCGGGTCGGGCCAGGTCCGCGGAGCGTGGTCACGGACGAGGCCGAGTCGGGTCGGGTCGGGTGAGAGGGACCTCACCCCGTGGTAACTGAGGCAAACAGATGGTGGCACTTTTGCAATTTATGTGGGTGTGTGGCTTCAGAAATTCCCGAGGTGGGACTATCCGCGCACCCCTTTTCTCTCACGCCTGCAGCAGGGATGGTGCTTCCAATTGCAACAGCTGTTGAGGCGCGCAACTCCAATTGAGGGCCAGGGTGTGTGCGCAAGACTCTTTCGCGCTGGCCGTGGCTTTTCAACCTGGGATATCTCGGCTTGGAGCAACCTCAAGCAAGCTTCGAGCTTCCTCGCCAATGGCGGTCAAGGCCTGGAACCTGAAATCAATAGAACGGCCTCTCGGCCAAATCAGACAGGCGGGGGACCTTCGCCGTGGCACGGCGAAGGTGGTCAGGGGGTCTGCAGGGGGCGAGATGGAGCTAACAGGTCGTCCTAGGTCAAACTGTGAGCGAGGGAGTGGGTGTGTTCGGTGGATCTGCAGAGGGTGTTTGGTGGGAAGTGGAGGGGCGGAAGAGGATCAGGGTGAGGAGGCGGAGGTTCTGCGGTGGTCGGCGAGCCGTGTGGGTCGCTGAGGTGATGGGAGCGGCTCGCCGGAGGGTGGTCGGAGGCGGAGAGGATGAGGGTGAACAGGAGCGGTCGAGGGTTTAATTGACTAAATTGAAAGCGGGGAAAGAAAGAGGAGGAGAAGGGGAGTAGGTCTAACTTAACTGCAGGGACGAAGGGGGAGGAACAGGGCGACAGTCGTATCGACTGTCGCCGGAGAAGACGATGCTCAGAGAGAGGGGCGGCGGCGAGCAGAGGGCTGGAGAGGCGCCAGCTGGGTGCGGCGTGGCGCGGGAAGAGCAGGGGAGGAGGTCTCTGCTGCTGGTAGTGCGGCAGAGCGAAGAGGTGGAGGGGGAGGAAGTCGCCGGAGCTGGTGAGCGTCTGCCGGAGAAAGAAGAGAAGAAAGCTGGGGGTTTTCTCCGTCAGATCCAGCTGCCTTGGTCGGTGGAGCGGCGGGGGGTATTTATAGGGTTGAAGCAGGGAGGAAGGCGGAGGGAGACGACGTGTCTCCCTCGCCGGAGAATGGTCGGAATACGAACCCATACCGTCCGTGCGTTCGCACGGCCGGTATGGTGGCCTACAATGACCATGGGGGTGCTCCTGCGACGGCTGACGACGCAGGGCACCCCCGGTATACATGCCAGGTCCTCCACCTCACCCTGCGCGGCGCCATGCTCCGCGCAAGGTCGCCGGAGCATGGTGCTGGCAGGGTTTTGCAGGAGGGACCTGTTTGCAAAGAACGAAGGAGAGTTAGGGGCCTAAATGCGAGGGTTCAAAAATTGAGGGCCAAAGAGTAAATATATGAGGACCAAAGTGTAAAGTCGGTCAAGGAGGTTTCTTCTTAGGCTCAAGTTTTTATACATGACTAATTAGAACCTAAGGAATCTGATGGTAAATTTCATTTTCATATTAAACCTTGTTTGACCGGTCAATTTGCGTAAAGACCCAAATTAAGTTATTAATTGGGCATGGTTCTCAATGTAGGTCAAAATGGGTTCTAAAGGCCAAATTGAAGGTTCTAAACCCTAGAGATTATTTTTCTATGAATTTTAGAGGGTTTATTCTATTTTTACTTTGCCTCGAACCTTGTGAATTTAAGTGGGTTGTTTTAGGGTTACAGATTATCATTTGGTTCCTTGGAAGTGCTGTAGCCCTTGCTAGATCATCTCATCCCACTTTTATTCTTATTAAGCTGTTTTGACCTGTGTTTGGGCCCTGAATTACCCTGTATGCAGATTATACTGGTAAAATTGCACTTTTACCCCTTATGACTGGTTTTCTTCTCAAACTCAGAATTCTCTGAGTTAAGCCTTTCCTTGAGATATGTAGGAGCTTTTATCCTTTGTATTGGGTCAAAAAGAGCTAGTTATGGCTCATGATGAGGTTCTCATCATACCCCCATGCCTAGCTTTTGCTAGTCCCTTAGCAAAAAACTTAAGGTTTCAACCCTTGTTCTAGACCATGAAGTTTTCAATGGTTTTAGATAAGTGCCTTTTTATTTGAGCATAGATTAGGTTAGAATGCTGACCATAGGCCTAAAAGATACTCTAGTACCAATCAAGATCCAAATCTGTCTAGCCTTAGCCTCAGTCTTTTAGCAAAGGTTTTTAAGGCCCGCAAGAACTAACCTAAGGTTTATTGGACTTCGTGGTTAAAGCACCCGTGCTTGAAATGATTTTAGCCCTGGCCCAGTTCGCAGTGCGTTTTGTAAGAGAGAGATAGAAAGTTTTTTCTGTTTGGAGAGTTTTCTCTCTCTTTTTCTTTTTAGTTCTAGCCTAGGATTAGCTTTTCAACACGGTCTGTATCAGATTCCTTGCTCCCATCATCAATCCTCAAGGGTTCCTGGCGATCGATGCTTCGAGATAGCACCGCCCATGGCAACCCCCGGAACCCTGGCTATTGAGATTTCGAGATAATCCCATCCATGGTATTCCGTGGCCGAATCCAGACCCTGGCAATTGACACTTCGAGATAATGCCATCCATGGAATCTGAACCAGCAGAGTGCTTACATGCCCCCCGTAGGATATGTAAATATCCTAAGAGACAAGCACCGAGGAGATGATATTTTGTTACGCATCTTCGAGGGGATTTTCCGCCTCTCCGCGCTGGGAACTCGTCCAAATCAACTTGTGTTGATCGGCCATTCCTATTCTAGGTGTTCTTTTCAGATTTTTGCGACGCTTCTGCGTGATTCTGATTTTTACGCTTACTGAACCAGGCTGTGTGTGAGATTAGGGTGCTTAGGTTACTGAGTCCCGTAAACCAAAAATTAGTTAACGAGGCCGAATACTTCCTAAGCCTTAGACCTAATACTTCAGCTTTTCATTTTCCTCAACCTCTTGAGGAGTGTCCAGATCTTAATGAGTACTAAGAGTCTATTCAAGAATGCCTAAGGTTTGCATTCTTACTAATCTCATTGTGCACTTTTCAGTTATTTTCTTGAATGAGGTCTAGAACTTAGGTTAATTCCTTAGTTCCTTACTAATGACTATCAACTTTTCTTATAATTTTGTGCTCCTTTTTCATTTTGTTTCTTTTCTCCTTCACAAAATTTTCCTTCTCCTCTTTTCCTCTTATTCTTTTTCGAAAAATTTTTTAATTTTTATGGTATTTTTGGCATATGTGAATTTTTTTTGTTTGAAACCTTTTCTTACAAGTTTTTGCACTTTCCTACCCCCCCATGCCTAAGATTTGCAATGTCCTCATTGTAACCTAGGGGGTCTTAGTTCAGGGTGAACTTCGAGTGCTGAAAGGTGTCAGAACAAGTTTCAGGTTTTCAAAGAGAATGACGGGCTGCCTCCCGTTAAGCGCTGAGTTTTACGCCATCGGCTGGGCGCAATAAGCTCAAGGGGAAAGGAGGATATGAGATGCCTCAGCCAAATCAGTAGAAGTTACATCAATGAACGGCTTGAGTCTTTGACCATTCACGATGAAAGGTTCAGAATCGTGGCTGAGTGGACTGATTTCGATTGCTCCATTTCCAAAAACCTGTCGGACCAAATATGGTCCGACCCACTTAGATCTCAGTTTTCCTGGGAAGAGTTTGAGTCGGGCATCAAAGAGTAGGACCTTTTGACCAGGATGAAAGATCTTTCTCGAGATGTGTTTGTCGTGGAAGGCTTTAACCCGCTCCTTGTAGATTTGCGAGTTCTCGTACGCATCTATGCGCAATTCATCGATCTCGCTGATTTGGAGTTTTCTGTGGGTCCCAGCCTTGGAAAGATCTAGATTACAGTTCCGTACTGCCCAATAGGCTTTATGCTCCAGTTCGACGGGAAGGTGGCATGCCTTTCCGTACACCAATCTAAAGGGAGACATGCCCAATTGGGTCTTGTGGGCGGTCCTATAGGCCCACAATGCTTCCGGAAGTCGGGACGACCAGTCCTTCCTGTCAGGTCGAACAGTGACCTGCAGGATTTTCTTGATCTCCCGATTCGACAGCTCAGCTAGACCATTAGTTTGGGGGTGGTAAGGAGTAGAGATTCGGTGAGACACCCCGTATTTGGTCATCAGTGACCTAAACTGAGCATTTGTGAAATGGGTCCCCCCATCAGAGATTATTGCACGAGGAATCCCGAACCTTGAGAAAATGTGTTGATGAATGAATTTGAGAACGATTTTGTGATCACAGGTTCGGGTCGGTATGGCTTCGATCCATTTGGACACGTAGTCCACAGCCAACAGAATGTATTCGAAACCATCCGAAATAGGAAAGGGGCCCATAAAATCAATCCCCCAAACATCAAAGATTTCGCATACTAGAATCGGTTGCATAGGCATCATGTCGCGATGGCTCATGTTGCCCAAAGTCTGGCAACGACTGCATGCCTTGCAATGACTGTATGCGTCTTTGAACAGTGTGGGCCAGTAAAAGCCGCACTGGAGGACTTTTGATGCGGTTTTATGCCCGGCAAAATGGCCACCGCATGCCTGGTCATGGCAGAAAGAGAGGATATTGTTGACTTCCCCTTCCGGGACACATCTCCGGATGATCTGATCGGCACCTATGCGGAAGAGGTACGGGTCCTCCCAAATGTAATACTTGGCATCGGAGCGTAATTTGTCTTTCTTGGCCTTCGGCCAATTGGACGGGGTTTGATGAGATGCCAAGTAATTTACAATATTAGCAAACCATGGAAGGCTAGTACCAATAGTCAGCAGGTGCTCATCGGGAAAATGCTCAGTGATGGGTCCGGAAGGGTCTATCATTTCAGAAGGAAGACGGGACAAGTGATCAGCTACCACGTTTTGTTTTCCCGCTTTATCGCGAATCTCGAGGTCAAATTCTTGCAACAGCAAGATCCATCGGATCAATCGAGGTTTCGCGTCCTTCTTTGCAAGGAGATGCCTCACAGCCGTGTGATCCGAGTATATGATGACATGGGAACCCAGAAGGTATGATCTGAACTTCTCAAGGGCAAATACTACAGCTAGCAGCTCTTTCTCAGTAACTGTATAGTTACGCTGAGCCTCATCGAGTGTTTTGCTGGCGTAGTAAATGACCACAGGTTTCTTGTCATTTTTCTGCCCCAAAACCGCTCCTACAGCGAAGTCGGATGCATCACACATGATCTCAAAGGGTTGAGACCAATCAGGGGACTGTAGGATCGGGGCTTGGGTGACTCGGTCACGCAGGATTTCAAATGCTTGAGTGCATTCCTTGGAGATTTCGAAGGGAACATCCTTGGAGAGAAGAGTGGTCAGGGGGCGTGCGATTTTTGAAAAATCAGGGATAAATCGTCGATAAAAACCGACATGCCCTAAAAAGGATCGGATGTCCCTGATCGAGCTAGGCATAGGAAGGCGAGAAATCAGATTAACCTTAGCTCGATCCACTTGGATACCTTTCTCCGAAATTGAGTGTCCCAGGACAATTCCCTCAGGCACCATGAAATGGCTCTTTTCCCAGGAAAGAACCAAATTCACGTCGATGCACCGCCTGAGTATCTGGACCAAGTGTTGGAGGCAATCGTCGAATGATGCTCCGAAAACTGAAAAGTCATCCATGAAGACTTCCAGATAATCACCTACCATATCTGAGAATATGGCAAGCATGCATCGCTGAAAAGTAGCGGGTGCATTGCAAAGACCGAAAGGCATCCTTCGGAAAGCGTATGTTCCGAAGGGGCAGGTGAACGTGGTCTTTTCTTGGTCCTCAGGATGGATTGCCACCTGGTTGTAACCGGAGTACCCGTCAAGGAAGCAGAAGAACCTATTTCCCGCTAATTTTTCGAGAATTTGATCAATGAAGGGTAGTGGGAAATGATCCTTCTTCGTGGAGGAATTGAGTCGACGGTAATCTATACAGACTCTCCACGAGTTGGCTAATCGGGTAGGAATGATTTCTCCGGTCTCAGTCGTTATAGTGGTGAGTCCTGCCTTCTTAGGCACGACCTGAATCGGGCTCACCCAACGACTATCGGAGATCGGGTAGATGATCCCGGCATCTAACCACTTGATGATCTCCTTTTTCACGACCTCCTGCAGATTGGGGTTTAAGCGTCTCTGCATTTCACGAGAAGGTCGTGTGCCCTCTTCTGAATAGATATGATGAGTACAATAAGAGGGACTTATTCCAGTCAAATCATCGAGGGTCCATCCGATGGCTCTGCGATGTTGCTGGAGGACAACAATCAGACGGGATTCCTGTTCAGGATTGAGGTTGGAATTGATGATCACAGGAAGGGTCTGATTAGAACCCAAAAAGATGTATTTCAAATGAGCAGGAAGGGGTTTCAGTTCAAGGATGGGGTTTTCAGCAGCAGCGGGTGGTTCAGTATAGATGTGAGGTTCAAGGGTGGGAGTTACTGGGTTTACATCTGGATTTGACTCCTCTATTTGCGGGTCAAGATCCTTCTGTGGTTGATGAGGCATACTCAAGTCATTCTGGGGGTGTGATTCATCAACCAAAGTCTTGATGTCACAAATTTGCTCGATGACGCCGCAATTAATTCCTTGTTGGGCCTTAAATATATCAATTTTCAGTGTTTGATCTCCAAACTTAAGCTCTATTTGGCCCTCCTCACAGCTGATGTTGGCTCTAGCAGTAGCCAAGAAAGGTCTCCCTAGAATGATTGGTGTATCCCTAGGGTTCTCAGGTGCATCCATGTCTAAGACTATAAAGTCCACTGGAAAATAGAAATCCCGCACTCTTACGATAACATCCTCGAGAATCCCTTTTGGTGACTTTATAGATCGATCTGCTAATTGTAATGTCACCTCAGTTGGTTTCAGCTCAGATTCTTCCAGATGGTCAAGTAAGGATGTGGGTATCAGATTTATAGATGCACCTAAGTCTAACAATGCTCTGTCAAATTGGGTACCACCTATCTTACAGGAGATCAGGGGAGTTCCAGGATCTTTTGCCTTGGGTGGGAGTCTACTAAGGATTACAGAGCTGGCTTGCTCTGACAGAACAATTGGGCTCCCTCCCTTGGTTCGCGGCTTACGCTGGGGTGTACATATATTCTTTAGAAATCGTGCGTAAGCTGGTACGTGGCGGATTGCATCCATCAAGGGGATGTTTATGTGGACCTGCTCAAAGAGCTTGACCAGGTCCTCCTCAGGGGCCACGGGTTTGGTGGTCTTCTTTCCCTTGGTCAGGGCCTCGGGAAACGGGATCTTGGTTGGTTCCTCTAGGATAGGTCCAGGTTGTGGGTCTGGAACAGCGGTACCTTGGATAATTATCCTAGGGTCATGGTTATCAGGCTGGGATTGGTTTGGATAATGCGGGTCCTGAGTTGTCTTACCACTACGTGTTGTTACAGAATTTAATCCGGCCTGATTTTGGTTTGGATTTGGTAGGAGGGGTGGCTGCTGCTGAAATCCCGTACGAGAAGTAGAGGCTTCCATCTCGTCTGGAGATGGGGCAGTAGGGGCCTGATAAATCCATTGAGCGTGGCCTAAATTTGGATTCATAACGCGCTTCTGGGTTGGCACGTTATTTGGGTTAGGAAGGGGTTGGGAAGGGAGTGTGCCTGGCTGGCGAGAATTTGCCAACTGGGCCAGCTGAGTTTTAACTTCAGTAAGCTCGTCCTTGTGCTGTTTTTGAATGGCCGCATTCGATTTTTGAATGTCAGCCAGAGTCTGAAGGATTAAGGACATTTGATCTTGATTTGGCCCTGATGGATAAGTAGGGTTGGGCCGAGGCTGAGGCGGCTGGTAGTGATGAGAGGGCTGTGGGCGGGACTGAAAAGGTGGTCTTTGGGTTTGAGAATTTCCCGCCCACTGAAAATTTGGATGGTTTCGCCATCCAGGGTTGTAAGTGTTGGAGAATGGGTCGTTCTGGATGGCGTTGAGGTCCTCGCAGGTCTGAGGAACCTCCTGAGAATCAGGGAAAGGAGGAATGGAGTTCCCCCGGCTGGTGAAGAAAGGATCGGATGATCTTCCAGTCCAAGAATCAGATGGGGATGGATATGGATCCATCCCAGGGGAGGATCGGTGTAGGATGTTTTGCACAGTCTCCTGTGTGGAAGGAGGTTGTGCAAAGGAGTTACGCGCAGAGGTGGCTCGCTGCAAGTGCTGAGTCAGCTCATCCACCTTCTTTTCAATGATTGAGACCTTGTCCAATCGACTGGCCATTAATTCCAGGTCGACTGATGCGGACAGGCCCTGCGTCTCATGTGCTCCCTTAAGATTCGTCGCTGCGCGGGTATTCGTCCTGTCGAATAATCCCATGGAGTCATTGTTGATGGAGTTCTCGCACATGTTTTCGAGAATCTCCCATACGGTGTCTTCATGTTGACCCATGATGTTTCCTCCGCAAGTTGCATTGACGAAAAGGCGGATGTCCTCACGGAGTCCCTGGTAAAAAGATTGGACTTGTTCCCATTTAGGAACTCCGTGATGGGGGCACTTCCTCATGAGATCCTGAAAACGATCCCATGCCTCATGGAGAGGTTCTCCTGATTGTTGAGTGAAGTGTGTAATCTGATGGCGCAAGGCGTTGGTCCGACCAACGGGAAAGAACTTTTTCAAAAACTCGGATTGAAGTTCTTCCCAAGTGTTGATCGGCCGGGTCTGAGTTTGATACCAATGGGCGGCCTTGTCCATAAGAGAAAAGGAGAACATCTTCATGAGAAGAATATCCCGATTTTGCGCATCTGATCCAAAAGTGTGGGCCAGATGCTTAAGCTGTTTGATGTGCTGGAAAGGATCTTCAGAATTAAGCCCATGGAATTTAGGTATAGCGTGAATCATGTTGGGCTTTAGTTCGGAATCAGGTCCTCCAATCGGGATTCTAACTCGAGGCTCAATGGCCACCGCAGCAGGATTGTAGTGGTCCCGCATCATAGGACGCTGCGGTGGGTGCACGAAGTTTTGGAAGAGGTCATTGAGTCGCTGGAGCTGGTGTTCCAGATTATTTTCTTCCTCAACTGGCTGAGCCATGATGGGGGAAGAAGAAGAACTTGGTTCTGAATCAGAAGAGAGAATAATGTGAGGGTGTTGCTGCACAAACACGGGCGTCGAGGCTTGGCCTTGACGAGAGTGAATTTCTAATGGAGGTCTTAAGGGTGGTCTTAGAGACCTCCTTCCGTACATGCACAGTTGGGAGAGGTAAGTTTAGAAGGTGCTGGACCCAATCAAGACACCCAAAAATGTGTTGGGTGACTATAGAGGTGCGGGGCAGATGGACCCCTTGATCAGAAAGATCGTCCACCTGAGAATTACCTGGGCAGCCAGAGAGGGAGAGTCCCGCGAAGACCCCTACACGGTAGAGCGTCCCCACGGGTTACAGGGTTTCCCCCACCCGACCTCTCTTGTCACTGCGGTTCCAGGTAGACCAGAATGGGGATCTTGACCTCTTAAGTCTACCAATTTTAAGATCAGGGTGCTTAAGGTTTCACTTGAACTTTAGTCTTTTTAAGTGCAAAGAGTGACCTAATTTAAGGTTGGTTAACCCAAAGGGGTCAACTTTACCTATTGTTTTCTTTAAGAGCTTTTAGGTCCTGTCTTTTAGGGTTCAAGTGTTTAGAGAGAGCCAACTGTTTAGGATTTTTCTTGTTAATTATTTTCAATCAATGGCTTGGGCACACCTCTTTAGGATTTCCTCAATTCTTGATTAAGGGGTGTGTCTCTACTGAAATCCTAATGTTTGACCTTATGTTGGCTCTACTTGGTCCATTTAACTCTTTGTTGGGCAATTAGGGCTCAAGCAAGAATGTGTTAGCCCTTAAATACCCTTAATAGTGTGCAAGAGTGATGAGTTGAAAACATGCAACTTTTTATGGTTACTAAGTATGGAAGACAGGTTAGCCCTATATTGCTTTGTTCTTTTCTTTTCTTTCTCTTTAGAGTGTAGGGGTTAATAGTGAGAGAAAAGATTTACCTGTCTTCGGAGTGGTTGTCGTGTGGTTGCTTGTCTTCTTGAGTTCCTGTAGCTGCACAAAAGAGAGGAGATTATCAGAAATTAAAAGATACAGGAATGTTTACCTCTAGAATAGCCGTTGCTCCCCGGCAACGGCGCCAAAATGAAAACGTCGGGTTCAGTTATATCGTTGTAGTAAAGCCGGTTGTTACCAACGTTTCATATAAAATTTTTTACTCGGAAAAATAAAAGAGTTCCCGAGGTCGAACTCAGGGAGCAAGTTGTATTCTAGAGATATACAAGTTCTATTACAAAAATAAAGAGAGAGAGAGAGAATTTGTTGTTCTCTTTGTTCTGCAGAGGGGGGTGCTCTTCTTTCTCTCTTTCTTTAGATCTCCTTCTTTCTCTCTGTTCAGGTGATATTCTTCTCTTGCAATGGTGGTGCTCTTCTTCTTCTTCCTGCTGTTCTTCCTTGTTTTTCTTCTTCTTCTTCTTCTTCTGCTTTCTTCAGATCTTCCCCTCGTGTTCTTCTTCTTCTGTTCTTCCTTGTTTCCTTTCTTTCTTTTTCTTCTTTGGTTTTCTGCCTTGACCTCTCTTCTTCTTCTTTCACGATGGCCGTTGCTCTTCCTTCTGCTTCAGCCTGTCTTCTTTCCTGCTCTGGCTGCTGACCTTCCGTCGTCTGCCCCGGTGCTGAGACGACTTAACGATGCCTTCGCTACAGTGCAGCAGCTCCTTCTTCTTTGGCCTGCACACTTCAGAGTTTTTTCGTCAAGAGGCAAAAACCTACTCTACCCCCCTCCCCCGCGTATCTCTCTCTCTGAAATCACTCTTCGGAAGCTCTCCCAGAGCGCTATCGGGTAATCGGGTTCGGGTCAGGCCCGGGTCCAGGCCCACCGGCGTGCGTGGTGGGCGAGGAGTGCAGGTCAGTCTAATCGGGTCGGGCCAGGTCCGCGGAGCGTGGTCACGGACGAGGCCGAGTCGGGTCGGGTCGGGTGAGAGGGACCTCACCCCGTGGTAACTGAGGCAAACAGATGGTGGCACTTTTGCAATTTATGTGGGTGTGTGGCTTCAGAAATTCCCGAGGTGGGACTATCCGCGCACCCCTTTTCTCTCACGCCTGCAGCAGGGATGGTGCTTCCAATTGCAACAGCTGTTGAGGCGCGCAACTCCAATTGAGGGCCAGGGTGTGTGCGCAAGACTCTTTCGCGCTGGCCGTGGCTTTTCAACCTGGGATATCTCGGCTTGGAGCAACCTCAAGCAAGCTTCGAGCTTCCTCGCCAATGGCGGTCAAGGCCTGGAACCTGAAATCAATAGAACGGCCTCTCGGCCAAATCAGACAGGCGGGGGACCTTCGCCGTGGCACGGCGAAGGTGGTCAGGGGGTCTGCAGGGGGCGAGATGGAGCTAACAGGTCGTCCTAGGTCAAACTGTGAGCGAGGGAGTGGGTGTGTTCGGTGGATCTGCAGAGGGTGTTTGGTGGGAAGTGGAGGGGCGGAAGAGGATCAGGGTGAGGAGGCGGAGGTTCTGCGGTGGTCGGCGAGCCGTGTGGGTCGCTGAGGTGATGGGAGCGGCTCGCCGGAGGGTGGTCGGAGGCGGAGAGGATGAGGGTGAACAGGAGCGGTCGAGGGTTTAATTGACTAAATTGAAAGCGGGGAAAGAAAGAGGAGGAGAAGGGGAGTAGGTCTAACTTAACTGCAGGGACGAAGGGGGAGGAACAGGGCGACAGTCGTATCGACTGTCGCCGGAGAAGACGATGCTCAGAGAGAGGGGCGGCGGCGAGCAGAGGGCTGGAGAGGCGCCAGCTGGGTGCGGCGTGGCGCGGGAAGAGCAGGGGAGGAGGTCTCTGCTGCTGGTAGTGCGGCAGAGCGAAGAGGTGGAGGGGGAGGAAGTCGCCGGAGCTGGTGAGCGTCTGCCGGAGAAAGAAGAGAAGAAAGCTGGGGGTTTTCTCCGTCAGATCCAGCTGCCTTGGTCGGTGGAGCGGCGGGGGGTATTTATAGGGTTGAAGCAGGGAGGAAGGCGGAGGGAGACGACGTGTCTCCCTCGCCGGAGAATGGTCGGAATACGAACCCATACCGTCCGTGCGTTCGCACGGCCGGTATGGTGGCCTACAATGACCATGGGGGTGCTCCTGCGACGGCTGACGACGCAGGGCACCCCCGGTATACATGCCAGGTCCTCCACCTCACCCTGCGCGGCGCCATGCTCCGCGCAAGGTCGCCGGAGCATGGTGCTGGCAGGGTTTTGCAGGAGGGACCTGTTTGCAAAGAACGAAGGAGAGTTAGGGGCCTAAATGCGAGGGTTCAAAAATTGAGGGCCAAAGAGTAAATATATGAGGACCAAAGTGTAAAGTCGGTCAAGGAGGTTTCTTCTTAGGCTCAAGTTTTTATACATGACTAATTAGAACCTAAGGAATCTGATGGTAAATTTCATTTTCATATTAAACCTTGTTTGACCGGTCAATTTGCGTAAAGACCCAAATTAAGTTATTAATTGGGCATGGTTCTCAATGTAGGTCAAAATGGGTTCTAAAGGCCAAATTGAAGGTTCTAAACCCTAGAGATTATTTTTCTATGAATTTTAGAGGGTTTATTCTATTTTTACTTTGCCTCGAACCTTGTGAATTGAAGTGGGTTGTTTTAGGGTTACAGATTATCATTTGGTTCCTTGGAAGTGCTGTAGCCCTTGCTAGATCATCTCATCCCACTTTTATTCTTATTAAGCTGTTTTGACCTGTGTTTGGGCCCTGAATTACCCTGTATGCAGATTATACTGGTAAAATTGCACTTTTACCCCTTATGACTGGTTTTCTTCTCAAACTCAGAATTCTCTGAGTTAAGCCTTTCCTTGAGATATGTAGGAGCTTTTATCCTTTGTATTGGGTCAAAAAGAGCTAGTTATGGCTCATGATGAGGTTCTCATCAGAAGCCAAGCTTCCAAGCACGGCAAGCTCGTCGGAGAAGGAAATTTGAAGGAGACTAGAATCTCTCATGCATTCGCATGAGAGATTGAGTACCAATTAGAGCCTCAAATTGTGTTCATACTGGAGGAGATTTCTCAGAGAATCTCCCTTTCAATTTTGAAGGGGATTCTCTGAGAAATCAAGGAGATCTTGCCCTTGAAATCTCACCGAAGTAGGATTCCCTCCACTATAATGGCAGAGGGACCTAATTGCAAAGAACGAAGACAAAGTTAGGGGGTTTCTGCAGAGGTTTTCGAAAGATAGGGGTAGAAATGTAATTAGGCTGGACCTGTTTGCAAGGTAGGTCATGATGAATTCCCCTTAGGTCCAAATTTTGGTACAAACCTAATTTGATCCTAAGGAATCTAATGGTGAAGTTGGATTTTGGGTTTGACTACGTTTGACTGGGTAATTTATGTAAAAATTCAATTTAGGGCAAATATTTAATTGAGACCCTAATTTAGGTTAAAATAGGTTCTAAGGGCCAAATTGAAGGTTCTAAGCCCTAGAGAATATTTTTCCACAATTTTTAGAGGATTTATGTGAATTTTATCTTGACCAAAACCTTGTTAAATCAAGTGGATTTGTTTTAGGGTTACAAGAAATCATTTAATTCCTAGAATTCACATGGACCCTTTTCTATTTGAACCAACCCACTTTTTATCATGTTATAACCATTTGGCTTATGTTTAGCTCATGAGAAATCTTGTTGTTGTACTGCAATGGTAAAATTGCAGTTTACCCTCTATTTCTTATTTTTATCTCAGAATGATTATTCAGTGAATTAGGACCTCCAGTTGGTTATGTAGGAGCCTTTGTTCTCTTTTCTGGGTCAAAATGAGCTAGTTAGGGCTCTTGATGGTGTTCCCATCATACCCTCATTCCTCGCTTTTGCTAGTCCCTTAGCAAAATTTTAAGGTTTTAACTTCTGTTTTAGACCATGAGTTCCTTGATGTTCACAAATTATGATGAGTGCTTTTTTCTTTTTGATTAGGTTAGAATGTTGGTAGTAGGCCTAGAGGTATTCAAGTACCAACCAAGATCCGGACCTGACCAGCTCTAGCTTCAGTCCTCCGCGAAGGTTTTTAAGGCCCACTAGAACTGTCTTAAGGTTCGTTGGACTCCGCGGTTAAAGCACCCGTACTTGTAACATATTTTAGCCTCGATTCAGTTTGCAGTGCATTTTTTGTAAGGGAGTAACAGAGGATTTTTTTTGCTTGGAGAGTTTCCTCTCTCTTTTCTTTTTATTTCTAACTTCGGATTGGCTTCTCAACACGGTCTGTATCAGATTCCTCGTCCCCATCATCAATCCTCGAAGGGTTCCTGGCAATTGATGCTTCGTGATAGCACCACCCATGGCAATCCCCAGAACCCTGGCTTTCAAGATTTCGAGATAATCTTGCCATGGTGTTCTGTAGCTAAATCCAGACCTTGGCAATTGACATTTTGTGATAATGCCGCCCATGGCATCTAAACCAGCACAGGGTGCTTATGTGCCTCCAGTAGGATATGTAAATATCCTAGGAGACAAGCACCGAGGAGACGATATGTTATTGCGCATCTTCGAGGGGAATTTCCCGCCTCTCCACGCCAGGAACTCATCCAAATGAACTTGTGTTGATCGGTCGCTCCTAATCTAGGTGACTTTTTCAGAACACTTAAACGCTTTTGCGTGATTTTGATAATTATGTGCACTGAACCAAAATGTGTGTGGATTGGGGTGCTTAGGTTACCGAGTCCCGCAAACCAGAGGTCAGTTAACGGGGCTGAATACTCCCTAAACCTTAGACCTAATACTTATGCTTCGCATTTTCCCCAACCTCTTGAGGACTATCCAGATCTTAGCAGATACTTGAATTTTTAAGCCTAAAAGTCTAGACCAAGAGGCCTAAGATCAGCGTTCCTACTAATCTCTTTTGTGTCTCATTAGCACTTTTTTTTTTCCTTTCATTTTCTTTTTCTTGATATGGTCTAGAACTTAGTTAATCCCTTAATTTCTTATTAATGACTATCTCTTTTTTCTTTTTATTTTGTGCTCCTTTTTTGACATTTTTCACTTTTCCCCTTTGTCTCCTCATGATTTGTATGGCCTCAAAATTTTCTCTCCCCTTAGAATTTTTTTGTTCTTTTTCAAGATTTTTTTCATTTTTTTGGTGTTTTTGTGATATGTGATTTTTTTGTTGAAACCTTTTCTTGTGAGATGAGTTTTCATGGTGTTTTGCACTTTCATACCCCCCCATGCCTACGATTTGCAATGCCCCCATTATAAATTAGATGGGTTCGAGTTCAGCTTAGATCATTCATTAGAATAGGTTTTAGGTTGGCGAACGGGTCGAAGTGACTGTTGCGAATGATTTCAAAACTCGGGTACAGGTACCTGAGGTGGGGTCGGCTGTTCTAATGGATGAACCCTAAAGTGCAATATGAATTTAGCGTAGGAATGTCAAGAAAGGTTTTCGATTTTTCAAGAATGATGGGTTGCCTCCCGTTAAGCGCTGAGTTTTACACCATCAGTTGGGTGCAATGAGCTCAGGGAGAATGGAGGGTAAAGGATATCTCAGCCAAATTTCTATCGGTCAAGTCAATGAACGGTTTGAGTCTGTGACCATTCACGACGAAAGGTTCTGAATCGTGGCTGAGTGGACTGATTTCGATTTCTCCATTTCCAAAGATTCATCAGACGAGGTAAGGTCTGATCCATTTTGATCATAGTTTTCTAGGGAACAGTTTAAGCTTGGTATCAAAGTGTAGGACTTTTTGACCAGGGTGGAAGATCTTTCTGGATATGTGCTTGTCGTGAAAGGCCTTAACCCGCTCTTTGTAAATTCGCGAGTTCTCATACGCGTCGTGGCGTAATTCATCAATCTCGCTCATTTGAAGCTTTCTATGGGTTCCTACCTTAGAAAGATGTAGGTTGAAATTCCATACTGCCCAATAGGCTTTGTGCTCTAATTCGACGGGAAGGTGACATGCCTTCCCGTACACCAATCTGAAGGGAGACATACCTAATTGGGTTTTGTGGGCAATCCTATAAGCCCATAAAGCTTTCGGAAGTCGGGATGACTAGTCTTTTCTGTCAGGTCAAACAGTAACCTGGAGGATTTTCTTGATCTCCCGATTTGATAGCTTAGCTGGACCATTAGTTTGGGGATGGTAAGGAGTAGAGATTCGGTGTGACACCCCATATTTGGTCATCAGTGACCTGAACTGAGCATTAGTGAAATGGGTCCCTCCATCAGAGATTATAGCACATGGAATCTCGAATCGTAAAAAGATGTTCTAATAAATGAATTTGATAACCACTTTATGATCATTGGTTCGGGTCGGAATGGCTTCTATCCATTTGGACACGTAGTCAACAGTGAGTAGAATGTACTCGAAGCCGTCCGAAATAGGGAAGGGTCCCATAAAATCAATACCCACACGTCGAAGATTTCGCATACAAGAATCGGCTGCAAGGGCATCATATCATGATGGCTCATGTTGCCTAAGGTCTGGCAACGAGTGCATGCCCTACAGTGATTGTATGCGTCTTTGAAAATCGTGGGCCAATAGAAGCCGCATTGGAAGACTTTCGCTGCGGTTTTATGACCTGAGAAATGTTCACCGCATGCCTGGTCATGGCAGAAAGACAATATGTCCTGAATTTTCGCTTTCGCGACACATCGTTGAATGATCTGATCAGCACCGATGTAGAAAAGATATGGGTCTTCCTAGAAGTAGTACTTGGCATCCGAAAGCAATTTGTCCTTCTTGGCCTTCGACCAATCTGACGGGATCTGATGTGATGCCAGGTAGTTTACTATATCAGCAAACCATGGAAGCCCTGTATTGATAGTCAGGAGGTGCTCATTAGGAAAATGTTCTGTGATGGGTCCGGAAGGGTCGATGATCTCAGAAGGAAGGCGGGACAAGTGATCAGCTACCACATTATGTTTTCCCGCTTTGTTATGAATCTCGAGGTCAAACTCTTGAAATAGCAAGATCCAGTGGATTAATCGAGGTTTCACGTCCTTCTTCGCAAGGAGATGCCTCACAGCTGTTGATCTGAGTAAATGATGACGCGGGAACCCAGGAGATAAGATTTGAATTTTTCCAGGGCAAATACTACGGCTAGCAGCTCTTTCTCAGTAACTGTGTAGTTATGTTGAGCCTCGTCAAGTGTCTTGCTAGCATAGTAGATGACCACGGGTTTCCCATCAATTTTCTGCCCAAGTACCACTCCTACAGCGAAATCAGATGCATCGCACATGATCTTAAAGGGTTGAGACCAATCAGGGGACTGTAGGATCGGGGCTTGGGTAACTCGATCATGGAGGATTTCAAATGCTTGAGTGCATTCCTTGGAGATTTCGAAAGGTACATCCTTAGAAAGTAGAGTGGTCAGGGGGCACGCGATCTTTGAGAAATTAGGAATGAATCGCCGGTAAAAATCGACGTGTCCCAGAAAAGATCGGATGTCCTTGATCGAGCTAGGCATAGGGAGTTTGGAAATCAAGTTCACCTTGGCTCGATCAACTTGGATGCCTTTTTCTGATATGAGATGTCCCAGGACAATTCCTTCAGTCACCATGAAATGGCTCTTTTCCCAGGAAAGAACCAGATTCACATCAATGCACCGCCTGAGGATTTGGACCAAGTGCAGGAGACAATCGTCAAATGATTCTCTGAATACTGAAAAGTCATCCATGAAGACTTCCAGATAATCACCTACCATATCTGAGAATATGGCAAGCATTCACTGCTGAAAAGTAGCGGGTGCATTGCAGAGATCGAACGGCATCTTTCGGAACGCGTACGTCTCGAAGGGGCAGGTGAAAGTGGTCTTTTATTGGTCCTCAGGATGGATTGTCACCTGGTTATAACCGGAGTACCCGTCCAAAAAGTAGAAGAACCTATTTCCCGCTAGTTTCTCAAGGATCTGATCAATAAACGGTAGTGGGAAATGATCCTTCTTTGTGGAGGAATTGAGTCTTCTATAATCAATGTAGACTCTCCACGAGTTTGCCACACGGGTTGGTATGATTTCTCTGGTTTCAGTCGTGATTACGGTGAGTCCTGCCTTTTTAGGCACAACCTAGATTGGACTCACCAACCGACTGTCGGAGATCGGGTAGATGATCCTTGCATCTAACCACTTGATGATCTTTTTCACGACCTCCTACAGATTAGGATTCAAACGTCTCTGCATTTCACGGGAAGGTCGTGTGCCCTCTTCGGTGTAGATACGGTGTGTGCAGTAAGAGGGGCTGATACCAGTAAAATCATCGAGAGTCCATCCAATGGCTCTATGATGTTACTGGAGAACAGTAATCAGACGGGATTCCTGGTCAGGTGTGAGTCTGGAGTTGATAATCACAGGAAACGTCTGATTGGAACCCAAAAAGATGTACTTCAGATGGTTGAGAAGAGTCTTGAGTTCCAGAATGGAGTTATCAGCAGCATCGGACGGTTCAGGGTGTGTGTCAGGAGCAAGGGAAGGAGTTATGGGTGTATCTAAGTCAGATTTGGACTCCTCTGATTGCGGGTTTTGATCCTCTTGTGGTTGATCGGAAGTAATCAGGTTGTCCTCAATATATGGCTCATCAACCACAGCCTTGATATCACATATCTATTCTATAACACTGCAATTAATCCCTTGTTGGGCCTTAAAGATGGAAATCTTTAGTGTTTGGTTCCTGAATTTGAGTTCAATTTGGCCCTCCTCACAATTTATATTGGCTCTAGCAGTGGCCAGAAAGGGTCTCCATAGTATAATTGGTGTATCCCTTGGGTTTTCTGGAGCATCCATATCTAAGACTACAAAATCCACCGGGAAATAGAAATCCCGTACCCTAATGATCACATCCTCAAGAACTCCTTTAGGTGACTTAATAGATCGGTCAACTAACTGCAATGTCACCTCTGTCGGTTTAAGCTCAGATTCTTCAAGGTGGTCAAGGAGGGATGTAGGTATTAGGTTTATGGAGGCTCTTAAATCTAATAAAGCTCTGTCAAATTGGGTATCACCAATGGTACAGGAAATCAAGGGAGTACATGGGTCTTTTGCCTTAGGTGGGAGTTTGCTCAAAATTACAGAGCTGGCTTGCTCTGACAGTATGATTGGACTCCCACTTTTGGTTTACAGCTTACGCTTGGGTGTACACACGTCCTTCAGAAATCCTGCGTAAGCCAGTACATGGCGGATTGCATCCATCAAGGGGATGTTTATATGGACCTGTTCAAAGAGCTTGACCAGATCCTCCTCAGGAGCCACAGGTTTGTTTGCCCTCTTTCCCTTGGTCAAGGCCTCGGGAAATGGAACCTTGGATGGTTCCTCTAGAATAGGTCCAAGTTCTTGATCTGGGACAGGGGTGTCCTGGATAACTATCCTAGGGCTTGGGTTACTACTAGGCTGAAAGTGGCTTGGATAAGGTGAGTCTTGTGTTGCTTTGCCACTATGTGTTGTTACATAATTCAATCTTGCCTGGTTTTGGTTTGGAGTTGGTAAAATAGGTGGCTGCTGCTGAAATCTCACACACGATGTCGAAGCTTCCATCCCATCGGGCGATGGAACAGAAGGGGCCTAATAAATCATGTGGGCTTGGTCTGGATTTGGGTTCATAATGTGCCTCTGGTTCTGCACGTTATTTGGATTCGGCAGAGGTTGCGAAGGGAGTGTGCCAGGTTGGCGGGAATTTGCCATTTGGGCAAGTTGATTTCGTACCTCTGTGGTCTCGTCCTTGTGTTGTTTTTGCATAGCTGCATTCGTCTTCTGAATGTCAGCCAGAGTCTGAAGGATAAGTGTCATTTGATCTGTTTGGGTTGGCCCAGATTGATAGGTAGGGTTGGGCCGAGGCTGAGGCGGCTAATATGGACGAGGAGCTTGTGGACGGGGTTGATAAGGTGGTCTTTGATTTTGATTATTTCCTATCCATAGGAAGTTGGGATGATTCCACCATCCAGGGTTATAGGTATTAGAGAATGAGTCATTCTGGATGGTGTTGAGGTCCTCGCAGGTCTGAGGAACCTCAGGAAAGTCATAGTACGAGGGTTCAAGGTTCCCCCAACAAGAGTAGGTTGGATCGGAGTTTCCTCCGGTCCTAGAGTCAGACGGGGGTGGATACAGGTCCATCCCCTGAGAGGATCGGTGATAGATGTTATGCACAGCTTCCCTCCCAAGAGGCGGCTGTGCAAATAGGTTTTGCGCAGAGGTGGCTTGCTGCAGATGTTGAATCTGCTCATCCACCTTCTTCTTGATGATAGAGACCTTGTCCAACCGATTGGCCATCAGTTCCAAGTCGACGGATGTGGGCAGGCCCTACATCTCATGTGCTCCCCTTGGATTCGTCGATGCACGGGCATTCGTCCGGTCGAATAAGCCCATGGAGTCATTATTGATGGAGTTCTCGCACATATTCTTGAGAATCTCCCACACAATGTCTTCGTATTGACCCATGATATTTCCTCCACAGGTTGCATGGACGAATAAGCGGATGTCTTCATGGAGTCCCTGGTAAAAAGATTGGACTTGTTCCCATTTAGGAACTCCGTGATGGGGGCACTTTCGCATGAAATCCAGGAAACGGTCCCATGCTTCATGAAGAGGTTCTCCAGATTGCTGGGTGAAGTGTGTGATCTGGTGTCGTAAAGCATTCATCTGACCAACTGGGAAGAACTTTTTCAAGAATTCGGATTGCAGTTCAACCCATGTGTTGATTGGATGCGTTTGAGTCTGATACCAGTGAGCTGCTTGTCCATGAGAGAGAAGGAAAACATCTTCATAAGAAGAATATCCCGATTTTGGACATCTGACTCGACGGTGTAGGCTAGATGTTTGAGTTGTTTGATGTGCTGGAAGGGATCCTCGGAATTAAGCCCATGAAATTTTGGAATAGCATGAATCATGTTGGGCTTGAGTTCAGAATTAAGACCTCCAGCTGGGATTTGGACTCGAGGTTCGATCGCCACCACAGCAGGATTGTAGTGATCTCGCATCATAGGACACTGCGGCAAGTTTACAAAGGCTTGAAATAGATCATTTAGGCGCTGGAGTTGGTTTTCAAGATGTTCTCTTCTTCTATTGGTTGTGCCATGATGATGGAAGAAGGAGAACTTGGTTCTGATGAATCAGAGGAGATGTCTATGTGGTGGGGTTGCTGCACAAACACGGACGTCGAGGCTTGGCCTCGGTGGGAGTGAATCACTAAAGGAGGTCTTAAGGATGGTCTTAAGGACCTCCTACTGAACATGCACCGATGGTTTGGACGAGAGTAGAATGTGCTGGACCCAATCAAGACACCCAAAAATTTGGATGACTATAAAGGTTTGGGGTGGATGATACCCCTTAGTTGGAAAGTCATCCACTTAAGAAATATCTGGGCAACTAGAGAGGGAGAGTCCCGCAAAGACCCCTACACGGTAGAGCGTCCCCACGAGTTACATGGTTTCCCCCACCCGACCTCTCTTGTCACTGAGGTTCCAGGTAGACCAGAATGGGGACTTTGACCTCTTAAGTCTACCACTTTTATTTAAGAGCAAAGGTGCTTAGGATTCCACATGAACTTTAGATGTATTGAGTGCAAAAGTGACCTAATTTCAAGGTTGGTTGACCCAACAAGGGGGGTCAACTTCACCTATTTATCCTTTGAGAAGTTTTAGGTCCTTTCTTTTAGGATTCAAGTGAGATTAAGAGCCTAAATTTTTAGGGTTCCTCTTGAATAAGTCTTTTCAACCAAGGCTTAGGCACACCTCTTTTTGGATAGTTGATTCTTGCTTAGGAAGATGTGTCTCTAAAATCCTAAATTGGAATACTTAATTTGGCTCTAATTTTGGTCCAATCTAGTTGCCGAAAATATAGTATCTAGGGCTCAATCAAGAAGGTGGTAGCCTTAGTTACCTTAAATGGATACACAAATCAATATTTGTTGTTGAAATCAAATCAGGCAACTTTGGTGACTTAGCTAAAGATGGAAAGTAGGTAGCCCTAATTGATTTTATCTCGTCTTTCCTTTTTAGAATGAGGGGCTTAAGAGAAAGGACTAATTAGAGATTACCTACCCTGGGTGAGTTTGCTATGCGGTCGTCTTCCTTTGAACCTTCTCCCCTGAAATAATCACAACAAAAGAGATATATCAAGTTAGTACCAAATCAGAAATTGTAATTAAGATTTCTAAATTGCCCGTTACTCCTCGGCAACGGCACCAAAATGTTTGTCGAAGTGAAATCAGGTTTTAAAATAACACATTGTAATATAGTTGAAATCGCTTTGAAAACAAATAGATTTTATTACTCAAAGTTTTAAGTTCGAGGTCGAACACAAGGAGCAAATTAGGGTTTAGAAATCAAGAGCACAACTTTGAGAAATTGAATATGCAATGAAAACCAGAGTTATAGTGCAAAAAGATAAATGTAAACACAGAATATCAATGTATATAATGAAAGCACAAAAAATGGACGTCTGATTTGTGAATCAGACATCTTAAACTATGGGTGCTACAGTGCTTTATTTCTTCTCTTTTTCTCTTCTCTGATCTCTGTCTCTGTTCTTCTCTTGCGGTTGCTTTCTTCCTTCTTTCTTTCTTTTCTTCTGGCGACTCCTTCCTTTCTTCTGCCTTCAGTTCCTTCTCCTTCTCTTTCTCTCTTTCTTCTTCAGCTCTTCAGCCTCTCCAACTTCAGCTTCTTCCTCTTCATCCTTGCCTTCTCCTTCCTTAGCTTTCTCTGTCCTCTGCCTTCTTCTTCCTTGGCTTCTTCTTCTTCTCCTTTCCCTGCGAGAGCAAAACCTACCCCTACCAGTGTGCGCTCTCTTCCCCTCTTTCTCTCTTAGGCTTGCTCTCCCAGAGCCATCGTCTCGAGTAATCAGGTCGGGTACACACCCGGGACCAGGCCCACTAGCGTGCGGTGGTGGGCGAGGAGTGCAGGGTCGGGTATACGGGTCACGCTAGGTCCGTGGAGGTTAGGTCACGAACCAGGTAGGTGAAGGCGAGTGGGACCTCACCCCGTAGTCAGGAGGCGATAAGCCTAAGGTAGTTTTTCAATTTATGCAGCTACGGTGCGCCAATAGCTTCCGAGGTGGGACTATCTTCCCACCTCTCTTGTGCGTGCCTGCCGCAGGGATGTCTTCGCTTGATTGCAGTAGCTGCTAAGTCCTTCGACTGGATTAGAGTCCTGGAGCTGTGCGCAAGAGAAGTCTGCGCAACCTGGGACTCTTGGCCTGGAGTGGGGAGACCTGGAGGGAGCTCGCAAGCAAGCTCCTCGCTTGCGTCAATGGCGGCGAACCTCCTATACCTGTTAACATGAAAACGGCCTTGCATCCTCATCAGAAAGCTCACGAGGCTTCGCCGAGACACGACGAATGTGTTACAGGGGTTAGTGTGGCATGGGGCTGCCGGAGTGTGCATGCCTAGGGCACCCTATGTGCGTGAGAGTGGGTGTGTTTGAGGGTTGTTTTGGGGGCATGGTGCGGTGAGTGAAGTGAGGGTTTATGTTCAGTGAAGTGTTGCGGAGCTTATGGGATGGTTGGCGAGGAAGATGAAGGTGCGAAGCGACGGGGATGCCTCGCCGGAGGTCTGGCCGGAGTTTGAAGGGGTGATGGTGATTGAGTGCGTCAATGTGTGTTTTTAAGAGATAAAGAGGGAAAAAGGATTAGAAAGGAGAGAGGACATAGCTGGGCTTAGAGAGATGAAGGGGGAGGCAGAGATGGTTGCCAGCTCATATTGCCGTCGACGGAGACGAAGCGCTCAGTGGGGGAGGACGGCGACAACGAAGGGGCTGTAGAGGCGTCGGTGGGTGTGACGCGACGCGGACGAATAGGAGGAAGAGAACCCTGCCACTGGTATTGTGCTAGGAGAAGAGGGAAAGAGAGGGAGGTCACCGGAGCTTGCTGAGCCACTGGCCAGAGGAGGAAGAGACAAATTTGAGGGATTCTCTGGCCAATGTCAAGCTTGGGAGATGTGGGGTGACTTGGGTCTACTTATATAGGCCCTGGAGGAAGTATTTGCGCTTGGAAGCCAAGCTTCCAGGCATGGCAAGCTTGCCGGAGAAGGAAATTTGAAGGAGACCCAAATCTCTCATGCATTCACATGAGAGATTGAGTACCAAATAGAGCCTCAAATTGTGTTCATACTGGAGGAGATTTCTCAGAGAATCTCCCTTTCAATTTGAAGGGGATTCTCTGAGAAATCAGAGAGATCTTGCCCTCGAAATCACGCCGGTGTAGGATTCCCTCCGCTATAATGGTGGAGGGACCTAATTGCAAAGAACGAAGACAGAGCTAAGGGTTTCTGGAGAGGTTTTCAAAAGATAGGGGTAGAAATGTAATTAGGCTGGACCTGTTTGCAAAGTAGGTCAAGATGAATTCCCCTTAGGTGCAATTTTTGGTAAAAACCTAATTTGGACCTAAGGAATCTAATGAGGAAGTTGGATTTTGGGTTTGACTACATTTGACTGGGCAATTTACGTAAAAACCTAATTTAGGGTAAATATTTAAGTGAGACCCCAGTTAGGTCAAAATAGGTTCTAAGGGTCAAATTGAAGGTTATAAACCCTAGAGAATATTTTTTCATGATTTTTAGAGGGTTTAGGTGAATTTTATCTTAACCAAAACTTTGTTAAATCAAGTGGGTCTGTTTTAGGGTTACGATAAGTCATTTAATTACTAGAATTCACATGGACCCTTTTCTGTTTGAACCAATTCATTTTTTATCTTGTTATGACCATTTGACCTGTGTTTAGCCCATGAGAAATCCCGTTGTTGTACTGCAATGGTAAAATTACAGTTTTACCCCTTGTTTCTTATTTTTATCTCAGAATGATTATTCAATGAATTAGGACCTCCAGTTGGTTATGTAGGAGGTTTTTTTCTCTTTTCTGGGTCAAAATGAGTTAGTTAGGGCTCATGATGGCGTTCCCATCAGACCCTGAAGGCAAGGTTGATGATGTTGCTGTGAATGCAGGCACAACTATCTGGGATAATATTTCTGAAGCTCTTTGGACTGATTATCGGGGGAGAAGATCTGGTTGTCGTACATTGTGATATCTTACATTATCTTCCTTCATTTTCTCATATAATATGTGAAGTGTAACCCGTTTGTATGCTTTACCAATGTATTGTGGTCATTTGCTGTAGATCTTCCATGATTATGGTTATCAATGTTAAAGACGTGATCATCAAGCGACACTTTGCTATTTAGAACTTCTCGAGTCAGATGTCAATTTCTTAGTTAATGAGTAACATCTAATTTTCTCAAATTATATTGACAATTAAAATATAGTTAATGGAGATTGCGCCAAGGTGTGGACCCCTTTAGAGGCACGGTAGGAGATGCTCCTGCCATGAACTTTGCAATCTTATTTTAGAGGATGACTCCGACGGTGATGAGATAATACAATAACGGTTGTATTATGTTTGCCCTTGGATTGATGGTGTGAGTTTAATTGATAGCTTCATTCATGCATGATCATAATGTCAAAACTAAAAACTGAAGTTATAAGCTCTGGCATTAAAAATGTAGGGATGTGACTATAGGGTTCGAACTTCTGATCATGAGCCTACGATACAGTCTTCCTATGTGGAGTTCACCTTCTTGGTTGCATTATATGCGAGGTCCAAGAGGGAGCTTGCACACATTTTTCCTAGGGGGAATGCATCGAACGAATATGTCGAATGCCTGACTGATTACCTCATAGATCTCCAGCATAGGCTGGAGGCTAAGAATGAGGAAGCACGTAGGCTGCAGCAGCAGGTTATATCATACAAGTCCCAAATAGTAGAGTTGTAGGAGAGAGTATGTAACCTTAAGATAGAGCTCGAGGTTCGTCATGTCGAAAGAAGCTACGAGGGGATGGTTGGATAATTCAACAAGATGTCCATGTAGTATTATCTCTATGTCATTCAGCGGTTTCGTTTATTTTATATTTTGCCCGATCATAGTTGTATGCTTTCTATTTCGGTTGTTTAGCAAGTCAAATATTTGAAACATTTATATTTTTCTATTTAAGTAAGACATTTGCTTTCTATTGTCATCTTGTCCTAAATAATTATTCATAGCCACTATTCTTAGTTGGTAATGGAGTATGTACTCACCTGCGAGCATTAATACGTTCTCCTTGACGCCCTATTTAGGTGGAAACAAGAGGGTCTAAGCACACCATTTCTCATTGCATAATTATGAAGGCTGCGTTGTAGCAACATAGTGCTTAAAAATAAAGAGGGAATACAAACATGCCTAGGATTCAAATAGAGCAAATACCAATTACTATCTCATCGAGCTAATTATTCATTGAATTAACTTTTTCATGCTCTGAATAATGCTAGAATTGTCAAGTATATGTCACTATTGTCATTTTACAGCTAGAAACATTTTCTTCTCTATGGACAATATCCTACCATGAGTATGGAGGACATTCTATCTGACAAGCATCAGTGGTTAATCCTCCATTCATTATTGCCAAGGAAACAAGAGGGCCGATATAGAGGCAGACACTTCATCCGTGCTGCCTGGCAAACGACACAGGAGGAATTTATCCAGCAAATCAATTACCATGTTGGCCTCAGATGGTTCTATAAGTGCTTTACTCATTATTGTAATACCTATCTCCTTATTAGACGCTGGTGGACTCTAGAGATTGGGTATGGGATAGGGATTGCTGCATGTTTATTCCATTACATTATGCAGGTCAATGGAACCATGTAAGTATTTGTACTACTGTTGCTTTTTCTTTTCGTCTCTAATTTTTTTCCGTACGAGTAAAGAATGTTTCCGTTCAACAGCTTCATGTCTATGATAAGTGACTCCAACACTGATGCTTCCCACAATATACTTTAGTGGGGATGATTTTGAATTAGTCGGTGTACAACTTGGTTGGCCACTTAAGTTATGTTGTTGAACCTTCAATTATGCCGATGATATTTGAAGTTAATCATGAACCTCTACGACTGGCCTAGGAGCTTTATTTCATAAGTATCCAATCATGTTATATTGGTTATCACTTTTTCATTTTTAACTCATGCACGCATACATATTTATATCTTATTATGTTTTTATTGTTACATTGTGGCTAATCATTCATGTGCAGGATGTTAATATGACCATGCCCTCTTTAATGCAATGATGGCTATGATGAGAGCTTCTATTATAATTATTACGTATATCGAGGATTAGTTTTTGGTAGCTAAGGATGAAGATGGTGATGCTGGCTATGTAGGCAAAGTAATTATAGTTGTACGCATGGCGCGGATGGCTACGTTATAGCAACCACATGCAATACAAATACGAGGTGAAATTTCATTGTTTGCACAATGCGGATGGCTGCTTTGCAGCAACCCTGTGCGACAAAATTAGAAAAAAATCCAGATTATTAATTACCATCCATAACTACTAAACTCTAATGCAATGACAGTTATCATATATATATGAAGCAACCTGAGCCTAGCATAAATTCAATTTCATCACATTTCAATACTTAATCTACGGATGCCAGGTTGTTTTGCTTTTCTATATGCTTGCGGCAGGTAGTAATTTCTTCCATTGGAATTATTGACCACTGTTATGATTTATGAATTATTTATACATTACTATAGTCCATTCCTCTTGATTACATTTATATCTGCTTTAGATTAAAGTTTCTTGAATAAATTAGGAACCAGCACCATTCAAAATTATTCCTAATTAGGTTTCTTGTTCCTTGAATACTACATAGCTATACATATTCCTTCGTACCAATGTTGTTGGCATATCAAATGTTTACATATGTGAAATGGGAAGCACACACATCCAAAGTGATGTTCATCTACATCGTAGTAACTTTTATAATTTATATTTCATAACTGTCAGCAAGCATTGTTTTTGGCTCTTGTCAAGTTTCCTATAACTATTATTGTCAGTTCTCTTCACATAACATAATTCCATGTTATTTTTTACTCATACTACTTGTACTTTGTAGTGTATAGCTCCATTCAATCGTAATTGTGACTATCCTCAGATCACTTAGCCTAATGTTTTAACTATTTATGACTGTTAATTTCTCATAACGTACCTGATGCAATCGCATGACTTTAGCCTAATTACTCATTTTCTCATAACAACTTAGTTCCTCTTCAGGTTCAATGGCTTTACCAATCACAAAGAAATGTTGTTTATATTAAAAAAGCTATATTTTAACATGTCTGTTGAGTCACCCACAAACTAGTACTTCAGAGAATAATCTCAGAAAGTCACTGTGAATCATCTGAGCATGATGTGGGAAGTAGTTAATCCCTCAGGAGATTGGATACCAACTTGGACCCTGTAGAACTATGGTTTAAAGATGTTAAAGGCCAGATCACATTCATATTACCATCTATACACTTTTATCACCCAAAAAATCTAAATTAAAACCTTCCAAAAATATGCCATTAATTGAAATGCCATAAAAACTTTGGCAGTATACTGGGACATGATATCCAGAACAAGAATTATGGAATTTAAGAAATTTTAACATTTTTTTTCAAAACTTAAATTGTTGTGATGCAATAAGAGATTTGCCTATCCTTGAAGTAACAAGAAGGATACAATGATACATTGATCGGTTAGATTCATTGATAGGTTATCAAGTCTTCTTTACACTTTCTCATACATGATGGTTTTTGATTTGCTGCCTCTACTTCCTTTACAGTTACTACAGGTGTCGACGGACTTGAATGGCTGCTATTGTTTTCAGCTTGGCTTAACTTCTACCAAGCTGTTATTTTGTGCTTATATAATTTTCTTATATAACTGAATTATCTATTTCAAGTTGCTGGTCTCCTATGCAGGCACTTTTCCTTTCTTTACTTTTAAGTATTTCGGCAAACTGAATATATCGCGTAATAGTTGTCGATGTTTGTCCACTTTTATGTAATCATTTTTTCCGTCATCCTTTCCGAATTTATTGGTTTTTTGGTTTCCCTTTCGTTGTTGCTATGTACAACATATCTTCAGCCACCTTGTGGTTTTACATAGAAAGGAAGTACTTACCCCATCTATACTTCGGCCAACCTGTGTTTGCTATGCTCAACATGTCATCTAAGTTTGCCTTGTCCTATACAATATCTGACAGTTATTATTTGATAACATAAATGCTCATTTTACTTAAACTTCTATATGATAACATAATTGATACAATATTGTTGGACGTACGAATTACTACGCTAACGTGTTTGGTTTTTAAAACCTTGTCGTTGTAGCTTGAAAGCAAAGAACTCGTGTTCAACAAATAAAATTTATACCGAAATTGAAATTCCGGGTCGAACACAGGGAGGCTACGTCAATCTATATTCGCAATTATATTTTTTTTAGAATTTTTCTTGAAAAGCGAGGCGATGTAATTACAATGAAGCTACAACAATAATCAGACTAAAAAGGGAAAGAGAGAGAAAGAGAGAGAGAGAAAACATGCATTCAATATTTCAAAATGTTTATACAATAAAACCAAATAAGAATTACACTAGAAAGTGGGAAATCAGCTACACTAGAAAGCAGGAAAATTCTACACTAGAAAGCTGTAAAGAAGAATAGGAGAGAGAAGTTATCCTCCTCGACGATCGCTTGGAGGATGGAGTAGGACGAGGGGAGATGAAGCAGAAGAATGGGAACGAGGCAGCACGTTGTCGTCGTCACGGGATCCACTTCCGAATGGGGACGAAAATTTTGACTTTATCTTGCGAGGAGCATCCCGGGTGTGAGACAAGCTTCTCTGGAGCTTTGGAGAGGTAGAGAAGAGAAGGAAGGGATGAGAATTTCGTGTGGAGGGGGTCTCCTTTTATAGTTGCAAGGAGTGGGGGCAAATAGGTCATTACATCTTTAAAAACATTAATTCAGGACCTTTAGTGACGGATAAAACCGTCGCTAAAGGTCTGAACGTGGGTGTAGTGGGCGGCATGCCTGCGCTTGTGCACGTTCAGTCTTCCTCGCGATCGGACGACTTAAATCGTGCCTTCGCCTGCCTTGTTGTGCGCCCGTCTGCGTGCGATGCCGCGTTCTCATCGCGTGTGCAATAGCGCGTGGGCGCTATCGGGCACGCGCAGCCGTTCGATTGCGATTTGACGCTCACCCACGCCCGCTCGCCCGCTTGCGAAGACTCGATCGCGCATCTGAAGGCAGTCGAATGCCTTATCCACTACGCTGCGCGTGTGGATGGGGCGGGCAGCTAAAGTTTTGAATGCGCGTTCAGGACCGTTGGATCGAGATCCAACGGTCCAGATAGCGCATTGGATTCTCTTTGGAAAGGCAGCGGTGGACCTGAGGGCTGGTTGGACGGCTGAGATGGCACCACGTGGCGCCATCTTGGGCGTCCATCTTCTGGATGATGTAGATGGTGCGACAGGTGTCGGATTGACTCGATTTTTGCGTCGTTAGGCTGCAATCGTCGATCCGAATCCATCCGTGTGGTCGGATTTGTCGTTTAAAGTGTGGATTTACACCATCTTAGCACTTGATCTTCTAGGGTTCCCCGGTCACTATCTGATGCTACAGATGCCTGATTAGGGCGATCTTGGAGTCGTTGAACTCCAATCGTCGCCCTGATCACATCTGTATGGTTGGATCTTCGATCCGAGGCCCCGATAAAAGGTTTGCCCTGTCCAAGCACATAAAAAGAGACAATTAACCTCCATTTTATTCAAACTACTCTAAATGCAAGATGATGCATGTTATGTAATATTTATAGCATGCAATGCAATCCTATGCTTAAGAACATGCATAAATAGACATCTTAAGTAGTGTAAACGTGTTTACATCATACCCCCATTCCTGTCTTTTGCTAGTCCCTAGCAAAAACTCTATGCTATTTATAAAAGAATTAGGTTGGATTATTTGGACATGAGTTATTTTCAATCATTAAGAAACTAGTTACTTAGGATCTGAACTTTCAAAGATACAACAGTGCCTGAGTATCTGCTAAAATGCAGACCACCCCAAGCCCTCACCTTATTCAAAGAAAATTTTCTTTTTCTCTTTTTCCTCTTTTCTAATTTGTTTTTGGATTTTCAAGTTTTAGGGTTAAAGAGTAGCTTTTTACTGCCATTCAACTCACCCAAGATTTGATGAGAACCCTAAGTTCTAAGCATCTTATTGTGAATGTGATAGACTCGTTGACCGACAATTAAAACGGACTTCGGATTTCTACGCCTTTAGGTGACCTAAAAAGAATTCTGCCTAAAGGTGTATCTTTACAACCGGTAGCTTTCTCCCTACTTTTATTTTATTTTTTTACGGGGTCAACACAAGGGTGAATCTAGTGTATATCTCCCCGATTTATTCTACTTCTCTGCTTCTTCCTAAGTGTTTTGGGAATTTTCAGTGCATTTATTGAGCTGGGTTCTGGACAACCGGTCGATGAGCTGTTACCATTGACAACTTGCTAGCCATACTCGTGCGGGAAGTGTGGTTTATTTCTTTTTTTTCTTTTCTCCTTTTCTTTTTGATTTTTTTTTTTTTAAGTAGGTGGCTTCTCTGGTCTAAGATTTACCTAAAGGCAGTAAAAAGAGAAAGGTCCAGTGACTGGGCTCTGGACAACCTACCTATGGGCTGTTACTCACGATAACTTGCCAGCCGTATCATCCTAGAAGGTTCATTAGCTACCCAATTTCCGTTAGAATCGTCGAACAACGAGTCAGTGCAAAGAAAGTGTGTAGATGCTTAAAACTCAAAAATTCCCTTAAATCAGAGGGTGGGTTGATAAGTCATGTACTTATCACTCAAACTTATTTATTCTAATTACGATAGAATTAAGATGGCGAGAACTCGAAAGACAAATCCACATTTTAGTGGATACACGGGCTAATTAAGTCCAAAGACCTGAAGGGTCTTTGTGTTCAGATCATAATGTAAAATTTCCTAAGATTGAAAAGTCCTATGTCCAACTAATCCTTCCTAATTTTGATTTTTTTTTATGTGTAAATAAGAAGAGAAAAACAATTTACATGAATTTCACAAAGCCGACCAAATGATTAAAAAATGAATCCACCCCCCATGCCTAGCTGATGCAATGTCCTCATTGAAAAAGAGACATGAAAGAAAGGGTAGAATATGAAAGATGTCACCCGAATATGAAGCTCGTATCAGCCTTGTGTCATATGTACAACTGCTGAGTTTAATGCCGTCAACTAGGCGAAGTCCAGCCAAAGAAGTCACAGAATGGCTAGAGCAACTATGTCTAAGACGGGTTCTGGAAGAATACGGTCAATAACAGGCTTCAGACGTTGACCATTGACTTTAAATGTGTTACCCGTCTTTGGGTCAGAAATCTGAACGGCTCCATTTGGAAAAATCTAGTCAATTATGAATGGGCCATTCCATTTAGATCTAAGTTTGCCAGGAAAGAGCTTAAGTTTAGAATCGAATAATCAGACCTTCTGGTTCGGCTCAAAGCTCTTGTGGGAAATCAGTTGATCATGTAGAGCTTTGGTCTGAGCCTTGTAGATCTTGGCATTCTCATAAGCATCATTTCTAAGCTCCTCCAACTCAGATAGTTGGAGTTTCCTGGTCTTCCCAGCTAAATTCAGATCTAAATTGCATTGTTTGATCACCCAGAATGCCCTGTGTTCAATCTCTACGGGTAGATGGCATGCCTTTCCATACACCAAACGGAATGGAGACATGTGGTCGCGTCACTAGGGTTTCGTGTGTTTTGAAGTTCTAGGCATTGTAGTATATCACGAAAAGCTACTACCAGTTTACAATTTATTACTCAGAATTAAAAGTTTCCCGAGGTCGAACTCAGGGAGAAAACTATGATTCCAAAAGCATATGAATTCATAATATATATTGTTTTACAAAATTTAAGACAAAGGAGAGAGAGAGAGATCAAAAATTCTCTTCTTGGCTTTTTCTTCTTCTCTCTTCTTCTTTTCTTTTAGCCAGTTCTCTTCTTCAGCCTGTCTTCTTTCTTCTTTTTTCTTTGCTGCAGCTGCCTCCTTCTCTTTCTTTCTTTCTTCAGCTACTATGTCCTTCTCTTCTTCTCTGATTTTCTTCTTTCTTCTGCATCTTCTTCTTCTTTGCTGCAGAGGCTCCCTCCTTCTCTTTTCTCTTTCTTTTTCTCTGGCCTGTCCTCTACTCTTTTCTTCTGCTTCACTTCTTCCTTTCTTTCCGACGTCTGATTCAGAAATCAGACGCCTCATCTGATCAGCCTCTCCCTCTTTTCTTTCTCTTGGTTTCTCTGGCTTCTTCTGCTCCTCTCCTTCCTTCCTTCTCCTTTCTTCTTCTCTGCGGCTAAGTCCCAGCCGCTACTCTTCCTTTTCTTCTTTCTTTCTTCCTTCCTTCTTCTCTTCAGTAGCACCTTGCTTCTTCCTTCCTCACCTGTTCCCTGCACACACACACAAGTTTAGCGCAAAACCTACCCTACCCTCTTCCCGTGTCTCTCTCTCTCTCTGAATCTCTCTTTGGTACGCTCTCCCAGAGCCGGGTAATCGGGTCGGGTTGCGTGCCCGGGTCCAGGCGCACCGGCGTGGGTGGTGCGCGAGTGCACAGGAGTAGGGATAGTCGGGCCAGGTCAGGTCCGCGTGGGAAGAGCCGCGGACGAGACCCGGGTGATAAGTGAGGAGGGACCTCACCCCAGTATTTCGAGGCGAAATGCCTAGAGCACTTTTTCAATTTATGTGTGGGTGTGCGCCCACACACTTCCGAGGTGGGACTATCCGCTTTGCGCACCCACAGGCAGAAAGCTTCGAGCAATTGGGGCAGCAGTGAAGGCTCGCGACCCCAATTGAGAACCTAGCCACACTCGCGAAAGTGTCCCGCTTTACCTGGGGCCTGCACCTGGTGCTGAAGGGGCCTGGAGCTGCTCGCTAAGCAGCTCCTGCTGTTCGTCAATGGCGGCGAGGGGGGCAAGACCTGAAAGCAAGAAAACAGCCTTACGGCCACGTCAAATAGCTCAGGAAGCTTCGCTAGAGTACGACGAAGCTGGTGCGGGGGTCGGCGTGGCAAGAAAGTGCCTGTTTCCGTGTGCCTAGGGCACACTGCAGAGGTGCAGGTGGGTGTTCTGAGTGTGTGGAGTGGTGGTGTGAGTGGGGGAAATGCTTGAGTGGAGTGAGGGGGAGCTTCAGGGCTTGTCGGCGAGGGGTGGGATGACCTGTGGAGGTGGAGCGACCTCGCCAGAGTTGGTGGTCGGAGGTGGTAGTGGCAGTCGAGGGGTTAAAAGTGCCAATTTAAGAGGGGAAAATAACAGAGAGAGAAAGGGGAAAGTTTTTACCTACTTAATTTACGAAGAGGGAAAGAGGGGTCACCCGACGCGTGCCTTCCAGAGCTGGGGACGAAGGTGCCCAGAAGGGGGGTAATGGCGACGAGGAGGGGATCTGGAGGCGCTAGCTGGTGCGGCCTGGCGTGGGAAGATGAGGCGGAGTGAGCTCTGCTGCAGGTATGGCAGCAGAGTGACGAGGAGGAGGAAGAAAGATCGTCGGAAGCTTGGGCAGTCTGACTGGATTGAGAGGAGATGAAGTTTGGGGTGTTCTTCGGCCAAAACGAGCTTACCAGAAATGGCTGCCACTGCTGCTTCTTATAGAGCTGATGGGGAGGAGAGGATCTCGAGGGGGCGGCGTGGGGAGCTCGCTGGAGAATAGTCGGAGATGGAGTCCCATGCCTTTCGTGCATTCGCACGAGAGGCATGGGCAGCCGCAGGTCAAAGGGGAGGGTCCCTGCGAAAGAGGACGACGCAGGGAACCCCCCGTTCGTTCCTGAGAGCGGCCCCCATACCCTGCGCGGCGCCATCCTCCGCGCAAGGTCGCCGGAGGTATGGCGCCTGCGTGGGGTGGCAGGAAGGATCGTTCTGCAAAGAACGAAAGAGAAGATAGGGGCTAAATGCAAGAGTTTAAAAAGATAAGGTTTAAAAAGTAATTCAAGAGGATCAATTTGTAAAGTCAGTTAAAATGGTCTTCTCTTAGGCCCAAATTTTTGTACCAACCTAGTTTGGACCTAAGGAATTCAATGGTGTAATTTGATTTTAGGTTTGACCACGTTTGATCAGTCAATTTGCGCAAAAACCCAAATTAGGTCAAAATTTAGGCATCGTTCTCAATTTAGGTTAAGATAGGTTGCAAAGGCCAAATTGAAGGTTCTAAATGCTAGGAAGTATTTTTCCATGAATTTTAGAGGGTTTGGTTGATTTTTATCCTACCTATAACCTCGTGAATTAAAGCAAGTTTGTTTTTAGGGTTATAGAATGTCATTTAATTTCTAGAAGTTGCTATAACCCTTTTCGGCTCAGGCTAACCCACTTTCTTTCTTATTAAGCCCATTTGACCTGTATTCAGACCCTTAGACACCCTGATTGTGCACTGCATTGGTAAAATTATAGTTTTACCCCTTATAACTTGTTTTATTCTTCAATTTAGAATTCTCTGAGTTAGGCTTTTCTTTAGGTTTTGGAGGAGCTTTTTCACACTTATTTAGATCAAATTGTGCCAGTTAGGGTTCATGATGAGTCTCTCATCATACCCCCATGCTTAGCTTTTGCTAGTCCCTTAGCAAAATTTTAAGGTTTTAACCTTTGTTCTAGACCATGAATTTCTTATCAAGTTTAGATAAGTGCTTTTTCTCTTGTATCCTTGATTAGGTCAAAATGCCAATCATAGGCCTAAAAGGTACTCTAGTACCAACCAAGATCCAGATCTGTCTAGCTTTAGCCTCAGTCTTTAGCAAAGGTTTTTAAGGCCTACAGGAACTAACCTACGGTTTATTGGACTTCGTGGTTAAAGCACCTGTGCTTGAGATAATTTTAGCCTTGGTTCAGTTCGCAGTGCATTTTGTAAGAGAGAGAGGTAGAAGATTTATATGTTTGGAGAGTTTTATCTTTCTTTTTCTTTTTAATTCTAGGTTAGGATTGGCTTCATAACACGATCTGTATCGGATTCCTTGTCCCCATCATCAATCCTCAAGGGTTCCTGGCAGTAGATGCTTCGAGATAGCACCGCCCATGGTAACCCCCAGAACCCTGGCTTTCGAGATTTCGAGATAATCCCGTCCATGGTGTTTCGTGGTCGAATTCAGACCCTGGCAATTGACACTTCGTGATAATGCCATCCATGGAATCTGAACCAGCAGAGTGCTTACATGCCCCTAGTAGGATATGTAAATATCCTAAGAGACAAGCACCAAGGAGATGATATTTTGTTACGCATCTTCGAGGGGAATTTCCCACCTCTCCACACTGGGAACTCGTCTAAATGAACTTGTGTTGATCGGCCGCTCCTACTCTAGGTGACTTTTCAGAAGATTTTAAAATGCTTCTGTGTGATTTTGATACTTATGCTTACTGAACCAGATTGTGTGTGTAAATTTGGGTGCTTAGGTTACTGAGTCCCGTAAACCAAAAGTTAGTTAACGAGGCCGAATACTCCCTAAGCCTTGGACCTAATACTTAAGCTTTTCATTCTCCTCAACCTTTTAAGGAATATCTAGATCTTAATGGGTACTAAGAGTCTATCCAAGAATGCCTAAGGTTTGCGTTCTTACCAATCTTGTCGTGCACTTTCCTTTTTCTTTTCTTAATGTGGTCTAGAACTTAGGTTAATTCCTTAATTTCTTGCTAACGACTATCACTTTGTTTCATTTTGTGCTCCTTTTTTTTCATTTTGTTCGTTTTCTCCTCCTCTTTTGTAAAGTCCACAAAAATTTCTTTCCTCCTCTCATTTTATTATTCTTTTTCAAAGTTTTTTTTAATTTTTATGGTGTTTTTGGTATATGTGAATTTTTTTTTTAAAACCTTTTCTTACGAGTTTTGCACTTACATACCCCCCCGTGCCTAAGATTTGCAATGTCCTCATTGTAACTTAGGAGGGTTTTTATTTAGCTTAGTTCATACATTAGGACAGGTATTTTGGTGAGTGGATGGGTCGGGGTGACTGTTGCGGACGATTTATAATCTCAGATGCAAGCACCTGAGGTGGAGTCGGCTATCCTAAAGAATGAACCTTAAGTGCAAAGAGGTGTCAGAAAAGGTTTCGGGTTTTTTTTTCAAAAAGAATGACGGGCTACCTCCTGTTGAGCACTGAGTTTTACACCATCGGTTGGGCGTAATATGCTCAGGGAGAATGGAGAATAAATGATGACTCAGCTAAATTTGTAGAGGTTACATCGATGAACGGTTTGAGTCTCTGACCGTTCACGATGAAAGGTTCAGAATCGTGGCTGAGCGGACTGATTTCTACGGCTCCATTTCCAAAAACTTGTCAGACAAGATATGGTCCGATCCACTTGGATCACAGTTTCCCAGGGAAGAGTTTGAGTTGGGCATCGAAGAGTAGGACCTTCTGACCAGGATGAAAGATCTTTCTAGATATGTGCTTGTCATGGAAGGCTTTAACCTGCTCTTTGTAGATTCGCGAGTTCTCGTACGCATCAAGGCGTAATTCATCGATCTTGCTTATCTGAAGCTTTCTGTGGGTTCCAGCCTTAGAAAGATCAAGATTGAAGCTCCGTACTGCCCAATAGGCTTTGTGCTCCAATTTGACTCGAAGGTGACACACCTTCCCGTACACCAGTCTAAAAGGAGACATGCTTAATTGGGTCTCGTGGGCGGTCCTATAAGCTCACAAAGCTTCCGGAAGTCGGGACGACCAGTCCTTCTTGTCAGGTCGAACAGTGACCTGCAGGATTTTCTTGATCTCCCGATTTGATAGCTCAGCTAGACCATTAGTTTGGGGGTGGTAAGGAGTAGAGATTTGGTGAGACATCCCGTATTTGGTCATCAGTGACCTGAACTGAGCATTGGTGAAATGGGTCCCTCCGTCAGAGATGATTGCACAAGGAATCCCGAACCGTGAGAAGATATTCTGATGAATGAATTTGATAACAATCTTATGATCACAGGTTCGGGTCGGAATGGCTTCGATCCATTTGGACACATAGTCCATAGCAAGCAGAATGTACTCGAAGCTGTCCGAAACAGGGAAGGGGCCCATAAAATCAATCCCCAAATATCGAAGATTTCGTATACGAGAATCGGCTGCAAAGACATCATGTCGCGATGGCTCATGTTGCCCAAAGTTTGGCAACGACTGCATGCCTTGCAGTGACTATATGCATCCTTGAATAAAGTGGGCCAATAAAAGCTACACTGGAGGATTTTTGATGCGATTTTGTGCCCAGAGAAGTGGCCACCGCATGCCTGGTCATGGCAAAAGGAGAGAATATCATTGATTTTTCCCTCCAGGACACATCTCCGGATGATTTGGTCAGCACTTATACAGAAAAGGTACGGGTCTTCCCAGATGTAGTACTTGGCATCAGGGCGTAACTTTTCTTTCTTGGCCTTTGGCCAATCAGACAGGATCTGATGAGATGCTAGGTAGTTTACTATATCAGCAAACCATGGAGGCCTAGTACCAATAGTCAGTAGGTGCTCATCAGGAAAATGCTCTGTGATGGTCCAGAAGGGTCGATGATCTCAGAAGGAAGGCGAGACAAGTGGTCAACTACCACGTTCTGTCTTCCCGCCTTGTCGCGAATCTCGAGGTCAAATTCTTGCAACAACAAGATCCATCGGATTAATCGAGGCTTCGCATCCTTCTTGGCAAGGAGATGCCTTGCAGCTGTGTGATACGAGTAGATGATGACGTGGGAACCTAGGAGATAGGATCGGAATTTTTCAAGGGCAAATACTACAGCTAGCAGCTCTTTCTCCGTAACTGTATAGTTACGCTGAGCCTCGTCAAGTGTTTTACTAGCGTAGTAGATGACCACGGGTTTCCCCTCAACTTTCTAGCCCAGAACCGCTCCTACAGTGAAATAAGATGCATCGCACATGATCTCAAAGGGTTGAGACCAATCAGGGCACTGTAGGATCGGGGCCTGGGTGACTCGATCATGAAGGTTCTCAAAAGCTTGAGTGCATTCCTTGGAAATCTCAAAGGGTACATCCTTGGAGAGAAGAGTAGTTAGGGGGCGCATGATTTTTGAGAAATCAGGGATGAAACGATGGTAAAAACCAACGTACCCCAGAAAAGAACGGATGTCCCTGATCGAGCTAGGCATGGGAAGTCGAGAAATCAGATCGACCTTGGCTCGATCCACTTGGATGCCTTTCTCCGAAATTAAGTGACCTAGGGCGATCCCCTTAAGCACCATAAAGTGGCTCTTTTCCCAGGAAAGAACCAGATTTACGTCGATGCAATGCCTGAGTATATGAACCAAGTGCTGGAGGCAATCATCAAATGATGCCTCGAAAACTGAGAAGTCATCCATGAAGACTTCCAGATAATCACCTACCATATCAGAGAATATGGCAAGCATGCACCGCTGAAAAGTCGCGGGTGCATTGTAGAGATCGAAAGGCATCCTTTGGAATGTGTACGTCCCGAAGGGGCAGGTGAACGTGGTCTTCTCTTAGTCCTCAGGATGAATCGCCACTTGGTTATAACCGGAGTACCCATCAAGAAAGCAAAAGAATCTATTTCTCTCTAACTTCTAGAGAATCTGATCAATGAATGGCAGTGGGAAATGATCCTTCTTCGTGGAGGAATTAAGTCTTCGATAATCTATGCAGACTCTCCACGAGTTGGCTATTCAGGTAGGTATGACCTCTCCAGTTTCAGTCGTAGTGGTGGTGAGCCCAACCTTTTTAGGCACAACCTGGATTGGACTCACTCAACGACTGTCGGAGATCAGGTAGATGATCCTTGCATCTAACCACTTAATGATCTCCTTTTTCACGACCTCCTGCAGATTGGGATTCAAACGTCTTTGCATCTCATGGGAAGGTCGTGCGCCCTCTTCAGAATAGATATGGTGGGTGCAATAAGAGGGACTTATTCCAGTCAAGTCATCGAGAGTCTAGCCAATGGCTCTGCGATGTTGCTGGAGAATAGCAATTAGACGGGATTCCTGATCAGGAGTGAGCTGGGAATTTATGATCACCAAAAAGATGTACTTTAATGATCGGGAAGGGGTTTTAGTTCAAGGATGGGGTTATCAGTAGCATCGGGTGGTTCAAAGTGAGTGTGAGGTACAAGGATAGGAGTTATGGGTTTGTCTGAATCAGGGTCTGACTCCTCTAATTGAGGTTCAAGATCTTCTTGTGATTGATGAGGTATAATCAGGTTATTCTCAAATTGTGTTTCATCAACCAAAGCTCTGACATCACAGATTTGTTCAATGACACTGCAATTAATCCCTTGTTGGGCCTTAAAGATATCAATTTTTAGGGTTTGATTTCCAAATTTCAGGTCTATTTGGCCCTCCTTACAACTAATGTTGGCCCTTGCAGTGGTCAGAAAAGGTCTCCCTAGTATGATCGGTGTATCCCTTGGGTTTTCAGGTGCATCCATATCTAAGACTATGAAGTCTACAGGGAAATAGAAATCCCTCACCCTAACAATAACATCCTCAAGAATTCCTTTGGGTGACTTGATAGATCGGTCTACTAACTGCAATGTCACCTCAGTCGATTTTAGCTTGGATTCTTCTAGATGATTGAGTAGGGATGTGGGTATCAAGTTGATGGAGGCACCCAAGTCTAATAATGCTCTATCAAACTGGGTTTCACCTATCTTGCATGAAATCAGGGGAGTGCCTGGGTCTTTTGCCTTAGGTGGGAGTCTGCTCAGGATTACAGAGCTGGCTTGCTTTGATAGTACAATTGGACTCCCACTCTTGGTTCGCAACTTACGTTGAGGTGTACACACATTCTTCAGGAATCGTGCGTAAGCCGATACGTGGTGGATTGCATCCATCAAGGGGATGTTTATTTGGACCTGCTCAGAGAGCTTGAGCAGGTCCTCCTCAGGAGCCACGGATTTTGTTGTCCTTTTTCCCTTGGTCAAGGCCTCAGGAAATGGAACCTTGGTTGGTTCCTCTAGGATAGGTCCAGGTCTTTGATTTGGGATAGGGATAGAAACATCTTGGATTACTGTCCTAGGGTTTGGGTTACTACCAGGCTTGGAGTGGTCTGGATAAGGTGGATCTTGGGTCTCCTTACCACTACGGGTGGTTACAAAATTCAGCCCTGCCTGGTTCTGGTTAGGGTTTGGTAGGATGGGTTGCTGTTGCTGGTAACCTGCATAGGAAGTTGAAGCCTCCATCCCGTCAGGTGAAGGAATAGAGGGGGCCTGATAAACCATATGTGCTTGGCCCGAGTTTGGGTTCATAACGTGCCGCTGGGTCGGCACGCTATTAGGGTTGGGAATAGGCTGAGAAGGAAGTGTGCCTGGTTGGCGAGAATTTTCCAACTGGGCCAGTTGGTTTCGAACCTCTGTGATTTCGTCCTTGTGTTGTTTTTGAATAGCCGCATTCGTTCTCTGAATGTCAGCCAAAGTCTGAAGGATGAGGGACATTTGGTCTTGGGTTGGCCTGGATGGATAAGTGGGGTTGGACCGAGGCTGAGGCGGCTGGTAAGGACAAGGTGCTTGTGGACGAGGCTGAAAGGATGGCCTTGGATTCTGGGAATTCCCTGCCCACTGGAAGTTGGGATGGTTTCTCCATCCAGGATTGTAGGTATTGGAAAATGGGTCATTCTGGATGGCGTTGAGGTCCTCGCAGGTCTGAGGAGCCTCAGAAAAGTCAGAGAATGGGGGAGTGGAATTCCCCCGGCTAGTATAGAAAGGGTCGGAGGTTCCTCCGATCCGAGAGTTAGATGGGGGTGGATACGAGTCCACCCCAGGAGAAGGTCGGTGGAAAATGTTCTGCACAGTCTCCCGTGAGGAAGGAGGCTGTGCAAAGGAATTCTGTGTAGAGGTGGCTCGTTGCAAGTGCTGAGTTAGCTCATCCACCTTCTTCTCAATAATAGAGACCTTGTCCAGTCGACTGGCCATAATTCCAGGTCGACTGATGCGGATAGGCCCTGCGTTTCATGTGCTCCCCTAAGGTTCGTCGATGTGCGGGTATTCATCCTGTCGAATAATCCCATGGAGTCATTATTGATGGAGTTCTCGCACATATTCTCGAGAATCTCCCACACTGTGTCCTCATGTTGACCCATGATATTCCCTCAGCAAGTTGCATTGACGAACAGTCTAATATCCTCACGGAGTCCCTGGTAAAAAGACTGGACTTGTTCCCATTTAGGAACTCCGTGGTGGGGGCAGTTTCTCATGAGATCCTGAAAACGATCCCATGCCTCATGAAGAGGTTCTCCCGTTTGTTGCGTGAAGTGAGTAATCTGATGGCGCAAGGCATTGGTTCAACCAACGGGGAAGAACTTCTTCAAGAACTCAGACTGAAGTTCCTCCCAATTGTTGATCGGCCGGGTCTGTGTTTAATACCAATGGGCGGCCTTGTCCATAAGGGAGAAAGAGACATCTTCATAAGGAAAATATCTCGATTTTGCGCATTTGACTCGAAAGTCTGGGCCAGATGCTTTAGCTGTTTGATGTGCTGGAAGGGGTCTTCAGAATTAAGCCCATGAAATTTAGGTATGGCATGAATCTTGTTGGGCTTCAGTTCAGAATCAGGTCCTCCAGTCGGGATTCTGACTCGAGGCTCAATAGCCACCATAGCGGGATTATAGTGATCTCGCATCATGGGATGCTGTGGTGGGTGCATGAAGTTCTGGAAGAGGTCATTGAGTAGCTGGAGCTGGTGCTCCAGATTGTTCTCTTCCTCAACTGGTTGAGCCATTGTGGAAGAAGAAGGTGAGTTGGGTTCAAAATCGGAGAAAAGGTCTATGTGAAGTGTTGGTTACACAAACAAGGGCACCGAGGCTCAACCTCGGGGAGAGTGAATTTCTAAAGGAGGTTTCAAGGACCTCCTACCAAACATACATTGATGGAGAGGATGAGTTTAGCAGGTGTTGGACCCAATCAAGACACCCAAAATGTTGGGTGACTATAGAGGTTCGGGGCGGATGGACCCCTTGATCCGAAGGTCGTCCACCTGAGAATTACCTGAGCAGCCAGAGAGGGTGAGTCCCATGAAGACCCCTACACGGTAGAGAGCCCTCACGGGTTACAGGGTTTCCCCCACCCGACCTCTCTTGTCACTAAGATTCCAGGTAGACCAGAATGGGGACCTTGACCTCTTAAGTCTACCACTTTTAGTTAGGATCAAGGTGCTTAGGGTTTTCACTTGAACTTTATCCTTTTGAGTGCAAAGAGTGACCTAAGTTAAAGGTTGGTTGATCCAAGGGATCAACTTCACCTATTAGTTCCTTTTGAGAGCTTATTAGGTCTTGTCTTTTAGGGTTCAAGTGTTTTTAAGAGCCAAATTTCTTAGGGTTTCTCTTTATAGATGTTTTCAAGCAATGGCTTGGGCACACTTCTTTTGGGAATTTTCCATTCTTGCTTAGAAAAGTGTGTCTCTAAAACCCTAGCTTTGAATCTTATATTGGCTCTAATTGGTCCAGTTAGTTGCTTCTAGATTGGGTAATTAGGGCTCAAGCAAGAAGGTTTTAGCCCTAACTACCTTTAATGGATGTACAGATAAAGTATGTTGAAATTTGAAAACAGGCAACTTTGGTGTTTTACTACGTATGAAAGACAGGTTATTCCTAAATTTTTTTTTCTTCCAGTTTAGAAATTAGGGGTTTAAACGAGAGGATAGAAAATTACCTGTCCTTAGTGTGGTTGTTGTGCAGCTGCTTGTTTTCCTCTTGATTTCCTGTGTTTGCACAACAAAAGAGAAGAGATTAGTCAATAGGAAATCAAAAATTGTGAATTAATAGTTTCTAGAATAGTCGTTGCTCCCCGGCAACAGCGCCAAAAACTGGTCGCGTCGCTAGGGTTTCGTGTGTTTTGAAGTTCTAGGCATTGTAGTATATCACGAAAAACTACTACTAGTTTACAATTTATTACTCGGAATTAAAAGTTTCCCGAGGTCGAACTCAGGAAGCAAACTATGATTCTAGAAGCATATGAATTCACAATATATATTATTTTACAAAAATTAAGACAAAGGAGAGAGAGAGCAAAAATTCTCTTCTTGGTTTTTTCTTCTTCTCTCTTCTTTTCTTTCAACCTGTTCTCTTCTTCAGCCTGTCTTCTTCTTTCTTCTTCTTTTTTCCTTGCTGCAGTTGCCTCATTCTCTTTCTTTCTTTCTTCAGTTGCTATGTCCTTCTTCTCTTCTTCTCTGATTTTCTTCTTTCTTCTACGTCATCTTCTTCTTTGCTGCAGAGGCTCCCTCCTTCTCTTTTCTCTTTCTTTTTCTCTGGCCTGTCCTCTGCTCTTTTCTTCTGCTTCACGCCTTCCTTTCTTTCAGACGTCTGATTCAGAAATCAGATGCCTTATCTGATCAACGTCACCTTCTTCTTTTCTTTCCTCTTGGCTTTTCTGGCTTCTTCTGCTCCTCTCCTTCCTTCCTTCTCCTTTCTTCTTCTCTGCGGCTAAGTACCAGCCATTGCTCTTCCTCTTCTTTCTTTCTTCCTTCCTTCCTTCTTCTCTTCAGCAGCACCTTGCTTCTTCCTTCCTCACCTGTTCCCTGCACACACACACAAGTTCAGCACAAAACCTACCCTACCCTCTTCCCGCATCTCTCTCTCTGAATCTCTCTTTGGTACGCTCTCCCAGAGCTGGGTAATCGAGTCGGGTTGCGTGCCTGGGTCTAGGCGCACCGAGGTGGGTTGTGCGCGAGGAGTGCACAGGAGTAGGGATAGTCGGGTCGGGTCAGGTCCGCGTGGGAAGAGCCGTGGACGAGACCCGGGTGATAGGTGAGGAGGGACCTTACCCCAGTGTTTCGAGGCGAAATGCCTAGAGCACTTTTTCAATTTATGTGTGGGCGTGCGCCCACACACTTCCGAGGTGGGACTAAAGTCCCACCTCCGCTCTGCGCACCTGCAAGCAGAAAGCTTCAAGCAATTGGGGCAGCAGCGAAGGCTCGCGACCCCAATTGAGAACCTGGGCACACTCGCGAAAGTGTCCCGCGTTGCCTGGGGCCTGCACCTGGTGTTGAAGGGGCCTGGAGCTGCTCGCTAAGCAGCTCCTGCTGTTCGTCAATGGCGGCGAGGGGGGCGAGACCTGAAAACATGAAAATGGCCTCACGGCCACGTCATATAGCTCAGGAAGCTTTACCAGAGTACGGCGAAGCTGGTGCGGGGGTTGACGTGGCGGGAAAGTGCTTGTGGCCGTGTGCCTAAGGCACACTGCAGAGGTGCAGGTGGGTGTGTTCGGGGGGTGTTCTGAGTGTGTGGAGTGGTGGTGTGAGTGAGGGAAATGCTTGAGTGGAGTGAGGGGGAGCTTCAGGGCTTGTCGGCGAGGGGTGGGATGACTTGTGGAGGTGGAGCGACCTCGCCGGAGTTGGTGGTCGGAGGTGGAGCAGATGGAGGTGGTAGTGGCAGTCGAGGGGTTAAAAGTGCCAATTTAAAAGGGGAAAATAACAAAGAGAGAAAGGGGAAGGTTTTTACCTACTTAATTGACGAAGAGGGAAAGAGGGGGTGCTCGACGCGTGCCTGCCGGAGCTGGGGACGAAGGTGCCTAGAAGGGGCTAATGGCGACGAGGAGGGGATCTGGAGGCGCTAGCTGGTGCGACCTGGCGTGGGAAGACGAGGCGGAGTGAGCTCTGCTGTTGGTATGGCAGCAGAGCGACGAGGAGGAAGAAAGATCGTCGAAAGCTTGGGCTGTCTGACCGGAGTGAGAGGAGACGAAGTTTGGGCTGTTCTTCGGCCAAAACGAGCTTGCCAGAAACGGCTGCCCCTGTTGCTTCTTATAGAGGTGTTGGCGAGGAGAGGATCTCGAGAGGGCGACGTGGGGAGCTCACCGGAGAATGGTCGGAGATGGAGACCCATGCCTTTCGTGCATTCACACGAGAGGCATGGGCAGCCGCAGGTCAAAGGGGAGTGTCCCTGCGAAAAAGGACGACGTAGGGAACCCCCCGTTCGTTCTTGAGAGCAGCCCCCATACCCTGCGCGGCGCCATCCTCCGCGCAAGGTCGTTGGAGGCATGGCACCTGCGTGGGGTGGCAGGAAGGACCATTTTGCAAAGAACAAAAGAGATGATAGGGGGCTAAATGCAAGAGTTTAAAAAGATAAGGGTCAAAAAGTAATTCAAGAGGACCAATTTGTAAAGTCAGTCAAAATGGTATTCTCTTAGGCCCAAATTTTTGTACCAACCTAATTTGGATCTAAGGAATTCAATGGTGTAATTTGATTTTAGGTTTGACCACGTTTGACCAGTCAATTTGCGCAAAAACCCAAATTAAGTCAAAATTTAGGCATGGTTCTCAATTTAGGTCGAGATAGGTTGCAAAGGACAAATTGAAGGTTCTAATCCCTAGGGAGTATTTTCCATGAATTTTAGAGGATTTAGTTGATTTTTATCCTACTTAGAACCTCGTGAATTAAAGCGGGTTTATTTTTAGGGTTACAGAATGTCATTTAATTCCTAAAAGTTGCTATAACCTTTTTCGGCTTAGGCTAACCCACTTTCTTTCTTATTAAGCCCATTTGACCTATATTCAGATCCTTAAACACCCTGATTGTGCACTGCATTGGTAAAATTACAGTTTTATCCTTTATAACTTATTTTATTCTTCAATTTAGAATTCTCTGAGTTAGGCTTTTCTTTAGGTTTTGTAAGAGCATTTTCACACTTATTTAGATCAAATTGTGCCAATTAGGGCTCATGACGAGGCTCTCATCAACATGCCGATGGGCATTTTATACGCCGTACGGTAGGCCCAAAGAGCGTCCTTAGGCTTTTAAGTCAAATCCTTGCGATTAGGCCTAACCATTTTCTACAGAATGTTCTTGATCTCTCAATTGGAGATCTCGACTTGTCCATTCGTCTAGTGATGGTAAGGTGTGGAAATTTGGTGATTAACCCCGTATTTGGCCAATAAATTCTGGAATTGGGCATTAGTAAAATGAGTGCCACCATCACTGATGATAGCCCTCGGAATCCCGAACCTACTGAAGATATTTTTCTTGACAAAATCGATGACCACCTTGTGGTCATTGGTTCGGGTGGGAATCGCCTCAATCCATTTGGACACATAATCAACAGCAACAAGAATGTACTGATGTCCAAATGAAGAGATAAAGGGTCCCATGAAATCGATGCCCCAAACATCAAAAATTTCGACGGGAAGAATTGGGTTTAGGGGCATCATATCTCTCTTAGTTTTGCTCCTGAGTGCCTGACATCGAGAACATGACCTTGAGAAATCTTGGGAATCCTTGAATAAAGATGGCCAATAGAAGCCAGATTGCAAGATTTTTGCAGCCATTTTTTACCCGGAGAAATGTCCACCACACCCAGCTGCATGGCAGAACTCGAGTATACTGTTGAATTCATTCTCTGGTATACATCGGTGAATAATCTGATTAGAGCCGATGCGGTACAGCTCAGGGTCCTCCCAAAAGTAGTATTTGGCCTTAGATTTGAGTCTATCCCATTGTTGTTTGGTCCAATCCTGGGGGATTTGACCAACGGACAAATAATTAACAATGTCAGTAAACCATGAGGTGTGGACACCTAAAACTGTAAGAATAGTTTCGTCCAGAAAAGTGTCAGCAATCGGAATGTCCGGACGATAGGAATCACCTAGGAGTCTCGACAAATGATCTGCTACCACATTTTGTACCCCGATTTTATCCTTGATTTCAAGATCAAATTCTTGAAGCAGAAGAATCCAACGAATAAGCCGGGGTTTAGCACCCTTTTTGGCCAAGAGATGTCTCAAAGTCGAGTGGTCGGTATATGTAACGACCCGATTCCCGAGTCCCTACGAGACACAAGAACCGGACCGACTAGACTAATCCCAAGACCTAGTCGTCCAACGAGGAAGTAACCAAAAGAGCAGTAAAATAAACCCCATTCAGCATGAATATAACTAACAGTAAGAAAGTACAGCAGTAAGGAAAGAAACTACTACAGTATATACCACCACAACAGTAGAACAACATTTATCATATAACATGAACTGCAGGTAAAGAAAAGTACAGCGGAAACAAGAACTACTCACTATAATGGAAACAAAGAGGTACAAAAGACAGTAGTAACTCTACTGGACCCTACTCGGCCCAGCGTCCTCTGCAGCCGCTGACCCTGGCTGCTCAACACCTGGTCCTGAAAAAGGTAACGAGTGTAACACGTCAGCAAAACGCTGAGTAGAGTGGCAACTAAAACTAAAGACAACAGTAGAGTGTACAGTAGCTGTTATGTTCTATTACTTTCTTTATTCACATTTTTCAATTGTCTCACTATTTCATTTATTCCCTAGATCTTTTCTTGATCTCGAATGTTCCTCGTGGGAACGATCTTGATTGCAGTCTTTTCTAAAAAGTAGAAGTAGCACGTGGTGCTCTCCTGGCCGGGAGAGTCCCCCGTGGTGATCCTACCCTCAGTCAACCACCCCAAGGTCACTGACAGACGTAACGGTGACTACGGCACGCACGATAAACGCACAGGTAGCTAACCCGTACTGGCACGCGGTCAGTCGTTTTCGTTAACAGGTGCGCCCAAAGCACAGCACGGAACCAGTCCAGGGTAGAGCCCTCTCAGTAATAGGGGTCCAACCCCTCCACAGTAACCAAACAGGGGCCTTGCCCCTCCACAGTCCGCGCACCCTCGCCTGACTACCCTGGTTTGCCCCAGCGGGCCTAACAAGTCAGTGTGGGAGGCTAGCAGAACCCCGGGGCCCGTGGGGTAGCTAGTGCCTCCCTACACTAGTAGCTCTCCTCGGTACTACGTACGCGAGGGCCAGCAAGTCGGTACAGAGTGGCTAGTCCTAACCCCGGGTCCCTGGGGCGGCTGGCTCCGCTCTGCACTAAACAGGGGGACAGTCGCTCTCCTTGGTACTCCGTACTCAAGGGCCAGCTCACTTCCCCAAAACTATTCCATTCACTTTCCAGGAGTTCTACTCCTACTTCCCCGTAGGGTTCCATCCTTTTTACTCAAACATCCAGTTTTCACTTTCCAGTTTCACATTCTTACAATCTATGTTCTCAACCACGTTATCTATTCACAACAGGCAGCTGTTAATTCAAATTACAGGCAGCTTTATATCTCTTTCCATTTTCCAAGACTGCAGTATTATACATTCCACTAGTTTTCCCATCCTAGGATTCATGCCATATCCTAGGATCTATCATACAATCTAGTTTTCCAGTCCTAGGATTCATGCAACACCTAGGAGCTATCATTCCATCTATTTCTCATTCCTAGGATTCATGCAATGTCCTAGGTTCTATTTATGGTTTCATAATTTAACAGATTTTATTAATAAGTTAAAGCCACTCTACCAGGTACAACGGGAGTAATGGGGGCGTGATTGGGAATCCCGTGTGCCTCCGCGACTCCCAAGACTGCAACTAAACGAGGTCCTATCACAAGGATCAAACACAAGGAAAGTCTCAAAACAGTGTATAGCTACTGTAGATGGGTAGAGGAATTAATTCTGAAAAGAAAGCAACTCGAATCACGGAAAACGGAACCCGAACGGGCCCTAAACGGGTCGAAAACGACGACACTGTGTAAAATCAGACGTCTGGAACTTCTTCCAGACGTCTTAAAAAGTGGATCAGAGAATTACCTGCTCAGCGTGGTTTCCCAGATGTCCAGAAGTCTGCAGGGACGTCTGGCCTATCTCCCAGACGTCTGATGGTCACCCCGGATGTCTAGAGGTCGCTCCCGCCGTCTGGTACAATAGCTAGACGTCTGATTCGCGTTGGATGGTGAATCAGCGAGCCTGCGCACAGCCAACTCCCTCCCTCAGTACGGTCAGTCGACGGGAAGGAAGAAGAAAGTAGAATACTCACCTTTCAGACGTCTGTATGATCTTCCAGACGTCCCCCTCGCCGTCTAGATATCAATCCAGACGTCTGATTCTGGAAATTTTTTCCAGAATCAGGGCGCCACTCGGCCTCCGCTCGCGACGCCACCCGCGTCGCACCTCGCACGTCTGCTGCTCAGACCGCAGGTCCCTCTCTGCGTCGTTCCGCGCCCCCTGCGCCCTCCGCCGGCCGGCCAAGCCGTTCCGGCGAGCTCGCCCACACGGCAGAGCTCTGCCCTCGCACGCCGCACCTCCTCTGCGCTCACTGCGGCCGCCGCTGCCGCCCTCGTGCTCGCTCGCTCTTGCACACAGGAAGGAGAAGAGGAAGGGGACGGTGGAGACGATAGGAGGGGAGGCGTGGCCTTTTAAGGCCGCGCGAGGAGGAGGGAGAGAGTGCGCGGCAGGCCTGCAGCCGCAGAGAGAGAGGGAAAAAGAGAGAGAGAGAGGAATCGCGGGTCTGCGCGCACAGGCGCGCAGACGAATCTCTCGTGCGAAAAATAATTGTTTTCCAGACGTCTGAAAACGATCCCAGACGTCTAGTCAGACGTCTGGATGTGATCCTAGACGTCTTGTCCGACATCTGGGCCACCTCCCAGACGTCTTAAAAGACGTCTGGGGCACGCGTTCGTAACAGTATAGATGATAACATGAGACCCTAAGAGATAAGCCCTGAATTTTTCCAAAGCGAACACTACAGCTAGTAATTCCTTTTCAGTAACAGTATAATTCCTCTGGGCTTCATCTAGAGTTTTACTAGCGTAGTAGATGACAGAGGGCTTTCTATCAATTTTCTGACCCAAGACAGCCCCGACCACGTAATCAGAAGCGTCGGTCATGATCTCAAAAGGGGCTGTCCAAATTGGTGGTTGCAAAACTGGAGCACAGGTGACTGCCGTTTTCAGGAAATCAAATGCCTTTCGGCATGATTCATCAAAAACAAACGACGTTTCTTTGGCAAGAAGATTGCTCAAAGGAGGAGCAACCTTCGAGAAATCCTTGATGAATCTTCGATAAAATCCCACATGAACAAGAAATGATCAGATTTGTTTAACAGATGTGGGAGGAGGAAGTTTAGCGATAGCATCAACCTTAGCTTTATCCACTTCAATTCCTCGTTCAGAGATTACATGACCCAAAACGATGCCTTCTTGGGTCATGAAATGACTCTTTTCCCAGCTGAGGACCAATTGTGTTTTGATACATCGCTTAAGAATCATTTCCAGATTAGCCAAACAAGAGTCAAATGATTCTCCAAAAATAGAGAAATCATCCATGAAGGCTTCCATAAACTCTCCCACCATGTCAGAAAATATGGCTAGCATACACCTTTGAAAAGTCGCAGGTGCATTGCATAACCCAAAAGGCATCCTACGAAAAGCAAAGGTTCCGTAGGGACAAGTGAAAGTAGTTTTCTCCTGATCCTCGGGATGGATAGGAACTTGGTTGTATCCCGAGTAGCCATCAAGAAAACAGAAGTACTTTTGCCTGACTAATTTTTCCAAGATTTGATCGATGAAGGGCAGGAGAAAATGATCCTTTTTAGTGGCTGTGTTCAACTTCCTATAATCAATACAAACCCTCCAAGAGGAAGCTGAACGAGTTGTGACAGATTCTCTTCTCTCGTTAGTCACAACGGTAATCCTGGCTTTCTTCGGAATAATCTGTATGGGACTTACCCAGGGACTATCAGAGATTGGATAAATAATTCCTGCATCAAGCCACTTGATGATTTCCTTTTTGACCACTTCTCGTATATTTGGATTCAATCTCCTCTGCATCTGGCGAGAAGGGCGAGATCCATCTTCCAAGAATATTCTATGATTACAGTAAGATGGCTTGATCCCCCTGAGGTCATGAATGGTCCAACCAATTGCCTCCTTATGTTCCTTCAGGACCTTAATCAATTTAATCTCTTGCTCCTTTGTCAATTTAGCACTGATAATCACAGGGAGCGTCTTCTGAGGTCCTAAAAATTGATATTTCAAATTTTCAGGCAATGGTTTCAATTCAAGCTAGGGCGGGTTGATGATTGATGGTAGGGTAGATGCTGAAGATTCAACAAGAGGAAGAGGTTGTGAGTGAACAAAATCAATAACCTCTTCAGAAGATGGCAGGTCAGCCATAGAGGGTTGCGGGTCAAATTCGTCATCCAAGGAGGAACTTTCGATTGAAGAAACCATTAAACAAGTTTCAATGTTATCATTATCCTCATCAAGTTCCTCAATAAATCCACAATCCTCAAATTTGTTGATCACCTTAAAAATATCTAATTTCATTCGTTAGTCCCCAAAGGCGATTTCCATGCTACCGCTTTCACAATTAATGTTGTCCTTAGCGGTAGCCAGGAACGGACGCCCCAGAATGATGGGCGTGCTCCTCAGATTATCAGGTACATCCATGTCAAGGACAAGGAAATCTACAGGAAAATAGAAATCCTTGACCTTAACTATAACATCTTCAATAACGCCTCGCAGGTTTGTGACCGAGCGGTCTTCTAACTGTAGCGTTACTGAAGTTGGCCGAAGTTCACCTAACCCAAACTTCTTGTAAAGAGAAGTCGGAATTAGGTTGATGGATGCACCCAGATCCAAAAATGCTCTATCAAATGAGTAATCTCCGATGACGCAAGAAATCAACGGAGCACCAGGATCTCTCTTTTTCTAAGGGAGGTAGTGCAGGATAACAGAACTAGCCTGCTCGGAGAGTATCACCTTCCTCGGAACCGATTCTCTCGACTTACGCTTTTGTGTACATAATTCCTTTAAAAATCTTGCGTAAGCCGGTATGTACTTGATAGCCTCAAGGAGCGGGATATTGATCTCAACATTCTTAAATAGATTCAGAAGCTCCTCATTGCTATCAACAGACTTCTTCTTTGATTTGGTTAAGGCTTCAGGAAAAGGAACATGAGTCAGATCTTTGGAATCAGGTTCCTGAGCCTTGATTTCTCCTCTAGAATTCTCCTCTCTCTCCTCAGGTTCTTTAGGATTCAAAAGATCAGAATATTGTGGTTGTGGATCTTGAGTCTGCTTATCACTCCTCAAAGTGATAGAATTTGCAGATGCATAAGAATTTGGGTCTTGGGGAGGGTTAGGAAAGATTGGAGGGGCTTGATTAACCATGAATTGTTGATTTGCAGAAGAAGAAGAAGAAGAAGAAGAGGACGAGGAACCCTGCTCAACCACTTGAGCATGTGCGTGTGGGTCCCTCTGATTTCCGTACCCATGGGCTTGGTTGCCCGAATTCATAATATTTCGCAGGTTGGGTATGGGTTGGGATGGTAGAGATCCAGGTTGACGAGAGTTAGCAATGAGCCCGGACTGCAAGTTGTCCAACGAAGTTTTCATTTGTTGCATGAGCTGGAGCATGGATTCTTGCATCTCTACCATTTGACGGTTCAAATCAGCCTGCTCTGCAGGTTGACGGGCATTCCAAGCTGGCTGATTGACCTGATTTGGAGGCAACTGAGTATATACTTGACCCTGACCCATTGGTCGTTGTTAAGCATAGTTGCCGAGTCGAAATTGGATCTGTTGCCCCAAGTTTTTCCAAGAGAAGTTAGGGTGGTTTCTTCAACCTGGATTATAGGCATTAGAGTAGGGGTTGGATCTAACATTCTCTTGTACAGCACAGAAATTCTCATAAGGTGAGGAGGGAGAGAAAGAAAGGGAAGGATCAGAAAAACTAGGATCAAAGGCCCTAGTTTGGAACCCGTGGGGTTCCAAAAAATGCTGACTCACAGGTTGAGTCGCATCAAGTTGATTCACGAACTCCCATCCAGAAGGAGCTCGTGAAGAATGGAATCCCGAATTTTGGGATTGAGTGGATCGAGAGTTGTTCATAGAATTGCCAGCCATCCACTCTTCCATTCTCTTAGCAACCAAGTCCACCTTATCAAGTTTGTTACAAATCAATTCCATATCAAATGAATGAGTCATGGACTTCATTGACATTTGATCTGGGTTGATGGGACCGGTTAAATATATCCATGAAGGCTTGATTGATTGAATTCTCACTCATTTCCTCAAATAAATCATGTGCACTATTTGCATCTTTATTGAGGAAATTACCTCCGCAAGAAGCATCCACATGATTTCTGAGTTGCTCAGTCAACCCATGATAGAAGATCTACACGAGTTGCCATTTCGGCACCTTGTGGTGTGGACACCTCCGCAATAAGTCTTGGAATTGCTCCTAGGCCACATGAAACTGCTCCCTCGGCCGCTGGGTAAAGGTAGTGATTGCCTGTCTCAAAGCATTGGTACGTCTGACTGGAAAGAATTTCTTCAGAAAGGCCGATTTCAACTCATTCCAAGTTGTAATTGGTCTTCCTATTATCCTATACCAATGCGCGGCCTTATCCCTAGGAGAGTGGGGGAAGAGCCTCATGATCATTTGCTCCTCGTTTACGTTTCGTGCCTTGGTGGTCTAGACCAAAGTGGTCAAGTCCTCCAAGTGCTGAAACGGATCTTCGGAGTCAAGCCCATGATAATGTTTAATCAGGCTTAACACCTGGGGCTTGATTTCTACGTCACCGGCTGGAATCTGGACACCGGGACGTTCCCCGTAATTTGAAGGATCATAAAAATCCTTCAAGGGTAGAGTGCCCTGCATTCTCTGGAACCATTCCTGCATTCTCTGCGTTTGTTCCAGCTGCCTTCGAAATTCTTCCTGTGGATTTCCAAGCAGAGGAGGCTGTTGGTCGGCCGTGGGATCAATTTGACCAAAATTGAATTTGCGCCTCCTAGAATACTCTAATGGTCTTTCCAATCGAGGATTCAATGACCGTCTTCCGATCATAAACTAGGAGAAGGTTGGAAGGACTGGGGATAGGGACCCTGCAGCACAACAAAACAAGATTGTCCTTAAGTGGGGTAGTTTAAGGATCTACTGACTCCCAAAACCTGCCTTAAGACTGTAAATGATTTACTCTACTTGCGTCTTTTTAATCCAACCAGTTAGAATGAGGGACTGGGGAGAAGGTTCTTCCTTCGGCTTTCGCCTCTGGTTCCTAGTATACCCTCCAGCCGCGGTCGTTTGACGCTACTCCCCTAACTAGACATCAGATTAATTAGTACAAGTAGGTTAATCAAAGACAATCTTAGACTAGGCCCTGAAGAGCGAATCAGACCTTAAGGCCAACGTCTACTCAATTTTATTAAGGCCTGGGATTGTGGTGCTTATGGAATGTGATGGGCCCTTAAAATGGGTTGTGCCCTTAATGATTGATTGAGATTTGTGTAAGTGCGTGCACAACCAGGGTTTTCAAGCAAGATTATTTGTGATGCGTGGATTTTAATGTTCAAATCTTGCTTAAGTAGCTTTTAGGGTTTTAAATTAGGTGGATTGCAATCAAGTTTCTAAGCAAACTAAGCTGTCACACAGGTGAAGATTGTTTTACTTTAAAACAAAAAAAAAAATGGAGTACCTGGAATAGAGCTAGATTGAAAACCCTAAGGAGGAGCTACTTGATGAATTGATTTTAAGTAGAGTGGTGAGGCTCAAACAACTCAAACAATTGGCCATAAATGCACCACTAAGTTAGGCACTCAAAGATGATTAACCTAGAATGATTTCTACTCTTTTATGTGTTGCTTTGTGTGTACCGGTTCCACAGATCAGAACCCGGTTGAGTAGAAATAAATCAATTTGATTAAGTGCCTTGAATGTGGGTGTACGTTGTGTGTTTGTTGAAAATTACCCCACAAGATTATCGTTTTTGTTGTTTTTTATATAAATGAGGGTGGAATGAATGTGAGTGAGAATCCAAACAACCAAACTATTCCTAGGATTTATGCAAACACCTAGGTTAATTGGAATTTGGATTTAATGTGGCGAATGAAATCTATGGAGGGGGAAAGAATGGGGAGCACTTACAGTTGTCTTCAACTACACTTTACTCCAGTCTACTGCTTGATGATTTCCTGATGGAGGTCTCTGCAAAACAATAGACACAAGAGAAAGCAAGTTAGAAAAATAATAAAGTGCAAGAAATGCAAAAAGAAGATCAGAAATCGTTGCCTCCCCGGCAATGGCACCAAAATGTTGGACGTACGAATTGCTACGCTAACGTGTTTGGTTTTTAAAACCTTGTCGTTGTAGCTTGAAAGCGAAGAACTCGTGTTCAACAAATAAAATTTATACCGAAATTGAAATTCTGGGTCGAACACGAGGAGGCTACGTCGATCTATATTCGCAATTACATTTTTTTTAGAATTTTTCTTGAAAAGTGAGGCGATGTAATTACAATGAAGCTATAACAACAATCAGACTAAAAAGGGAAAGAGAGAGAGAGAAAACATGCTTTCAATATTTCAAAATGTTTATACAATAAAACCAAATAAGAATTACACTAGAAAGCAGTAAATCAACTACACTAGAAAGTAGGAAAATTCTACACTATAAAGCTGTAAAGAAGAATAAGAGAGAGACGTTATCCTCCTCGACGATCGCTTGGAAGATGAGCCGGACGGGACGACTCTTGGATGAAGGAGGACAGAGTAGGACAAGGGAGGACGAAGTAGAAGAATAGGAACGGGGTAGCACGTCATTGTCGTCGTGGGATCCACTTCCGAATGGGGACGAAAATTTTGACTTTATCTCACGAGGAGCATCCCGGGTGTGGGACAAGCTTCTCTTGAGCTTTGGAGAGGTAGATAAGAGAAGGAAGGGATGAGAATTTCATGTGGAGGGGGTCTCCTTTTATAGTTGCAAGGAGTGGAGGCAAATTGGTCATTACATCTTTAAAAACATTAATTCAGGACCTTTAGTGACGGATAAAACCGTCGCTAAAGGTCTGAACGTGGGCGTAGTGGGCGGCGTGCACAACGCTTGTGCACGTTCAGCCGTCCTCAACCGTCCGATCGCGAGATCGGACGGCTTAAATTGCACCTTCGCCCGCCTCGCTGCACGCCCGTCCGCGTGTGATGCCGAGTCCTCACCGCGCGTGCAATAGTGCGTGGGCGCTATCGGGCGCGCGTAGCCGTTCGATTGCAATCTGACGCTCGCCCGCTTGCGAAGACTCGATCACGCGTTTGAATGTAGCTGAACGCCTTATCCACTGCGCTGCGCGCGTGGATGGGGCAGGCGGCTGAAGTTTTGAACGTGCATTCAGGACCATTGGATCGAGATCCAACGGTCTAGATTGCGCGTTGGATTCTCTTTGGAAAGGCAGCGGTGGACCTAAGGGCTGGTTGGACGGTTGAGATGGCACCACATGGTGCCATCTTGGCCGTCCATCTTCTAGATGATGTAGATGGTGCCACAGGTGTCGGATTGACTCGATTTTTACGTCGTTAGGCTGCAATCGTCGATCCGAATCCATTCGTATGGTTGGATTTGTCATTTGAAATGTGGATTTACACCATCTTAGCCCTTGATCTTCTAAGGTTCCCCGGTCACTATTTGATGCTATAGATGCCTGATTAGGCCGATCTTGGAGTCGTTGAACTCCAATCGTCGCCCTGATCACATTTGTATGGTTGGATCTTCGATCCGAGGCCTCGATAAAAAGTCTGCCCTATCCAAGCGCATAAAAGGAGACAATTAACCTCTATTTTATTCAAACTACTATAAATGCAAGATGATGCATGTTATGCAATATTTATAGCATGTAATGCAATCCTATGCTTAAGAACATGCATAAATAGACATCTTAAGTAGTGTAAACGTGTTTACATCAAATATCTAATATCTGACAGATGGTATTATCCTTTCTTCAACTTCTATCATATTATGTCATATACCTCAATTCCCTTATACGATGGTTTCTTTGGTACTTGTATATGGTTTATGGTTCTTTGAAGTACGTGTAGAAGGAACTTTGTCTGTCATAAATTTCTTTCTATAACTTTCATGTTCTGATAAATGGTTGTTCATTGGACTCAATTTTCCTTTTGGCTGTTTGGTCTATGAAGTTGGTACTTGTTCTTCTGGATAAATTTGTTCTTTGCTCTAAACATTGCTGATGGAAGATATGTCTCCTTCAACATTTATATCAGTTTTGACAACAACAAAAATTAACCACATCCAGTATTGCTTATAAATTCATTTTTTACTTAGGAGTTTACATTTTTGAGTGAGCAAGATTGTTAGCATTCTAATTAATTCCCTTGATTGACTCAATAGCAATTACTATCAGTTGAATTTTATATGGCTTGCTTTTTCTTCATCATTCAATTTTGAACTTTGCAACATCTCTTTTGATTTGGGTTATTTATTACTGAAACCTTCTTTCAAATGTTTATTTCTTTCCTTCTATTGACCTTTGTATCAACTTCTGGGAAGGCTTTACACTAAAAAGGAATTTCCCAATTTGGAGTTTCCACACCCCTTTGGACGGCACAAAATAAATTGCTTATGGAAGATTTCTCGTGTTGATTACCTTATGCTGAGTTTGATGAAAATTTCTATATTTGTTATCAAGTCTTCTTTAAACTTTCTCATACATACATGATGATTTATGATATGCTGCCTCACTTCCTTTACAGTTACTACAGGTGTCGATTGACTTGAATGGCTGCTATAGTTTTCAGGTTGGCCTAACTTCTACTTAGTTGTTACTCTGTGCTTATGTCTTTTTAGATATTTGAATTTTGTTTTCCAAGTTGCAGGTTTCCAGTGCAGACCCTTTTCCTTTCTTCAATTTAAGTATTTTGGCAAAATGATAATATTGCGTAATACTTGTTGATGTTTATCAACTTTTATGTCACTGTTTGTTGCGCCATTCTTTCCCAATCTTTTGCTATTTTGGTTTCCCTTTTGTGTTTGCCATTTTCAACATATCTTTCGCCACCCTGTGGTTTTACATTGTAAGGAAGTACTTACCCCATCTCTATTGCAGCTTCTGCCATGACAGTCTATTTTGCTTTTTCATATACATAATGAAGTCTATTTTGTTAAAATTACAGCTATGATTTGCATTATTTTTTTTTTGAAATAATGATTTGCATTATTTTACAAAATCATCTAGTTTCAAACTTCGCCATGAATGTTCATTACCATTTATAATTACGTTTGTTTTTAATTTTGTACTGACAATATTTCTAAGCTCATTATGCAATGATGACATCTCTTACAAACAACTTACATTCTATTGGAGAGGTCTTCTGAGCACAATTTGCAAGTCAATCCGACCGTTATGTCTTCTGTAATGCAGTATATTCCTAAGTGCAACCTGAAGCTCAAAGCATTCTGAGTTGACGATCAACCTCGAGCTGCATGCTGGTTGAAGTTCTTAGTAAGGATCCCTGTAAAAAGAATATTATGTTAAAGTTGATGAAATTATTGTACATTTCTAACAATGTATTACATCCAACATTTGTATTTGTACTCATGATTCGAATATTGTATCATGTAATTTCCTCTCAACTTGTAACATATATATTATTTTCAATTAATTTCACATTTCATTCCTTCTTACAACTTTCTCATTTCACTACTTTTGATGTTTATGTTTCCCAATGCAAATAATTTATACGTGCTAACAAACACAACTATACGTACGTATAGGGCATAGCTTCATAAAAACTTAAAAGACGTGGTTTTCATATACATCTCGAGTAATATGAACTATTCTCAATTACCAACCTATTGACGCGCAAAGTACATTTCTCACTATGTCGAATAACGCAAGTTCATTGGACTCAATTTTCATCTCTCCAAATTAACTCAATCCCTTTTTCCTACCATGGGGACATCAACCGAATATATACTTAAAATGGGTATAAATTTTCAATCATACCAAATACTTCGTTTAATATGCAATTTCCTTTATACATTTACTACTATACAAGTACTCTTTCAATCACACATATAAGAATGAAGAAGTGGGACAATCTGCATCGCTTACCATTCGAAAGGACTAGCTTAAATATATAAATTATAATTTTCTTACTTACAACTATACAGCCGCATACGAAAAAGGAAGAGAAAACAAAACTTAACTTCACGATTAGTTTTTCATTACCATAGATAAGTACTTCTATCTATCAGAACAAGTTCGATAACCCTTAACTTCAATTTCATATTCATTGCTAATTTTTAACTATTCTAACACATCGTATTCCCCTACTTCTGATTTTCATTCCATTAAAATTTCACAAGTTATAGGTACACATACTCATATCTACAAAAATATGAACATAATTTAACAAATAAAATATTTCAAAATAAAACAATCAACATTTCTCATTTTAACCAAATATAAAATAATATGAATTATAATTTATTCCACAATCCAAACACATAAATGTTGTCTAAATTATTTTATGATGTACTTCAAAATTTATCTTTATAATCACATCTCGAAAAGGTAAATATAAAACTTATTTCCAACTCCATTACATTAGTTAAGGGCAAAAATGTCATTTCTCATCTTTTTCCCATATAAAAGAATATCAATTATTACTTATTCTATCAATTTATTCGACTTACCAAATAATTATCCTTCATTTTATTCAACTAACCAAACATTAAATCAAAATAACTTTACTTTATTCCATCACTTATTTCACTAACTAAATACCTCAGATGAAATAACTTTACTTTATTACTTCACTTATTCTACTAACAACCAAATACACTTATCCCATTATTTATTATACTCCCTCAACTTATGGCAGTGGCTAACTGACTATCATGTCAGTTAGCTGTGGTTGAACGAAAAAGAAGAAGAACGGGAGAGCTGTTTCGTGGAGGGAGAAAATGACAAAGAGTAAAAAAAAAAAAATCAGTTATTCTGATTGCAAGAAGCAACAAAAAATTGAAGGAAAAAGAGATGGGGGATCGTGGCAGTGGAGAATGGGATTGAGTCGCAGCCAAGACTACGAAGTAGAAGACGTAGGTGGTGTTTAGGATGTTGGCTTGTGTGAACGAAAGATTGATGGAATCGAGAATAGGATTGAAGGGAACACGTGTATGAATATGGTCAAATTGCATTGCTTCTCCAATCCTCTCCCACTTGTATGAAACGCGTCCACGAAACGTATTTATTTACCACTTGTCCGAAGGTTCTACGCACCGAACTTTCCTTCCCAATCCTCTCCCAATCCAGAGGTGTCAAAATATAAGACGCAAAAGAATTTTGGGTTGGGGTCATTGTCGACGATCACGCCCAAAATTTGACCTTTCCCTTGTGCTCCGAAGACCCAAAAAGGAATGCTTGTGATGTCATCGCTCGAGAGAGAAAAGGTAGTTTCCTTTCTTTTTGTTTTTGTTTGATTGTCAGTCTATTTTTTTTCTCAGAGTTTGCAGTTTAGAAATTCAATAATTTACATAAAGATTCACACACAAATTAAAAAGTGAATATCATCAATAATAATATTTGTTACATGGATGTTATTCAAAAATCATTGATGTAGTGGTTTTCCTTTTTTTCGTAGGTTAGTAGATGAATGTTTGTTGGGATTTGGTATTTACTCTTATGATGAAACGAGCAAGATCATTGGTGTATGGAAATGAAAATTTTCACTTAGATACTTATTTACATGGTAATTGTACTTGAATTATCCTAATTATAGAGAGTGATATATATTTTAATACGTAAATAGTGTGGATGCACGTAATGCACCTTCATAGTGTCGTTGACACCAATTGTAAATCTATTTCCCAACAGGCAGCACATAAAGAACACTCTTGCACATTGAAATGTATTTCCATGGTAATTTCTTGCATGCTAGTGGGGTTGGACTTTAATGTTGATGAGACCATACCATTGTTAGTGATCATGAGGAGTCCCCTGAAAAAAAATGACGGTGGTAATTGGAAGGAACCTCAAGAGAAAGGAGAGGAAATAGATCAAGAGAAAGGAGAGGAAGTAGAAGAGAGGGAAACAATTTAGAAGAAGAGGAGGAGGAAGAAGGGAAACACAATTGAACAACGGAAAACAAGAGAGAAGGTAAGTCTATTAAGTGAATTGCATTGATTGGGGTCTTTTCAAATGGATTTTGTCTAGCTAACACAAGAAAAAAGGTCTATCACAAATCATAAAGCAAATCACGAAAAAATATAGAGAATTGGTGATTCAATTTCACCTGAAAGGTATACAACTGAGATTTTTTTTTAAAGCAAGGGGGAGGGGTTTATCGAATTTCATTTGTTAGATAGGTGAGATTTAACTTGAGTGAGAGAGAGAGCTAGCGGGGAGGGAATGACATGGGGGTTTTTTGTTTTTAATTTTTTTTCTTTTAAGCAAGGGAGAGGGGTTCGTGCGAGGAGTTGGGTAGGTGAAATTTAATGGGATCATGTGTGTGTGGTTATCAACAATAATGACACGTGGTTGGGAAAACCTTCCTTTAGTATAGAACTAGTGGGCAAGTCTGCGCTTTGTGATGGGTGGGGAGAAGTTGGTGGATGGTGGTAGTGGTGGCCGGCTGTGGAGGGGGAGAGAGGAGGATAGGGTGGAGGTTTGGATGTGGGAGGAGGAATGGGTAGGTGGTGGTGGCTAACAATGGTGAGGGAGAGGGGAGGATAGGGAGCATGCTTATTCGGAGGAGGGAAGAGGAGTGGCAAGTGGGAGGTGGTGGCTAGTAGACGAAGGGGAAATTTGAAGGGCAAGTAGTGGAGGTTGGTGGGTGGTGGTGGAGGATAGGGGAGGGTAGGGAGGAGGTCTAGAGGAGTGAGGAGGGGGAGTGGATGGGTGGTGATGGATGGTGGGTGTAAGTAGGGGGGATGGGGGTCAAGGGGGTGGGGGCAGAGGGAGGTCCATAGTGGAGGAGGAGATGGATGGTGAGGGGGCTTGGAGGAGGGGTGCTGGTGGTGATGGTCAAAGGTGACGATTGAGGAGGAGATAGATAGGGTGGAGGAGAAGAAAGGCAAGGTCGATGAGGAGTTGTGGTGGTGGTTGGAGGTTTGAGAGAGAGAGAGAGAGAGAGAGAGAGTGAGTGAGTGAGTGAGTGAATGAGTGAGTGAGAGAGAGAGGGAGGGAGACGAGAAAGGGTGAGGATGGATTTTCAGTTGATGGGGCCAACGGTGTCCACAGCGGAGTGTGGACGACATCGAGGTCACGGACGTCGACATTGTATATGGTGACCTCCACTATTTTGGAGTGGTTGAGGAGCTCCTCGCAGGCGCCTTCGAGCTTGGCCTTACTGTGGATGAGGGGGGAGACGCAGGCGACGACGGCACAGTGGATGAGGGTGAGGCCGTGAGACAGAGTGTTACGACCCGATTCCCGAATCCCTACAGGACCCGAGACCGGCTCACCTCGACTAATCCCAAGACCCAGTCGTCCAACAAGAAATAAGCAAAAAGCAGGAAAGTAAACCACATTCACACATGCAATATAACTAAGCAGTAAAAATGTACAAAGCAGTAAAGGAAAGTAAAAGCTGTTGTTCCATTACATGCCACCACAACAACAAAAACAATGGAAATGAAAGTAACAGTAGAGATAATAATAGCTAAAAAGTCTGATACTTACTACAACAATACGGGTACAACAAGAAAGTGCAGAAAACTACGGCTGGGCTCAACTGGGCCCAGCACCCTCCGCAGCCAGAAGCTCGAGCTGCTCAACTCCTGGTCCTGAACAGTGTTATGAAAAAGGTAGAGTCAGCGAACGCTGAGTAGAATGGTATTTATACTATCTAAAGCGGTAAAAGTAACAGGTTTAATTCTCTTTTCTATTTATTTTGTTTTATGTGTATTTCCTTGTCACCCATTCTTCTCAATATCCAGATATTCTTGATCTTACATGTTTCTCGTGGGAATGATCTTGATTGCAGTTTTTTTTGAAGAGTAGAAGGTACACGTGGTAATCTCCTGGCCGGGAGAGTCCCCCGTGGTATTCCTACACCCAGTCAACCACCCCGATGTCACTGAGAAGACGTAGCGGTGACTACGGCATGCGTGATAAGCGCATGGGTAGCTACCCCGCACTGACACGCGATCAGTCATTTCCGCTAGCAGGTACGCCCAAAGTACAGCTTGGAATAGTATAGGGCCTTACCCTCTCATAATAGGGGTCTCGCCCCTCAGAACCAAACTGGGGTCTCGCCCCTCCACAGTCCGCGCACCCTCGTCTGACTACCTCAGTTTGCCCAGAGGGCTTAACAAGTTGGTGTAGGGTGGCTAGCTCTCTCCCTACACTAGTAGCTCGCCTCGATACCATGTACATGAGGGCCAACAGGAGTCTGTGTAGAGTGGCCAATCCTAACCCCGTGTCTCAACCCAAGGGCGACTAGCTCCACTCTAAACGAAAAGGGGACAGTTACTCTCCTTGGTACCACGTACTCAAGGGCCAACACACTTCCCGTCTACATTCCAGGTTTCCAACTAACCACAGGAGTTCTACTCCTAATTTCCTGTAGGGTTCATGCTCATATTCACCACATTTATTCCGATCCAGATTCTACCATTCACAATTTAGTTCTCATTTATATGCAGGCAGTTCGTGTTTCCATAATTCAAAACATGCCACTGGTGATTTCACAGGCAATTGATTATAAAATACATGCAGCTCGTATTCTAACAGGCAGCCCATAATTATTTCACAGGCAATTGCTAATAGTTTATCTCAATTTTGCATATAAGTACCAAACAGTGCATTCATTTCTCTACCCTAGGGTTCATGCTACATCCTAGGGTTCCAATTAGTTAATTCTACAATACATGCTTATTTGAACATTATTAAAAGCATTAAACTACTCTACCAGACAATTCGGGAGTACTGGGGGCTCGAACTGCAGACCTAGGTGTCTCTGCGAGCCCCAAACACGCAGTAGGCTGAAACCCTATACCAGGGAATACATCACAAAAGGAAGGTTTATAACAATGTACCAAGGCCTCTAGTACGTAGAGAAACTCGCAAGGAAACTTTAGATACTTTGTTTGCGTAAATCGGATCCTGATCTGATCCCAAACGGGTCAAAAACGTGTCTATAGTCCAAAATCAGACGTCTGAGAATAAGTCTATACGTCTTAAAAGATACAGAACTTTACCTCAAGTCCCTATGGTGTCCTCAGATGTCCATACCTCCTCTGCGATCGTCTAAAGGTAGTTCCAGATGTCGGACCACTCTTCTGGTCATTTAGAAGCACCTTCGGTCGTCTGGTGAGCTGATCATATGTTCGAAAGTGCATGGGAGAGCATTCCACGCTCCTTCCCAAGGCTGCTCCTGCGAACGACAGTCGCAACCACCAAATCAGGCACAACAAACACTCTACAATGCGGCCTGCATGGTCGTAACCGCGAAAAGAATGTACCTTCATGATAAATGAGCTTTCAGACATCTGGTCATAACTATAGACGTCCAGGTGCTCCGCTAGCCGTCTGGACTCCGCTCCAGATGTCTGATACTGGAAAATTTCCAGTACCAGAACCTGCTCCCAGCTCCTTTCGCCGGGCACCTCCTCGCACCGCCGCAACTCCAGCTGCTGCAGATGGTCGAGGACACCTCTCTGGACTCTCTCCTCCCGCACGTACCCGCGGCGGCCATGCGAGCTCCGTCGAGCTTCCACTAAAGCTCTCCGACCTCGAACTCCTTCTCCTCCCGCACTCTCCTCCTTCTTTCCCTCTCGCTCTCCCTCGCTCACTGATAACACTGCATCTTGGGGTGATAATTCTGTTAATTGGGGTCCATCTTAAGAATAAAATGCATAGATAACACATCATAAATAGAATGGGAGCATTGCATGCATCATATATCAAGATTGCTCATGAAGCAGTATTAATGGCCATTTGTATAAGTACTTGTCAAAACAAGCCTCAGATGAGCAATCGGATTGCACGGATGGATTCAGAGTGACGAACGGAGTCCAGTGGACTCGAAATTGGCCAAATCAGATATCTGGAGCTCCTGTAATGGGCCCAAGAAGTTCTGACCGTTGATCTGATGATCAACGGCCCACAGTGCGCCACGTGGCACCTGATCGCTGCATCCAAACTGCCAGCTGCTTCCACCTTCACCCGGAGGATGAATCTTAGCCATTGATCATCGATCGAACGGTCGAGAATGCCCGCATGCCCGACGCTCGCCGGGACAATCCACTGCGACAGCGTAGCAGTTGGCGCTTCAACCTCACAGAGAGGGGTGCGGGTTCGAAATGCCCGCCACTCCCCAATTTCTGCGCAATTTGAGGCGTGCGCAAATTCGACTGCCCAATCGGCAGTGAATGGTGCAGATGGAGCCGCGTGGCGCAACGGATGCACGTGAAAGCTCACGCGCGCGATGACGCGGCAGGCACGCGCGCCTCAGCGCGATCCACGCCACCGCCCCACGTGGAAGCTCAGCTGTCCGATCTTCGATCGGACGGCTTACGACACGCACAAGCGGATCAGGCGCGAAGAAGAACGGACGCGTACGAGCGACTGATGGGTAGGGGCCTTCACCGACGTTTTGGGAAGGGTTTTAGTGACGTCTCGGATGTCACTAAAACCCTTTTTTCATTTGGAAAGCCCTTCTTCCTATTTAAACCCCTTCCAACCACCCATGGGAGGCATTCACTCCACTTGCAAGTTCTCTACCCCACTCCTAGCCACCATTAAGCCCTCTTGTAGTCGCCGGAGACGACGAGCCGCCGACGGAGCCCCCTCCACCGCCGTGACTGCCTCACTGTCTTCTCTCTCTCTCTCTTTCCTTCTTTATCTTAAGCTTTACTTTACTTATGTTCAAGCATTTATCTAGTGTTGTAATTATGAACTAAAGTTGCATGTCAAATGAAGTTATTTTCTATTCAATTGCTTGCTCTATTTTATGTTCAGGTTGCATGTTGTGAATGAAACAATTCTAACCCTAATCTCTCTCTCTTCTCTCTCTCTCACTCGCTTTTCACCCACGACTTTTCGCAAGCAAAAACCCATTATTTTCGTGACATTAAGTGACAATTGAAATCTGATTTTCACGTCTCCCTGACATTGACACTCGGACTCATGTCCATTTCTTCATTTTAAAACCGACGTTGTGAGCGCAAGCTATAACGACTCTTTTAAACACGCACCCCACGCTCACGTCAGTTTTTGGCGCCGTTGATAGGGAGGCAACGGATTTGTTTTGTTACTTCCATTTTACATCTTTGCTCACATCGTCTAACGCTTTGTCTCCTTCTACTTGATGGTTGCAGGAATTCGACGCTTGGACGGCGAAGTAGTGCAACTCATGACGGTAACAAGGGAGTAGGTGCAACAAGGACCGGTCGTGAGTATTTTTTCGCCCATGGTTGTTTGCTTGCTTAAAAATTAAAAAAAAAATTTGTAAAACTGAAAAAAATTGACGTGGTGCATGATTGCCTGACCCACATCTTTAACCCATCACCCAACAAAAAATATACACTCTAACATTCTGAATAAATTCTTGGAGCGTTCTTTTTTCTTTTTGAGTGGTGTTTGCGAAGCCACCTTGAATTGACTTGGGCCGCACCACTCAACCCTAAAAATGACTCATCTAATAGAAGCTGCATGATCATTAGGATGAGTACATTAGGGTTTTAGAGCCTCTACACAGCAAAAGGAAATCTACTTTTGCTGAATTATGTGCAAAACTTGACGTGCCCACTGAAACTTGTCTGAAAATATTAAGACACGTCAATCTTAAAAGACACTAAAGTAAGGATAAAACATTAAAAGACATCACATCTAAAAAAAATCCTTGCTTGAAAACCATGTTTTGATAGGAGCACACATACTGAAAGTGGAAAACTAAGGGGCACTACCCCAATCAACGCCTCATCACATAACCCTAGTACAAACACTGTCCTAGCCCTTTTGAAACAGAGTAGACGTGCCCTAGGCAGGACTGGGTTAAGTCTTGAGAGGCAAGGTTTTGTTCGCTGGGTACTTGGCTTTCATTCCCTTAGTAGAATCTGGTGACTAGGCTGCGGGGTAGTGTCAAACGACCGCGATTGTGGGGTCTATGGAACCGGCGGCATAAGCCAAAGGAAGAACCTTTCCTACAATCCCCTCGTAATCAACCTGGCCAGATTAGCTTTGGGAAGGGAGTCCAGTGCTTATGGACTTGATCACCCTTTTGGAGATTTCTAGGTCTCCTAAGGAATACACCATAAGGACTAGGCTTGTTTGCTTGATTGAACACGCACTTCTTGCATCTATCGCTCTCCGCATCCCCTCCTGTTCTTCTCTAGTGTTTGAACGGGAGACGCTCATTGCATCCCGAGTTGCTTGTTTTGGGATGGGAATCCAGGTGACTTGATTCTGCTAGAAACATGGCTGAACCTAGGGTAGATGAGGTTGAGGACCAACCCCCACCAGACACAATGGCCATCATCCAAGCCCAGATTAACGCAAACCACCAGCTTCAGTAGCAACAGATCCACACTATCATGCAAGCCATACACCGGTTGCAAAACCCACAAGGGCAACCACCACCACCTTTCCAAGGCCCACAAGGGCAACCGCCACCTGATCTACCACCATTCCAGGACCAACCGAGGCCCCTCAGCGATTTCTACAATCCTTCCGCTATTAGAGTCGAGCCGCACCTTAGGATCCCCGAAGGGGGAGATGATTTTGAGCTAAAATCAAATGTTTTGAGTCTGATTCAGAGCCACTTCCATGGAAGCTCAAATGAGGATCCCTTCCAGCACCTAGAGGATCTTGACTGGATAGCCCGAACTATGAAACCTAGGAACATTAGCCTTGACATTATTTTGATTAAGATGTTCCCCTTCTCACTGAGAGACAAGGCATCCCACTAGCTTAGAACCCTAGGTAGACCCATCACCACCTAGGAAGAACTGAGGCATGCATTCTTGAAGAAATTCTTCCCCATAGGAAAAACCAACGCCCTCAGAAGAGCCATTACTACCTTTACACTCCAGGGTGGGGAACAGTTCTATGAGGCGTGGGAAAGATTTAATGAACTCTTGAGGAAATGCCCACACCATGAAGTACCAAGGTGGCAATTGGCCGAGATCTTCTACCATGGTCTGGAGAGCAACCTACAGAACTTCGTCGATGCCTCATGTGGGGGGATCTTCCTGAACAAAGATGAGGAGAGCACATTTGAGCTCTTTGAGTCTGAGCGAAAATTCGCTCAACAATGCCTCCAAGACCCAGTTTAACTGATCCAGTCAACCCCGTGGTGGGATTTATGAGGTACAAGCAAATTCTGGAATGGTTGAGATGGACATCATTGCCAAGAAACTAGATCGAGTGGAATTGGTGGATAAAAAGATTGATGAGCTACTGAACCAGACCAGGAACCCATTACAGACCTTCTCCCTAGCAAAGGGAGCTCACAATGTTGACCTGGTTCAGCCCTTAAGCCAATTGAACCTGAAACAACCCCTAACCACGTTTCAGGGAGGGACCTTTGCTCCCTCAACCCTTGATTACTCTCTTCCCTCCCCATTGACATCTGCTATCCTTGAAGATGTACAAGCTGTCCAAGGTTATGCTAAACCTGACCCTTTCTCCAACACTTACAACACTGGCTGGCGTAATCACCCCAACTTTGGTTGGACAAACCAGAAACCACCTCAATTCCAGAACCAGTCCAGGCCAAACCAACAGCCAAACTTGCCCCCTATCAGCAAGGACCACCAGTTAGACCCCCATATAATCCAAATAAGGCAGCCCCTCCCTCGCAGAACCAAATGGACACCTTGATAAAGATGATGGCTAAAATAAACCAGAAATATCAGGAGGAAATGGCCTTAGTAAAGGGACAGTTAAGCCAACTATTGGACTATAAACAACAAGGATCCCTACCTTCCCAGCCACAACCGAACCTGCGAAACGTGATTAACAGAGGCCCCAATTCGTAAGGATTCCAGGGTAATCCCGGGCTGGCTCACATGGTCCAGCCAGCCCCACAAACACCCCCAAATCACCTTCAGAGACAAGAAAATGCAGTTGGATATCTTTTGGGCGACCAAATCTTTTGATTGCAATTGTGTTGAGGAACATGATCCCGTGCAACCTTTGGTCGAGGAATGCCTCACCTTTAGTTCTGTCTCAAACCATCAATTCTGTAATGACTGTTCTAACCCATCACCATCGCTACCCATGGACCTCTGTAGGGCTGATTACCATCAAACAACACCATTTAAGGAGATTGATGTTAATCAACTCCCACCTTTCCCTTTCCCTTCGACTGTTGTTCCACTCGCACCCGAACTAAAGCCACTACCTGAGAATCTCAAGTATGTCTTCCTGGGACCTGACCAGACCTTCCTTGTGATTATTAACTCTCATCTAACCAAGGATCAGGAACTCAGGTTGACCGCGACCCTTCTGGAACATCGGGCCGCCATTGGATGGACCATTTCAGATTTGAGAGGAATTAGCCCTACCTATTGCACTCATAAGATTTACTTGGAAGACGGGGCACGACCCTCCAGCCAAATGCAGAGACGGTTAAACCCAAATATGCGGGAGGTCGTTAAGAAAGAAATTATCAAGTGGCTTGACGCCGACATCATCTATCCCATCTCTGATAGCCCCTGGGTGAGCCCCACTCAAGTGGTTCCAAAGAAAGCTGGGCTCACATTTGTTCCAATGAGCATGGTGAATCCATCCCCACCCGCACCACCACCTCGTGGCAGGTGTGTATTGATTACAGGAAGCTCAATGAAGCAACCAAGAAAGATCATTTCTCTTTGCCATTCATTGACCAGATCCTTGAAAGATTGGTAGGACAAAAGTATTTTTGCTTCTTGGATGGATATTCAGGATATAACCAAGTCGCAATTGCTCCTGAAGATCAAGAGAAGACAACATTCACTTGCCCGTACGGCACATTTGCATTCCGTCAAATGCTGTTTGGGTTATGCAACACACCTGCTACCTTTCAGCGTTGCATGCTAGCCATTTTTTCAGAAATGGTGGGTGAATACTTGGAGGCCTTTATGGATGATTTCTCTGTATTTGGGAATTCATTCGACTATTATTTGAGCAACTTGGAGAAAATCCTGAAATGATGTATCGAGGTTAATTTGGTGTTAAGTTGGGAAAAGAGCCATTTCATGGTTCAAGAAGGAATCATCCTCGGTCACATCGTATCGCATAGGGGCATTGAGGTGGATCGGGCTAAGGTTGATTTGGTTTCCAAACTTCCTCCGCCTAGCTCTGTCCGGCAGATCCGTTCATTCCTAGGACATGTTGGCTTCTACCGAAGGTTCATCAAAGACTTCTCCAAGCTTTCCAAACCCTTAACCGACCTTTTGGCCAACGACGCCATATTCCACATGACCTCTGATTGCATCCAGGCTTATCACACCCTCCAGGACTTAGTTTCTACAACACCTGTACTTCAGCCCCCGGATTAGTCCCAGCACTTTGAGATTATGTATGTTGCATCAGATTTTGCCATAGGCGTTGTCCTGGGACAAAGACAAGACAAGAAACTTGTGGTGATCTACTACCCGAGCAAGAGATTGGATGAGGCCCAACGAAATTATATGGTCACAGAGAAAGAATTGCTCGCTGTAGTTTTCGGACTTGAGAAGTTCTGACCTTACCTACTGGGATCCCACGTGACCATCTATATTGACCATTCAGCCATTCGGCACTAGTTGGATAAGAAGGACGCGAAACCCAGGCTCATCAAATGGATCCTGCTCTTGTAGGAATTCGACCTGAAAATCCGCAACAAAGTCGGATCGAAGAATGTGGTGGCTGACCACTTGTCCAGACTTCACCTAGACCACATTGGACCCTCCCTGCCTTTATTCGACACCTTCCCCGATGAACACATTTTGGTTGTGCAAGATAAGAAACTGCCTTGGTATGCTAACTATGTCAACTACCTGGTTGTAGGACAGACCCCACACAACTGGTCTAGACAGCAACGGAACAAGTTCATGGCCGAGGCCAAGCATTATTTCTGGGATGATCCCATGCTATTTCGCCTCTGTGCTGACCAAATCATCAGGAGGTGTATCCCTGAGAATGAAGTTCAGAGTGTACTATTTTTTTGTCATGACCAAGCTTGTGGTGGCCACTTCTCAGGAAAGAAAATGGCTGCGAAGGTTCTACAGTCCGGATTTTACTGGCCTTCCTTATTTAAAGATGCACACAACTTTGCCAAGACTTGCTCGCACTGCCAAACACTGGGGACCATGACCAGAAAAGATATGATGCCCCTCCAGCCCATTTTGATTGTCGAAATCTTCGACATTTGGGGTATTGATTTTATGGGCCCCTTTCCACCATCCAACGGCTTTGAGTACATCCTAGTCTTGGTAGGCTATGTTTCTAAATGGATTGAAGCCATCGCCACCCGCCGATGCGATCATAAGACTGTCATGGACTTTGTTAAGCAGAACATCTTTTCCCGATTTGGAATACCAAAGGCCATGATCAGTGATGGTGGAAGTCATTTTATTCACTCCCAATTCCGTGCCCTACTTGGAAAATATGGGGTTAACCACCGCATTGCTACCCCGTATCATCCACAAACAAATGGGCAGACCGAGGTCTTAAATAGACAAATCAAGAACATTCTACAGAAAACTGTGAGACCTGACAGGAAAGACTAGTCCACATGACTGGATGATGCCCTGTGGTCATACAGGACTGCTTTCAAGACCCCGATAGGCATGTCGCCTTATCGCCTGGTCTTTGGCAAAGCTTGCCACCTTCTTGTCGAATTGGAACACCAGGCTTACTGGGCCATCAACCAGTGTAACATGGATTCCCAGTTAGTCGGTGCACAGAGGACGCTCCAACTCTCTGAGCTCGAAGAAATTCGTTGGGACACCTTTGAGAACAATCGACTGTATAAGGAGAAAATGAAACCCGTCCACGACCGACTCATCCATAGAAAGACCTTTGAGCCTAACCAGTAAGTATGGCTTTTCGATGCCCACCTAAAACTCTTTCCAGGGAAGCTCAGGTCCAAGTGGACAGGACCATTTAAGGTGGTCAAGCCCCACTCCAATGGGGCGGTTGAAATCGCTGATCTGAATACTGGGCACACTTTTACAGTCAATGGCCAAAGATTGAAACACTTCCTAGCCTAGGTTCCCCCAAAGGAGAGTGTCACCCTCATTGAGGGATGACACGAAGCACCACCCAGCTGGAGGCGTTAAACTCAGCGCTTCCTGGGAGGCAACCCAGAAGATTCAGACTGATCAGGTATTCTACGTCACTCAGGTAATATCTTTTCGAACCCCTGTTGCATCCATGTATTTGCCAATGAGGACATTGTCCAACTTAAGCATGGGGGGGTGGTAACTGATGAGAGCCTCATCATGAGCCATAACTAGCTCATTTTGACCCAATAAAGAAGATAAAAGCTCCTACATAACCTAGAAGAAGGCCTAAATGAAGGAACAAGTGCTCTGAGAAGAAAACATGAATTAAAGGTTAAAACTGTAATTTTACCATTGCAGTACATAAATGGGATTTCTCAGAGGTAAAACACAGGTCAAAAGGTCTAAATGAGATAAAAAGTGGGTTGAGTCAATCAGAAATGGGTTCATGTGCAATCTAGAAAGTAAATGACATGTGGTAACCCTAAAACAGACCCGCTTAAATTAACAAGGTTCAGGTCAGAATAAAAATCAAGTAAACACCCTAAAAATCATGGAAAAACATCCTCTAGGGTTTAGAACACTTAATTTAGCCTTTGGAGCCTAGTTTGACCTAGATTAGGGTCCCAGCTCTTCAATTAACCTAATTTGGGTTTTTACGCAAAATATCCAGTCAAACGTGGTCAAACCTAAAATACAACCTCACCATTGGACTCCTTAGGTCCAAATTAGGTTTGTACCAAAATTTGGACCTAAGGGGAGGTCATCTTGGCCTACTTTGCAATTTAGTACACCTAAATCATAATTTGGTCCCTATCTTTTGAAAAGCATAATAGAAAGCCCCCTAACTTCCTCGCCACCTTTGCAATCAGGTCTTGCCACCATTATTGGGGCAGAATCCTGCTCCGGCGAGGATTTGAGAGGGAATCCTCTCTGATTCCTCAGAGATCCCCTCCCAGAAATGGAAGGGAGATTCTCTGAGGAATTCCCTTCCATCTGAGGCCAATCTTGATCCCTGGTGTGAACCCAATCTCTTGTGCGAATGCACGAGGGATTTGGGTATCTAAAATATTTCCATCTCCGGCGACCGACCTTAGACGATTGCGTGCCTTCCACGCCTTGAACGACTGGCCCAGTGCCTATAAAAGAGACTACACCTCCGGCTGCTCATCTGGAGCTTGATTTGGCCGAGTTTCCACCTCCAATTCATCTCCTCCTGCCCGGCCAAAATTCCCAGCAAGCTCCGGCGAGCTCCCTCTCCCTCCCTCTTCGCTCTACCACAAAACGAGTGGCAGAGTTATCCTCCTGATTCTCCTCTGCGTCGCGCAATACCCGCATACGCCGTCTCAGCCCCGTCGTCGCCGTCGTTCTCCCGCACTGGGCAGCATCTTCTCCGGCGACAGCAGGTACTGCTGTTCGCCTCTCCGTCCCCCTTCATCCCTGTAGTTAGGCCAAGTACCTTCTCCACATTCCCCTCTCTCTTTTTCCCTTGCTATTTTATCTACTTACCCCCTGACAGTGCCTGAACACCTCCATCTTCCTCTCCTCCGACCGACCTCCGGCGAGCCGCCCACACCACTCCACCCCTCCACACGGCTCGCCAACCCTCTCGTGAGCTCCGCCTCACCACCAGGAACTCAGTCCACCCCTCCACTGCCACTCCAGACCTTCACAATCACCCCCTGATCAACCCCACACCTCCGACCACAGGTTGACCTAGGCACGCAAGCCTAGGCTGACCTGCGGCCTGCAGCACCATCCACCGCCTTCGCTGTGCTACGACGAAGGTCTCTAGCTGGTCTGATTGGGCCGAGAGGCTCGTTTTGTGTCTGACAGTGTTGATGCTCCTGCCGCCATGGACGACATTTGAAGAAGCTCCGTAGCAGCTCTAGGCGCCAGGGTTCCCAGGCTGTAGGTGCTGCGTAGTCGTGCGAGTGTCGCAAGGTGCCCTGGTCCAGCAAGGAGCGCAAGTAGAGCCAGTAGCTGTGGGGATGACACGCAAAGTCTGCGGGTGCGCGCGAAATCAGGGTAGAGGCTTTAGTCCCACATCGTGGAGAGACGAGGCGCCGCTGCGCCATAAATTGAATTTGTGATATTACCTTAATACCTCTGTAAGCACAGGGGTGAGGTCCCTCACTTGCCCTCACACCCGCCTCATCCGAGGCTTGACCTCGTGGATCAGGCGGGATCCGATCCGACCTAAACCTCCGCACTCCTCGCGCATCACACCACCTGCAGGTGTGCCTGGTCCCGGGTACGATCCGACCTAATTATCGGTGTGGCTCTGGGAGAGCGTCCCTGAGTGAATCTCTGGGAGAGAGAGATGCGCGGGTAGAGGGAAAAGGGTAGGTTTTGCTCCTGTGCAGGCAGACTTGAGCGTGGAGAGACTTAGCCACAAGGAGAAGAGAAGAAGCAGAAGAAGAGACTGAGCGAAGGAGACCAAGGAAGAGGAAGAAGCAAGGCAGAGAAGAAAAAAAGCGAAGGAAGGCAAGGCAGGAGAAGAAACAAAAGCAGGAAGAAGAAAAGCCTTCTCAAGACAAGAAGCAAAGCAGAAAGAGAGAAGAGAAAGAAGAAATAAAGCAAAGACAGAAGCCGAAGAAGAAAAAGAGACTGCAGAAGAAGAGGAATAATCAAAAGAAAAGGGAAAAATACTTTTAAGACGTCTGATCACCAGATCAGACGTCCAATTTCATTTCTTTTGTCATAGTTACTTTTAATCGCATACATTCATATTTGAATTAACATTTTGAGTAAATTAGAGTGTTCAATTACATTTTGATTAGTAGTAAATTCCATTTGCTCCCTGTGTTCGACCTCGGATACTCCGTTTTTCGAGTAATAAAATTCTTTATATTTGTTTAAACGTTTTGTCGGTTATACTACAACGTGATACACTTTAAACCTGCACAAAAGCGTCGAGAATAGTAACTTGCATGATCCTGAGCTCATTTAATCAGTCTGAATAGAATAAATAAATATATATATAAAATGAATTTAGGAAGAAAAACTTAGGCATTAGAAATTTGTCAATAGTGGGAAATAATACGAAAAGAACTTAAACACTTAGACTTTTCAGGCTTTCAGGCTTAATCAGCCCTGGTGTCAGTTAAAATATGGATTTAGCTTCAAATCCTTGCAACCTTAAGCTATTCTAATCCACTAACTAAATAAGGTGATAAGTATACGACTTATCAACTCACCCTCTAACTTAGAAAGACTTTTAGTCTAAGCATCTGCACACATTTTTGCACAGACTCACTCCTCGGAGATTCTAATAGAAATTGGGTAGCTAATGAACTCTCTAGGGTGGTATGGCTGGCAAGTTGTCATGGGTAACAACCCATTGGCAGGTTGTTCAGAGCCCAGCCACGGGACCACCTCTTCTTCATTGCCTCTAGGTAAATTTGAGATCAGGGAAGCTACCTACTAAAAAAAAAAAGGGAGAAAAAAAAGAGAACAAAATAAACTACACTTCACCGCATGAGTATGGTTGGCAAGTGATTGTGGGTAACAGCCCATTGATCGGTTGTCCAAAGCCTAGCTTAGTAAATGCACAAAAAGAACCAAAACACTTAAGAAAGAAGCGAGGAAGTAGAGCAAGCCGGGGAGATATACACTGGAAAAATCCTTGTGTTGACCCAAATTAGAATAATCGTAGGGAGAAAGCTACCAATCTAACAAATACACCTTTAGGCAAAACACTTCCTCTTCCGGTCACCTAGGGGCATAGAAATCCGAAGTCTATCTAAATTACAGTCGAGTGAGTCTATCACAATCTTCACACCAAGATGCTTAGCACTTAGAGTTTTGTTTGAGTTTTGGGTGGGTTGGGTAGCCGTAAAAGGTTGCCAACCCACTCTTAATTCCAAAAGAATCTAAAATAAGAAATATATATATATATATACATACATTAAAGCAAGATTCAGGCGATTCTTATTTTGGTAAACACCCAGGCACTGCTTAGTCTTTGTAGATTAAGATCTTAGTATATTTCCTCCTATTGACAAGTGACGAAGTGTCTAAGTAGTTACTTCTTAAATTCTGACTGGAAATAAAGGCTAGAATAAACCTTGCTAGGGACTAGCAAGGAGTAAACATGGGGGTATGATAACACTGCATCTTGGGGTGATAATTCTGTTAATTGGGGTCCATCTTAAGAATAAAATGCATAGATAACACATCATAAATAGAATGGGAGCATTGCATGCATCATACATCAAGATTGCTTATAAAATAGTATTAATGGCCATTTGTATAAGTACTTGTCAAAATAGGCCTCCGATGAGCAACCAGATCGCATTGATGGATTCAGAGCGATGAACGGAGTCCAACGGACTTGAAATCGGACAAATCCGACATCCGGAGCTCTTGCAATGGGCCCAAGAAGTTCTGACCATTAATTTGATGATCAATGGCCCACAGCGCCCCACGTGGCACCTGATCTCTGCATCCAGACTGCTGGCTGATAGCACTGCATCTTGGGGTGATAATTCCGTTAAATAGGGCCCATCTTAAGAATAAAAGGCACAGATAACATAATATAAGTAGAATGGGAGCATTGCATGCATCATATGTCAAGATTGCTTACAAAACAGTATTAATGGCCATTTATTTGAGCAATTATCAAAGTAGGCCTCAGATGAGCAATCGGACCTCACAGATGGATTCAGAACGATGAACGGAGTCCAACGGACTCGAAATCGGCCAAATCCGACATCCGGAGCTCCCATAATGGGCCCAAGAAGTTCAGACCGTTGATCAACGGCCCATGGCGTGCCACGTGGCACCCTCTCACCGTGTCTAGATCGCGCTCGCTTCCACCTTCATCCAGAGAGCAGATCTCAGCCGTTGATCTCCGATCGAATGGCTGAGAACCGCGCGCACACCCGCGGTCGCCACGACAAAGCAGCGGGCGTAGCGCAGCAGATGGAGCGCACGCCTGCGCCCACGCGACGTGGGTTCGAGCCGCGCGGAGCTGAAATTCGGAGACGGCGATGCGCGTAGGCAAAATTGGGTAGTCCGATCAGCAGTAGACGGGCAAGATAGCACGACGTGGCACCCGCAGATGTGCCCTGGTTAGACACGCACGATGACGCGCGCGCAAGGGAGCAATCCAGGCGAGCGCCTCGTGCAAGATCCAAGCCATCCGATCTTTGATCGGATAGCTTGTGGCGCACGCATGCGGATCGGGTGCGAGGAAGCACGGCTGCGAGCGAGCAACCGGCGGGCAGGGGTCTTCACCAACACTTTGGGAAAGGTTTTAGCGACGTCTCGGACGTCGCTAAAGCCCCTTCTTTATTTGGAAAGCCCTTCTCCCTATTTAAACCCCTTCCAACCACCCATTCAAGGCATTCACTCCACTTGCAACTACTCTACCCCTCTCCTAGCTACCTTTAAGCTCTTTTGTTATCGCCGGAGACGACGAGCCACCGACAGAGCCCTCTCCACCACCGTGGCTGCCTCGCCACCCTTCCTCTCTCTCTCTTTCTTCCCTTCTTTTAGGCTTTACTTTACTTATGTTTAAGCATGTATCTAATGTTTTAATTCATGAACTAAAGTTGCATGATTAATGAAGTTGTTTTCTATTTAGTTGCTTGCTCTATTTTCTATTTAAATTGCATGTTACAAATGAAACAACTCTAACCCTAATCTCTCTCTCTCTCTTGCTTTTTACCCGCACCCTTTTTGCAAGCAAAACCCCACGATTTCCGTGACAATAAGTGACAAGAAAAATCCGATTTTCACACCTCCCTGAGACCGACACTCGGACTCACATCTGTTTCTTTACTTTAAAATCGACGTCGCAAGTGCAAACTATAACGACACTTCTAAACACACACGCACGAACCACATCAGTTTTTGGCGCCGTTGCCAGGGAGGCAACGGATTTGTTTTGTCACTTCCATTTTACATCCATTCTCACATCGTCTAACGCCTTGTGTCCTTTTACTTGATGGTTGCAGGAATTTGGTGTTTGAACGGCGAAGCAGCGCAACCCATGACGGTAACAAGGGAGTAGGCGTAACAAGGACCGGTAGTGAGTAGTTCTTCACTCATGGTTGTTTGCTTGCTTGAAAAACTAAAAAAATTGTAAAATTGAAAAAAAAAATTGGCGTGGTGTATGATTACCTGACCCACATTCGTAACGCTTCACCCAACAAAAAATGACACTCTAACATTCTGAATAAATTCTTGGAGTGTTCTTTTCTCTTTTTGAGTGGTGTTTGCGAAGCCACCGTGGATTGACTTGGGCCTCACCACTCAACCCTAAACATGACTCATCTAATAGAAGCTGCATGATCATTAGGATGAGTACATTAGGGTTTTAGAGCCTCTACAGAATAAAAAAAAATCTACTTTCACCAAATTGTGTGCGAAACTTGACGTGCCCACTGAAACTTGTCTGAAAACATTAAGATACGTCAACCCTAAAAGACACTAAAGTAAGGATGAAACACTAAAAGACACCACATCTTGAAAAAATCTTTGCTTGAAAACCATGCTTTGATAGAAGCACACACACTGAAAGTGGAAAACTAAGAGGCACCACCCCAATCAACGCCTCATCACATTACCTAGCACAAGCACTATCCTAGCCCTTTTAAAACTGAGTAGACGTGCCCTAGGCAGGACTGAGTTAAGTCTTGAGGGGCGAGGTTTTGTTCGCTGGGCACTTGGCTTTCATTCCCTTGGTAGAATATGGTGACTAGGCTGTGGGACAGTGTCAAACGACCGTGGTTGTGGGGTCTATGGAACTGGCGGTGCAAGCCAAAGAAAGAACCTTCCCTGCAATTCCCTCGTAATCAACCTGGCCAGATTAGCTTTGGGAAGGGGAGTCCAGTGCTTACGGACTTAATCACCCTTTTGGAGATTTCTAGGTCTCCTAAGGAATACACCATAAGGACTAGGCTTGTTTTCTTGATTGAACACACACTTCTCGCATCTGTTGCTCTCCGCATCCCCTCATGTTCTTCTCTAGTGTATGTACGAGAGACGCTCACTGCATCCCGAGTTGTTTGTGTTGGGACGGGAATCCAAGTGACTTGACTCTGTTAGAAACATGGCTGAACCTAAGGTAGATGAGGTTGAGGACCAACCCCCACCAGACACAATGGCCATCATTCAAGCCCAGATTAATGCAAACCACCGGCTTCAGCATCAACAGATCCACACCATCATGCAAGCCATACACCGGTTACAAAATCCACAAAGGCAACCACCACCACCTTTCCAAGGCCCACAAGGGCAACCGCCACTTGATTTACCACCATTCCAGAATCAACCGAGGCCCCTCCGTGATTTCTACAATCTCTCTGCTATTAGAGTCAAGCCACACCTTAGGATCCCCGAAGGGGGAGATGATTTTGAACTAAAACCAAATGTCTTGAGTCTGATCCAGAGCCACTTCCATGGAAGCTTAAATGAGGACCCCTTCCAGCACCTAGAGGATCTTGACCGAATAGCACGAATTGTGAAACCTAGGAACATTAGCCTTGACATTGTTCTAATTAAGATGTTCCCCTTCTCATTAAGAGACAAGGCTTCTCACTAGCTTAGAACCCTAGGTAGACCCATCACCACCTGGGAAGAATTGAGGCATGCATTTCTAAAGAAATTCTTCCCCATAGGAAAGACCAATACCCTCATAAGAGCTATTACTACTTTTACACTCCAGGGTGGGAAACAGTTCCATGAGGCATGGGAAAGATTTAATGAACTCTTGAGGAAATGCCTACACCACGAAGTACCAAGCTGACAATTGGCCCAGATTTTCTACCACGATCTGGATAGCAACCTACGGAACTTCGTCAATGCCTCATGCGGGGGGAACTTCCTAAATAAGGATGAGGAGAGCGCGTTTGAGCTCTTTGAGTCTATGAGCGAAAATTCGCTCAACAATGCCTCCATGACCCTGTTTAACCAATCCAGTCAACCCCGTGGTGGGATTTATGAGGTACAAGCAAATTATGGAATGGTTGACATGGACATCATTGCCAAGAAACTAGATCGAGTGGAATTGGTGGAGAAAAAGATTGATGAGCTACTGAACCAGACCAGGAATCTGTTACAAACCTTCTCCCTAGCAAAGGGAGCACATGATGTTGACCTGGTCCAAACCTTAAGCCAATTGAACCTGGAACAACCCCTGACCACGTTCCAGGGAGGGACCTTTGCTCCCTCAACCCTTGATTACTCTCTTCCCTCCCCTCGACACCTACTATCCTTGAAGATGTGCAAGCTGTCCAAGGTTATGCTAAACCTGACCCTTTCTCCAACACTTACAACACTGGCTAGCTTAATCACCCCAACTTTGGTTGGACAAACCAGAGACCATCGCAATTCCAAAACCAGCCCAGGCCAAATCAGCAGCCAAACTTGCTCCCCTTATCAGCAAGGACCACCAGTTAGACCCCCATATAATCTAAATAGGGCGGCCCCTCCCCCACAGAACCAAATGGACACCTTGATAAAAATGATGGCTGAAATGAACCAGAAACATCAGGAGGAAATGGCCTTAGTAAAGGGACAGTTAAGCCTACTTTTGGACTGTAAACAACAAGGATCCCTACCTTCCCAGCCACAACAGAACCCGTGAAACATAATTAATAGAGGCCCCAATTTGCAAGGGTTCCAGGGCAATCCTGGGCTGGCCCACATGGTCCTGCTATCCCTACAAACACCCCCTTGGTTTGGTGCTTCTTCATCCTCATCTTCTCAAGGATCAACCCATGGTCCCAATGCCTCTGCGAATGCGGTAACCTTGAGAAGCGACACCAAAACCCAGGATCCCAAATGGCCGACTCTCCCCGCGACTTCACCAGCTGACATACCCGGCTCAAAAGAGGCACCAGAAAAACCCAAGGACCCAGAAATAAACCTGATCCATGTTCAGACACCCTACCCTGAGGCCTTGGAGACAATCAAGAAGAAGAAAAATGTTGTGGAAACTGAGGAGCTTTTGGAGATCTTTAAGCAAGTATAGATTAATATTCCGCTCCTCGAAGTCGTTAAGCACATCTCGGCTTACGCCAAGTTTTTAAAGGATGCCTGTACACCCAAACGTAAGCCAAGAATTCAAGCACCTAGGAAGGTTGTGCTCTCTGAACAAGCAAGTTCCGTAATATCAAGCAACCTTCCGCTCAAGCGAACTGACCTAGGAGCACCCCTGATTTCCTATAATATCGGGGACATGACATTTGATAGAGCGTTCCTGGACTTAGGTGCTTCTATCAATCTGATTCCAACAACCCTGTACCACCAATTTGGTTTCGGAGAGTTGACACCCACACCTGTCACCATCCAGTTGGCTGATAGATCTGTGAAGACCCCAAAGGGGGTTGTTGAGGACGTGATTGTGCGGGTCAAGGACTTCTATTTCCCAGTCGACTTCTTGGTGCTCGACATGGAAGTCCCTGAAAAATTATAGAACTCACCCATAATCTTAGGCAGACCTTTCTTAGCTACGGGTAAGGCAAACATTGATTGTGACACGGGATGTATGGAAATCGCCTTCGGAGACAAGAAAATGCAATTGGATATCTTCCCGGCGACAAAGTCTTTTGATTGCAATTGTGTTGAGGAACATGATTCCGTGGAAACTCTGGTTGAGGAATGCCTCACCCTTAGTTCTGTCTCAGACCACCAAGCCTGTAACGACTGTTCTAACCCGTCACCATCGCTACCCGTGGACCTCTGTAAGGTTGATTACCATCAAACAACACCAATTGAAGAGATCAATGTTGATCAACTCCCACCTTTCCCTTTTCCATCAACCGTTGTTCCACCCGCACCCAAACTTAAGCCACTACCTGAGAATCTCAAGTATGTCTTCCTGGGACCTGACCAGACCTTCCCTGTGATTATTAACTCTCATTTAACCAAGGATCAGGAACTCAGGTTGACCACAACCCTTCCGAAACATCAGGCCGCCATTGGATGGACCATTTTAGACTTGAGAGGAATTAGCCCCGCCTATTGCACTCATAAGATTTACCTGGAAGACGGGGCACGACCCTCCCGCCAGATGCAGAGACGGTTAAACCCAAATATGCGGGAGGTCGTTAAGAAAGAAATTATCAAGTGGCTTGACGCCGACATCATCTATCCCATCTCTGATAGCCCTTGGGTGAGCCCCACTCAAGTGGTTCCAAAGAAAGTCGGGCTCACCGTTGTCACCAATGATCATGGCAAATCCATCCCCACCCGCACCACCACTGCATGGCGGGTGTGTATTGATTATAGGAAGCTCAATGAAGCCACTAAGAAGGATCATTTTCCCTTGCCATTCATTGACCAGATCCTTGAAAGATTGGCAGGGCAAAAGTATTTTTGCTTCCTGGATGGATATTCAGGATATAACCAAGTCTCAATTGCTCCGGAAGATCAAGAAAGACCACATTCACTTGCCCATACGGCACGTTTGTATTCCGTCGAATGCCGTTCGGGTTATGCAACGCACCTGCTACCTTCCAGCATTGCATGCTAGCCATTTTTTCAGAAATGGTGGGTGAATACTTAGAGGTCTTTATGGATGACTTCTCTGTATTTGGGAATTCATTCGACCATTGTTTGAGCAACTTGGAGAAAATCCTGAAACGATGTATCGAGGTTAATCTGGTGTTAAGTTGGGAAAAGAGCCATTTTATGGTTCAAGAAGGAATCATCCTCGGTCACATCGTATCGCATAGGGGCATTGAGGTGGATCGGGCTAAGGTTGATTTGATTTCCAAACTCCCTTCGCCTAGCTCGGTCCGACAGATTCGCTCATTCCTGGGACACGTTGGCTTCTACCGAAGGTTCATTAAAGACTTCTCCAAGCTTTCCAAACCCTTAACCGATCTTCTGGCTAATGACGCCATATTCCACATGTCCTCTGATTGCATCCAGGCTTATCACACCCTCCGAGACTTAGTCTCCACAGCCCCTGTACTTCAGCCCTCGGATTGGTCCCAAGACTTTGAGATTATGTGTGATGCATCAGATTTTGCCATAGGCCCTATCTTGGAACAAAGACAAGACAAGAAACTCATGGTGATCTACTACGCGAGCAAAACATTAGATGAGGTCCAACGAAATTATACGGTCACAGAGAAAGAATTGCTCGTTGTAGTCTTCGGACTTGAGAAGTTCCGACCATACTTGCTGGGATCCCATGTGACCATCTATATTGACCATTCAGCCATCCGGCACCTGTTGGATAAAAAGGATGCGAAACTTAGGCTCATCAGATGGATTCTGCTCTTGCAGGAATTTGACCTGGAAATCCGCGACAAGGCCGGATCAAAGAATGTGGTGGCTGACCACTTATCTAGACTTCACCCAGACCACATTGGACCCTCCTTGCCTTTATCTGACACCTTCCTCGATGAACACATTCTGGTTGTGCAAGACAAGAAACTGCCTTGGTATGCTGACTATGTCAACTACCTAGTTGTTGGACAGACCCCACACAGCTGGTCCAGGCAGCAACGGGACAGGTTCTTGGTTGAGGCCAAGCACTATTTCTGGGATAATCCCATGTTGTTTCACCTCTGTGCCGACCAGATCATCAGGAGGTGTATCCCCGAGAACGAAGTTCAGAGTGTGCTTTCTTTCTGTCATGACCAAGCTTGTGGTGGCCACTTCTCTGGAAAGAAAATGACTGCGAAGGTTTTGTAGTCTGGATTTTACTGGCCCTCCCTATTTAAGGATGCACACAACTTTGCCAAGACTTGCTCACGCTGCCAAACGCTGGGGACCATGACCAGAAAAGATATGATGCCCCTCCAGCCCATCTTGATTGTCGAAATCTTCGACGTTTGGGGTATCGATTTTATGGGTCCCTTTCCACCATCCAACGACTTTGAGTACATCCTAGTCTCGGTAGACTATGTTTCTAAATGGATTGAAGACGTCGCCACCCGCCGATGCGATCACAGGACTGTCATGGACTTTGTTAAACAGAACATCTTTTCCCAGTTTGGAATACCAAAGGCCATGATCAGTGATGGTGGAAGCCATTTTATTTACTCCTAATTTCGTGCCCTGCTTAGAAAATATGGGGTTAACCATCGCATTGCTACCCCGTATCATCCGCAAACAAATGGGCAGACCAAGGTCTCAAATAGACAAATCAAGAACATTTTACAAAAGACTATGAGACCTGACAGGAAAGACTGGTCCACACGACTAGATGATGCCCTGTGAGCATACATGGTAGGACTCGAACAGGTTGTGTTGATATGGTGAAATTATTGTTGAAGTTAGTATAGTGGGTTAACCTAAATCGAGTCTAACCATCTTTCACAAAATTTTTTTAACCTGGCCTACTTAATTTTATCTTGGTCACTTTTAGGCCCAGGGTTGATCTCAGGGAGGTAGGAATTAAAGGTGAAGAAGTTTCTACGCCTTACCTAAAACGTATCTCTTCCGTGCATTTATTATGTTTTTGTTTTTTTCTATTTAAGATTTTTTTGCTGATAATTTTGTCCTTGAGGTACACCTTCAAAATCAGGTCCTTGGCTTCGAGCCAACTTAGGGTTTCTAAAAAAATTGGTTCTGCTATTCGCAAGATCGAGTACCTGCAAGACAATGATTATCTTTTCTCTTTTACTCTTTTTTTTTTATCTTTTTAATAGCAGGAAACAAAAGAGAAATAAAAACAAGATAGGTTGCTTGTAGAGAAATAAATATAGCATATATATATATATATAGATATATATATATATTATATATAGGGGTGGGGGTGGAAGTGGAAATGGCGTGTAGCACAGTGTCGAGTTGGTCCACGTCTAGAAAGACGTAACCAATAAGACGAAGGGCCGCGTAGAGTGTAGGATGGGTGTGTGGGAATGTGTGCGGAGGCACTTTCTTTACGCGGGTATCGGGGAATATCAGCAACTGGTGCAGATATTTCCACGATATAATGCGTGGTGGAGTGACTAGTGCATAGGGATACAGGTAGGTGATGTGTATGTATATATATATATATATATGTATGTATATGTATATAGATAGGGTTGTAACTATATAGGTGTATATGTAGTTATGTATATATATATAGATATGTAAATATATATATAGGTATATATATATATATTTATAACTAGATATATATGTATATATATTTAACTATATAGATATATATATATATAGTAATATATCTATGTGTATATGTGTATATATATATGTATTTATATCTATAGATATATATGTATATATGTATATATATATATATATGTTTGTATATATACTTATATATAGTTGTATAGGTATGAATATATATACATACATATATATATATATGTATATATATATATGTATAGGTGTGTACAAGTGAGCGTGTGAGTGTACAAGTGTGTGTGTGTACGAGTCTGGTGTGTTGCTGGAGAGGAGTGAGAGAGAGAGAGAGAGAGAGTTTAAGGCGCCTGGCGGGTGGGAGTGTCGTCTGGGTGCGCAGGCGCACGGACGCAGGCGCGAGCGTAGAGGGAACGCGCGCGCTGTTGTCGCGCGCAAGCGGGTGTGGGAGTGTGGGAGAGAGCGCAACGCAGTGCACTGCGCTGTGGGCTAGAACGGGAGCAGGCGCAGACGGATGCGGGCGCAGACGCTAGAACTCACGCGCGTGACTGGCTGGAGGCGGTCACAGCAAGGAGAGAGAGCACGCAGTGACCGGATAAGTGAGAAACAAACCGGTCACCACACTGTAGCTACAGTTCTGCGTTGAGAGGCGTGAACAGTAGCTACAGTGCCGCGCGAAGTGAGCAACCGATTGCGGCCGGTTTTGCGTGCGCGGGTGCACTAGAAGGTGCCTGCGCACGCGGAAAGAGCTTGCGGACATCGCAGGCATGCACATGGTGGCCTGCGCGGCTGCTGGAGGCCGCTGCTGCTGTTGGAGCTTTAGACCTTGGAGCTCCTGACAATGGCGGCGATGGTGTTCAGCGGTGTAAACAGAGGGTGAAACCACCACGCCCACCTGCTCACGAAGGAGTTGGGCGATGGTGGAACTCACAGTGGTGGTCATGGGACCACTGTGAGCCTACTCCTGCCCGCAGTGTCCCTTCAGTGAGAAGAGAGATTGCGTATGGAGAGGGAGAGGGGAGGACGATGGCCTGGAGGAAGGTGTCTGCGGTGGTGTGTGTTCTAGGCTTCCCTTCGCAAGGAAGATGGCTAGGCTTTTTAAAGAAGCAGGAGCCTGCCACAGCCATGCTGCAGGTGTGCATGACCAGCCATGTTGCTGGGCAGAGGAATGGCGCGAAGAGGCGTAAGCCCATGCCCTACAGCCGCTCGAGGGAGAAGAAATTCAAAGGAAATAAAGAAATGAAGAAGGTGAAATTGCGAGGCAGCACTTGAAGAAGATGCTAATTACATGGCCAAGTATTCGCATTATCCTCCCCTCTCAAATAAATGCATGCATGTGTCAATTTACAAATGCAACTATAGTTACTTAAGATACAATGGTAGTTGAAAGCGTGGGTTTGACCGGGTTGTATCGTTGTAGTAAAGCCGGTTGTTACCAACGTTTCATATAAAATTTTTTTACTCGGAAAAATAAAAGAGTTCCCGAGGTCGAACTCAGGGAGCAAGTTGTATTCTAGAGATATACAAGTTCTATTACAAAAATAAAGAGAGAGAGAGAGATGAAAATTTGGCTTCTTCTTCTTTTCTTCTTTCTTCCTCTTTGTCTTTGGTTCTTCCTGTTCTTCTTCTTCTTCTTCTTCTTCTGCTTTCTTCAGATCTTCCCCTCGTGCTCTTCTTCTTCTGTTCTTCCTTGTTTCCTTTCTTTCTTTTTCGTCAGATCGTCTTCTTCTTTTCTTGCTTCTTGCTTCTCTTCATTCCTTCTTCTTCTTTGTCTTCACCTGCCTTGACCTCTCTTTTTCTTCTTTCGCGATGGCCGTTGCTCTTCCTTCTTCTTCAGCGGGTCTTCTTCTTCTTTGGCTGCTGACCTTCCGTCGTCTGCCCCGGTGCTGAGATGACTTAACAATGCCTTCGCTACAGTGCAGCAGCTCCTTCTTCTTCAGCGGGTCTGCTTCTTCTTCTTTGGCCTGCACACTTCAGAGTTTATTCGTCAAGAGGCAAAAACCTACTCTACCCCCCTCCCCCGCGTATCTCTCTCTCTGAAATCACTCTTCGGAAGCTCTCCCAGAGCGCTACCGGGTAATCGGGTTCGGGTCAGGCCCGGGTCCAGGCCCACCGGCGTGCGTGGTGGGCGAGGAGTGCAGGTCAGTCTAATCGGGTCGGGCCAGGTCCGCGGAGCGTGGTCACGGACGAGGCCGAGTCGGGTCGGGTCGGGTGAGAGGGACCTCACCCCGTGGTAACTGAGGCAAACAGCATAAGGCAGTTTTTGCCTTTATGCGTCCGCGCGCCTTCGAGAGGTTCCGAGGTGGGACTAAATGTCCCACCCCAATTGAGCGCGCGTCGCGGATGGAGCAGTGGGCGATCGTGGCTTCCCGCGCGGCCTTCGCCCCGTCTGTGAACCAGGGACGTTTCGCGGAGAGTCCCTGCGCAACCTGGGAGTCAACCCTGGGCGAAGGCGTGCCTGCACCTGCAGGTGAAGCAGCTCTTCCTGCGCAGTAATGGCGACGGCGGGCGAGTCACCTGGTCACAGAAGAACAGCCTCTCGGCCAAATCAGACAGGCGGGGGACCTTCGCCGTGGCACGGCGAAGGTGGTCAGGGGGTCTGCAGGGGGCGAGATGGAGCTATCAGGTCATCCTAGGTCAAACTGTGAGCGAGGGAGTGGGTGTGTTCGGTGGGTCTGCAGAGGGTGTTTGGTGGGAAGTGGAGGGGCGGAAGAGGATCAGGGTGAGGAGGCGGAGGTTCTGCAGTGGTTGGCGAGCCGTGTGGGTCGCTGAGGTGATGGGAGCGGCTCGCCGGAGGGTGGTCGGAGGCGGAGAGGGTGAGGGTGAACAGGGTCGGTAGAGGGCTTAATTGACTAAATCGAAAGCGGGGAAAGAAAGAGGAGGAGAAGGGGAGTAGGTCTAACTTAACTGCAGGGACGAAGGGGGAGGAACAGGGCGACAGTCGTATCGACTGTCGCCGGAGAAGACGATGCTCAGGGAGAGGGGCGGCGGCGAGCAGAGGGCTGGAGAGGCGCCAGCTGGGTGCGGCGTGGCGCGGAAAGAGCAGGGGAGGAAGTCTCTGCTGCTGGTAGTGCGGCAGAGCGAAGAGGTGGAGGGGGAGGAAGTCGCCGGAGCTGGTGAGCGTCTGCCGGAGAAAGAAGAGAAGAAAGCTGGGGGTTTTCTCCGTCAGATCCAGGCTGCCTTCGTCGGTGGAGCGGCGGGGGGTATTTATAGGGTTGAAGCAGGGAGGAAGGCGGAGGGAGACGACGTGTCTCCCTCGCCGGAGAATGGTCGGAATACGAACCCATACCGTCCGTGCGTTCGCACGGCCGGTATGGGGGGCTACAATGACCATGGGGGTGCTCCTGCGACGGCTGACGACGCAGGGCACCCCCGGTACACTTGCCAGGTCCTCCACCTCACCTTGCGCGGCGCCATGCTCCGCGCAAGGTCGCCGGAGCATGGTGCTGGCAGGGTTTTGCAGGAGGGACCTGTTTGCAAAGAACGAAGGAGAGTTAGGGGCCAAAATGCGAGGGTTCAAAAGTTGAGGGCCAAAGAGTAAATATATGAGGACCAAAGTGTGAAGTCGGTCAAGGAGGTTTCTTCTTAGGCTCAAGTTTTTATACATGACTAATTAGGACCTAAGGAATCTGATGGTGAATTTTATTTTCATATTAAACCTTGTTTGACCGGTCAATTTGCGCAAAAACCCAAATTAAGTTATTAATTGGGCATGGTTCTCAATGTAGGTCAAAATGGGTTCTAAAGGCCAAATTGAAGGTTCTAAACCCTAGAGATTATTTTTCTATGAATTTTAGAGGGTTTATTCTATTTTTACTTTGCCTCGAACCTTGTGAATTGAAGTGGGTTGTTTTAGGGTTACAGATTATCATTTGGTTCCTTGGAAGTGCTGTAGCCCTTGCTAGATCATCTCATCCCACTTTTATTCTTATTAAGCTGTTTTGACCTGTGTTTGGGCCCTGAATTACCCTGTATGCAGATTATACTGATAAAATTGCACTTTTACCCCTTATGACTGGTTTTCTTCTCAAACTCAGAATTCTCTGAGTTAAGCCTTTCCTTGAGATATGTAGGAGCTTTTATCCTTTGTATTGGGTCAAAATGAGCTAGTTATGGCTCATGATGAGGTTCTCATCAGTAGTGCTAGGAAATAACACAAGATGGCATAATTACTGGTGTATTTTTGCTATGCAATTAATACAGGACCGCTTTCAAGACCCCGATAGGCATGTCGCCTTATCGCCTGGTCTTTGGCAAGGCCTGCCATCTTCCTATCGAATTGGAACATCGGGCTTACTGGGCTGTCAAGCAATGTAACATGGATTCCCAGTTAGCCAGTACGCAGAGGACACTCCAACTCTCTGAGCTCGAAGAAATTCGTCGGGACGCCTTTGAGAATAGTCGACTGTATAAGGAGAAAATGAAAGCCGTCCACGACCGACTTATCCATAGAAAAACCTTTGAGCCTAACCAGCAAGTCTGGCTGTTCGATGCCTGCCTAAAACTCTTTCCAGGGAAACTCAGGTCCAAATGGACAGGACCATTTCAGGTGGTTAAGCCTCACTCTAATGGGGTAGTTGAAATCGTTGATCCAAACACTGGGCACACTTTCACAGTTAATGGTCAAAGATTGAAATGCTTCCTAGCCCAGGTTCCCCCAAAGGAGAGTGTCACCCTCATTGAGGGATTACATGAAGCATTGCCCAGTTGGAGGCGTTAAACTCAGCGCTTCCTGGGAGGCAACCTAGAGGATTCAAGATGATCTGGTATTTTACGTCACTCAGGTAACATCTTTTTAAACCCCTGTTGCATTCATGTATTTGCCAATGAGGACATTGTCCAACTTAAGCATGGGGGGGTGGTAAATTTCACGATCCTGAGCTCATTTAATTAGTCTGGATAAAAAAAAATTGAATTTAGGAAGAAACTTAGGCAATAGAAACTTGTCAATAGTGGGAAATAATACGAAAAGAACTTGAACACTTTGACTTTTCAGGCCTTCAGGCTTAATCAGCCCTGGTGTCTGTTAAAATATGGATTTAGCTTCAAATCCTTGCAACCTTAAGCTACTCTAATCCACCTACTAAATAAGGTGATAAGTATACGACTTATCAACTCACCCTCTAACTTAGAAGGACTTTGAGTCTAAGCATTTCCACACATTTTTGCACAGACTCACTCCTCGAAGATTTTGACAGAAATTGGATAGCTAATGAACTCCTTAGGGTGGTATGGCTGGCAAGTTATCGTGGGTAACAGCCCATTAGCAGGTTGTCTAGAGCCCAGCCACGGGACCAGTTCTTCTTCATTGCCTTTAGGTACATTTGAGATTAGGGAAGCTACCTACAAAACAAAGAAAAGAGAGAGAAGAAAATAAAATAAACCACACTTCACCGCACGAGTATGGCTAGCAATTGATCGTGGGTAACAGCCCATTGGTCGGTTGTCCAGAGCCCAACTCAGTAATTGCACAAAAAGAACCAAAACACTTAAGGAAGAAGCGGGGAAGTAGTACAAGCCGGGGAGATATACACTGGAAAAATCCTTGTGTTGACCCCAATTAAAACAAACGTAGGGAGAAAGCTACCAATTGAGCAAATACACCTTCAGCCAAAATACTTCCTCTTCCGATCACCTAAGGGCGTAGAAACCCGAAGCCTGTTTGAATTACCTTTGAGTGAGTCTATCACGATCTTCACACCAAGATGCTTAGCACTTAGAGTTTTGTCCGAGTTTTGGGTGGGTTGGGTAGCCGTAAAAAGTTACCAACCAACTCTGAATTCCAAAAAAATCTAAAAATATATATATATATATACATATGTATATACATGAAAGCAAGGATTCAGGCGATTCGTATTTTGAAAGACACCCGGGTGCTACTTAGTCTTTGTAGATTAAGATCTTAGTATATTTCCTCCTATTGACAAGTGACGAAGTGTCTAAGTAACTACTTCTTAAATTCTGACAAAAAAATAAAGGCTAGAATAAACCTTGCTAGGGACTAGCAAGGAGTAAGCATGAGGGTATGATAACACTGGATCTTGGGGTGATAATTCCATTAAATAGGGCCCATCTTAAGAATAAAAGGCACAGATAACACAATATAAGTAGAATGGGAGCATTGCATGCATCATATGTCAAGATTGCTTACAAAATAGTATTAATGGCCATTTATATGAGCACTTATCAAAGTAGGCCTTAGATGAGCAATCGGACCACACGGATGGATTCAGAACGACGAACGGAGTCCAACGGACTTGAAATTGGCCAAATCCGACATCTGGAGCTCCCACAATGGGCCCAAGAAGTTCTGACTGTTAATCTGCCAATCAACGGCCCACGACATGCCACGTGGCGCCAGCTCACCGCGTCCAGATCGCGCCCACTTCCACCTTCATCCGGAGAGCAGATCTCAGTCGTCGATCTCCAATTGAACGGCTGAGAACCGCGTGCACACCTGCGGTCGCTGCGACAAAGCAGCGAGGGTAGTGCAGCAGTTGGAGCGCATGCCCGCGCCCACGCACGTGGGTTCGAGCCGCGCGGAGCTGAAATTCGGAGACGGCGACGCGCGTGAGCGAAATTGGGCCGCCCGATCAGTAGCGGACGGACGAGATAGCGTGACTTGGCACCCGCAGATGCGCCCTGGCCAGACCCGTGTGATGACGCGCGTACAAGGGAGCGATCCAGGCGAGCGCCTTGCGTAAGATCCCAGCCATCCGATCGTCGATCGGACGGCTCGTGGGGTGCGCACGTAGATCGGGCACGAGGAAGCACTGCTGCAGGTGAGCGACTGGTGGGCAGGGGTCTTCACCGACATTTTGGGAAGGGTTTTAGCAATTTCCCAGATGTCGCTAAAGCCCCCTCTTCATTTGGAAAGCCCTTCTCCCTATTTAAACCCTTTCCAACCACCCATTCAAGGCATTCACTCCACTTGCAACTACTCTACCCCTCTCCTAGCTACCTTTAAGCTCTTTTGTAATCACCAGAGATGACGAGCCGTTGACGGAGCCCTCTCCACCACCGTGGCTGCCTCGCCGCCCTCCCTCTCTCTCTCTCTCTTTCTTCACTTCTTTTAAGATTTACTTTACTTATGTTTAAGCATGCATCTAATGTTGTAATTCATGAACTAAAGTTGCATGATTAATGAAGTTGTTTTCTATTCAGTTGCTTGCTCTATTTTCTATTTAAATTGCATGTTACAAATGAAACAACTCTAACCCTAATCTCTCTCTCTCGCTTTTTACCCGCGCCCTTTTCGCAAGCAAAACCCCACGTTTTCCATGACAATAAGTGACAAGAAAAATCCTATTTTCACGCCTCCCTGAGACTGACACTCGGACTCACATTCGTTTCTTTACTTTAAAATCGACGTCGCAAGTGCAAACTATAACGACATTCTAAACACACACGCACGAACCACGTCACCGGCCGCTTCCACCTTCACCCGGAGGATGAATCTCAGCCGTCGATCTTTGATCGAACGGCCAAGAACGCTTGCGCGCCCGACGCTCACTGCGACAGCACAGCGGTCGGTGCTTCAACCTCGCAGAGAGGGGCGCAGGTTCGAAACGCCCGCCCTCCCCAATTTCTGCGCGATTTGAGGTGCGTGCAAATTCGATCGCCCGATCAGCAGCAAACGACGTAGATGGAGTCGGACGGCGGAACGGATGCATGCGGAAGCTCACGCGCGTGATGACGCAACAAATGCACGCACCTCAGCGCGATTTGTGCTAGCGCCTCGTGCGGAAGCTTAGCCGTCCGATCTTCGATCGGACGGCTTACGACGCGCGCACGTGGATTAGGCACGAAGAAGAACGGACGCATGAGAGCGACCGGTGGGCAGGGGCCTTCACCGACATTTTGGGAAGGGTTTTAGCGACGTCTCGGACATCGCTAAAACCCCTTCTTCATTTGGAAAGCCCTTCTTCCTATTTAAACCCCTTCCAACCACCCATGGGAGGCATTCACTCCACTTGCAAGTACTCTACCCCACTCCTAGCCACCATTAAGCCCCTTTGTAATCGTCGGAGACGACGAACCGCTGATGAAGCCCCCTCCACTGCCGTGGCTACCTCGCAGTCTTCTCTCTCTCTCTCTTTCCTTCTTTATCTTAAGCTTTACTTTACTTATGTTCAAGCATTCATCTAGTGTTGTAATTATGAACTAAAGTTGCATGTCAAATGAAGTTATTTTCTATTCAATTGCTTGCTCTATTTTATGTTCAAGTTGCATGTTATGAATGAAACAATTCTAACCCTAATCTCTCTCTCTTCTCTCTCTCTCTCCCTCTCTCTCTCTCACTCGCTTTTCACCCATGACTTTTCACAAGCAAAAACCCGTTATTTTTGTGACATTAAGTGATAAGAGAAATCCGATTTTCACGCCTCCCTGAGATCAACACTCGGACTCACGTCCATTTCTTCATTTTAAAACCGACGTTGCGAGCGCAAGCTATAACAACTCTTCTAAACACGCGCCCCACGCTCACGTCAGTTTTTGGCGCCGTTGCCAGGGAGGAAACGGATTTGTTTTGTCACTTCCATTTTACATCCATGCTCACATCGTCTAACGCCTTGTCTCCTTCTACTTGATGGTTGCAGGAATTCGACGCTTAGACGGCGAAGTAGTGCAACTCATGATGGTAACAAGGGAGTAGGCACAATAAGGACCGGTCGTGAGTATTTCTTCGCCCATGGTTGTTTGCTTGCTTAAAAATTAGAAAAAAAGTTTGCAAAACTGAAAAAAATTGACGTGGTGCATGATTGCTTGACCCACATCCTTAACACATCACCCAACAAAAAAAATACACTCTAACATTCTGAATTCACCAGTGGTACCTGCTAGGGTTCTACATGTTTCTCAAGCATACAGTACAGCTCAAACCATACTCATTTGTTTTTTCTCTAGGGTTCATTCTCATCATAGGGTTCGTTCAAGTTATTCTAAGCATGTAGTTCATTTATTTAAATCATAATATTTATGTAAACCACTCATCGGCAAATACGGGAGGAATAGGGGTTGGGATCGCAGATTTTGTCGCCTCCGTGGCTCTTGCATTCTCAACTGGTAGGAGACCTATATAATTGACCAACCACATCAAACGAGTCCAAAATATTATACAAGTGACACTAACTCATAGAGAAACTCAAGTGAAAAACAACGGTACTTCATTTGCGGAAATCCGATTCCATTTGGGTCCTAAACGGGCCAAAAACACTCACACTATCCAAAATCAAACATCTGGGTCTAGTCCCAGACGTCTTAAAAGACGTCAACACTTTCCCTGGGTTCCTTACAGCTACCTCAGACGTTCGGACCCCTCTGTGATCATTTGAGGTGAGTTCCAGACGTCGAACTCTTCTTCTAGTCGTCCGGAGGTACGGTCAGACGTCTGGTGATGTGCCCAGATGTCCAAAAGCACCTCGAAGGGTGCACCCAATGCCTTTCCAATGGCCTACCCCCTGCGTACGTACACAGACCTTAGAAAAGGTCGGACAAGATCCCTATGGTGAGGCCTGCATAGCCGTAACCACACAAAAGCTCGTACCTTAGTGCTATGCGTGCTTTCAGATGTCCGGCTTCAACTCTGGATGTCCTTCTGCTACTCCAAACGTTTGGGAGATGATCCATACGTCTGATACTATAAAAATATCCAATACGAAAACCTCCGTGAGCTTCTCCTTTGCACGAAACCCTCCGCGCCGCCCGCAGGAGCTGCAGGAGGCCAAGGCGCCTGCTCGTTAGCTCGTCCTCCTCGCCCACGCCCTCGACTCCTCCTGCACGAGCTCCTTCGAGGTCCCACGGCCTCTCACAAACTCCTCCTCCTCTCTAGCTCTCCTCTCCTCCTCCATGTCCCGTCTCTCTCTCTCAGCTCCCTCTCCTCTCGCCACGCTGGAGGGAAGGGAGGAAGGAAGGACGGAGGTGGATGAAGGTGGCAGTGGCTGGTGGAGAGTGGCGTGGGTGAGGAGGGGTTTAAATAGATGAGGTTTAGGGTTTGGGGTGAGGAGAGAGAGAAGAGAGTGCACGAGCAGCGTGTGCGTGGAAAAGAAGAAGGTACGGTTCGTCTACTTTCAGACGTCCGACCCTTCATCCAGACGTCTGGATAGATGTCTGATAGCTCATCTAGACATCTTAAACGACTCAAAAGGGCCACGAGTCATTTCAACATAACAAACTTAAAGGAAGTTTCATCCTCGAAACTTGAGCCAAGTAGGGTGTGGAAAAGTAGCGTAAGAGTGCATAACAAACTTAAAGAGGATCGAAGTAGGTCTTAGAAGACGTACCCTCAAAAAGCTCCAGGTACTGTTCTCGCATTGCCGCCTCAGGCTCCCAAGTGGCCTCCTCGTATCATTGGCTTCTCCATAGGACTTTCACCAATGATACTTGCTTCCGTCTCAGACTCCGGAGGGCTCTGTCTAATATTTGGACTGGTCTCTCGGGATAGGTTAAGTCGTCTCCCACCTCGATGCTCTCGTGGCTCATAACGTGGTTGGGATCGGTGATGTACTTCCTGAGGTTGGACACGTGGAACACGTCGTCCACTCCAGAGAGTTGAGGAGGAAGGGCAAGCCGGTAAGCAACGAGTCCAACCCGCTCCAAAACCTCGAAGAGTCCCACAAACCTTGGCACAAGCTTCCCTTTTACCCCAAAACGCTACAAGCCCTTCATGGGAGAAACATGGAGAAAGACGTGATCCCCAACCTCGAACTGTACCTCTCTGCGCTTCCTGTCGACGTAGCTCTTCTATCTGCTCCTAACAGTGCAGAGTCGCCTGTGAATATGCTCTATCACCTCCTGACTCTGCCGGATCAACCTGGGGCCAACCTCCCACTTGGTCCCCACCTTGACCCAACTCAAGGGTGCGGTACACCTCCGTTCGTACAGAGCCTCGTAAGGTACCATGCCGATGCTCGAATGATAGCTGTTACTGTATGCAAGCTCTGCCAGGGAAAATGCTCCTTTCAGGAGCCTCTCCAATCTAGTACACAAGCGCGTAGGATGTCCTCAAGTGTTTGTATGGTGAGCTCTGATTGCCCATCGGCCTGGGGGTGGTATGCAGTGCTGAAACTCAAATGGGTCCCTAATGCCTGCTGAAACTCTGCCCAGAACTGGGAAGTGAAACTCGTATCCCTGTTGGATACGATCTCGCGAGGAACTCCGTGCAGACGCACCACATCTCTGACGTATCTCTCTGCTAGCTGTGTTGGCCCAAAAGTGACTCGGATCGGTAGGAACCGTGCCGTCTTCGTCAACTAGTCTACTATCACCCAAACTATGTTGTGACCCCGTTGGGTAGCTGGTAGACCTACCACTAGGTCTATGGTAATGCTCTCCCACTTCCACTCTGGCACAAGAAGTGGCTGTAACGGCCCTACAGGCCTCTGGTGCTCGGCCTTCACCTGCTGGCACACCAAGCACTGCTAGACAAACTCATTAACATCCCGCTTCATCCCCCTCCACCAGAAGTCATGTCGCAAGTCATGGTACATCTTTGTATTTCCGGGATGTATGGTGAACCGGGACCTGTGCGCCTCGATCAGGAGCTTTCTCAACAACTCCTTGTCTCTAGGAACACATAGGCATCCCCTCATGTGCAGTACCTCATCTGAGAAGGAAAAGTCTCCTGGGTCCCCTGTCAACACCCTGTCTTGTAGCGTCTGTAAGTACGGATCGGTCATCTACCCTGCAATGATGCGGCATATCAGCTCTGGTGGTGCCTGTCGCATCACTGTCACTGCCTCGCAGTACCCCTGGGACTCTCGTGTCGCCAACTGCCCACCTCCTCCATGAGTCTCCAACTCTATGCCTGTAAGCTGGCTAAGTGGGCGGGTGCCTTCCGACTCAAGGCGTCGGCCACCACATTAGCCTTCCCTAGGTGGTAGGAGATGTTGCAGTCGCAGTCCTTCAACAGCTCTAACCAATGCCTCTGTCTCAGGTTGAGCTCCTTTTGGTCAAATAGGTACCTGAGGCTCTTATGATCTGTGAAGATCTCGAATGTCTCACCATATAGGTAATGCCTCCATGTCTTCAGCTCGAAGACAACTGCTGCTAGCTCTAAGTCATGGGTGGGATAATTATGCTCGTGGGACTTCAGTTGCTGTGAAGCGTAAGTGACAACGTGTCCCTTCTGCATGAGCATACCACCCAACCCCTGTAGTGATGCGTCGGTGTAAACCACTAACCCGCCACTATTGTCTGGAATGGTAAGTACAGGAGTTGAAGTCAGTCTCTCCTTCAACTCTTGAAAACACGCCTCGCACTCGTCGGTCCATGAAAAGGGCACGTCCTTCCAGTAAGCTGAGTCATAGGACGTGCAATCTGAGAGAACCCTTTGATAAACCATTGATAGTAGCCTGCCAGTCCCAGAAAACTACGTACCTCTGTTACTATGTGTGGTCTCTCCTACCTGAGCACAGCCTCAACCTTGGCTGGATCCACAGCCAATCCGTCTCCCGATATCACATGGCCCAAGAAAGTCCCTTGCCTCAGCCAAAACTCGTACTTACTGTACTTGGCATGCAGCCTGCGTTGTCTCAAGGTATCCAGGACCATACGTAAATGCTGTCCATGCTGCGCCGGATCCCGTGAGTAGACTAGGACGTCGTTGATGAACACCACCACAAACTGGTCTAAATACGGTCTGAAAACACGGTTCATCATGTCCATGAAAGCAGCGGGGGTATTGGTCAGCCTAAATGTCATGGCCAAGAACTCATAGTGCCCGTACCATGTACGTAAAGCTGTCTTGGAGACGTCTGTCTCCTTGATCCTCAACTGGTGGTAACCTGACCTCAAATCTAGCTTAGAGAACACTGTGGCATCTCTTAACTGGTCAAAGAGGTCGTTGATACGAGGTAGCGGGTACTTGTTCTTGAAGATGACCCGATTCAGCTGTCGGTAGTCAACACAAAGTCTCAGGGTACCATCCTTCTTCTTCACAAACAACACAGGGGCTCCCCATGGGGATGCACTGAGCCTCACAAAGCCCTTCTCCAACAGGTCCTGTAACTGTGACTTGAGCTCTCGCAGCTCAAGCGGCTCCATCCTGTACGGTGAAGTAGAAATGGGGCTGGTCCCCGGTACTTGTGAGATCTTAAACTCGATCTCACGCTCAGGCGGTAGTCCTGGCAACTCCTCTGGGAAAACGTCGAGGTACTCGCTGACCACCGGAATACTCTAAAGGTCGACCACGGGGCTAGGCTCTGCTACGACACAAACTAAGAAGTCCTCACACCCCTGGCCCAAAAGCTTCGCTACCCGAAGCACAGAGATGCACCTAAAACCTCCATCCACTAGCTGGCTGTGGAACTCAAAAGGAGGCAACTCTGGTATGGAGAAGACGATCGTCCTCCCAAAATAGTCTACCAAAGCATGATAGGCAGACAGCCAATCTATCCCTAGAATCACGCCAAAGTCCTCCATTGGGATTACAATCAGGTCGGTGGGAAGACTGTGTCCCCCTATAATGACCTCGCAGTCTATAAAGACCTCCTCTGCTACGAATAGCTGTCCACCTGGCCCTCTAATCAGGAATGGAACCTCTAATAGTACCTTGCCTGGTCCCAAACAGATGGCAAAACTCGAGGAGACAAAGGAATGTGTGGCACCAGAATAAAAAAGAATATATACTAATCTGCCAGAAACAGTAACCATACCTGCCACCACAGAACTTGAAGCCCTAGCATCTCTGTGGATTAGGGCATTGATGCGCCCCTCAGTTTTAGGTGCAGACGAAGCGACCATGCTCTAGGTCAAGCAGGTAGTAGCTGGCCGGTACCCTCCTCGTTACTACTGTCCTCCCCTACGTGGCTGGTGACAACGGCCGCCAGCTTGGCCTCCAGCACTCGGTGCGGGGAGCATTTGCTGTACTCCGGCCCTAGATGGGTAGTCCCTCTTGATGTGGCCCGGCTCGCCACACTGGTAGCAGAGAGGAACACATCCTCCTCCCTCAATTGGTCTCTGCTGGTGGCTGGGCGGGGGTCTGGTGCTGGCAGCTAGTCCCTACCTGGGGCTTCCAAAGGCCAATGGTGGCCCTACAGAATGAGATTGCTCTCCTACGACCACCGTGTGCCTCCTCTCCCGACGACCCTGTGAGTACTCTGGCTGATAGGGCCTCTTCCGTCCACCGTCAGTGTCTTGCACGGCTGGGTTGGTCTCCTCATAGGTCATGGCCGCCTCAACCACACGGGAGAAAGTGGGTAACTTCAGAGGTTTCACATACCCTCGAATCGTAGGTCGAAGCCCCTCAGTAAACCTCAACAGGCGCTCCTCTTCAGTAGACATAGCTATCGAGGCGAAGCGTGACAGCTCCAAGAAACGCGTGCGGTACGCGCTAACTGTCATCACCCCCTAACAGAGAGTGTGAAACTCCCACCTCCTCTGGTCCTGCCAGGTTTGCGAGAAGTACTGCTCGCAGAAGAGAGCCACGAACTGGTCCCACGTCAGTTCTCTCCCCTCCTGGCCTCTGACTTCCCTCCACCACTTGTGGGCTGTGCTCTCCAGCTGGTACGTGGCAAAGGCCATGCGACACTCTGCAGAAGGGTGGAGGGTGTCGAACACCTTCTCTATTTGCTTTATCCAGTCCTCTACCTCAAATGGGCTCTCATCCCCCTTGAAGGAGAGGGGCTTTAGCTTCTGGAACTGGCCGAAAAGCTCGTGGTGGAGTTGCAACGGGGGAGCAGGTATGCCTCCCGGTAAGGAGGGCTCGTGCTCAGAAGTGTCTGAGGGTGGTGGGGGTGGTGTAGGATCACCCCCTCCCCCTCCAGCTAGTATAGCGCTGCGGCGGTTCCCCTGCCCCACGGAGGACTCTCCCTCCACGTCCTCGGGAAGGGGTGGTCGAGGAGGCTGTTGGAGTTCCTCCCGTACGATATCTCGAATCATCTGGGCGAGATCCTGGGCCTGAATGCCCGGAAGGAGAGGTGTGTCTATTGATGCCTCAGGTCCGACACGTCTGCCCCTTCGACCCCACCCATGGCCACATCCGTGGCTTGCCTCGGGAACTCCTCAACGAGGCATCTCCTATAAGGAGACACAGGAAAAAGAGCAGGAATTGTCAATGATAACAGATTACATCAAGAGATAAGACTCGAAGCGAAGATCAAAGAGATACGTTGTGATGGCTATCCTAGTTACATGCATGTGGGTGACTAATTCTCAAACCATTTGGTTCATTTCTCGGGATGACCTTGCTCTGATACCATCTTGTTACGACCCGATCCCAGATCCCTACAGGATCCGAGATCGGCCCGCCTTGACTAATCCCAAGACCTAGTCGTCCAACGAGAAATAACCAAAAGTAGGAAATAAATTATAACCACACATGCTCTGTAACTAAGCAGAAAATAAACAAGAGATAGTAAAAGAAACAGAGCGAAAAGGTCTATCAAAGTTACAGGCCATCACAACTACGATAGAGAAAAGTACAACTGAAAGTACTGAAATAGTATTACATAGAACATAAAAATACTCACTACAACAATAGGAGCTAAGGAAAAACGGTAAGAATGCAGCTAAGGCTGGGCTCGACTGGGCCCAGCTCCCTCTGCATCCAATGGTACTGGCTGCACAACTCCCTGACCTAAACAGGGTTATAAATTTTCAGAGTCAGCGAATGCTGAGTAGAGTGGTAATTTCGCCAATTACATGTAATGAAGACAAGCAATTAATTTATGCAATTAAATAGCTATCCATTTTCATTTAGTTTGACCAAGTGCTGCTACTTTGTTATTTCTTTATTTACTTAAACATTTCTTGATCTGGCCTGTTCCTCATGGGAACGATCTTGATTGCAGTCTTTTCCATGATGTAGGAGGTGCACATGGTGCACTCCTGGCCGGAAGAGTCTCCCGTGGTAATCCTTCACCCAGTCAACCACCCTGAGGTTACGGTCGCGACGTAACGGTGACTACGGCACGCATGATAAACTCACGGGTAGCTATCCTGCACTGGCACATGGTCAGTCGTTTCCGCTAGCGGGTACACCTAAAGGTACAGCATGGAACAGTATAGGACCTTACCCTTTCAGAATAGAACAGAACAAGGGTCATCCCCCTCGACAGTCCACGTACCCTCGCCCGACTATCCCGGTTTGCCCAATGGGCCTAACAAGAGTCGATGTAGGGTGGCTAGTCTTAACCCTGAGCCCCCTGGGGCGGCTAGCTCCCTCCTTACACTAAGTAGCTGACCTCGGTACCACGTACACGAGAGCCAAATTGAGTCGGTGTAGAGTGTCGAGGCTTGACCTCGGGGCCCATCCCAATAGGTGGCTAGTACCCCTCTACATTAAAGGGACAGTGGCTCTCTTTGGTATCACGTACATAAGGGCCAGCTCACTTCTGGTCTACAGGAGTTCTCCTCCTAATTCCCCGTAAGGTTCATGCTGATATTTCTTTTGTTTCATAATCCAGACTTTTAGATTTCTATTCACATTTTCGGTTCCATTATTAAAATAGGCAGCTCATGATTTTCTACTGACAAGACATTATACTAAGTAACCAGTACATTTACTGGCATTTAAAGTTCTTACAGGCATCTCAAGTAAACAGTATAGCTTGAACCACCTATTTCTACCCTAGGGTTCATTCTCATCCTAGGGTTCTACATGCTTCTCTAGTATACAGTATAGCTCAACCATCTGTTTCTACCCTAGGGTTCGTTCTCATCCTAGGGTTCTACATGTTTCTCAAGCATACGATACAGCTCAAACCATATTCATCTGTTTCTGCCCTAGGGTTCATTCTCATCCTAGGGTTCATTCAAGTTATTCTAAGCATGCAGACCCATCGCCTTTGCGGCTCCCACGTACTCGACTGGTAGGAGACCTATACAATTGACCAACCATATCAAACGAGTCCAAAACTATATACAAGTGACACTAACTAGTAGAGAAACTTAAGCGAAAAACAACGGCACTTTGTTTGCGGAAATTCAATTATGTTTGGGCCCTGAACGGGCTAAAAATACTTACACTATCCAAAATCAGACGTCTGGATCTAGTCCCAGACGTCTTAAAAGACGTCGACACTTACCCTGGGTTCCCTACAACTACCTCGGACGTCCGGACCCTTTGCGATCGTCTGAGGTGAGTTCCAGACATCGGACTCTTCTTCTGGTCGTCCGGAGGTACGGTCAAACATCTCGCGATGTGTCCAGACGTCCAAAAGCACCTTGAAGGACACACCTCGTGCCTTTCCAACGGCCTGCCCCCTGTGTACGTACACAGACCTCAGAAAAGGTCGGACAAGATCCCTGTGGTGAGGCCTGCATGGCCGTAACCGCACAAAAGCTCGTACCTTAGTACTGCTCGTGCTTTCAGACGTCCAGCTTCAGCTCTGGACGTCCTTCTGCTACTTCAGACGTCTGGGAGATGATCCAAACGTCTGATATTGGAAAAATATCCAGTACACAGAACCTCCGCGAGCTTCTCCTCCCTGCAAAACCCTCCTCATCGCCCGCAGGAGCTGCAGCAATGCCTTCAGCGGTTGCAGGAGGCCAAGGCGCCTGCTCGCAAGCTCTTCCTCCTCGCCCGCATCCTCGACTCCTCCCGCATGAGCTCCTCCAAGCTCCCGCAGCTTCTCGCAAACTCCTCCTCCTCTCGAGCTCTCCTCTCCTCCTCCATGTCTCGTCTCTCTCTCTCAGCTCCCTCTCCTTTCACCACGATGGAGGGAAGGGAGGAAGGAAGGATGAAGGTGGCGGTGGCTGGTGGAGAGTGGCGTGGGTGAGGGGGGTGTTTAAATAGATGAGGTTTAGGGTTTGGGGTAAGGAGAGAGAGAAGCGAGTGTGCGTGCAGCGCACACATGGAAAAGAAGGTACGGTTCGTCTACTTTCAGACGTCCGACCCTTCATCCAGACGCCTGGACAGATGTCTGACAGCTCATCTAGACGTCTTAAACGACCCAAAAGGACCACGTGTCATTTCAGGGAGGGGGAGAGGGGGTTGCGGAAGAGGGTGGTGAAGCTGAGGTGGTAGCGGTGGTGGCCAAGGATGAGGTAAGTGGTGGGTCGACGATGTGGGTGGCGGATGGCGGAGGGAGGGAGGCAGTAGGAGAAGGAGGGGGAGCCGAGGTTGGGGGAGAGCAGGGAAGGGAGGTAGGGTCGCGGCCTAGGGGGAGGATGCCGGTGGTGGTGGGGGAGGAGGGGACAGTGGAGTGGAGGGTACAGCTGAAGGCGATGGTGGTGAAGTTGGGGAAGTGGGTGGAGTCAAGGGAGAGGAGGAGGGAGGTGGAGGGGGAGGAGAAGAAGGGACAGGGATGGGGATGGGTTGGGGAGGAGAGGTGGCAGAGGGGGTGGGAACAAGGGAGGCAGAGGAAGGAGGAGGAGAGGAGTGGGTGGAAGGTGGGTGTGTAGTGGTGGTGGTTTGTGTGAGGGTTGTGGTGGTGGTGAGGGTTGGGGTGGTGGAGGGAGTAGAGGGACTAGAGGAGGTCGAAGGAGGTGAGGAGGAGGATTGGAAGGGGAGCCAAGGGGGAGGGAGATGAGGAAGTGGGTGGAGTTTGGGGAGGAAGAGATGGTGGTGGTGGAGAAGATGGGGAGATTGATGTAGGAGGAGGAGACGTGGGGGAGAAGGAAGGTGGTGAGGAGGAGGAGGCGGTAGTGGAAGAGAGGAGGCTTCATATGGTGGTGGTGGTGGAGGAGGAGATAGGGTGGTGTGTAGTCGGGTGAGCGACAAGGAGAGAGCTCAGAGGGGACGAAGGGGACAAGGAAAGGAAGACAAGACATTTAACTTGCGTTTGACAGGGGGATAGTGCTATACTGGGATAGAATAGGAGTGGAATAAGTATAGAAGGTGTTTGGTTGGTAAGATTGTAATGATTGGTGGGATTGTTAATGATTGGTATGTTGGTTTTGTGAGAGATGAGAGGGAGTTAGTGGGTTTTGATGTGATAGATTTTAATTATTATGTATTATTTTTTGAGTTATATGTGGAAAAAAATAGTATTAGTAGATTTTGATATAATGAAAAGAGAGAATATATGTGGGAAAAGTGAGCTTCTTAGAACATATGCTATTCCTATCCCATCCCACTTCTTAACCCTTATCCTACCCCTAATACCGTTGCCAAATGCATCCTAGGTTCCATTTGTTTTGCATATTAATCGTTTAACAGGTCACTTAACATGTTTGGAACAAGTTAACATGTCTGGAACTTAACACGTTCAGAAATGAGTTAGCATGCTTGAAACTTATTCTACTCCTCTCTGTGAAATAATTTTAATACATCACTTAATACGTCTCACATCCAAATAAATTAACTCAATTATTCCATCATTTATTCTAATTCTTTCACATTTCTCTGCTTATTCAAAAAACTTATTCTTCTTAGGAAACAAAAGCTCCCATGAGAAATGTGAGAGTGGACCCCACGCCACGCTTATAAAGAGTGGGCGAGGCGGAACACAAACACAAATATCATCATCATTCCCATCCTCCCATGGTTGCTTGTCATTTAAGTTCTCGTCGGGGGAAGCAGAAGTACCTGCTTGAGCAACCCAATACGATCGGTCTCTCTCTCATCACGACCTTTTTCTTCGCATTTGCTTCTTTTTATTTGAATCGACTTGTATAGCGTGGAGTGGGATATGATCGCGTTGTTGGTTTAATCCCAAAAACAAAGATAAGATTTTTTGCTACTATCATTGATCCCGAAAACAATCGTGCCCTTTGGATGTTTAATCAATCCGTTGACCCATTTGAATGGTTATTTGTCCAAGACGACACACTCCTTTCCTCGTTTTCCTTCACTTGAACTTCTTATCCTATTACTTATTTATTTATTTTTTTATTCGCCCGTGAAAGTGACCAAACGAACTTACACCTACAAAGATGAGGACAAGCCATGATATTTGCTGACTAGATATCATAGGGTATCCAACTTTTTTTCTCGTGAATTAATTTTATCTTTTCTCGTATGCAGGAAAATGTCTGCCACTGCTCCCGACGTCACGACCCTCCTGATTGCCTTTGTTTGCTTGCTTGCTTGCCTTAATCATTTACTTCACATTCTTCAACCCCCACGGGAAATCGGCAATATAGACCTTCACAAGGTCGGCACGACTCTGACCATCTTCGGTTGTAGATTTATGTTCACGAACGGTACGTTGAAACACGATTCTTGGTCTGCCTGTATGAGCTTCTTGTGCCTCGCTCATGGACTCGGGATGATATTCTTCTCTTGCAACGATGGCGTGGCCAGTGCAAAGGTGAAGCTATCCTCTCGGTTGCCATAGGGATAGTCCTCGCTTAGGCAACCAGCGCAATGGCCTTCCTTGATCTCCCCCTCGACAATTGAGATTTTGTTGTGCCATACATGCTTGCTTGTGTTGTCATATATACACACATGTATATATACAAATAATTTGTTTCTATTGGGCCATACATAGATACATACATAATTAATTTGCTTGTACGAGTCAGGATTCCTCGAGCGGAAATCTTTAATTACCACGTTTCATCCTACCTGCGCCATCTTTAAGAGTTTTTGTTAAGCGACATATGTACTTCAATGTTGTGATTGATGGAATTTAAATATGGTTATTGTAACTGTGTTGTAAATTAAGGTGTGTTCTTAAATACCTCCAGTCATTATTTACATATATAAACCACCTGATCAAACGACCTTCTGCGGAGATGAATTACGATTCACACACCATTCTATCCGGTTCTAGAGGCGTTCTGAAAATATATATTATAAGGAAAAAAAAGAAAAATGGGAGGAAAATTCAGGCATGTGGTTTTTTTAATCTTAAGACCCACAAAGGCTTCTTGGCCTGAGGTCTGCTGCCGTGGAGCCGCGGCGTCCTCGGGTGGGAGTCTGCCTTTCATGGTACTTAGTCAACAACGTTGGCATTGTTTTTATACTCTTTTCTGTGAATTTGGACCTATTGAATATAGCCAGAAAAAATTCTCTAAGGTATTTAAAAAACAATTGAGCTTCTTTCTTGTTGATTACAATTAAAATTTTCAGGATTATCATCCCAATCGAAGGACCAGATGCCAAGTATAGATATGCCGCCACGAATGCCATTTCTCGCGCTGTCCTCCTTTTCCCTCAACTAAATATATATGTGCCTAGCGATATAATGTTCTAACAGTTATGAGAACAGTAAAGCCCTCTATCTACGGAGAGGCTATAAGATTCACGAAATAAGGTATGTTACATAATATGAAAATAATTATGGTAGAAAAATATTAAAGAAGGTAATTCTAAAACATATGGGAAGATGTAAAACTCACCAAATTAAGTTGGAACACGTAAATCCATCATGCCATTTCAGAAGTAGTAGTGAGTAATTGAATGCATGGAGAGTTTTAATGAAAGTGTTTCCCCCATCTGTCATTAGTAGTCAAATGAGAGGTTGAAATCTGTCCTCCAAGATTAACATCCGGAACAAAATGTCATTGGATTCTATATATATTTTACCCATTCATGCAGTACCGAACTATTTGCAAGTTACCTTATTATTACAATATATAGAAATAAACCTCGCAACATTTACTTAAGGTCCATAAGTAGAGGTTCTAACATAGAAGTTCACAAGGAGTGTGTCATGATCCAATACTTTGTTTCGGTACTAGAATAAGAAACAAAATTTTCTTTCATTCTTCAAGAAATTAGGTTCCACCGATAAAAGTACATAATCTAATAGTTGACATTTTATCCCGTACTAGTTAGAGAACTAGCTAGTGTAATATGCATTTGAGAAACTATGAATTAAAAAATAGCCATTATTTTAAAATTAAGATTATTTCCTACAGATGACTCGATCGAGGTGTCTCAAAATCCGATAGGATTGTGGCTTATCCACAGATTGTCATGTTATTATTAAAATCTAGCTTTTCCAACCAATGCTCTAAGCATTGAGTATCCTATGGGTTGTTGAGATATGTCTTTAGATCCATCATAATAAATGCAACATTATAATTTAAGAGTCAATTTTATTTATTCTCCACTCCCTGAAGGTAATAAATAAGTATGAAGATTAAATCAAAACCTGCCTGATACAAGTAACGATAGAGTTATGACTCATGGCTTAGTACATTGTAAGAAACAAAAAATGAAGAAAACCTCAATCTAGATAAAGGCAACACCTTAAATCAGATAATATATAAGAAATTAATGAAGCTTGTCTAGTTTGATGATGCCTTTGAGCCTGTGGAGAAGTTGGGTGATATCACTAAGAACAATCTAGTTTGGGAATTGAAGAGTCGCAAGGTGACGAGCGAGTGAATTTGCAACCAGATGAATGTATTCAAAGGAGTGAATTGCATTGTCCTGAGCTTTTGCCTTGTCATAATGTTGCATTAATTTCCACAGAATTGGCAGCTAACATTATAGCCACTTAGACATGTGGCAAACCTAGAACTTACTTCCTCTAAGAAAGAATAATCCCATTATGTATCCAAGTAACGTCAATGTCAGAAAACTAGTTGAGGCCACTTAGACCAATCTTCAATCATAGAATGCAAGCCTGCAGCTCTGGAAATTTCTTGGTATCCTCTACTCCTAATTTGTTAGCGTCGATCAAGAATACATTATTCAAATAAGTAATAAATGTCACAAATTGAAGTCTCAATTAGCAAAACATCTACTAAATCGAACAATTTAATTGAATTTTTCAAATCACACACAAAGACTCTACCTCAAATCATAACTTGCTTTCCTTAATCTGCATACCTTGTCATTGTTCTCCCCTTCGGTAACAAATCTAGGAAGTTACTATATTTATACTTCTTCAATAAGATCTCCATAAAAAAAAATTCTTAATATTAAGACAATGAAAGGCCACCTAAAGTTAATTACAATAGAGATAAATATTCATGTTGAATTAAGATGGGCAGGCAAAGAAAATATCCTATAATATTCAATACCATAAGGTTTTATGTAGCCTTTTGCCACAAGCTGCACTTAGGAAGTATTTGATAATCGATTCCTAGCAATAGCCAATAGTCTCCATACTAAATGCAGCAACAAATAGCTCCCAAGTACCTCCAAATATCAGAGCAAAGATATATTCCTACATGGTAAACTTCCAACCAAGAGCACCAAGGAGCCTCTACATGGGACCAAGGAATGGAGATACCATCAAGGTAAAGAGCAACTGGTGGTGCTAAGGTAGTCAAATAGGATAAAGACATATAATCAAATCCATGATATTGATTTAATGGATCGGATGCATTTGGAGAGTACTTTTCCAAAGTCAATATGGAGATCAAAATCATTACCCATCCAGGCGAGTGGGGTCTCCACTAGATGAGGGCATGGTCATAGGTGCTTCAAATTAAACCCAGCATTGTAGTGAAGGACCTTAATCTCATCCCTTGTTTAAGACCTCTCATAAGGAAAATTTCAAGCAATTAGTCGAAGGATCGATACAACATGATCGTCTCATTGTTAAAAATTCTTAGGAGAAGAATACATCGGAGAGAATATTGACATTAGTGAAACGTTAAAAAAGGAAAGGAAGCAACCAAATAGCTAGGATACATCAAATTAAGAAGAACCCTGCTAATCTTGATTTCTCGATTTGTACTCATGTATATTGGATCTTCTATAAATGAATTCATAATTTAAAGATCAAATTCCATAACGATTAATTGATTTAAAATTATATGATTATTTCGTAATCCAACTCTCCTCAAATAGACAATTTGATTGTTGAATAAATTCATTAATCTAAATCACACGATCTGCTAAGGGGTGTACGTGTCCGTAGCCATTTACAGACCTCAGGAGATGTATCTGCCTCTCGCTGATGTAGCACTACCAGTTGATGTTGTGTGCTTATGGTCTTTCCTCTCTTCCTCTATTAATCCAGTATCCGTAACTTCCCGTTAGATATTTTCATGATGTCGTGGCATCTATTTGGCCTTGGTAAATTAATATTGACGTGGAAAGCTTAATTAATGTACCTAGACGTACTTGGTCCGAATAAATTTTAACCTCCTTCTTGTATCCCTTTCTAGTTTACTCCTTACGTCTTCACATTTATGTTGCCTTGCTATATTATTCTGGATTGCTCGTTCCAGATTTTGTAACGTTTACCTCATGTGTCAAAGTTGTGTTACCCCTCTCCAAAAGTTATCTCCTACCGTCAACTCGACTGCGTCGCTCACCTTTCACCATTTTCAACGTGTCTACTTATTTTTTTGTTGTCAGTAAGGAATCCCATATATATGAGTGTGGACCTTACTTTTGGATTTACATCTCTTACGACAATAATTTGGATCTAACGAATCCCATGCAAGTCCGCTACTTAATATAGAGTACTCCTCTCAGTTGTATAATAATAGGATGAATCTTACCCTTTATGAGAGGAGTGTAGTTTTCTTGGGGAATTGTTGCAACTCCAGACTGGATTGATTGATTTTCAGATGTGTGGAGGTTATTTCAGCAGGCAAGAAGGGGGGAGCAATTGATTTATTATGTTATTCATTTTCTATGGTTATCAAGATGTAGATTTGTGATGGTGGGGAAGCTCCTACTCCAATGGATGTGGTTAATGGAGCAATGAATATGATTAGATTTTATCATTGGGAAAATAGTGTGGACGTGCCTACTGAATTGGGCTTGCAACAGATTGAATCTAGGCATGGAATACAGGATGAATGTAATAGAACAATATTGGTGGTTGCAGCAGTGGGTGAGGCCAATTCCTATGTTGTTGCTCTTTGTCTAGATAGTGCGGGTGTTATCACTGCAGCTAGTGCTCATTTGGTGAAGGAAGCTTGCAGTTCAGCTACTAAAAGTTGGGTCATTTTTCATGGCTTGGAATTAGCCATTTATCTTCAATTGATAGATGTAGAAGTATGGTCTGCTGCTCCTGTTGATCAAATCATGGCTCGTGATCAGCCTTATTGGAAGACTAGGTATGTGGTGCAACAATGTGCTTCTATACTTGAGAAATTCCCAGGTTGTTCATTGCTCAAGATGGATAGAATTAAGGTTACACAAGCTCATAAGCTGGCTAGGCTTTATTTGAGACAAAATATGCTTGGTGTTTGGGAGTCCTTTGTTCGTACTTGTAATTTGTTTGGCTGATCTATGATAAAGGATTTTATCTTGAAAAAAAAAAGGATGAATCTTGTCCTTTCCATCTTAAGTAGCACTCGAAGTTGATTCTTTTACCGTAGTTCTAATACTTGGTGTCTGTAATCAATTATGTTTTCTGACCCTTTATTGGTCTATTTTTGTGTTGCAGTTTTTTTTTGAATGAGGCAAATTTTTTCCTTTATCAAGTGGTAACCAAGTCGATGTTCTCCTGCTCTTCTGAAAGGGACGTATTAATTTTCTCCCTCTTTTTAGAGAGTATTTCGGTTGTTCTTTCTCCCTCGTCCCTCGAGATTTTGAATCCTTGTAATTTTTTTGTTTCCTTTAATGAAGATCTAATTGTAGAAAATAAGAGAAGAAAATAGTAAGAAATTAATTTGATGGAAGTGGTGGTTTAGGTCGATGGCAATAAACATGTTGTGGTAGACATGGATGATAATGTGGTGGAGACAAAGGTGGTAGACGTTTCTTGAGGTATAGTCATTGGTTGAGGTAATGGTCGCAACTCAAGAAAGATTGGCATGGTAATGAAATATCTTGGGTTGGAGGTTCTTGTAAAACAATTTTGAATCATAGTAGGAAACATTTCTAAAAAAGTTTATATCAACACTCACATGTATATGATAGGACGATGATAGCATTGATTGTCCTTTTAGGTTTGACAATATCCAAGTAAAATACATTTCACATAACTTAGAGACAACTTATCCTCAATGAATAGGTGAACGAACAAATACACCAAAAAACTTACAATGTAAGAGAGAATCGCTTTATTGGGGAAGGGGAGTGATGCTCTATTCTAATTATGACTTACTATCCTTTCTTGATCTAGGTTGTATTAACAAGGTATACAAAATGAAATGCATAAATCATAGAATTTAAATGAATAAAGAAATTAAAATTTACCTTGAAGACTACTGTAATCAAATGTCACAATCTAAGACATGTACTCAGAAGTGTCTTACTTGAAACTCGAGGAAGGAATAAACAAAAAGAGCTCAATGAATGATTAGCTACCTAGTTCTCTTTTGATTTCTATTATTTTATTTGCTGAATTCTATTCATCTATTACTTTTTTATTCTCATTTTCTACTCCCGCTACCCACTTTTTAATTGTTTCAACCCTAATTTAGGCTCCCTTATGGGATCTCGACTTGGAATATCCAAGTTTCTCTTGCTAGTTCTAATACCTTATGCTTACATGGAAAAGGGATTACTAGAACTTATTGAAATCATCCTAAACCATGACTCACCAATTTCCTACCTACTTGTTACACTTATCAAGTGCTTATTTCCTTCAAGTCGTGATATGGAGGACAACTACGTATAGGGGTATGTGAAGCAATCGATCATGGCTCGTATAAAAAAATCGTCGTTGTTGTAATATGTCACAAATACAAACTGTTATCGCATCAATTTTATTTAATTACATAACTTTTACTAGTTTATTTTAGGTCGTTCACTGGGAGACAGTTATTGATATATATCACTCTCTAAGTCCAATATTATTCTTTAATTCCAAAAAGATTAATGAAATGAATGAATTAATGAATGAAAAAATGAACTAATTTATGTACAAAAGAATGTAATGAAATGCTCGCAAACACATATATACAAACAAGCATTAAACACTATAAATGAATACTATATACTATCTATTAACACTTATAATAACAATACATATATATACATATATATACTATACTAACTTAACTTAATATACTAACATATACAGTAACATATATAATATGCACCGCGACATATATAAACGTCGCTAAACCTTAGGAAGAAAACTATGTACATAACCTAAGGTAAAAACTAGGATTTATAGTGACACTTATTCTATCTATAGTGACGAATTATTCTGTTAGTAAAGCTATACTGCTATTTATGTACATATATAGCTCAAACATTTGTTATACTACGTATACTTAATATACAGATACTTGTTATTTACAGTATACTTATATATATATACTATATATACAAATACACGGTCATACTACTTCTTTGCTCTGTTTTTCTTACACTTAATCATTTTAAGTTCTCAACTCTCTTCTCACGCTTAGTTGTATTCTCGGTTCACTCTCTCTCTTCTTTTTCTCTTATCTTAGCTCCTTTTCTTTCTTTCTTAGGTTCTCTCACAGTTAACACTTAGCTTCTATGGCTCTAACACTTAGTTTCTTTTTGAGTTCACTCCCCTTCCTTCGTCTCTCTGAGGGCTCTTCACACTTAGCTATTTTCTTTCCCATTTTTTCTTCTTCTTAACCCCTTATTAACCCTCACTTAGTAAAAAATTAGGCTTTAAGTTGGCGGGCGGCCTTTTCGTGGGATACACAGTACACTTACGGGTGGGACCAAGACCTCTACTAAGGCCACCTTGATTTGTTTAATTAGCATTTTAATTTCAATTTATGCTCAATACTAGGCCTACACAGGCCCACACACAATGTCAGGCCCCCAGCCCACACTGTACACAAATCACAAACCAATGCCATATCATTGCTCAGAGGGGAATGGGTTTTCTTTGTACCCAGCGCATGCCGACTGGTGAGAAGAAAACAAAAATAAAATTTATGTGGATGAGCGCATTCGTGAACTCATGATGTGGTGCTATCTTTAGCGCCTCATAGGCCCTGTTGACTTCAGTGCAGTTGTGTTGATTTGGTGATTTTGGCCCTCGATTTGAGGGCCATAATTTATTATAAATTAAAAATAAATTATGGGATATTAAAGTATTTACATATGGCTATATAGTTGTACAATTTATTTACAAAATTAGTTACGTTTACTATATAAATAAATTAGTCAAAGTTTATAGTTTATTCATACTGTTTATTAGGATTTATTTCTTAATTACGTATAAATTAGCTAATGGATGATCTAATTGACCCTGTACAGTATTAATATACATAATAAAGTATTTAATACATATTTTTATTATATTTTACAACATTTATTTTGATTTTATTTACATTTAAATAACTATTTTCAGGTCATTTTACTTATAAAATAGGTTTAAATAGTATAATACATTATAAATATAGTTAAATTAGCTTAATTTACTTAAAATACATTAATAAAAATGTACAGTATAAGTTAGTTTAGTTATAACTTAAATTACTAATTTACTTTAATTTAATCTAATAACTTAGCAAGTAAGTTATTAAATTACTTATTTATTATATATACATAATTAAATTATGGTACAGGGTTCATTATGTATATGAAATACATATAATTACGTATGTACAATATCGTTAATAAATATGTCTATTCACAGGGTTTTATTAATTTACTTAGAGTATAGTACATATAAGTTAGTATAATTAATAAATAATTATATAAATAAGTTATATATAATTTAAGTTATTTTAAATATGTAAGTTACATTATATAGTACATACATAAGTTATATATACACATTATGTACATATTTTACATTATTTACCTAGATAGCTTAATATATACCTTATATTTACAAGTATATACATAGTATACATAGTGTTTTTAGGTATTTTTGTGGTTTTTCTGATTTTTATGGGTTTTGTGAGTTTTATCGAGGTAGGAGATGAGAAACAAAGAGAGAGATGAGAAGAATGGAGATATTTTTGGTGTTTTATAGTTCTTTTATTAAATTCCAAGGTATACTGAACCGTCGGCTGGTATGTTCTACCAAGCCAGGGGTTCAGAATACCATGAAACTTGGTATATACTTAAAAATATACCTAGTATTCACCAAGAAAGTTTTATTTTATTTTATTTTTTATAGCATTTTTATTTATTTACAAAGTGAGTTCATTCTAGGCCTAAAAAGGGTTTTCTAATGTGAACCTAAGGCCTAGAAAACCTTTCTAGTGGCTAGAAAAGAAGTCTAAATAGTTAAAAACATCCAACACACTATAAAAGAGATATCTGATTAGTCAAACCCAACTTCTAATTCAGATTCCAACAAGTTCTAACATTGGACAGTTAGGTACTCATTTCAGCTGGTAAAAGAAATTTAAATGAAATTACAAGCAATCAAATTTAATTAGGATCCTATTTTAGATACATAAAAGCTTTTACAATAATGAATACATCAAATAAACAGGTCATCTCCTTAATCTCCTTTAAAATCCAACCTACTACCCTAAATATCAAACCATCCAGCCGGCAATAGGTGCAGCAGTGATGCTGTTGAACTTCAGCAGAACACTAGCAGCAGCTGCAGCAACAGCTCAAGGATTTCCCAGACATCCTTAAGTCATATCAGATGTCTTAAAATAGCTCAGATCCATACTGCAGTGTGTCCAGAAATCAAAGAAACCATCTGCAGCTGGTTTGGACCTCTAATTCAGCAGATCAGACTTCAAGTTCAGTATGAATTATCCCTGATTAGACTTAAGACAGTTTAGTCGGGGCTAGTTCATATCCAAATTCAGGCCATGATTTGCTGAATTAACACCAACTTGTATCAAATTTGGAGTTGAAACTTTTATAGAAATGTAGCTGCTGAAGCAGCACTTTGATGTAATTGATTGGGATTCAAAACACATAGAAAATCTCTTAAAACTCTGACAAGGACTAAAAATCACATAAAAATCATTCTCAGATGTTAAACTCTGAATCAAAATCCCTTGTCAACATTCTCGTTTCAAATCAGAAGAAAAATCATTAATCTAACACCTTCCTAATGCTATAGATAGCATGTAGGAAGTGTTGGAATCAGTCCATTAAATTCAGCTAAATACCAATGTGTTAAAAACCTTAAGGAATACGTAGAATCCCTTAGGTAAAAATCAAATTCTCAGAAACAAATCCACATAAAAATCCTTGGTAGAGCCTCCAATAAACAAGGTTGATTCTCCTTGGCTCCACCATGCATTCAAGATCATGGAATTCCCAATAATGACAAATTTGATCATGGCTCATCTGAGGAAAATTCATCATTAGCATAATCTCATATTCACGGCCATGCTGATCCACTCAAGAACAAATCCATTCACTTGATAAAAAATCCTTGAAAACCTAAATGATTCAAAATCTCGCGATCTTACTTTAAAATTCAAATAAAAATCGATCAAGCAAACCGATTCTATTTTAAATTAGATCAGGGGTTTTTGTGAACAAATTGAAATGAGTGAGGAGACCCCTAGGTGAATTTGAGCACAAATCCTCATCTCAAAGCTCAAAAGCAATGGGATGGGGATCTGACTCCAAATGGATGGGTGGATTGCGGATTAAAACACGAGGAAATTAGAAAGTGAAATGGAAATGTGTAGGGGGAGAAAACAGTGATCAATGAATGGGGGAATTTGTCTCCTTTGATGAAGAGGTGAATTTCTATACTAACTCTACTCCTAAGCAACACTAAAGTCATGCATCAGATCAGGGCTAATCTACACCTAAATTCTACTGCTAAACTACTTTAATTATCACTACAATTAATCTAGAAAGCAGTAAATCCTAATCTAAATGGAGGAATGAGACCTTTGGATCTCCACCTGGTGGATGGAGAGGAAGAACGGAGGGAGGAAGCACTCTAGTGGAGGGAAAACTCACTAGTGGAGTTCTGGGTCGCCCTCAGGTGCTACGGAGTCCTTGGCGGTGAGGAGAGTCAGGGAAGAAATGGATTTCACAGCCGATGGCTGTGGAAAGGGGAAATATGGGGAGAGTAGCTGGAGGGGAAGAATGATCAGCTTGAGAGGTGTAGAAGGGAGACATCACCCACGCGCGAGGTTGCGGAGCTCCTTAAGTAGAGCTGATAGTGAATCAGAGCACCATGGTGGTGCAATTAGGCTCCAAGGGCATGGGTGGTGGGGATTTGAGGAGAGAGCATGCACAAGCTTCAAATCAAAAAGCGACCGTTGGATGGGATCTGGGTGAGGTGGTGATCACACGTGCGGAGTCACTGATAACACCACGCAAGGGGGTGGTAATTAGGTTGAATATGGCCCATCTTTAGAATAAAAGGCACAACATAAAGTAGAATAGGAGCGTTGCATGCATCAAGTACCAAGATTGCTTATAAACCGTATTAATGGCCATTTGTGTAAAGTATTTGTCAAAGCAGGCCTCAGATGAGCAATCGGACCGCACGGATGGCTTCAGGACGACGAACGGAGTCCAACGGACTCAAGATCAGCCAAATCCGACATCCGGAGCTCCCACAATGGGCCCAAGAAATCATGACCGTTGATCTGGAGATCAACGGCCCAGAACGCACCACGTCGCCCCGCCCCCGCTGCTCGCCCGCCCCCAAGCCAGCCAAGGACGAATCTCGGCCGTTGATCTTCGATCGAACGGCCGAGATCCGTGCGCTCGCCCGTGGTCGCCGCGACAAAGCGCGGGCGTGGCGCAACGGTTAGCGCGCACGCCCGCGTCGCGGCGACGCGCGTTCGAATCGCGCGGAGCGGAAATCAATTGCGAGCGAAGGGCGCGGCAAAATTGAGCCGCGCGATCAGCAGCGAGCGGCTAGGATTGCGCCACGCGGCGCGACGACAGTGCCCCACCTCCCACGCGCGCGCGCACGCCGGGCGAAAACGCACGCGCGCACGCGCGCCCGAAGCACGATCTCAGCACGGGCGCGGGAGGCTCTCAGCCGTCCGATCTTCGATCGGACGGCTCTCGTTCATCATCCACGGATCGCGCTTGGAGAGAGAGAGGGGGCGGGCGGCTGACCGGCGGCAGAAGGCCTTCACCGACGTATATGGAAGCGGTTTTAGCGACGTTCCGGATGTCGCTAAAGCACATTCTTCTTCTAGGAGGCCCTTAACTCTATTTAAACCCCCTTCTACCACCATTCAAGGCATCCTCTCCCACTTGCAACTACTCCACTCCTCTCCTAGCTAGTCTTAGGCACTCTTGTAATCGCCGGAGACGACGAGCCGCCGACGGAGCCTCCTCCACCGCCGTGGCTGCCTTGTCGCTCTCCACTCTCTCTCTACCTCTCTCTCTCTCTTTTAAGCTTTCATTTACTTTTGTTGAAGCATGTATTTAATATTGTAAACCATGAACTATGAATGCATGTTTAATGAAGTTATTTTCCATTTAGTTGCCATTTTAATTTCTGTTTAAAGTGCATGATCAAAACCAAGAGCTTTCTAACCCTAAACTCTCTCTATCTCTCGCTTTTCAAAATCGTCTCTTTCGCAAGCAAAACTCCGCCTTTTTCGTGACAACAAGTGGTAAACAAAATCCGATTTCCACGCCTCCCTGAGATCGACACTCGGACTCACCTCCGTTTACTTCTTTTAAAATCGACGTATCAAGTGCAACTATAACGACACCTCTTAACACACACGCACGAAGGCACGTCAGTTTTTGGCGCCGTTGCCGGGGAGGCAACAGATTTGTTTTATCACCTCCATTCCACACTCATTCTCACATCGTCTAATGCCCTATTTTCCTTTTTACTTGACGGTTGCAGGAATTCGACGCATGGACGGCGAAGCGACGCATTCCACGACGGTAGCAAGGGAGTAGGCGCCTCGAGGACCGATAGTGAGTAACCTGTCTCTCATTGTTTGCTTGCGTGAAAAAGCTAAAAAAAATCATAAAAATTAAAAAAATTGGCGTGGTGAATGATTGCTTGACCCACATTCTTAACACATCACCCTACAAAAAAATGTACACTCTAATATGCTGAATAAATTATTGGAGTGTTCTTTTCTCTTTCTCTTGAGTGGTGTTTGCGAAGCCACCGTGAGTTGACCTGGGCCGCACCACTCAACCCTAAAACTGACTCATCTAATAGAAGCTGCACGATTATCAGGATGAGTACACTAGGATTTTAGAGCCTCTACAAAATAAAAGGAAATCTACTTTCACTAAGTTGTGTGCAGAACTTGACGTGCCCACTGAAACTTGTTTGAAAATATTAAAACACGTCAACCCTAAAAAGTACTTAAGTAAGGATGAAACACTAAAAGACACTATATCTTAACAAATCCTTGCTTGAAAATCATGTTTTGCTAGAAGCACACACTTTGAAAGTGGAAAATTAAGAGGCACCACCCCAATCAACGCCTCATCACATCACCCTAAGCACAAGCACTATCCTAGCCCTTTAAAACTGAGTAGACGTGCCCTAGGCAAGACTGAGTTAAGTCTCAAAAGGTGAGGTTTTGTCTGCTAGGCACTTGGCTTTCATTCCCTTGGTAGAATCTGGTGACTAGGCTGCGGGGCAGTGTCAAACGACCGTGGTTGTGGGGTCTATGGAACCGGAGGCGCAAGCCAAAGGAAGAACCTTCCCTGCAATCCCCTCGTAATCAACCTGGCCAGATTAGCCTTGAGAAGGGGAGTCCAGTGCTTACGGACTTAATCACCCTTTGTGAGATTTCTAGGTCTCCTAAGGAATACACCATAAGGATTAGGCTTGCGTGCTTGATTGAAACACATTTCTCGCATCTGTCGCCCTCCGCATCCCCTCCTTTTCTTCTCTAGTGTATGCACGGGAGGCGCTCACTGCATCCCGAATTGTGTGTTTTGGGGCAGGAATCTAGGCGACGTAATTCTGTTGAAAACATGGCTGAACCTAGGGTAGATGAGGCTGAAGATCAACCCCCACCAGATGCTATGGCTGTCGTCCAGGCTCAAATCAATGCTAACCATCGGCTTCAGCAACAACAAATCCACACCATCATGCAAGCCATACAACGGTTACAGAACCCGCAAGAACAACCACCACCTTTCAATGACATACCAAGACAACCACCACTTGATTTACCACCATTTCAGGACCAGCCAAGACCCCTCCGTGATTTCTTTAACCCTTCTGCCATTAGAGTCGAGCCACACCTTAGGATCCCCGAAGGGGGAGACGATTTTGAGCTAAAACCTAATGTATTAAGTCTAATCCAAAGCCACTTTCATGGAAGCTCAAATGAAGACCCCTTTCAGCACCTAGAAGATCTCGACTGCATAGCAAGAACAGTAAAACCTAGGAACATTAGCCTTGACATTGTTCTAATCAAGATGTTCCCTTTCTCATTAAGAGACAAGGCTTCTCATTGGCTTAGAACCCTAGGTAGACCCATCACCACCTGGGAGGAACTGAGGCATGCATTTTTAAAGAAATTCTTCCCCATAGGAAAGACCAATGCCCTCAGAAGAGCTATCACTACCTTCACACTCCAGGGTGGGGAACAATTTCATGAGGCGTGGGAAAGATTCAATGAACTTTTGAGGAAATGCCCACACCACGAAGTTCCAAGGTGGCAATTGGCCCAAATCTTCTACCACGGTCTGGATAGCAACCTACGGAACTTCGTTGATGCCTCATGCGGGGGAAACTTCCTAAACAAAGACGAGGAGAGTGCGTTTGAGCTCTTTGAGTCTATGAGCGAGAACTCGCTCAACAATGCCTCCATGAACCAGTTTAACAGGTCCAGTCAACCCCGTGGTGGGATTTATGAGGTGCAAGCAAATTCTGGAATGGTTGACATGGACATCATTGCCAAAAAGTTGGATCGAGTGGAATTGGTGGACAAGAAGATTGATGAGCTTCTAAACCAGACCAGGAACCCCTTGCAAACTTTCACCCTAGCAAAGGGAGCACATAATGTTGACCTGGTCCAACCCTTCACCCAACTGAACCTGGAACAACCCCCAACCATGTTCCAAGGAGGGACCTTTGCTCCCTCGACCCTTGATTACTCCCTTCCTTCTTCATCAACATCGGCTATTCTAGAAGATGTGCAAGCCATCCGAGGATATGCAAAACCTGACCCTTTCTCCAACACTTACAACACCGGCTGGCGTAATCACCCCAACTTTGGTTGGACAAACCAGAAACTACCGCAATTCCAAAACCAGCCCAGGCCAAACCAACAGCCACACTTGCCCCCCTATCAGCAAGGACCACCAGTTAGGCCCCAATATAACCAAAATAGGGCGGCCCCTCCCCCACAAAACCAAATGGACACCCTAATAAAGATGATGGCTGACATGAACCAAAAACATCAGGAAGAAATGGCTTTGGTAAAGGGACAGTTAAACCAACTCTTGGACTGTAAACAGCAAGGATCTCTACCTTCCCAACCGCAACCAAACCCGTGAAACATAATTAACAGAGGCCCCAATTCGCAAGGGTTCCAAGGCAACCCCGGGCAGGCTCATATCGTCCAACCGGCCCCACAAACACCTCCTGGGTTTGGCGCTTCTTCATCCTCGTCTCCTCAAGGATCACCCCATGGCCCCAATGCCTCTGCGAATGCGGTGACCTTAAGAAGCGGCACCAAAACCCAGGATCCCAAATGGCCGACTCTCCCCGAGACTTTACCCGACTTAGAAGAAACACCAACCAAGGACCCAAACATGGAACCAATTCAGACACCCTATCCTGAGGCCTTGGAAACAATCAAGAGAAAAAAGAATACTGTGGAAACTGAGGAGCTGATGGAAATTTTTAAACAAGTACAGATTAATATTCCGCTTCTAGAAGCTGTCAAACACATCCCCGCTTACGCCAAGTTCTTAAAGGATGCCTGTACACCCAAGTGTAAGCCGAGACCTCAAGCACCTAGGAAGGTTGTACTCTCTGAGCAAGCCAGTTCCGTGATATCAAGCAACCTTCCACTCAAACGAACTGACCCAGGAGCACCCCTGATTTCCTGCAACATCGGGGACATGACATTTGATAGAGCGCTCCTGGACCTAGGTGCTTCTATAAACCTAATTCCCACAACCTTGTACCACCAATTTGGTTTTGGGGAGCTGGCACCAACCCCTGTCACCATCCAGCTGGCGGATAGATCAGTGAAAACCCCGAAGGGGGTTGTCGAGGACGTGATTGTACGGGTCAAGGACTTCTATTTCCCAGTCGACTTTTTGGTGCTCGACATGGAAGTCCCTGAAAAATTACAGAATGCACCCATAATCTTAGGCAGACCTTTCTTAGCTACGGCTAAAGCAAACATCGATTGCGACACGGGATGTATGGAAATCACCTTCGGAGACAGGAAAATGCAATTGGATATCTTCCGGGCAACAAAGTCTTTTGATTGTGATTACATTGAGGAACATGATCCCGTGGAAACTTTAATCGAGGAATGCCTTACCCTCAGTTCTGTCTCAGACCACCAAACCCGTAGTTCTGACTCGTCGCCATCATTACCTGTGGACCTCTGTAAGGCTGAGTATCATCACATGACACCATTTGAAGAAATCGATGTTGATCAACTACCGCCCTTTCCATTCCCATCGACTGTGGTCCCACCCGCACCTGAACTTAAACCATTGCCCGAGAATCTCAAGTACGTCTTCTTGGGACCTGGCCAGACCTTCCCAGTGATTATTAATTCCCATCTAACCAAGGATCAGGAACTAAGGTTGACTGCAACTCTTTCAGAACATTGGGCCGCCATTGGTTGGACCATCTCAGATCTAAGAGGAATTAGCCCCACCTATTGCACCCACAAGATTTACCTGGAAGACGGGGCCCGACCTTCCCGCCAGATGCAGAGACGGTTAAACCCTAACATGCGGGAGGTCGTTAAAAAAGAAATGATCAAGTGGCTCGACGCCGACATCATCTACCCTATCTCTGATAGCCCCTGGGTGAGCCCCACTCAAGTGGTTCCAAAGAAGGCTGGGCTCACCGTTGTCACTAATGATCATGGCGAATCCATTCCCACCCGCACCACCACCGCATGGCGGGTGTGTATTGATTATAGGAAGCTTAATGAAGCCACTAAGAAGGACCACTTCCCCTTGCCATTCATTGACCAAATCCTTGAAAGATTGGCAGGGCAGAAGTATTTTTGCTTCCTGGATGGATATTCAGGATATAACCAAGTCGCAATTGCTCCGGAAGATCAGGAAAAGACCACATTCACTTGCCCATATGGCACGTTTGCATTCCGTCGAATGCCGTTCGGGTTATGCAATGCACCCGCGACCTTCCAGCGTTGCATGCTAGCCATTTTTTCAGAAATGGTGGGTGAATACTTGGAGGTCTTTATGGATGATTTCTCTGTATTCGGGAATTCATTCGACCATTGTTTGAGCAACTTGGAGAAAATCCTGAAACGATGTATCGAGGTTAACTTGGTGTTAAGTTGGGAAAAGAGCCATTTTATGGTTCAAGAAGGAATTGTCCTCGGACACATCGTTTCGCATAGGGGCATCGAGGTAGATCGAGCTAAGGTTGATTTAATTTCCAAACTTCCTCCACCTAGTTCGGTCCGACAGATTCGCTCTTTCCTAGGACATGTTGGCTTCTACCGAAGGTTCATCAAAGACTTTTCCAAACTTTCCAAACCCTTGACCGACCTTCTAGCCAACGACGCCACTTTCCACATGTCTCCTGATTGCACCCAGGCTTATCATACCCTCCGGGACTTAGTCTCCACCGCACCTGTACTTCAACCCCCAGACTGGTCCCAGGATTTTGAGATTATGTGTGACGCATCAGATTTTGCCATAGGCGCTGTCCTAGGACAAAGGCAAGACAAGAAGCCCGTGGTGATCTACTACGCGAGCAAAACGTTGGACGAGGCCCAACGTAATTATACGGTCACAGAAAAAGAGTTGCTTGCTGTAGTCTTTGGACTGGAAAAATTCCGATCATACTTGCTGGGATCCCACGTGACTATGTACACCGACCATTCAGCCATCCGGCACCTGTTGGCCAAAAAGGACGCAAAACCCAGGCTCATCAGATGGATCCTGCTTTTGCAGGAATTTGACCTGGAAATCCGAGACAAGGCCGGATCGAAAAATGTGGTGGCTGACCACCTGTCAAGACTTCATCCAGACCACATTGAACCCTCCCTACCTCTATCTGATACCTTCCCTGATGAACACATCCTAGCCGTGCAAGACAAGAAAATGCCATGGTATGCTGACTATGTCAACTACCTGGTTATAGGACAAACCCCGCACAGCTGGTCCAGACAGCAATGGGACAGGTTCTTGGCTGAGGCCAAGCACTATTTCTGGGATGATCCCATGCTGTTTCGCCTCTGTGCTGATCAGATCATCAGGAGGTGCCTCCCCGAAGACGAAGTTCAGAGTGTGCTTTCCTTTTGTCATGACCAAGCGTGTGGCGGCCATTTCTCTGGCAAGAAAACAGCTGCAAAAGTTTTGCAGTCTGGATTTTATTGGCTGTCCCTATTCAAGGATGCACACATCTTTGCCAAGACTTGCTCACGATGCCAAACACTAGGGACAATGACCAAAAAGGATATGATGCCCCTTCAGCCCATTTTGATTGTCGAAATTTTCGACGTTTGGGGTATCGATTTTATGGGCCCCTTTCCACCATCCAACGGCTTCGAGTATATCCTGGTCTCGGTAGACTATGTTTCCAAATGGATTGAAGCCGTTGCCACCCGACGATGCGATCACAAGACGGTCATGGACTTTGTAAAGAAGAACATCTTTTCCCGGTTTGGAATACCCAAGGCCATGATCAGTGATGGTGGAAGCCATTTTATCCATTCCCAGTTCCGTGCCCTACTTAGAAAATACGGGGTAAACCACCACATTGCCACCCCGTATCATCCACAAACAAATGGGCAGACTGAGGTCTCAAACAGACAAATCAAGAACATTTTACAAAAGATTGTGAGACCTGACAGGAAAGACTGGTCCACACGACTTGATGATGCCCTGTGGGCATACAGGACCGCTTTTAAGACCCTGATAGGCATGTCACCTTACCGCTTGGTCTTTGGCAAAGCTTGCCATCTCCCTGTCGAATTGGAACACCGGGCTTACTGGGCTGTTAAGCAATGTAACATGGATCCCCAGTTAGCTGGTGTGCAAAGGACTCTTCAATTATCTGAGCTTGAAGAAATTCGTCGGGACGCCTTTGACAATAGTCGGCTATATAAGGAGAAAATGAAAGCCGTCCACGACCGACTCATTCATAGGAAAACCTTTGAGCCAAACCAACAAGTCTGGCTATTTGATGCACGCCTGAAACTCTTCCCAGGGAAACTTAGGTCCAAATGGACAGGACCATTTCGGGTGGTCAAGCCCTATTCCAATGGGGCAGTCGAAATCGCCGATCTTATTACCGGGCACACCTTTACAGTCAATGGTCAAAGATTGAAGCATTTCCTAGCCCAGGTACCCCCCAAGGAAAGTGTCACCCTTGTTGAGGGCTGACACCAAGCACCGCCCAGCTGGAGGCGTTAAACTCAGCGCTTCCTGGGAGGCAACCCAGCGGATTCAGACTAATCTGGTAGTTTACGTCACTCAGGTACTATCTTTTTGAACCCTTCTGCATCCATGCATCTGCCAATGAGGACATTGTCCAACTTAAGCATGGGGGGGATGGTAAATTGCATAATCCTGAGCTTAATTAATCAGTCTGAATGAATAAATTAATTGATTAAAAAAAAAAAATTTGAATTTAGGAAGAAAAACTTAGGCATTAGAAACTTGTCTATAGTGGGAAATAATACAAAAAGAACTTAAACGCTTAGACTTTTCAGGCCTTCAGGCTTAATCAACCCTAGTGTCCATTAAAATATGGATTTAGCGGCGAATCCTTGAAACTTTAAGCTATTCTAATCCACCTAATAAATAAGGTAATAAGTATACGACTTATCAACTCACCCTCTAACTCAGGAAAACTTTGAGTGTAAGCATCTACACACATTTTTGCACAGACTCACTTCTTGGAGATTTTGACAGAAATTGGGTAGCTAATGAACTCTCTAGGGTGGTATGGCTGGCAAGTTGTCGTGGGTAACAGCCCATTGGCAGGTTGTCCAGAACCCAGCCACAGGCCATTTTCTTTTTCGCTGCCTCTAGGTACATTTGAGATTAGGGAAGCCACCTACGAAAAAAAAAAAAAGAAGAAAAGAAAATAAACCACACTTCACCGCACAAGTATGGCTGGCAAGTGATCGTGGGTAACAGCCCATTGGTCGGTTGTCCAGAGCCCAGCTCAATAATTGCACAAAAGAGACCAAAACACCTAAGGACGAAGCGGGGAAGTAGTACAAGCCGGGGAGATATACACTGGAAAATCCTTGTGTTGACCCCAAGTAAAATGAACGTAGGGAGAAAGCTACCAGTCGAACAAATACACCTTCAGGAAAAAATTTATTTTCTTTTCCGGACACCTAGAGGCGTAGAAACTCGAAGTCTGTCTCAATTACCGTTAAGTGAGTCTATCACAACATTCACACCAAGATGCTTAGCACTTAGGGTTTTGACCGAGTTTTGGGTGGGTTGGGTAGCCGTAAAAAGTTACCAACCCACACTGAATTCCGAAAATTCTAAAAAGACATATATAGATATATACGTATACATATGTATAGTTATATATACAAAGCAAGGATTCGGGCGATTCGTTATTTGGAAGACACCCGGGCGCTGCTTAGTCTTTGTAGATTAAGATCTTCGTATATTTCCTCTTATTGACGATTAACGAAGTGCCGAAGCAATTACTTCTTGAATTCTCCAAAGAAATAAAGGCTAGAATAAACCTTGCTAGGGACTATCAAGGAGTAAGCATGGGTGAAACGTCTGGGTTTTTTCACCGGGTTTGTGAGTTTTGTTATAACATTGTAGTAAAGCCGGTTATTACCAACATTTCAAATAAAAATTTTTTTTTACTCGGAAAATGAAAGAGTTCCCGAGGTCGAACTCAGGGAGCAAGTCGTATTCTAGAGATATACATGTTTCTTTTACAAAATAAAGAGAAAGTGAAAGAATTTGTTGTGATGTTCTTCTTTCTTTCTCTTTCTTCAGATCTCCTTCTTCTTCTTCCTTGGTTTCTGCTATGGTGATAATCTTCTTCTGCAATGGTGATGCTCTTCTTCTTCCTGCTGTTCCTGCGTTGGTGATGTTTTTCTTTCTTCAGAGCTCCTTGTTCTTCTTCTTTGGTTTTCTGCCTTGACCTCTCTTCTTCTTCTTCTGCAATCGTGGTGCTTCTGCCTTCGGCTACTAAGTCTCCCTTCCTTCTTCTTCAGCCTGCCTTCTGTGTTGCTCTGGCTGCTGACTTTCCGTCGTCTGGCCCGGTGCTTCGACGACTTAACTGAGCATTTGCTACAGTGCAGCTCCTTCTTCTTCGCCTGCACTTCTTCTTCCGCGGGTCTTCTTCTTCTTCTTTGGCCTGCACACTTCAGAGTTTTTCGTCAAGAGGCAAAACCTACTCTACCCTCCCCCCCCCGCGTCTCTCTTTCTCTCTGAAACCACTCTTGGGACAGCTCTCCCAGAGCTACCGGGTAATCGGGTTCGGGTCAGGCCCGGGTCCAGGCCCACCGGCGTGCGGTGGTGGGCGAGGAGTGCAGGTCGGTCTAATCGGGTCGGGCCAGGTCCGCGGAGCGTGGTCACGGACGAGGCCGGGTCGGGTGAGAGGGACCTCACCCCGTGGTCAGGAGGCAGACAGCATAAGGCACTTTTTGCCTTTATGCGTCCGCGCGCCTCCGAGAAGTTCCGAGGTGGGACTAAATGTCCCACCCCAATTGAGCGCGCGTCGCGGATGGAGCAGTGGGCGATCGTGGCTTCCCGCGCGGCCTTCGCTCCATCTGTGAACCAGGGACGTTTCGCGGAGAGTCCCTGCGCAACCTGGGAGTCAAACCTGGGCGAAGGCGTGCCTGCACCTGCAGGTGAAGCAGCTCTGCCTGCGCAGTAATGGCGACGGCGGGCGAGTCACCTGGTCACAGAAGAACGGCCTCTCGGCCAAATCAGACAGGCGGGGGACCTTCGCCGTGGCACGGCGAAGGTGGTCAGGGGGTCTGCAGGGGGCGTGATGGAGCCAACAGGTCGTCCTAGGTCAAACTGTGAGCGAAGAAGTGGGTGTGCTCGGTGGATCTGCAGAGGGTGTTTGGTGGGAAGTGGAGGGGCGGAAGAGGATCAGGGTGAGGAGGCGGAGGTTCTGCGGTGGTCGGTGAGCCGTGTGGGTCGCTGAGGTGATGGGAGCGGCTCGCCGGAGGGTGGTCGGAGGCGAAGAGGGTGAGGGTGAACAGGGTCGGTAGAGGGCTTAATTGACTAAATTGAAAGCGGGGAAAGAAAGATGAGGAGAAGGGGAGTAACTCTAGCTTACTTGCAGGGACGAAGGGGGAGGAACAGGGCGACAGTCGTATCGACTGTCGCCGGAGAAGACGATGCTCAGGGAGAGGGGCGGCGGCGAGCAGAGAGCCGGAGAGGCGCCAGCTGGGTGCGGCGTGGCGCGGGAAGAGCAGGGGAGGAAGTCTCTGCTGCTGGTATTGCGGCAGAGCGAAGAGGTGGAGGGGGAGGAAGCCGCCGGAGCTGGTGAGCGTCTGCCGGAGAAAGAAGAGAAGGAAGTTGGGGATTTCTCCGTCAGATCCAAGCTGCCCTGGTCGGTGGAGCAGCGGGGGGTATTTATAGGGATGAAACAGGGAGGAAGGCGGAGGGAGACGACGTGTCTCCCTCACCGGAGAATGGTCGGAGACGAACCCATACCGTCCGTGCGTTCGCACGGCCGGTATGGTGGGCTACAATGACCAAGGGGGTGCCCCTGCGACGGCTGACGACGCAGGGCACCCCCGGTTTACTTGCCAGGTCCCCTACCTCACCCTGCGCGGCGCCATGCTCCGCGCAAGGTCGCCGGAGCATGGTGCTGGCAGGGTTTTGCAGGAGGGACCTGATTGCAAAGAACGAAGGAGAGTTAGGGGCCAAAATGCGAGGGTTCAAAAGTTGAGGGCCAAAGAGTAAATATATGAGGACCAAAGTGTAAAGTCGGTCAAGGAGGTTTCTTCTTAGGCTCAAGTTTTTATACATGACTAATTAGGACCTAAGGAATCTGATGGTGAATTTTATTTTCATCTTAAACCTTGTTCGACCGGTCAATTTGCGCAAAAACCCAAATTAAGTTATTAATTGGGCATGGTTCTCAATGTAGGTCAAAATGGGTTCTAAAGGCCAAATTGAAGGTTCTAAACCCTAGAGATTATTTTTCTATGAATTTTAGAGGGTTTATTCTATTTTTACTTTGCCTCGAACCTTGTGAATTGAAGTGGGTTGTTTTAGGGTTACAGATTTAGTCTCTTGGAATTGCTGTAGCCCTTGCTAGATCATTTCATCCCACTTTTATTCTTATTAAGCTGTTTTGACCTATGTTTGGGCCCTGAATTACCCTGTATGCAGATTATACTGGTAAAATTGCACTTTTACCCCTTATGACTTGTTTTCTTCTCAAACTCAGAATTCTCTGAGTTACGCCTTTCCTTGAGATATGTAGGAGCTTTTATCCTTTGTATTGGGTCAAAATGAGCTAGTTATGGCTCATGATGAGGTTCTCATCATACCCCCATGCCTAGCTTTTGCTAGTCCCTTAGCAAAAAAACTTAAGGTTTCAACCCTTGTTCTAGACCATGAAGTTTTCAATAGTTTTAGATAAGTGCCTTCATAGATTAGGTTAGAATGCTGATCATAGGCCTAAAAGGTACTCTAGTACCAATCAAGATCCAAATCTGTCTAGCCTTAGCCTCAGTCTTTTAGCAAAGGTTTTTAAGGCCCACAAGAACTAACCTAAGGTTTATTGGACTTCGTGGTTAAAGCACCCGTGCTTAAAATGATTTTAGCCCTGGCTCGGTTCGCAGTGCGTTTTGTAAGAGAGAGATAGAAAGTTTTTCTGTTTGGAGAGTTTTCTCTCTCTTTTTCTTTTTAGTTCTAGCCTAGGATTGGCTTTTCAACACGGTCTGTATCAGATTCCTTGCTCCCATCATCAATCCTCAAGGGTTCCTGGCGATCGATGCTTCGAGATAGCACCGCCCATGGCAACCCCCGGAACCCTGGCTATTGAGATTTCGAGATAATCCCATCCATGGTATTCCGTGGCCGAATCCAGACCCTGGCAATTGACACTTCGAGATAATGCCATCCATGGAATCTGAACCAGCAGAGTGCTTACATGCCCCCCGTAGGATATGTAAATATCCTAAGAGACAAGCACCGAGGAGATGATATTTTGTTACGCGTCTTCGAGGGGATTTCCCGCCTCTCTGCGCTGGGAACTCGTCCAAATCAACTTGTGTTGATCGGCCACTCCTATTCTAGGTGTTCTTTTCAGATTTTTGCGACGCTTCTGCGTGATTCTGATTTTTACGCTTACTGAACCAGGCTGTGTGTGAGATTAGGGTGCTTAGGTTACTGAGTCCCGTAAACCAAAAATTAGTTAACGAGGTCGAATACTTCCTAAGCCTTGGACCTAATACTTCAGCTTTTCATTTTCCTCAACCTCTTGAGGAGTGTCCAGATCTTAATGGGTACTAAGAGTCTATTCAAGAATGCCTAAGGTTTGCATTCTTACTAATCTCATTGTGCACTTTTCAGTTATTTTCTTGAATGAGGTCTAGAACTTAGGTTAATTCCTTAGTTCCTTACTAATGACTATCACTTTTTCTCATAATTTTGTGCTCCTTTTTCATTTTGTTTCTTCACAAAATTTTCCTTCTCCTCTTTTCCTCTTATTCTTTTTCGAAAAAAATTTTTAATTTTTATGGTATTTTTGGCATATGTGAATTTTTTGTTTGAAACATTTTCTTACAAGTTTTTGCACTTTCCTACCCCCCCATGCCTAAGATTTGCAATGTCCTCATTGTAACCTAGGGGGTCTTAGTTCATTCCTTAAGACAGAAATTTGGGTGAGTGGATGGGTCGGGTTGAATTTTTGCGGACGATTTCAAATCTCAGATGCGAACATCTGAGTTGGGGTCGGCTGTCTACAAGGGTGAACTTAAAGTGCTGAAAGGTGTCAGAACAAGTTTCAGGTTTTCAAAGAGAATGACGGGCTGCCTCCCGTTAAGCGCTGAGTTTTACGCCATCGGCTGGGCGCAATAAGCTCAAGGGGAAAGGAGGATATAAGATGCCTCAGCCAAATCAGTAGAAGTTACATCAATGAACGGCTTGAGTCTCTGACCGTTCACGATGAAAGGTTCAGAATCGTGGCTGAGTGGACTGATTTCGATTGCTCCATTTCCAAAAACCTGTCGGACCAAATATGGTCCGACCCACTTAGATCTCAGTTTTCCTGGGAAGAGTTTGAGTCGGGCATCAAAGAGTAGGACCTTTTGACCAGGATGAAAGATCTTTCTCGAGATGTGTTTGTCGTGGAAGGCTTTAACCCGCTCCTTGTAGATTTGCGAGTTCTCGTACGCGTCTATGCGTAATTCATCGATCTCGCTGATTTGGAGTTTTCTGTGGGTACCAGCCTTAGAAAGATCCAGATTACAGTTCCGTACTGCCCAATAGGCTTTATGCTCCAGTTCGACGGGAAGGTGGCATGCCTTTTCGTACACCAGTCTAAAGGGAGACATGCCTAATTGGGTCTTGTGGGCGGTCCTATGGGCCCACAATGCTTCCGGAAGTCGGGACGACCAGTCCTTCCTGTCAGGTCGAACAGTGACTTGCAGGATTTTCTTGATCTCCCGATTAGACAGCTCAGCTAGACCATTAGTTTGGGGGTGGTAAGGAGTAGAGATTCGGTGAGACACCCCGTATTTGGTCATCAGTGACCTAAACTGAGCATTTGTGAAATGGGTCCCCCCATCAGAGATTATTGCACGAGGAATCCCGAACCTTGAGAAAATGTGTTGATGAATGAATTTGAGAACGATTTTGTGATCACAGGTTCGGGTCGGTATGGCTTCGATCCATTTGGACACGTAGTCCACAGCCAACAGAATGTATTCGAAACCATCCGAAATAGGAAAGGGGCCCATAAAATCAATCCCCCAAACATCAAAGATTTCGCATACTAGAATCGGTTGCATAGGCATCATGTCACGACGGCTCATGTTGCCCAAAGTCTGGCAACGACTGCATGCCTTGCAATGACTGTGTGCGTCTTTGAACAGTGTGGGCCAGTAAAAGCCGCACTGGAGGACTTTTGATGCGGTTTTATGCCCGGCAAAATGGCCACCGCATGCCTGGTCATGGCAGAAAGAGAGGATATTGTTGACTTCCCCTTCCGGGACACATCTCCGGATGATCTGATCGGCACCTATGCGGAAGAGGTACGGGTCTTCCCAAATGTAATACTTGGCATCGGAGCGTAATTTGTCTTTCTTGGCCTTCGGCCAATCGGACGGGGTCTGATGAGATGCCAAGTAATTTACAATATTAGCGAACCATGGAAGGCTAGTACCAATAGTCAGCAGGTGCTCATCGGGAAAATGCTCCGTGATGGGTCTGGAAGGGTCTATCATTTCAGAAGGAAGACGGGACAAGTGATCAGCTACCACGTTTTGTTTTCCCGCTTTATCGCGAATCTCGAGGTCAAATTCTTGCAACAGCAAGATCCATCGGATCAATCGAGGCTTCGCGTCCTTCTTTGCAAGGAGATGCCTCACAGCCGTGTGATCCGAGTATATGATGACATGGGAACCCAGAAGGTACGATCTGAACTTCTCAAGGGCAAATACTACAGCTAGCAGCTCTTTCTCAGTAACTGTATAGTTACGCTGAGCCTCATCGAGTGTTTTGCTGGCGTAGTAAATGACCACAGGTTTCTTGTCATTTTTCTGCCCCAAAACCGCTCCTACAGCGAAGTCGGATGCATCACACATGATCTCAAAGGGTTGAGACCAATCAGGGGACTGTAGGATCGGGGCTTGGGTGACTCGGTCACGCAGGATTTCAAATGCTTGAGTGCATTCCTTGGAGATTTCGAAGGGAACATCCTTGGAGAGAAGAGTGGTCAGGGGGCGTGCGATTTTTGAAAAATCAGGGATAAATCGTCGATAAAAACCGACATGCCCTAAAAAGGATCGGATGTCCCTGATCGAGCTAGGCATAGGAAGGTGAGAAATCAGATTAACCTTAGCTCGATCCACTTGGATACCTTTCTCCGAAATTGAGTGTCCCAGGACAATTCCCTCAGGCACCATGAAATGGCTCTTTTCCCAGGAAAGAACCAAATTCACGTCGATGCACCGCCTGAGTATCTGGACCAAGTGTTGGAGGCAATCGTCGAATGATGCTCCGAAAACTGAAAAGTCATCCATGAAGACTTCCAGATAATCACCTACCATATCTGAGAATATGGCAAGCATGCATCGCTGAAAAGTAGCGGGTGCATTGCAAAGACCGAAAGGCATCCTTCGGAAAGCGTATGTTCCGAAGGGGCAGGTGAACGTGGTCTTTTCTTGGTCCTCAGGATGGATTGCCACCTGGTTATAACCGGAGTACCCGTCAAGAAAGCAGAAGAACCTATTTCCCGCTAGTTTTTCGAGAATTTGATCAATGAAGGGTAGTGGGAAATGATCCTTCTTCGTGGAGGAATTGAGTCGACGGTAATCTATACAGACTCTCCACGAGTTGGCTAATCGGGTAGGAATGATTTCTCCGGTCGCAGTCGTTATAGTGGTGAGTCCTGCCTTCTTAGGCACGACCTGAATTGGGCTCACCCAACGACTATCGGAGATCGGGTAGATGATCCCGGCATCTAACCACTTGATGATCTCCTTTTTCACGACCTCCTGCAGATTGGGGTTTAAGCGTCTCTGCATTTCACGAGAAGGTCGTGTGCCCTCTTCTGAATAGATATGATGAGTACAATAAGAGGGACTTATTCCAGTCAAATCATCGAGGGCCCATCCGATGGCTCTGCGATGTTGCTGGAGGACAACAATCAGACGGGATTCCTGTTCAGGACTGAGGTTGGAATTGATGATCACAGGAAGGGTCTGATTAGAACCCAAAAAGATGTATTTCAAATGAGCAGGAAGGGGTTTCAGTTCGAGGATGGGGTTTTCAGCAGCAGCGGGTGGTTCAGTATAGATGTGAGGTTCAAGGGTGGGAGTTACTGGGTTGTTCACATCTGGATTTGACTCCTCTGTTTGCGGGTCAAGATCCTTCTGTGGTTGATGAGGAATACTCAAGTCATTCTGGAGGTGTGATTCATCAACCAAAGTCTTGATGTCACAAATTTGCTCGATGACGCCGCAATTAATTCCTTGTTGGGCCTTAAATATATCAATTTTCAGTGTTTGATCTCCAAACTTAAGCTCTATTTGGCCCTCCTCACAGCTGATGTTGGCTCTAGCAGTAGCCAAGAAAGGTCTCCCTAGGATGATTGGTGTATCCCTAGGGTTCTCAGGTGCATCCATGTCTAAGACTATAAAGTCCACTGGAAAATAGAAATCCCGCACTCTCACGATAACATCCTCGAGAATCCCTTTTGGTGATTTTATAGATCGATCTGCTAATTGTAATGTCACCTCGGTTGGTTTCAGCTCAGATTCTTCCAGATGGTCAAGTAAGGATGTGGGTATCAGATTTATAGATGCACCTAAGTCTAACAATGCTCTATCAAATTGGGTACCACCTATCTTACAGGAGATCAGGGGAGTTCCAGGATCTTTTGCCTTGGGTGGGAGTCTACTAAGGATTACAGAGCTGGCTTGCTCTGACAGAACAATTGGGCTCCCTCCCTTGGTTCGCGGCTTACGCTGGGGTGCACATATATTCTTTAGAAATCGTGCGTAAGCTGGTACGTGGCGGATTGCATCCATCAAGGGGATGTTTATGTGGACCTGCTCAAATAGCTTGACCAGGTCCTCCTCAGGGGCCACGGGTTTGGTGGTCTTCTTTCCCTTGGTCAGGGCCTCGGGAAACGGGATCTTGGTTGGTTCTTCTAGGATAGGTCCAGGTTGTGGGTCTGGAACAGCGGTACCTTGGATAACTATCCTAGGGTCATGGTTATCAGGCTGGGAGTGGTTTGGATAATGCGGGTCCTGAGTTGTCTTACCACTACGTGTTGTTACAGAATTTAATCCGGCCTGATTTTGGTTTGGATTTGGTAGGAGGGGTGGCTGCTGCTGAAATCCCGCACTAGAAGTTGAGGCTTCCATCTCGTCTGGAGATGGAGCAGTGGGGGCCTGATAAATCCATTGAGCGTGGCCTAAATTTGGATTCATAACGCGCTTCTGGGTTGGCACGTTATTTGGGTTAGGAAGAGGTTGGGAAGGGAGTGTGCCTGGCTGGCGAGAATTTGCCAACTGGGCCAGCTGAGTTTTAACTTCAGTAAGCTCGTCCTTGTGCTGTTTTTGAATGGTCGCATTCGATTTTTGAATGTCAGCCAGAGTCTGAAGGATTAAGGACATTTGATCTTGATTTGGCCCTGATGGATAAGTAGGGTTGGGCCGAGGCTGAGGCGGCTGGTAGTGATGAGAGGGCTGTGGGCGGGACTGAAAAGGTGGTCTTTGGGTTTGGGAATTTCCCGCCCACTGAAAATTGGGATGGTTTCGCCATCCAGGGTTGTAAGTGTTGGAGAATGGGTCGTTCTGGATGGCGTTGAGGTCCTCGCAGGTCTGAGGAACCTTCTGAGAATCAGGGAAAGGAGGAATGGAGTTCCACCGGCTGGTGAAGAAAGGATCGGATGATCTTCCAGTCCAAGAATCAGATGGGGATGGATATGGATCCATCCCAGGGGAGGATCGGTGTAGGATGTTTTGCACAATCTCCTGTGTGGAAGGAGGTTGTGCAAAGGAGTTACGCGCAGAGGTGGCTCGCTGCAAGTGCTGAGTCAGCTCATCCACCTTCTTTTCAATGATTGAGACCTTGTCCAATCGACTGGCCATTAATTCCAGGTCGACTGATGCGGACAGGCCCTGCGTCTCATGTGCTCCCTTAAGATTCGTCGCTGCGCGGGTATTCGTCCTGTCGAATAATCCCATGGAGTCATTGTTGATGGAGTTCTCGCACATGTTTTCGAGAATCTCCCATACGGTGTCTTCATGTTGACCCATGATGTTTCCTCCACAGGTTGCATTGACGAAAAGGCGGATGTCCTCACGGAGTCCCTGGTAAAAAGATTGGACTTGTTCCCATTTAGGAACTCCGTGATGGGGGCACTTCCTCATGAGATCCTGAAAACGATCCCATGCCTCATGGAGAGGTTCTCCTGATTGTTGAGTGAAGTGTGTAATCCGATGGCGCAAGGCGTTGGTTCGACCAACGGGAAAGAACTTTTTCAAAAACTCGGATTGAAGTTCTTCCCAAGTGTTGATCGGCTGGGTCTGAGTTTGATACCAATGGGCGGCCTTGTCCATAAGAGAAAAGGAGAACATCTTCATGAGAAGAATATCCCGATTTTGCGCATCTGATCCAAAAGTGTGGGCCAGATGCTTAAGCTGTTTGATGTGCTGGAAGGGATCTTCAGAATTAAGCCCATGGAATTTAGGTATAGCATGAATCATGTTGGGCTTTAGTTCGGAATCAGGTCCTCCAATCGGGATTCTGACTCGAGGCTCAATGGCCACCGCAGCAGGATTGTAGTGGTCCCGCATCATAGGACGCTGCGGTGGGTGCACGAAGTTTTGGAAGAGGTCATTGAGTCGCTGGAGCTGGTGTTCCAGATTATTTTCTTCCTCAACTGGCTGAGCCATGATGGGGGAAGAAGAAGAACTTGGTTCTGAATCAGAAGAGAGAATAATGTGAGGGTGTTGCTGCACGAATACGGGCGTCGAGGTGTGGCCTTGACGAGAGCGAATTTCTAATGGAGGTCTTAAGGGTGGTCTTAGAGACCTCCTTCCGTACATGCACAGTTGGGAGAGGTAAGTTTAGAAGGTGCTGGACCCAATCAAGACACCCAAAAATGTGTTGGGTGACTATAGAGGTGCGGGGCAGATGGACCCCTTGATCAGAAAGATCGTCCACCTGAGAATTACCTGGGCAGCCAGAGAGGGAGAGTCCCGCGAAGACCCCTACACGATAGAGCGTCCCCACGGGTTACAGGGTTTCCCCCACCCGACCTCTCTTGTCACTGCGGTTCCAGGTAGACCAGAATGGGGATCTTGACCTCTTAAGTCTACCAATTTTAAGATCAGGGTGCTTAAGGTTTCACTTGAACTTTAGTCTTTTTAAGTGCAAAGAGTGACCTAATTTAAGGTTGGTTAACCCAAAGGGGTCAACTTTACCTATTGTTTTCTTTAAGAGCTTTTAGGTCCTGTCTTTTAGGGTTCAAGTGTTTAGAGAGAGCCAATTGTTTAGGATTTTTCTTGTTAATTATTTTCAATCAATGGCTTGGGCACACCTCTTTTGGATTTCCTCAATTCTTGATTAAGGGGTGTGTCTCTACTGAAATCCTAATGTTTGACCTTATGTTGGCTCTACTTGGTCCATTTAACTCTTTGTTGGGCAATTAGGGCTCAAGCAAGAATGTGTTAGCCCTTAAATACCCTTAATAGTGTGCAGGAGTGATGAGTTGAAAACATGCAACTTTTTATGGTTACTAAGTATGGAAGACAGGTTAGCCCTATATTGCTTTGTTCTTTTCTTTTCTTCCTCTTTAGAGTGTAGGGGTTAATAGTGAGAGAAAAGATTTACCTGTCTTCGGAGTGGTTGTGTGGTTGCTTGTCTTCTTGAGTTCCTGTAGCTGCACAAAAGAAAGGAGATTATCAGAAATTAAAAGATACAGGAATGTTTACCTCTAGAATGGCCGTTGCTCCCCGGCAGCGGCGCCAAATTGAAACGTCTGGGTTTTTTCACCGGGTTTGTGAGTTTTGTTATAACGTTGTAGTAAAGCCGGTTATTACCAACATTTCAAATAAAAATTTTTTTTTACTCGGAAAATGAAAGAGTTCCCGAGGTCGAACTTAGGGAGCAAGTCGTATTCTAGAGATATACATGTTTCTTTTACAAAATAAAGAGAAAGGGAAAGAATTTGTTGTGATGTTCTTCTTTCTTTCTCTTTCTTCAGATCTCCTTCTTCTTCTTCCTTGGTTTCTGCTATGGTGATAATCTTCTAATGGTGATGCTCTTCTTCTTCCTGCTGTTCCTGCGTTGGTGATGTTTTTCTTTCTTCAGAGCTCCTTGTTCTTCTTCTTTGGTTTTCTGCCTTGACCTCTCTTCTTCTTCTTCTGCAATCGTGGTGCTTCTGCCTTCGGCTACTAAGTCTCCCTTCCTTCTTCTTCAGCCTGCCTTCTGTGTTGCTCTGGCTGCTGACTTTCCGTCGTCTGGCCCGGTGCTTCGACGACTTAACTGAGCATTTGCTACAGTGCAGCTCCTTCTTCTTCGCCTGCACTTCTTCTTCCGCGGGTCTTCTTCTTCTTCTTTGGCCTGCACACTTCAGAGTTTTTCGTCAAGAGGCAAAACCTACTCTACCCTCCCCCCCCCCGCGTCTCTCTTTCTCTCTGAAACCACTCTTGGGACAGCTCTCCCAGAGCTACCGGGTAATCGGGTTCGGGTAAGGCCCGGGTCCAGGCCCACCGGCGTGCGGTGGTGGGCGAGGAGTGCAGGTCGGTCTAATCGGGTCGGGCCAGGTCCGCGGAGCGTGGTCACGGACGAGGCCGGGTCGGGTGAGAGGGACCTCACCCCGTGGTCAGGAGGCAGACAGCATAAGGCACTTTTTGCCTTTATGCGTCCGCGCGCCTCCGAGAAGTTCCGAGGTGGGACTAAATGTCCCACCCCAATTGAGCGCGCGTCGCGGATGGAGCAGTGGGCGATCGTGGCTTCCCGCGCGGCCTTCGCTCCATCTGTGAACCAGGGACGTTTCGCGGAGAGTCCCTGCGCAACCTGGGAGTCAAACCTGGGCGAAGGCGTGCCTGCACCTGCAGGTGAAGCAGCTCTGCCTGCGCAGTAATGGCGACGGCGGGCGAGTCACCTGGTCACAGAAGAACGGCCTCTCGGCCAAATCAGACAGGCGGGGGACCTTCGCCGTGGCACGGCGAAGGTGGTCAGGGGGTCTGCAGGGGGCGTGATGGAGCCAACAGGTCGTCCTAGGTCAAACTGTGAGCGAAGAAGTGGGTGTGCTCGGTGGATCTGCAGAGGGTGTTTGGTGGGAAGTGGAGGGGCGGAAGAGGATCAGGGTGAGGAGGCGGAGGTTCTGCGGTGGTCGGTGAGCCGTGTGGGTCGCTGAGGTGATGGGAGCGGCTCGCCGGAGGGTGGTCGGAGGCGAAGAGGGTGAGGGTGAACAGGGTCGGTAGAGGGCTTAATTGACTAAATTGAAAGCGGGGAAAGAAAGATGAGGAGAAGGGGAGTAACTCTAGCTTACTTGCAGGGACGAAGGGGGAGGAACAGGGCGACAGTCGTATCGACTGTCGCCGGAGAAGACGATGCTCAGGGAGAGGGGCGGCGGCGAGCAGAGAGCCGGAGAGGCGCCAGCTGGGTGCGGCGTGGCGCGGGAAGAGCAGGGGAGGAAGTCTCTGCTGCTGGTATTGCGGCAGAGCGAAGAGGTGGAGGGGGAGGAAGCCGCCGGAGCTGGTGAGCGTCTGCCGGAGAAAGAAGAGAAGGAAGTTGGGGATTTCTCCGTCAGATCCAAGCTGCCCTGGTCGGTGGAGCAGCGGGGGGTATTTATAGGGATGAAACAGGGAGGAAGGCGGAGGGAGACGACGTGTCTCCCTCACCGGAGAATGGTCGGAGACGAACCCATACCGTCCGTGCGTTCGCACGGCCGGTATGGTGGGCTACAATGACCAAGGGGGTGCCCCTGCGACGGCTGACGACGCAGGGCACCCCCGGTTTACTTGCCAGGTCCCCTACCTCACCCTGCGCGGCGCCATGCTCCGCGCAAGGTCGCCGGAGCATGGTGCTGGCAGGGTTTTGCAGGAGGGACCTGATTGCAAAGAACGAAGGAGAGTTAGGGGCCAAAATGCGAGGGTTCAAAAGTTGAGGGCCAAAGAGTAAATATATGAGGACCAAAGTGTAAAGTCGGTCAAGGAGGTTTCTTCTTAGGCTCAAGTTTTTATACATGACTAATTAGGACCTAAGGAATCTGATGGTGAATTTTATTTTCATCTTAAACCTTGTTCGACCGGTCAATTTGCGCAAAAACCCAAATTAAGTTATTAATTGGGCATGGTTCTCAATGTAGGTCAAAATGGGTTCTAAAGGCCAAATTGAAGGTTCTAAACCCTAGAGATTATTTTTCTATGAATTTTAGAGGGTTTATTCTATTTTTACTTTGCCTCGAACCTTGTGAATTGAAGTGGGTTGTTTTAGGGTTACAGATTTAGTCTCTTGGAATTGCTGTAGCCCTTGCTAGATCATTTCATCCCACTTTTATTCTTATTAAGCTGTTTTGACCTATGTTTGGGCCCTGAATTACCCTGTATGCAGATTATACTGGTAAAATTGCACTTTTACCCCTTATGACTTGTTTTCTTCTCAAACTCAGAATTCTCTGAGTTACGCCTTTCCTTGAGATATGTAGGAGCTTTTATCCTTTGTATTGGGTCAAAATGAGCTAGTTATGGCTCATGATGAGGTTCTCATCAATGGGGGTATGATAACACCACGCAAGGGGGTAGTAATTAGGTTGAATATGGCCCATCTTTAGAATAAAAGGCACAACATAAAGTAGAATAGGAGCGTTGCATGCATCAAGTACCAAGATTGCTTATAAACCGTATTAATGGCCATTTGTGTAAAGTATTTGTCAAAGCAGGCCTCAGATGAGCAATCGGACCGCACGGATGGATTCAGGACGACGAACGGAGTCCAACGGACTCAATATCAGCCAAATCCGACATCCGGAGCTCCCACAATGGGCCCAAGAAATCATGACCGTTGATCTGGAGATCAACGGCCCAGAACGCGCCACGTCGCCCCGCCCTCGCCGCTCGCCCGCCCCCAAGCCAGCCAAGGACGAATCTCGGCCGTTGATCTTCGATCGAACGGCCGAGATCCGCGCGCTTGCCCGCGGTCGCCGCGACAAAGCGCGGGCGTGGCGCAACGGTTAACGCGCACGCCCGCGTCGCGGCGACGCGCGTTCGAATCGCGCGGAGCGGAAATCACTTGCGAGCGAAGGGCGCGGCAAAATTGAGCCGCGCGATCAGCAGCGAGCGGCTAGGATTGCGCCACGAGGCGCGACGACAGCGCCCCACCTCCCACGCGCGCGCACACGCCGGGCGGAAATGCGCGCGCGCACGCGCGCCCGAAGCGCGATCTCAGCACGGGCGCGGGAGGCTCTCAGCCGTCCGATCTTCGATCGGACGGCTCTCGTTCATCATCCACGGATCGCGCTTGGAGAGAGAGAGGGGGCGGGCGGCTGACCGGCGGCAGAAGGCCTTCACCGACGTATATGGAAGCGGTTTTAGCGACGTTCCGGATGTCGCTAAAGCACATTCTTCTTCTAGGAGGCCCTTAACTCTATTTAAACCCCCTTCTACCACCATTCAAGGCATCCTCTCCCACTTGCAACTACTCCACTCCTCTCCTAGCTAGTCTTAGGCACTCTTGTAATCGCCGGAGACGACGAGCCGCCGACGGAGCCTCCTCCACCGCCGTGGCTGCCTCGTCGCTCTCCACTCTCTCTCTACCTCTCTCTCTCTCTTTTAAGCTTTCATTTACTTTTGTTGAAGCATGTATTTAATATTGTAAACCATGAACTATGAATGCATGTTTAATGAAGTTATTTTCCATTTAGTTGCCATTTTAATTTCTGTTTAAAGTGCATGATCAAAACCAAGAGCTTTCTAACCCTAAACTCCCTCTATCTCTCGCTTTTCAAAATCGTCTCTTTCGCAAGCAAAACTCCGCCTTTTTCGTGACAACAAGTGGTAAACAAAATCCGATTTCCACGCCTCCCTGAGATCGACACTCGGACTCACCTCCGTTTACTTCTTTTAAAATCGACGTATCAAGTGCAACTATAACGACACCTCTTAACACACACGCACGAAGGCACGTCAGTCACGTGAAGCTTCCAATCAAGGCAAGCCGCAGATCAAGCAGGGTGTAGAGAATCAAAAGTTACGATTACTTAAGTTCATGCAGTGCTACAGTGTGAGCGGAGCTGTAGGTGGGCTGGTATTGTGTTGGTGATTTTGCAAGGAGCACCCCTTGCGAAGGGGTAGAGAATTAACATAGAAGTCCATAAGTGGTTAAGAAACATTTTAGAGCAGTCCGTAAAGGCTTATAAATAGGTCCTTAGAGGTTTTCTAGTGAATGAAATGTGATGTACCAAGGACCTAAATGTAAATCTTTAATTGCAAGGCCCTAATGATGTCCAAATGCACCTAAGCTTTTATGGAAGCTTAATTGAAAATTTAAGTTAATTACACTTTTGATTTAAACTTTTAAACTCATTTGTGTGTTTAATTTGCACTTAAATCACCATTTAAACTTATTTAAAAGAATATCTCATTTAATGACCTAATTATGCATTTTTAACACAAAATTAATGTTTTTAGGTATTTTTCTCTATTTTCTACACTTAACCCTTTTTATATGTTAATTTGATAGTGTTTAACTTAGTTTTTAGCTTAACTTAGGCCATTTAGCTATGATGAGTCGCAACTCATCATACCCTCATGCTTAGGTTTTGCTAGTCTTTTAGCAAACAACTCATGAAATTGCATAGCAATTTAAGTATCAGCAAGCTAAGTATGATGAGATATCTTTTCTTCTTTCTTTTCTCAAAAAGTTAAGTGTTTAAAGATGATCTTTAAGCTGAAAGATTTTTCTGATAAACCAACTGTGTTTATGTTTGGACATTGTGAGAACCTTTTGCTTAGGAAGACTGACCAGAACTCAAGTCTGATATGACATAGACCATCTCTCGACTAACTAGGACTCTTGATATTTAACCTTTCAGTCGAATTCTAGGACTTAGGGGGTTTTATAGAGATTCAGAATGCTAAGATGTTATGACTGTGCTTAGTGATAGGTCAGGACTAACCAGGTGAATTTTAAAACTCAATCCTGGGGTTTCACTTCTTTTGAAGTCTAGGTTGGTCCTAGCTTCAGCTCATATTTTCGGATCAACTCTCAAGAAATGAGGAATACTCAAGCCCAACTCTTATTGCGTTTGTGGCTCAAAGAAATTTTGGTGGAATAGGGTATTTATACTGCACCCTGAAAATATTTTTGGTGTAATTTTTGTATTTACAAGACTTGGAGAACATACTTGACTTATTCTAAAGAACTTCTTTTTGAAACTTTTTTTTTTGTCAGTATGTCTCCATCAACTTTATTTAGTAGAGCACACCTTATTTGGTGGGTAAGTTCTTTAGTAGAAAGAGCTTCTCCTAGACATAAGACTAAAGGCTAGGAAAAAGAGTCTACCTGCACACACAGGGAAGGACTCCACCTTCCCAAATGAATACAAGGGTTGAATTTCAAATTCACAAGGTCTTTCCTGACACTGTGTCATGTAAACCAAGATTACTTAGACTCCTAAGTCAAAGCAAACCAGCGAATCTTGCACTGGTGACTCAGGTACAAGAATACGTCCTAAAGTTAGGGGAGATTGTGGTCTATCTTGTCAAAGCTCAAAGTGTATTAAGCCAAAACCTGAGTGAATCAGGCTACAGTGGCCCGGAAAGTCAAACCAGCAAAGGTTGAATGTCCACAAACATTTATTCTATTTTTGTTTTTAGCTAGAAGATCATAGTTAAACACTTATATTTCTTTCAAAGTTCTTTTCTCTCAGAATTTTCTTTGTTGTGTTCTCTCTTAACAATAGATACAGGTCCCTTATTGTATTTTTGGAATTTTTGTGTTTTTTCATTTTTTTGTATTTTTGGCTTTGTAATTTTTTTCAAAATTTTCAAAATTTTTCAATTTTTTTGGTATTTTTGATAATATTATACTATATATACTAGGTGTGTGTCTACAAGTGCATTCTAGTAAATGATTCACCATTTACACCCCCCATGCTTAAATGATGCAATATCCTCATTAAATGAATAGGGTGGATGCAAATGCATGCTATGCTTTCACTATCTTAGATTGGGTGACGGAAGGAAGTTAGAATGAGGAGATAAAAATCTTTGTGTGGACGATTTCAAGTCTGATACAAGATCAGAGTGGAAAGTCGTGCTAAGAAGTGAAATGCATGACATATGTGACAATGAAATGTATGCTTAAAATGCAAGGGTAGACTCCTAATACAAGGTGAAAATAAGAAAGGTGAAAACAACTATATACAAGGATAGGTTTGCTAAGTTTAACACCTTCAGCTAGGCGTAACCCAGTGGGTAATTCAAAATGTAGGAGCGAAATGGTAGAATTGACAAGTCTGAGATCATGTGGCTCAATAAAAGGTTTTAGTCTTTGTCCATTGACAGTGGAAGGTTCAGATTTGTCAATCTCAGTGATCTCAATGGCTCCATTGTTAAAGATTTTTAAGATCTTGAAAGGTCCAGTCCACTTGGATCTTAGTTTCCCTGGAAAGAGTTTAAGTCTAGAGTTGAAAAGGACTTTCTGACCAGGGTGAAATGACTTCCTATGAATGTGACTGTTATGGAAGGCCTTTAGTTTGTCCTTATAGATCCTCGAGCTTTCATAAGATTCATTCTTTAATTCATCTAGCTCAGAAATTTGTAATCTTCTATGATCATCGGCCTTCTCTAAGTCCAAGTTACACTTTCTGATGGCCCAATAGGCTTTGTGCTCAAGTTCTACGGGAAGATGATAGTGTTTCCCATATACAAGTCTAAAAGTTGACATGCCTAATGGGGTTTTGTGAGCTATCCTATACGCCCACAACACATCAGAAAGGTGGGAAGACCAATTCTTTCCATTAGGTTGGATGGTAGTTTGTAAAATCTTCTTGATCTCCCGGTTGGACAATTCAGCTAGTCCATTGGTTTGAGGGTGATAAGGTGTAGCAATCCTATGTGACACCCCATACTTTTGAAGTAGGGACTGAAAGTGTGTGTTCCTAAAGTGAGACCTTCCATCACTAATGATGGCTTTTGGTACCCCGAATCTAGAGAAGATAAAGTCTTGGACAAATTGTGTTATAACTCTATGATCATTAGTCCTCGAGGGGATGGCTTCAATCCATTTAGAAACATACTCAACTTCCAATAAGATATACTCGAAGCCATGAGAATTTGGAAAAGGTCCCATAAAGTCAATGCCCCAAATATCAAAGATTTCGCACACTAAGATCGGATTCAAGGGCATCATGTATCGGCGGCCAATACTACTGAGAGACTAATGGCATGGACATGCCCTACTATATTTGTGTGCATCTTTGAAGATCGTGGGCCAGTAAAAGTCGCTCTGCAAAATTTTTACAATAGTCCTTTTGCCAGAGAAATGATTGCCACATGCCTGGTCATGGCAGAACGACAAAATACTATCAATCTCCTTATCAGGGACACACTTCCTAAGGATCTGGTCTTTGCAGTGCTTGAAAAGCCATGGTTCTTCCCAGTAATAGTGCTTAGCCTCGGATTTAAGTTTGTCTTTTTGATGTCGAACCCAATTAGAGGGAATGATTCCAGAAGCTAGGTAGTTGACAATGTTAGCATACTAGGGAAGATTAGAATGGATGACCAGCAATTGCTCGTAAGGGAAGTGGTCAGAAATAGGAAGTGAAGGAGATATCGCTTCAAAAGGAAGGCAGGATAAGTGGTCAGCTACCACAATCTGCTTCCCAGGCTTGTCACGAATCTCTAAATCAAATTCCTACAATAGCATGGTCCATTTAATCAGATGAGATTTCGCGTCCTTCTTGGCGAGAAGATGTCGAACTGCAGTGTGGTCAGTGTAGATTATAATGTGGGAACCTAAAAGATAGGGTTTGAATTTTTCCAGTGCAAATACTACAGCTAGCAATTCCTTTTCTGTGATGGTGTAGTTCCTCTGAGCTTCATCTAAGGTCTTGCTAGCGTAATAGATAATTGTAGGTTTCCCTTCCAATTTTTGACCAAGGACAGCCCCTACTGCATAATCAAAGGCATCACACATGATCTCAAAAGGGTGAGACCAATCCGGGGGTTACAGTATTGGTGCCTTGGTAACCAGATCATGAAGTGCCATATAGGCACGAACACAATTGTCAGAGATCTGGAAGTCTACGTCCTTAGAGAGGAGGTTTGTGAGAGGTTGGGCTATCTTCGAGAAGTTCTCTATAAAGCACCGATGAAAACCAACATGCCCGAGAAAAGATTTAATCTGTTTAACCGATGAAGGTAGTGGTAGTTCAGAAATCAATTCTACCTTCGCATGGTCAACTTCCATTCCTCTCTCAGAAATAAGGTGACTTAAAACTAGTCCTTCTGGTACCATGAAGTGTGATTTTTCCCAGGAAAGTACCAGATTCACATTAATGCATCTTTGCAGGACCTTAGCCAGGTGGTCTAAGCATGCATCAAATGTGCTCCCGAAGATCGAGAAGCCATCCATGAAGACTTCTAAGCAATCACCTACTAAATCAGAGAAGATTGCAAACATACACCGCTGAAATGTAGCAGGTGCATTGCATAATCCAAATGGAATCCTATGGAATGCAAAGGTTTTGTAGGGGCAAGTGAATGTCATTTTTTCCTAGTCATTCGGGTGAATTACCACTTGATTATAACCTGAATAGCCATCCAAAAAGCAGAAAAATCTATTCCCAGACAATTTTTCCAGTATCTGATCAATGAAGGGCAATGGGAAATGATCTTTCTTCTTGGCTTGGTTGAGTTTGCAATAGTCAATACATACTCTCCACGAACTAGCAATCCGTGTAGGGATGACTTTTCCAGATTCAGTAGTTATGACGGTAAGTCTAGCCTTTTTAGGCACAACTTGAATAGGACTTACCCATTGACTGTCTGAAATAGGGAAAATGATTCCATTGTCTAACCACTTAATCATCTCATTTTTAACCACCTCCTGAAGTGTAGGATTCAATTTACGCTGTGGCTACCTAATAGGTCTAGATCCTTCTTCAGTGAAAATCCTATGTGTGTAGTAAGAAGGACTAATGCCAGTCAAGTTAGAGAGGCTCCATCCTATAGCTTGTCTATGTGCTCTCAGGACAGATAAGAGTCGTGATTCTTGATCATATGATAAGAAAGGGTTGACAATCACAGCATAAGTCTGATTAGGTCCTAAGAAAACATACTTCAGAGAATCAGGAAGAGATTTGAGCTCAACAGGTATAGGATCAGGTGAAGGAGCAGGTGTGGAGATCTCAGAAGATCCTAGAGACACTAAGGGAATAGGAGGTAAGTTCTCAATTTCTATAGCTGGTGTCTCTGTGAGAGTCAAGTCAGAGTCCAAAAAGCGTTGAGGTTCTAAATTCAGTGAATTAAGCAAAGTATCCTCAACCAACCTATCCAAAGAATCCAAGGAACAGATTTCCTCAATTAAAATAGATGATGGTCCTCTTTCGGCCTGAAAAATATCAATCTTTATCTTCTGATCTCCAAATTTCAACTCTATTAGGCCCTCCTCACAATTGATGTTTGCCTTGGCTATAGCCAAGAAAGGTCTTCCTACTATGATAGGTGTGTTCTGGATATCTTCAGGTACTTCCATGTCAAGGACTATAAAGTCTACAGGAAAATAGAAATCCTTGACCCACACTATAACATCTTCCAACACTCCCTGAGGTGTCTTAACTGATCTGTCAGCTAATTGCAAGGACACCTCGGTTGGCTTTAGATTGCCAACCTCGAAATGTGTCAATAGGGAGGTTGGGATAAGATTGATGGAATCACCTAGATCAAGTAGTGCTCTATTAAATGTGGTGTTACCTATCATGCATGATAGGAGAGGAGTGCCTGGGTCTTTCATCTTACTAGGGAGGGTACTAGATATGATGGAACTAGCTTGTTCCGAGAGGATGATTGGACTACTCTCTTTTTGAATCCTTGCTTTACGCTTAGGTGTACATAGGTCTTTTAAAAACTTAGCGTAAAGAGGTATGTGATGAATTGCATCCAACAAGGGGATGTTTATGTGGACTTGCTCAAAGAGCTTAAGCAAATCATCCTTAGGTGCCACACAGGTCTTCTTCTTTCATTTCCCCTTCTTCTTTAAAGCCTCTGGAAATGGTACAGAAGTGGTGATAAGAGGGTCATTCCTAGGTAGAGAAGAAGTAGGAAGAAGTGAGTCAGATGGAGAAGTGGAAGTTGAAGGTGCAGGAAAAGATGTAGAAGCAGGAAATGGTGGATCTATAGTGCTTCTACCACTCCTAGTGACTATAGCATTAAGTTCAGCCCTAGATGTAGATGGTAGCTCAGAGTTTGGTAATAGAGGTGGTTGAGGTTGTGGATAGGAAGAATTTAGGTCAGTGTAGAATTCAATTTCGTGCAAGGGTTGTGATATGGCATGTGCTTGACCTTGCACTGAAGGTCTAGGTTGAACATACCTCTGGGCAGATATGTTCCTAGGATTGGGTTGTGCTTGAGATGGGAGTGAATGTGGTTGACGGGATTCCATCAAGTACAATAGTTGGGCTCTCATCTCAGTTAGTGCCATGTCTTGCCTCTGCTGCATGCAATGTTTTGTTGTTGCATATTAGCAAGAGCTTTCATGATTGACCCCAACTAGTCATCTCGTGTAGGCCCAGGTTGACAGTATTGGGCGGGCCTGGGTTGGGGTTGCTGGTAGGCATGCGATGGATACCCGTGTGATTGTGGAGGCAGTGCTCGGATCGGGTTGTGCTGTGGTGGTGCAGAAGGTTGTTGAAAGGTAGTTCTCTGATAATTTCCCGACCATGAGAAATTTGGATGATTATGCTATCTAGAGTTGTAGGTTTGTGCATATGGATCATTGTGAGTGGCGTGGAGCTCCTCCGAAGCTCCAAAAGGTGCAGGGAAGTCAGTGTAAGGAGGAACAAAGGTTCCTCCAACCAGTGAAGGATATGGAAATGAAAAGTCCGGTAATGTAAGTTGTGTCATGGAAAGGTTATTCACAGTTTCCCTCCCTGTGGGAAATTGAGAAGAGGTGTGTTGTGCAGGTGACTGAGAAGGAGATGATGAAGGTTTAGAGAGAAATTTCCATACTTCATCTACTCTCTTCTCGATTAAGCCCACCTTATCCAGCTGACTAGCCACTATCTCTAAGTCTCTGTTGCTCGATTGGGTTTCGTGTACCCCCGAATGTGAGTGGAAATGAGAGGACTTTCTATTAAACATGCTCATTGAAGCATTGTTAATAAAGTTTTTGGCCATGCCTTCGAAGAGCTCAAAGGCTGAGTCCTCATCCTAACACAGGAAGTTGCTTCCACAAGCGGTATCTACAAAATTCCTTGTATCATTATGGAGCCCATGATAGAAGATCTGGACCTATTGCCAGCGTGGGACACCATGGTGGGGACATTTTCTCAGAAGCTCGTGGAATCTCTCTCAAGCCTCGTGCCTTTGTTCTCCTGAATTTTGGGTGAATGTAGTGATAGCATGCCTTAAAGCGTTGGTGCATCCTACAGGAAAGTACTTTAGGAACTCATGTTCCAAAGAAGCCTATGTATCTATCGGTGTAGTCCATGCAAGAGTTCTAAATCAGAAGGTGGCTTTATCCTTTAATGAAAAGGAGAACATTTTCATCAAAAGCATGTGCTGATCATGGCCTTGCGGACCCAGGGTTTGAGCAAGGTTTTTTAGCTCCTCTAAATGCTGAAAAGGGTCCTCAGAAGCAAGTCCATGAAAGTGAGGAATAAGTGCTATAATGTTCGGCTTCAGTTCAGCAGCATGACCCCCATCGGGATAACATACCATAGGCAGAGGTTGGGCAACTGTGAGATTATAGTAATCCCATAGTTGATGTCTACGAGGTTGAGGTGGTGCCTAAGGGTTTCTAGGTTGAGGTTGTGGTTGGGGGTTTGCTCAAAGATTAACAGCTTGTGCAAACTGTTGCACCTGTTGGGTAAGGGTGTTCATTTGCAGTTGTGTTTCAAATAGGTGTTGAAGATGAGGCATAGGTCCTCTCTTCGGTGGTGGGTTAGGAAAATTAGGATATGGGGGAGGTTGGAACCTATGGTTTGGTGGTGGTGGTGGTGGTGGTGGAGGATGTGTAAGAAGATGTAGAGGAAGTTCTTCGAAATCCTCAAACTGTGCAGAATCATGATCATCCTCATGATGTGTGGAATAGTGAATAGGAGTTCGAGACTTAGGAGGTATAAGATTGGATGTGGAAGGCATAGAAGTGGAAGTAGGAACTTAGGCATCAGCACCCAAGGGGAGTATTAGCTCAGGATTCTGGGATCTCCTACCTTCCATTGAGTCGATTTTTGAAAACAAGTTTTAAAACAGTCTCAACTCAATGGAAAGGATAAATCAAGCTCAATCTCAATTACCACAAGACTAATCTAACAAGTAAGCGAGGAAAATCAAATTTTTCCTAGAGGCTGCTATGCAAAATAGTTGTAAGCAAACAAATATTTCAAACAACTGTATGCATCATAAGATAAACTTAGTGAAGTGCAGACCTCTATAGTCCACTAGGAGTCTGGATAAGACTGGCGTGTGAATCTAGATCCTGTGGGTGCTGAAGGAGATGAGGTAGAAACCCGTGTATGTGAATCTTATGTGATCGTGCTATGTGCACGATAGAAATGAACACTCTAGCGATAAAAATCTCAGTCAAGATTTCAATCAAGTTTTAATGTCTCCTTTTGATTTTGATTCAAGTATTTAGAAGTGTATTCTATGCTGCTTGTCTCGCTTTTTTAATTTTTTTTCAAACAAGAGATGGTCTTGTTAATTTTAAGTCAAATGCAAAATGGTAGGAGTTAAGGAAGGATAAGAAGGTGCATGCCTTACTCTAGCAATTCTATAATATGCAATTGACTTGAAATTAAAATCTAGCAGATAAGATGCAACCTAAGAATGGATGCCTAAAGATATGCTACTGCTAGATAAGGTATGAGATCTTCTTGAATTTTTTATTTTATAGACTTTTTTTTGGATTTTTGAATAATGCAACAAACAAAAACAAAAGAAAGAAATCGATACGGAAAACCCGCGAATGGAAAAACCATGTCGATTAGAGATGAGTAGAGAGAATAAAAGAGTCCAGAGAGTCCAAATTATTACAAAATAATGTGCGAGAACATGCTCTCACAACTTATGCCTAACAAATGTGTCTTAAGTAATATGTACCTAAATCTAAACTATACTATACTAGGAAAAGTGAAAATGCAGCTCCCAAGGCAAAAACTTCGCCTGGACATAGTGTCAAATTCGCAGCGACTCCGCCAGGAAGACGAACTCTGCCTAGAAGATGATGCTGCTCCTTCTACTCCTCAAGTGCTACAAAAACAACAAATGATTAGTAAAAGAATTAAAGAATGTATATACAACAAAAAAATTGAATAAAAGAATGACTATATACAAACAATGAATATGAATGAATTTATATACAAAAACAAAAATTATTTACAAATTAATAACTAAAGAATAATTTTGGCGTATAGAGAGTTGCCTTCCCAGCAACGGCGCCAAAAATATGAAGCGATTGACAACGGCTCGTATAAAAAAATCATCGTTATTGTAATATATGTCACAAATACAAATTGTTATCGCGTCAATTTTATTTAATTACATAATTTTTACTGGTTTATTCCAGGTCATTCACTGGGAGGCAGTTATTGATATACATCACTCTTTAAGTCCAATATTATTTTTTAATTCCAAAAAGATTATTGAAATGAATGAATTAATGAATGAAAGAATAAACTAATTTATGTGTAAAAGAATGTAATGAAATGCTCGTAAACACATATATACAAACAAGAATCAAACACTATAAATGAATACTATATACTATCAATTAACACTTATAATAACAATACTTATATATATATACAATAATAAGTAATAATATATACTATACTAACTTAACTTAATATACTAATATATACAGTAACATATATAATATGTACAGCAACATATATAAATGTCGCTAAACCTTAGGAAAAAAAACTATGCACATAACCTAAGGTAAAAACTAGGGTCTATAGTGACACTTATTCTATTTATAGTGACGGATTATTCTATCAGTAAAGCTATATTGTTATTTACGTACATATATAGCTCAAACATATGTTATACTATGTATACTTAATATACAGATACTTGTTATTTACAGTATACTTATATATATATGCTATATATACAAATACACGGTCATACTACTTCTTTGCTTTGTTTTTCTTACACTTAGTCACTTTAAGTTCTCAACTCTCTTCTATGGCTTCTTATGCTTAGTTGTATTCTTTGTTCACTCTCTCTCTTCTTTTTCTCTAATCTTAGCTCCTTTTTCTTTCTTTCTTAGTAAGACCCGTTCCACTTTTAGCCTTTTAAGACGTCTGGAGTCTCAGTCAAATGTCCATCCAGACGTCTGGACCCTTTCCCAGATGTCTGTAAATGAAATTTTTGTACGTGCTATGTGCTTTGCATGCAGGCGGTGCGCAGAACTTCTTTTCTCTCTCTACTTTCTCCTCCTTCCTACCCAAACCCTAAACCCACCGTACCTATAAAACCACCCTCCCCTCCTCTCCTCTCCTCTCCACCCCACACACCACCATCACACCCCCACCTTCATTGCCGCGAGCGAGGAGGTGAGAGAGGGTGAGTGAGAGAGGGCGAGAAGAGGAGAAGTGCGGGAGGAGGAGGAGGTCGAGGTCGGGATCTTCGGTGGAAGCTCGTCAGAGCTTGCACGGCCATCGCGGGCATGTGAGAGAGGAGGGAGTCCGGAGTGGCATCCTCGACCACATGCAGTAGCTAGAGCTGCGACGGAGCGAGGAGAAGCATGGCGAAGAGTGCTGGGAGCGCATTCTGATACTAGAAATTTTCTAGTATCAGACGTCTGGAGTGAAGTCCGAACGACTGGCGGAGCATCTGGATGTCTGGAGTCAAGACCAGACGTCTGAAAGCACCTTTATCGCAAGGGTATGTTCTTTTCGCGATTACGGCCATGCAGGCCGCACCGTAGAAGATATGCTGGCCTGATTTTGGGGTGGCTGCTCTGCCATACGTAGGAGCAGCACTGGAAAGGAGCGCGGAACACCCTCCCACGCACTTTAGGACGTTTGATCAACTCACCAAACGACTGAAGGTGATTCTAGATGATCGGAAGAGTGGTCCGACATCTGGAACCTCTTTCAAATGATTGCAGAGGAGTCCTGGACGTCTGAGGACATAGCAGGAACTTGAGGTGAGGTTCTGTATCTTTTAAGACGTCTGGACTTGTTCCTAGATGTCTGATTTTGGTCAGTAGACATGTTTTTGACCCGTTTGGGGTCTGATCGGGATCTGTTTTTCGCAAACGAAGTGTCTGTAGTTTCCTTGAGAGTTTCTCTACGTACTAGAAACCTTTGTACACTGTTCTGAATCCTCCTTTGTGATGTATTCCCTGGTTTAGGGTTTTGGCCTACTGCGTGTTTGGGGCTCGCAGAGATGCCTAGATCTGCAGTTCGAGCCCCCATTACTCCCGGATTATCTAGTAGAGTGGTCTACTCCTATTCATCTTATTAAATCAGAACGTATTTGTGGAATTAGCCAACTGGAAACATAGGATGTGGCATGAACCCTAGGATAGAGAAATGAATAAACCAATTGTACTGCATGATTGTATTTGTATACGAGTAAGTTAAATTGCTAGCAATTGCCTGTAATAAAATTGTGAGCTACCTGTTAGAATATGAGCTGCTTGGGATAAATGAACAATTACTTGTGAAATCATCAGTTGCATGTATTGAATTGTGAAAACATGACCTGCATGTATATAAACAAGAACTGAATTGTGAATGATGGAGTCTAGATCGGAATAATGTGGTGAACATGAGCATGAACCCTACGGGGAATTAGGAGTAGAGCTCTTGTGGTTAGATGGAAAATCTGGAATGTAGACGGGAGTGTGCTGGCCCTTGAGTATGTGGTACCAAGGAGAGCAACTGTCCCCTTTTTGTGTAGAGCGGAGCTAGCCGCCTTTGGGTTGAGACCTGGGGTTAGGATTGGCCACTCTACATCGACTTCTGTTGGCCCTCGTGTACACGGTACCGAGGTGAGCTACTAGTGTAGGGAGGGAGCTAGCCACCCCACAGGACTCGGGGTTCAGCTAGCCACCCTATGCCGACTTGTTAGGTACTTTGGGCAAACCGAGGTAGTCAGACGAGGGTGCGCGGACTATGGAGGGGAGAGACCCCTGTTTGGTTCTGAGGGGCTAGACCTCTATTTCTGAGAGGGCTAGGCCTTATACTGTTCTGTGTTGTACTTTAGGCGTACCCGCTAGCGGAAACGACTGACTACGTGTCAATGCGGGATAGCTACTCGTGCATTTATCACGCGTGCTGTAGTCACCGCTACGTCTTGACAGTGACCTCGGGGTGGTTGACTGGGTGTAGGACTACCACGGGGGACTCTCCCAACCAAGAGAGCACCACGTGTACCTTCTACTCTTCGGAAAAGACTGCAATCAAGATCGTTCCCACGAGGAACATGCATGATCAAGAAAATCTGAAAGTTTGAGGAAAAGGGGTGAAAAGGAATTGCATAGAAAATAAAGCAACTAGAAAAGAGAATTAAACCTGCTGGTTTTATTGCTTTAGATAGTATAGATACCACTCTACTCGACGTTTGCTGACTCTATCTTTTTCATAATACTATTCAGGTCCAGGAGTTGAGTAGCTCGAGCTTCCAGTTGCGGAGGGTGCTGGGCCCAGTCAAGCCCAGTCGTAGTTTTTCTGCACTTCTTGTTGTACCCCCTTACTGTTGTAGTGAGTTTCAGAATTTTAGCTACTGTTGTTGTTACTGTTACTTTCATTTCAGTTGACTCTGTTGTTGTAGTGGTATGTATTGGAACAGCAGTTTTACTTTTCCTTTACTGCTTTGCACATTTTACTACTTAGTTATATTGCATATGTGAATGTGGTTTACTTTCCTGCTTTTTGGTTATTTCTTGTTGGACAACTTGGTCTTGGGATTAGTCGAGGCTAGTCGATCTCGGGTCTTGTAGGAATCCGGGAATCGGGTTGTAACAAGATGGTATCAGAGCAAGGTCGTCCCGAGAAATGAACCAACTGGCTTGAGAATAAATGTTCACGTGCATGTAACTAGGGTAGCCACCACAATGTATTGCTTTGATATCTGTTTTGAGTCCTTTTCCGAAGAAATTCAACAGCGTTGACCCTTTTGTTCTGTCTTTCGTGTCTCCTTGCAGGAGATGCCTCATCGGGGAGTTCTCGAGGTGGGCCGCAGTCGCGGTCGTGGACGAGGTTGGAGGGGCAGACGTGCTGGTTGAACCACCTCTTCTCCCAGGCGTTCAGGCCTAGGATCTCACCCAGCTGATCAGAGACATAGTGCAAGAGGAGCTCCACTAGCCTCCACGGGCACCTCTCCCTGAGGACGTGGAGGGGGAGTCCTCAGTGGGACAGAGAGACCGCCGAAGCGTCGGATGAGCAGGAGGGGGAGGGGGTGGTCCTCCACCCACCCCACCACACCCTGACACTTCCGAGCATGAGCCCTCCTTGCCTGGAGGCATGCTCGTTCCCCCACTGCAGCTACACCACAAGCTTTTCGGACAGTTCTGGAAGCTGAAGCCCCCCCTCCTTCAAGGGGGATGAGGACCCGTCTGAGGTAGAGGACTGGCTGGAGCAGATAGAGAAGGTGTTTGACACCCTTTGCCCTCCTGCGGAGTGCTGCGTGGCCATTGCCACGTACCAACTAGAGAGCGCGGCACATAGGTGGTGGAGGGCAGTCAGAGGCCAAGAGAGGGGAGAGCCGACGTGGGACCAATTTGTGACCCTCTTCTGCGAGCAGTACTTTCCGCAAACTTGGCAGGACCAGAGGAGGCGAGAGTTCCACACTCTCTGACAGGGGACGATGACTGTCAGTGCGTATCGTACGCGCTTCCTGGAGCTGTCACGTTTTGCTTCGACAGCCATGGCTACAGAGGAGGAGCACCTATGGAGGTTCACTGAGGGGCTCCGACCTACTATTTGGGGGTATGTCAAACCTCTGAAGCTGCCCACCTTCTCGAGAGTGGTGGAGGCAGCCATGACCTACAAGGAGACCAACTCGACCGCGCGAGACACCGACAACGGACAAAAGAGGGACTACCAGCAAGAGTACTCTCAGGGCCATCGAGAGAGGAGGCACGTAGCACCCACAGGAGAGCCATCTCGTTTTGCGAGGTCGTTAGTGGCCTTTGGGGGACTGTAACAACCCAATTCCTGAGTTCCTACGAGACACAAGAACCGGATCGACTCGACTAAACCCAAGACCTGGTCGTCCAAAGAGGAAGTAACCAAAAGAGCAGTAAAATAAACCACATTCAGCATGAATATAACTAACAGTAAGAAAATACAGCAGTAAGGAAAGAAACCACTACAGTATATACCACCACAACAGTAGAACAACATTCATAACATAATATAAACTGCAGGTAAGAAAAGTACAGCGGTAACAAGAACTACTCACTACAGTGGAACAAAAAGAGGTACAAGAGAACAGTGGTAACTCTACTGGACCCTACTCGGCCCAGCGTCCTCTGCTGCCGCTGACCCTGGCTGCTCAACACCTGGTCTTGAAAGGTAACGAGTGTAACACGTCAGCAAAACGCTGAGTAGAGTGGCAGCTAAACTAAAGGAACAGTAAAGTGTACAGTAGCTGTTTTAATTTTCTTTCTTCCTTTATTTACGTCTTTCTATTGTTTCAAAATTTATCTATTTCTCAAATCCTTCACTTGATCTCGAATGTTCCTCGTGGGAACAATCTTGATTGCAGTCTTTTCCAAAAAGTAGAAGTAGCACGTGGTGCTCTCCTGGCCGGGAGAGTCCCTCGTGGTGATCCTACTCTCAGTCAACCACCCCAAGGTCACGGACAGGCGTAACGATGACTACGGCACGCGCGATAAATGCACAGGTAGCTAACCCGCACTGGCACGCGGTCAGTCGTTTCCGTTAACGGGTGCGCCCAAAGCACAGCACGGAACCAGTACAGGGCAGAGCCCTCTCAGTAACAGGGGTTCAACCCCTCCACAGTAACCAAACAGGGGCCTTGCCCCTCCACAGTCCGCGCACCCTCGCCTGACTACCCTGGTTTGCCCAGTGGGCCTAACAAGTCGGTGTAGGAGGCTAGCAGAACCCCAGGGCCCGTGGGGTAGCTAGTGCCCTCCCTACACTAGTAGCTCTCCTCGGTACTACATACGCGAGGGCCAACAAGTCGGTACAAAGTGGCCAGTCCTAACCCCGGGTCCCTGGGGCAGCTGGCTCCGCTCTGCACTAAACAGGTACAGGTACTTCCCTTGGTACTACATACCCAAGAGACAGCACACTACCACGTCTTTATTTCTCAGTTCCATTCCTTTCTCTTTCCAGGAGTTTCACTCCTAATTTCCCGTGGGGTTCCAGTTCTTTTAACTCAGAACATCCAGGTTTCACTTTCCAGTTCCACGTTCTTACAATCCATGTTCTCAATCACGTTTATTTATTCATAGCAGGCAGCTGTTAATTCAATTCACAGGTAGCTATTATTTCCTTTCCACATTTTCCAAGACTGCAGTATTCATATATTCCACTAGTTCTTCCCATCCTAGGATTCATGCCATACCCTAGGATCTATCATACAATCTAGTTTTCCAGCCCTAGGATTCATGCAACACCCTACGATCTACCATTCATTCTAGTTTCTCATTCCTAGGATTCATGCAATGTCCTAGGTGCTATTTATGGTTCCATAATTTAATAGATTATACCAATAAACTTAAAAGCCACTCTACCGGTTACAACAGGAGTACTGGGGGCGTGGTCGGGAATCCCGCGTGTCTCAGCAAACCCCGAGACTGCAACGGAACAGTGTCCTATCACAAGGATCAAACACAAGGAGTTTCTCAAAACAGTATATAGCTACTGTAGACGGGTAGAGGATTTAATTCCGAAAAGAACGCAACTCGAAACGTGAAAAACGGAACCCGAACGGGCCCTAAACGGGTCGAAAACGATGAAACAGTGCAAAATCAGACGTCTGGAACCTCTTCCAGACGTCTCAAAAAAATGAATCAGAGGTTACCTTTGCTATGCGTGGTCTCTCAGACGTCCAGAAGCTTGCGGGGGCGTCTGGCCTAGTTCCCAGACGTCCGATGGTCACCCCAGACGTCTGGAAGTCGCTCCAATCATCTGGCACTACAGCCAGATGTCTGATTCGCGCTGGATGGCGAATCCGAACCTGTGCGTACCCATTTCCTCTCTCTCTTAGTACGGTCAGTCGAAGAAGAGGAAGAAAGACGGAAATAACTCACCTTTCAGACGTCTGGACAGTCCTCTAGACGTCCTCCCAGCTGTCTGGTTGGAAGTCCAGACGTCTGATTCTGGAGAAAATCCCAGAAACAGGGCACCACTCGCCCTCCACTCGCGACGCTCGGCCGCGCCGCGACTCGTCCGCCTACTGGTCGAGCTGCAGCAGGCCTCCCGCGTCACCCCGCATCTGCTGCTCCCCCTCACCAGCCAGCCCTAGCAGCCCCGGCAAGCTCGCCCTCACGGCCGAGCGCCTCTTCCCACGCGTAGCACCTCCTCCCACGCTCACCGCGGCTGTTGTTGCCGCCGCTCACTCGCGCTCGCTCTCGCGCACTAGCTGGAAGGAGGAGAGGAAAGGGGGCGGAGGTGATGGGAGAGAGTGGAACAGAGGGCGCAGGAGGGAGAGGGAAAAAGAGAGAGAGAGAGAGACGCTCGCAGGTCTGCACGCTCAGGTGCGCAGACGAAACACGCGTGCCGAAAATAACCGAATCCCAGATGTCTGGAAGGGGTTCCAGATGTCTGGTCAGACGTCTGGGACACCTCCCAGATGTCTTAAAAACGTCTGAAGCCGCGCGTTCGTAACAATATAACAAACTCAAAGGAAGTTTTGTCCCCGAAACTTGCACTAACTAGGGTGCGGGAAAGACGTCAAAATAACCATAACAAACTCAAAGAGGATTGAAGCCGGTCCGAAAAGACGTACCTGCGAAGAGTTCCGGGTACCGCTCCCGCATTGCCGCCTCATGCTCCCAGGTAGCCTCCTCGTACCGCTGGCTCCTCCACAAAACCTTTACCAGGGGCACTTGCTTTCGTCTCAAACTGCGGACAGCTCGGTCTAGAATCTGCACTGGCCGTTCGGGGTAGGTCAGGTTGTCGTCCACCTTGACGCTCTCGTGACTCAGTACGTGACTGGGATCGGCTGCGTACTTCCTGAGGTTGGACACGTGGAACACGTCGTGCACACCAGAAAGCTGCGAGGGGAGGGCAAGCCTGTAAGCAATGGGTCCAACTCGCTCCAGGACCTCAAAGGGCCCCACAAATCTCGGCGCGAGCTTCCCTCTCACCCCAAACCGCTGCAAGCCCTTCATGGGCGAAACACGGAGAAAGACGTAGTCCCCAACCTCAAACTGCACCTCTCTGCATCTCCGATCCGCGTAGCTCTTCTGTCTGCTCCTGACAATACGGAGTCGCCTGTGGATCTGCTCGACTACCTCCTAACTTTGCCGGATCAACCTGGGGCCAACCTCCCACTTGGTCCCCACCTCAACCCAACTCAAGGGTGCCATACACCTCCGTCCGTATAGAGCCTCGTAGGGAGCCATGCCGATGCTTGAGTGATAGCTGTTGTTGTATGCAAACTCCGCCAGGGGCAGGTGTTCCTCCCAAGAGCCCCTCCAGTCCAGTACACAGGCACGCAAAAGGTCCTCAAGTGTCTGTATCGTGTGCTCAGACTGTCCGTCCGTCTGGGGGTGGTAAGTTGTACTAAACCCCAACCGCGTCCCCAGGGCCTGCTGAAACTCAGCCCAAAACTGGGACGTAAAGTGGGTATCCCGGTCGGATATGATCTCCTGTGGAACTCCGTGTAGTCGTACCACGTCGCAGATATACCTCTCTGCCAACTGTGCTGGTCCCAAAGTGACTCGGATTGGCAGGAATCGTGCCGTCTTCGTCAGTCTATCCACAATTACCCAGACAACGTCGTGTCCTTACTGGGTAACAGGTAAGCCCACCACCAAGTCCATGGTGATGCTCTCCCACTTCCACTCTGGCACTAGAAGCGGCTGTAGCGGCCCTGCAGGCCTCTGATGCTCGACTTTCACCTGCTGGCACACTAAGCACTGCTGCACGAATTCACCCACATCCCGCTTCATCCCCCTCCACCAAAACTCGCGTCTCAAGTCGTGGTACATCTTCGTGTTTCCGGGAAGTATGGTGAATCTGGAACCGTGTGCCTCAGTCAGGAGCTCTCTCAACAGCTCCTCGTCCCAGGGAACGCACAACCGTCCCCTCAGGCGCAACACCTGGTCTGCGAAAGAGAAGTCCCTTGGGTCTCCTGACAGTACTCTGTCGCGCAAGGACTGCAAGTACGGATCGGCCATCTGTCCTGTGATGATGCGGTCTATCAGCTCTGTCTTAGTCTGTCGTGTCACCGTCACTCCCCACAGTGCCCCCGTAACTCCAGGGGTCGCCAACTGCCCACCTCCTCCAAAAGGCTCCAACTCTGTAACTGTAAACTGGCCAAGTGTGCGGGCGCCTTACGGCTCAAGGCGTCAGCCACCACATTGGCCTTTCCTGGGTGGTAGGAAATGCTGCAGACGTAGTCCTTCAGGAGCTCCAACCAACATCTCTGTCTCATGTTGAGCTCCTTCTGATCAAAAAGGTATCTGAGGCTCTTGTGATCTGTGAAAATTTCGAAGGTCTCACCGTACAAGTAGTGCCTCTAAGTCTTCAATGCGAAGACAACAACGACCAACTCTAGGTCGTGGGTAGGGTAGGTATGCTCATAGGCTTCAGTTGCCGCCAAGCGTAAGCGACGACGTGACCCCTCTGCATGAGCACACCTCCTAACCCCTGCAAGGAGGCGTCCGTGTACATAATGAACCCGCCACTACTGTCAGGGATGGTGAGCACGGGAGCCGAAGTCAACCTCTCCTTCAGCTCCTGAAAACACACCTCACAGGCTTCTGTCCAAGTGAAGGGCACGTCCTTCCGGGTCAATTGTGTCATAGGACGTGCGATCTGTGAAAACCCTCTGATAAATCGTCTGTAGTAGCCTGCCAGTCCCAGGAAACTGCGAATCTCAGTGACTGAACGCGGTCTCTCCCACCTGAGCACTGCCTCGACCTTGGCTGGGTCCACCGCCAAGCCGTCTCCAGAGATCACATGACCTAAGAAGGTCACCTCCCTCAACCAGAACTCGCACTTGCTGTATTTGGCGTACAGCCTACGTCGTCTCAGAGTGTCCAGAACCATCTGCAAGTGCTGTCCGTGCTGCGTCTGATCTCTAGAATAGATGAGTACATCATCTATGAAAACCACCACGAACTGGTCCAAGTACGATCTAAACACCCGGTTCATCAGATCCATAAAAGTAGCGGGGGCATTGGTCAGCCCAAACGGCATGACCAAAAACTCGTAGTGTCTGTATCGAGTGCGGAAAGCTGTCTTGGAGATGTCGGTCTCCCCGATCCTCAACTGGTGGTATCCCGACCTCAAGTCAATCTTGGAGAACACCGTGGCACCCCGCAATTGGTCAAACAAGTCGTTGATCCTTGGTAGCGGATATCTATTCTTGATGGTGACCCTATTCAGCTGTCGATAGTCCACACAAAGGCGTAGGGTACCATCCTTCTTTTTCACAAACAGTACCGGGGCTCCCTAGGGAGACGCACTGGGCCTCACGAAACCCTTCTCCAAAAGGTCCTGCAACTGAGACTTAAGCTCCTGTAGCTCAAGCGGTGCCATCCTGTATGGCGTGGTGGAGATGGGACTGGTCCCTGGTACTAGCGAGATCTCAAACTCGATCTCGCGCTCGGGCGGTAGTCCTGGTAACTCGTCTGGAAACACGTCAGGGTACTCTCTGACCACCGGGATGCTCTGAAAGTTTGCCACAGGGCTGGGCTCTGCCACCACACAAGCTAGGAAGCCCTAACACCCCTGGCTCAAAAGTCTCGTCGCCCGAAGTGCCGAAATGCACCTGAAGCCTCCGTCCACTGGCTGTCCGTGAAACTCAAAAGAAGGCAACTCCGGCATGGAGAAGACAATCTTCCTTTCAAAACAGTCTACCAAGGCGTGGTAAGCGGATAGCCAGTCCATCCCCAGAATCACTCCAAAGTCCTCCATCTGTATCATAATCAGGTCAGCTGGCAAGCTATGTCCCCCGACGCTGACCTCGCAATCCGTGTACACCTCTTCAGCTACAAACAGCTGACCACTCGGTCCTCTGATTACTAACGGATTTTCTAACAGTGTATAATCCTGGTCCAAACTAACTGCGAAACTGGCTGCGACAAACGAATGAGTAGCGCCGAAATCGAAAAGTGTGTAAACGAGTCTGCCGGAAACTGAAACCATACCTGCCACTACCGAGCCCGAAGCTCTGGCATCCCTATGTGTCAGGGCATTGATACGCCCCTCAGCTCTAGGTGCGGACGAAGCAGCCACACTCTACGTCGGACGGGCAGGTGCTGGCCGGTACCCTCCTCGTGACTGCTGTCCTCCTCGCGCCTGGTAACCGCGGCCTCCTACGCGCCCTCCAGTGCTCTGCGCGGGAAGTATCTGCTGACCTCCTGCCCTAGACAGGTAGTCCCTCCTGATGTGGCCTGGCTGGCCACATTGGTAATAGAGGGGAACCCGGCTCCCGCCCTCAGTGGGTCCCTGCTGTCGGCTGGGCGGGGGTCCGGTGCTGGCGACTGGCCCCTGTGAGGGCCCCCAAAGGCCACTGATGGCCTTGCAAAATGTGACGGCTCTCCTGCGGACGCCACGTGTCTCCTTTGAGTTCTCCTAACACGCCTAGTGTGACGGCGGAAATCTCGTTCCACCACCAACTCCCCTGTCGTACGCTCGGAAGGGGGAGGAGGGGGTAGCGATGTGGGTGGAAGCTGAAATTCTTCTCGAACCACCTCTCGAATTAGTTGGACGAGGTCCGGAGACGGTATGCTCAGGAGAAGAGGAGGGGTAGTATGTATTCCAAGCCCGACACATCTGTCTCTCGGGCCCCGATCTCGGCCGCGCCCGCGGCCCACCGGCGCGGCCCACCCACCTAGTTCCACGACGAGGCATCTCCTACAAGGAGACGCGAAACAAAACGGAACACGTCACTGTGGAACGATATCTAATGGAAACGTCTAAGAGCTCATGTCAAAAGATATGTTGTGGTGGCTACTCTAGTTATAGACATGTGAATTGGTTATTTTCCAGTCAGTTGATTCACTTCTCGGGACGACCTTGCTCTGATACCATCTTGTAACGACCCGATTCTCGAGTCCCTACGAGACACGAGAACCGGACCGACTCGACTAAACCCAAGACCTGGTCGTCCAACGAGGAAGTAACCAAAAGAGCAGTAAAATAAACCACATTCAGCATGAATATAACTAACAGTAAGAAAATACAGCAGTAAGGAAAGAAACCACTACAGTATATACCACCACAACAGTAGAACAACATTCATAACATAATATGAACTGCAGGTAAGAAAAGTACAGCGGTAACAAGAACTACTCACTACAGTGGAACAAAAAGAGGTACAAGAGAACAGTGGTAACTCTACTGGACCCTACTCGGCCCAGCGTCCTCTGCAGCCGCTGACCCTGGCTGCTCAACACCTGGTCCTGAAAGGTAACGAGTGTAACACGTCAGCAAAATGCTGAGTAGAGTGGCAGCTAAACTAAAGAAACAGTAAAGTGTACAGTAGCTGTTTTAATTTTCTTTCTTCCTTTATTTACGTCTTTCTATTGTTTCAAAATTTATCTATTTCTCAGATCCTTCACTTGATCTCGAATGTTCCTCGTGGGAACGATCTTGATTGCAGTGTTTTACAAAAAGTAGAAGTAGCACGTGGTGCTCTCCTGGCCGGGAGAGTCCCCCGTAGTGATCCTACTCTCAGTCAACCACCCCAAGGTCACGGACAGGCGTAATGGTGGCTACGGCACCCGCGATAAACGCACAGGTAGCTAACCCGCACAGGCACGTGGTCAGTCGTTTCCGTTAACGGGTGAGCCCAAAGCACAGCATGGAACCAGTACAGGGTAGAGCCCTCTCAGTAGCAGGGGTCCAACCCCTCCACAGTAACCAAACAGGGGCCTTGCCCCTCCACAATCCGCGCACCCTCGCCTGACTACCCTGGTTTGCCCAGTGGGCCTAACAAGTCGGTGTAGGAGGCTAGCAGAACCCTGGGGCCCGTGGGTAGCTAGTGCCCTCCCTACACTAGTAGCTCTCCTCGGTACTACGTACGCGAGGGCCAGCAAGTCGGTACAAAGTGGCCAGTCCTAACCCCGTGTCCCTGGGGCGGCTGGCTCCGCTCTGCACTAAACAGGTACAGGTACTTCCCTTGGTACTACGTACCCAAGAGACAGCACACTACCACGTCTTTCTTTCTCAGTTCCATTCCTTTCTCTTTCCAGGAGTTTCACTCCTAATTCCCCGTAGGGTTCCAGTTCTTTTAACTCAGAACATCCAGGTTTCATTTTCCAGTTCCACGTTCTTACAATCCATGTTCTCAATCACGTTTATTTATTCATAGCAGGCAGCTGTTAATTCAATTCACAGGCAGCTATTATTTCCTTTCCACATTTTCCAAGACTGCAGTATTCATATATTCCACTAGTTCTTCCCATCCTAGGATTCATGCCATACCCTAGGATCTATCATACAATCTAGTTTTCCAGCCCTAGGATTCATGCAACACCCTACGATCTACCATTCATTCTAGTTTCTCATTCCTAGGATTCATGCAATGTCCTTGGTGCTTTTTATGGTTCCATAATTTTACAGATTATACCAATAAACTTAAAAGCCACTCTACCGTTTACAACAGGAGTACTGGGGGCGTGGTCGGGAATCCCGCGTGCCTCCGCAAACCCCGAGACTGCAACGGAACGGGGTCATATCACAAGGATCAAGCACAAGGAGTTTCTCAAAATAGTATATAGCTACTGTAGACGGGTAGAGGATTTAATTCCGAAAAGAATGCAACTTGAAACGCGAAAAACGGAACCCGAACGGGCTCTAAACGGGTCGAAAACGATGAAACAGTGCAAAATCAGACGTTTGGAACCTATTCCAGACGTCTTAAAAAAGTGGATCAGAGGCTACTTTGCTCTGCGTGGTCTCTCAGATGTCCAGAAGCCTGCGGGGGCGTCTGGCCTAGTTCCCAGACGTCCGATGGTCACCCCGGACGTCTGGAAGTCGCTCCAGTCGTCTGGCACTGCAGCCAGACGTCTGATTCGCGCTGGATGGCGAATCCGAACTTGCGTGTACCCATTTCCTCTCTCTCTTAGTACGGTCAGTCGAAGAAGAGGAAGAAAGACGGAAATAACTCACCTTTCAGACGTCTGGACAGTCCTCCAGACGTCCTCCCAGCCGTCTGGTTGGAAGTCCAGACGTTTGATTCTGGAGAAAATCCCAGAAACAGGGCGCCACTCGCCCTCCGCTCGCGACGCTCGACCGCGACGCTCGGCCGCCTGCTGCTCGAGCTGCAACAGGCCTCCCGCGTCACCCCGTGTCTGCTGCTCCCCCTCGCCGGCCGACCCTAGCAGCCCCGGCAAGCTCGCCCTCATGGCCGAGCACCTCTTCCCACGCGCAACACCTCCTCCCACGCTCACCGCGGCTGTCGTTGCCGCCGCTCACTCGTGCTCGCTCTCGCGCACCGGCTGGAAGGAGGAGAGGAAAAGGGGCGGAGGTGACGGGAGTGAGGGGGAGGGCGTGGCCTTTTAAGGCCGCGCAACGAGGAGAGAGAGTGGGACAGAGGGCGCAGGAGGGAGAGGGAAGAAGAGAGAGAGAGAGATGCTTGTAGGTCTGCGCGCTCAGGCGCGCAGACGAAACACGCGTGCCGAAAATAACCGAATCCCAGACGTCTGGAAGGTGTTCCAGACGTCTGGGACACCTCCCATACGTCTTAAAAAGTCTGAAGCCACACGTTCGTAACAGGGACCCAGACAAGGGCCAGCTACCAGCACTAGACCCCCACCCAGCCGTCAGCAGGGACCTACCAAGGGAGGGAGTCGAGTTCCCCTCTGCTACTAGTGTGGTCAGTTGAGCCACATCATGAGGGATTGGCCATCTAGGGCTGGAGCGCAACAGATGCTCCCCGCACCGAGCGCTGGAGGCCGAGCTGGTGGTCATGGTTCCCAGGCACATGTTTGAGGGCAGCAGTCACAAGGAGGGTACCAATTAGCGGCTGCTCGCCTGATCCAGAGTGTAGCTGCTTCGTCTACGCTAAGGGCTGAGGGGCGTATCAACGCCCTAACACACAGAGACGCCAGGGCTTTCGGTTCAGTGGTGGTAGGTATGGCTATTGTTTCCGGTAGATTAGTGTACGTATTTTTTGATTCTGAAGCCACACACTCTTTTGTTGCTGCGAGTTTTGCTATCAGTTTGGGACAGGACATTGTATTGTTAGAGGATCCATTTTTTATCGGAGGCCCAAGTGGCCAGTTGTTTGTAGTTGAGGAGGTCTACACAGACTGTGAGGTCAGTATAGGGGGGACACAGCCTCCCCACTGACCTGATTGTGATACCGATGGAGGATTTTGGCCTGATTCTAGGGATGGACTGGCTGTTCTCCTACCACGCCTTGGTGGACTGTTTCAGGAGGAAGATCATCTTCTCCATATCGGAGTTGCCTTGCTTTGAGTTCCACGAACAGCCGGTGGACGGAGGTTTCAGATGCATCTCTTCACTTCGGGCAACAAGGCTTTTGAGCCAGGGGTGTGAGGGATTTCTAGCCTATGTAGTGGCAGAGCCTAGCCCCGTGGCTGCCTTTCAGAGCATTTTGGTGGTTTGTGAGTACCCTGACGTGTTTCCAAAGGAGCTACCAGAACTACCGCCCGAGCGTGAGATCGAGTTTGAGATCTCACTGATACTAGGGACTAGCCCCATTTCTATTGCACCATACTGGATGGCACCACTTGAGTTGCGAGAGCTCAAGTCACAGCTACAGGACTTGTTGGAGAAGGGCTTTGTGAGGCCTAGTGTGTCCCCATGGGGAGCCCCTATGTTGTATGTGAAGAAGGATGGTACCCTGCGACTTTGTGTTGACTACAGACAGTTGAATAGGGTCACCATCAAGAACAAGTATCCACTGCCGAGGATTGATAACCCTTTTTGACCAGTTGCGAGATGCCACAGTGTTCTCCAAGATAGATCTAAGGTCAGGCTACCACTAGTTGAGGATCAAGGAGACCAATGTCTCCAAGACAGCTTTCCGTACCCGGTACAGGCACTATGAGTTCTTGGTCATGTCGTTTGGGCTGACCAACGCCCCCGCTGCTTTTATGGATTTGATGAATCGGGTTTTCAGACCGTACTTGGACTAGTTTATGGTGGTATTCATCGACGACGTACTCGTTTACTCGCGGGATCAGGCACAGCATGGACAGCATCTACAGATGATTCTGGACACTTTGATGCGACACAGGCTGTATGCCAAGTACAACAAGTGTGAGTTTTGGTTGAGGCAGGTGACTTTCTTGGGCCATGTGATCCTGGGGGATGGCATGGCTATGGACCCAGCCAAGGTTGAGGTCGTACTCAGGTGGGAGAGACCATGTACAGTGATAGAGATATGTAGCTTTTTGGGACTGGCATGTTACAATCGCAGTTTATCAAAGGATTCTCGCAGATTGCGCATCCTATGACCCAGTTGACTCAGAAGGACGTGCCCTTTGCTTGGACAGATGCATGTGAGGCATGTTTTTAGGAGTTGAAGGAGAGACTGACTTTAGCTCCTGTGCTCACCCTCCCAGACAGCGGTGGCGGTTTTGTGGTCTATACAGACACTTCATTGTAGGGGTTAGGAGGTGTCCTCATGCAGCGGAGTCACGTTGTTGCTTACTCTTCGCGGCAACTGAAGCTCCATGAGCATAGCTACTCTACCCATGACTTAGAGTTGGCAACTGTTGTCTTCGTGTTGAAGATATGGAGGCACTACCTATACGGTGAGACCTTTGAGATTTTGACAGATCATAAGAGCCTCAGGTACTTGTTTGACCAGAAGGAGCTTAACATGAGATAGAGATGTTGGTTAGAGCTCCTGAAGGACTAAGACTGTAGCATCTCCTACCATCTAGGGAAGGCCAATGTGGTGGCTAACACCTTGAGCCGAAAGGTGCCCGCCCACTTGGCCAATCTACAGGCACAGGTTGGAGACTTATGGAGGAGTTGGGTAGTTGGTGACCCCGGGAGTCATAGGGGTATTGTGGGGCAGTGACAGTGACACGACAGACACGACCAGAGTTGATAGACCACATCATCACAGGGTAGATGACAGATCCGTACTTACAAACATTGTGGGACAGAGCACTGTTAGGGGACCCAGGAGACTTTTCTTTTACCGACGAGGTGCTGCACATGAGGGGACGCTTGTGCGTTCCCAGGGATGAGGAGTTGTTGAGAAAGCTCCTGATGGAGGCGCACGGGTTCAGGTTCACCATACATCCCGGGAACACAAAGATGTATCATGATCTGAGACGTGACTTTTGGTGGAGAGGGATGAAGCATGATGTGGGTGAGTTCATGCAGTAGTGTTTAGTGTGCCAGCAGGTGAAGGCTGAGCACCAGAGGCCTGTTAGGCCGTTGCAGCCACTTCCTGTGCCAGAGTGGAAGTGGGAGAGCATCACCATGGACTTGGTGGTGGGTCTATCTGTTACCCAGTGAGGACACAATGCAGTCTGGGTGATAGTGGACAGGTTGATGAAGACGACGCATTTCCTGCCGATCCAAGTCACCTTGGGACCAGCACAGTTGGCAGAGAGGTACATTCGCGATGTAGTACGCCTACACGGAGTTCCACGTGAGAATGTATCCGATAGGGATACCCATTTTACTTCCCAGTTTTGGACTGAGTTTCAGCAGGCTTTGGGTACACGGTTGAGGTTTAGTACCGCGTACCACCCCCAGACGGACGGACCGTCAGAGCGCACCATACAGACAATTGAGGACCTTTTGCGTGCCTGTGTACTAAACTGGAGAGGCTCCTGGGAGGAACATTTACCCCTGGCAGAATTTGCATATAATAACAGTTATCACTCGAGCATCGGCATGGCACCTTACGAGGCTCTGTACAGACGGAGGTGTACTGCACCCTTGAGTTGGGTCGAGGTGGGGACCAAGTGGGAGGTTGGCACCAGGCTGATCTGGCAGAGTCAGGAGGTGATAGAGCAGATCCACAAACGACTCTGCACTATCAGGAGTAGGCAGAAGAGTTATGCTGATTGGAAACGCAGAGAGGTGCAGTTTGAGGTTGGGGTTCACGTCTTTCTCTACGTTTCGCCCATGAAGGGCCTACAGTGTTTTGGGGTGAAAGGGATGCTTGCGCCGAGGTTTGCGGGGCCCTTTGAGGTCCTGGAGCTGGTAGGACCCGTTTCTTACCGACTTGCCCTTCCTCCCCAGCTTTCTAGAGTGCACGACGTGTTCCACGTGTCCAATCTCAGAAAGTACATCACCGATCCCAGTCACATTCTGAGCCACGAGAGTGTCGAGGTGGGTGACTACCTAACCTACCCCAAGAGACCAGTGCAGATACTAGACAGAGTCGTCTGGAGTTTGAGACGGAAGCGGGTACCCCTGGTGAAGGTCTTATGGAGAAGCCAGCGGTACGAGGAGGCTACCTGGGAGCCTGAGGCGACGATGCGAGAGCGGTACCCAGAGCTTTTTGAGGGTACATCTTTTTGGACCTACCCGATCCTCTTTAAGTTTGTTATGTGTTTTATGTTCCCTTTTCCACACCCTAGCTAGTTCAAGTTTTAGGGATGAAACTTCCTTTAAGTTCTTTATAATGTAATGACCCATCCCACTTTTAGCCTTTTAAGATGGCTGGAGTCTCAGTTAGACGTCTGGACCCTTTCCAGGACGTCTGAAAATGAAATTTTTTGTACGCGCTCTGCGCTCTACGCGTGGACGACGCACAGAACTTCTTTTCTCTCTCTACTTTCTCCTCCTTCCTACCCAAACCCTAAACCCATCACACCTATAAAATCACCCTCTCCTCCTCTCCTTTCCACCCCACACACCACCACCACACCCCCACCTTCACTGCCGTGAGTGAGGAGGTGAGCGAGGGTGAGCGAGAGAGGGCGAGAAGAGAAGTGTGGGAGGAGGAGGAGGTCGAGGTTGAGAGCTTCGGTGGAAGCTCGTCGGAGCTCGCAGGGCCATCGCGGGCACGTGCGGGAGGAGGAGGGAGTCCGGAGCGGCGTCCTCGACCACTTGTAGCAACTGGAGCTATGGCGGAGCGATGAGAAGCACGGCGGAGCGCGGTGAAGAGCGATGGGAGTGCATTCTGATACTGGAAATTTTCCAGTATTAGACATTAGGAGTGAAGTTTGGACAACTGGCAGAGCATCTAGACGTCTGGAGTCAAGACTAGATGTCTAAAAGCACCTTTATCGCAAAGGTACGTTCTTTTCGCTGTTACGGCCATGCAAGCTACACCGCAGAAGATATGCTGGCCTGATTTTGGGGTGGCTGCTCTGTCGTACGTAGGAGCAGCCTTGGGAAGGAGCGTGGAATGCCCTCCTATGCACTTTCGGATGTCTGATCAGCTCACCAGACGACTGGAGGTGATTCCAGACGACCAGAGGAGTGGTCTGACGTCTAGAACTGCTTTCAGACGATTTCAGGGGAGTCCTGGACGTCTGAGGACACCACAAGGACTTGAGGTGAGGTTCTGTATCTTTTAAGACGTTTGGACTTGTTCCCAGACGTCTAATTTTGATTAGTAGACACGTTTTTGACCCGTTTGGGGTCCGATCGGGATCCGTTTTACGCAAACGAAGTGTCTGTAGTTTCCTTGCAAGTTTCTCTATGTACTAGAAACCTTTGTACACTATTTTGAATCCTCCTTTGTGATGTATTCCCAGGTTTAGGGTTTCGGCCTGCTGCGTGTTTGGGGCTCGCAGAGATGCCTGTTTCTGCGGTTCAAGCCCCCATTACTTCCAGATTGTCTGGTAGAGTGGTCTACTCCTATTCATCTTATTAAATCAGAACGTATTTGTGGAATTAGCCAACTGGAAACATAGGATGTGGCATAAACCCTAGGATAGAGAAATGAATAAACCAATTATACTGCATGATTGTATTTGTATACATGAGTAAGTTAAACTGCTAGTAATTGCCTGCAATGAAGTTGTGAGCTGCCTGTTAGAATATGACCTGCCTGGGATAAATGAACAATTACTTGTGAAATCATCAGTTGTATGTAATGAATTGTGGAAACACGAACTGCCTGTATATAAACAAGAATTGAATTGTGAATGATGGAATCTGGATCGGAATAATGTGGTGAACATGAGCATGAACCCTACTGGGAATTAGGAGTAGAGCTTCTGTGGTTAGATGGAAAATATGGAAATGTAGTCGGAAAGTGTGCTGGCCCTTGAGTATGTGGTACCAAGGAGAGCGACTGTCTCCTTTTTGTGTAGAGCGGAGCTAGCCGCCCTTGGGTTGAGACCTGGGGTTAGGATTGGCCACTCTACACCGACTTTTGTTGGCCCTCGTGTACATGGTAATGAGGCGAGCTACTAGTGTAGGGAGGGAGCTAGCCACCCCACGGGGCCCGAGGTTCAGCTAGTCACCCTACACTGACTTGTTAGGCCCTCTAGGCAAACTGGGGTAGGTAGACGAGGGTGCGTTGACTGTGGAGGGATGAGACCCTTGTTTGGTTATGTGGGGCTAGACCCTTGTTTCTAAGAGGGCTAGGTCCTATACTGTTCCGTGCTGTACTTTGGGTGTGCCCGCTAGTGGAAATGACTGACCACGTGTCAGTGCGGGATAGCTACCCGTACGTTTATCATGCGTGCTGTAGTCACCGCTACGTCTTGACAGTGACCTCGGGGTGGTTGACTGGGTCTAGGACTACCACGAGGGACTCTCCCGGCCAGGAGAGCACCACGTGTACCTTCTACTCTTTTGAAAAGACTACAATCAAGATTGTTCCCACGAGAAACATGCAAGGTTAAGAAAATCTGAAAGTTCGAGGAAAAAGGGGTGAAAAGGAACTGCATAGAAAATAAAACAATTAGAAAAGAGAATTAAACCTGTTGCTTTTACTGCCTTAAATAGTATATATACCACTCTACTCAGCGTTTGCTGACTCTGCCTTTTTCATAACATTGTTCAGGTCTAGGAGTTGAGCAGCCCAAGCTTCTGGCTGCGGAGGGTGCTGGGCCCAGTCTAGCCTAGCCGTAGTTTTTCTGCACTTCTTGTTGTACCCCCTTACTGTTGTAGTGAGTTTCAGACTTTTAGCTACTGTTGTTGTTACTGTTACTTTCGTTTCAGTTGTCTTTGTTGTTGTGGTGGTATGTATTGGAACAACAGTTTTACTTTTCCTTTATTGCTTTGCACATTTTTACTGCTTAGTTATATTGCATATGTGAATGTGGTTTACTTTCCTACTTTTTGGTTATTTCTTGTTAGACGACAGGGTCCTGTAGGGATCCGGGAACCGGGTCGTAACACTTAGGCTCTATCACAGTTAGCACTTAGCTTCTGCGGCTCTAGCACTTAGTTTCTTTTTGAGTTCACTCCCCTTCCTTAGTCTCTCTGAGGGCTCTTCACACTTAGCCATTTTCTTTCTCATTTTTTTCTTCTTGTTAACCCCTTATTAACCCTCACTTAGTCAAAAATTATGTTTTAAGTTGGCAGGCGACCTTTTTGAGGGATACATGGCACCCTTACAGTTGGGATGAAGACCTCTACTAAGGCCACTCTGATTTACTTAATTAGCCTCTTAATTTCAATTTATGCTAAATACTGGGCCCACACAGGCCCACGCACAGTGCCAGGCCCCGGCCCACACCGTACACAAATCACAAACCAATGCCATATCATTGCTTAGAGGGGAATGGGTTTTCTTTGCGCCCAGCGTATGTCGACTAGTGAGAAGAAAACAGAAATACAATTTATGTCGATGAGCGCACTTGTGAACTCATGATGTGGCGCTATCTTTAGCGCCTCATAGGCCCTACTAACTTCAGTGCGGTTGTGCTGATTTAGCGATTTTAGCCCTCGATTTGAGGGTCATAATTTATTATAAATTAAAATTAAATTATGGGATATTAAAGTATTTACATATGGCTACATAATTGTACAATTTATTTACAAAATTAGTTACGTTTACAATATAAATAAATTAGTCAAAATTTACAGTTTATTCATACTGTTTATTAGGTTTTATTTCTTAATTACGTATAAATTAGTTAATGGATGGTGTAATTGACCCTGTACAGTATTAATATACATATTAAAGTATTTAATACATATTTTTATTGTATTTTACAACATTTATTTTGATTTTATTTACAATTAAATACCTATTTTTAGGTCATTTTACTTATAAAATAGGTTTAAATAGTATAATACATTATAAATATAGTTAAATTAGCTTAATTTACTTAAAATACATTAATATAAATGTACAGTATAAGTTAGTTTGGTTATAACTTAAATTACTAATTTATTTTAATTTAATCTAATAACTTAGCTAGTAACTTATTAAATTACTTATTTATTATAAATACATAATTAATTATGGTATTGGGTTCATTATGTACATAAAATACATATAATTACGTATGTACAATATCATTAATAAATATGTCTATTTACAGGGTTTTATTAATTTACTTAGAGTATTGTACATTTAAGTTAGTATAATTAATAAATAATTATATAAATAAGTTATATATAATTTAACTTATCTTAAATATGTATGTTACATTATATAGTATATACATAAGTTATATATACACATTATGTACATATTTTACAATATTTACCTAGATAGCTTAATATATACCTTATATTTACATGTATATACATAGTATATATAGTATTTTTAGGTATTTTTGTGGTTTCTTTGATTTTTATGGGTTTTGTGAGTTTTATCGAGGTAGGAGATTTGAATGAAAGAGAGAGATGAGAAGAATGGAGATATTTTTGGTGTTTTTATAGTTGAGTTCTTTTATGAAATTCCAAGGTATACTGAACTGTCGGCTGGTATGTTCTACCAAGTCGAGGGTTCAGAATACCATAAAACTTGGTATGTGCGTAAAAATATACCTAATATTCACCAAGAAATGTTTATTTTATTTTATTTTTATTTTTTACAACATCTTTATTTATTTACAAAGTGAGTTCATTCTAGGCCTAAAAAGGGTTTTCTAATGTGAACCTAAGGCCTAGAAAACCTTTCTAGTGGTTGGAAAAAAAGTCTAAATAGTTAAAAACATCCAGCATATTATAAAAGAGATATCTGATCAGTCAAACCCAACTTCTAATTCAGATTCCAACAAGTTCTAACATTGGACAGTTAGGTACTCATTTCAGCTGACAAAAGAAATTTAAATGAAATTACAAGCAATCAAATTCAATTAGGATCCTATTTCAAATACATAAAAACTTGTACAACAATGAATACATCAAATAAACAGGTCAGCTCCTTAATCTCCTTCAAAATCCAACCTACTGTCCTAAATATCAAACCATCCAGTCGGCAACAGGTGCAGGAGGGATGCTGCTGAACTTCAGCACAACAGCAACAGCAGCTACAGCAATCGCTCAAGGATTTCCCACACGTCCTTAACTCATATCAGATGTTGTAAAATAGCTCAGATCCATACTACAGTGTGCCCAGAAATCAGAGAAATCATCTGTAGCAGGTTTGGACCTCCAATTCAGTAGATCAAACTTCAAGTTCAGTATGAATTATCCCAGATCAGACTTAAGACAGTCTGGTCAGGGATAGTTCATAACCAAATTCAAGTCATGATTTGCTGAATTAACACCAACTTGTATCAAATTTGGAGTTGAAACTTTTATAGAAATGTAGCTGCTGAAGCAGCACTTTAATTAATTGACTGGGATTCAAAACACACAGAAAATCTCTTAAAACTCTGATAAGGACTGAAAATCACATAAAAATCATTCTCAGATGTTAAACTCTGAATCAAAATCCCTTGTCAACATTCTCGTTTCAAATTAGAAGAAAAATCACTGATCTAACACCTTCCTAATGCTATAGAAAACATGTAGGAAGTGTTGGAATCAGTCCATTAAATTCAGCTGAATCCCAATGTGCTAAAAACCATAAGGAATACTTAGAATCCCTTAAGTAAAAATCAAATTCTCATAAACAAATCCACATAAAAATCCTTGGTAGAGCCTCCAATAAACAAGGTTGACTCTCCTTGGCTCTACCATGCATTCAAGATTATGAATTCCCAATAATGACAAATCTGATCATGGCTCATCTGAGGAAAAGTCATCATTAGCATAATCTCATATTCACGGCCATGCTGATCCACTCAAGAACAAATCCATTCACTTGATCAAAAATCCTTGAAAACCCAAATGATTCAAAATCTTGCGATCTTACTTTAAAATTCAAATAAAAAATCGATCAAGCAAACCGATTCTATTTTAAATTAGATCAGGGGTCTTTGTGAACAAACTGAAATGAGTGAGGAGACCCCTAGGTGAATTTGAGCACAAATCCTCATCTCAAAGCTCAAAAGCAATGGGATGGGAATTTGACTCCAAATGGATGGGTGGATTGCGGATTAAAACACGAGGAAATCAGAAAGCAAAATGGAAATGTGTAGCGGGAGAAAACAGTGATCAATGAATGGGGGAATTCATCTCCTTTGATCTGAAATGATCAGAGGAGGTGAAAAGGTGAATTTTTATACCAACTTTACTCTTAAGCTACACTACAGTTACGCATCAGATCAGGGCTAATCTACGTCTAAATTCTACTGCTAAACTGCTCTAATTATCACTACAATTAATCTAGAAAGTAGTAAATCCTAATCTAAATGGAGGAATGGGACCTTTGGATCTCCACCTGGTGGATGGAGAGGAAGAACGGAGGGAGTAAGCGCTCTAGCGGAGGGAAAACTTGCTAGTGGAGTTCTGGGTTGCCCTCAGGTGCTATGGAGTCCTTGGTGGCAAGGATAGTCGGGGAAGAAATGGATTTCACAGCTGGTGGCTGTGAAAAGTGGAAATATGGGGAGAGTAGCTGGAGGGGAAGAATGATTGGCTTGAGAGATGTAGAAGGGAGCCATCTCCCACACGCGAGGCTGTGGAGCTCCTTAAGTAGAGCTGACAGTGAATCAGAGCACCGTAGTGGTGTGATTAGGCTCCAAGGGCATGGGTGGTGGGGATTTGAGGAGAGAGCACACGCAAGCTTCAAATCAAAAAGCGATCGTTGGATGGGATCTGGGTGAGGTGGTGATCGCACGTGCAGAGTTATGTGAAGCTTCCAATCAAGGTGAGCCACAGATCGAGCAGGGTGTAGAGAATCAACAGTCACGATTGCTTGAGTTCATGTGATGCTACAGTGTGTGCGGAGCTGCAGGTGGGCTGGTGTTGTGTTGGTTCTAGTATTGTACCTAATAACTATTGGCAAGCAGCCTTTTCGAGGGTGCTATATATCTCTCGAAAAGGCCGCCTGCCAACCTAGAACCTAATTTTTGTACCTAATGAGTGGTTAAGAAGAGAGAATGAGTAAGGAAAATGGCTAAGTGTGAAGAGCCGTAGAAGAGAGACTAAGGGAAGTGAACCTTAAACCCCTAAGTGTTAGAGTGTGTTAACTGTGAGAGAGCCTAATAAAGAAAGGAGTTAAGAAAAGATAAAAGAAGAGAGAGCCATAGAAGTGAGGAGCGAACCTAAAAAGACCAAGTGTCTGAGAGAAGTATGACTATAGTTATGTGCGTGTATATGTATATGTGTGTGTATATATATATATATATATATATATATGTAAATATGGTATACAGTAAATATGTATATTAAGTATATGTAGTATAGGTAATGTTTGAGCTATATATGCATATGAATAACAATATAGCTTTACTAATAGAATAATCCGTCACTGTAGATGGAATAAGTGTCACTATAGACCCTAGTTTTTGCCTTAGCTTATGTACATAGTTTTTCCTAAGGTTTACCGACGTTTATATATGTCGCTGTACATATTATATATGTTACTGTATATGTTAGTATATTAAGTTAAGTTAGTATAGTATATATTATTACTTATTATTGTATATATATGTAAGTACTAGTATTATAAGTTATAAGTAGATAGTATATAGTATTTATTTAAAGTGTTTGATGCTTGTTTGTAAATATTTGTTTGCAAGCATTGTAATTCATTTTGTTGTACATAATCAAGCTATTCTTTCATTCATTAATTATTCATTAATTCATTCATTCATGATTGTACATAAAATTAATCTTTTTGGAATTAAAGAATAATATTGGACTTAGAGGTGATGTATATCAATAACTGCCTCCTAGTGAACAACCTAGAAAAAATAAGTAAAAATTATGTAATTAAATAAAATTGACATGATAACGGTTTGTATTTGTGACATATACTACAACAACGATAATTTTTTATACGAACCATGGTCGATCGCTTCACCCACCACCATAGTTTAGTTTAGTGCTTAGGAGAGAGTCGTAGACTAGTCATGGGTAATCAACTAATCTTAGGAATCATTTTCTTTTGAAACAATATCATTACGACTTGTTAACTAATAGTCTCTTCCAGGAAAGGCTCAATTGATCGCGAGTCTTACCATCTCCTTAGAAGTTTTCAATGTTTAATTATTGAAAATATATTAAAAAGGGGATGAATAGTGTAATTAAAAAACTATAAGTAAACAAAAATAGCAATCTCAAAAATGGACAATCAGATTTTTGAGTGAAAACCCCAACCGGGTAAAAACCACCACCTAAGTCAACTCAACTTAGGATTTACGGTCACCAAGTGATTAGCTACTCACTATTTACACCACTTTGAACCGATGGTGATGTACCCTAATTGTAAAATCCACCTCCGATTCCTAAGCGTAGGTTTCTCCCTTGCATTAGGAAGAGATGGGAATCTGACTGGCCAGACACCCAAGTATAACAATAAAATGAAATTAAATTAAGTACAACCTATAAACCACTCGACAAGATGGTATTTCAGATCTAGCTATTATAGGAATGTAAAGAAATCCCTAAGATGGTTGTAAAGCAGAGCATAGCATGAGAGAGAGGTTGCCCAAGTAGATGTTGTGTAGCAGCAATTTGGGCAAGGAATATGTAGAGTAAAGAGTGGTGTAATGCTTTGATTTCTATCTCCAATTGGTGTCTTTGGCATAAGGGATGTTAAGGGCTATTTATAGGCCTCAAGAGAACCTTCAAGAAGGCTTGAGAGGCAAGTCATAGCCGTTGGAAGCAAATCCAATGAGATTTGGGCAAAATCCCTTTAAGATCAGGCAATAATTAAGTCAAACAGCAATATCGGACCACTAATCAGGACATCAAACGTTTGACAAGGGATTATTGGATGTCTAATAGTCAAATTGGTCGTTTGAAATTAAAAGGTGGTTTTCCTGGATTTAATCAGACACAAACAGTAACTTTGTTTTAAGGGGTTGGATGTCTGGATCACTCATATAAGACATCTGGAGCGAATATTGGACATTTGAAGATATGAGGGAAGGTTCTTAGAACTCTTCTTGACTTGATCAGATTCAAACAGTGTACTTGTGTATGAGAGTCAGATGTTTGTAGGATGTCTGATGGTTTTGTTGGGTGTCTGAACCTTAACAAAATCCTGGAGAGATCAATTTTAAAGAATCTATTAATCATGATTACTCTAACAATTCGATCTTTTGGTCAGTGTGCACCCTAACATCTATGTATTGGACATTTAGATAGGCTCTTGGACATCTGAAATAATTATAAAATATTTCCTAAGTGTCTCGAGAAGATTTTGTTTTGGTAATACTTGATTTGGGGTAAGATTTGCCCTAATGTTCCATTATTGAATGTCTAATGGCATGTCCAGGCATGTCAAGTGGACTAAAGATGGCTAGAAAAGGTTTGGATCATCTAATGCATTTAGGAAGATTTTACTAGGATATTCTATTTGTGTATTGAACATTTGATTCTAACATCAAACGACTTAAAATGGATTTTTAGACGTCTGAAGAGTGAGGTAGATGTTTATTGAGCGAAATCGATGTTTTAAATGTTGCGTCGTAGTATAGGTCGAAATCGCTTGAAAACAAATAAAATTTATACTCGAATGAAAGTCCGAGGTCATTCGCTGGGAGCAAATAGGAATTCACACACTAATCTCAAATAATATGTAACTGAGCACAAAAAATTAAATCAAATAATGATATTCAATAAATACTAATCTGTCACATTGGATATTCAATAAATTCTCATTTATCTTGAGACAATAAAAAATAGAGAAGCTAAAACAATGGTGATTTAAATCACCAATTACTCTCTAAGCATATATATATCAAGCATTCAACCGATTTAAATATCTCAACAGTAATTCTAAATCAATCGTTCAAAGTATCAAGCCTCAAATCAGATGTCGGGTCTGATGACCAGACGGCTTAACCAACCGGTGCTACAGTGCTAGAGAAGCATTGTCCTTCTTCTTCCTCTTCTCTTCTTTCTTTCCTTCTGCTTTGCTCTTCTACTTCTTCTGTCTTCTCAAGTCCTCCTTTTTCTACCTGTCTTCAACCTCTTCTCCTCTTCTTCCTTCTTCACACACAGAGGGAGGCACTCTCAGATTTGGCTAAATGTCAGAGAGCAAAACTCCCCTAAACTCGCTTTCTCTTTCTCTCTCTAGGATTTGCCCACCCAGGGCCACAGTCCGGGTTATCAGGTATTCGGGTAGAGCGCACCCGGGACCAGGGCTGCCGGCCGTGAATGGTAGCTGAAGTGTGAACAAGGCTTAGGCAGGTATACGGGTTAGTGCCAGGCCCGTGGGTTAGGTGTCGCAGGTGAGGCGTGTGTGGGTAAGGAGTGTTGGTGCTAGAGCACCACGATCATTTGTTTTGATGATAACAAAACACGTGTTATTTAACATTTGCAATTTGAGTCCTAGATTTCAGGTCAATTGCAAATGAGGACGTGTTTAGACGGAGTTCGAGCTCGCATCCAGGACGGATTGGAGGAGCTTGACGGAAAACAGAGGAGGTTCGCGTGGAGCGAAAGATTGAAGATGGAAGGAAATGAAGAATAGGATAGATTTCCTTCTTTTGTACTTGTTGTATTTTTTGTTTCTTTTGTTGCTCTTTATTTCCTTAGATATTTCATGTTAAAGAGCCTCAAAGAACCCTAACAGTAGTCCTAGGAACACCGGCACAACCCTAGGATACTTAGGTTTTCTGTAGAATACTTAGAAAACCAATATAGGGTTCAAACAGACTTTCCAGACGTCTAATTCCCAAATCAGACGTCTGATAATGTATTTTAAGACGTCTGACTGTTGTTTCAGACGTCTGATAACTGTTAGGCTGGACATAGTTCTGTCCGATGAAATCAGACGTCCAGACCTTAGACCAGACATCTTAGGAGACGTCTGATGACTTTGCCAGACGTCCAGTTAGTGGACCGTTGGCTAACTCAGCAGGCACTCAAGAATATGACCGTTAGAGCCTTATCAGACGTCCTTAGGCCTTTCCAGACGTCTGATAAATGATCGTTTTGCCTTGGCTGACCCAAAATCTCTTCTCAGAGATTTTCTAGCCGTTGCAACGTTTGGAAATCAATTCCCACAGTAAAAGTAGGTTTCCAGACGTCCAGACTTAGTGCCAGACGTCCTGTATGTCGTCTGATGGACTTGCACAAAAACCCTGTTTAGATCTGATTCAAGTCAGGGAGAAACCCGCATAGAATCAGACGTCTGACCTTGAAATCAGACGTCTTAAAGTGGCCTTCCAGACGTCTGATGCCAGATTTAGACGTCTGATAACCCTGTCAAGTGTAATCATTGTCCTGATTTTGGCCTGATTCTCTTGGGCTTTGTTCCCAACGGCTATAGAACCTTTCTTAAGCCTTCCAAAGCCTTCCTAAGGCCTCTATAAATAGAGGGGAACCCTTGCAACACAAAATACACACCAAGAGAAACACAAGACACACACTTGGATACACTTAAGCAACATAGTTCCACTCTCTTGTGTCCTAGATAGCTCTTGCTCTCCAAGCTCAAGCTCCACTCTCTTGAGAGCATCAAGCTTCGCGCACCCGCTCTCCCGCCGTTGTCTACGAGAGCGAAGTTGCGCCGTCGCGTGGCTCACGCACCGCGTCATCGTCGACGCACTCCTAGCAAAGGGGAGTTTCCTAAATCCTATAGAAGCGTAGGTTTATTACTTTGTTGGCTCTATAGGTTTGTTGTTTATTTTACCTTTGTCTTTTGGTTGGGTATTCGCTTTGCGAATTCCCATCTCCTTCGTGGGACAAAATCCTTCTCGTGGAGAGAAGGGGTTGAGGAATGCTACCCTCGTACTTGTAGCGTGGTTGTACTGAGGTTGAATCACCCTCGTTTAAAGTGATTCGTTTAGTGGATTTTGATCAACTTGGTTGATCGGAAAATCCTAACTCGAGAGGGTTAGGTGGTGGTTTTCACCCGGTTTGGGTTTCCACCTAAAAATACCTGTGTACATTTTGTGATTGCTTATTTTTGTGATATTGCTTTATATATTCAATTCTGCAATTTTATTACGTCACCCCTCCTAGTAGGGAAATTACAATTGATTTTTATGCATTATTTACGGCTTTGTCATCATCAAAAAGGGGGAGATTGTTGGTGCTAGAGCACCACGATCATTTGTTTTGATGATAACAGAACACGTGTTATTTAACATTTCCAATTTGAGTCCTAGATTTCAGGTCAATTGCAAATGAGGACGTGTTTAGACGGAGTTCGAGCTCGCATCCAGGACGGATTGGAGGAGCTTGACGGAAAACAGAGGAGGTTCGCGTGGAGCGAAAGATTGAAGATGGAAGGAAATGAAGAATAGGATAGATTTCCTTCTTTTGTACTTGTTATATTTTTTGTTTCTTTTGTTGCTCTTTATTTCCTTAGATATTTCATGTTAAAGAGCCTCAAAGAACCCTAACAGTAGTCCTAGGAACACCGGCACAACCCTAGGATACTTAGGTTTTCTGTAGAATACTTAGAAAACCAATATAGGGTTCAAACAGACTTTCCAGACGTCTAATTCCCAAATCAGACGTCTGATAATGTATTTTAAGACGTCTGACTGTTGTTTCAGACGTCTGATAACTGTTAGGCTGGACATAGTTAGTTCTGTCCGATGAAATCAGACGTCCAGACCTTAGACCAGACGTCTTAGGAGACGTCTGATGACTTTGCCAGACGTCCAGTTAGTGGACCGTTGGCTAACTCAGCAGGCACTCAAGAATATGACCGTTAGAGCCTTATCAGACGTCCTTAGGCCTTTCCAGACGTCTGATAAATGACCGTTTTGCCTCGGCTGACCCAAAATCTCTTCTCAGAGATTTTCTAGCCGTTGCAACGTTTGGAAATCAATTCCCACAGTAAAAGTAGGTTTCCAGACGTCCAGACTTAGTGCCAGACGTCCTGTATGTCGTCTGATGGACTTGCACAAAAACCCTGTTTAGATCTGATTCAAGTCAGGGAGAAACCCGCATAGAATCAGACGTCTGACCTTGAAATCAGACGTCTTAAAGTGGCCTTCCAGACGTCTGATGCCAGATTTAGACGTCTGATAACCCTGTCAAGTGTAATCATTGTCCTGATTTCGGCCTGATTCTCTTGGGCTTTGTTCCCAACGGCTATAGAACCTTTCTTAAGCCTTCCAAAGCCTTCCTAAGGCCTCTATAAATAGAGGGGAACCCTTGCAACACAAAATACACACCAAGAGAAACACAAGACACACACTTGGATACACTTAAGCAACATAGTTCCACTCTCTTGTGTCCTAGATAGCTCTTGCTCTCCAAGCTCAAGCTCCACTCTCTTGAGAGCATCAAGCTTCGCGCACCCGCTCTCCCGCCGTTGTCTACAAGAGCGAAGTTGCGCCGTCGCGTGGCTCACGCACCGCGTCATCGTCGACGCACTCCTTGCAAAGGGGAGTTTCCTATTTCCTATAGAATCTAGGTTTAATTATTTTGTTGGCTCTATAGGACTATTGTTTATTTTATCTTTGTCTTTTGGTTGGGTATTCGCTTTGCGAATTCCCGTCTCCTTCGTGGGACAAAATCCTTCGCGTGGAGAGAAGGGGTTGAGGAACGCTACCCTCGTACTTGTAGCGTGGTTGTACTGAGGTTGAATCACCCTCGTTTTAAGTGATTCGGTTTAGTGGATTTTGATCAACTAGGTTGATCGGAAAATCCTAACTCGAGAGGGTTAGGTGGTGGTTTTCACCCGGTTTGGGTTTCCACCTAAAAATTACTTGTGCACATTTTGAGATTGCTTATTTTGTGAGATTGCTTTATATATTTTATTTCCGCATTTTTTACGTCACCCCTCTTCGAAGGGAATTACAATTGGTATCAGAGCAGGTCTTGCGAGATCGGAGTAACACCCGGCAAGAGATCAAATGGAGGGAAGCACATCAGCAATCATGATCTCCGAGGGGTAGTCCACAACCCGTCCGCCGTTCTTCGACGGGAGCAACTACCCCTACTGGAAGTTGCGGATGAAGACCTGGCTTCAAGCCACCGACTTCACGGTCTGGGCCAGATGCGAGACGCCTTTCGACATCCCAGAAAAACCCGCGGGAGGATACTCGCAGCAGCATATTCGAGAGCTTTCACTCAACACAAAGGCAATGAATGCCATGTATTGCGCGTTGAGCTCGGAAGAGTTCGAGAAAATCCAAGAGTGCACCACCGCCCACGAGATATGGAGGAGGTTGGAAGGCACTCATGAGGAGACAAGCTCGGAGGAAGAAGAAGAAGAAACCGCTTGCTTTGGTTTCATGGCCAGAGGAACCAACAGCGACAGCAAAAGCGGAAGCGACGACAGCGACAACGAGGTAAATCTCGATCTTCAAGAAGCATTTAATGAACTTTTTGAGATTAGTAAATCACTTAGGGTAGAAAATAAAAGCATTAAAAAGAACCTTAGTTTTCTTAGAAATGAAAATGATAGGTTAGAAAAACAACTCAAGGATATAGAAACTAGTCCTAAGGATAATAACCTGTTATTAGAAAATCATAACCTCATCAATGAAAATAATAAATTGATTGAGGAAAATGTTAGTCTAAAAATAGAAATTTCTGATTTAAAGACTAAGATGGATATTATAGAAAAAGAAATCGCATGTCTTAGGGAAAACTCCAACAAACTAATCAACAAAGTAGATGATTTATATAGCCATAAGATTGAGAAAGGATCTCCATCAAGGAGACCCGCTAACAGATCCGGATCCAAGCTCACTTGGATACCGAAGAAAAAATTAGAATCTTGTTTTGTAGGTTTCAAGGATAACTACAACACAAAGGACTGGACCTACAAACTCAAGGCTGGTCAACTCGAATTGGGAGAACCAAGGAGTAGACCAAGGAGGAGAACAAGAAGACCGACGAGACGGCGAACAAACGACGGACCCGCCGCACGTCGACCACCAGATTGGAGACCGGCGCCGATGCCCGGGCCTCCAAGCTACGGATGGGAGCCCCATCCGATGTGGCATCCACCACCACCATTCGGGCCATTTTATTGGCCATGGTAGGTGAGGTAAAACCCTTTACCCTATCTTTTTATCATAAGCATTTAGATAGGGGGAGTTAAAAAAATGATGAGCTAATTGTCAATTTTTAAGGGGGAGATGTAAGGTAGCTAAATTTCCTTTAGTAAGGGGGAGAAAAATAATAGCTATCTTGTTACAAAAAGGGGGAGAATATCACCTTTGTTAAAATAAACTCATAGAAGACATGTTTTAAGGGGGAGTTATAGGAAATGTAAAACCAATCAAACCTTTTTGATAATGTCAAAAAGGGGGAGGATTTTTATGCATTATTTACGATTTTGTCATCATCAAAAAGGGGGAGATTGTTGGTGCTAGAGCACCACGATCATTTGTTTTGATGATAACAAAACACGTGTTATTTAACATTTGCAATTTGAGTCCTAGATTTCAGGTCAATTGCAAATGAGGACGTGTTTAGACGGAGTTAGAGCTCGCATCCAGGATGGATTGGAGGAGCTTGACGGAAAACAGAGGAGGTTCGCGTGGAGCGAAAGATTGAAGATGGAAGGAAATGAAGAATAGGATAGATTTCCTTCTTTTGTACTTGTTGTATTTTTTGTTTCTTTTGTTGCTCTTTATTTCCTTAGATATTTCATGTTAAAGAGCCTCAAAGAACCCTAACAGTAGTCCTAGGAACACCGGCACAACCCTAGGATACTTAGGTTTTCTGTAGAATACTTAGAAAACCAATATAGGGTTCAAACAGACTTTCCAAACGTCTAATTCCCAAATCAGACGTCTGATAATGTATTTTAAGACGTCTGACTATTGTTTCAGACGTCTGATAACTGTTAGGCTGGACATAGTTAGTTCTGTCCGATGAAATCAGACGTCCAGACCTTAGACCAGACGTCTTAGGAGACGTCTGATGACTTTGCCAGACGTCCAGTTAGTGGACCATTGGCTAACTCAGCAGGCACTCAAGAATATGACCGTTAGAGCCTTATCAGACGTCCTTAGGCCTTTCCAGACGTCTGATAAATGACCGTTTTGCCTCGGCTGACCCAAAATCTCTTCTCAAAGATTTTCTAGCCGTTGCAACGTTTGGAAATCAATTCCCACAGTAAAAGTAGATTTCCAGACGTCCAGACTTAGTGCCAGACGTCCTGTATGTCGTCTGATGGACTTGCACAAAAACCCTGTTTAGATCTGATTCAAGTCAGGGAGAAACCCGCATAGAATCAGACGTCTGACCTTGAAATCAGACGTCTTAAAGTGGCCTTCCAGACGTCTGATGCCAGATTTAGACGTCTGATAACCCTGTCAAGTGTAATCATTGTCCTGATTTCGGCCTGATTCTCTTGGGCTTTGTTCCCAACGGCTATAGAACCTTTCTTAAGCCTTCCAAAGCCTTCCTAAGGCCTCTATAAATAGAGGGGAACCCTTGCAACACAAAATACACACCAAGAGAAACACAAGACACACACTTGGATACACTTAAGCAACATAGTTCCACTCTCTTGTGTCCTAGATAGCTCTTTCTCTCCAAGCTCAAGCTCCACTCTCTTGAGAGCATCAAGCTTCGTGCACCCGCTCTCCCGCCGTTGTCTACGAGAGCGAAGTTGCGCCGTCGCGTGGCTCACGCACCGCGTCATCGTCGACGCACTCCTTGCAAAGGGGAGTTTCCTATTTCCTATAGAAGCTAGGTTTAATTATTTTGTTGGCTCTATAGGACTATTGTTTATTTTATCTTTGTCTTTTGGTTGGGTATTCGCTTTGCGAATTCCCGTCTCCTTCGTGGGACAAAATCCTTCTCGTGGAGAGAAGGGGTTGAGGAACGCTACCCTCATACTTGTAGCGTGGTTGTACTGAGGTTGAATCACCCTCGTTTTAAGTGATTCGGTTTAGTGGATTTTGATCAACTAGGTTGATCGGAAAATCCTAACTCGAGAGGGTTAGGTGGTGGTTTTCACCCGGTTTGGGTTTCCACCTAAAAATTACTTGTGCACATTTTGAGATTGCTTATTTTGTGAGATTGCTTTATATATTTTATTTCTGCATTTTTTACGTCACCCCTCTTCGAAGGGAATTTCAAGGAGGGCCTCACCCTCGTGGTTGGGGGTGAAGAGCCTAAGATAGAAAATCAATTTATGCACCTCTACTTTGCTACCCACTTCCGAGGTGGGATTACAGTCCCACCCTTCCTCTTGCGTGCAGCTGCAGTGGAGGATGCATTCAATTCCTGTCAAAGGCCCGATCAAAGGGCCAAATTGGTCCTTGGGTCGCGTTCCTGGAGGGATTCCGCTATGCTTGGGACTTCCACCTGGGGCTTGTAGGTGCTGGAGCAAGCTTAAGTTCCTCGTCAATGGCGGGTGAAGTCCTGATACCTGAAAACACAAGAATGGGCTTGTGGCCCTGTCAAAAACGTTTGGCAGGATAGCCGTGAAACGACGAACGTGGTGGTGGGTGTAGCATGGAGTGAGAGTGGCTAAGGTGGCCAAATGGTGACGGAGTTGGTGCGCGATGGTGTGTTTGTTCGGTAGGAGATTTGGGTGAGTGAAGTAGTGAATAGGTAGAGGGGTTTTGAAGAGGATGGTGTGGCGAAGGTTGTGAGGTGGTCAGCGAGGCATTTGGAGTAGTGGAATGGGTGGGGAGCCTCGCTAGAGGTCTGGAAGGAGCGGAGGATGATGGAGGTGAACGGCGGCGTCGAGAGGATATTTTCAAGATTTTTGAGTAGGAAATTAAACTAGAGACCTAGGGGAACTAATATAACCCTAAACTAACTGACGAAAGAGGGAGAATGACGCCAGTGTTGGTAGGCCAACACCGGAGAAGAAGACGTTCCAGTAGAGGGGGACGATGATGACGACGGAGAGAGAGAGGCGCCTGCTAGTATTGGATGACGTGGAGGAAGGTGAGGAAGGGGAATCTGCCACTGGTATTGTGGTCAGATGACGAGAGGAGTCAGAGGGAGTCACCGGAGCTCTAAGAGCTATATGGCCAAATGAGAAAGAGGAAATTTGGGAATTTTCGACCAAAATTGAGTTTGGGATCCTTGGCATGATCTAGGGAGTCTTTTATAGGCCTCTGGAGGGTGTCTTGAGCTTAAGAAGCAAGCTTCCCAAGCTAGGAAAGCTCGCCGGAGCTAGGATCTGGCTTGGGAAGGTTTTAGTGCTTAGGATCTGGCTTCAAAGGAAGGGAATTCCTTGACGAACTTCCCTTTCAAATTTGAGAGGGATTCGTCAAGGAATCATGAAGATCTTGCCATATTAAGGTCACTGAAGTTGTAGGAATAGGATTTCATGGTAACAGTGACCTATTTGTGAAGGAGGTGATAAAGTTGGGGGGTTATTTGCAATGATTTTGAAAGTTAAGGGCATGTTTGTAAGAGAAAAGAATCAAATAGGACCAAATTGCAAACTAGGTCAAGATAATCTCAAATTAGATCCAAATTTTGATACAAACCTAATTTAGACCCAAGGAAATCAATGGTGAGGTTAGATTTAGGTTTTGACCTTGTTTGACTTGGGAATTTATGCAAAATCCAAATTAGGGCAAAAGTTTGTCTGAGACTCTATTTTGGGTCAAGACGGGTTCTGATGGTCAAATTGAAGGTACCAAACCCTAGAAAATATTTTTCTATGAATTTTAGAGGGTTTAGGTGAATTTTATCCTGACCAAAACCTTCGTTAACTAAGTAGGTCTGCTTTTAGGATTTCAGATGTTATTTAATTCCTGAAATGCGCAAAAACCCATTTCTGTCTGTATTAACCTCACTTGTTAGACTCTTAAGACATTAATTAACCCCTGAGAAAATCCGTAATTGTACTGCAATTTAGATATACTATTAAAACTGCAGTTTTACCCTTGTTTTACCATATTTCCCTCAAAATGATTATGCAATGAATTAGGGCTCTCTAGCGGTTATGTAGGAGCATTTAATGACTTAATCAGATCAAATTGACCTAGTTATGGCTCATGATGGTGTTCCCATCATACCCCCATGCCTAGCTTTTGCTAGTCCCTTAGCAAAATCTCATGGAATTAACTCAAATTCTAGACCATGTCTTTTTATGCTCATATTTCTGTTGTGTGCTTTCTTTTGTAGATTAGGTTAGAATGCTAATAGTAGGCCTAGAGGTACTCAAGTACCAACCAAGATCCGGACCTAACCAGCTTTAGCCTCAATCTTCCATGAAGGTTTCTTAGGCCCACAGGAACTAACCTAAGGTTCGTTGAACTCCGCGCTTAAAGCACCCGTGCTTGTAACATTTTTAGTCCTGGTTCAGTTTGCAGTGTGTTTTTGTAAGAGAGATAGAAGATTTTTTTGTATTTTTGGAGAGTTTTCTCTCTCTTTTCTTTTCTTTATTTTAGCTTCGGATTGGCTTTACAACACAGTCTGTATTGGATTCCTAGCTCCCACCATCAATCATCGTAGGGTCCCTGACAATCGATGCTTCGGGATAGCATCGCCTATGGCAACCCCCAGAACCCTGGCTTTTGACACTTTGAGATAGTGTCATCCATGGTGTTCTGTAGCTAAATTCAGACCCTAGCAATCGACATTTCGGGATAATCCCACCCATGGCACCTGAATCAGCACAAGGTGCTTACATGCCCTTGGTAGGATATTTAGATATCCTACGAGACAAGCACCGAGGAGACAATATATTATTGCGCATCTTCGAGGGAAATTTCCTACCTCTCCGCACCGAGAACTCATCCAAATCAACTTGTGATGATAAGCCGCTCCTAATCTAGGTAGCTTTTTTCATAATAGAATTAACACTTTTGCGTGATTTTGATAATTAAGCACACTGAACCAGACTGTGTGGATTAGGGTGCTTAGGTTACCGAGTCCCGTAAACCAAAGGTCAGTTAATGAGGCCGAATAATCCCTACGCCTTAGACTTAATACGTAAGCTTCGCATTTTCCTCAACCACTTGGGGACTATCCAGATCTTAATGGATACTTGAATTTTTAAGCCTAAACATAGCCCAAGTGACCTAAGATCAGCATTCATACCAACCTCTGTGTCTCAGCACTTTTTATCTTTTATTTTCTTTCTTTTGATTTGGTCTACAACTAAGTAGATTCCTTAATCTTTTACTAATGACTATCACTTTTTCTTTCAAATTTGTTGCTCCTTTTTGATATTTAAATCACCTCCCCTTTTTCTCCTTAAGAATGATATGTAATTTGACCACTCAAAATTTCCTCGCTTCTCCCATTTTTTTGTTCTTTTTTTTAATTTTTAATTTTTTTTTGTTTTTTTGAAATATATATATTGTTTTGAGAAACCTTCAGAACTTTGAATTTTTGTATGTTTGCACTTTACCACCCCCCATGCCTAAGTTTTGCAATGTCCTCATTGTAAACAGAGGGTATGAAATAGTTAGGGTTCAGGGATTAGAACAGGATTATCGGGTGGGCGAACGGGTCGGGATGACTGTGGCGGATGATTTCAAGCTCTAGTACGAATATCAGAGGTGGAGTTGACTGTTCTAAAAACTGAACTCAGAGTACAATAGACGTGAAATACAAAAGGATAATCAGAAGGAGCTCGGGTTTTTTGGATGACAGGTTGCCTCCTGTTAAGTGCTAAATTTAATGCCTTCAGCCAAGCGAAAAATGGTATGGAGGAGTTGTCAAATCAGACGAATTTTGTAGAACAAGCACCTTGATCAATAGCCTGGTTGGTCCAAGCAGGTGCTTGTTCAAATCAGCAGGCTGATGATGCAACCCAAACCCAATCAATTTGGCGGGTTGATAGATGTGGATCAAAAGATGTGGTGCCCACCAGATACTTTGGAGCTCAAGAAGATATGGAAGTGTGAATCTAGGGTTTGGTTGAGTTGGATCAGCCTAGTCAGAGTAGGGATCCTCAAATGAAAAAGGGTTGGTGGAGGATGTATGCACCCTACAGGAGTGATCAGAGAAGGATGGGACATGAGTTGTAGTCTGATCAATGTCCAAAACTCGATAGAAATGTGGAGGAGAATCATGTGCAACTAGCTCATTGAGAGGAGAATCAGAGTAGAAATTAATTCTGGTTGCGGGTCGAGGTTGGAAACAGGTTTGGAAAGGTTCTTTATGTTTAAAAGAGGTGGCTTCAAGAATAATTGTATGTAAGGGCTCCTCTAGGAAGGATTCAAAGGTGGGTTCATCTAGAGAGTCCTCATAATAGCCATCAAAATCATAGGTAAATGCCTGAAGAGTGTTTATAGGATCAAGGAAATCTAAGTCAAGAAAAGGTTCAAACTCTGGATTGTAGACACTCTTGGCATTTTCTGTTTCTGATTTCTGAGGATGAAAAAGAAATGATTCCATCTCAGTGGAGCCTGATTTTGAATCAGTGATCTCGAGATTAGGGACCTCAGAGTCAGAGTCGAAGAATGGATCATGTATGCTGAGGTAGTAGATTGGCTCATAGTGGTTAGGAAACAAGGGTTCTCCGAGATCAGAGTAAGATTCAAAATCGTCGGAAAACTTGCGAGAATTATGTTCTGAATCTGATTCAGGATCAGAGGTTTCATCACAGAATAAATCAAAAGATGTAGACTCAGCAACCTGACTTGGATCTAACCTATTTTTAGATTCCTAGCTCAAAAAGGTGTCTCTATTAGGTCTAGTCTCGAGTTCTTGGCTTATAGGGAAGACCTAATCAAAACCCAACTCTTCCAACTCCTCGATTTCTATATCATAGATTGGCATGACTTCCGAAAAATCAATCTGTGTTTCTGAGGATGTTGGAGAGGCACATTCATCAAATAAAGGTCCAGAATCATAATCCAACTTCAAAATCTGATTTTCATCACACGAGGCCTTGTAATCATCCCAAGAAGGCTCAGATCCAGATTCTAGGTTAAGGGTGTGGGTTGGATCACTAGAATCTATGTTGGGCTCTACAGGGATGTCAAAATTGCTCTCGAGAATTACCTTAACAAGATAAGGCTCGGGATTTACATTCTCGAGGAGTTCTATTTTAACTTCATCATTATAGGTGTCTGGGAATTCAAAGCTAGGCATACCAAGTTCTTGTATCTCTAAGGCTGGCTTGAAATCAGGAGCACCTGTAATTGGACCATCCCAACCCAATGTATCAATTTGTATATAATTTGGATTAAGTTCTATCTGGGTTGGGGGTCTATAACAATCTTGATTTTTATCCCCAGGATTTGTAAAACTGCGTTGATCACTAGTCTCATTCCAAGATGTTTTGTTAGTTTCTAACGGGTATTTTTGATCAATTGTTCTATATAGCTTATTTAGCAATTCTCCCCATTCTTCTAAAACTTCCTGGAATTTTTCTAGAAGTGAATGGTTTGACCAACATTGCAGATACTCATTATTGTGTAATTTCACCAATTCACTATGTTCTGCTAATAGGTGATTCTGGGTTGAACCATGTTTCATTTGTGTCCATATTATCCTTGCACAGTTCGTGATGAGGTTTGTTGTTTTGCAAATTTTTCCATCATGTCCCTTTTATAATATTCTTCATGATTTCTATAGGCATTCTCAAGCATCTTTTCTTTCAAGCTCATTTGGGACTCAGGTTTTCTAAATAGTCTTCCTATATAGTCTGGCTGCATTTTTGAATCAAATGGTGGAATCAAGATGTAGAATCAAGAACTCAGGATTGAAGTTGATCAGATCTGAAAGAAATCCCTAAGATAATCTATGTATGTGCTCTAAATAGAAGGGATGAGGGACTAGATGTGAATTTTTGACCTAATCAAGGCACCCAAAGATTTTTGGATGACTAAGGCAATTTCGAGTTGGATAATACATCTGAATCAAAAATTCGCACACTCAAGAAATACCTGGGCAGCTAGGAAGGGAGAGTTTCGCAAAGACCCCTACACGGTAGAGAATCTCCACGGGTTACAGGGTTTCCCCCACTCGACCTTCCTTGTCACTGAGGGTCCAGGTAGATCAGAATGTACGAACTTAAGACCTTAAGTCTACCAATTCTATGTCCTAATTTGTTCCTTGAGTTTTCACTTGATTAGAAGTTAAGTTGACTTGTGACCTAATTTGGAGGTTGGTTGGCCTACAATGTAGACCAACTTCACCTGACCTGCCCTAAAGATGGCAGAATGACATCTAAGTCAAGACCTAGAAATCACCCTGATTGACTCTCAGGTTATTAGGCCCAAGGATTTTAGGGTTCAAGTGAAATTAGAGCCTGATTTTTAGAGTTTTGTTGATTAGATCTTTTCAACCAAGGCTTGGGTAGCACACAAATGTGGGTGGGTTTGTTTCCTTTTACGCAGGCAAGTGTGAACTAGCACTCCAAAACCCTAAAATTGAAACCCTAATTGGCTCTATTCTGCATCCAATTTGATCTTAAAATGTTCACCTTGGGCTTCAAGCAAGTAATGTGTTATCCCAAAGTGATTTAGAATTTAAGTGTAGTCCCTAATAGGTTCAGGCAAATAAGGTAGGGAATTTCTAAACAGAATCGCTTCAAACTACAATCAGATTGAAAATTTATTTGCAAATCAGGAAACTTGCCTTTTAAATGATGATTACTATAAAAAATAAGGTAGGTGATTGATTATTTCCCTTTTTTTTGTCTTCCCAAGATTAAGAGGTTGATTAGGGAAGAATAGAGAGGTTACTTACCCTGGAGTAGTTGATTTGCGTGGAAGATCTCCTCGTGAAGTACCTCGCAAAATCACACGAAAGCAAATAGGGCATGTCAGTGCTCAAATATAATCAAATAATGTAGAGAATAGCGATGAATTACACGTTGCTCCCTGGCAATGAAGCCAAAATGTTTATCGAGCGAAATTGATGTTTTAAATGCTGCGTCGTAGTATAAGTCAAAATCGCTTGAAAACAAATAAAATTTATACTCGAATGAAAGTCTAAGGTCGTTCACTTGGAGCAAATAGGAATTCACACACTAATATCAAATAATATGTAACTGAGCATAAGAAATTAAATCAAATAATGATATTCAATAAATACTAATCTATCACATTAGATATTCAATGAATTCTCATGTATCTTGAGATAATAAAAGATAGAGGAGCTAAAACAATAGTGATTTAAATCACCAATTACTCTCTAATCGTATATATATGAAGCATTCAACCAATTTAAATATCTCAATAGTAATTCTAAATCAATTGTTCAAAGTATCAAGCCTCAAATTAGACGTTGGGTCTGATGATCAGACGGCTTAACCAACAGGTGCTATAGTGCTAGAGAAGCACTGTTCTTCTTCTTCCTCTTCTCTTCTTTCTTTCCTTCTGCTTCTGCTCTTCTCCTTTCTTTTGTCTCCTCAAGTCCTTTTTCTGCCTGTCTTCAACCTCTTCTCCTCTTCTTCCTTCTTCACGTACAGAGGGAGGCACTCTCATATTTGGCTAAATGTCAAAGAGCAAAACCCCTTACACCCGCTCTCTCTTTCTCTCTCTCTGGGATCTGCCCACCCAGGGCCACAGTCTAGGTTATCGGGTATTCGGGTACAGCGCACCTGGGACCAGGTGATGGAAACACCATCATGAGCCCTAACTATCTCATTTTGACCTAGAAAAGAGAGCAAAAGCTCCTACATAACTAAATGAAGGGCCTAACTCAAGGAAAAATCAGTCTGAGAGAAAAGTAAGAAACAAAGGGTAAAATTGTAATTTTACCATTGCAGTGCAACAACGGGATTTCTCAGGGGCTAACCATAGGTCAAATGGTCTTAACAATATAAAAAGTGGGTTGGTTCAATCAGAAAAGGGTTAATGTAAAATATGAGAATTAAATGACTTCTTGTAACCCTAAAACTGACCCACTTAATTTAACAAGGTTATGGTTATGATAAAATTTAAGTAAATCCTCTAAAATTCATGAAAAAATATCCTCTAGGGTTTTGAACCTTCAATTTGGCATTTGGAACCTATTTTGACCTAAATAGGGGTCCTAGTTAAATATTTACCCTAAATTGGGTTTTCGTATAAAATGCCCAGTCAAACGCGGTCAAACCTAAAATCCAACTTCACCATTGGATTTCCTAGGTCCAAATTTGGTTTATACCAAAACTTGGATCTAAGGGGAGTTCACTTTGACCTACTTTGCAAAATAGTCCAACCCAATTACATTTATACCCCTATCTTTTGAAAACCTTTGCAGACACCCCCTAGCCTCCTCGTCATTCTTTGCAATTAAGTCCCTCCACCATTACAGCGGAGGAATCCTACTCCAGCGAGGATTCAAGGGGGATATCTCCTTGATTCCTCAGAGAATCCATCTTAACCGTTCGTATGAACCCAATCATGAGCTCTGATTTCCACCCAATCTCTCATGTGAATGCATGAGATATTTGGGTATCTCTCGACCTTCCAAGTTCGACGAGGTTGCTGTGCTTGGAAGCTTGCCTTCTAAGCACAAGGCCCTCTGCCTGCGACTATAAAAGAGACCCCAGATCCTCCCGTTCATCTCAAGCATGTTTTGGCCTGAGAATACCCCAAACATCCTCTCTTCCCCTCCAGCCAAAAAGCCCAACAAGCTCTGGCGACTCCTCCCTCTCCTTCTCGTCACTCTACCACCATACCAGTGGTAGAGTTGCCTTCGCCTCCTTTGTCTACGTCGCACCACACTTGCGTCCGCACCTATCTCCCTCTCGTCGTCGTCGCCTCTCTCTCTGGGTCTTCGTCTCCGGTGACGGCACATATGAGTCGTCCACCTCCTCTACTCCCCCTTTGTCTAACACCTCGCAGATAAGTCCCCTTCCTCTACTCTTTCTTTTTCCCTCATCTATTTCTAATTTCACACCCCGACGCTCACATATCACAGTCACCTTCTCCACCTCCGGTAGACTACTGGCGAGGTGCTCCAGCCATTCCACGCACCCACCCACCTCGCCAACCACCTCAAAAGCATCACCTCATCCCACTGATCATTTTCCCCTCTCCATTAATTGCCACACGCTCCACACACTTCCCCCGAACACACCCAACTCCATAGCCATAGAACGACCTAGGCACGCACGCTTAGGTCATCCCGCACCATGCCAACATTCGAGCTACCTTCGCCGTGTCACAGCGAAGCCTTCTGAGTGATCTGACAAGGCCGTGAGGCCGTTTTTGTGTCAACAGGTACAGGTGCCCTGCCTGCCATTAAAGCGAGCTTGAAGGAGCTTGTAAGCTTCATCTTCAGCTCCAGGCGCCAGGAGTCCAGGTCCTAGACGCGCGGAACCTCTTCGCGAACAACTTCAACCCATCAATTGGAAGCCAACGCCCAGCAGCTTCAGCGATTGAGTGAAGACTTTCTGCGGGAGCGTGCGAGAAGTGGGTGGGACATTTAGTCCCACCTTGGAAGACTTCGAGCAAGTGACACGGAATAAATTAAAAAAGTGCCAGGGGCTTAGTGCCTCCTGACACGGGGTGAGGTCCCACTCGCCCACCACACCTCGTTCGCCACACATGCCTCCGTGGACTTGGTGCTCGACCCGACTACCCGCGCACTCCTCGCCCACCACGCACGCCGGTGGGCCTGATCTCAGCCGTGCTAACTCAACTTGTTTACCTGAGTAGGCTCTGGGAGAGTGGGCCTAAGAAAGAAGAGAGGAGAGTTCACGGGGAGGGTAGGGGTTAGGTTTTGCTCTCAAGGGAAAAAGAGGGTGAAGCTAAGGAAGAAGAGGAAGAAGGAAGCCATAGCAGTGGCTAAGGGAGAAGTCGCAGAGAAGAAGAAGAAGGAAGAAGGAAGGAGAAGGAAGCCTCAAAGCAAAAGGAAGAAGAAGATAAGCAGAATCTGAGAAGGCTTAGTTGAAGTCAGAAGCAAAGAAAGAGAAAGAAGAGAGAAAGAAGAAGCCAAAGTCAGAAATCAGAGAAGGAAGAAGGAAGAAGAAGAAGAACAAAGAAAGCAAAAGACAGAGAGAGCTAAAGAGAAGCACTACACTATAGCATCAAATACTTAAGACGTCTGATTTTTACATCAGACGTCCATCTTTATATTTTTGAGTTTCTCTACACATTGATATCATTTTTGCTTCATAACTTTGATTGGTCATTGCATTTTATAAAGTTGAAAGTTGTATTCTTGGTTTTTAAATCCTAATTTGCTCCCTGTGTTTGACATCGGATTCATATTTTTCGAGTAATAAACTTTCATTTGTTTTCAAAGCGATTTTGGCTATACTACAACGCATTCATTTTAAACCTGATTTCGCTTCGACAAACACCAGGGCTACCGACTGTGAATGGCAGCTAAGGTGTGAACAGGGCTTAGGCGAGTGTACGGGTCAGTGCCAGGCCCGCGGGTTAGGTGTCGCGGGTGAGGCGTGCTTGGGTAGGGAGGACCTCACCCTTGTGGTTGGAGGCGAAGAGCCTAAGACAAAAAATCAATTTATGTTCTTCTACTTGGCCACCCACTCCGAGGGGGGACTAAAGTCCCACCCTTCCTCTTGCGTGTAGCTGCAGTGGAGGATGCGTTTAATTCCAGTCAAAGGCCTGGTCAAAGGGCCAAATTGGTCCCTGGGTCATGTTCCTGGAGGGATTCCGCTGCGCCTGGGACTTCCATCTAGGGCTTGCAGGTGCTGGAGCAAGCTTGAAGCAAGCTCAAGTTCCTCGTCAATAGCGGGTGAAGTCCTGGTACTTGAAAACACAAGAACAGGCTTTTGGCTCTATCAGAAATGTTCGGTAGGATCGCCGTGAGATGACAAATGTGGTGGTGGGTGCAGCATGGAGTGAGAGTGGCCAAGGTGGTTGGACGGTGACGGAGTTGGTGCGTGATGGTGGGTTTGTTCGGTGGGTGATTTAGATGAGCAAAGTGGTGAATAGGTAGAGGGGTTTTGAAGAGGATGGTGTTGCGAAGGTCGTGAGGTGGTCGACGAGGCGTTTGGAGTAGTGGAATGGGTAGGGAGCCTCGTCGGAGGTCTGGTCGGAGCGGAGGAAGATGGAGGTGAACGGCGGTGTCGAGAGGATATTTTTGGGATTTTTGAGTAGGAAATTAAACTAGAGACCTAGGGGAGCTAATATAACCCTAAACTAACTGACGAAAGAGGGAGAATGATGTGGGTGTTGCTAGGCCAGCGCTGGAGAAGAAGATGCTCCGGTAGAGGGGGATGACAACGACGATGGAGAGAGAGAAAGGCGCCCGCTGGTTTTGCACAACGCGGAGGAAGGTGAGGAAGGAGAATCTACCACTGGTATTGTAGTTTGACGACAAGAGGAGTCGGAGGGAGTCGTCGGAGCTTGAGGAGCTATTCGACCAGATGAGAAAGAGGACATTTGGGATTTTCCGATCGAAATCGAGTCTGGGATCTTCGGCCTGATCTGGGGAGTCTTTTACAGGCCTCTAGAGGGTGTCTTGAGCTTGGGAAGCAAGCTTTCCAAGATAGGGAAGCTTGCTAGAGCTAGAAACATAGAGATACCTGAATCTATCATGCATTTGCATGAGAGATTGGGAATGATTTAGGGCTTAGGATCTGGCTCAAAAGGAAGGGAATTCCTTAATGAAGTTCCCTTTCAAATTTGAGAGGGATTCGTCAAGGAATCATGAAGATCTTGCCATATTAAGGTCATTGGAGTTGTAGGAATAGGATTTCATGGTGGAAGGGACCTATTTATGAAGAAGATGACAAATCTGGGGGGCTATTTGCAAGGATTTTGAAAGTTAAGGGCATGTTTGTGAGAGAAAAGAATCAGACACGACCAAATTGCAAACTAGGTCAAGATGATCTCAGATTGGGTCCAAATTTTGGTACAAACCTAATTTGGACCCAAGGAATCCAATGGTGAGGTTAGATTTAGGTTTTAAACTTGTTTGACTGGGTACTTTATGCAAAAAACCAAATTAGGGAAAAAGTCTATGTGAGACTCTATTTTGGGTCAAGACGAGCTCTGATGGTCAAATTGAAGGTACCAAACCCTAGAGAATATTTTTCTATGAATTTTAGAGGATTTAGGTTAATTTTACCTTGACCAAAACCTTAGCTAATTAAGCAAGTCAGCTTTTAGGGTTTTAGATATCATTTAATTCCTGAGATGCGCGGAAACCCATTTCTATCTTATTCTTCATTTCTCTTCAATATTTAGTCCTTAGATCCTTTCTCCAATGATCCTTGATGTTTTTGATCACCATTGCTCCATGGATCTTGAGCTTGAGCTTCAATTAACTCCTTCAACAAATTGCATTATCTTGAAATCTAAACACTCAAAGATAATTTTTAAATACCATTTATTTTATTATCATCAAAATCAAGGATCAAGGTGCACTTGCACCAACATCACCAAAGTATTATATCTAATCTCTCAATTCCTAGTTCGACATTTTTTCTTTGCATTTACATAGCTAGTTATAGTTAGCCTTGATTGGATAGATACCTAGGTTTCTAACTTAATAGCCATTCCTACTATTTCATAGGATTCACACTTTAGGATCCAAGTCTTACATTTAGTTATGATATCACTCATAACTAGTTAGGATTTAGCTCATCATTGTTCCTCATGTTGTTCAAGTAGTTAGTTTAATTCTACACTATTTGTTCCAATTTCCAGCTAGCATAGTTGGCTAACCATTGATAACTATCAATGGCCCTAAAAAAGCTTCTGCTTTCTAGAATGCCCCCACATAGCCAATAATACAAAGCCATAGCTAGCAATAATAGGAGTTTGTTTTTGTTCAGATGGATGTTTTTCCCTATAATTAAACTCAAACAATTTGATGTTTGTTCCAAATCATCCACTAATCTTCTTAAGCTTTAAAACCTAATTCACAAAAATTAATCCAATAGGAACTATGAATGAGGGAAAAGTTCGAGAACTCCTGTCTGCTCAACAAAAGATAGATAGGGATTACAATTAATCTGAGATCACAAAGATCTTCTATATCCTTAAGGCCATCTGAATTAAAGAACCTTAGTGTAATGGCTAATTTACTCAAAATTAAACTCTCCAAACTTCAAAAACACATTTACTTCAAATGAAACTTGGGGAGGGTTTCATTCCTTATCAAAGTGGTTACACGTTGAGACGATGCCATTACTATAGAGCCCTGATTGTGCTCACTACAATGCCTCCTCTTGATTGGATATAACAACCCAAGTCCCATCAATCTATTAAACACAATGGTAACCTAAGTCACCAATTAGTAAAGGATCTATAGTCATTCAATACATAATCATAAAACATCAATAGTCAAATAAGTGAAACATAAAGCATTAAATAAATAGGTAAACTGTTGACTAATAAGAAATAAAAGAATACAACAAAGTACTACAACTAAACAAGAGATCAAAGCTCAACAAACCTACTATTGGTGTTGCACTCGCTTGCACTGACCACTTCAAATCAGCTGTTGACTGTGATTATTTAGCTATACCCAAGTATGGAGTCCAAAACATATGTCAATAAGAGCTGATAAGAGTAGAATGAAAACAAATGGTAACAAAATTACGCTACAAGAAGTGGGTGTTAAACAACCAATCCAATTATCCATGCCATTATTAACATCTATTATTATCTATCATCGATTTATCTGTATGTTCTTACCCTTGATATTTACGATTCTTATTTTTTATTCAACCATTTCCTTAGAAAGCATTAAGAGATCTTGCCATAGCATCCCAAGTAGTATATGGACACACAATGTTTACTTTAGATCCATAGGAAATGAGAAGAATCCAGGACCATTTGATTGTCTTAAGAATCATGGCATAGGTGAAGTGGTGATTATAACACATGGTGCAAGCCACACTAATCTAGAAGACCACCTCTCCACTATCAGCATGAGAAAAGAATAAATATAATCCATGTTCAAGGCCATCTCAATTGGCCAAGTAGCCTAATATATAGTCACATGGAGGTTAGCCCACTCTACGATGAGCTTGTCTGATTTAAGTCCAGATCATTACAATATCTAAACTCTGGCATACAACAAAATTGAACTAGTTATTTGCTATTGTCTGACAATTTCATTATTATTTTTACCAAGCCAATTAGCCAGATAACCAAATTATTAAATTCCATGTCATATCTAAAGTATCAAAGAGCATCTCATATTCTTTATATAATACCATTGGCCAGTTATCTACATGTTTACAAGCATTGACTATTGACATATACCTAAAACATTTAACAATGATATAATCTATATTAAACATGAATATCTAGATTTGAAAGCATTCAAAAGTACATGGTTTATGCATGAAAATATGACTAATTAAAACCACAAATTCATGATATCAATTAGCCAAAATTTCCATCATCATCAAATAGTCAAGGGCATTATTAACCATTAAATAAATATTACCCACCTCAAGACGATATGAAAACAACAACCAAGGAAACCAAATTCTCGGCAAGAGGGCCAAATGCATGTAAGGCAATATATATAGATGAAAAGAATCTAAATCATGGATTAAACAAAAAGGCAAAGTTCCAACTACTCCACCTAGGTTGCCAAGGGGATTACAATGACTCATGAATAATATTTGGAGGGTCCCTTCTAACGCTCGCATGTTTTAATACATTGCATGTATTTCAAGATTGTGTATTTAGGCAAGTCACACCAGGTAACGGGGTTAAATGAGTGTCAACAATGTTATTAGGTTAAAAATGAAATTCAAGACCTTAATGCATATTACATGCATGGAAAACTGAGTGCTAAGGCACAAAAAAATGTGGAAGAAAGAAAGACTTTGTTTAGGCCTCAAATAAATCAAAATGGCTCGAGATGGGATTTGGATGGACTAATTTGGTTGAACCAGCCTTGAATCAGACTATCTGTGTGTCATCTGGGCTATATGTTGCGCCCAACTCCCTTAGATACACACCCTCTTCTCCTCGCTTTTCCTTTCACACATGGTCTCGCAATTGTGATCAATGTATTTTGATGCTCGCACTTGGACTCATGGGAGTCAAATCCCCATACACTCATCTTCTACACCCATATGGTGAGCCCGTCCATCGCTTTGCTTAGGACAACCATTCATTGCTTTTTGTACATGGGAATATCCACATTTACACCACCGTGTAAACACTAAGCTAGCATTTGCAAGATTGGGAAGTCTATCCCCCATTTGGGAGAGTTGATCCCAGGATAGGGTAATACCAGGTTAAAGGCCATTAACTTAGTATTATTTGATTCTGTGAGGTGGGGGGTGGGATGGTTTCATTCCGTGCCTAATCCTACAAGGTTGGGTGTTGTGAGGGTGGGGTTGAGATCTTGATGGAGGCAAGGTTTCAGGATCTCATGAGAAAGCAATAGCCTCACCATGATGGCCACAAACAGCAGTAGAAGCATCACCACCAACAATGGCACCGTCATCCTATCTAGAGGCAACAACGCTGTCCCTGTTTTTCGCAAAATAAACAAAAATAGTGTCATATATGCTTGCAACAAACAATAATAGCAACTACAATGTTGCTAATTGCAGTAGAAACATTGATCGATGTTTTTCTAGTAGCCTATAGTGATCGTGGTTCCTTTTTTCTAGTAGCCAATCACAGCAGAAATGCTGCCTAGGTATGTTTCCCTGGATATAGACATGCAACATCGGTATATCCATGAGAGGTATGGTTCTCCAAATTTAAAAGCTAAACCATTGGTGTATGCCCATGGAGGCTAAGAATCCACTGGTGGAGTTTGATAATTAATGGTTGTAGTCTTCAGAATCAACCGATTGAGTCTCTAAAGATGTCAAACACTCCAACTATGCGAAACGTGGGATTACTCATTTTAATCCCTAGGATTGCCACCTACGAAAAAACAAACACCAAAACCTTGCAATCCTTGGATTGTGACTTTGAACATGACATCATCAATTATAAGAAAGCACTATTAGCACCAAAAATATGATCGATGACTTTTGATTTGCAATAAAAATGATGTTTAATGTGTCATTGTTTTAGTATAGATGTCACAAAATGTAAACCGATGTTGCATCAATTTTATTTATTTACTATTTTTACTGGTTTGTTTCCAAGTCGATCACTAGGAGCCAGTATTGATATACATCTCTCTAACTCTAAATATGTTCTTTTATTCCAAAAATTTTAATTTTATTTACAAAATGAATGAATAAATTAATAAATGAAAGAATGGGTTAATTATTTACAAAAGAATCAATTAAAATGTGTTACAATGCCTGAAAACATATGTACAATAAACAAACATAAAAAACTGTCTACTACTACACTATGTTAATTATTTACAACTAATATAAGAAATACCTAAGTATAGGTACAAAAATAGTTAATAATATCTACTATACTAAATTATATTAACATACTAATGTCTATAGTAACAATATTATATATACAGTAACATAAATAAGCATTGCTGTAGTCTTAGTAAAATATATACATAACATAAGGTAAAATAGCTATCTATACTGACATATATAGCTATGTACAATGACATATATATACATTACTAAAACCTTAGTAACATATTTACATAAACTAAGGTAAAAATTGTTACTTATACTATTGTATATACATATATACAGTGACGGATGCAACTGTCACTGAAGCTCCTATCTTATTTATATACATATATGACCTCAAACAACACTATACTACTTATTTATACTTACACATATGTACATACGTATCCATTTATAATTACTTATTTACCTTATTTATACACTTTCTAATACTTATACTATATATATATATATATTATACATATATACATATGCGTGCACACAACACACACACAAAGCTTCAACAGTTAGCCATTTTCACAGCTGCTCTTCTTCTTTCTTCTCCTTCTTCGAACACTTGGTCATTTTCTAGGGCCTCACTCTCATTCTCACATAATCGGTTCACTATCCCTTAACCCAAAAATTGGGTTTTTAATGGGTGGGTTGGCCATTTCGAGGGATACACAACGCCACAGGGGTGGGACCAGACCTTTACTTTGGCCAGCCCTAGTTTAATTAGGTGTGTTTTCGTATATTTTTTGGCCCAATAACAGGCCCATTTCAGGCCTAGCACAGTGCTTGGCCCCCGGCCCACCACTGCTCGATATGCTCGTATATATGCTCATGGATATTAGAGAGAGACATGGTTTTAACTTGTGCCCTACACTGATAACTAATTGGTGTAGGGTACAAATTCAATTTATACCACCTCGACACGTCTTCACTACACGATGTGGCGCTATTGTAGCACCCATTAGGTGCTACTGCTGCGTTATGCAATGCACAAAATTAGAGGATTTAGCGCTCGATTTGAGGGCCCAAATAAGTCCAATTTCAAAATAAATTATATGTTTGAAAAGCCCTTATATAGGGTTATACAATGGTATAGTTAATTTATAGAAATACATTATTTAGATATATAATTAAATTAGTTAAAGTTTACCGTTTATATATGTTAAGTTTGAGGATAATTACTTAATTAATGTATAAATTAGTTAAGTAATTATACAATTGACCTTATACAGTGTTAATTTATATAATAAATTATTTATTATACATTTTTATTTTATTTTAGAAACTTTATTTTAATTTATATAGATTTAAATACATGTTTTAGATAGTTTTACACATAAATATTTTATAAATACTATAATACATTATAAATATAGTATAAATAGGATGAAAATACTTAACAAAATATTATACAAATGTACATCATAAAAAACTTCAGTATTAGATTAAGTTACTAATTTATTTTATTTTAAGTTAGTAAATTACTTAATTAACCTAATAACTTAATTATTTACTGTAAATACGTAATTAAATTAATTTACAGGTATTATACAGTATATATTACATAGTTAAACATGTATATATAGTATTAGATATGACTATGTATATTTAGATAAGTTTATATAATTACTTAGTTTATTATACATATAGTTTATATAAATTAATATATAATAATACAATAAAGTTATATATACATTAAATCATCCTAAATATTTAATTTAATACATATAATACAGATATAAGTTAATTATATACATTATCTACATATTATACAATTTATACATATAACTTAGGCTTAATTTATATATATACAAGTATATACACAATATACAAGGTAGTTTTGGGTGTTTTTAGGGTTTTTCTAATTTTTATGGTTTTTATAGGTTTAGGGGAGGTAGGGGATGTGAGAGAAAGGGTGAGATGAGAGAGAAAGAATTATTTTTGGTATTTTTCAAGTTTGGTTCTTTTATTAAATTCCAAGGTAGACTGAACCGTCGGCTGGTATGTTCTACCAAACTAGGGGTTCAGATTACCTTGAAACTTGGTGAACACCTAAAAAAATACCTAATCCTACTCAAGACACCTTTGTTTTATTTTTTTATAATTTTTTATTGGTTTTTTATGTTTTCTCAATTTCGCCCAAATGTGGCTTAAAATAAGTTTTCAATAAGGAACCTAAGCCTTACAATTCAATTCTAGGGGTTGGAAGTGTGCTTCAACAATCAGACATGTCCAACATGACACATGGAAAAGGTATGAGCTTTTAAACATGACGTAGACCTTGAATTTCACTCAAATTTCATATTGGACAGTTTAAACCTTAAACATTTAGCTGACAGTGGATTTAAATAAGATTACAAGCAATTAAAATTCAATCCAAGTACTTGAATGCTTGTACATGAATGTTCTAATCATATACACATGTTAGCTACAAAGAATCGTTAAAATCCCAGCTATAAGTCTACAGCAGCAATCATTGCACAAGGTTAGCAGCTAATTCAGCTGCCATTGCTGCTTAAATGCAGCAAATCAGTGTTGCTGCAACTGTTGCTCAATCTGTAGCAAGAAGTTCATCTACTACTCAATCTTGAATTAGATGACTTAAGACCATGCTGCAGCTACTACTGTAGCCAATTCAGTAGTCAATGGTTGCTTCTAAAATAGACCTAAATCAGACTTGAAAAAGTCTAATCTAAGGTACGTAAATCACCAAATCATGCTCAAATCCCACAAGAATCAGCTAAAAATCATTGCACAAAACTTTTGAAGGTCTAAAAAGATAGAAACCAACTTTTCGTTTCAAAATCCACTTGAATCACTTATGACTTTCTCCTATCATTATAGATAATGTAAAGGAATACATCATAAAAAGGGTTCCAAAAATCATTTGTAAACAACTTCAAACCTGCCTTGTTAATCTCCTAAATTCACTAGTAAAACCAAGTTTTCAGATTGAGAGTCTTTTAGAAGTAAGAATCAATGTCGCCCCTGATTTGGGCTTTTTCTTTAGATTGATTACTAATGGCATCGCCATCATTTTCTATAACTCACCCAATTTAGCTAAGTTCTAAAGTAAAATTAATTTAAATAACACATAAAAGGATATGACATAATCAGAAGGAGGAATCAATAGACTAAACCAAAAAAAAAGGATAGCAAAACAGGTCAGACTAGCCAATTTATGGTTTCGATTAAAATCATGCTATTAAAAAGAACAAATAAACCCTATTTTTGGTTCAACTTAAGCCTGGGAAGATTCTATTGAAAATATTGCGAATTAAACCTTTTAAAAATTATAGATGAATATTTTACAAGGTTTAATATGAACAGACAAGTCAAAGGAGCCAATTTAACCTAAAATAGTGACCTAGGTGAATAATCAATGATAGATGAGTTTGAATAAGAAGTTTACCAACCAAATGATTTCAAAACTCAAGATTCCCTAGATCCTAATTGAGCTCCCAGAAAATGTTGGACCTAGTTTGACAATGTTCTCACCTACTTTGCATTTAAGTCCCTAAATTCCTAAAAATGCTTGCAAGTAGGTCCAATTTCATTACTCTTAGGTCCTTCTCTTCTTGTAAATTGGTCCCCAACGTCATCTTCCTTTTTCAGCAACCAAGGGTCGGTTGACCGAGCTGTTCGAAGACTTTCCAATGCCATTTGCGGCCGCTTCGAGCATCGATTGAGCTCAACCTCTGAGGCAAAGTTGTTCATCGTTCAGCTCCACGTCGATCAGTGTACGTCTTGCCGGCTACCGTCATTGTAACAACCCACGTTCTCTGGTCAAAAACAAACATAGAGATGCAAGTTGTTGCAAGGACTTCTCGCTACCTCCTGCAACTAATTCACACGCTGCCGAGGCTCTATAAAGCCTCGCGATGCTCCTCTGAGTCGATTCATCTAGAACCAAGCACCTACACCTTCGTCTTCTCTTTTTCCAAGCACCGCCATTACCAGACCTTGAGGCTTTCTTCTTCCCTTCACTCCACTTCATCTCGCCATCAAACGACATCACAGTTGCTTTCGCCCTTCCCTCGCTGAGCTTCTTAGTCTAGAAGCCGGATCTCTACCCCTCTTCATCGGCCTCAATCTCCTCTCCGATTCTTCTCCAGCAGCCTGTCATCGCCACCGGTCTCCGGCCCTCCTTTCCAATTAGGTTAGGGCTTTTCTTCCCCTTCCTTCCCTCTACCTCCTCATCTCTCCAATTTTAACTTTCACCCTTGTTTGAGCCATCACCGACCATTATCTTTAAGGGCTCCGGTGAGCTTCTTCGTCACATCATTGAGCCCCTTCGCACAACACATAGAAATAGGGAAGAGCTTCGAGGATCTTCCTTGAAGCTTTTGAACTAATCTAGGATAGAGAGGTCCATTTTACTATGCATAGGTACCCACCGGAGCTATCCTTCGTCTTCGCCTCCGACCACAATCCTCCGACCATCTTCGACGACACCTCACCACACCATCCAGTGCCCTGATCAGAGAGGAACCTCGCCAATCGAAAATGCACCACCAGCAACAATTGATCCACTGGTGCATCAAGGCAATCCAATGGCTGGTGCGCTTGAATTGAACACTGCACCTGCAGAAGGAACAAAGCCAAGGGACATAGTCCCACATTGTGTAGAACCAAACCGTGAGAGGTGCTTATTATGAAATTGTGCCCTTAGCTGTTCGCCTCAGAATGCATGGGGTGAGGTCCCCTACACATGTCCATACGCACACGCTAGCTCACGCTCATGTGCCCTTGCCCGCGAACACACCCGCAGGTCTGGGCGAGGATCCAATTACCCAGGTACGGGTGGGTTTGGAAGATATTGAAGGAGAGAAAAAGGGGGTTTTGCAACGTGGAACAGAACCCTTTCCCACTTTACACCCTTGCCTTTGTGTTGTTAGTACAAACACTTAAGGTGTCTGTGCCTAAACTCTGTCATCTGATGGTAAAGTGCTTAGTTCTAAATATATTGGTGTGAATCTTTGATAGTTGATATTTGTGCAGAACCGAGTAAATTTGGTGGTTTAAACCACCACTTTTACTTTATATTTTTTTATCTCTATCTAAAAATACACTTTACTCATTAAGCAACTTTTGATAAGTGATTATTTGCGCGATTTATTGCTCCCAGCGGTGACCTCGGATTTCTGATTAATTCGAGTATTATAAATTTAAATGCTTGATTTGCTTTGATTACTATACTACAACGTGACGATTTGTAAACACGATCGAAGCGAGCCGAGCATTTTGGCGTCGTTGTTGGGGAGCAACGTGCATTTATCACTATTATTCGTGATTTTTGACATATCTACCTTGTTTGGTTATTTTGCAAAAACTGAATTGAAGCACCAGACTTCTGGAACCTAAGGACAACCACTCCGCAATAGGTAACTCTTAATCCTTTCTTCTTAATCCCCTCTTTCCTCATATAAATAAAATAAAAAAGGGGTTAAAGAAATATAGAACTCAACCCTGCCATATTTTCATAGACATTTCATTTGTGGCAATAAAATATAATTTCTGAGCAAGGATCAGCCTATAGGACATTCTTGATTGAGTCCAACGGGATCATTAAACTTCAAATTGGATTCCACTTTAGAGCCAAATTAGGGTTAACATTTTAGGGCCTATCTAGTACACATTTACAAATTATAAAGAAAAATATCATCCGCATTGTGTTCTACCTAACCCTTGGTTGAACTGATTTACAACTCAAACCCTAAAACACAGGCCCTAAGATCACTTGAACCCTAAAAGAAGTGACTTAATAACCTATTTGCCAAACCAAAATAGGGTGATTTGGGTGAGTTAACCCGGATTGCATCCTAAACATTAGGACAGGTCAGATGAAATTGATTCACTTGGTGACCCAATCAACCTAAAAAAAATTAGGTCACAACTGGAATAAACTCTTAATCAAGTGATAATTTGAGGCACAAATAGGCTTAAAATTTGATAGACCTAGGACCTCAATTCACACGTATCCAGTCTACTTAGAACCACAGTGACAAGAAAGGTCAGGTGGGGGAAACCTTGTAACCCGTGGGGGCACTCTTCTGAGTAGGGGCCTTCGTGAGACTCTCCCTCTCTGGCTGCCTAAGTAATTCTCGAGTAGGTGGATTTGTGATCTAGAGGCCGTTTGTCTCTAATAAACCTAAGCCATCTAAATATATTTGGGTGTTTCAATTGGGTCTGATTAAAATCTAGTCCCTTAACTTTTCTGTAGTGCATGAACGGTAGGAGGTCCTTAAGACCAGTCTTAAGACCTCCTCTAGTAGTTCATTCACGTCGGGGCCGATACCCGACTAACTTGTTTGGGTCTTCTTCTGATCCGATCCCTATGTCCTCTGACCCATCTACATCCAACCCAAGTTCTCCGCTTTCTAATTCTGACTCGATGGAGAACCTTGGTCCAGAAGGAGGAAACGACATCTAGCACCTGCAAAACCAGCTTCAGACTCTCACAGATCTTATCAATGGGTTGGCAAGCCCTAGAGCGGGTCCATAAATGCGAGATCATTATAATCCTACAGACGTGGCTATCGAGCCCAGAGTGTGTAGTCCGGTTGGGGAACCTGAGATCGAACTCAAGCTGAATATTATTATCTTGATTCCCCATTTCCACGGGATGGGTTCTGAAGACCCATTCCAACACATTCAAGAGTTGAAACATTTGGCCCAAACTCTCGAACCAACTATTCAAAATTGGAACACTCTGCTCATGAAGATGTTCCCTTTCTCGCTTAAAGAGAAAGCTGCCCACTAGTATCGGTCTCTGAATTGACCGATCAATACCTGGGATGAATTACAAGCTGAATTTCTAAGGAAATACTTTCCAGTAGGGCGTACTAACACCCTAAGGCATCAAATTACACATTTTCAACAAAATGCGGGGGAACCACTTCATGAGGCATGGGATCGCTTTCTCAATCTCATGCGGAAATGCCTGCATCACGGAGTTCTTAAATGGGAATAGATCCAATCTTTTTACCAGGGACTTCATGAAGATATTTGGCTTTTTGTCAATGTAGCTTGTGGAGGCAATTTCATAGGCAAGCATGACAATGCTGTTTGGAAAATTCTCAAAAATATGGCCGAGAATTCAATAAACAATGCGTCCATTGATATGTTCAACAGGACGACTGCCCATGCATCAATGAACACACGTAGGACACATGAAGCACAAGACTTATCCTCTTCCGTCGACATGGAGGTTGTGGCCAGTCGATTGGATAAAGTCTTAACAATTGAAAAGAAAATTGACGATTTGACTCGCCACCTACAGAAGGTCACTTCTCAATAGAACACACATGCACGACCGCCCGCAGGGAGGCCATACATAATATTCACCACACAGGGATGGATATGAATCCATCTCCTTCTGACTCAAGGTTTGGAGGAAACTCTGAACCTGTTTATCCTAGTTGGGGGTCCTCTAAACCCCATTATCCTAATTTTTCTGGAGACCCTCAACCTTGTGAGGAACTCTACGCCATCTAGAAGAACCCCTATTCTAATTCCTATAATCCTGGATGGCATAATCATCCTAACTTCTCCTAGTCGAGGAATTCCTATCCCTAAAATCCTAAACCTCAATATCCACCCCAACCACAAAATCCGCACTCATATCAGCTTGTTCAACTTAGGCCCAATTTGAGTTTTCAACATGGGCTTAGTAAAGATGATCAAATGAGCATGATTCTTCAAACCCTGGCTGATATGCAGAAGACTAATGCTGCTATGCAAAGGCAGCATACTGCAGAAATGGTAGATATGCGCAACCAAATTGCGTAAATGGCTGGGACTCGCCAGCCAGGCACATTACCCTCGCAACCTCTGCTAAACCCTAACAGTGTGCCGAATCAGAGGTACGTTGTGAACCCAAAGTAGGGCCAAATTCATTATGTGCAACCAGGCCCTTTTGCACTTATATATCAAAACGGGTCAGAAGCATCAACTTTTGTACCTGGCTCATCTCAGCAGCAACAACCACCTATCCTCCCCAGCCCTCCATATCCTGCAAGATTACATTCTGTCAAAACCAGTAGTGGTAAGTGTCCTAATGATCCTCAGCCTAAGAGATACATTAAACCTAAACCTAGTACATCTCAATCTGGAGTGATTATTAAGGATAACTCAGGCACTACAGAACCCACTCTAGATGAGCCTAGGACCATAACTTTTCCTGAGGCCTTGACCAAAGGAAATAAGGGTAGGAAACCACCTCAAGTTGATGACTACTTGATCAAGCTCTTTGGGCAAGTCCAGATTAGCATTCCCTTGATGGATGCTATACGTTACATACCGGCTTACGCGTGATTTTTGAAAAACGTATGCACTCCTAAGCGAAAGCTAAAGAATTCTGATGGAAGTCCTATTTTGTTATCGGAATAGGTTAGCTCCATTATCTTGAGCAAGCTTTCATAAAAATTGAAAGACCGTAGCACCTCTCTAATCCCCTGCAAGATCGGGGATTTAGAATTTAACCGAGCTCTTTTAGATTTAGGTGCATCCGTTAACCATATTCCCACATCCCTCCTAAAATATTTTGAGGATTCTGAACTTAAACCCATGGAGGTGACCTTGCAGTTAGCTGATCAATCTATTAAGTCACCCCATGGAGTTTTGGAGGATGTAGTTGTAAGAGTTTAGGATTTCTATTTCCCAGTTGATTTTATTGTATTAGACATGGATACACTGGAAAACTTAAAAGATACACCTATAATCTTAGGGAGACCATTCCTAGCAACAGCTGGGGTGAACATTAATTGCGAGGAGGGTCAGATGGAAATAAAAGTCGGGGATAAGATAATGAAAATTGATATTTTTGAGGCCCATAGAGGAATCAATTGTGGTGTAATTTAGGAAATAAATAGAATCAATTCACTTCTCGAGGATCCTATTGCTGATTTGGATATAAGAATTCCTGAGCAAGAACCCTTACAAGCCCAATCCAAATTACACCTTGAGGAACCTAGTCCACCTCTAGTTTCCCCTCAGGCTAACCCTGACCTTCCTGCTGCTATTGAGAACCAGGTGCTTGAACTAAAATCGCTTCCTGACAATCTCAAGTACGTCTTTTTGGGTTCAAACAACACGTTTCTGTGATTATCAACTCCTCTCTATCCACAGATTAGGAAACACGTTTGATTTTCGTCCTCCGGGAGCATCGCAAGGCCATTGGTTGGACCTTAGATGATCTCACTGGCATAAGTCCTTACTGTACCCACCGCATTTTTAAAAAAGAAGGCACACAACCTATGTGCGAAGAACAGTGCCACTCAACCCAAATCTTCAAGAGGTCATGAAGAAAGAGATAATTAAATGGCTTGATGTAGATATTATCTATCCCATCTCTGATAGCCATTGGGTTAGCCTAATTCATGTGGCGCCTAAGAAGGTCGGGCTAACCATTATCAAATCTAATTCTGGAGAATCCATCCCCATCAAGATTGCAATTCGTTGAGAGTCTACATAGACTATAGGAAATTGAATACCTCCACAAAGAAGGACCATTTTCCGCTACCTTTTATTGATCAGATTCTTAAAAAATTTAGCGGGAAATTAGTACTTCTGTTTCTTTTATGGATACTCAGGCTATAATCAAGTGGCCATTCATCCTGAAGACCAGGAAAAAACCACATTCACTTGTCCCTATAGAACATTTGTGTTCCATAGAATGCCTTTCGGACTTTGCAATGCACCTGCCACATTTCAGCGGTGCATGTTGGCAATATTTTTGGACATGGTGGGTGAATTTTTAGAAGTCTTCATGGATGATTTTTCTATCTTTGGAAAATCTTTTGATGAGTGTCTAGGACATTTGACTAAGATCCTCCAACAATGCATTGATGTAAATCTGGTCCTGAGTTGGGAAAAGAGCCATTTCATGGTTCCCAAGGGTATCGTTCTGGGATACCTTGTGTCTGAACAAGGTATCCAGGTTGACCAAGTGAAGATCAATTTGAAATCCAAACTCCCTCCCCCTTCCTTGATCAAAGAAATCAGATCTTTCTTAGGGCACGTCGGATTCTACCGACGTTTTATTTCTGACTTCTCAAAAATTGCCAGGCCTCTGACTAACTTATTATCGAAGGATATTCCCTTCGATTTCTCTGATGAGTGTACCGAAGCATTCAAAATCCTTAAGGATCTAGTCACCAAGACATCAGCATTGCAACCCCCTAACTGGTCTCTTCCATTCGAGATCATGTGTGATGCGTCAGATTTTACTGTGGGGGCAGTCCTTGGTCAAAAAGTTGATGGGAAACCCATAGAGATCTATTATGCAAGTAAAACGTTGGACGACGCCCAACGAAATTATACGATCACTGAGAAGGAACTTTCGACTATTGTCTTCGCCCTGGAGAAATTTCGGTCATACCTTCTCGGGTCCCGCATAATCATATACTCAGACCACACGATGATACGGCACTTGCTCACCAAGAGGGATGCGAAGCCTTGTCTGATTCGATGGATCTTGCTTCTCTAAGAATTTGATTTAGAGATTCGCGACAAAGCGGGAAAGCAGAATGTAGTTGTTACGACCTGGTTCCCGAATCCCTATAGGACACGAGACTGGCCCGACTCGACTGATCCCAAGATCTAGTCGTCCAATAAGAAATAACCAAAAAGCAGGAAAATAAACCACATTCACAATGCTCTGCAACTAACAGTAAAAGAGTACAAGCAGTAAGAAAGTAAAAGCTGCTACAGTACATATCACCACCACAACAGTAAAAAGTAACAAGGCACAGGAACATAAAGGTACAGAAATGTAAAGGTACAAAAGTCTGAACTCATTACAATAGAAAGTACAACAAAGAAGACTACTGCTACGGGGCTCTACTGGGTCTAGCACCCTCTGTAGCCGGAGACTCGGGCTGCTCAACACCTGGACCTGAAAAGGGTTATGAGTACACAAAGTCAGCGAACGCTGAATAGAGTGGCAACCAACTAACTAAAGCAGTAAAAGTGAACAGATAACTATCTATTCCAATTACATTATTTTGCAAGTTATTCCTTTTTCACCCATTGGTTTATTTATCAGATCTCTTTCTTGATCTCGAATGTTCCTCGTGGGAATGATCTTGATTGCAGTCATTTCCGAAGAGTAGAAGTCGCACGTGGTGCTCTCCTGGCTGGGAGAGTCCCTCATGGTGGTCCTACACCTAGTCAACCACCCCAAAGTCATGGATAGACGTAACGGTGACTACGGCACACGTGATAAGCGCATGGGTAGCTACCCTGCACTGGCACGCGGTTAATTGTTTCCACTAACGGGTATGCTCAAAGTACAGCACGGAACAGTATAGGGCTTAGCCTTCTCAGTAACAAGGGTCTAGCCCCTAAGAACCAAACAGGGGTCTCGCCCCTCCACAGTCCGTGCACCCTCGCCTGACTACCTTGGTTTGCCCAATGGGCCTAGCAAGTCGGTGTAGGGTGGCTAGCTGAACCCCGGGCCCCGTGGGGTGGCTAGCTCTCCCCCTACACTAGTAGCTGTCCCCGGTACAATGTACGCGAGGGCCAAGAAGTCAGTGTAGAGTGGCCAATCCTAACCTCGGGTCCCAACCCAAGGGCAGCTAGCTCCACTCTACACTAAACAGGGGACAGTCGCTCTCCTTGGTACCACGTACTCAAGGGCCAGCACATTTCCAAATCCATTCCATCTATTTCCAGGAGCTCTACTCTTAATTCCCCGTAGGGTTCATGCTCATATTTCTCATGTCATTCCATACCAGGTTTCATTATTCACATTTCCATTCCTAGGTTATACACATGTAGCTCATATTTCTATCATTTATATTTTCATTCCCAGGTTATACACATGCAGCTCGTATTTCTATTTAACGTATACAACAGGAAATGCCACATGTAACAGTTTAACTAGCATAGGTAATTCATATTTCACAGGAAACTCTTGTTCATTAACAGGTAGTTGTTATCAGTTCTATCTACTCATTCAAGACTGCAATTCAATCACGCATACAGACATTTCAAGTACTTCTCATCCTAGGATTCGTGCCATATCCTAGGTGCTAATCATTCATTCCACACATGCATTCAGCTTTATAATTAAATTAGGGGAAGCCACTCTACCAGACAACCTAGGAGTATTGGGGGCTCGAATGATAGGCTTACGTGCCTCAGCAAGCCCCGAACCCGCAATGGAACGAAGTCCTATAACAAGGAACAATCATAATGGAACATTCAGAACATTATAGAAAGTTCTAACAGGTAGAGGAACTCATAAGGAAAATACCGATATCTTGTTTGCATAAAACGAACCTCAAACGGACCCTAAATGAGTCAAAAACAGAGTTACTGACTCAAATTAGACGTCTGGCATAATGTCCAGATGTCTTAAAAGTGTCCAGGAACGCACCTCAGGCTTTGCATCGACCTCAGACGTTCAGGACCTCCTCTGAACTGTCTGGACCCACCTCCAAACGTCCGACCTCCTCTCCGGACATCTGGGAGTGCTTCCAGCCGTCTGGTAAGCTGCCCAGATGTTTGAAACGCGTGGGAGGGCGTGTCTTGCACCTTCCCAAAGCAATTCCTGCACGTGACATCAAATCTCCCTCAAATTAGCCACACAAAGCGTAGCTGCGGAGTAGCCTGCATGGCTGTATCCGCACAAGGAAATGTACCTTGGCGAAGATCTGACTTCAGACGTCTGGAGTCGCCTCTAGACGTCCACTTCGTCATCTGGACATCACTCCAGAAGTCTGATTCTGGGAAAAACCCAGAACCAGAACCTGCTCTTGCTTGCTCTCGCCGTGCGTAGCTGCACCTCACCTCCTCACCTACATCTCTGGTTACAGCAGTGTCGGGGATGACTCTCCCGACGCTCTCCTCCTCCTCCCGCATGCACCGCACCGACCGTGCGCCCTCCGATGAGCTCTCACACAAGCTCTCGAGCAAAAGCCCCTCCTCCACTCCTCACTCCGCTCCTCCTCGTCGCCGCTCTCACGCTCTCTCTCTCTCGCACTAACTCCTCTCGCTGGGGTGGAGAGGAAGAGAAGATGGTGGCTGTGGTGTGGGGAGAACGAGAGAGGAGGAGTGGGGTTTATAAAGAGTGCGTTGGGGTTCGTATGGGGAGGGAAGAGAGAAGAGAGGAGAAAAAGAGGGTACTGTCTGCGCATCGCCCGTGCGTAGACGTGAAAGCTTGCACAATAATTTCAATTTCCAGACATCTGGGAAGGGGTCCAGATGTCTGACCGACAGTCCAGACATCTTAAAAGGCTCAGGACAGAATGGGTCTTTACAATAGTTGTAGATCATCTGTCCCGCCTTCCCTCATCTATCATTGATCCATCACTACCTATTACTGAGCATTTTTTGGATGAGCATCTTATGGGCATAGATGCTAGGCTTCCCTGGTATGCGGATATTGTTAACTACTTGGCGTCAAACCAAATTCCATCTGATTGGCCCAGAGCAAAGAAAGACAAATTGATATCAGACTCCAAGTACTATTTTTGGGAAGATCCATATGTTTTTCGCATTGGAGCAGATCAAATCATCCGGAGATGTATTCCTGACATAGAGGTCAATGATATTATCTCATTTTGTCATGACCAAGCCTGCGGTAGCCATTTTTCTGGGCATAAAACTGCAACCAAAATCCTCCAAAGCGGCTTCTATTGGCCGACTTTGTTTAAAGATGCACACAAATATTGTAGGGCATGTGCTCGTTGCCAAACCTTAGGCAACATGGGCCATCGCGATATGATGCCCTTAAATCCAATCATCGTGTGCAAAATTTTTGATATTTGGGGGAATGATTTTATGGGCCCATTTCCAAATTCGAATGGCTTCGAATATATTCTTCTTGCTATGGACTACGTGCCCAAATGGATTGAAGTTGTTCCAACCCGAACCAATGATCATAAGGTCGTTATCCGATTTATTCACGATAACATCTTTTCCCAGTTCGGTGTACCTAAAGCAATTATCTTTGATGGTGGGACCCATTTCGTGAATGTGCATTTCAAGTCTGTACTTAGAAAATAAGAAGTGTCTCACCGCATTTCTACCCCGTATCATCCACAAACTAACAGACTTGTTGAGCTGTCAAATCGGGAAATCAAAAAGATTCTGCAGGTCACTATTCGACCTGATAGAAAAGATTGGTCAACCCAGCTTTCGGAAGCATTATGGGCTTATAGGACCGCCCATAAAATCCAATTAAGAATGTCTCCCTTCAGGACTATTTACGGGAAGGCATGTCACCTTCTTGTAGAATTGGAGCATAAAGCCTATTGGGCAGTACGGAAATGCAATCTGGACCTCGAAAAAGCTGGTATTCACCGTCGCTTGCAAATAAGCAATCTCGATGAATTACGCAACGATGCGTACAAGAACTCATGAATTTACAAGGATCGAATTAAAACCTTGCATGATAAGCACATTTCATGTAAGTCATTCAATCCTGGTTAGAAGGTACTTCTGTTTGATGCCCATCTTAAACTGTTCCCGAGCAAGCTTAGATCTAAATGGACCGAACCATTTCTGGTTAGAAGGATTTTTGGTAATGGAGCTATAAAAATCTCACCTCCCGATCGTGACTCTATACCATTTATTGTTAATGGCCAATGTCTCAAACCGTTTCTTGAACTTCATGATATGAGTCTGGTCGGGGAGTCTCTTGACCTCCATTCCACTTGAGCCACATTGTGCCCAGCTAATGGCAGCAAACTTAGCGCTTAATGGGAGACAACCCGACATTCTTTGAAAAATCCTGAGACCTTTCGTAATCTATCTGAAATTCATTCTTAGGGAACTTTAGGGTTCCTAATTTACGAATTAATCAGTTCTAAAATTATGAACTAAACTAAATATGAACCAAGCCTATTTGTAATGAGGGCACTGCAACACTTAGGCATGGGGGGAATAAAGTGCTAATATCTGAAAACTATTTCTAAAAGGTTCTCAAAAAAAAGGGGGGGGGAGTAAAGAGAAAAGAGAGGAAGGAAAAAGAAAAATCAATAAACATTTTTAGTTTGTCAAAACCTTCGGACATCTAGTTATGGAGTCAGGCAAGAATTTTCTTCCAAAAGATCCACCAAACAATTGTGAGTTGAGAGAAGAGTGTTTACTAGTGCTCTAAGTCTAGTATGAAGACTCTTAAGTTCTGGATAATTAGATAATGAAATTCGGAGTTAGGCACAGTTTTCGCTCTCAGCTTCTGTGTGCATATATTTTGCATGAGTCCCCAAGAGCCACCAAATAAGAAAAATACATAAAGAGTGAGTTCTAATAAAACTATAACTAAGGTAGATGGTTATGACCATTCTTTATGGAATCCTCGACTGAAGAAGGGTGCTAATGTCAAAGGTCAGAAATACACCATCCTATTCGTTCCTTCCCGACGCTGAGAGTAGGCACTTCCATCAAATAAGCCACATAATGTCTTCTTGAACACCACCATTTCCCAATAATGCCTCGTCAATGAAAGCTGCATTATGTTGAGTTATATTCTCAATAAAAAAAAGAGAAAAAAAAGAAAAAAAAGAGAAGATATCCTTGATTTAAAAAAAAAAACAACAAAAGAGAGTGTTTTGAATAGTGTGTATCTGTTATAAATAAATTTCATTGAGGCAGCATTCCCCACCACACTTACGATTCACTAAATACAGCCTTTACCTACCTCTTCGTATTTCTGACCGCCCGAATATGGGTTCAGGAGTTCCAACTTAGTTGTTGGATTATTAGAACTTAATCAAAGCATCAATGCCTTGAGAGACCACCAAACATGTTGACAATCTGGAAAAATTGTGATATCTTAATTCATATATAAAAAAAGGGGAGAGAAAAACAAGAAAAAGAGAAAGTGAAAAGGTAAAGAGAGAGAGTAAGCCCAAAGGAACTAAAAAGAGAGCATAGTTTTAAGCATTTCTCCGAATGGATTTATTTAATAATCTAGACATTTAGAGTCTGAAATACTAGATATATGTAGCACCAAATGAGTGTGAGCCACCAAAATTAAATCCTTTCAACTCAGACATTTTCTACCTATACCTAAAAGTCGAGGTTGAAACCATAGATCACCTGCTAGCCCTGGGGGAAGAAAGTTTTTGCCTATCCTGATACATTTGTACTAAGGGTTAAAAACAAACTTTAAATGCATATTAAGAAATGACAAGGAGAAGGAGGAGAACAAATTCTTTGGAGCCAAATAACAGAATTACGCTTACACTGAACATTTATACAGAAATCTATAATTTGCTAAGGGCCTAGCAAATGGTAGGCATGGGGTTATGACGGCATCGCCATCATTCTCTATAACTCACCCAATTTAGCTAAGTTCTAAAGTAAAATTGATTTATATAACACATAAAAGGATATGACATAATCAGAAGGAGGAATCATCAGACTAAACCCTCAGCTAAAGAAGGAGGTGTCCAAGAGCCAAGATCCGACAGTTAGAGGCGATTGAAGGAGGGAGAGCAACCTGCTCTGTCACCCCAAGCAATGAATTGAGGTAGGGAAGTTGACGGGATGGAAGAAGGGAACCACTCAAGGGGAAGGGAGCAATTAGCTGTGCTTGCAAGCTCAAGGAGGAGCTTAAGTAAGCTTGCCACTGATTGGAGTCACTGCAATAGTGGAATTAGGCTAGTAAGGTTTCAACGGTGAGATGGAGAGGAAGAGAGGTGCGAAAGGTTTAACACAAATTTCCACCATAGGATGGGATCTGAGGGGCATGATGATCCTACGCACGGGAGTGCACGAAGATTTGAAGAAGATCGACTGTTGGATGATGGATGTAGGAGAGCAATGGCTGAGATTAGAGAAGTTCTTGCGGTGCTACAGTGGAACGTGAGCCACAGTTGTGTTGGGTAAATTGTGAGGAGGCCCGTTCATGAAAAACGGTAGGAATTTTAGGACAAAACCCATTAGTGGTGAAGAAAGATACAGCACAGTCCCTGAGTATTACAAAGAAGTCCCCAGCAACTTACAAACAGGTCCTTGGATGGTTTTTATGTGAAGAAAATGTTATGACCTGAGGATCTAGATGTAAAACTTTAAATGCAAGGTCCTAGTGATGTCCAAATGCAACCAAGTTTTTATTAATGCTTAATTGAACATTTAGGAAGTTAATTTCACTTTCAATTTGATCTTTTGAACACAAAAATATGTTTAATTTGCAAATGGATCATTAATTTGTATTCATGAATAGAATATCTTATTTTACGACCTAATTTTGCATTTTTAGCACCAATTTGCTATTTTAGGTCATTTCTACTTTTTCCCACACTTAATCCATTTCTTGTGTTAATTGTATAGTATTTAACCAAGTTTCTAGCTTAACTTGGGCGTTTTAGCTATGATGAGCCACACCTCATCATGCAACACAATCCTACTACAAAATTCTATCCCACTAAACCAATTCTGCTAAGCAAACAATACCTAAAGAAAGAAATCTCTCCCATTTGGTGATGCAAACGGGTGAGGTTTGGATTGGATTTGGCTAAATCTATTCCTATATTTATCTACAAAATTTATATCTATATCCTATCTATTTATCCATCAGGTACAAAAATTTAAACCAATACCCATACCTTTTGACCCATTAGGTACCCATTTACCTATTGAATTCCTATTTATAAATTGAACTTATAATCAAATTGTGTCTAAATTAAAGCAGAAGATGAAAAAAAAATCCATAATAGGACTTATTAATTATTTTTTTTAATAAACTTGAAACATAAGATCGTGGACTACTCTAATTTTATTGATTTCAACTAAAATTATTACAAAAGAGACTTTCAAGGGGAATACATAAAAAAAATACAAAGAAAGATAAAGGGTGCAAGTAGGGAAATGCCCATTGCAATGCACTTTGCAATGTGCGTCCCCTACTCAATAAAACACACAAATGTACTTTGATTTTCAACCGGTGTATTTTAGCTTTCCACCAGATGAAAATCAGAGTACACTAGTTGAAAATGAAAATACACCAGTGTATTTTAATTTTCAGCTGATTGTTACCTATGCAAAGTGGTTTTTCACCTATAAAAAGTAATTTTTCAGTTGGAAAGTGGTTTTTCACCTTTGGGTTTAGGGTTTAGTGTTTACTGTTTAGGAACCCCTAAACACTAAACTCTAAACCCTAAACCCAAAGGTGAAAAACCACTTTCCAACTGAAAAATCACTTTTTATAGCTAAAACCACTTTTCATAAACCCTAAACCTTAAATCCTAAATCCTAAACCCTAAACTCTAAATCCTAAGTCCTAAACCCAAAACTGATAAGTGAAAACAACTTTATACTTTCCAAGTGAAGACCCATTTTCCATTAGTGGAAAGCTAAAATACCTATTAGTGATGTCAACGAAGGTGGCAATTGAGTGGTAATTATTTTAAGTGTTTGCTAAGTACATATAACAACAAATAGAAGGTATATAGTGGTAAATATTAAATGTCACTAAAGGCTATTTTTTTGTAGTGCCAATGTATTTTGATTTTCAATTAGTGTATTCTGGTGGAAAACCAAAATACACTGGTTGAAAATTAAAGTACACTGATGTATTTTGTTGAGGGGGGATGCGCATTCTAAAGCGTGTTGTAACATGCATTTCTTTACTTTTTGGCAAAGACAAAATGTAAGTATGTTTCAAATAAATGATCTCCATCTGCAAAATAAATGTTCAATGGAAGTTTTAGAAGCACTCATAACCCTCCAAAATCATGGAGGAAATCATGAGTAAGATTAAGGTTGGGGGAATGAGGGACTTAGGGTGTGACCTATATATACCTCGGGTAAATGGAGATTCTATTCGTGTACTTAGGTCGGAAAATCAGGTATAGATCTATACCCATACTCAAATACAAACTTGGCTACATTTTTTTGGATAAAACTCATACCTAAATCCGATAGAGTTTGGGTTAAGTTTTATCCATTTTTTTTCTAGTCAAGTTTGAGTCAAATCTACTAAAACTTACATCCCTACCCCATTTGTCACATACTTATTTTCTCTCCCTCTTTCTCCCCAATAAATGCAGAGGAAGAAATGAGTTAGCAGGACTTTGAGCTCTCAAGTGAGTCTCTCAAAGGTTGGGATACCAAGTTTTGGCTTAGTCAGTCCTTGAATACGGCTTATTCACTCTTCCTATCCTTAAATAATAGTCTTACGTAACTTTTGCTGTATGCCTCAAACTTTTACAAAATAATATATGTTGAAAATATTGCAATGGGATAAATCAAGTGTACCATATATATGACCTATTATCAACAAGTTTGGTCAAGATTTGAGCAAAAATATGAGATTTCACATTTTAAGGTATGCTAACCCAACCAATGCCTGATATAGGTATTACTGAATTCCCCGCCACTCACTCAACTCCAAAATGATTTGAGAATCTAGATTTGGGGTGTTTACATTGACTATCACCTCTATGGATCGTTAGTAGCACGTGCTTGATTACTAGACATATCAAGCTATGATTTTTTGTAATACGCTATACAAAAAGTTGCTAAGCTTTGTGCAGGAATTATGTTGAACATGATCCTACCCATATATAATTTTCTGACCCTGATTCTTTGCGTGTTACAATCCAAACGAAATTAATTTCTACGTAAAAATATCACCAGTACACAAGATAGCAGTATTGTTATAGCATTCCATGCAATACCATAGTTGGTTACATGAGCCTTATCTTGAAGTGCTTCTATGTCACGCATAAGAGGCCTTACACTTTCCATAGCCAACTATTATGGTGGTAAGTTTAGATCAAATATTATAGTTATTTTTAGTTCACTTCTCTTCTATTTTATTCTATTTATCCTTCTTGCTTTAGCCTACTATGATCTTAATAACACATAACATTTAAGGTAAGGCATTATGGGTATTACAATATTACCCTTTGTGGTTGATAAGGTAATAGGTAGTAATACATCGATAAGAAGAATTTAGGTACCTTCATGTAAAATGTGATGGTCCACATGACATTCAAGAGATGGCGAAGCTTTCCTAAAATGAGCCCATTCTATTGAGATGTTTTAGCACAAGTTTGGTGAATAACATAAGCAACTATAACAAATTTTAAACCATTATCTAAATGATAACCATAAATTGCATCAAAAATTGTCCTTATTTCGTTGAAAAAAATTGATAATTTGGTAAAGTTCTTATTTTTAGGGTTCATCATAAAGCCTCAAGAAACTCTAGTATGATCATCTACCAAAAACAAAGAAATATCAAAATCTACATGGACTAGTTACACTCTAGTTGAGCCATATAAGTCTACATGAATTAAGGCAAAGAGAGTAGACTCCTGTGTAACTTAAGGAGTGAATGCAGTTAGTAATGCATGCTAACTTGACAAGCTTTGCACTTTAAGGACTCTATTTTGTACAACTAGAGAAATTGCCTGTGAAGAATGGGCAGACTTGTGTACCTTAGTCGACAACTGCATTGAACAAGACAAGTGAGGTTAGTTGATGTGATTCATGATGGTGAATTTGGGGTAGGAAGATAGTAGAGTCTATCATATTCAACAACCCTACTAATTGTCTTCATCCTTAAGAGACCCTATAACACAAAATGAGTGGGATAAAATATCATACAATGATTAATATTTAGTAAGCTAACTAATTGATAAAAAGTTTAGTTTAAATCATGGTAAATGCATCAAATAACATCAAAGGTCGATCGATATAGCTCTAACCTTGTCTAATAAATAGCAGAAAGTGAACCGTCAACATCTCTAACATTAAAAGTGTTGGACAATTTGTGAAGAGACTCAAAAGAGAAGCACCAACAATAGTATGAGAAGAGTCACCTAAGTTTGCAACCCATTCTCTCTTACAAGTAGTTAATGCATAATTTTTTGTCAATAATATAGTAATTATGAGAGAAATTAAACATTACTGGGAGCAAGAATATAAGCCTAGAAAGAGATTGTTGATAGGAGACATTTGAATTCTTTGTTGGATATGGTCACTTGATCCTGTTTATAGAAGAAGATTACTTAATAATGCATGATTGGTATGAAGTGAAGGATAGATAGACTTTTCACAACAATAATCAAAATTGTGATTAGTCCTATGACAATGCTCATAATATCAAGAAGCTCCACAATCTCATCCTTGTTCTATGACTTGTCCATGACCACATCCATAAGTGGAAGGATCACACAACCACAACCTCCTAATGTAGTAATAGCAAAGGTGCAAGATCAAGACGTTTCCAAATAATCAATAGTATTAAATCAAGCATGTAAGAATCGCCTATAAAACTAACAAATAGAAGCTCCTTACTATTCATGAGGTGATCCTTTATTGAAATATACTTAGGCCTAAAGAGAGCCATAATTATATTATGTGAATTTCTCCTGTATCCTTGTGAATAGGTATGCCCAACAGGTATTGGAAAGTACCATAGTACATAGTCAAGGACATAGATCCTTTCTTGAAATTCTAGATTTTCTCACTTAAATCATATAACCTAGCAGCTTTAAATTTGCAAAGTACCACTTTTGTTTTTGTTTTTTTTTTTTTTTTGAGGAAACTTTTGTTTTTGTTATTACATTTTTAAAGATAGAAAAATGTAACAAAAAATGTTGCTTCAATTGTATAATTTTTCTTCTTAGGACTGACGTGATTTGTGCAATGTTCTTGATCATCCTGAGCATCTTTAGGTAGCTAAGCTCATCAATGCTAGGTTGAAGGCATAGACGAGGATGACATATTTGGTGATGGAGAAAAAATCCCCAAGTATCATGTGCATGCTACATGTGCACCTTTGAATGCAGAGAGCTCTTAGAAAATGGGCCTTTAAGCGATTATATGAGATGATCATATTGCTCGGTAGAATGACTAACTCTCACTCCTTAAGACAATAAGAGAACACATCATATCACGGTGTGGGGTCCTAAACCATCAAGAGCAATCTATTTCTCGAAATCTGATTGACGTTCAATAAAATATGCATCCTAGTATAGTCGATTCGCACAAATCAACTTTTAAATTTATAATTCTCGAAACTTTAAACCCGAGGTTGTTCTCTCGGAGCAATTAAAGTGCACAACTTATCACTATCACAGAATTTTGAATCTTGGGAACCAAATGCGAGTTATCAACTTTCTTTAGTCACTGATGCTATTGCAAGAAAAGGCAAGGTGCACAAAAACTAAGTGCTTAAGATGTTCAATTTCTCTCCACTTGATATTTCCATAAATCCTCTTTAAATTTTTTGTTTGTAGGTCAAAGGGGAGCCTATTCGCAATAGTAAACCCACATCAATCCTTTGTAATCCCAAGAGATGGGGCTAAAGTTGTAAGGCAAATCCGAGAGGAGTTAATTTTGCAATTAATTCTAATGATCAAAAAGGGGGAGGGGTGCTATTTGATGCTTAATTTAAGATAATCAGAAAATGATGCGATTAAAATTAAGCAATAAATAAACCAAGTTAATAATGTTCGAATATTGCAATAAAACAACTAAAGATTCAATAATGAAGAAGGAGCTCAAAAAGTTGCAATTCAGTTACTGAAAATAAAGTTCTTTTTTGTGATCTGGTCCTTGAAACTTTGCGACTAAGTCCCTACAGGTTCTACGATTTGGTCCTTCCCAGTTTCTTTTCTTCTCACATACACCCCTACCTGCAGTAGGAGCTCATCTCCATCATCATCGCAGAGGTTGGGGAGGTAGTTGAGGAAGGCTTGATGATACACGAGAACCTCTGCTGAAGGTTGTTGGATGCTCCTCGTGCCACTATGAAGCTTCCAACGAAGCTTTGAGGCTCGAGGTTGTTCGGTGAAGGCTACCTACGTCAGAGCAGATGGGTGTGGAGAGGGTGGTCGGCTAGCAAGTAGAGGCCTTGGAGCTCTCAAACAAAGAGTCGAGAAGCTCTGCCTGGGCTTGCTGAAGGTGCTGGTGGTGGTGATTTGTTGAGTGGAGGCCGGAGGAGGGTGGCTGAACTTGAGGAAGGTGGCGGTGGTGGCGGGAGTCCGGTGAGGTGTTGAAGGCGTGAAACCCCTCAATAAGATGAGGGGTTTTATTTATGGTAGTCTGGCGGAGGTCTTGAGGTCGTTAGAGAAGAGCAAGGAGACATGGGGGCTCTTGGAGGTTGTCGAAGTTCTTGCCAGAGGCAAGGAAGATGACCACGAGGATAGAGGTAAATGTGGTCGAAACCTACATCTAAGGATCCTAGGAGAAAGAGGGGTACCTTAAAGATGATGAGGAAGCGAGGAGACACTCGACGTTGGCCGACCAGACTTGGAGGGGATGAAGATTCCGAGGAGGGAGTTTTTCTTTTGAAACTAAGAGGAATGCTATCGTGTTATGATAGCAATCCGAAAGGGCATTTTATTGATAAGGAGATAAATAAAAAAATTACAAATAAGATCCTCATCTATGTATGAGGGACCAAGACTCATTTACAATTTGCTCACTGCATACTGGTCTCTCCTGAAATAACCTCTCATTTCTCTCCCTCCACACGCACCAAAGTGTTGCGGCCATGCGCAGGTGTAGCCTCTCCAAAATTAAAAAATTGTGCCACAATGAATTCCATGGGGGGAGTGGTTCTTGACAAATCCTCCTCCATATCACATCAGTAATCAAGCAAGAAGAAAAATGTGGCTGAGACTCCGAGGAGGGAGTTCAGAGAGAAGAATAGGATAAGAGGGTGACTTCGATGGCAAGAAGCACGATGACGATGAGGGAAGATGGATCGCAGGCTTGGTTGATGATGGGTGTGGCTCATCATAGCTAAAATGCTAAAGTTAAGCTACAAACTAGGCTAAACACTATCAAATTAACATAATTAATGGGTTAAGTATGGGAATTAAAGAAAATGACCTAGAACACCAATTTTGTGCTAAAAATGCATAATTAGGTCACTTTTGAGAGATTTTTATACTTAAGTATGTAAATGGTGGATTTAAAAGACAATTGAACATCAAATTGAGATTAAATTCACAAATCAAGGGTTGAATTATGTTCTAATATGTTCAAATCACTTTCCATAAAAGCTTCATTACATTTTGCATGCATTTGGACCTTATATTTGATATCTTTCATTTAGGTCCTTTTGATTTAATCTTGCCTTCACATTCCTTTAAGTTAAAAGTCATCAAGGACCTTTCTGCAAGCCTCAGGGACCCTTTAATTATAATTCTTTATTACTTATGGTTTACCTGCAAAAATCTTACCTTTTTACTCTAGGGGTTTCTTTTACAAATTACCCAACAAACTTGGGCAAGTTCTCTCCTTAGCAGTTCAAGCATGAAGAACACATGAAATCCTAATTGTCCATTCATCCCATATCTGATTAAATGGTGGATTGAGAACCAACCTCCTATCCCTGGTTTCACTAGTTTCACGCCTTTGAGTAGATCACATCCTACGGCTCTAATTCATCTCAGATCTTCTCACACTCTATAAATCCCATCTCCATCGTACACTCTCAACGGCTCTTACCTTCAATCCCAAGTCACCCTAAGCCCCATAGCCTATTTAAGGACCTACCTAGTGACCTGAGCTCCTTTATCAGCTCCCCTCCTACTCTCTTAAGTTGGTCATTCGCACTTACTCCAGTTCCTTACTCCCCTTCCTCCACTGCCTTTAACAGAGGTGGCATGACCTTCTTCCCTTTAGTCCTTGCCACTAGGGGTCATGCAACACCTGAGGGCAACGATGGAGCTTCACTAGCAAGCTCTTCATCACTGGAATCCCCTCTTCCCCATTCATCGTCGTAGCTACCTGCTGTAGATCCCATAGGTCCCATTCTTCTGTTAGATTAGGATTTACAGCTTTCTAGATTAGTTTTATTGCTTTCCTAGTGTAGCTTAGATGTTTAGATAGTTGCCTTGGATTAGAAGTAGATTAAATCAATTTAAGTTAGTCTTAGATCCACCCTCTCTGATCAATTCAGATCAAAGAGGTGAATTTTCACCTCCATTTTGATTCATCTATCTTCTATCACATCTCACAATCGCTTCTTATTCATTCCCTCTATGTTTTGATTCACTGAACATCTCCATCAGAGTTGATTTGGACCTAAAGCTCTCTAGCTTCCAAATCTAAATCGTGCTCAATTCCACTTGAAGGATGTAAAGACCGGTTCTGTCCTAAGCCTTTTAAGATGTCTGGACTGTCGGTCAGACGTCTGGAAATCGAAACTTTTGGTATGAGCTTCGCGTCTGCACGTGGGCTGCGCGCAGACAGTACGCTTCTTCTCTCTCCTTCCCCTATCTCTCCTCCATCCAAACCCTAAGGCACCTCTTTATAAACCCCACTTCTCTCTCGTTCTCCCCACTCCGCAGCCACCTTCTTCCCTTCCTCTCCACTGCAGTGAGAGGAGCTAGCACGAGAGAGAGCGTGAGAGCGACGAAGAGGAGGAGAGGCGATGTAAGGAGAGGAGGAGAAGCTTGAGCTCGCGAGCTCATGTGGGAGCTCGCCGGAGGATGCATGGCCAGAGCGGCACGTGCGAGAGGAGGAGAGCGTCGGGGAAGTCGTCCCCGACACTGCTGCAGTCGGAGTTGCTGGCGAGGAGGCGAGGCACGGTTGCGCACGGCGAGGGCGAGCAGGAGGAGGTCCTGGTTCTAGGTTTTTCCCAGAATCAGACGTCTGTAGTGACATCCAGACGACGGAGTGGACATCTGGAGACGACTCCAGACGTCTGAAAGCAGATCTTGTGCAGGTACATTCCCTTTGCGGATACGGCCATGTAGGCCACTCCGCAGCTATATTTTGCATGGCTTAATATAGGGGATTTTGCTGTCGCTTGCAGGGATTGCTTCGGGAAGGTGTGGGACACGCCCTCCCGTGCTTTTCAGATGTCTGGGCAGCTTGCCAGACAGCTGGAAGCGCTCCTAGACTTCTAGAGAGGAGGTCGGATGACTGCAGCTGAGTGCAGGCTGTCCAGAAGAGGTCTTGGATGTCTGAGGTCGACGCAGAGCCTGAAGTGCATTTCTAGTCTCTTTTAAGACGTTTGGACATTGTGCCAGACGTCTGATTTGAGTCAATAACTCTATTTTTGACCTGTTTAGGGTCCATTTGAGGTCTGTTTTATGCAAACTAGATATCAGTGTTTTCCTTGTGAATTATTCTACTTATTAGAAGACTTTTTATACTGTTCTGAATGTTCGATTGTGATTGTTCCTTGTTATAGGTCTTCATTCCATTGCGGGTTCGGGGCTTGCTGAGGCACGTGAGCTTGCCGTTCAAGCCCCCAATACTCCTGGGTTGTCTGGTAGAGTGGCTTTCCCTAACTTAATCATAAACCTGAATGCATATGTGGATTGAATGATTAGAACCTAGGGTATGGAGTGAATCCTAGGATGAGAAGTTGCCCGGAAATGTCTATATGCATGGTTGACTTGAAGTCTTGAATAAATAAAGAGAAATGATAACAACTGTCTATTAATGAACAAGAGCTGCCTGTGCAAAATGAATTACCTGTGCTAATTAAACAGTTACATGTGACATACCTGTTGTATATGCTAAATGATAGAAATACGAGCTGCATGTGCATAACCTAAGATTAGAAATGTGAAGGATAGAAATACGAGCTGCATGTGAATAGCCTAAACACGGAAATGGGAATGATGAAACCTGGTATGGAATGGCATGAGAAACATGAGCATGAATCCTACGGGGAATTAGGAGTACAGCTCCTAGAAATAAATGAGATGGATCTGGAAATGTGAGTGGGGAAGTGTGCTGGCCCATGAGTATGTGGTACCAAGGAGAGCGACTGTCCCCTGTTTAGTGTAGAGCGAAGCTAGCCACCCTTGGGTTGGGACCCGGGGTTAGGATTGGCCATTCTGCACCGACTTCTTGGCCCTCGCGTACACTGTACCGGGGAGAGCTACTAGTGTAGGGAGAGAGCTAGCCACCACACGAGGCTCGGGGTTCAGCTAGCCACTATACACCGACTTGCTAGGCCCACTGGGCAAACCAAGGTAGTCTGACGAGGGTGCACGGACTGTGGAGGGGCGAAACCCCTGTTTGGTTCTGAGGGGCTAGACCCCTGTTTGGTTCTGAGGGGCTAGACCCCTATCACTAAGAGGGCTAGGCCCTGTACTGTTTCGTGCTATACTTTGAGCGTACCCGTTAGTGGAAACGACTGACCGTGTGCCAGTGCGCGGTAGCTACCCATGCGCTTATCGCATGTGCCGTAGTCATCGTTATGTCTGTTCATGACCTTGGGGTGGTTGACTGGGTGTAGGACCATCACGGGGGACTCTCCCAGCCAGGAGAGCACCACGTGTGACTTCTACTCTTCGAAAAAGACTGCAATCAAGATCATTCCCACGAGGAACATTCGAGATCAAGAAAGAGATCTGAAAAGAATAAACCAATGGGTGAAAAGGAATAACTTGTAAAGTAAAGAAATTGGAATATATAGTTTTACCTGTGAGCTTTTACTGCTTTAGTTAGCTAGTTGCCACTCTACTCAGCGTTCGCTGACTTTGTTACTCATAACCCCTTTTGAGGTCCAGGTGTTGAGCAGCTCGAGTCTCCGGCTACAGAGGGTGCTAGGCCCAGTAGAGCCCAGTAGCAGTAGCTTTTTGTAGTACTTCTGTTGTAGTGAGTTTCAGACTCTTGTACCTTTACGTTTTCTATACCTTGTTCCATTTTACAGTTGTGGTGGAAATATGTACTATTAACAACTTTTCTTTCCTTACTGCTTGTATTCTTTTTACTGTTAGTTGCATAGCATTGTGAATGTGGTTTATTTTCCTGCTTTTTAGTTATTTCTTGTTGGACAACTGGGTCTTGGGATCAGTCGAGTTGGGCCAATCTCGTGTCCTATAGGGATTTGGGAACCAGGTCATATCAAGATGGTATCAGAGCAAGGTCGTCCCGAGAAATGAACCAACTAGTTTGAAAATAATCAATTCACATGCATGCAACTAGAGTAACCACCACAACGTATCGCTTGACATCTGTTCTGAATTTCCTTGCTAAAGTATGTTAGAGTTGACTTCTTTTGTTATGTTTTTGCGTCTCCTTAGAGGAGATGCCTCGACGTGGAGTCCTTGAGGCGGGCCGCGGACGCGGCCATGGACGAGGTTGGAGGGGTGGACATGCCGGGCCCAAGGCGTCAGTTGACCAACCACTCCTCTTAGGCATTCAAACCTAGGACCTCGTGCAGTTGATATGAGATATAGTACGAGAGGAGCTCTACCCGCCTCCACGGGCGCCTCTCCCTGGGGACGTGGAGGGGGAGTCCTCAATGGGACCACGAGACAGATGCAGCACTGGACGTAGGGGAGGGGGTGGTCCTCCACCTCTCCCGTCGCACTTGGACACTTTCGAGCAAGAGCCCTCCCTGCCTGAAGGCATGCTCGTTCCCCCGCTCCAACTGCACTATGAGCTTTTCGGACAGTTCCGAAAGCTGAAGCCCCCTTCCTTCAAGGGGGATGAGGACCCATCAGAGGCGAAGGACTGGCTTGAGCATATCGAGAAGGTGTTTGACACCTTTCGCCCTCCTACGGAGTGGTGCATGGCCTTTGCCACGTACTAGCTGGAGAGCATGGCACACAGGTGGTGGAGGGCAGTCAGAGACTAGGAGAGGGTAGAGTTGACGTGGGACCAGTTTTTGACACTCTTCTGTGAGCAGTACTTTCCCCAGACGTGGCAGGACCAAAGGAGGCGGGAGTTCCACACTCTCCGCCAGGAGACGATGACTATTAGCGTGTACCACACGTGCTTCCTGGAGCTGTCACGTTTTGCTGCGACAGTTGTGGCTACTGAGGAGGAGCGCCTATGGAGGTTCACTGAGGGGCTCCGGTTGGCCATTCGGGGGTATGTCAAACCCCTGAAGCTACCCACATCCTCGAGAGTGGTGGAGGCAGCTATGACGTATGAGGAGACCAACCCGGCCGCATGAGACACTGACAGCGGATCGAAGAGGCCCTACCAGCCAGAGTACTCATAGAGCCGATGAGAGAGGAGGCACGCGGTGCCCGTAGGAGAGCCATCATGTTTTGCAGGGCCATCAGTAGCCTTTGGGGGCCACCAATAGGGGCCAGTTATCAGCACTGGACCCCCGCCTAGCCGTCAGTAGGGACCTACTGAGGGCGAGAGTCGAGTTCCCCTCTGCTACCAGTGTGGCCAGTCGGGCCACATCAGGAGGGACTACCCATCTAGGGCTGAGCACAGCAGATGCTCCCCGCACTGAGTGCTGGAGGCTGAGCAGGTGGCCATGGTTCCCAGGCGCGTGGGGGAGGACAACAGTCGCGGAGAGGGTACCGGCTAGTGGCTACCCGTTTAACGCAGAGTGTGGCTGCTTCTTCCGTACCGAGAGCTGAGGGGCGTATCAACGCCCTGACACACAGATGCCAGGGCATCAGGTTCAATGGTGGCAGGTATGGTTGCAGTTTTTGGCAGATTAGTTTACGTACTTTTTTATTCCGGTGCCATGCACTTGTTTGTTGCTACGAGTTTTGCTGTTAGTTTGGGATAGGACTGTGTGTTGTTAGAGGATCCTTTTGTGATCATAGGTCTGGGTGGCCAACTATTTATAGATGAGGAGGTCTACACAGACTGTGAGGTCAGTATTGGGGGACACAACCTCCCCGCTGACCTGATCGTGATACCTATGGAGGACTTTGGCGTGATTCTGGGAATGGATTGGCTATCCACTTACCACGCGCTGGTGGACTGTTTTGAGAGGAAGATCATCTTCTCCATACCGGAGATGCCTTCCTTTGAGTTTCACGGACAGCTGGTGGATGGAGGTTTCAGGTGCATTTCTGCACTTCGAGCAGCGAGACTTTTGGGTCAGGGGTGTGAGGGCTTCCTAGCTTGTGTAGTGGTAGAGCCCAGCCCCGCGGCAGACTTTCAGAGCATCCCGGTGGTCAGAGAGTACCCCGACGTGTTTCCAGAGGAGCTGCCAGGACTACTGCCTAAGCGTAAGATCAAGTTTGAGATCTCACTGGTACCAGGGACCAGCCCCATTTCCACGACATCATATAGGATGGCACCGCTTGAGTTGCGAGAGCTCAAGTCCCAGTTACAGGACCTGTTGGAGAAGGGCTTTGTGAGGCTCAGTGCATCCCCTTGGGGAGCCCCTGTGTTATTCATGAAGAAGAAGGATGGTAGCCTACGCCTTTGTGTTGACTACAGACAGCTGAATAGGGTCACCATCAAGAACAGGTATCCGCTGCTAAGGATTGATGACTTGTTTGACCAATTGCGAGGTGCCACGGTATTCTCCAAGATAGATCTGAGATCAGGCTACCACCAGTTGAGGATCAGGGAGACCGACGTCTCCAAGACAACTTTCTACACCCGGTATGGACACTACGAGTTTTTGGTCATGCCATTTGGGCTGACCAACGCCCCCGCTGCCTTCATGGATTTGATGAACCAAGTGTTCAAACCGTATCTGGATCAGTTTGTGGTGGTATTTATTGATGATGTGCTCATTTACTCGCAGGATCAGGCGCAGCACGGACAGCACTTGCGGATGGTTCTGGACACGTTGAGACGACGCAGGCTGTATGCCAAATATAGCAAGTGCGAGTTTTGGTTGAGGCAAGTGGCCTTCTTGGGTCATGTGATTTCAGGGGACGGCTTGGCTTTGGATCCAGCCAAGGTAGAGGCAGTACTCAGGTGGGAGAGGCCACGTACAGTGACGGAGATCCGCAATTCCTTAGGACTAGAGGGTTACTACCAGCGGTTTATCAGAGGTTTCTTACAGATTGCAAGTCCTATGACCCAGCTGACCTGGAAGGATGTGCCCTTTGTTTGGGCAGACGCTTGTGAGGCGTGTTTCCAGGAGTTAAAGGAGAGGCTGACTTCGGCTCCTGTACTCACCATCCCAAATAGCAGCGGTGATTTCGTTGTCTACATGAACACTTCGTTAAAGGGGTTAGGGGGTGTGCTCATGCAACGGGGTCACGTTGTCGCTTACGCTTCGCGGCAAATGAAGCCCCATGAGCATAGCTACTCTACCCATGACTTAGAGCTGGCAGTTTTTGTCTTCACGCTGAAGACATGGGGGCACTACCTTTACGGTGAGACTTTTGAGATATTCACGGATCATAAGAGCCTCAGGTACTTGTTCGACCAGAAGGAGCTTAACATGAGACAGAGATGTTGGTTAGAGCTCCTGAAGGACTATTACTGCAGCATCTCCTACCATTCGGGGAAGGCCAACGTGGTGGCTGACGCCTTGAGCCGGAAGGCACCCGCCCACTTTGCCAGTTTACAGGCACAAAGTTGGAGACATATGGAGGAGTTGGACCGTTGGAGACCCCTAGAGTTACAGGGGTATTGTGGGGCAGTGACAGTGACACGACAGACGAGACCAGAGCTGATAGACCTCATCATCACAGGACAGATGATGACGAGTCAATTTTCTGCTATGCGTTGTATTATTTAAGTGGTGGAAAAATTGACTAGTCAACAATAAAAATAACCACTCACAGAAGAGCAGGTCGTGTCCACAAGGAGGCAATTATGCAATAAACTCTCGATTATTTGGTATTCTTTCGGTTAAGTGCGAAATCCCTAGTCAAATCCAACATAAAATGCGATGGAAAGAAGATTTACAATAACTCAAAAATATAAGGGTATATGTGCAATTTTCCCTCACTGAAATCTTCAATAAATATATGATGATTTTATGTAATTTTCAATTGACATATACTAGAGAAAATTGGTGCACAGGTTAAGCCCAAAACCAATCTTGAAACAGGTGAATAACAATAACGTGCAATTATCAAAAAATATGAGTGTGCATTCGCAATTTTGCCACAACAAAATAATCATAAATGAAAATTAATTTCTGGTGGCAATGGCATTAGATGTAATTTTTAATTGTAGAGAAAACAGAGCTTTCACTCTCTCTCCTCCTCGCGAGAGAGAGAGAGCACCGGTGATGGAGCTGTTATGGGGGAAGGTTGACCGGCGCATGGGGATCACGATGACGGTGATAGAACGGCGCGAGGTGGCCAGCGACGGCCGGTGGGCGGAGGAGATGGCACTGCAGAAGGTTTCCTGCGCGGGTGCGTGAGGGCTGGCGCCTGCAGGAGACGAGTGCTGGCACCTGCGGTGCTTGAGAGGGGAGCGCGGAGGTGGGTGCGGCCTGGCAGGGGCGCGCAAGGTGGCAGCGAGCGCTTGCGGGCACTGGAGAGGGGCGCTTGCAGGGCACTTGGTGAGGGTGCAGGCGTGCAGTTCCTGCGGAGGGGTTGGGAGTGAGGCAGAGCGACTGCTGATGCTAGAGAAGGGCACGTGCATGCCGGCGCAGGTGGCAAGGTGGGTGTGCCTACGGAAGAGCGGGGCGGTGTGTACAAGTAGAGTGCCTGTGGTGGCAGCTGGAGATGAGCGGTGCAGAAGGAGCATGCGCCTACAGGTGGCTAGGGCGGTCTGCAGAGAGGGGAAGCGCTGCAGTGGAGAACTTAATGCGCTAGAGGAGGGGGAGGCGCGCTGCAGTAGGGCGCGGCCTGGCAGGGGCGCGCAAGGTGATGGAACGGGTGCCTGAAGTGCAGCTGGAGGGTGAAGGCGGGCGGTGCAGGAGATGGGTGCTGGCGTGTGGTTGCGAAGGCTGGCGTTAGTGCGGTGCCTACGGGTGCGGGCCTGGCAATGGTGAAGGTGCGCAGCGCCTGCGGGCGCGGCCTGGTAGGGGCGCTGGAGATGGGTTCTTGGTGCACAGTGTTCGCCCTCTCCATGGTGTAGAAGATGGAGCAGTTCCCCGCAGGGGGGGAAGATGCCGATCTCCTGTGCTCCTCCTCCTCTTAACTCTTCTCTTCCGCGCTACCTGGAATTTTCAAAATCCCCTCCTAATTTTAGTCAGCGGCCATTTGCACTTGTTGAGGGTGGCCAGAGGATGGGGAAAAAGATGGCTGGTTGTTTAGAGAGGGGAATTTACCCTCCCCTCCTTGTTCGTTTCCCCTTATTACTCCTGCAACATAAACATAAAATTATTACATATTAAGTTATAGAATGCTATAAAATAAATGTAAACTTAAATAATGATGCATGCAGACATTCTATAACTTAATTTAGCTATTAACAAATCTAAAAGGTAAGATTAAAGTTAACTTAGGTGTAATAATAGTCCATTAAAATGGACTCATCAAATACCCCCATGCCTAAGATTTGCTAGTCCCTAGCAAAAAATGAAAAATAATAGAAGTAATCAGAAGATTTATTCTTTTCTTATTTCAAAACTTTAGAGATCCAGACAAATGTGACATGATAATAGCCTAAGTAACAGATCCAAGTGAAAAACCCAATTCGCATTAGAAGTTTGTATTTCACCCTTGGTAAATATTGCTGTCGGGATAGGCAACTACTTCCCTCGGGGATAAAGCAGAGGATAATCTGTAATTTGACCCTGGCGTTTGGCTTAGGTTGGAGATATCGAGTTGAATGGATTTGTATTTGGTGGCACACACTCATCTGGTGCTACCTATAGTCTAGTACTGCACACTTTAGATCTCTAGACTATTAAACAAGTCAACTCTGAGAGAGGCTACACAACTATGCTCTCTTGATGTTCCTGGGCACTCCCTCTTTTCTTTCTTTCTGAGATCACAAATCTCGCTAGATTTAGAAATTGTACTCACTATTTGGTGGCCTCACATGGCATCCACACTTCAATTAAAGTCCTAATAACTCTACAACTAAGTTAGAGTCTTCAACCAGTATTCGGGTGATCAGAAATACTAAAAGGTAGGTATGGGTCATATTTGGTGGAACGCGATAGGTGTTCTGTTGCCTCAGAAACAATGTTACATTATAAACTTTGACTTTTCTTCTTCTTTTATATATATATATATATAACTGTTTCTTCTTTTTCTTTTTCTCTTTCTCTTTTTTTTTTTTATGAATATAATACGACACAGACTTTTATTTATGAGGCATTATTAGGGATGATGATGGTCAAGAGGATATTGTGTGGCTTATTTGGTGAAAGTGCCTATTCTCGACACCGGGAAGGAATGGATAGGATAGGCGTATTTCTGACCTTTGACACTAATACCCTCCTTCAGCCGAGGACTCTATGAAGGACGATCGTAACCATCCACCATAGTTATAACTTTGTTAAGACTCAATCTCTGTGTATCTGCCATATTTGGTGACTCTCAGGAATTCACACAAAGTACGCACACAGGAACAGAGAGTGAAAACTACGCCTAACTCTGAAGTATCATCATCTAATTATCCAAAACTTAAGAGTCCTTGCACTAGACTTAGCGCACCAGTAATCTCTCTACTTTCTTCTCACAAATATGAGGTGGATCTATTAGAAGATATTATGCCTGATTCCCTATGAACTGTCCAAGGGTTTAGAAGACTACAAATGCTTATTGGATTTCCTCAAGGATCCATTACCAAGTCTACGTGTACGTGAAATAAATGTACTGGATTCTAAACTTAAGAAATAATTCGGGAAGAAAAACCTCCAATGATAAAGGTATTTTGCTAGGGCTAACCCAATTAGCTCAAGAAAAGAGGAATTTTTTTTTATATGCTAACCTAAATGCATGAATACTTCCTAAAATGCAAATGCACCCCCCATGCCTAAATCCTACAATGTCCCCATTGTAAAATTAAAATAGGAGGAGAAAGGAAAAGCATCACCTGACACGGTGCTATTCCGACCGCTGGGTTGCCTCCTAACAGGCGCTGCATTTTCTGTCAGCAGCCAGACTTAGAAGGAACCTATAAGTCTTGTTCCAAACAGACAAAGTTAGGCCCTAAAAATATGCGTAGCTATGCAGGCCTAGAAAACAGGTAGCCACGGATGTTGGCGAGCTGATGATGCAACGTAATACCAAATGCTCGCCAGAAGATATGAAACTGAAGAACATCGTTGGCTACCTTGGGAGGTGTAGGAATAATAAACGGAATATGAAAAGGGACCTCCTGAAACAGAATAAGTGGAGGATAACAAGGATCCTCCAGAGCAGGACGAGTTTTAAAAGATATAGACATTATTATTTCAAACCCATGAATGGCAAGAGTACAAGTACAAGCATCAATCCACACTCGCCATTCTACCGGAGGATGTACTAGCCTGATATGTTGTCTAGAAACAATGTACATAAGCAGAGATCTGAGCCAAGGATCGGTTACGGAGTATAAGGGTTGTTTGTAGTGTTGGAAGATAATGGTTAAGTCCAATGAGGGCTTAGTCGATGTTAGGTCTAATTCCAACAATGATTCAGATTATGTATATTCCCTAACAGTTATAGACAACAGGTTGCCCTGCCTAGCAATAATGATCGGAGTCATATTTGAATCAAGGGTAGACTCCCAATTACAACTCTTTGATGGCAGGGTCAAAATGTCAGAATCATTATTATTCAGCTCATCCCAAGATTCGTTTGGTTCACTCAAATTTTTATCGGGGTGTGTATGTGATTCATTAATGAAGACAGGAGTTGGATCAGTATCAGTTTTAATATTTTGGAGCAAGCTTATATCATTGAATTCGTCATTCTTCTCGGGGTATAAATCCTCAATTGACATTTTGTTCCTGAGAGTCTCCCATAGACTTCTCATTATTTTATTTGTCCTCCTCTAATATCAACTCCTGTTTTGATGGAGGATGACTCTCAAAAGAAAGGAGGAATCTGGATTTTATCATATTATTTCTATCCTCTAGAGGTAAATCCTCAAATGATAAATAATTCCCATTTGATTCACTCCAGATTTTCAGTCCAGGTTCCTCTATTGGGGCATCCTCATTTTCTGAATTAGACTCTTCATATCCCTGAGACCAAAATTGATCTAATTCATCCTCCATTCCATTAGGGTCACCTTCATTGGGTGCATTTAAATCCTCAGGATACTGAATGATAGGTGTTGAATCCCTAAGTGGAGGGTCAGGAGTAGGCTCACTAAGGGTAGAATGAGATTCCATCAAATAATCAATAGGGGAAGTGATAGGAACAATACAACCTTGACCTGGTTTGGTAGGGGTAAAGAGAATACTGTCATTGGGGTCAAGGTCCTCAAGAGGTACCATCTTCCCTTGCTTTTGACTCCAATATAGTTTAGGTGGATAATCACTATGATCGTTGTCCTCTAGTGGCCATGTCTCATTGGGAGAGTCTAAGTGATAGCTACATAAAATTGGATCCCTATTGTCATTAGGTTCCTCATAATTATTTTCATGATCATGGTCGTATGGGTAGGGATCAGGATTATTGGGAAGCATGTAGCTAAGCTGTCTTATTTCTTCATTTAGCTGTTGACTATTCCTCAACATCTCTCCCGTTGATTCCATCATTTCCTTTTGTTGTTTTTGCATTTCCATCATAAAAGAGGAGAGGCTACTATTACCAGGTTGGGGAGGATAGTTAATTTCAGGCTTTGGTTGCCTAGGGGTATCGGTCCAACCTCGATACGGAAAATCATGAAGGGTGGGAGGGTTGGGTGTTTGCATGGAAGTAGGGATTTCAGGGTTGGGAAATCCCGCTCCTAGGCTCTGCTCAAAAGTGGGAGTTATCAAGCCAATACTCCCAGGATAAGAATAAGAATGATCCCATGAATTGTCAATGTACCCATCAAAGGATGGATACGCTCGGGGCATGGGATCCTGATTAAAAGATGGGAAGTATTAACTCTGATCATCTAAATGATAGGAGTAAGGGTAATCCATTTCTTTAAGCAAAACAGTTTTAACACTCTTAGGATTTAGAAGAAATTAGAATACAAGCAGAAACTTCCTAGAGAGTTCTACTGTCAAAGCAAATGCAAATTCAAAGGGATCTATTTTTTAGTAGATTGTAGGCCTTAGAATTAAATGTTCAATTGGTGGCCAAACAAGTTTTGCAAAAAATTACGCTTCCTTGGCTAACCTTCGCTGGTGCTTATAACCTACTCACAAGGGATGGAAGTCTCGAATCGAGCCCACACACGAGGAACCGAAGTAACTTGGTGGATAGGCTTGTTGATTTCCGACTAACTTCCCTTGTGGTGCAAAAGAGGAGAGGTAGAAATTTATTTAGTGACCTTATGTGTGAGGTGCACAGTGTCTCAAGTGTACAAACATACGATCATGTTTTGATTTTTGAAATTCCACAAACAGGATCCTTTTGCACACAATTTTCAGTCACAGATTTTAAGATCCAACCTCTTAGCAGTCCCAATTTTTAAAGTGACCACTGAATTAATTTGATTCAAGAACTTTAGTGGTCTTAGATTTAGGTTCAATGCATATGTATGACAGGTAATTGATGCTCAAGAGAAGACGTACCTTACTCCAGCTTTCTTCGTGCAATGTATGAATGCAATGCAATAAAAATAAACTAGATGTTGCTCATTCAGACCTAGATGGTCATCCTATAGATATGCAGCTTCTAGCAGGCAGTTCGATTTTTTTTTTAATAATAAACAAATAGACCCAATCTAACTAACTAACCGAAATTCAGTTCAAACAGTTCAAATAATCCTATAAGCTAAATAAATGGGAACACGCTCCCGAAAATACGCTCCCGCATACAAAAGCGATAAGAAATAAAGAGGCACTGGGAACACGTTCCCAAAACTACTCGACAAGGGTCCAAAAGACAGAAATTAAATTCTAATGTCTATCTAAACTAAATCTAACTAAGATCTACTGACTAAATCAGAAATAATCTTCTTCGTAAGCCTATGCGTGTGGGATCAAGGCCCACATGTTCCTGTTGCCGTCCTTCAAGTGGCGTCAAGGTCCACCAAAAAGATCATCTCCGCCGTGCACGTCGTTCAAGGTCAATGTCATCGCTTTGCTGCACCTGTCGCCGTGTCAGATTCCTCGCACAATAATAAAAATGATCAGATGATTGCGCAACTCAGAATATTCAAAAAAATAATAATAACGTGAATCTATTGCGTCTGTTGCCTCCCCGGCAATGGCGCCAATTTGAAAGAGTCGATTTTCTGTTATGCGTTGTAGTATTTAAGTGGTGGAAAAATCGACTAATCAACAATAAAAATAACCACTCACAGAAGAGCGGGTTGTGTCCACAGGGAGGCAATTATGCAATAAACTCTCGTTTATTTGGTATTCTTTCTGTTAATTGTGAAATCCCTAGTCAAATCCGACATAAAATGCGATGGAAAGAAGATTCACAATAACTCAAAAATATAAGCGTATATGTGCAATTTTCCCTCACTGAAATCTTCAATAAATATATGATGATTTTATGTAATTTTTAATTGACATATACTAGAGAAAATTGGTGCACAGGTTAAGCCCAAAACCAATCTTGAAACAGGTGAATAACAATAACGTGCAATTATCAGAAAATATGAGTGTGCATTCGCAATTTTGCCACAACAAAATAATCATAAATGAAAATTAATTTCTGGTGGCAATGGCATTAGATGTAATTTTTAATTGCAGAGAAAATAGAGCTTTCACTCTCCTCGCGAGAGAGAGAGAGCACCGGCGACGGAGCTGCTATGGGGAAAGGTTGACCAGCGCATAGGGATCAGGATGATGGTGACAGAAGGGCACGAGGTGGCCAGCGGCAGCCGGCGGGCGGAGAAGATGGCGCTGCAGAAGGTTTCCTACGCCGGTGCGTGAGGGTTGGTGTTGAACGTACGAATCGCTACGCTAACGTGTTTGGTTTTGGAAAACCTGTCACTGTAGTTTGAAAGCGAAGAATTCGTGTTCAACAAATAAAATTTATACCGAAATTGAAATTCTGGGTCGAACACAGGGAGGCGGACGTTTGATTTAAAAACTACGCGTTTCCTTTTATTTGTCACGAAGTAATTCAATTTAAAACTGTCTAATTATTTACAATAAATAGAAGAGAGAGAGAGGGTAAGAGAGAGAGAGAATATTACACATAGAAATCAAAATGAGATGTAGAATAAACAAAGAATTTATCATTGAGGAGATTGTTCATTACAACTAGAAAGCATAAAACAATTACACTAGAAAGTGATAAATTTACTCTAGAAAGCATTAAAAGAATGGAGGGAGAAATGTCCTCCTCGACAATTGCTTAGAGGACGAGCAGAACTATACTAGAAAGCAGTAAATCTATACTAGAAAGCAGTAAAAAGAATAGGGAGAGAGAAATCATCTTCGACGGTTGCTTGGAGGATGAGCCGGATGGGATGACGCCCGGACGAAGGAGAACGAAGAAGGACGAAGGAGGACGAAGCAGAAGAATGGGAACGGAGCAGCACGTCGTCGTCGTCGCGGGATCCACTTCCGAAGGGGGACGAAAATTTGGACTTTATCTCGCGAGAAGCATCTCGGGTGTGGGACAAGCTTCTCTTGAGCTTTGGAGGGGTAGAGAAGAGAAGGAAGGGATGAGAATTTCGTATGGAGGGGGTATCCTTTTATAGTTGCAAGGAGTAGGGGCAAAATGGTCATTACATCTTCAAAATAATAAATGAGGGGTCTTTAGTGACGGATAAATCCGTCACTAAAGCCCCCAACGTGGGCGTAGCTCCCGCGCCCACACGCGCCGCCTCAGCTGCCTGCTTCCTCAACGCATACGCATGTTCTTCGATTCTCAGCCGTCCGATCGCGAGATCGGACGGCTTAAGACACGTCTCCGCCCGCTCGCTGTGCGCCCGCCTGGAACGTGCGATCGCGCATCCATGCCGCGCGTTCAATCGCGCATGAACGCTATCGGGCGTGCGCGGCCGTCCGATCGAGATCCAACGCCCGCCCATGCCCAATCGCTCGCGCCTTCCAGCCCTTCGCTGCGGCTCGAACCCGCGCCCGCCGCTTGCGTAAGCGCGCTCGACCGCTGCGCTACGAGGCGCGAATGGTCGAGTGGATGCTTTTAAGCACGGCTGACCACAGCTGTTGGATCAAGATCCATTGGCCGAGAGCGAGCGGGTGCGGGGTCTTCAGAGGTTGCATGCGGCCGTTTAGGCGGCCGAGATGGAGCCACGTGGTGCCATCTTGGCCGTCCATCTTCTGGAAGTTGTAGATGGTGCCACGGATGTCGGATTGACTCGATTTTTGTGTCGTTGGGCTGCCATCGTCGATCCGAATTCATCCGTGCGGTCGGATTTGTCATCTGAAGTGAGGATTTACACCATCCTGGCCCTTGATCTTCTAGGGTTCCCCGGTCACTATCTGATGCTACGGATGCCTGATTAGGGCGATCTTGGAGTCGTTGAACTCCAATCGTCGCCCTGATCACATCCATACGATTGGATCTCTGATCCGAGGCCCCGATAAAATGTTTGCCCTGTCCAAGCACATAAAAGGAGACAATTAACCTCCATTTTATTCAAACTACTCTAAATGCAAGATGATGCATGTTATGCAATATTTATATCATGAAATGCAATCCTATGCTTAAGAACATGCATAAATAGACATCTTAAGTAGTGTAAATATGTTTACATCATACCCTCATGCCTATCTTTTGCTAGTCCCTAGCAAAAACTATATGCTATTTATAAAAGAATTAGGTTGGATTATTTGGACCTGAGTTATTTTCAATCATTAAGAAATTGTCTACTTAGGAACTGAACTTTCAAAGACACAACAATGCCCGAGTATCAGCCAAAATGTAGATCGTCTCAAGCCTCGCCTTATTCAAAGAAAAATTCTTCTTCTCTTTTTACTCTTTTCTAATTTTTTTGGATTTTCAAATTTTAGGGTTTAAGAGTGGCTTTCTACGGCCATTCAACTCACCCAAGATTTGATGAGAACCCTAAGTTTTAAGCATCTTATTGTGATTGTGATAGACTCGTTGATCGGTAATTAAAACGGACTTCAGATTTCTACGCCTCTAGGTAACCTCAAAAAGAATTCTGCCTAAAGGTGTATCTTTACAACCGGTAGCTTTCTCCCTACTTTTATCTTTTTTTACGGGGTCAACACAAGGGTGAATCCAGTGTATATCTCCCCAGTTTATTCTACTTCTCCGCTTCTTCCTAAGTGTTTTGGAAGTTTTTAGTGTATTTACTGAGCTGGGTTCTGGACAACCGGTTGATGAGCTGTTACCACCGACAACTTGCCAGCCATACTCGTGCGGCGAAGTGTGGCTTATTTCTTTTTGTTCTTTTCTCCTTTTCTTTTTGATTTTTTTTTCTTTCTTTTTTTCTTTTTAAGTAGGTGGCTTTCCTGGTCTAAGATTTACCTAAAGGCAACAAAAAGAGAAAGGTCCAGTGACTGGGCTCTGGACAACCTACCTATGGGTTGTTACCCACGATAACTTGCCAGCCATATCACCCTAGAAGGTTCATTAGCTACCCAATTTCCGTTAAAATCGTCAAACAACGAGTCAGTGCAAAGAAAGTGTGTAGATGCTTAAGACTCAAAATTCCCTCAAATCAGAGGGCAGGTTGATAAGTCGTGTACTTATCACCCAAACTTATTTATTCCAATTACAATAGAATAAAGATGGCGAGGACTCAAAGACAAATCCACATTTTAGTGGATACACGGGCTAATTAAGTCCAAAGACCTAAAGGGTCTTTGTGTTCAAATCATAATGTAGTATTTCCTAAGATTGAAAATTTTCTTAAACCCAAATTGTCTTTCCTAATTCCAAATTTTTTTTTTATAAAAGAAAATAAAACAAATCTACGGAGCTAACAAATGAATTCAGAGATGAATATCCACCCCCCCATGCCTATCTAATGCAATGCCCTCATTATATTAAAAAGACATAAAACAGAGTGGAAAAGCGTAGAAAGCACCTGAATTGCGTGAATGCCAGGTCCGCTCAGAGATGAAAACGAAAAAGAACTGTATATGTGCTGAGTTTAGTGCCTTCAGTTAGGCACACTATACAAAGAAAAGAAATGAAGAATTCACAAGTGCAGGTTAGAATTAGAATAAACAGAAGAATCCTTTGACCTGTCAGTAGAGGTCCACAGATGTGGACCAAATTGTGGTGCAGACCCACACCCCATAATCAAGAATATCTTAGGTTCTGGATAAAAATTACCCAAAACCTAAAATCAGAATGCAAGCGGGGTCGGGCCTGCTATTTATGAGCATGCAACCGAAGACCAAAAAGTTGGGTTACAGAGAATTGAAGCTCAAAAGGATAATCGTTGAATGTGTGCTTCGGTTTGACATCCTCGAAACAAATGTCGTAAGGGTTCTGATTTGATGGTTTCAGCTTAAAAGAAACCCTTCGACTCAATCTACCATTTCCTCCAAAATTAACTTCCCAAATCAAAACTTCCCAGCTCCTATCCTCCTCATTCAGCATACCAAATTCCAAGACCTCTTGTATATTAATCACCCCATCTGAAATCTCCAAGTCTAAATGATGTGGCAAAACCAAAATTGACTTGGGTCTAATTATCTCAGAATTAGAATCATCAATAAGCTCAACGGGGTGTAACTGACAATCAGGGCATTGAATTGAATCCTCCAGAAACTGCGATTTTGGATCCTTAATGTGTGCCCTAATAAGATCAGTTTCCTCAGTTATTGGGATATCAAATGATCTATCAGATTCCTCAGGCCCAATCGTCTCACAAAAATCGTGTTCAGAAAACTCGCATGAGACTTCGCAACTTGAATCTTCGCCATCAAAGAAATCAGGATCCGTATCAATGTATATCCCAAAATCATTTGTCACTTTCTGTTCCAAGGAGATATACGTTTCCTCATAACCCGACTCAGGGATCTCAGGTGAAGAAACCAGATCTTCCTTAATTGGTTGCTTTAATTCAATCTGGTCAGCCTCGTAACACGTGTCCCCCCAATAGGTGCCTGAGCGGGTTCTGTCATTGGCTTTCCTGAAGAGGGTTCATCTTGGGAATCATCCCAAGATTGAATCAAAGCAACCACGAATCTCATCCAAAATTTCGCTAATTTCCCAAGTAGAAACTCACCCGGGTTCTTATCCTTAACGTCCTAGAGCCAATCTAACAAAGACTTATTCAAATCATCAATCATTTTAATCAGGGGCTCCAATCTCTCAATGCAAGGTATTGCTTGAACTTCTAAAGATTGTATGATATTCCTCAAGTTAGCCAGAACCTTATCTTGAACCTGGTTAACCTGAACCAAATGATTTGGTTCAGGGTTGGGTGGGTTTGGGCTCAACGCAGGGGAATTAACGAATTGAGATTCGTTATACCCTTCCTGAAAATAGGTCATTTCAGATTGTTCAAAAGATGGTGATGACCTAAAGGCAGTGAAATCAAAGGATGGGTAAGGATCGGTGTATCCTTCTTGATTGTAGATCGTATTAGGTTGTGCATGAAAGGAAGACGATCTATAATCGATGTAGTTCTGAGAAGGATAGAAATCAGAATCAAAGTGTTCAGGGTTAGACCCTAAACATGGGGGTCCGGAATTGTATCCCCAATCTGAATTATCCCAACTGACTGATGGTTGATTACAATACGAGTTGAGATAATCGTCATGTTGAGGATAATTCACGATAGGAGGGAAAGAGCGAGAATGCGTGAAATATGTGGAAGGATTCATGAGACACGGGAGGAAGAAAGGCACCCTGCAATACAAAAAATCAAACCTATCCTTAAATGGGTTAGCCTAAAGACCTACAAACTCTCAAAACCCGTCTTGAGATAAAGGAACGATTTGATCTACTTCTGTTTGTTCAATCCAACTAGTTAGAAGGAGGGACTGGGGAGAAGGTTCTTCCTTCGGCTTGCGCCTCCAGTTCCTAGTGTACCCCTAGCTGCGATCGTTTGACTCTGCTCCCTTAGCTAGACATCAGATTGAACAGTAGAAACAGACTAATTGAAAATAATCTCGTTCTGAGTTCTGAAGAGCGAGTTCAATCCTTAAGGCCAACGTCTACTCTATTTTATTTAGGGCTAGGTTTGAATGTGCTTTGGAATATGATGGGCCCTTTAAATGGGTTGTGCCCTTAATGATTGATTGATTTGTGTGTGCATGCACAACCAGTGATTTTTCAAGCAAGATTACTTTTTGAGGTGGTGAATTTTAAGGTTCAAATCTTGCTTAGTAGCTTTTAGGATTCAACTTTAGGTGTTTTCAAACAAGTTTCATTGGCACACAAGGTTTTGCAAGCACAGATGAAGATGTTTTCCTTTAAAGCTTAAAAAGAATGTGGAGTGCCTGGTAAATCCCTAAAAATTGAACCTAATTGGCAGCTACTTGATGAGTTGATTTTATTTGAAGTGGTGCGGCCCAAACAACTCAAACAACTGGCCACAAATGCACCACTAAGTTAGGCACACAAAGATGGTTAACCTAGAATGATTTCTACTCTTTTATGTGTTGTTTTATGTGTACCGGTTCCACAGATCAGAACCCGGTTGAGTAGAAACAAATCAATTCGGTTAAGTGACTTTGAATGTGGGTGTACGTTGTGTGTTTGTTGAAAATTGCCCCACAAAATTAACTTTTTGCTTTTTTTTATATAAATGAAGGTGGAATAAATGTGAGTGAGAATCCAAACAACCAAACTATTCCTAGGATTTATACAAACACCTAGGTTAATTGGAATTTGGATTTAATGTGGCGAATGAAATATATGGAGGAGGAAAGAATGGGGGATAACATACAAAACCTTCCACAGCACTTTACTCCATTCTACAGCTTTTGCTCATCTCAAAAGAGTACCTGCAATTACAATAAGAAAGGAGAAAAGTGAGGTAAATGATTTGTAAGTTACAAAACGCGAAGAGAAATCAAAGATCGTTGCCTCCCCGACAACGGTGCCAAAATGTTGAGTGTACGAATCGCTACGCTAATGTGTTGTAGTTTGAAAGCGAAGAATTCGTGTTCAACAAATAAAATTTATACCGAAATTGAAATTCCAGGTCGAACACAGGGAGGCAGACGTTTGATTTAAAAACTACGCGTTTCTTTTTATTTGTCACGAAATAATTCAATTTAAAACTGTCCAATTATTTACAATAAATAGAAGAGAGAGAGGGTAAGAGAGAGAGAGAATATTACACATAGAAATCAAAATGAGATGTAGAATAAATAAAGAATTTATCATTGAGGTGATTGTTCATTACAACTAGAAAGCATAAAACAATTACACTAGAAAGCGATAAATTTACTCTAGAAAGCATTAAAAGAATGGAGGGAGAAATGTCCTCCTCGACGATTGCTTGGAGGACGAGCAGAACTACACTAGAAAGTAGTAAATCTATACTAGAAAGCAGTAAAAAGAATAGGGAGAGAGAAATTCTCGACGGTTGCTTAGAGGATGAGCCAGACGGGATGACGCCTGGACGAAGGAGAATGAAGCAGGATGAAGGAGGACGATGCAGAAGAACGGGAACGGAGCAATACGCCGTCGTCGTCGCAGGATCCACTTCCGAAGGGGGACGAAAATTTGGACTTTATCTCGCGAGAAGCATCCCGGGTGTGGGACAAGCTTCTCTTGAGCTTTGGAGGGGTAGAGAAGAGAAGGAAGGGATGAGAATTTTGTATGGAGGGGGTCTCCTTTTATAGTTGCAAGAAGTAGGGGCAAAATGGTCATTACATCTTCAAAATAATAAATGAGGGGTCTTTAGTGACGGATAAATCCGTCACTAAAGCCCCCAACGTGGGCGTAGCTCTCGTGCCCACACGCGCCGCCTCACCTGCCCGCTTCCTCAACGCATATGCATGTTCTTCGATTCTCAGCCGTCTGATCGCGAGATCAGATGGCTTAAGACACGTCTCCGCCCGCTCGCTGTGCGCCCGCCTGGCGCGTGCGATCGCACGTCCATGTCGCGCGTTCAATCGCGAGTGAACGCTATCAGGAACGTGTGGCCATCCGATCAAGATCCAACGCCCACCCACGCCCAATCGCCCGTGCCTTCCAGCCCTTCGCTGCGGCTCGAACCCGCGCCCGCCACTCGCGTAAGCGTGCTCGGTCGCTGCACTACGAGGCGTGGATGGTTGAGCGGACGCTTTTAAGCGCGACTGACCACAGCCGTTGGATCAAGATCCAACGGCGGAGAGCGAGCGGGTGCAGGGTCTTCAGAGGTTGCATGCGGCCGTTTGGGCGACCGAGATGGCACCACGTGGCACCATCTTGGCCGTCCATCTTCTGGAAGTTGTAGATGGTGCCACGGATGTCAGATTGACTCGATTTTTGTGTCGTTGGGCTGCGATTGTCGATCCGAATTCATCCGTGTGGTCGGATTTGTCATCTGAAGTGCAGATTTACACCATCCTGGCCCTTGATCTTCTAGGGTTCCCCGGTCACTATCTGATGCTACGGATGGTTGATTAGGGCGATCTTGGAGTCGTTGAACTCCAATCGTCGCCCTGATCACATCCATATGGTTGGATCTTTGATCCGAGGCCCTGATAAAATGTTTGCCTTGTCCAAGCACATAAAAGGAGACAATTAACCTCCATTTTATTCAAACTACTCTAAATGCAAGATGATGCATGTTATGCAATATTTATATCATGAAATGCAATCCTATGCTTAAGAACATGCATAAATAGACATCTTAAGTAGTGTAAATGTGTTTACATCAGTTGGTGCCTGCAGAAGAAGGGTGCTGGCACCTGCGGTGCTTGAGAGGGGCACGCGAGGTGGCAGCGAGCACTAGCAGGTGCTGGAGAAGGGCGCTTGCAGGGCGCTTGGTGAGGGTGCAGGCGTGCAGCGCCTGCGGAGGGGTTGGGCGTGAGGCAGAGCGGCTGCTGGCGCTAGAGAAGGGCGCATGCCTGCAGGCGCGGGTGGCGAGGCGGGTGTGCCTGCGGAAGAGTAGGGCGGTGCGTACAGGCAGAGTGCCTGCGGTGGCGGCTGGAGATGAGCGGTGGAGAAGGAGCGGGTACCTGCAGGTGACTAGGGCGGTCTGCAGAGAGGGGAAGCGCTACGGTGGAGAACTTAGTGTGCTGGAGGAGGGGGGGCGCGCTGCAGTAAGGCGCGGCCTGGCAGGGGCGTGCAAGGTGATGGAACGGGTGCCTACAGTGCGGCTAGAGGGTGAAGGCGGGCGGTGCAGGAGACGGGTGCTGGCGTGCGGTTGCAAAGGCGGGCGCTGGTGCGGTGCCTGCGGGTGCAGGCCTGGCAGTAGTGAAGGCGTGCATCGCCTGCGGGCGCGGCTTCGCAGGGGCACTGGAGATGGGTGCTTGGTGCACAGTGTTCGCCCTCTCCACGGTGGAGAAGATGGAGCAGTTCCCCGCAGGGGGGAAGATGCCGATCTCCTGTGCTCCTCCTCCTCTTAACTCCTCTCTTTCGCGCTACCCAGGATTTTCAAAATCCCCTCCTAATTTTAGTCGATGGCCGTTTGCACTTGTTGAGGGTAGCCGGAGGATGGGGAAAAAGATGGCTAGTTGTTTAGAGAGGGGAATTTACCCTCCCCTCCTTATTCTTTTCCTCTTATTACTCCTGCAACATAAACATAAAATTATTACATATTAAGTTATAGAATGCTATAAAATAAATGTAAACTTAAATAATGATGCATGCAGACATTCTATAACTTAATTTAGTTATTAACAAATCTAAAAGGTAAGATTAAAGTTAACTTAGGTGTAATAATAGTCCATTAAAATGGACTCATCAGATGACAGATCCGTACTTGCAGTCGTTGAGAGACAGAGTACTGTCGGGGGACCCAGGAGACTTCTCTTTTTCAGACGAGGTACTACTCATGAGGGGACGTTTGTGCGTCTCCAGAGACAAGGAGTTGTTGAGAGAGCTCTTGACTGAGGCACACGGGTCCAAGTTCACCATACATCCTAGGAACATGAAGATGTACCATGATCTGAGATGTGACTTTTGGTGGAGAGGGATGAAGCAGGATGTAGGTGAGTTTGTGCAGTAGTGTTTGGTATGCCAACAGGTGAAGGCCGAGCATCAGAGGCCTGCACGGCCGTTGCAGCCACTTCTTGTGCCATAGTGGAAGTAGGAGAGCATCACCATGGACTTGGTGGTGGGCTTGCTCGTTACCCAGTGAGGACACGATGTAGTCTGGGTGATAATAGATAGATTGATGAAGATGGCACATTTCTTGCCGATCCGAGTCACCTTGGGACTAGCGCAGTTGGCAGAGAGGCATATTCGTGATGTGGTACATCTGCACGGAGTTCCATGTGAGATTGTATCCAACCGGGATACCCATTTTACTTCCCAGTTTTGGGCTGAGTTTCAGCAGGCCTTGGGGACACGGTTGAGGTTCAACATGGCATACCACCCCCAGACGGACGGACAGTTAGAGCACATGATACAGACATTAAAGGACCTCTTACGTGCCTGTGTACTGGACTGAGGGGGCTCTTGGGAGGAGCACTTGCCCTTGGCAGAGTTTGCATATAATGACAGCTATCACTCGAGTATTGGCATGGCACCCTACGAGGCTCTATACGGACGGAGGTATACTACGCCCTTGAGTTGGGTTAAGGTGGGAACCAAGTGGGAGGTTGGCCGCAGGTTGATCTGGCAGAGTCAGGAGGTGATTGAGCAGATTCATAGACGACTTCGCACTGTCAGAAGCAGACAGAAGAGTTATGCTGATCGGAAACTCAAAGAGGTGCAGTTCGAGGTTGGGGATCACGTTTTTCTTCGCGTTTCACCCATGAAGGGCCTACAGCGGTTTGGGGTGAAAGGGAAGCTTGCGTCGAGCTTTGTGGGGCCCTTTGAGGTCTTGGAGCGGGTAGGACCTATTGCTTACAGGCTTGCCCTTCCTCCCCAGCTTTCTAGTGTGCACGACATGCTCCACGTGTCCAACCTTAGGAAGTACGTCGCTGATCCCAGTCACGTTCTGAGCCACGAGAGTGTCGTGGTGGGGGACGACCTGACCTACCCCGAGAGACTAGTACAGACACTAGACAGAGCCGTCTGGAGTCTGAGACAGAAGTAGGTACTGTGGTTTCCCTACCAGGAGGGGGTGCCGTAATAAATTACGGAATAGAATATAAAACAATCTCACAAAAATTCAATCACGCAAGGTACACAATTATTTTTAGGTGGAAACCCAAACCAGGTGAAAACCACCACCTAACCCTCTCGAGTTAGGATTTTCCGATCAACCAAGTTGATCAAATCCACTAAACGAATCACTTAAAGGAGGGTGATTCAACCTCAATTACAACCACGCTACAAGTGCGAGGGTAGCGTTCCTCAACCCCTTCTCTTCACGAGAAGGATTTTGTCCCACGAAGGAGACGGGAATTCGCAAAGCGAATACCCAACCAAATAACAAAGAAAAATAACAAAATATAGTCCTATAGAGCCAACAAAGATTTAAACCTAGCTTCTATAGAAATTAGGAAACTCCCCTTTGCAAGGAGTGCGTCGAATCAATGATGCGAGTGCGTGAGCCACGCGATGGCACAACGTCGCTCTTGTGAACTACGATGGGAGAGCGGGTGCGCAAAGGCTTGATTCTCTCAAGATGTAGAACTTGAGCTTGGAGAGCAAGAGCTTTTCTTGGACACAAAAGAGTGTGAAAGTGTATTACTAGGTGTGTCTTGTGTATCTAGGTGTGTCTTGGTGTGCAAGAGGTTCCTCTCTATTTATAGAGGCCATACGAAAGCTTTGGAAAGCTTCCATAGCCATTGGGAGCAAAGCCCAAGAGAATCAGGCCGAAATCAGGAACAATGATTGCACTGACAGGGTTATCAGATGTCTGATCCTGGCATCAGACGTTTGGGAAACCAGTTTAAGACGTCTGAAAATAAGGTTAGATGTCTGATTTTAGGCGAGTTTCTTCCTGACTTGAATCAGATCTAAACAGGGTTCTAGTGCAAGTCCATTAGACGACATATAGGACGTCTGGCACTATGTCTGTACGTCTAGAAACCTACTTTTTCTGCGGGAATGGATTTCCAAGAGTTGCAACGGCTAGAAAATCTCTGAGAAGAGATTTTGGGTCAGCAGAGGCAAAACGGTCATTTATCAGACATCTGGAAAGACTTAAGGATGTCTGATAAGGCTCTAACGGTCATATCCTCCAATGTTTGTTAAGCCAGGCAACGGTCCACTAATTGGACGTCTGGCAAGTCCATTAGACATCTTCTAAGACGTCTGGACTAAGGTCTGGACGTCTGATTTCATCAGACAGAGCTAACAAGTCCAGCCTAAATGTTATCAGACGTCTGAATCAACAATCAGATGTCTTAAAACACATTATCAGATGTCTGATTTTGGAATTAAACGTCTGGAAAAGCTGTTTGAACCCTATATTGGTTTTCTAAGTTCTCTACAGAAAACCTAAGTATCCTAGGGTTGTGCTGGTGTTCGTAGGACTACTGTAAGGGTACTTTGAGGCTCTTTCACATGAATCTAAGTAACAAAAATAAAGAGCAACAAAAGAAACGAAAAATACAAAGAGTACAAGAGAAGGAAATCTATCCTATTCTTCATCTCCTTCCTTCTTCAAGCCATCGCTCCTCGCGAATCTCCTCTGTTCTCCATCAAGCTCCTCCAATCCATCCTGGATGCGAGCTCGAACTTTGTCTAATCACGTCTCCATTTGCAATTGACCTGAAATCTAAGACTCCAAGTGCAAATGTTAAATGACACGTGTTTTGTTATCATCAAAACAAATGATCGTAGTGCTCTGGCACTAACAGGTACCCCTGGTGAAGGTCTTGTGGAGGAGCCAGAGGTACGAGGAGGCTCCCTAGGAGCCTGAGGTGGCGATGCGAGAGCGGCACCCGGAGCTTTTTGAGGGTACGTCTTTTTGGACCGGCTTCGGTCCTCTTTAAGTTTGTTATGCGTATATAGTTCTTTTTCCGCACCCAAGCTTGCTCAAGTTTTGGGGATGAAACTTCCTTTAAGTTTGTTATGATATAAAGACCCATTCTGTCCTGAGCCTTTTAAGATGTCTGGACTGTCGGTCAGACGTCTGGACCCCTTCCCAGATGTCTGGAAATCAAAATTTTTGGTACGAGCTTTGCACCTGCACGCGGGCTACACGTAAACAGTATGCTTCTTCTCTCTCCTTCCCCCTTCTCTCCTCCATCCAAACCCTAACTCACTTCTTTATAAACCCCACTTCTCCTCTCTCGTTCTCCCCACTCCACAGCCACCTTCTTCCCTTCCTCTCCACCGCAGTGAGAGGAGTGAGCGGGAGAGAGAGAATAAGAGCGGCGACGAGGAGGAGAGGCGACGTGAGGAGAGGAAGAGATGCTTGAGCTCGTGATCTCATATGGGAGCTCGCCAGAGGACGCATGGTTGGAGTGGCGCGTGTAGGAGGAGGAGAGAATCGGGGAAGTCATCCCCGACACTACTGCAACCGGAGCTGCAGGCGAGGTGTGGTTGCGCGTGATGAGGGCGAGCAGGAGGAGGTCCTGGTTCTGGGTTTTTCCCAGAATCAGTCGTTTGGAGTGACGTCCAGACGACGGAGTGGATGTCTGGAGACGACTCCAGACGTTTGAAAGTAGATCTCAGTGCAGGTACATTCCCTTTGCGGATATGACCATGCAGGCCGCTCTGCAGCTATGTTTTGCATGGCTTAATATAGGGGATTTTGCTGTCTCTTGCAAGGGTTGCTTCGAGAAGGTGCGGGACACGCCCTCCCATGGGTTTCAGATGTCTGGGCAGCTTGGCAGATGGCTGGAAGCACACCCAGACGTCCGGAGAGGAGGTCGGATGACTGGAGCTGGGTCCAGATGGTCTAGAAGATGTCCTGGACGTCTGAGTTTGACATAGAGCCTGAGGTGCATTTCTAGTCACTTTTAAGACATTTGGACATTGTGCCAGACATCTGATTTGAGTCAGTAACTCTGTTTTTGGCCAGTTAAGGGTCCGTTTGAGATCTATTGTACGCAAACTAGATATCGGTGTTTTCCTTGTGAGTTCCTCTACTTGTTAGAAGACTTTTTATACCATTCTGAATGTTCCATTGTGATAGTTCCTTATTATAGGACTTCGTTCCGTTGTGGGTTTAGGGCATGCTGAGGCATGTGAGCCTGCTGTTCGAGCCCCCAATACTCCTGGGTTGTCTGGTAGAGTGGCTTTCCCTAACTTAATCATAAACCTGAATGCATATGTGAATTGAATGATTAGAACCTAGGGTATGGCATGAATCCTAGGACGAGAAGTTGCTTGGAAATGTCTATATGCGTGGTTGATTTGCAATCTTGAATAAATAAAGAGAAATGATAACAACTGTCTATTGATGCAAACACATTTATTGAGGGTAAAATGCCTATTCATGTATGTTCCTAGGCTTAGATTTGCATTTCATGTCATAAATATTGCATGGCATGCATCATTCTGCATTTAGATTAGTTGTATATAATTTAGGTTAATTGCGTCCTTTTGTGGTTAGGAGAGAAGGATATTTATTTAGGAGCCTCGGATTGACGATCCAACCACATAGATCTGATCAAGACGATGATCGGAGTCCAACGCCTTTAAAATTGTGTCGATCAGAGTCCCATAGCACCATATGCAGTCCGAGGAAGATCAATGGCCAAAGGACTAGGAGACATAATTCAGAGCTTCAAATGATAAATCCGACCACGTAGATGGATTCGGGTCGACGATCGCAGCCTAACGATGTGAAAATCGACTAAATCCGACCTCTGTAGCAACCCCTACAACAAGAAGATGGACGGCCCAGACTGCACCACGTGGTGCAGCCTAGGCTGCCAACACACGCACGCAACATCGCACGCGCGCAGCAGCACGGGTGCACGCACGGGCACACAAACGTGCATGCACGCAGCGCTAGTGTGTGGGCGCGGGCGCGGTAAGGCAGGAGCGATGCCAGCGCAGCGTGAGGTGGACTACAGCGATGCATGAGCTGGACTTACAGTGATGCTTACAGCCTCGGTAATTCATCGCATGCCAGCAAAGCCAGCTGTGGGCACCAATGGGCATGATTTTCCTACAGCGACGTTTCTAGCGACGGTCTGGATGTCACTAATGGTCCCATACCGATTTTTGCCTCTTCTCCACCACTATAAAAGGACCTACACCCCCTCCCTTCCAAGCCATCTCTACCTACTCTACTCCCACCTACTCCTAAGCTCTAGCAAGCCTACCAATGCTCTATTAGAGCTTGTTCTCAAGCTCCCAAGGTGCCTATTAGTGTAGCGATCCTCTGCCCCACCAAATACTCCTCCATCTTTCCACCTCCCTTCATAGGTCCCCTTGGAGCTATCCTCCCACCTCCATTCCGGTAGCAGATCAACTCCGTCTTCTCACCTCCATTCCGGAGCTACGCCGAAGCTTTCCTCAACCCGACGTCCTCCATCATCTCACCTCCGTCGTCCTGCTCTTTACCTCCTTCGTCCGAGCTTCCACCAGGCGCTGTCGTCTCGCCGAACAATCGATTCGGGAGATTTCCTCTCACCTCCCTCTCTTTATATGCTTTCATAGTTTCTTGTAATTGACATTGGAAGTAATATATATCATATTTGTTCCACATCTCTATCTTTTGATACCTTTGCTTGTTTTCTTTTATTTCAAAAGTACAAAAAAAATAACAAAACCCTAAAATGCCAAAAAGAAACGAATCGAAGCACGGTTTTCAATAAAGTAAATGTCGCCTCCCTGTGCTCAGCCTGGGACTCCCTTGGAGTTTCAGTATAAATTTTATCTGATCGACGCGTTTTGCAACTATGACGATGGGTTACTTATAACCCCGATTTCTAATACGCAAAACACGTGCAACCATTTTGGCATCGTTGCCGGGGAGGCAACGGAATTTACTTTATTGTTTATTGCGTTTCTTTGCATTTACATAACATTAACCCTACTTGTCTTTGATCTACTATCTTGCAAGTACCCTAGCATGGAGATCCAAGTGAGGTAGATCGGAGTAAAGTGCGGGTAGAGTGTTTTGTAAGTGTCCCCCACACCACCCCCACCTTAGTTTTCATTCCATAACCGAATAACTCAAACATAAATCAACTTAGGTGCTTTTTATGAACCTTAGGATAGATTTGGTTGTTTGTTTGCCACCTCCACTAACCTCGCCATCCACATAAATAAAAATAAAAATAAAAAAAAGTGTTATCGGATTGTGGGATTTTCTGTAAGCTACACACTTAACACCCACAACTTCTCACCCTAAGGCGCACAATCACATCGATTCTACCACTTAACCGAGATCTGACCTATGGACCCGGTACACTTAATTCAACACATAAATAAGTGAGTAGAAATCTGAATAGGTCTAAAATTTCTGTGTCTTAACTAAGTGGTGCAATAGGCCAATTGATTGAATTGTTTGGGCCGCACCACTTAAGATAAAAGCGATTCATCAAGTAGCTTGCCACTTAGAGTTGATTCTTAGGGTTGAACCAGGCACTCCACATTTTTTTTCTTTGATTTCTAAAGGAATATATCATCACCAGTGCTTGCAAAACTTGGAGTGTTTTCCTAAACTTGATTGAATATACCTAAGATTAAACCCTAAAAGCTACTAAACAAGGTTGAACTCTAAAAGACACATCCTCAAATAACCTTGTTTGCAAACCCTAGTTGTGCACACACACACATTTTAATTGATCATTAAGGGCACAACCCATCTAAATGGCCCATCACATTCCTGAAGCACCATTGTCCCAAGCCTAACTAAAATTGATTAGACGTTGGCCCTAAGGACTGGTTCGCTCGTCAGGATCAAAATTGAGATTGTTCACGATTAACCTACTTATACTAGTCAATCTGATGTCTAGCTAGGGGAGTAGCGTCAAATGACCACGGCTGGGGGGTACACTAGGAACCAGAGGCGCAAACCAAAGGAAGAACCTTCTCCCCAATCCCTCCTAACTAGTTGGATTGCCTGGACATAAGTAGAGTAAATCGTCTATAATCTTAGGATGGATTCTGAGAGTCTGTAGACCTTTAGGCTACCTAAACTAAGGACAGGCTTGTATTTTTGTATTGCAGCGCTCCTTTCTCTTCTGATTTCCCTCCTTACTTCACCATGTACCCTTCCACATCCTACACACATTTCACATCCTATCCTCCTACAACCACTTATCTCCAAGATGATTACTATCCCAACTTGACTTCTAATTACCCATCCATTAGCCGGGATGACTTTGATTGGGGATATGAATCCGGACCTCAGTGTCCAGGGCTTAACCCTGGACAACAAGACTATGATTATTATCCTTCCCAAAGCTACAATGATTATAGATCTCCATCCTTTGATGACCAAACCAACTCGATTTACAATCAGGAAGGATATCATGATTATAACACCTACCCTCCCCAGTATTCCACTGAATATAGGTTGCCACCATCCTTTGAACAACCTAGAACGACCTACTTTAAGGGAGGGACCCGAGAACCTTGACATCTTGACTCCCCTAGATTTAACCTGAACCCACCCAAACCTGAACCGAACCAGTCGGTTCAAGTGAACTAGATCTAGGATAGGGTGTTGGCTAATTTGAGAAACACTATACAATCTTTAGAAGCTTAGCCAACACCATGCACTGAAGCACTAGAGCTTATGATCAAAATGATTGATGAACTTAATAGTTCTCTATTGGATTTGCTCCAAAGTGTTAGGGATAGGGACTTGGGTGAGTTTATTCTTGGAAAATTGTCAAGGTTGAGGATGAAATTTGTGGTTGCACTAGTCAAATCTTGGGATGATTCTCAAGATGAACCCCCTTTAGGAGAGCCAATGTCTGAACCCGCTCAGGCACCTGTCTGGGGGGATACATTTTCTGAGACTAGGGATGACTAGGATGGGCTAGAGCAACCATTTGAGGATGAACCGATTGATTCACCCGAGATCCCCGAGCCAGGGAGCGAGGAAAAATATGTCTCCACAGACCATGAAATGACATATGATTTTGAGACATATATAAATGAGGATCATGATTCTTTGACTCTGAGGATGAAGAATCTTTTGGTGAAGTCTCACTTGAACTTAAGGAAGAGGATTTTAGTGAGACAAATGGGCTTGAGGAATCTGACAAACTAGTTGATAGCCCAATTATTGAAGATTTGGATTCGGTTGGGGTTAACTTGGAAGATCCGAATCTTGATGATTCAATCAGTGACCCCAGTCCTCATCTGCACCCCGAAGAGCTGACTTCTGAGATCTTTGTGCCCAAGTCAATCTTGATTCAACCACGATTTCTGGACTTGGGAGAATCATACGGGGTAAATAATATGCTAGAGGTCCCAAAGCTGAGCCCTTGATGTTGGAGGATAGAATTGTTGAAATAAAAATTTGGGAATCTAATTTTGAGGGAAGTTTGATTTTGGATCTAAGGGTACCTATTGACCTAAAACCACCTACTTTCTACCAAGAAGCTTACGATATCTTTCACGTGCAACCCAAGCTCGAAATAACTAATTATTTTTCTAAGCTAGATGTTAAGTGGACAACCGCACCTATTGAACCATCTTTACCTGTTGTCCGACATTTTGGCCTTAGATTGCACACCACTAAACCGCAAGCCCAACCCTGCAAACACAACAACCTTCGATTCTGGGTGATTTTCATCCAAAACCTGAAAACCACTTGACCCTAGGGCATGGGTCTGCACCATAATCTCATCCACATCTATGGACATCTTCTGCGAATGGGTTTCAAGATCAACCTTTTGATTTTGACTCTGACCTGCACTTGTGAATTCTCAATTTCTTCTTTGTATGTATGTTATGCCTAGCTGAAGGCATTAAACTTAGCATGTGTGTATACACTCTTCTCTCTACGGAGCTGACCGGATTTTCACGACACTCAGGTGATGTTCTATTTACTCTGCCCTTTTCATGTCTTTATTTTTACAATGAGGACATTGCATCATTTAGGGATGGGGGGTGGATAATCAATTCCTAAAATCATTATATTAACTCCGTAGAATTTCTTTTAGTTTCTTAGAAAATTAAAAAAAATTTGAAAATTTGAAAAAAAGATTAAAAAAAGAAAGAAATTAGGAAAAGAGAACTTAGGCATTTGGAAGTTATTAACTTTAGGAAATGATACGAGAGGACCTAAACACTTAGACTCTTTAGGTCTTCGGGCTTAATTAGCCTGGGTGTCTACTCGAATGTGGATTTAGTCTCAAGTCCTTGCCAATTAAAATTCATTTAAATTTGGTAAATAAATTGGGATGATAAGTATGCGACTTATCAACCCGTCCTCTAATTTAGGGGGACTTTAAGCCTAAGCATCTGCACACATTTCTTAGCACTGACTCACTTTCTGGTGGTTTTTACAAAAATTGGGTAGCTAATGGACCAACTTCGGTGGTATGGCTAGCAAGTTGTCGGTGGTAACAGCTCATCGACCGATTGTCCAGAGCCCAGCCACAAGACCATTTTCGTTGTACTGCCTTTAGGTAAATCTTAGATCAGGGAAGCCACCTACTTAGAAAAAAAAAAGAAACACTCAAAAAGAAAAGAAATAAAAAAGAAAGAAAGAAAAAGGAGAAAATGAAAAAATAAATAAAACCACACTTCACCGCACGAGTATGGCTGGCAAGTTGTCGGTGGTAACAGCTCATCGGCCGGTTGTCCAGAACCCAGCTCACAAAAAAAAAAAAAAGCACAATAATTCCCAAAACATTTAGGGAAGAAGCGGGGAAGTAGAATAAACCGGGGAGATATACACTAGGTTTACCCTTGTGTTGACCCCATAAATAAAAGTAGGGAAAAAGCTATCGATCATAAAGATAAACCTTTAGGCAAGGTCACCTAGGGTCGTAGAAACCCGAAGTCCGTCTTAACGGCCGTTTTGTGAGTCTACACTTTTTCACAAAGATGCTTAGTATTTAGAGTCCTTTTCAAGTCTTGAGCGGGTCGGGTAGCCATAAAAAGTTATCCCGGAACTCTCAAACTCCAAAAGTACAAAAAAATTAGAAAAGAAGAAAAATAAAAAAATATATCTTCCCTTCTCAAATAAGACGAGAACTTGGGTGGTCTGCATTCTAGTAGACACCTGGGTACTGTTGAGTTTTCATAGTTTAGGACCTTAGTTGAAATTTTCTATTGTTAATAAACGACTTAAGCCTAAGTGATCTAATCCTAATTCTACTTTTATACAAAGCATATAGTTTAATTTTGCTAGGGACTAGAAAAAGGTAGGCATGGGAGTATGATGCAAACACATTTATTGAGGGTAAAATGCCTATTCATGCATGTTCCTAGGCTTAGATTTGCATTTCATGTTATAAATATAGCATAGCATGCATCATTCTGCATTTAGATTATATATAATTTAGGTTAATTGTGTCCTTTTGTGGTTAGGAGAGAAGGATATTTACTTAAGAGCCTCGGATTGACGATCCAATCGTACGAATCTGATCAAGACGACAATCGGAATCTAATGCCTCTGAAATCGCCTCTATCGGAGTCCCATAACACCATATGCAGTCCACGGAAGATCAACAGCCAAGGGACTAGGAGACATAATTCGGAGCTTCAAATGATAAATTCGATTGCGTGGATGGATTCAGGTCGACGATCGCAACCTAACGACGTGAAAATCGACTCAATCCGACCTCCATAGCTGCCCCTACAATAAGAAGAAGATGAACGGCCCAGATTGCACCACATGGCGTAGCCCAGGCCACCAGCACACGCACGCAACATCGCACGCGCGTAGCAGCGTGGGTGTGCGCACGGGCACGTAGGCACGCATGCGCGCAGCACCAGTGCAGCGCCAATGCATGGGCACGCGCACGCGGCAAGGTAGGAGTGGCACCAGCGTAGCATGAGGTGGACTACAGCGACACATGAGCTGGACTTAAAGCGACACTTACCGCCATCAGTAATTCATCGCATACTAGCAAAGCCAGTTATGGGCACCAATGGGCATGAGTTGCCTACAGCGACGTTTCCAGCGACGGCCTAAATGTCAATAATGGTCCCATATCGATTTTTGCCTCTTCTCCACCACTATAAAAGGACCTACACCCCCTCCCTTCCAAGCCATCTCTACCTACTCTACTCCAACCTACTCCCAAGCTCTAGCAAGGCTACCAACGCTGCATTAGGGCTTGTTCTCAAGCTCCCAAGGTGCCTATTAGTGTAGTGAACCTCTGCCCCACGAAATACTCCTCCATCTTCCCACCTCCCTTCATAGGTCACCTTGGAGCTATCCTCCCACCTCCATTCCGGTAGCAGATCAACTTCGTCTTCTCACCTTCATTCCAGAGCTACGCCAAAGCTTTCCTCAACCCGACGTCCTCCATCATCTCACCTCTGTCGTCCTGCTCCTCACCTCCTTCATCGGAGCTTTCGCCAGGCACCGTCGTCTCGCCAAACAGCCGATTCGGGAGATTTCCTCTCACCTCCCTCTCTTTATATGCTTTCATAGTTTCTTGTAATTGACATTGGAAGTAATATATATCATATTTGTTCCATATCTCTATCTTGTGATACGTTTGCTTGTTTTCTTTTATTCCAAAAATACAAAAAAAATAACAAAACCCCAAAATGCCAAAAAGAAATGAATCGAAGTGCGGTTTTCAATAAAGTAAATGTCGCCTCCCTGTGTTCGACCCGAGACTCCCTTGGAGTTTCGATATAAATTTTATCTTATCGACGTGTTTTGCAACTATGATGATGGGTTACTTGTAACCCCGATTTCTAACACGCGAAACACGCGCGACCATCTATTAATGAACAAGAGCTACCTGTGCAAAATGAATTACCTATGCTAATTAAATAGTTACATGTGACATACCTGTTGTATACGCTAAATGATAGAAATACGAGCTGCATGTGTATAACCTGAGATTAGAAATGTGAAGGATAGAAATACAAGCTGCATGTGAATAACCTGAACACGGAAATGGGAATGATGAAACCTGGTATGGAATGGCATGAGAAACATGAGCATGAACCCTACGGGGAATTAGGAGTAGAGCTCCTGGAAATAAATGGGATGGATCTGGAAATGTGAGTGGGGAAGTGTGCTGGCCCATGAGTACGTGGTACCAAGGAGAGCGACTGTCCCCTGTTTAGTGTAAAGCGGAGCTAGCCACCCTTGGGTTGGGACCCGGGGTTAGGATTAGCCACTCTGCACCGACTTCTTGGCCCTCGCGTACACTGTACTGGGGAGAGCTACTAGTGTAGGGAGAGGGCTAGCCACCCCACGGGACCCGGGGTTCAGCTAGCCACCCTACACTGACTTGCTAGGCCCATTGGGCAAACCAGGGTAGTCAAACAAGGGTGCGCGGACTGTGGAGGGGCGAGACCCCTGTTTGGTTCTGAGGGGCTAGACCCCTGTTACTGAGAGGGCTAGGCCCTATACTGTTTCGTGCTGTACTTTGAGCGTACCCATTAACGAAAATGACTGACCGCATGCCAGTGTGTGGTAGCTACCCGTGCGCTTATCGCGTGTGTCGTAGTCACCATTACGTCTGTCTGTGACCTTGGGGTGGTTGACTGGGTGTAGGACCACCACGGGGGACTCTCCCGGCCAGGAGAGCACCGCATGCGACTTCTACTCTTCAAAAAAGACTGCAATCAAGATCATTCCCACGAGGAACATTCGAGATCAAGAGAGAGATCTGAAAAGAATAAACCAATGGGTGAAAAGGAATAACTTGTAAAATAAAGAAATTGGAATATATAGTTTTACCTGTGAGCTTTTATTGCTTTAGTTAGCTGGTTGCCACTCTACTCAGCGTTCGCTGACTTTGTTACTCATAACCCCTTTTCAGGTCTAGGTGTTGAGCAACCCGAGTCTCCAGCTACAGAGGGTGCTGGGCCCAGTAGAGCCTAGTAGCAGTAGCTTTTTGTAGTACTTCTGTTGTAGTGAGTTTCAGACTCTAGTACCTTTACGTTTTCTATACCTTGTTCCATTTTACAGTTGTGGTGGAAATATGTATTGTTAGCAGCTTTTCTTTCCTTACTTCTTGTACTCTTTTTACTGTTAGTTGCATAGCATTGTGAATGTGGTTTATTTTCCTGCTTTTTGGATATTTCTTGTTGGACGACTGGGTCTTGGGATCAGTCGAGTCAGGCCGGTCTCGTGTCCTGTAGGGATTCGGGAACCGGGTCATAATAAAGGCTCTCACTCACTCCATTAGATCACAAGAGCCCTCCTTATGGTTTGGATTAAACACAATTCTCTAAATTTACTTGGATTTAGTTTTAATGCTTGATCGATAGATTAAGGATTCAATTTGGTTTTGATTGATTCTAATCGAGGGAATTGGGTTTATATGTGTTTAATTTGAGTAATGGCAAAAGGGTTGAGTGAATTGGATTTGATTTTCATCACACATTCCCAATTTTAACTTGTGTTATCTGGGTAGCGTGGCCAAGGAAAAATTAGTAGCACGGATTAGAGGCCATTGTTATGACCTTACTAGTTTCCTAGGATCATTTAAACACCATGAACACCAATCAATGGTGTGCAAGATGTTTAGATGATCAATTCATTAAGGCGAATCAATATATATAGCCCAGGAGGGCAACATTATGATTTGAAGTCAAATTTGTTTTAATCTATGGTTTAGAGATTGAATGAGGTTTGGGATGTTTTAATGGAGGTCTGAATGTGTTTTTAACATGATTTGAATACCTATTTTAATCTCCTCTCTTCACATTGTCTATAGTGTAAGGAGAAGATCAATCTAGGGTTTCAGATGCCTTTGAGGGTTTCAATTGATTTATATGAGTTTCCAGATGACTCCGTATATGTTTTCAATGATTTAGAGTGTGTTTTAATGGATATAAATTTGGTCTGGGAGTTTTGGTTTCATACCTCATACTTCAATTATATCTGGGAGACCTAAGGTTCTAAATCAATTTCTGAAGCTCTAAATGAATTCTAAAATGAGTTCTAATGTTTGGGAAAGTAATGGAGTGATTTTACTAATGTGTGAAAGTTTTAAAATTGATATGAAATTTTCTGACAGTAGCAGAAACAACTGCTCTGTCTGAATTGAATTGAATGAGTATTTGATCGTGATTTTTGAAGGATTTCTAGAAATCTGAGTTTTATTAGGGATTATTGGAATGATATGTATTTGGAAGCATTTCCAGATGTCCAAGTGGGCTTTGGAATACACCAATCAAGCCTGATAAGGTCTGATTCAATGTTTGATGGTAGTAGCTACTGATGTATTTGCTAGAGTAGCAGTTAGGTTTAGATCATTGAGTCTGTGAATTTTCTAATGAAATGTAATGCTGAAACTTGAGATGAGAAGCATTCATGTACTAAGGTTAATTTAATTTGAGCTTTAAAGAAATTTTTAATCATTGAAGGAAACATTGTCAGCAACTGATGAGTTTGTTATCTGTCCAAAATGGTTGAGATGATGAAATTCAATGCTAAATTTTGTTTTTATGTTGCAATCTGATTTCAATTGATGGGTGGAAGTTTCTTCCACTTAAATCTACCTTTCTAGCATTCTTAGATAAATTTGTATGGCCTGTTATCAATTTTTGACCTTTCTAAGGCCATTTTCCAGCATTTATTTGTAAATACCTTGGAAAATATAAAAATAATGTAAATAAATAAACAAAATGTGTCTTAAGTGAGAATAAGATGTATTGGATGAGTGTGTGTCATTAGTTTAGGTTTTGAGTCTCTTAGTTAGGAGAACTTACCTACAAAAGTTCTAGACTTCTCAGGTTTAGAAATAAAGAAGCAAAAACAAAAAGAACCAAAAGGAGTCCTCTTCCCTTCTCTCTTAGCTTCCTCTCCACTTTATCTATTCTTATAAAACACAAAAATAAAAGAAAAATCAGAAAAATTCAAAAATCATAAAAATTACCTATGCGTATACACTACAACAAAAATTATGAAAGGCAATGAATATTTTATGAAGATGACGACGAATAAACTATCGTTATATGACTTATCAACGAATAATGTATTCGTCGTCACATTCATTGATATACGAGCCGTTGTTAAATCTATAACAAATAATATATTTGTTGGCAAATTCAAACGATGAATAAAATCGTCACTAATATCATCACATACTTTAAATTAGTGACAGATATTTTCGTTATCTTTACTTTCTTTTAACAACAATTTTTTTGTCGCCTTGTAAAGAATATGTATGCCAACGATTAATTCATCGCAATATAAGAAGGATATAAAAATTTATTAATCATCCTTTAAAACACTTTATCATATAATTTATTTTGATTAACTAGAAAATAAAAATTTATTTTATTTTTGATGCCAAATCTGATGCGATCCAAACAAAAAAGGTTAGATTTCTCACTTGTATTAGATTCCAATTTTTCCAATGGACTGGAAAATAGCTGAATCAAAATGACACTACAATGTAGTTTGTTCAATCTAAAGATAAAATTTAGTTATTCCCCGAGAGCATTATTATTTCCCTAAGAGCACTATATCAAATTCAAACACCTAACCACTCCATCCAATTCCTCAAGTCCTAGTTACTTTTCCTCTCCATCCTCAGACACCACCAATCATCTCACATGTGTATGCCACTTCTCCGACCCATCGAAGCCTTCTTTTGTGGACAAGTTCAGACTTTGCAATAACAATTAGGAAAAATATAGGAAAGAAATATATTTACCATTTCGAATATACAAAAAAAATCAAAATTGGATTAGAAATCATTTGAGGCTTATGTTGGATTGAATCAAACTAAAAATTTGCAATCCAATATGAGTAGATTGGATTACAGATATAATCAAATGTCAATCCACTATGAACCGTATGCCTCCTAGCTAAGCATATCTAGTAATAGTTATACCCAAAAACCAAGAAATAAACCAACAATAGGTGAGATTTCATTGCTTCCACGTATCTCTTTCCAGATACCATCTTGTTCACAACTTGAGCTATGTACATTTTCCTCAACATTGACAAAATGACTCCTTGACATGACTGAATTCTCAAGGCATCACCTCCTTGCGTCGTTTCATTTATAAATCTAGCCTTTGGAAACAAAGGGTAAAATATCAAACCACGTCTAAAATTGTAGAAAAGTGAATTACCCAATTAATTACCAAAGGCAACCATGCTCCCAAATCAAAAGGGCCTTGTATATCATCAAAGCACTGATTTCCTGAACATTGTAGCATGATTGCAAACGCGCTTCTATCGGGTTTTAAAATTGTGTGAGGTAGTATAGATGAGCAAAGCAAATTAACATTTAAATTTATAACTCAAAAAACAGAGTATTCCGAGGTCGAACATGATGAGCAAGCTAATGCACGGATCACCACTATCCAGAATTTCACTCTCAAGAATTTGACGAACTTGTTGTTGGGGTAATTTGTCAAAAGGCGAACAAGTTCAAACATTGCACTTGGTTTTACGAAAAAAAATAGATGGAATTTAAAGTTCAAGTGTAGGGGATTAATGATCAGAATAATTGTTATTTAATTCTTAATAAAAGAAAGAATCAAATGTGACTAGATCCAGCACTAAATAATTCATAACACAAGTGATTGAATAAGATATTGCATTTAGATGTCAATAGAATCATTAATGAGCAATATTCAAGATAAACAATCACTTATTTAAGCACTTATTCAATTCAGTCCCTAAGAATTTGAGTTTCTTAGACTCAGGTCCCTAGAGTCTTGCATCGGGTCCTTGGAACTTTTCTATTCTTTTGAACCCCGTTCTCTCCTTCTTCTTTAGCCGGTAGAGCTCATTGGAGGAGCGGCGACCCATCGCTGGGACTGGTTGTGGGATCTCATCGACGTGTGGTGGAGTAACGTCATCGGAGCGACGTCGATCTGATGGCGGTGGTGCTATGGCGATTGACTGTGGATATGACCGTCGGTGACCACGTTGTAGGGAGGGCAGAACTGGTGGTCGAAGGAGCTCCTCGAGGCACGAAAATTTTCGCCAATGGTCGCAAAAGATTCCTTTAACCACCATAGAGCTTCTTGTGAAGCTTCAGGATGTGAGGAGGCCGTCCACAGCCGATCGATGTTACGGATGAATGGGTTCACCGACGTGAATGGGTTTCGGAGTGGGGCAGTTTCGAAGCAAGGCAAGTAGTCGAGAAGACTCGCCTTGCTCTACTGGACATGATGGTGGTGGTAAATGGCTATGAGGACATCGAAGATGGGCCAGCGAAGGTGGGGAACATGGTGTCCAGTGTGGGTGTCGGGTAGAGGCGTCGGGTGGTCGAGGCCCTCAATTGCTTGAGGGCTTTTGCCAGCTCAATCGTGCTGGAGCTTGTGGTGTGGTTGGAGAGGAGGGAGGATGGCTGGAGTGTCGAGGGGTGTGTGGTCGGAGCGAACGTCGGACCTTGGCTTGTCGCAAGGAAGATGACGTCGAGGAAGGGGATCTGGAAGTCAAAACCTAGATATAGGGGGCCTAAAATGATCTAGAAAAAGAGAGAAAGAGGAGAGGAGGTCGGAGGTCAAGGGAGAAGGGTGCCGGAATTGGAGAAGAAGAAGGCGGTGAGGGAGATTTGGAGAAATGATGGGGTGGAAGAACCACCTTCTTTGATGGGGAGAACGGTGACGACGAAGGGAGATGAAACCCTCAACAAATTTCAGCGAAGGAGTGTCGAAGGAAGGAGGTTGAGAAGCTCCAAGGTCATCGTTAATGGTGGTGTCGAAGAGGAATAAGCAGGGGGTAATGGCGCACCAAAACATGATGAAAAGAAACGACGTGTGATGATGGAGGTTTAAAGCTCCTTGGCACGCGAGAGGGTCGAAGATTGCGGAAATGGCTCGTTGGAGTTGTGTGGCCGGTGGATGCAGAGGTGGAAGGTGGAGAAGGTGCTGGCGGGGCCTTATATGCAAGAAAATTAAAAGTTAAGGGGGTATTTGTAAGGAAATTAAGAATTGAGGGCCAAATTGCAAAGTTGACCACGATGAAGTCCAAATGAGCCCAAATTTTTATGGTAGCCTAATTAGTTCTAAGGAATTCAATGGTAACTTCAATTTTGGGTTTTGATGCCTTTTGCTTGGTTAATTTACGTTTAGACCAAAAATATACTAAATACCACCTCAATTCTGTTTAGGTCGAAACAAGTTCTGATTATCAAATTAATTATTCCAATCCTTATAAAATATTTTTAATTGATTTTTAGAAGGTTTAGATTATATTTATTTCCATCAGAACTAATTTAATTGAAATAGAATCGAAATTAGTCATTTTAATTAAGGATTAACACTCAATTTAAATAAAAATATTAAATTATTCAGTATCAACCCACTTTTTATGTTTAGACCAAAAATGTATTAAATACCACCTCAATTCTGTTTTAGGTCGAAATAAGTTCTGATTATCAAATTAATTGTTCTAATCCTTATAAAATATTTTTAATTGATTTTTAGAAGGTTTATATTATATTTATTTCCATCATAACTATTTTAATTGAAGTAGGATCAAAATTAGTCATTTTAATTAAGGATTAACACTCAATTTGAATGGAAATCCTAAATTATTCAGTATCAACCTACTTTTAGGATATTTAAGCTAAATTGACCTTTGATTAATCATAATTTTTCCCTCCAGCTATTTTGCATTTATATTTGTTCGCAAAAATTGTAGAATTAACCCCTTTTCTATTAATTCATCTCTCTTCAGCCTTGATTGAGTTATACCCTTTTAATATGTTAATTAGGTGAATTTAACCTCAGAACTTAACCAAATTAGGTTACTTATAGAGGATGATGGTGATGCCATCATTGATGCCTAAAGATTTATTTGCAACAAAGGGTTGCTTATCTCCCTATACCATTGGAAGGAACACATGGTAAATGGTGCTAGCTAGCTTCTAGAGAGCTTGTTGATAATGATGATAACTCTTCATCATCCTTTTTCAATCTTGAATTCTCAAATTCTTCCATGAGCAGCTCTCAAAGACGCTTTCTTAGTTCAGAGGCCTCGTTAGCATGGAACCACCTATGGCCAAACTATTTTAGTAGAACAAAAAACAAAATTAGTATAATAGATATTCGATATGATTTATGAAACATTCAGTAGTCATACCATGTCAAGATCTTCCTTTCTAGCCCTTTCAGGTGCCTCCATGATAAACCTCTCCATGGAGTAAAGCACAAAGAGCCCATGGTCATATTCATTTGTGTGCTGTGGCACCTAGATAAATTGTCAAACAACGTAAAGAATTTAGAGAGAACAATTACCATATGATGACTACAAATAGTAGATATAGAAGTTGCAGTTCTTTGCAGCATATTTATTCCAGATAAGCATTGTGATTAAGTACCAAGTGCACAAAATTATTGTTACTTCTTTACTCAATGAAAGTCTCCTAAGCACAAAGTCAATACATGCTTAAATTTGAGATGATTAAATAAAAGGATCATATCACCCTATTTAGGTATGATAAGATATACCATTCAGAGAGAATGCCAACTGTCAACATAAGAAGCAAAAGACAGCTACCATTAATTATACAAACCAAATGGAACCCAAGTGAAGATAAAGGTACTAATATGTACTAATAAATGGTTTATTAGTTCAAATCACACCCATGACATTCAATTTCTAACACAATTAAACTTATTAAAAGATCTGGTGATAAGAGTAGTTATCTGCAAATATTTTTAGTTAATACAATTAGTTATTGACCTCAAAATTTCTAATTAGACCTTTCCAAATTTATATTTCAAAATCTAGGAGGGCTGTCAATCACAGGAGGAAAATAGATTAATAAAGGATTGTGTCTTTAGGTATGGAGCAATCCATGAATATGAATTTAGCACCCTCCATTTTCTGCCTATACAAGGTAATAATTCATCAATTTTTCTACCAAGATATTGATGTTACTAATCTCTACCAGTTTCGAACTTCTTATTTGGAAAAGGACACGAGTAGAGAAACATACGCTACAACGCATTTTGTAATGTACATCTCTGCCTAACAAAATACACCAGTGTACTATGATATTCAATCAGTGTGCTTTGATTTTCCACCAGTTGAAAATCAAAATACAATGGTTAAAATTGAAAACACACCGATAAATTTTGATTTTTAACTGGTTTTCACTTATTTCAAGTGGTTTTTAAAGAGATTTTTCACTTGGAAAGTAGTTTTTCACCATTGGGTTTAGGGTCCAAAGGGGAAAAATCACTTTCCATAGGTGAAGCCACTTTCTATAAACCTAAACCCTAAACTCTAAATCCTAAATTCTAAATCCTAAATTTAAAACCTATAAGTGAAACACTTTCTACTTTCTAAGTGAAAACCCATTTTCTACTGGTTGAAAATGAAAATACGCTGGTGTATTTTAATTTTTAATCGTGTATTTTGATTTTCGATTGGCGTGTTTATTTTCAACCGGTGTATTTTGATTTTCAATCGATGTATTTCGGTGGATAATTAAAATACACTAGTTGAAAATCAAAATACACCGATGTGTTTCGTTATGCGAGAAATGCACTTTGCAATGTACATTTCTTTATTTCTTTTTGCTTTGGAAAATGATTTCTATTTCCTAAATATATCTAGCATATCCCGCTTCCCCCTACCCCCCTCCAATTGCAGGCAGCAACAAAGGGACATTAGACCCATATTTTGAATTTGAAAAATCATATATAAAAGGAGAATTACCCCCCTCTCACTGACCACATCCCACCACACTCCCCACACCCCCACCTACAACTCACCGACAACTCAATTTGACTGCTGACAAGCTCCTCTACCCTGAGCTTCACCGAGACTCTGTCGAGCTCCTTGACGATGAGCTCGACGACTGATGACCATGTCGAGCTCCTCTCTACCTCCAACCTCCTCTGATCTCGAGCTCCTTCACAGCGAGCTTGATGACGACATTGACCTCCAACACGATGACCTCGACCTCTACCTTGACCTCGACAGCGAGCTCGACGGTGACCTCAACCTCGATGGCGACCTCGACGACGATCTCGGCCTCGACAGCAGTGACCTCAACCTTAATGGCAATGACCTCGACCTCTATGTCGACATCTGCAGTGGCCTCAATGGTGACCATAACCTCCAACATGACCACCTCATCCTCGACAACGAGCTCGATGTTAACAATGACCTTGGCAACGATCTCAGCCTCGACGGTGGTAACCTTGACCTCGATGGCAGTGGCCTCGACCTCGACATCAGTGCCAACATTGACTAAAATTTTTGTCATATATGTGAATTCACTAAGTCCTTAATGTCACTCGTTGCTGCTGTTGGCAGTAAAATTAAAGTGGTTCAAGATGTTATAAGCACAATGATATTCACCCATTCAGTTTGTTGTAGACATAGTTGGTGTAAAATTTGTTTATTACAGAAGGTATTTTTGATAGTCATAATAGTGTGTATAAATATTACTTTGTGGACCATTTATACTATTGTTGGCAGCATTCAAAAATGCTTGAGGTATAATCCAAAATGTTTTAGGCATCATTCATAGTAGTATGTTAAATAGTACTGTTGTGGTAAGAAATATGTTTGCTAGAGGCACCAACCATAATGTTGGAAACATTCTAAAATTCGTAATGCTACTGGCAACATTGTTAACAAATTTATAGCGCCGTTGGCAACAATGTTAAAAACTTCATAGTGCTACTACTAGTATTCTTTATCTGCATAAGACTGTTGTATGCTCTCTAACAATGACAAGATTGTTAAGAAATTCATAAGACTTCTTGAAATCGTTAACTAAATGAAGTATTTCACGATCAATCTCCACCAAGGTACAAATTAAATATACGAAAGTTGATAGTTGAATGAATGATCATAGATGGGCATTAGCTAATGTATCTGTTTGGATTGGAATGAAATTCATTCACTTACTGTTGGCATCGATGTTTTGTTTTGCAATTTATGATTCCAAAGCGATTGCGTTAATGTAGGTTCACACACCTCAAGTACAATCTTCAGTTCTTAAACACTATAAAGAATGTGTTTTGTTCCTCTCTTTAAGAAGAAATGGGAAGACTACACCTTAGGACAACTTGTGCCAACAACATCACCAATATGACAATTTTATTGATGCCAATAGTAGGTTGGTATGTCGTAAGCTGCCATTAGTAGATTGGTAGGTGCTGCTGGTATTCACTTACCTGTTGTTGGCACTATACATGTAGTATGTCATAAGGTTGGTATTGTATGTATTATAACTAAAATTTTAACTGTTCTAAATTTAACTGTTATAACTACAATGATATTACCCCCTTCACTTAGCTATACACATAGGTGTTGTAACCACTAATTCCTTAATGTCTCTCATTGTTGCTGTTGGTAGTAAAATTAAAATAGTTGAAGATGGTGTAAGCACAATGATATTCACCCATTCAGTTTGTTGTAGGCATAATTAATGTAAAATTTGTATATTACAAGAGGCATCTTTGATAGTCATAGTAGAGTGTGTACAGATACTACTTTGTGGAACATTTATACTACTGTAGGCAGCATTCAAAATTACTTAAGGCATTGTACAAAATGTTGTAGGCATCATTCATAGCAGTATGCTAAATGTTACTGTTGTGGTATGAAATATGTCTACTAGATGCATCAACCATAATGCTGGCAATATTCTAAAATTCGTAGTGCTATTGGTAGCATTGCTAAGAACATCCTAGTGCTGCTGGCAACATTGTTGACAAATTCGTAGTGCTGCCGGCAGTATTATTAAGAAGTTCATAGTGCTATTGATAATAATGGTAAGAACTTTCTAGTGTTGTGGGCAACATTGTTAACAAATTCCTTGTGTTACATAATGATATTCACCCTTCAGTTTGCTGTCGATATAGTTGGTGTAAAATTTGTATGTTACAATAGGCATTTTTGATAGTCATAGTAGAGTGACTGTGGATACTACTTTGTGAACCATTTACACTGCTGTAGGAAACATTCAAAAATACTTAAGGCATTATACAAAAGGTTGTAGGCATCATTCATAGTAGTATGCTAAATAATACTGTTGTAGCAAAAAATATGTTTGCTAGAGGCATCAGCCATAATGTTGGCAACATTCTAAAATTCATAGCGTTGTTGGTAGCATTGGTAGCAAATTCGTAGTTGTTACGACCCGAACCCAGCCTCTCATGGAACCTGGGAATGGCCCACCTCAACTAACCCCAAGAACTAGTCGTCCAACAAGAAACAAACCAAATGAAAGTATAAACATTTCCACAGCCACACATGCAATGTAACTAAGCGAAAATAAATAACAGGAAGCAACGGAAAAATAGAACATAGTTCCACAAGAACAACGTGCCACAGACAGAAAATAACGTTCACTAACATAGCCATTACAACTAAAGTAGAGGGGCATGACAAAACATTAGCTAACATTCTAAAGATACTACAACAAAAAAACCTCTGAAATGAGAAAAGGGAAAGAATTGAAGTTTCCCTGGTGGGAGAGGGTGATGCAATAAAGTGCAGAATAAAAAATATAATAATCTCACAAAATAACAATCACACAATAGGCACAAGTATTTTTAGGTGGAAACCCAACCCTGGTGAAAACCACCACCTGACCCTCTCGAGTTAGGATTTCCCAATCGACCAAGTCGATCAAATCCACTAAGTGAATCACTTAAATGAGGGTGATTCAACCTCTTACAACAACACTACCTTGAACGAGGGTAGTGTGCCTCAAACCCCTTCTCTTCACGAGAAGGATTTTGTCCCTCGATGGAGACGGGAATTTACAACGCGAATACCCAACCAAATAACAAAGTAAAAGATACAAGAATAGTCCTATAAAGCCAACAAAGTAATTCTTAAACTAAGCTTCTATAGGAGTTAGGAAACTTCCCTTTGGTAGAAGTGCGTCGTCAACGCGGATGCATGAACCACGCGGTAGCGCTTTGTCGCTCTCGTAATCGTGGAGGGAGAGCAGGTGCGCAACAGGAATCAAGCTCTCTAGGTGTAAAACAAGGCTTGGAGAGCAAGAGCTTTCTTCTATTTGATCTTCTTCTTCTTTTAGACACCAAAGAGTGGAAAGTATGTTTCTTGGGTGTGTCTTGGTGTATTTTTGAGTAGCAAGGGTTCTCCTCTATTTATAGAGGCCCTAGGAAGGCTTTAGAAGGCCTTGGAAGGCTTCCATAGCCGTTGAGTGCAAGGCCCAAGAGAATCAGGCTAGAATCAGGATCAATCATGACTCTGACAGGGTTATCAAATGTCTGATCCGAGCATCGGACGTCTGGAAAACCAGTTTAAGATGTCTAGGAACTAAGTCAGATGTCTGATTATAGGTGGGTTTCCTTCCTGACTTGAATCAGATCGAAACAGGGTTCTAGTGAATTGTCATCAGATGACATACAGGACGTCTGACACTAAGTCTGGACGTCTGGAAACCTACTTTTTTGTGGAAATGGATTCCCAAGGGAGTGCAACGGCTAGAAAATCTCTGAGAAGAGATTTTGGGTCAGCCGAGGCAAAACGGTCATGTATCAGACGTCTGGGATCTTCTACGGACGTCTGATACGAGGTTAACGATCATTCCCCTCATTGTTTGCTAAGGTAGCCAACGGTCCACTAATTGGACATCTGGCAAAAGAATTAGACGTCTACTAAGACGTCTGGACTAAGGTCTAGACGTCTAATTTCATCAAACAGAACTAACTAAGTCTAGCCTAAATATAATCGGACGTCTGAGTCAACAGTAAGACGTCTTAAAAATCATTATCAGATGTCTAATTTTCAGATTAGACATTTGATAAGGCTGTCTGAACCCTATTTTGGTTTTCTAAGTTCTCTATAAAAAACCTAAGTATCCTAAGGTTGTGCAAGTGTTCCTAGGACTACTGTTAGGGTTCTTTGAGGCTCTTTAACATGAACCTAAGAAATAAAAATAAAGAGCAACAAAAGAAACAAAAGTACATAGTACAAAGAAAAGGAAATGTATCTTATTCTTCATCTCCTTCCTTCTTTAAGCTATTTCTCCTCGCAAATCTCCTTTATTCTCCATCAAGCTTTTCCAATCCATCCTGGATGCGAGCTCAAACTTCGTCTAACCATGTCTCCATTTGCAATTAACCTGAAATCTAAGACTTTAAGTGCAAATGTTAAATGACACGTGTTTTGTTATCATTAAAATAAACGATCGCGGTGCTCTAGCACCAACAATCTCCCCCATTTTGATGATAACAAAATCATAAATAATAATGCAAAAAATCCTCCCTCTTTTTGACATTATCAAAAAGGTTTAATTGATTTTAAATTTCCTATAACTCCCCCTTAAAACATGCTCTTCTATAAATGGGTTGAATTTCTTTTAACAAGAGTAATGTCCTCTCCCTTTTTGTAACAACAAGATAGCTATTATTTTTCTCTCCCTTACTAAAGGAAATATAGCTAATTTAACAAGATCTCCACCTTTATGATTGACAAATAGCTCGTAGTTTTTAACTTCCCCTATCTATATGCTAATGATAAACAAAGATAGGGTAAAAAGGTTTTACCTCACCTACCATGGCCAATAAAATGGCCCAATTGGAGGTGGTGGATTCCACATCGGATGGGGCTCCCATCCGTAGCTTGGAGGCCTGGGCATCGGCACCGGTCTCCAGTCTGGCGAACGACGTGCGGCGAGTCCATCATTTATTCACCGTCTCGTCGATCTTCTTGTCCTTCTCCTTGGTCTACTCTTTGGTCCTCCCAACTCGAGTTGACCATTCTTGAGCTTGTAGGTCCAGTCCTTTGTGTTATAGTCACCCTTGAAACCTACAAAACAAGATTCCAAATCTTTCTTTGGTATCCAAGTGAGCATGGATCCGGATTTGTTAGCGGGTCTCCTTGACGGAGATCCTTTCTCAACCTTAGGGTTATATAAGTTATCTACCTTATTTATCAAATTATTTGATTTCTTCCTAAGACATGCAATTTCTTTTTCTATAATATTCATCTTAGTCTTTTAATCAGAAATTTCTAATTTTAGACTAGCATTTTCCTTAATCAATTTAGTATTTTCATTGATTAAATCTTTATTTTCTAATAACAAGTTATTATCCTTAGGACTAGCTTCTAGATCCTTAAGTTGTTTTTCTAACCTTTCATTTTCATTTTTAAGAAGACTAAGGTTCTTTTTAATATTTTTAGTTTCTACCTTAAGTGATTTACTAACTTCAAAGAGCTCATTAAATGCGTTCTGTAAATCAGAATTTACCTCGTCATCAAAGTCGCTTCCGCTTTCGCTGTCGCCTTCTCCTATGGCAATGAAACCAAAGCAAGCAGTTTTACCCTTCTCAGTCTTTTCTTCTTCCTCTTCCTCTGAGCTCGAGTCATCCCAAGTTGCTTGCAATGCCTTCATCTTAGACTTATTCTCCTTTTCCTTCTCCTTTTTGAAAAGTGGGCATTCTGGTCGTAGATGCCATTTCTCGTTGCAGTGGTAGCAATGTCTTGGGCTTTCTTTCTTCTCCTTTTCTTTCTTTGACTCCCTACAAAACTTGGAAAATTTCTTAAGTAAAACTTTAAAGTCTTCATCGTCGGAACTTACCTCGCTATCTGATGTAGCTTTGAAGGCGAGAGTCTTCTTCGATTTTTGCTCTGGTGTATCCTTCTTCTTCTGCTTCAACTTTGTCTCATAGGCATTAGATTGCCTAAGAGATCTTCCATGTTGAGCTCCTCCACCTCGTTTGCCTCCTCAATCACAGTGACTTTCTGCTCCCATTCTGATCCAAGGGAATAGAGTAGCTTTCCTTGAAGCTCTCCCTTGATGAAGGTCTTCCCTAAAGCTTTTAAATTATTTACTATGAGAGTGAACCTAGTGTTCATCTCACTTAAAGTTTCGTTAGTCTTCATAGAAAATGATTCAAATTCTTGTGAAAGTAAATTAGTTTTAGAAGACTTTACCTTAAAGGTACCTTCGTGAGTTACCTCGAGTGTGTGCCAGATCATGTATACGGTGGCGCATTGCGAGATTCTGTTAAACTCCTCCGGGCTCAAAGCGCAGTACAATGCGTTCATAGCTTTCGCGTTGAGTGAGAGTTCCCAAATTTGCTGCTACGAGTATCCTGCGTCAAGTCACTCCGGGGTCTCGTATGAGGTTTCGCAACGTCCTCATAGAGCGAAGTCGATGGCTTGAAGCCACATCCTCATCCTCAGCTTCCAGTAGCTGTAGTTGTTTCCGTCGAAGTAGGGTGGTCGGACGGTGAACTGCCCCTTGGATATTCTGATCACGGAAATGCTTGCCTCCATCTGATCTCTTACTGGTGTGTAATGCTGATCTGCAAGACCTACTCTGATAGCAATTGTAGTTTCCCTTGTGGGAGGGGGTGACGTAACAAAGTGTGGAAAAAAATATAACAATCTCACAAAATAACAATCACACAATAGGCACAAGTATTTTTAGGTGGAAACCCAACCTGGGTAAAAATCATCACCTAACCCTCTCGAGTTAGGATTTCCCGATCGACCAAGTCGATCAAATCCACTAAACGAATCACTTAAACGAGGGTGATTCAACCTCTTACAACAACACTACTTTGAACGAGGGTAGTGTGCCTCAAACCCCTTCTCTTCACGAGAAGGATTTTGTCCCTCGATGGAGACGGGAATTCGCAACGCGAATACCCAACCAAATAACAAAGTAAAAGATATAAGAATAGTCCTATAGAGACAACAAAGTAATTCTTAAACTAAGCTTCTATAGGAGTTAGGAAACTTTCCTTTGGTGGAAGTGAGTCATTGACGCGGATGCGTGAACCACGCGGTAGTGCTTTGTCACTCTCGTAATCGCGGAGGGAGAGTGGGTGTGCAATAGGAATCAAGCTCTCTAGGGGTAGAACAAGGCTTGGAGAGCAAGAGATTTCTTCTATTTGATCTTCTTCTTCTTTTAGACACCAAAGAGTGGAAAGTATGTTTCTTGGGTGTGTCTTGGTGTATTTTTGAGTGGCAAGGGTTCTTCTCTATTTATAGAGGCCCTAGGAAGGCTTTGGAAGGCCTTGGAAGGCTTCTATAGTCGTTGGGTGCAAGGCCCAAGAGAATCAGGCTGGAATCAGGATTAATCATAACTCTGATAGGGTTATCAGACGTCTAATCCTAGCATCGGACGTCTAGAAAACCAGTTTAAGATGTCTGATTATAGGCGGGTTTCCTTCCTGACTTGAATCAGATCGAAATAAGGTTCTAGTGAATTGTCATCAAACGACATACAGGACATCTGGCACTAAGTCTGGATGTCTGGAAACCTCTACTTTTCTGCGGAAATGGATTCTCAAGGGAGTGTAATGGCTAGAAAATCTCTAAGAAGAGATTTTGGGTCAGCTAAGGCAAAACGGTCATGTATCAGACGTCTAGGATCCTCTACGAACATCTGATACGAGGTTAACGGTCATTCCCCTCATTGTTTGCTAAGGCAGCCAATGGTCCACTAGTTGGACATCTGGCAAAAGAATTAGACGTCTGCTAAGATGTCTGGACTAAGGTCTGGACGTCTGATTTCATCATACAGAACTAACTAAGTCGAGCCTAAATATAATCGGACGTCTGAGTCAATAGTTAGATGTCTTAAAAGTCATTATCAGATGTCTAATTTTTAGATTAGACGTCTGATAAGGCTGTCTGAACCCTATTTTGATTTTCTAAGTTCTCTATAGAAAACCTAAGTATCCTAAGGTTGTGCAAGTGTTCCTAGGACTACTGTTAGGGTTCTTTGAGGCTCTTTAACATGAATCTAAGAAACAAAAATAAAGAGCAACAAAAGAAACAAAAGTACATAGTACAAAGGAAAGGAAATATATCCTATTCTTCATCTCCTTCCTTCTTCAAGCTATCGCTCCTCGCGAATCTCCTTTATTCTCCATCAAGCTTTTCCAATCCATCTTGGATGTGAGCTCGAACTTCGTCTAAGCACGTCTCCATTTGCAATTAACCTAAAATCTACGACTTCAAGAGTAAATGTTAAATGACACGTGTTTTGTTATCATCAAAATAAATGATTGCGATGCTCTAGCACCAACAAGAATGACTACGGTTGGGCTCAACTAGGCCCAACATCCTCTACAGCCGATGGCGCTAGCTGCTCAACTCCCAGACCTAAACATGTTTACATATATCTGTGGTCAGCTAATGCTGAGTAGAGTGATACATAAAAATATTGAATGTATTTAAACATGAAAGAAAAGCAGTAAACCATTCATGCATCTTTCTAGTTATTCATTATTATTTGTTTCCGTTTATAATCAACTATGTGTTTCTACTTTGGTTATTCTAGTAAGGGTCCACAACATTTCTTAATCCACTTGTTCCCTAAGGGAACGATCTTGATGCAGTTTTCCCGCATTGCAGGATGTACATGTAGCACTCTCCTGGTCGGGAGAGTGCCCCGTGGTAGTCCTACACCCGATCTACCACCCCGAGGTCATGGTCATAACCTAGCAGTGACTACAGTACACGCGATAAATGCACAGGTAGCTATCCCGCACTAGAATGCGGTTAGTCCTTTCCGCTAGCAAGTATGCCCAAACGTACAGCACAAAACAAAATAGGGGCCTCATCTTTCAATAGTCTACGTAACCTCGCCCGATTATCCCAGTTTGCCCAGTGGACCTAACAGAGGTCGGTGTATGGAGGCCAATCCAAACCCCAGGTCCCAACCCAAGGGGTGGCTAGCAATCTCCCCACACAAAAGTGACAATAGCTCTCGTCGGTACCACGTATGCGAGGGCAGCCTACTCTCTATACACAAGGGGTGATTAGCTCTCATTAGTACGTGTGTACACAAGAGCCAACTTATCCTCTAAAAAAGGGTAATTAGCTCTCCTCTATATGTGCGTACACGAGGGCCAGCTCACGCCCAAGTTAGAGCTCAACTAACAGTCATGCCTCACAGTCAGCAAATTATTCCATAATCATTAGAGTTTTCATGTCACAGTACTTAAGCTATCTTTCTAGTTCCCCCTCGGGTTCATTCATAGTACTCATCTCATTTCATTACACGACATGTATCTGTGTTCACATTCTGGTTTCTTATTCATATAATAGGCAGCTTGTGATTCGACAGGACAAGCAATCATCACAGCAATTTAAGTATTCAATTACTCACAGTAGGGAATTTAACCACATGCATTCTCAATTTATAGCAAGCGAGGTTCATGCATTGAATATAAACATTCACATTCTCAGTCCTAGGGTTCATCTCATGTCCTAGATTTCAAGCTGATATTTCTAATTTAGCATGCACTTTAATAATTTAAACTAAAGAAATATAGAGGACCACTCTACTAAGGTATATGAGTGGTATGGGGGCATGAACGGTGGATCCCGATGTATCCGTGGGTCTCGTGTGCACTACAGATTGGAGACCTATTCCAAATAGTTGATAACACCAATCATTAGCATTGTTTACCATTATGTCAAACAAGCTCAAAACAGTACGGATACGACCCTAATATGTAGGAAATTCTAAAAGAAAGCTAATGGTACTTTGTTTGCGCAAAATTGACTTTGTTTACTGAACTGGCCCAAATACACGCACCCTGACCAAAATCAGACGTCTGGGGAGAGTCCCAGATGTCTTAAACGAGCACAGGATTTCACCTTGCGTTCCTGCGTCTATCCTCGTCGTTTGCTTCCCCTCACAGCCATCTGAGGGTGTCTCTAAACATCTAGCACTGCTCTCAATCGTCTAGGAGAGCCGTCTGACGCTGCTTCCAGACGTCCTAAAGTGCCTCAAACATCGTGCCAACATGCCTTCCCAGCATCTCTGGCACCTCGGCACTCTGCGTGCTTACCAAACATCCTGAGTCCGTTCCAAATGTCCAGTGACCCCTCTAGACGTCTGAAAAATGTTGTAGACGTTTGAATCTGTGAAAATAATGTCCGCAGAACCTCCTACCACCCTCCCTCTACCTCCCGCACACCCTCCTCTCCTCCAATCTCCTCCTACTCCTCGCTCTCCCTCTCCTTCTCCCTCACTCGGCTGCTGTGGTGAACAAAATGGAGGAGGGAAGGGGGGATTTTCAAGGGTGTGTGGGAATGGGGGGGGGCATGGGTGTAAGAAAAATTATGCTAAACCCCCCTTCAAACTAAAATACTCTGCACGGAAACCATTTTGGTGCGTAGAAATTGCGATAAGGCCCCTAAAGTTCAGCAAAATCTAAACGGTTCTTAGAAAGGGTCGTTTCAGTAGTGCTACTGGTAGTATTGTTAAGAACTTCATAATGTTGTTGGTAGCATTATTAACAAATTTGTAGTGTTGCTAGCAGCATTATTAATAACTTAATAGTGCTGCTACTAGCAACGTTAAGAATTTCATAGTGTTGTTGGCAACATTCTTTTTCTGGATAAGACTATTGGTAACATTCACTTACTTTGTTAACTGAATGAAGTATTCCATGATCAATCTCTACCAACATACATATTAATTATACGAAAGTTGATACTTGAAGGGAATGATCATAGATGGACATGAGAGTTTCTATGAGATAACGAGATAGACATAAAAAATGTGAAGTTAGTTACTATTGACGTAATTACTATAGATGTTAGTTATTATAGACATTAGTTGTAATGGATATAAAGAATACTGCTCACAACATCATCAGTAAGAGTGACCACCGACGTATCTTAGTTGAAGCATACAAAGGTGCCAACACATCCTGCCAACAATACCAGCAATCCTGCCAACATCAACTACTTCTGTCAGTTTTGCACAAAAATGGAAAGGACTGCCAACCTATACTATTATGTAGTAGAGGCTACACGTTCTGCACATGAATGCAGATAATGTCAGAAAAAGCTATTGTATGTAATGGTGAACTAATAACATTGCATGTTAATCTTCATGTGATAACATTTGATGTGGAACTATGTTAGCGAAGAAGCCACCTAAGATGAGTATATTGGTTGGTAAGTTTGCAGGTAAGTTTACACTCTTTTTATATGTAAATATCCTTTTTCATTTTGCCTTATCGAAAAACTCTAGCCTTAGAGAGAGAGGGGGGGTTCCTTTGTTTCTCTCGATCTTGGCTGCATAAATACTTGTGCAATGATCTCATCTATGATTGATTTTCTCGCATAATCTTTTTTCAACGTAATCAAAATGACGTCAAAATTGGTTCAAACCTGCAACAAAAATTGTAGGAGTATAATTTTGAACCGGATTAAGCAAGTAAATTAAAAGACATTCAAAATGATCTAAGTCCAAAATTACTATATATTGACTAAGCCTTAGGTTGTGTTTGGTTGGTAGATTAAGTATTTAACCTGTCACATAACCTGTCTCATATTTACGTCAGGTTAAATAGATTTAATGTGAGGTAAAGTTAATTCACTCTTTCTATAGAATAACTTTAACCGATCAAAATATTTATTATATTCTTCATTATATTTCTTCAATTTATCCCGCAAACTAAAATGAAGCCTAAATGGTAACTTTTCGTTGGAGTGACTACGTGGCTATCATGTCAGTAGGTGTGGATGAATAAAGAAGAACGGGAGAGCTGTTTCTTGGAGGGAGAAAATGATAAAGAGTAAAAAAAAAAAAAATCAGTTCTTCCGATTGCAAGATGCAACAAAAAATTGAAGGAAAAAGAGTCGGGGTGGATGTTTTTTTAGGGGGTGAGACTATAGGAGCATCAGGTTTGGAAATTTCTTTCCTACTACTCAGAATAGTCACCGCCTGAGCATGCTCCCTAAAGACAATCCATTTTCCTTTAGGATTTTCCTCAGCAGCACTTGGAAACTTCCCAGTCTCCCTCTGTCTAACAGCCTCAACAAGGTGTCCAATTTGTGATTTCATTTCATGTATAGCCTTGTCATGAGATTGGATGATGGCACTTTGACTTTCTTGCATAGTTTTCAACATCGCCTTCAATTCATCCATCTCAGAGGTTTTAGGTTGGGCAAAGGTCTGAGGTTGGTTCATTTGATGGTTTTGAAAGGATTGCGGTTTGTAATTCCCTGAATTTGAGACATTTCCTTGTCTCCATGAAAAGTTTGGGTGGTTCCTCCATCCCTCATTATAAGTGTTGGAGAAAGGATCATTACGAGGTCTTGGACGGAACCCTTGAGCGGCATTCAAATCTGCTTGTACAAGCTCAGGGAATTGGGAGGCCAAGTGGCAATCCACAGTGGCGTGTGTATTGCCTTGACAAATTACGCATTCGGAAGCTTGGGATGTGGAGGTGTTAGGTGTGAATGAACTCGGGTTCGACATAAGCCTTTCCATGTTTTGATTCAGTAATTGAATTTGATAAGCTAAATTCTGGGTGTCCCTTGCTTCATTCTCCTCCAACTTTCTTTGCATGAGAGTGGGCTTTCTATCCATGTAGGCAGAATTCAAGTGAATAGAATTCTCACTCAAAGTATCAAATAAGTTCCAAGCTTCATCCTCAGTCTTAGATAGAAAGGTTCCTGCACAGGCACCATCCACAGTTTGCCTATGCGAATCATTAAGTCCGGTGTAGAACCTTTCAACCAGTTGCCATTTAGGCACCTGGTGATGTGGGCAAAGTCTCAGCAAATCGTTAAAGCGCTCCCACGCATCATGGAAAGCTTCCCCATCCTTTTGAGCAAAACTCATGATTTCCCTCCTAAAGTGATTTGTTTTGCTCATGGGGAAGTACTTCTTCAAAAACTCCTTTTTCAGGGCATCCCAAGTATTTAAATTATCAAGGGTGTGATACCAATACTTGGCTTTGTCCTTTAGGGAGAAGGGAAAAAGGGTCCGCATTTGAGCATCATCAGTAACGCCCTGCAGCTTCACCGTGGAACAGACCTCGGTGAATTCCTCAATATGCCTGTAAGGGTCTTCCCTAGTAGTACCATAAAAGGAGGGTAGCAAGGATATGGTACTACTTTTGATCTCATATGGATTATCCCCTCCAGGTCTACGTAGTGCTGGGCCAGCTTGGTTGGTTGGGATGAAATATTCCTTAAGGCTCCTTTGACCGGCCATTTCTACCCTTAGGAGGTCTTTTCTTAGGATTCTTTCCGGTTCAGGATCAAATACAAGTTGTCTCCTAAGAGAACGCCTACCAAGCATGCACTACAAACACAATTCAAACGGACTTGTTTGGTCTTTACAGATTTAGGCTTTTGAATTTAATTCAAATTGTAGGTGACAAAACAAGTTACCCAATCAATTACGCGCCTATTGTCAACCTTCGAAATGCCTAAAAAGACCTAGTTGGAACTTAGGTATTCTTCCCTAAATCTCAAATGGTCAAGTAAATCCAAAGACGGAAGATCGAGGGATGCAAGTAGGCCTAAGCCTTCCTTTGAAGCTGTGCTTTCGCGGTGCTCCTCAACTACCCCCAAAAATCCGTGACAGGGTATCCCCCTCTTTGGATTTACAAAACCTTTGATTTCCAGTTCCGAACACTTTAGAATCCAACGAAAGGAGGGCTCTTGTCCCAGTATTTCCAAACCTAAGGAGTGTCTAGAAGCGTGCCGTGGTGCAAGTGAAATAAGTGTGCATACATCGTCAAAGATTTTGAACTTTGAATCGCACGTCAAGTTTGAAAATCAAATCCTTGGTTTTTAAAATGTCCTTCCTTTAATTAGTCCTTTTTCTAAAAAAAATGTGACCACTTGTTAGATCGCTTCAAGACAAACTTTGTGGTCTTTGCATTAAATCCTAAATGCAATGCGTGATCAAAAATAGGATGCAAAGTAAGAGAATACGTACCTTGCCTCCAACGATCTTCAATGCAAAAATGCACGCAATGCAGAAAAGCAAATCTAGAGGCTGCTCATACGGACCTAAATGGTTCGTCCTAGGGCAGGCAGCTTCTAGCAGGCAGCTCTTTTTTTTTTTTCTTTTTCTATTTTTTTTAGAACTACTTATGCACAAGCAAATAAAAGTAATAATAAAAAAATAATAATAAACCTAAATCTAAAGAAAAGGGAACAGGCTCCCAAAAATTACCCAACACGGGTCCAAAACAAAATCAGGGAACAAACCCTCAAAATATGCCCCAGAACAAGGGTTTCAAACTAACTGTAATGAAAAATTAAGTCTTCAGTCTTAATTCTATTCTAATTAAATTAGCGATTAAATACAATGGTGTCCGTCGCATCCTCGTCCTTCTCCTCCTTTCAAAATTGCCTATCCACTTCTCGTCTGGCGACGTCAAGGGTCGCCTCTCACAGTGGCTGATTCTTGCATAAATTTTCTCGCATAGAAAAGAAAATAATGAATGGTCAAATCTCTGTGCAATTGATAAATAATCAAAATAAAATTAGGCGAAATTATTGCGTTTGTTGCCTCCCCGGCAACGGCGCCATTTGACTGGTCGATCTTTCGCTTTTAAGTCGTTTGTAGTTTAATGTGGTGGAAAAATCGACTAATCAATTTTTAATAAGAAATAACCACTCGCAGAGGAGTGGGTCGTATCCACAGGGAGGAAATAACGTATTAAAATTCGTGCCACTTAAAAATATTTGTTCGGAGTCAATTTGGACAAGAACCAAGCCAAGATTGCCTTTAGATTAAGGTTTAAGCAAGAAACAATGCTGAAATGTCAATTATGAGAAACTACAGGATATTTTTCGCAATGCAGAGTGAATAGAATATGATTAAAATGTGGCAATGGCAGAAAATGTAAATTTTAATTAACGTTTTACTGTAGCAAAACAGGGGAATTTTCCCCCGTTGTCTTGCGCGATGAGGAGCCGATGGCCGGGCGCGGGAAGCTCGGAGGTGGTCCCTTGGATCAAGGGCTTCGAATCGGTGGTGGCGGCGAGTCGCGCGGCGGTCGGAGGTGGCCGGACGAGCTCTGGCGGAGGTGCTGCAGCCGGCAGCTTGCGCAGCCTGTTGGCGTGAAGTCCGCCGCCTACTACTGCTGCGGGGGTGGCTGCTGCTGCTGCCGTGGGCACTGCTGCGGCTGGCGTGGCAGGCGTTCGTCTGCAGGCGCGGGGAAGAGGGCGCTGCAGGCGGTTCTGCAAGCGCGACGGAGGGTGCTGCAGCGCGGTTGGAGGATGGCGTGCGCTGCGGAGGGTCTGCGGAGGGCGCTGCTGGCGGTTCTGCAGGCGCAGTGGTGAACGGCGTGGACTGCAGGCGCGGTTGGAGGAGGGCGCTGCAGCCGGTGAGTGTGTGGAGATGGCGTGAGCTGCAGGCGCGTGGAGATGGCGAAGGCTGATGGTGGGCGCGGGGAAGGTGGCGTGGGCTGATCTGCAGGCGTGCGCAGGTCTGCAGCCGGTGAGCGGTGGAGGGTGCAGGCGGTCTGGTGGCCGGTTGGAGAGTGCAGGCTGAGGAAGTGGAGGTGAGCGGGTAACTTCAGACGTCTGGGAAATTTCCCAGACGTCTTAAGTTACTGAGAGGGTGGATGATCAGTAGCTCGGTGGTGGTGGTGGTGGTGGTCTGCGAAGACGGCGAGGGAGTTGCACGCTAAGGTGCTCACGGTAATGCAGGCGAGCTCCGGATGGCGGTGTGGCCTGTCACACCACACGCCCACGGTGGTGGAGACTCGCCGCCACGGTAGAGGCCGGCAGTGTGGAGTGGAAGAGAGAGGTTCTCTCTGCACAGTGGTGGGTCGGTGGCGGAGGCCTCCTGAGCTCGGCTGCCTCCGTGCTCCTTTTGTAGTGTCTTGAACAAATTTGAAATCAGCGGCCGACCAGATCCACCACATCTGCTCCCCCTTGAATGGCTTCTTCACTGCATCAGCCGGGCGTTGGAGCGGCAGCCAGCCGTTCTGAAAGAAGACGAATAAAGAAAATATTATTAAAATATTAGGGTTATTTATGTATAGACCCTCAACTTCTATGTTAATAAAAACAATATACCTAATTGGTTATCTAATTAGATGAATGCTATTCTAAGCTAATTCTAAATGCACTTAAGATATGAATGCAATGTATGGATTATGTAATTAGATTAAAACTATGAATTAATCTATTTACATCCTAATTTATACTAAATAAATGTTAGAATTAACCTAATGTGTAGGCACTTAAATACTTAAATAACCCACAACTATGGGCTAATCAGGCGGTGCTTAGTGTCATCCCTCAATAAGGGTGAGACTCTCCTTTGGGGGAACCTGGGCTAGGAAGTGTTTCAATCTTTGGCCATTAACTGTAAAAGTGTGCCCAGTGTTCGGATCAACGACTGTTAAGAACGAGGCATCAGACGAGCTTTTAAGACGTCTGGAAAGTGTTCCAGATGTCTGGTAATCAATTTTTGTGGCGTACGGGGTTGCGTTTGCGCGCCTGTGCGTGCAGACTGCACCCGCTGCTCTCGCCCTCTTTTTCTCTCTCTCTCCTCCTGCAAGCACACAGCTCTTTTCTCTCTCTCCCCGCGCAGCCTTATAAGGACGCCCTCGCCCTCTCCCTCACCCTCATCTCCTCCACCTTCCTCTTCTCTTCTCCCTGCCAGTGCGAGAGCGCGAGCGAGCGAGCGGCGGCAGCAGCAACCGCGGTGAGTGTGCAGGAGGGGGGTGTTGCGAGAAGAAGAAGACGCTCGACCGTGAGGGATCGAGCTTGCCGGGGCAGCTAGAGCCGGCCGACAGGGGAGCAGCGGGCGTGGAGTGTCGCAAAGGGGCTGCTGCAGCTCGGGCAGCAGGCGGACGGGGCACGACGCGGCCGTGCGTCGCGGCCAGAGAGCGAGTCGGGCTCTGATTCTGGAAAATTTTCCAGAATCAGATGTCTGGGCTTACGACGGTGAAGACGTCTGGAGGACTGTCCAGACGTCTGGCAGGTAAGATATTTCTATCTTCTTCCTTTTTCGCGTGTACGGCCACGCAGCCATCCGCCATGCCTTCGTCTGCGATCCGTCGTGCTGAGAACAGGTGTGGGTGCATGCAGGTTCTGCTCAGGAGGGCGCGAGGACTCGTCATCCCACATGAATCGGACATCTGGCCGCAGTGCCAGACGACGGAGAGGACTTCCAGACATCCTGGGTGACCATCGGACGTCTAGGAACCGGGGTCAGACGTTCCAGCAGGCTTCTGGACATCTGAAGGACTACACAGAGCGAAGGTACAATCTGACCCACCTTTTAAGACGTCTGGAAGAGGTTCTAGACGTTTGATTTTGGACAGTTTCGTCCTTTTCGACCCATTTAGGGCCCATTTGGAGTCCGTTTTCCACGTTTCGAGTTGCGTTCTTTCCAGAATAAAATCCTCTACCTGTTTACAGTAATTGTATACCATTCTGAGAAACTCCTTGTGTTTGATCCTTGTGTTAGGATCCCGTACCATTGCAGTCTTGGGAGTTGCGGAGGCGCGCGGGATTGCCGACCACGCCCTCAGTACTCTCGTTGTAGCTGGTAGAGTGGCTTTTAATTTATTTAGCATAATTGATACAATTGTAGTACAATTAATAGAGTCTAGGGTTTTGAATGAACCCTAGGACTGAGAAACTAGATTGAATGATAGATCCTAGGGTATTGCATGAATCCTAGGACTGGAAAACTAGATTGAATGATAGATCCTAGGGTACGGCATGAATCCTAGGACTGGAAAACTAGTGGAATATATATATATTGCAATCTTAGAAAAGTGGAAAGGAAATAATAGCTTCCTGTAAATTAATAGCTGCCTGTTATGAATGAATAAATATGATTAAGAATATGAGTTGTATGAACGTAAGACTAGAACAATGAAACCTACAATGGCCAAACAAAAAAGAATACGAACCCTACGGGGAATTAGGAGTAGAACTCCTGGAAAGAGAATAGAATGGAACTGAGAAAGTGAAACGTGGAAGTGTGTTGTCTCTTGGGTACGTGGTACCAAAGAGAGCACACATTACCTCTTAGTGTAGAGGGGAGCTTGCCGCCCTCAGGTTGAGACCAGGGTGGGTTTGGCCACTGTACACGGACTTGCTGGCTCTCACGTACGTAGTACCGAGGAGAGCTACTAGTGTATGGAGAGCACTAGCTACCCCACGGGCCCCGGGGTTTTGCTAGCCTCCCACACCGACTTGTTAGGCCCACTGGGCAAACCAGGGTAGTCAGGCGAGGGTGCGCGGACTGTGGAGGGGTTGGACCCCTGTTACTGAGAGGGCTCTGCCCTATAATGGTTCCTGCTGTGTTTTGAGCGCACCCGTTAACGGAAATGATTGACCGCGTGTCAGTGCGGGGTAGCTACCCGTGCGCTTATCGCCCGTGCCGTAGTCACCGTTACGTCTGTCAGTGACCTTGGGGTGGTTGACTGGGGGTAGGACCACCACGGGGGACTCTCCCGGCCAGGGGAGCACCATGTGTTACTTCTACTTTTCGGAAAAGACTACAATCAAGATCGTTCCCACGAGGAACATTCGAGATCAAGTGAAGGATCTGAGAAATAAATAAATTGTGAATTAATAGAAAGACGTAATTAAAGAAAGTAAAAATATAACAGCTACTGTACACTCTACTGTTTCTTTAGCTTTTAGCTGCCACTCTACTCAGCGTTTCGCTGACGTGTTACACTCGTTACTTTTTAGGACCAGGTGTTGAGCAGCCAGGGTCAGCGGCTGCAGAGGACGTTGGGCCTAGTAGGGTCCAGTAGAGTTACCCGCAGTTCTTTTTTGTACTTTTCTTCCACTGTAGTGAGTAGTTTCCTTGTTACTCCTTGTACTTCTTTATTGTAAGCTTCATGTTATGTACATATTTGTTGTTCTACTGTTGTGGTGGTGTATACTGTAGTAGTTCCTTTTCTTACTGCTGTATTTTGTTACTGTTAGTTATATTCATGCTGAATGTGGTTTATTTTACTGCTCTTTTGGTTACGACTAGGTCTTGGGATTAGTCGAGTCGGTCCGACTCTCGTGTCTCATAGGGACTCGGGGATCGGGTTGTTACAAGATGGTATCAGAGCAAGGTCGTCCCGCGAAGTGAATCAACTGGCTGGAAAATAACCAATTCACATATCTGTAACTAAAGTAGCCACCACAACATATCTTTTGACATGAGCTCTTAGACGTTTTCGTTAGATATCGTTCTGTATTGACGTGTTTCCACTTTGTTTCGTGTCTCCTTGCAGGAGATGCCTCGTCGCGGGACTAGAGAGGCGGGCCGCGGGCGGGGCCGAGGATGAGGTCGGCGAGGTGGGCGTGCTGCTGTCGATGCCTCAGTGGACCAGCCACTGCTCCCGGGCATTCAGGCCGAGGACCTCGCCCAGCTGATACAGGATATTGTGTGAGAGGAGCTCCACCCACCGCCCCGAGCACCTCTCCCTCGGGTTGTAGAGGGGGAGTCCTCTGTGGGACCACACGACGGACGTAGCGCTGGACACGGGGGAGGGGATGGGCCGCCACCGCCCCCACCTTCCTCCGACACTTCTGTGTACGAGGCACCTTTGCCTGGAGGTGCACCAGCATCTCCACTGCAGCGCCACTTCAAGCTCTTCGGGCAGTTCCGGAAGCTGAAGCCCCCCTCCTTCAAGGGGGATGAGGACCCGACCGAGGCAGAGGACTGGCTCGAGCAGCTCGAGAAGGTTTTCGAGACCCTTCGCCCCCCGGTGGAGTGCCGCGTGGCCTTTGCCACGTACCAGCTGGAGAGTGCAGCACACAGGTGGTGGAGCGCGGTCAAGGACAGGAGAGGGACGAGCCGACTTGGGACCGGTTCGTCACCCTCTTCTGCGAGCAGTACTTTCCCCAGATGTGGCAGGACCAGAGGAGGCGGGAGTTCCACACTCTCCGCTAAGGGACGATGACCGTGAGCGCGTACCGCGTGCATTTTCTGGAGCTGTCCCGCTTTGCAGCGACAGCGGTAGCCACTGAGGAGGAGCGCCTTTGGAGGTTCACTGAGGGGCTCCGGCCTGCGATTCGGGGGTATGTCAAACCCCTGAAGCTGCCTACGTTTTCGAGGGTGGTGGAGGCAGCTATGACCTACGAGGAGACCAACCCGTCCGCGCGAGACACTAACGACGGGCGGAAGAGGCCCTTCCAGCCAGACTTTTCACAGGGTCGTCGAGAGAGGAGACACGTGGCATCCGCAGGAGAGCCGTCACATTTTGCAGGGCCATCAGTGGCCTTTGGGGGCCCTCGACAGGGGCCAGTCACCAGCACCGGACCCCCGTCCAACCGGCAGCAGGGACACACTGAGGGTGGGAGTCGGGTTCCCCTCTGCTACTAGTGTGGCCAGCCGGGCCACATTAGGAGGGACTGCCCGTCTAGGGCAGGAGGTCAGCAGATACTTCCCGCGTCGAGCACTGGAGGACGCGTAGGAGGCCGCGGTTCCTAGGCGCAAGGAGGAGGACAGCAGTCACGAGGAGGGTACCGGCCAGCACCTACCCATCCGACGCAGAGTGTGGCTGCTTCGTCCACACCTAGAGCTGAGGGGCGTATCAACGCCCTGACACACAGGGATGCCAGAGCTTCGGGATCGGTGGTGGCAGGTATGGTTTCAGTTTCCGGCAGACTCGTTTACACACTTTTCGATTCCGACGCTACGCACTCGTTTGTCGCAGCCAGTTTCGCAGTTAGTTTGGGCCAGGACTATATGCTGTTAGAGAATCCGTTCGTAATCAGAGGTCCGAGTGGTCAGCTGTTTATAGCTGAGGAGGTGTACACGGGTTGCGAGGTCAGTATCGGGGGACATAGTCTGCCAGCTGACCTGATTATGATATAGATGGAGGACTTTGGCATAATTCTAGGGATGGACTAGCTGTCCACTTACCACGCTTTGGTGGACTGTTTTGAGAGGAAGATCGTCTTCTCCATACCAGAGTTACCTTCTTTCGAGTTTCACGGACAGCCAGTGGACGGAGGCTTCAGGTGCATTTCGGCACTTTGGGCGGCGAGACTTTTGAGCCAGGGGTGTGAGGGCTTTTTAGCCTGTGTGGTGGCAGAGCCCAGCCCTATGGCAGACTTCCAGAGCATCCCGGTGGTTAGAGAGTACCCTGACGTGTTCCCAGACGAGTTACCAGGACTACCGCCCGAGTGTGAGATCGAGTTTGAGATCTCACTAGTACCAGGGACCAGCCCCATCTCCACCGCACCATACAGGATGGCACCGCTTGAGCTACGAGAGCTCAAGTCTTAGTTGCAGGACCTTTTGGAGAAGGGCTTTGTGAGGCCCAGTGCGTTTCCCTAGGGAGCCCCGGTACTGTTTGTGAAGAAAAAGGATGGTACCCTACGCCTTTGTGTGGACTACCGACAGCTGAATAGGGTCACCATCAATAACAGATATCCGCTGCAGAGGATCGACGACTTGTTTGACCAGTTGCGAGGGGCCACGATGTTCTCTAAGATCGACTTGAGGTCTGGATACCACCAGTTGAGGATCAGGGAGGCAGACGTCTCCAAGACAGCTTTCCGCACCCAGTACGGACACTACAAGTTTTTGGTCATGCCGTTTGGGCTGACCAATGCCCCCGCTGCTTTCATGGACCTGATGAACCGGGTGTTTAGACCATACTTGGACCAGTTCGTGGTGGTATTTATTGATGATGTACTCATCTATTCTCGAGATCAGACGCAGCACAGACAGCACTTGTGGATGGTTCTAGACACACTGAGACGACGTAGGCTATACGCCAAATACAGCAAGTGCGAGTTCTGGTTGAGGGAGGTGACCTTCTTAGATCATGTGATCTCTGGGGACGGCTTGGCAGTGGACCTAGCCAAGGTCGAGGCAATGCTCAGGTGGGAGAGACCGCGTTCAGTCACCGAGATTCGCAGTTTCCTGGGACTGGCAGGCTACTACAGACGGTTCATCAGGGGCTTTTCACAGATTGTGCATCCTATGACACAGTTGACCCGGAAGGACGTGCCCTTCGCTCGGACAGACGCCTGTGAGGCGTGTTTTCAGGAGCTGAAGGAGAGGTTGACTTCGGCTCCTGTGCTCACCATCCCTGACAGTAGTGGCGAGTTCATTGTGTACACGGATGCCTCCTTGCATGGGTTAGGGGGTGTGCTCATGCAGAGGGGTTACGTTGTCGCTTACGCTTCGCGGCAACTGAAGCCCCATGAGCATACCTACCCTACCCACGACCTGGAGCTAGCAGCTATCGTCTTCGCGCTAAAGACCTGGAGGCACTACTTGTACAATGAGACCTTTGAGATTTTCACAGATCACAAGAGCCTCAGATACCTTTTTGATCAGAAGGAGCTCAACATGAGACAGAGACATTGGTTGGAGCTCCTGAAGGACTATGACTGCAGCATTTCCTACCACCCGGGAAAGGCCAACGTGGTGGCTGACGCCTTGGGCCGGAAGGCACCCGCACACTTGGCCAGTTTACAGTTACAGAGTTGGAGCCTTTTGGAGGAGGTGGGCAGTTGGCGACCCCTAGAGTTACGGGGGCACTGTGGGGCAGTGACTATGACACGACAGACTTGGCTAGAGCTGATAGACCACATCATCACAGGACAGATGGCCGATCCGTACTTGCAGTCCTTGCGCGACAGAGTACTGTCAGGAGACCCTGGGGACTTCTCTTTCACAGACCAGGTGCTGCGCCTGAGGGGACGGTTGTGCGCTCCCAGAGACGAGGAGCTGTTGAGAGAGCTCCTGACTGAGGCACACGGTTCCAGATTCACCATACATCCCGGAAACAAAAAGATGTACCACGACTTGAGACGTGAGTTTTGGTGGAGGGGGATGAAGCGGGATGTGGGTGAATTCATGCAGCAGTGCTTAGTGTGCCAGCAGGTGAAAGCCGAGCATCAGAGGCCTGCAGGGCCACTACAACCGCTTCCAGTGCCAGAGTGGAAGTGGGAGAGCATCACCATGGACTTGGTGGTGGGTTTACCTGTTACCCAGCGAGGACACGACGCAGTCTGGGTAATTGTGGATAGACTGACGAAGACGGCACGATTCTTGCCGATCTGAGTTACTTTGGGACCAGCACAGTTGGCAGAGAGGTATATCCGTGACGTGGTACGACTACACGGAGTTCCGCGGGAGATTGTATCCGACCGGGATACTCGCTTTACGTCCCAGTTTTGGGCTAAGTTTCAGCAGGCCCTGGGGACGCGGTTGAGATTCAGTACAGCTTACCACCCCCAGACAAACGGACAGTCTGAGCGCACGATACAGACACTTGAGGACCTTTTGCGTGCCTGTGTACTGGACTGGAGGGGCTCTTGGGAGGAGCACCTACCCCTGGCGGAGTTTGCATACAACAACAGCTATCACTCGAGCATCAGCATGGCTCCCTACGAGGCTCTGTACGGATGGAGGTGTACGGCACCCTTGAGTTGGGTTGAGGTGGGGACCAAGTGGGAGGTTGGCCCCAGGTTGATCCGGCAGAGTCAGGAGGTAGTCGAGCAGATCCACAGGCGACTCCACACTGTCAGGAGCAGGCAGAAGAGCTACGTGAATCGGAGATGCAGAGAGGTGCAGTTTGAGGTTGGGGACCATGTCTTTCTTTGTGTTTCGCCCATGAAGGGCCTGCAGCGGTTTGGGGTGATAGGGAAGCTCGTGCCGAGGTTCGTGGGGACCTTTGAGGTCCTGGAGCGGGTTGGACCCGTTGCTTACATACTTACCCTTCCCCCTCAGCTTTCTGGTGTGCACGACGTGTTCCACGTGTCCAACCTTAGGAAGTACGTTGCCGATCCTAGTCATGTACTGAGTCACGAGAGCGTCGAGGTGGGCGACGACCTGACCTACCCCGAGCGGCCAGTACAGATTCTTGACCGAGCTGTCCGCAGTTTGAGACGAAAGTAAGTACCCTTGGTGAAGGTTTTGTGGAGGAGCCAGTGGTACGAGGAGGCTACCTGGGAGCCTGAGGCGGCAATGCGGGAGCGGTACCCGGAGCTCTTCGTGGGTACGTCTTTTCGGACCGGCTTCGGTCCTCTTTGAGTTTGTTATGTTTATATATGTTGCTCTTTCCCGCACCCTAGTTAGCGCAAGTTTCAGGGACGAAACTTCCTTTCAGTTTGTTATATTGTTAAGAACGAGGCATCAGACGAGCTTTTAAGACGTCTGGAAAGTGTTCCAGACGTCTGGTAATCAATTTTTGCGGTGTACAGGGTTGCGTCTGCGCGCCTGCGCGCGCAGACTGCACCCGCCGCTCTCGCCGTCTTTTTCTCTCGCTCTCCTCCTACAGGCGTGCAGCTCTTTTCTCTCTCTCCCCGCGCGACCTTATAAGGACGCCCTCGCCTCTCCCTCACCCTCATCTCCTTCGCCTTCCTCTTCTCTTCTCCCTGCCAATGTGAGAGCGCGAGCGAGCGAGCGGTGGCAGCAGCGGCCACGGCGAGTGTGCGGGAGGGGGTGTTGCGAGAAGAAGAAGACGCTCGACCGTGAGGGCTCGAGCTTGCCGGGGCAGCTAGAGCCGGCCGACGGGGGAGCAGCGGGCGTGGAGTGTCGCGGAGGGGCTTCTGCAGCTTGGGCAGCAGGCAGACGAGGCGCAACGTGGTCGTGCATCGCGGGTGGAGAGCGAGTTGGGCTCTGATTCTGAAAATTTTCCAGAATCAGGTGTCTGGGCTTACGACGGTGAAGACGTCTGGAGGACTGTCTAGACGTCTAGCAGGTAAGATATTTCTATCTTCTTCCTTTTTCGCGTGTATGGCCATGCAGCTGTCCGCCGCGCCTTCGTCTGCGACCCGTCGTGATGAGAGCAGGTGTGGGTGCGTGCAGGTTCTGCAAGGGAGGGCATGAGGACTCGTCATCCCACGTTAATCGAACGTCTGGCCGCAGTGCCAGACGACGGAGAGGACTTCCAGATGTCCTAGGTGACCATTGGACGTCTGGGAACCGGGGTCAGACATTCCAGCAGGCTTCTGGATGTCTGAAGGACTACATAGAGTGAAGGTACAATCTGACCCACCTTTTAAGACGTCTGGAAGAGGTTCCAGACGTCTGATTTTGGACAGTTTCGTCGTTTTTGACCCGTTTAGGGCCCGTTCGGAGTCTGTTTTCCGCGTTTCGAGTTGCGTTCTTTTCAGAATAAAATCCTCTACTGTTTACAGTAATTGTATACCATTCTGAGAAACTCCTTGTGTTTCATCCTTGTGTTAGGACCCCGTACCATTGCAGTCTTGGGGGTTGCGGAGGCGTGCGGGATTGCTGACCACACCCCCAGTACTCCCGTTGTAGCTGGTAGAGTGGCTTTTAATTTATTTAGCATAATTTGTTGCAATTATAGAATAATTAATAGAGTCTAGGGTATTGCATGAACCCTAGGACTGAGAAACTAGATTGAATGATAGATCCTAGGATATTGCATGAATCCTAGGACTGGAAAACTAGATTGAATGATAGATCCTAGGGTACGGTATGAATCCTAGGACTAGAAAACTAGTGGAATATATATATATATATTGCAGTCTTGGAAAAGTGGAAAGGAAATAATAGCTGCCTGTAAATTAATTGCTGCCTGTTATGAATGAATAAATATGATTAAGAATATGAGTTGTATGAACGTAAGATTGGAACAGTGAAACCTACAATGGCCAAACAAAAAAGAATACGAACCCTACGGGGAATTAGGAGTAGAACTCCTGGAAAGAGAATAGAATGGAACTGAGAAAGTGAAACGTGGAAGCGTGTTGTCTCTTGGGTACGTGGTACCAAAGAGAGCACACATTACCTCTTTGTGTAGAGGGGAGCTTGCCGCCCTCAGGTTGAGACCGGGGTGGGTTTGGCCACTGTACACCGACTTGCTGGCCCTTGCGTACGCAGTACCGAGGAGAGCTACTAGTGTAGGGAGAGCACTAGCTACCCCACGGGCCCCGGGGTTCTTCTAGCCTCCTACACCGACTTGTTAGGCCCACTGGGCAAATCAGGGTAGTCAGGCGAGGGTGTGCGGACTGTGGAGGGGTTGGACCCCTGTTACTGAGAGGGCTCTGCCCTATACTGGTTCCATGCTGTGTTTTGAGCACACCCGTTAACGGAAACGACTGACTGCGTGCCAGTGCGGGGTAGCTACCCGTGCGCTTATCGCGCGTGCCGTAGTTATCGTTACGTTTGTCAGTGACCTTGGGGTGGTTGACTGGGGGTAGGACCACCACGGGGGACTCTCCAGGCTAGGGGAGCACCACGTGTTACTTCTACTTTTCGGAAAAGATTGCAATCAAGATTGTTCCCACGAGGAACATTCGAGATCAAGTGAAGGATCTGAGAAATAAATAAATCGTGAATTAATAGAAAGACGTAATTAAAGAAAGTAAAAATATAACAGCTACTGTACTCTCTACTGTTTCTTTAGCTTTTAGCTGCCACTCTACTCAGCGTTTCGCTGACGTGTTACACTCGTTACTTTTCAGGACCAAGTGTTGAGCAGCCAGGGTCAGCAGCTGCAGAGGAGGCTGGGCCTAGTAGGGTCCAGTAGAGTTACCTGCAGTTCTTTTTTGTACTTTTCTTCCACTGTAGTGAGTAGTTTCCTTATTACTCCTTGTACTTCTTTATTGTAAGCTTCATGTTATGTACATATTTGTTGTTCTACTGTTGTGGTGGTGTATACTGTAGTAGTTCCTTTTCTTACTACTGTATTTTGTTACTGCTAGTTATATTCATACTGAATGTGGTTTATTTTACTACTCTTTTGGTTACTTCCTCGTTGGACGACTAGGTCTTGGGATTAGTCGAGTCGGTCTGACTCTCGTGTCTCGTAGGGACTCGGGGATCGGGTCGTTACAACGATTTCAACCGCCCCATTGGAGTGAGGCTTGACCACCCTAAATGGTCCTGTCCACTTGGACCTGAGTTTCCCCTAAAAGAGTTTTAGGCAGGCATCGAAAAGCCAGACTTGCTGGTTAAGCTCAAAGGTCTTTCTATGGATGAGTCGGTCGTGGACGGCTTTCATTTTCTCCTTATACAATAGACTATTCTCAAAGGCATCCCGACGAATTTCTTTGAGCTTAGAGAGTTGGAGCGTCCTCTGCACACCAGCTAATTGGGAATCCATGTTACACTACTTGACAGCCCAGTAAGCCCGGTGTTCCAATTCGACAGGAAGGTGGTAGGCTTTGCCAAAGACCAGGCGATAAGGCGACATGCCTATCGGGGTCTTGAAAGCAATCCTGTATGCCCACAGGGCATCATCTAGTCATGTGGACCAGTCTTTCCTGTCAGGTCTCAGTCTTTTGTAAAATGTTCTTGATTTGTCTATTTGAGACCTCGGTCTGCCCATTTGTTTGCGGATGATACGGGGTAGCAATGCGATGGTTAACCCCGTATTTTCTAAGTCGGGCACGGAATTGGGAGTGAATAAAATGACTTCCACCATCACTGACCATGGCCTTTGGTATTCCAAATCGGGAAAAGGTGTTCTACTTAACAAAGTCCATGATAGTCTTATGATCGCATCGACGAGTGGCGACGGCTTCAATCCATTTAGAAACATAGTCTACCGAGACTAGGATGTAATCAAAATCGTTGGATGGTGAAAAGGGGCCCATAAAATCGATACCCCAAATGTCGAAGATTTCGACAATCAAAATGGGTTGGAGGGGCATCATATCTTTTCTGGTCATGGTCCCCAATGTTTGGCAGCGCGAGCAAGTCTTAGCAAAGTTGTGTGCATCCTTAAATAGGGAAGGCCAGTAAAATCCAGACTACAGAACCTTCGCAGCCGTTTTCTTTCCAGAGAAGTGGCCACCACAAGCTTGGTCATGACAGAAAGATAGTACACTCTGAACTTCGTTCTCGGGGATACACCTCCTGATGATTTGATCGGCATAGAGGCGAAACAGCATGGGATCATCCCAGAAATAGTGCTCGGCCTCGGCCAAGAACCTGTCCCGTTGCTGTCTGGAGCAACTGTGCGGGGTCTGCCCTACAACTAGGTAGTTGACATAGTCAGCATACCAAGGCAGTTTCTTGTCTTGTACAGCTAGAATGTGTTCATCGGGGAAGGTGTCAGATAAAGGCAGGGAGGGTCCAATGTGGTCTGGGTGAAGTCTAGACAAGTGGTCAGCCACCACATTCTTTGATCCGACTTTATCACGGATTTCCAGGTCAAATTTCTGCAAGAGCAGGATCCATCTGATGAGCCTGGGTTTCGCATCCTTTTTAGCCAACAGGTGTCAGATGGCTGAATGGTCAGTATAGATGGTCACGTGGGATCCCAGCAGGTAAGGTCGGAACTTCTCAAGTCCGAAAACTACAACGAGCAATTCTTTTTCTGTGACCGTATAATTTTGTTGGGCCTCGTCCAACATTTTTCTCGCGTAGTAGATCACCACGGGTTTCCTATCTTGTCTTTGTCCCAGGACAGCACCTATGGCAAAATCTGATGCATCACACATAATCTCAAAGTCCTGGGACCAATCCGGGGGCTGAAGTACACGTGCTGTGGAAACTAAGTCCTGGAGGGTGTGTAAGCCTGGATGCAATTAGTGGTCATGTGGAGTATGGCGTCGTTGGCCAAAAGGTCGGTTAAGGGTTTGGAAAGCTTGGAGAAGTCTTTGATGAACATTCGGTAGAACCAACATGTCCCAGGAATGAGCGGATCTGTCGGACCGAGCTAGGCGGAGGAAGTTTGGAAATCAAATCAACCTTAGTCCGATCCACCTCAATGCCCCTATGCGATACAATGTGACCGAGGATGATTCCTTCTTGAACCATAAAATGGCTCTTTTCCCAACTTAACACCAGATTAACCTCGATACACCGTTTCATGATTTTCTCCAAGTTGCTCAAACAGTGGTCAAATGAATTCCTAAATACAGAGAAATCATCCATAAAGACCTCCAAGTATTCACCCACCATTTCTGAAAAAATGGCTAGCATGCAACGCTGAAAGGTCGTAGGTGCGTTGCATAACCCGAACGGCATTCGACGGAATGCAAACATGCCATACGAGCAAGTGAATGTGGTCTTTTCTTGATCTTCCGGAGCAATTGTGACTTGGTTATATCCTGAATATCCATCCAGGAAGCAAAAATACTTTTGCCCTGCCAATCTTTCAAGGATCTGGTCAATGAATGGCAAGGGGAAATGATCCTTCTTAGTGGCTTCATTGAGCTTCCTGTAATCAATACACACCCTCCATGCAGTGGTGGTGGAGGTGGGGATGGATTCGCCATGCTCATTGGTGACAACGGTGAGCCCAGCTTTCTTGGGAACCACTTGAGTGGGGCTCACCCAGGGGCTCTCAGAGATAGGATAGATGATGTCGGCGTCAAGCCACTTGATAATTTCTTTCTTAACAACTTCCTGCATGTTTGGGTTTAATCGTCTCTGCATCTGGCGGGAGGGTCATGCCCCGTGTTCCAGGTAAATCTTATGAGTGCAATAGGCGAGGCTAATTCCTCTCAAGTCTGAAATGGTCCATCCAATGGCAGCCCGATGTTCTGAAAGGGTCGCGGTCAACCTGAGTTCCTGATCCTGGGTTAGATGAGAATTAATAATCACAGGGAAGGTCTAGTCAGGTCCCAGGAAGACATACTTGATGTTCTTAGGTAGTGGCTTAAGTTCGGCTGGGGGAGGAACAACAGTCGACGAGAAAGGGAAAGGCGGGAGTTGATCAACATCGATTTCCTCAAATGGTGTTGTTTGATGGTAATCAGCCTTACAGAGGTCCATGGGTAGCGATGGTGACGGGTTAGAACAGTCGTTACAGGATTGAAAGGCGGGAGTTGATCAACATCGATTTCCTCAAATGGTGTTGTTTGATGGTTATCAGCCTTACAGAGTTCCATGGGTAGCGATGGTGACGGGTTAGAACAGTCGTTACAGGATTGGTGGTCTGAGACAAAACTAAGGGTGAGGCATTCCTCGACCAAAGTTTCCACGGGATCATGTTCCTTAATGCAATCGCAATCAAAAGACTTTGTCGCCTGGAAGATATCCAACTGCATTTTCTTGTCTCAGAAGGCAATTTCCATACATCCCGTGTCACAATCAATGTTTGCCTTAGCCGTAGCTAAGAAAGGTCTGCCTAAGATTATGGGTGCGTTCTGTAATTTTTCAGGGACTTCCATGTTGAGCACCAAGAAGTTGACCGGGAAATAGAAGTCCTTGACCCGCACAATTACATCCTCGACAACCCCATTCGCGGTCTTCACAAATCTATCGGCCAACTGGATGGTGACAGGTGTGGGTGTTAACACTCTGAAACCAAATTGGTAGTACAGGGTTGTTGGAATCAGATTGATAGAAGCACCTAAGTCTAGGAGCGCTCTATCAAATGTCATGTCCCCGATATTGCAGGAAATCAGGGGTGCTCCTGGGTCAGTTTGCTTAAGCGGAAGGTTGCTTGATATTACGGAACTTGCTTGCTCGGAGAGCACAACCTTCTTAGGTGCTTGAGGTCTTGGCTTAAGTTTGGGTGTACAGGCATCCTTTAAAAACTTGGCGTAAGTCGGGATGTGCTTAATGGCTTCGAGGAGCGGAATATTAATCTGTACCTGCTTAAAGATCTCCAAAAGCTCCTCAGTTTCCACAACATTTTTCTTCTTCTTGATTGTCTCCAAGGCCTCAGGGTATGGTGTCTGAACATGGATCGGATCTATTTCCGGGTCCTTGGGTTTTTCCAGTGCCTCTTCTGAGCCGGGTATTTCAGCTGGTGAAGTCTCGGGAAGAGTCGGCCATTTGAGATCCTGGGTTTTGGTGCCGCTTCTCAAGGTTACTGCATTCGTAGAGGCATTGGGACCATGGGTTGATCCTTTAGAAGATGAGGATGAAGAAGCACCAAACCGAGGGGGTGTTTATGGGGCTGGCTGGATCATGTGAGCTTGCCCAGGATTGCCCTGGAACCCTTGCGAATTGGTGCCTCTATTAAGCAAGTTTGGCTGGTTCGGTTGTGGCTGGGAAGGTAGGGATCCTTGTTGTTTACAGTCCAAAAGTTGGCTTAACTATCCCTTTACTAAGGCCATTTCCTCTTGATGTTTCTGGTTTATTTCAACCATCATCTTTATCAAGGTGTCCATTTGGTTCTGTGGGGGAGGGGCCGCCCTATTTTGATTATATGGGGGTTTAACTGGTGGTCCTTGCTGATAGGGGGGCAAGTTTGACTGCTGGTTTGGCCTGGGCTGGTTTTGGAATTGCGGTGGCTTCTGGTTTGTCCAACCAAAGTTGGGGTGATTACACCAGCCAGTGTTGTAAGTGTTGGAGAAAGGGTCAGGTTTAGCATAACCTTGGATAGCCTGTACATCTTCAAGGATAGCAGATGTCGATGGAGAGGGGAGAGAGTAATCAAGGGTTGAGGGAGCAAAGGTCCCTCCCTGGAACATGGTCAGGGGTTGTTCCAGGTTCAGTTGGCTTAAGGGCTGGACTAGGTCAACATTATGTGCTCCCTTTGCTAGGGAAAAGGTCAGTAACGGATTCCTGGTCTGGTTCAGTAGTTCATCAATCTTTTTATCCACCAATTCCACTCGATCTAGTTTCTTGGCAATGATGTCCATGTCAACCATTCCAGAATTTGCTTGTACCTCATAAATCCTGCCACGGGGTTGGCTAGATCGGTTAAACTGGGTCATGGAGGCATTGTTGAGCGAATTTTCGCTCATAGACTCAAAGAGCTCAAACGCGCTCTCCTCGTCCTTGTTCAGGAATTTCCCCCTGCATGAGGCATCGACGAAGTTCCGTAGGTTGCTGTCCAGACAGTGGTAGAAAATCTAGGCCAATTGCCACCTTGGTACTTCGTGGTGTGGGTATTTCCTCAAGAGTTCATTAAATCTCTCCCACGCCTCCTGGAACTGTTCCCCACCCTGGAGTGTAAAGGTAGTAATAGCTCTTCGGAGGGCATTGGTCTTTCCTATGGGGAAGAACTTCTTTAGAAATGCATGCCTCAGTTCTTCCCAGGTGGTGATGGGTCTACCTAGGGTTCTAAACCAGTGAGAAGCCTTGTCTCTCAACGAGAAGGGGAACATCTTAAACAGAATAATGTCAAGGCTAATGTTCCTAGGTTTCACAGTTCGTGCTATTCGGTCAAGATCCTCTAGGTGCTGGAAGGGGTCCTCATTTGAGCTTCCATGGAAGTGGCTCTGGATCAGACTTAAGACATTTGGTTTTATCTCAAAATCATCTCCCCCTTCGGGGATCCTAAGGTGTGGCTCAACTCTAATAGCAGAAGGATTGTAGAAATCGCAGAGGGGCCTTGATTGATCCTGGAATGGTGGTAAATCAAGTGGCGGTTGCCCTTGTGGGCCTTGGAAAGGTGGTGGTGGTTGCCCTTGTGGGTTCTGTAACCGGTGTATGGCTTGCATGATGGTGTGGATTTGTTGCTGCTAAAGTCGGTGGTTTGCATTAATCTGGGCTTGGATGATGGCCATTGTGTCTGGTGGGGGTTGGTCCTCAACCTCATCTACCCTAGGTTCAGCCATGTTTCTAACAGAATCAAGTCGCCTGGATTCCTGTCCTAAAATAAACAACTCGGGATGCAATGAGCGTCTCCTGTGCATACACTAGAGAAGAATAGGAGGGGATGCGGAGAGCGACAGATGCGAGAAGTGTGTGTTCAATCAAGCAAACAAGCCTAGTCCTTATGGTGTATTCCTTAGGAGACCTAGAAATCTCAAAAAGGGTGATTAAGTCTGTAAGCACTGGACTCCCCTTCCCAAAGCTAATCTGGCCAGGTTGATTACGAGGGGATTGCAGGGAAGGTTCTTCCTTTGCCTTGTGCTGCCGGTTCCATAGACCCCACAACCACGGTCGTTTGACACTACCCCGCAGCCTAGTCACTAGATTCTACCAAGGGAATGAAAGCCAAGTGCCCAGCAAACAAAACCTCGCCTCTCGAGACTTAACTCAGTCCTGCCTAGGGCACGTCTACTCAGTTTTAAAAGGGCTAGGATAGTGCTTGTGCTAAGGCTATGTGATGAGGCGTTGATTGGGGTGGTGGTTCTTAGTTTTCCACTTTTAGTGTGTGTGCTTCTATCAAAACATGGTTTTCAAGCAATGATTTTTTCAAGATGTGGTGTCTTTTAATGTTTCATCCTTACTTTAGTGTCTTTTAGGATTGACGTGTCTTAATGTTTTCAGACAAGTTTCAGTGGTTACGTCAAGTTTTGCACACAATTTGGTGAAAGTAGATTTCCTTTTATTGTGTAGAGGCTCTAAAACCCTAATGTACTCATCCTAATGATCATGTAGATTTTATTAGATGAGTCATTTTTAGGGTTGAGTGGTGCGACTCAAGTCAATCCAAGGTGGCTTTGCAAACACCACTCAAAAAGAGAAAAGAACACTCCAAGAATTTATTCAGAATGTTAGAGTGTATATCTTTTTTTGTTGGGTGATGTGTTAAGGATGTGGGTCAGGTAATCATACACCACGCCAATTTTTTTCAATTTTACAATTTTTTTAGATTTTCAAGCAAGCAAACAACCATGAGCGAAGAACTACTCACGACCGGTCCTTGTTGCGCCTACTTTCTTGTTACCGTCATGAGTTGCGCTGCTTCGCCATTTAAGCGCCAAATTCCTGCAACCATCAAGTAAAAGGAGATAAGGCGTTAGACGATGTGAGCATGGATGTAAAATGGAAGTGAAAAAACAAATCCGTTGCCTCCCCAGCAACGGTGCCAAAAATTGGTGTGCGTGTGCGCGTGTGTTTGGAAGTGTCGTTATAGTTTGCACTTGTGACGTCGATTTTAAAGTAAAGAATCGGATGTGAGTTCGAGTGTCGGTCTCAGGAAAGCGTAAAAATCAGATTCTTCTTGTCACTTATTGTTACGAAAATCGCGGGGTTTTGCTTGTGAAAAGGTGCGGGTGAAAAGCGAGAGAGAGAGAGATTAAGGTTAGAATTATTTCATTCACAACATGCAACTTGAATAGAAAATAGAGCAAGCAATTGAATAGAAAACAACTTCATTAATCATGCAACTTTAGTTCATAATTACAACACTAGATAAATTCTTGAACATAAGTAAAGCTTAAAAGAAGAAAGAGAGAGAGGGGGGACGGCGAGGCAGCCACGGTGGTGGAGAGGGCTCCGTCGGCGGCTCGTCGTCTCTGGCGATTATAAAAGGGCTTAAAGGTAGCTAGGATGGGGGTAGAGTAGTTGCAAGTGGAGAGTGAATGCCTTGAATGGGTGATTGGAAGGGATTTAAATAGGGAGAAGGGCTTTCCAAATGAAGAAGGGGTTTTAGCGACATCCAGGATGTCCCTAAAACCTTTCCCAAAACGTCGATGAAGACCCCTGCTAGCCGGTCACTCTCCCATAGCTGTGCTTCTTCGCGCCTGATCCATGTTCGCGGGCCGTAAGCCGTCCGATCGAAGATTGGACGACTGGGATCTCACGCGAGGCGCACGCCTAGATCGCACCCTTGCGCCCACGTCATCGCGTGCGTCTGGTCAGGGCGCATCAGCGGGTGCCACGTCTCGCGATCGCGCCCGTCCGTTGCTGATCGAGCTACCCAATTTCTCCTGTGCACGTTGTCGTCTCCGCATTTCAGCATCACACGATTCGATCTCGCATCACAAGAGCACGGGTGAGTGCTCCGACCGCTGCGCCGCGCCTGCTACTTTGTCGCGGTGAGGGCGGGCGCACGAGCGGCACTCAGCCGTTCGATCAAAGATCGATGGCTGAGATTTGTCCTCCGGGTGAAGGTAGAAGCGGGCGGTGGTCTGGACGCGGCGAGCGGTCACCACGTGGCACGCCGTGGGCCGTTGATCATCAGATCAACGGTCAGAAATTCTTGGGCCCATTGTAGGAGCTCCAAATGTTGGATTTGGCCATTTTTGAGTCCATTGGACTCCGTTCGTCGCTCTGAATCCATCCGTGCGATCCAATTGTTCATTTGAGGCCTACTTTGACAAGTGTTTATACAAATAGCCATTAATACTATTTTATAAGCAATCTTGACGTATGATGCATGCAATGCTCCCATTCTATTTATGATGTGTTATATGTGCATTTTATTCTTAAGATGGACCCTATTTAACAGAATTATCACCCCAAGATGCAGTGTTATCAACGGCCACCACGGCGCATGCGGGAGGAGGAGGGCATTGGAGCGTCATCCTCGACCACCAGCAACAGCTGGAGCTGCGGCGGAGCGAGGGGAGACACGGTGGAGCACGGTGAGAAGCTCAGGAGAATGGTCTAATACTGGAATTTTTCCAGTATCAGACGTACGGAGTGTCTTCCGGACGATCGACTGGACATCTGGCATCAACACCAGACGTCTGAAAGCATTTGTATTGCAAAGGTACGTCTTCTTCGCAGCTACGGCCATGCAGGACGCACCGCAGATGATCCTGTTGGGTTAAAAATGGGGTGCTGCTCTATCGTGTGCAGGAGCAGCCTTAGGAAGGTGCACAGAACGCCTTTCCAAGCACTTTCGAACGTCTGGATAGCTTATCAGACGACCGGAGGCGTTTCCAAACGACCGGAGGACTGGTCAGATGTCTAAAACTATTTTCAGACGGTCGCGAGGGAGTCTTAGATGTCTGAGGTCACTGCAGGAGCTTGAGGTGAGTCTCTGTGACCTTTAAGACGTCTGGACTTGTTTCCAGATGTCTGATTTGGGTCTGTAGACACATTTTTGACCCGTTTGGGGTCCGATCGGGATCCGTTTTATGCAAACGAAGTATCTGTGGTTTCCTTGTGAGTTCCTCTACATATTAGAAACCTTTATACACTGCTCTGAACATTCTGTTGTGATGTGTTCCTTGGTATAGGACTTCGACCTGTTGCGTGTCTGGGGCTCGCAGAGGCACGTGGGTCTGCGGTTCGAGCCCCCAGTACTTCTGGATTGTCTGGTAGAGTGGTCCACTCCTGTTACACTCATTAAATATGAATGCATCTATGAAAATTAGACAACTGGAAACCTAGGATGTGGCATGAACCCTAGGACAAGAAATGGTTGAACCAATTGTTTTGTGTAATTGAAATTGTATATACATGAATGAGCCAAATTGTTAGCCACTGCCTGTAAATAAATATGAGCTGCCTATTAGAATATAAGCTACCTAAGATAACTAAACAGTTACCTGTGATATCACTTGTTGCATGTATTAAATTGTGGAAATACGAGCTGCATGTGTATAAACGAGAACTGAATCGTGAATGATGAAACCTTGATTGGAATAATATGGTAAGCATGAGCATGAACCCTACAGGGAGTTAGGAGTAGAGCACCTATGGTTAGATGGAAAAGTCTAGAATGTGGACGGGAAGTGTTATGGCCCTTGAGTACGTGGTACCAAGGAGAGAGACTGTCCCCTTTTAGTGTAGAGCAGAGCTAACCTCCCTTGGGTAGGGACCCGGGGTTAGGTTTGTCCACTGTACACCGACTTCTGTTGGCCCTCGTGTACATAGTACCAAGGCATGCTACTAATGTAGGGAGGGAGCTAGCTGCCCCACAACGACTTGTTAGGCCCTTTGGCCAAACTGGGGTAGTCAGACGAGGGTGCGCGGACTATGGAGGGGCGAGACCCCTATTTGATTCTGAGGGGCTAAACCCTTATTTCTGAGAGGGCTAGGCCCTATACTATTCCGTGCTGTACTTTGGGCGTACCCGTTAGCGGAAATGACTGACCGCGTGTCAGTGCGAGGTAGCTACCCATGCGCTTATCATGCGTGTTGTAGTCACCGCTACATTTGTCAGTTACCTCGGGGTGGTTGACTGGGTGTAGGACTACCACGGGAGACTCTTCCAGCTAGGAGAGACCACATGTACCTTCTACTCTTCGAAAAAGACTGCAATCAAGATCATTCCCACAAGGAACATGCAAGATCAAGAAAGAAATCTGAATGTTAACCAAATGGGGTGAAAAGGAATTACTTGTAAAATAAAACAACTCGAAAAAGTAAATATACCTGCTACTTTTATTGCTTTAGATAGTATGGTTACCACTCTACTCAGCATTCGCTGACTCCGTCTTTTTCATAACACAGTTCAGGCCCAGGAGTTGAGTGGCCTGAGTTATCGGCTGCGAAGGGTGCTGGGCCCAGTTGAGCCAATCGTAGTTTCAGTACTTTTTGTTGTACTCTCTTTACTGCTATAGTGAGTTTCAGACTGTTACGACCTGGTTCCCGAATCCTTACAGGACCCAAGACTGGCTCGACTCGACTAATCCCAAGACCCAGTCGTCCAACAAGAAATAACCAAAAAGAAGGAAAGTAAACCACATTCTCTATGCTATGCAACTAACAGTAAAAAGAGTACAAGCAGTAAAGAAAGTAAAGCCACTACAATACATATCACCACCACCACAGTAAAACAGTATCAAGGTACAGAAATGTAAAGGTACAGAAATGTAAATGTATAGAAATGTAAAGGTACAGAATGTAAAAGTACAAGAGTTTAAACTCACTACATAAAAAAGGTACAACAACAGAGGACTACTGCTACTGGGCTCTACTGGGCCCAGCACCCTCTGCAGCCGGAGACTCGGGCTGCTCAACACCTAGACCTGAAAAGGGTTATGAGTAACAAAGTCAGCGAACGCTGAGTAGAGTGGCAACCGACTAACTAAAGCAGTAAAAGCTAACAGGTAAACTAGCTATTCCAATTCTTTAATTTACAAGCTATTCCTTTTCACCAATTGGTTTATATTCTCAAACCTCTTTCTTGATCTTGAATGTTCCCCATGGGAACAATCTTGATTACAGTCTTTTCTGAAGAGTAGAAGGCACACGTGGTGCTCTCCTGGCCGGGAGAGTCCCCCGTGATGATCCTACACCCAGTCAACTGCCTCGAGGTCACTATCTAGATGTAGCGGTGACTACGGCACGCACGATAAGCGCACGGGTAGCTACCCTGCACTGGCACACGGTCAGTCGTTTCCGCTAACGGGTGCACCCAAAGTACAGCACGGAACAGTATAGGGCTTAACCCTCTCAGTAACAGGGGTCTAGCCCCTAAGAACCAAACAGGGGTCTCGCCCCTCCACAGTTCGCGCACCCTCGCCTGACTACCCTAGTTTGCCCAGTGGGCCTAACAAGTCGGTGTAGAGTGGCTAGCTGAACCCCAGGCCCCGTGGGGTGGCTAGCTCTGTCCCTACACTAGTAGCTCTCCCCGGTACAGTGTATGCGAGGGCCAAGAAGTCGATGCAGAGTGGCCAATCCTAACCCCAGGTCCCAACCCAAGGGCGACTAGCTCCACTCTACACTAAACAAGGGACAGTCGCTCTCCTTGGTACCACGTACTCAAGGGCCAGCACACTTCCCTACTCACATTTCCAGATCCATTCCATTTATTCCCAGGAGCTCTACTCCTAACTCCCCGTAGGGTTCATGCTCATATCTCTCATACCATTCCATATCAGGTTTCATCATTCACATTTCCATTCCCAGGTTATACACATGCAGCTCGTGTTTCTATCATTCACGTTTCCATTCTCAGGTTATACACATGCAGCTCGTATTCTAGCATTTAACATATACAATGGGTAAGTTCACATGTAACAGCTTAACTAGCATAGGTAATTCATATTTCACAGGCAGCTCTTGTTCATTAACAGGCAGTTATTTTCTATCTACTCATTCAAGTCTGCAATTCAATCACGCATACAGAGATTTCAAGTATTTCTCATCCTAGGATTCATGCCATATCCTAGGTTCTAATCATTCATTCCACACATGCATTCAGGTTTATAATTAAATTAGGGGATGCCACTCTACTAGACAACCCAGGAGTATTGGGGGCTCGAATGGCAGGCTCACATGCCTCAGCAAGCCCTGAACAAGCAACGGAACAAAGTCTTATAAAAAGGAACAATCACAATGGAACATTCAGAATAGTATAGAAAGCCTTCTAACAAGTAGAGGAACTGACAAGGAAAACACCGATATCTTATTTGCGTATAATGGACCTCAAACGGACCCTAAATGGGTCAATAACAGGGCTACTGACTCAAATCAGACATCTGGCACAATGTCCAAACGTCTTAAAAGTGTCCAGAAACGCACCTCAGGCTCTACGTCGTCCTCAGACGTCTAGAGCCTCTTCTGGACCGTCTGGACCTAGCTCCAGACATCCGACCACCTCTTTGGATGTCTGGGATTACTTCCAGCCATCTGGTAAGCTGCACGGATGTCTAAAACACATGGGAGGGTGTGTCCCGTGCCTTTTCGAAGCAAATCCTACACGTGACAGCAAAATCTCCTCAAATTAGCCACGCAAAGCGTAGCTGCAGACTGGCCTGCATGGTCGTATCCGCAAAGGGAACGTACCTTCGCGGAGATTTGCCTTCAGACGTCTAGAGTCGTCTCCAGATGTCCACGTCGACTTTTGGACGTCACTCCAGACGTCTGATTCTGGGAAAAACCCAGAACCAGAACCTCTTCCTGCTCACCCTCGTCGCACGCAGCCGCCCCTCTTCCCCTCGCCTGTAGCTCCGACTGCAGCAGCATCAGGGAAGACTCCCTGTCGTACTCCTCCTCCCGCACACGCCACTTCACCCATGCACCCTTTGGTGAGCTCCCATACGAGCTCACAAGCTCAAGTTCCTCCTCCTCTCTTCACGCCACTCCTCCTCGTCGCCGCTCTTGCGCTCTCTCTCACGCGCTTGCTCCTCTCGCTAGGGTGGAGAGGAAGAGAAGGGGCTGGTGGAGTGGGGAGAATGAGAGGGGAAGAGGGGTTTATAAAGGTGGTATGTTAGGGTTTGCTGGAGGAGGGCAGAGAGAAGAAGGGGAGAAAAAGAGGGTACTGTCTGCATGCAGCCCACGCACAGATGCAAAGCTCGTACCCAAAAATTTTGATTTCCAGACATCTGGGAAGGTGTCCAGACGTCTGACCAGACATCTGACCAGACATCTGACCGACAGTCCAGACGTCTTAAAAGGCTTAGGACAGAACGGGTCTTAACATCATAACAAACTTAAAGGAAGTTTCGTCCCCGAAACTTGAGCTAGCTAGGGTGCGGAAAAGAAATATATACGCATAACAAACTAAAAGAGGACCGAAGCCGATCCGAAAAGATTTACCCTTAAAAAGCTCTGGGTACTGCTCTCGCATCGCCGCCTCAGGCTCCCAGGTAGCCTCCTCCTACCTCTGGCTCCTCCACAAGACCTTCACCAGGGGTACCTACTTCCGTCTCAAACTCCGGACGGCTTTGTCTAGTATCTGTAGTAGTCTCTCGGGGTAGGTCAGGTCGTCACCCACCTCGACACTCTCGTGGCTCAAAACGTGACTGGGATTGGCGGCGTACTTCCTGAGGTTGGACATGTGGATCACGTCGTGCACACCAGAAAGCTGGGGAGGAAGGGCAAGCCTATAAGCAATGGGTCCTACCCCCTCCAGGACCTCAAAAGGCCCCACAAACCTTGGCGGGAGCTTCCCTTTCACCCCAAAACGCTGCAGGCCCTTCATGGGTGAAATGCGAAGAAAGACGTGATCCCCAACCTCGAACTGCACCTCTCTGTGCTTCCGATTGGCATAACTCTTCTGTTTGCTCCTGACAGTGCGAAGTCATCTGTGAATCTGCTCTACCACCTCCTGACTCTGCCGGATCAGTCGGGGGCCAACCTCCCACTTGGTCCCCACCTCAACGCAACTCAAGGGTGTAGTACACCTCTGTCCATATAGAGCCTCGTAGGATGCCATGCCAATACTCGAGTGATAGCTGTTATTATATGCAAACTCTGCCAGGGGCAAGTGCTCCTCCCAAGAGCCCCTCCAGTCCAGTACACAGGCACGTAAAAGGTCCTCAAGTGTCTGTATCGTGCGCTCTGACTATCCGTCCGTCTGGGGGTGGTACGCCGTACTGAACCTCAACCGTGTCCCCAAGGCCTACTGAAACTCAGCCCAAAACTGGGAAGTAAAATGGGTATCCCGGTCAGATACAATCTCACGCAGAACTCCGTGTAGACGACCATGTCACGAATATATCTCTCTGCCAACTGCACTGGTCCCAAGGTGACTCGGATCAACTAGAAACGTGCCATCTTTGTCAATCTGTCTACAATCACCCAGACTGCGTCGTGTCCTTGCTGGGTAACGGGCAAGCCCACCACCAAGTCCATGGTGATGCTCTCCCACTTCCACTCTAGCACGGGAAGTGGCTGCAACGGCCCTGCAGGCCTCTGATGCTCGGCCTTTACCTATTGGCATACTAAACACTGTTACACGAACTCACCCACGTCCTGCTTTATCCCTCTCCACCAAAAGTCATGCCTCAGATCATGGTACATCTTCATGTTCACGGGATGTATGGTAAACCTTTACCCGTGTGCCTCAGTCAGGAGCTCTCTCAACAACTCCTCATCCCTGGGAACGCACTAACGTCCCCTCATACATAGCACCTCGTCTATAAAGGAGAAGTCTCCTGGGTCCCTTGACAGTACTCTGTCTTGCAATGACTACAGATACGGATCTGTCATCTGTCATGTGATGATGTGGTTTATCAGCTCTGGTCTCATCTGTCGTGTTACTGTCACTGCCCTACAATGCCCCTGTAACTCTAGGGGTTTCCAACTACCCAACTCCTCCATATGTCTCCAACTCTGTGCCTATAAGCTATCCAAGTGGGCGGGTGCCTTCCGGCTCAAGGCGTCAGCCACCACATTGGCCTTCCCCGGATGGTAGGAGATGCTACAGTCATAATCCTTCAGGAGCTCTAACCAACGTCTCTGTCACATGTTAAGCTCATTCTGATCAAACAAGTACCTGAGGCTCTTATGATCCGTGAATATCTCAAATGTCTCACCGTATAAGTAGTGCCTCCATGTCTTCAGCGCGAAGATGACAGTTGCCAGCTCTAAGTCATGGGTAGGGTAGCTACGCTCATGGGGCTTCAGTTGCCGCGAAGCGTAAGTGACAACGTGACCCCGTTGCATGAGCACACCCCCTAACCCTGCAATGAAGCATCCATGTAAACAGCGAAACCACCACTATTGTTTGGGATGGTAAGCACAGGAGCCGAAGTCAGCCTCTTCTTCAACTCCTGAAAACACGCCTCAAAAACGTCTGTCCAAGTAAAGGGTACGTCCTTCTGGGTCAACTGTGTCATAGGACACGCAATCTGCGAGAAGCCCTTGATAAAGTGCCGATAATAACCTGCCAATCTCAAGAAACTGCGGATCTCTATCACTGTACGTGGCCTCTCCCACCTGAGCACTGCCTCTACCTTGACTAGATCCACAGCCAGGCCATCCCCTGAAATCACATGACCTACGAAGGTCACCTGCCTCAACCAAAACTCACACTTGCTGTATTTGGCATATAGCCTACGTCGTCTCAACGCGTCCAGAACCATCCGCAAGTGCTGTCCGTGCTACGCCTGTTCCCACGAGTAAATGAGCACATCATCAATAAATACCACCACAAGCTGATCTAGATACGGTCTGAACACCCAGTTCATCAAATCCTTGAAGGTAGTGGGGGCGTTGGTCAGCCCAAATGGCATGACCAAAAACTCGTAGTGTCCGTACCGGGTGCGGAAAGCTGTCTTGGAGACGTCGGTCTCCCTGATCCTCAACTGGTGGTAGCCAGATCTCAAATCTATCTTGGAGAATATCGTGGCACCTCGCAATTGGTCAAACAAATCATCAATCCTTGGCAGCGAATACCTGTTCTTGATGGTGACCCTATTCAGCTGTCTGTAGTCCACACAAAGGCGTAGGGTACCATCCTTTTTCTTCACAAATAACACCGGGGCTCCCCACGGGGATGCACTGGGCCTCATAAAGCCCTTCTCTAATAGGTCTTGCAACTAAGACTTGAGCTCCTGTAGCTTAAGTGGTGCCATCCTGTAAGGTGCTGTAGAAATGGGGCTAGTCCCCAGTACTAGTGAGATCTCAAACTCGATCTCACGCTCAGGCGGTAGTCCTGGCAGCTCCTTTGGAAACATGTCGGGGTACTCTCTGACCACCGGGATGCTCTGAAAGTCAGCCACGGGGCTAGGCTCTACCACTACACAAGCTAGAAAGCCCTCACACCCCTGGCCCCACGTCTCTCCGCTCGAAGTGTAGAAATGCACCTGAAGCCTCCGTCCACCGATTGTCCATGAAACTCAAAAGAAGGCATCTCCGGTATGGAGAAGACGATCTTCCTCTCAAAATAGTCCACCAAAGCGTGGTAAGCGGACAGCCAATCCATCCCCAGAATCACGCCAAAATCTTCCATTGGTATCACAATCAGATCAGCAGGGAGGCTGTGTCCCCCAACACTGACCCACAGTCTGTGTAGACCTCCTCAACTATAAACAGCTGACCACCCGGACCTCTGATCATAAAAGGATCCTCTAGCAACACATAGCCCTATCTCAAACTGACAGCAAAACTCGCAACAAATGAGTGCGTGGCGTCGGAATCAAAAAGTACGTAAACTAATCTTCCGGAAATTGTAACCATACCTGCCACCATTGAACCTGATGCTCTGGCGTCTCTGTGTGTCAAGGTGTTGATACGCCCCTCAGCTCTCGGTGTAGAAGAAGCAGCCACACTCTGCGTCGGACAGGTAGCCGCTGGCCGGTACCTCCCTGCGACTGCTATTCTCCCCCACGTGCCTGGGAACCATGGCCACTTGCTCGGTCTCCAGCGCTCGATGCGGGGAGCATCTGTTGCGCTCCAGCCCTAGACGTGCAGTCCCTCTTGATGTGGCCCGGCTGGCCACACTAGTAGCAGAGGGGAACTCAACTCCTGCCCTCAGTAGGTCCCTGCTGACGGTTGGGCGGGGATCCAGTGCTGGCAACTGGCCCCTGTCGAGGGCCCCCAAAGGCCACTAATGGCCCCGCAAAATGTGACGGCTCTCCCGCGGGCGCCGCGTGCCTCCTCTCTTGCCGGCCCTGTGAGTACTCTGGCTGGTAGGGCCTCTTCCGTTTGCTGTCAGTGTCATGTGTGGCAGGGTTAGTCTCCTCATATGTCATAGCTGCCTCCACCAGTTTCGAGAACGTGGGTAGCTTTAGGGGTTTGGCATACCCCTGAATGGCAGGCCGGGGCCCCTCAGTGAACCTCCACAGGCACTCCTCAGTAGCCACAGCTGTCGCAGTGAAACAGGATAGCTCTAGAAAATGCGTACGATATGCGCTAACAGTCATCATCCCCTGGCAGAGAGTGTGGAACTCCCGCCTCCTCTGATCCTGCCATGTCTGCAGGAAGTATTGCTCGCAGAAGAGGGTCACAAATTGGTCCCACGTCGGCTTTGCCCTCTCCTGACCTCTGACTGCCCTCCACCACCTGTGTGCCGTGCTCTCCAGCTGGTACGTGGTAAAGGTCACGCGACACTCCACAGGGGGCGAAGGGTGTCAAACACCTTCTCGATCTGCTTGAGCTAGTCCTCTGCCTCAGTCGGGTCCTCATCCCCCTTGAAGGAGGGGGGCTTCAGCTTCCGGAACTATCCAAAAAGCTCGTAATGTCGCTATAGTGGGGAAACGGGCATGCCCCAGGTAGGGAGGGCTCGTGCTCAGAAGTGTCAGGGGGCGGTGGAGCTCCTCTCGTACTATCTCTCGTATCAACTGGACGAGGTCCTGGGCCTAAATGCCTAGAAGAAGTGGTTGGTCCACTGAAATCTCAGGTCCAGCACGTCCGCCCCTCCGACCTCGTCCACGGCCGCGTTCGCTGCCTGCCTCAAGAACTCCATGTCGAGGCTTCTCCTGCGAGGAAACACGAAAAATAGAACAAAAAGACATCAACTCTAATGGACATTCAGCAAAAGATCCTCCGAACAGATGTCAAAAGGTACGTTGTGGTGGTTACTCTAGTTACATGCACGTTAATTGGTTATTCTCAAGCTAGTTGGTTCATTTCTCGAGATAACCTTGCTCTGATACCATCTTGTTATGATCCGATTCCCGAATCCCTATAGGACCCGAGACCGGCTCGACTCGACTAATCCCAAGACCTAGTCGTCCAACAAGAAATAACCAAAAAGCAGGAAAGTAAACCACATTCACTATGCTATGCAACTAACAGTAAAAAGAGTACAAGCAGTAAAGAAAGTAAAGCTGCTACAGTATATATCACCACCACCACAGTAAAACAGTATTAAGGTACAGAAACATAAAGGTACAAAAATGTAAAGGTATAGAAATGTAAAGGTACAGAATGTAAAAGTACTAGAGTTTAAACTCACTACATTAAAAAGGTACAACAACAAAGGACTACTGCTACTGGGCTCTACTGGGCCCAGCACCCTCTGCAGCCGAAGACTCGGGCTGCTCAACACCTGGACCTGAAAAGGGTTATGAGTAACAAAGTCAGCGAATGCTGAGTAGAGTGGCAACTGACTAACAAAAGCAGTAAAATCTAACAGGTAAACTAGCTATTCCAATTCTTTAATTTACAAGTTATTCCTTTTCACCAATTGGTTTATATTTTCAAATATCTTTCTTGATCTTGAATGTTCCTCATGGGAACGATCTTGATTGCAGTCTTTTCCAAAGAGTAGAAGGCACACGTGGTGCTCTCCTGGCCGGGAGAGTTCCCCATGATGATCCCACACCAAGTCAACCACCCCGAGGTCACTGTCTAGACGTAGCGGTGACTACGGCACACGCGGTAAGCGCATAGGTAGCTACCTCGCACTGGCACGTGGTCAGTCGTTTCCGCTAACAGGTGTGCCCAAAGTACAGCACGGAACAGTATAGGGCCTAACCCTCTCAGTAACAGGGGTCCAGCCCCTAAGAACCAAACAGGGGTCTCGCCCCTCCATAGTCCACGCACCCTCGCCTAACTACCCTGGTTTGCCCAGTGGGCCTAACAAGTCAGTGTAGGGTGGCTAGCTAAACCCCAAGCCCTGTGGGGTGGCTAGCTCTCTCCCTACACTAGTAGCTCTCCCCGGTATAGTGTATGAGAGGGCCAAGAAGTCAGTGCAGAGTGGCCAATCCTAACCTCGGGTCCCAACCCAAGGGCGACTACCTCTGCTCTATACTAAATAGGGGACAGTCGCTCTCCTTGGTACCACGTACTCAAGGGCCAGCACACTTCCCCACTCACATTTCCAGATCCATTCTATTTATTCCTAGGAGCTCTACTCCTAACTCCCCGTAGGGTTCATGCTCATATCTCTCATACCATTCCATACCAAGTTTCATCGTTCACATTTCCATTCCCAGGTTATACACATGCAGCTCGTGTTTCTATCATTCACGTTTCCATTCTCAGGTTATACACATGTAGCTCGTATTCAAGCATTTAACGTATACAACAGGTAAGTTCACATGTAATTACTTAACTAGCACAGGTAATTCATATTTCACAGGTAGTTGTTTTCTATCTACTCATTCAAGACTGCAATTCAATCATGAATACAGACATTTCAAGTATTTCTCGTCCTACGATTCATGCCATATCCTAGTTTCTAATCATTCATTCCACACATGCATTCAGGTTTATAATTAAATTAGAGGAAGCCACTCTATCAGACAACCCAGGAGTATTGGGGGCTCGAACGGCGGGCTCACGTGCCTCAGCAAGTCCCAAACCAGCAACGGAATGAAGTCCTACCACAAGGAACAATCACAATGGAACATTCAGAATAGTATAGAAAGCCTTCTAACAAGAAACACCGATATCTTATTTGCGTAAAATAGACCTCAAATGGACCCTAAACGGGTCAAAAACAGGGCTACTGACTCAAATTAGATGTCTGGCACAATGTCCAGACATCTTAAAAGTGTCCAGAAATGCACCTCAGGCTCTAAATCGACCTCAGACGTCCAGGGCCTCTTCTAGACCATCTCGACCCAGCTCTAGACGTCCGATCACCTCTCCAGACATCTAGGAGTGCTTCCAGCCATTTGGTAAGCTGACCAAACGTTTGAAATGTGTGGGAGGGCGTGTCCCACGCTTTCCTGAAGCAAATCCTGCACGTGACAGCAAAATCTAAAATTAGCCATGTAAAGCGTAGCTGTGGAGCGGCCTACATGGCCGTATCCGCAAAGGGAACGTACCTTTGTGGAGATCTGCCTTCAAATGTCTGGACGTCACTCCAGACATCTGATTCTGGGAAAAACCCAAAACCAAAACCTCCTCCCGCTCGCCCTCGCCACACGCAGCCGCGCTTCGCCCCTTCACCTGTAGCTCCGGCTATAGCAGCGTCCGAGATGACTTTCTGATGCACTCCTCCTCCCGCACACGCTGCTCCGGCCGTGCACCCTCCAATGAGCTCCCACACGAGCTCGCGAGCTCAAGTTCCTCCTCCTCTCTTCACACCACTCCTTGTCGCCACTCTCATGCTCTCTCTCACGCGCTATCTCCTCTCACTAGGGTTGAGAGGAAGAGAAGAAGGGGCTGGTGGAGTGGGGAGAATAAGAGGGGAAGAGGGGTTTATAAAGATGGTATGTTAGGGTTAGCTGGAGGAGGGGAGAGAGAAGAAGGGGAGAAAAAGAGGGTACTGTCTGTGCACAGCCCGCGAGCAGACACAAAGCTCGTACCAAAAAATTTTGATTTCCAGATGTCTGGGAAGGTGTCTAGACATCTGACTAGACATCTGACCGACAGTTCAGACGTCTTAAAAGGCTCAGGAAAGAATGGGTCTTAACACAGACTTTTTGCTACTGTTTCTGTTACTGTTGCTTTCATTCCGTTTTTCCTATTGTTGTGGTGATATGTACTGAATTAACAGCTATTACTTTCCTTTACTGCTTGTACGTTTTTACTACTTAGTTACATTGCATATGTGAATGTGGTTTATTTTCCTGCTTTTCAGTTGTTTCTTGTTGGACGACTGGGTCTTGGGATTAGTCGAGGCGAGTCAGTCTCGGGTCCCGTAGGGATTCGAGAATCGGGTCGTAACATGGCAGGAGGTCGCCCTCATCTATGAGGACTCCAAGTTCGGCTTCGACATCATCCGTTCCCTCACCTTTGCCCTCCAAGACCCGAGTGCCCTCGTCACCCATAGGATCCTCATCCCCCTTGTCGGGACCCGGATAGGTTGTGTTAATATAGTGAATTAATCATTGAAATGAGTATAGTGGTTAACCTGAATCGAGCCTAACCATCTTTTTACAAAATTTTTAACCTGGCCTACTTGATTTTTATTTTGGTCACTTTTAGGCCCAAGGTCGAACTCAGAGAGGCGGGATTAGAGGTGAATAAGTTTCTATGCCTTTCCTACAACACATTTCTTCCGTGCGTTTATTATGTTTTTGGTGTTTTTCTATTTAAGATTTTTTTCTGATAATTTTTTCCTTGAGGTACACCCTCAAAATCAGGTCCTTGGCTTAGAGCCAAAATGTTCTTGGCTTTGAGCCAAATTAGGGTTCCAAAAATAGGTCTTGCTATTCGCAAGACTGAGTACCTGCAAGACAAGGATTATCTTTTCTCTTTTACTATTTTTTTATCTTTTTTAATAGCAGGAAAATAGAGGTTGCTTGTAAAGAAATAAATATAGTATATATATATATATTATATGTATAGGGGTGGGGGTGGAGGTGGAAATGGTGTGTAGCACGGTTTCGAGTTGATTGATGTCTAGGACGACGCAACCAACAGGACGAAGTGCCGCGTGGAGTGTAGGATGGATGGGTGGAAGTGTGTGTGCGAAGACGCTTTCTGTACGCGGGTATTGGGGAATATCAGCAACTAGTGCAGATATTCTTGCGATATAACGCGTGGTAGGTGATATGAATGTAAGTATATATTTATATGTATATATATATAGATAGGGTTATAATTATATAGGTGTATATGTAGTTATATATATATATGTATATATATATATAGATATGTAAATATATGGATAGATGTATGTGTATATATATATATATATTTATAACTAGATATATATGTATATATGTCTAACTATATTAATATGGATATATATAAATATATATATATATATATATATTTATGTATGTATGTAAATATACTTATATATGGTTGTATAGGTACTAATATGTATATATATATCTATATATATGTATATTAATATATATATATATATATAAATATATATATATGTATATATATATATAAGTATATATATAGGTGTGTACAAGTGAGTGTGTGTGTGTACACGTGAGTGTGTACAAGTGTGGTGTGTGTATGTGTGTGTCTGTGGGAGAGAGTAAGAGAGTGGCTGTGAGAGAGGGCGCTGGAGAGTTAAGTTGTTCGGAGCACGCAGGCATCGTCTGATGGCGCAGATGCGCGCAGGCGCAGGCGCGCAAGGACACGCACGTGCGCTGGAGGGAGCGGGCGTGAGGCTGCAGCTCAGTGCACTATGTAGCGCAGCGCACCACGCTGCGGGCTGGAGCGGACACGGGCGAATACGTGGATGCGAGCACGAGTGGGTGCGAGCGTTGAAGAGGAAGCGGTTGCAGACACACGCGCGGGTGCTGGAGCGGGCGCGGGCACTGATGCAGCGACGGGCTGGAAGCGGTTGCGGTGCGGAGAGAAAGCACGCGGTGACCGGATAAGTGAGAAACTTTCCGGTCACCGCACTGTAGCTACAGTGTTCCACAGAAACGCGTGAACATTAGCTACAGTGCTCACGCGGCACGGACAACCGGTTGCAGCCGGTTCTGCATGTGTGGGCGATGTGGAGCGAGCTTGCACGTGCAAAAGGAGAAGGCGCCGGCTGCTGGCATGCGCGAAGGGGCTTGCGCGTGGGCTGGAGGCTACTGCGCTGTGCTGCTGCCGCTGCTGAGCTCTAGAGCTTGGTGCTGCAGCAATGGCGGGGAGGGCTTGAATGGTGAAGATAGAGAGTGGAACCACCACGCCCACCTACTCTTGGATAAGCTGGGCGGTGGTGGGACTCACAGAGGTGGTCGTGGACCATTGTGAGCCTACTCCTGCTCGCAGCGTATCTCTTCAATGGAAGAGGTGCTGTGTATGGAGGAGAGAAAGGGAGGAGATGGCCTAGAGGCGAAGGTTGCTACTGTGTTGTCTGGACCAGGCCCCCTGTGCAAGGAAGATGGCTGGTCTTTATAAAGGAGATGGAGGTATGCTACGGCCATGCCCTGGCTGCGCATGACCAGCCATTCAGCTGACAGGGCATGTGTTGGCAGAGGATGGTGCGAAGAGCAAGCCATGCCCTGAGCCGCGCGGAGAAAAAGAAGTTCAAAGACAAAATAAAAAATGAAGATGGTGAAAATTGCGACGCAACCCTTGATGAAGACGTTAATTACAAGGCCAATTATTCACTTTCCTCCCCTCTCAATTAAATGCATGCATGTGTTAATTTTTACAAATGCAACTATGGCTACCTAATATGCAATGGCAATGCTAGGAAATAACACAAGATGGCATTTTTATTGGTGTATTTTTACTGCGCAATCATGCCCCCATGCCTATCTTTTGCTAGTTCCTAGCAAAACATTTTTGTATTGTATTTAGAAATGATCTTAAGCTGAAGATTTTCTTCTGAGGCGACATAGGTGAGTTTATTTGTTAGATATTGTGAGAACCAATTGCAGAGAAGACTACCAGTACTTTAAGTCTTACATGACAAGGATCATCTCTCAACTAACCTGGACTCTTGATATTTAAACCTTAAGTACGATTTCCAGGACTCAGGAGGGTTTTGCCGTACTTTAGAGCTTAAGAGATTATGGCTTGTGCTTAGTGAAGGATCAAGACTAACCAGATGAACATTAAGATTCAAGCCCAAGGTTTCACGAATTTTTAAGTGCAGGTTGGTCCCAATTTCAGCTCATGTCTTCGAATTGACCCTTAAAAATATGAGAGGAAACTCAACTCCCATTTTATTACATTTGTGGCTCAAAGAATATATGGTAGAAATAGGGTATTTGTAACTTGCCCTGAAAACTTTTGTAGGGAGAAGACTTTATAGACATTTGCGAGATATATTGACTTATTTGCACTTTTTTTTTTGAAACACGTGTCAGTATATCTCTTACAACTTTATTTGGAGGAGCACACTTTTCTTTTGGTGGGAGAGTTCCTTTTTGGTGGAAAGAGTCTCTCCTAAACACAAGACTAAAGCCTGGGATAAAAAGTCTACCTGCGTGCACAGGTAAGGACTCCACCTTCCCTAATGAACACTAGGGTTGGATCTTATGTTCACCTAATCTTTCTTGATATGTGTAGTGTGAACCAAGATTATTTAGGCTCTTGAGTAGAAGCAAACCAACGGATCCTGTACTGGTGTCTCACGTACAAGAATACATCTTTAGTTAGGAGAGATTCTGATCTGTCTTGTCAATGCTCAAGTGAATTAAACTGAGCCTGAGCAAATCAAGCTTCTGTAGTCTGGAAAGTCTTCAAAACAGTGGTTGAATATCCATAAACACTAATTGTATTTTTGTTTCAGCCTTTAGATCATTACTAAACACCCCTTTTTTTATGCTATGTACATATTTATAGATGGATGGAAGCTGCATGATACCATATAATACCCAGATCCTATAGATGCCTATCCACCCCCCCATGCCAAACGATGCTATGTCCTCATATGCATGCAGGGTAGGGTAGAGGAAGGACCAAAGATCGGGTAATGAGAGCTGAGGTGCAGGGTATAGAGCAGGGTGGTAGGGTGGGTGGGTGGTGACGTGAAAAGGTGCGAAGTGAAGTGTACGTGGTAGTGGCGGAGTGTTGTTGGGGTGCCTCCCAATGAGCACTGAATTTAACGTCCCCAGCTGGACTCAGAATGAGGCACAACATTAGTTACCCTCCAGTAGGGCAACAGTTTCTCCAACGGGGGCAGTTTCATGAGTAAAATAAGGTTTTAAACGCTGCCCATTGACCGTAAATTTATGCCCAGATTTGGGATCTTCAATTTCAACGACCCTGTTGGGAAATGGTCTCGAGACCAGGAAAGGACCAGTCCATTTGGACTTCAATTTCCCAGGAAAGAATTTGAGCCTGGCATTGTAGAGCCAAACTTGCTGAGATGGCTCAAATTCCTTCCGTCGAATATGGCTGTCGTGAAAAGCCTTAGTATGTTGCTTGAAAGTTAAGGCAGAATCATAGACTTCACGACGGAGCTCTTCCAGCTCTTGGAGTTGGAGTTTCCTTTCTCGACCACACAGGTCTGGGTCAAGGTTACATTGGCGAACCGCCCAATAAGCGCGGTGCTCCAGCTCCACGGGCAAATGACAAGGCTTCCTGTAAACGATTCTATAAGGAGACATACCAAGGGGAGCCTTGAAGGCAGTCCGATATGCCCAAAGTGCGTCAATCAGCTTGTCGAACCAAGCCTTACAGTTAGGCCGAACCGTTTTCTAGAGAATTTGCTTGATTTGCCGGTTCGACACCTCTGCCTGGCCATTCGTTTGAGGATGATATGGAGATGCGATACGATGGTGGACTCCGTATTTTCTCAGAAGTGCCCGAAAAGAAGCATGGGTAAAGTGGCTTCCTCCATCCGAGATAATGGCTTGAGGGATCCCAAAGAGTGCAAAAATGTGGTCTTTGACAAATCGAGTGGATATAACATGGTCAGCATGGCGCGTGGGAATAGCCTCGATCCATTTCGAAACATAATCAACAGCCATGAGGATATATTCGAAGCCATTGGAAGGAGGAAAGGGACCCATGAAATCAATTCCCCAAATGTCGAAAATTTCAGCAGCTAGGATGGGTTGCAAGGGCATCATGTCACGACGTGACATTGACCCTAACAACTGGCACCTAGTGCAATGTTTGGCATAATTGTGTGCATCCTGGTGAAGGGAGGGCCAAAAGAAACCGCATTGCAACACCTTGGCTGCAGTTTTCCTCCCAGAGAAATGGCTTCCACAGGCCTGATCGTGGCAGAAGGATAGCACACTGGGGAATTCGCTGTCAAGAATACAGCTTCGAATGATCTGATCAGCACTTATTCGAAAAAGAAGTGGATTATCCCAGAAATAATACTTTGCTTCTGCCATGAGACGCTCACGCTGGTTTTTAGGCCAGCCACGTGGAAGGGAACTAGAAGTAAGGTAATTGGTAATGTCAGCATACCAAGGTCCACTTGCCACATTAATTTCCAATAGGTGCTCATCGGGAAAAATCTCATTGATCGGCAGGGTAAGTCCAATGTGGTCAGGGTCTAGTCTCGAGAGATGATCGGCCACAACATTCTGGGGTCCGGCCTTATCGCGGATCTCAATGTCAAATTCTTGGAGCAGAAGGATCCAACGAATCAGTCGAGGCTTGGCATCCTTCTTGTGCATGAGATGGCGAATGGCTGCGTGGTCAGTGAAAACAATAACATGTGAGCCCAAAAGGTAAGAGTGGAATTTCTCCAGCCCAAAGACGACCGCCAGCAGTTCTTTCTCAGTGGTAATATAATTACGCTGGGCCTCGTCCAACGTCTTACTGGCGTAGTACACCACGAAGGGGTGTCTATCGCGTCTTTGTCCCAGGATGGCTCTGACTGCAAGGTCGGAAGCATCACACATGAGTTCAAAGTCGAGGGACCAATCAGGTGGCTGGAGAATGGGGGCCTTGGTGACAGCATCACACAGCTGTGTGAATGCTCGTATGCAGTTGGGGCCCATATCGAAAGGTACGTCAGTCGATAGGAGATGAGTTAAAGGTCGAGAAATCTTGGAGAAGTCTTTGATGAATCTCCTATAGAAACCGACGTGTCCCAGGAAGGAGCGGATTTGTTTGACAAAGCCAGGTACAGGTAAATCAGCAATTACATCAAGCTTAGCTCTGTCAACCTCGATACCCCTATCGGAGATGATATGCTCGAGAACAATTCCCTCGTGTACCATAAAATGACTTTTCTCCCATGAAAGCACGAGGTTCACATCAATACATCTCCTAAGGATACAGGTCAGGTTGGCAAGACAGTCATCAAAAGAGGGTCCAAAGATCGAAAAATCATCCATGAAAAGCTTGAGAAAGTTACCCACCATGTCATGGAATATCGCCAGCATACATCTTTGAAAAGTTGCTGGCACGTTACAAAATCCGAACAGCATTCTTCTAAATGCGAAGGTGCCGAAAGGGCAGGTAAAGGTGGTTTTCTCTTGGTCCCGGGGGTCAATTGCCACTTGGTTATATCCGGAGAACCCATCTAGGAAACAGAAAAATTTATTTCCTGCTAACCACTCTAGGATTTGGTCAATGAAAGGTAACGGAAAGTGATCTTTCTTAGTTGCAGCATTGAGTTTCCTATAATCTACACACACTCTCCAAGATGTAGGAGTGCATGTAGGGATGGATTCACCCCTGTCATTGACACGGATGGTGAGTCCCGCCTTTTTGGGCACAACGTGAATTGGTCACACCCAGGGGCTATCGCTGATCGGGTAGATTATACCCGTATCTAACCACTTAATAATTTCCTTTTTTAATGACCTCCCGCATGTTAGGGTTGAGACGTCGCTGCATCTCGCGGGAAGGTCGAGCCTCCTCCTCCGTATATATTCAGTGAGTGCAGTAGGAGGGGCTAATGCCAGTTAAGTCTGATAAAGACCATCCAATGGCTGCCTTGTGTTTCATAAGGACCTTTGTTAGTTTGCACTCTTGCTCCCTGGTCAATTTTGAACTAATGATTACGGGGAGCATTTCATTCGATCCCAAGAAAACATACTTAAGCGTTTCAGGAAGCTCTTTCAGCTCGGGAGTGGATGGTGAAAGATCTGGCATTTCTTGGGATGAGAGTGTCCCAAACGGATTAGAAGAAAACAATTCATGGAAGAAGTTGGCCCTCAGATTGGCCAAGAAGAGGGGCATCTTGGATAGATGGATCCAAAAAGGGTTAGCCCCAGTGAGTGGTATGTGGGCTCAAGGTCCCAGTGTGGGGTTGTAGTTCCGTCTGATTTGGTGAGAAAGAAAGGGCAATCCGGTCTTCAAGAGTGTGGACCGACAGTGAGTAGCCCGAATATGACTCATACCACGAGGTATGGGACGCGGAGAAAACCTCGTCAGAAGTCTGGTCAGGAGAAGGTGTGGGAAAAGGGAGGGACGGAGGAACGTCACAAAATGTATCGGTCAGGCAATCGTCAGTGTCTAAAGGCAATCCGCAGTAGTCAGAATAGGTCCCAATCAGTCTAATACACGTGCTGATGGCCATGTCCTCATCAGACATGTCATCCTCGATGCAATTGTAATCAAAGTTCTTGGCTGCCTTGAAGATGTTAAGCTTGAGCTTCTCAGATCCAACGGCAATCTCAATACAGCCTGACTCGCAGTCGATATGGGCGTGGGCTGTGGCCAAGATGGGTCGACCAAGGATGATCGGACAATCAGAAAGTGAGCTAAGAACTTCCATATCCAAAACAAGAAAGTCAACAGGAAAACAAAGACTGTTGACCCTAACCACCACATCTTCCACCATACCCTTTGGAATTTTGATAGAACGATCTGCCAACTGTAATGTGAGAGGGGTGGGTTTCAGATTTCCTAAGGAAAACTTTTCGAGCATGACGGTTGGTATAAGATTAATGGAAGATCCTAGATCAAGCAAGGCACGGTTAAAGTTGCAGCCTTGGATGCTACAAGAAATAAGCGATGTGCCCAGATCTTTCTACTTCGGTGGTAGATTTGACAGTATAGCACAACTCGCATGAGGCGAGAGAACCACTGGATTCTTCGTTTTCTTTGACTGTCGCCTGGGGGTAGTGTAGTCTTTGAAAAATCAGGCAACAGTAGGTATGTGGTCGATAGCCTCTAGCAGGGGTACCTTGATTTCAACATCCCTGAATAAATTATGCAGGTTATCAAAGGCCTGCGTATCCTTCTTCTTGCCTTTTGGCTCCCTCAGTAGAGCCTCAGGGAATGGGACCAATTCTGGCACTAGGTTGGGTGTATCGTCCTCTCGCAAATGTGGTGTGCATCCTGAATGAGAAGACGATGAAGAAGATGGGCCAGGATAAGGTTGAGGTGGATCTACGATCTGCTTACCGCTCCTCGTAGTGATCGCATTGGACATCACGAGTCCAGTGGGGTCATAAGGTGAAGGAGGGTTCGCAATAGGGACATAAGAGTGAGGTGCTACAACGGGATTAGCCTGAAATCCCGGTGGAATGCTCAGAGCCTACAGAATTTGATGAACTTGCCCTTGAGAAGGTTGTACCTATGGTTGAGGACCATGGGGTACGAAATTTTGCAGGTTGGGAATAGGTTGGGCTGGAAGAGTGCCCTGAGATCGAGTCGCCATGCGTAGTTGACTGATCTCAGCATTCTGTTGCACCAATTGGTGCTGAAGAGAGGTCATGTTCTCTTCATGGCGCTTTGACATTTCCGTCATCATTCACATCAATTTCTCAAGAGGACTTGATGCATGTTTTGTTTGCGGTACGCAAGGACCCGATGGTGGATTCGCCACAGGATTAGACTGGGCCCTTAGGATGACGGGTGCGGATGGTCGCATTGGTCCTCCCACGGGGTTTTGGTGCTATGGGTTGCTGGACCATGCGATGTTCGGATGATTTCTACACCCTGGGTTATAAGTAGCAAAGAACGGGTTGTTCCCATAGGACGCAAGCATCTTCTAAGCCAGAAGACGAGTCCGCATGTAAATACGCATCTGAGCACACGGAGGCTTGGCCTCTGTGTCAAAATACTGGCTTACAGAAGCCAGATCCACATGACTTATCGAATAGCTCGGCGCGATGCTCGGTAAGGAAGATTTTACGGGGTTTCTAGGAATAAGCCTGGTGTTGGAAGAATTGGGATTGTGACGAAGTGGTGAGGTGGGGGTGTTTGCCATAGAATGGGCGGGATTGGCTAGAAGCTCGTCCAGCTTCTTGTGCACGATGGAGACTTCATCCAATTTCTATGCGATGAGACTAAGATCAGTGGATGAATGGGAGGGTCCCGTGTCAACTTCGTGGACATTACGGGGCAGGCTGGTATGATTAAAGGTGACAATAGAGGGATTGTTCATTGAGTTTTTGCTCATGTTTTCAAATAATTTGAATGCTCCCTTCTCGTCTTTATTCATGAAATTCCCTCCACAGGAAGCATCTGCAATCTGCTTCAAAGTCTCATTTAGCCCATAATAGAAAATCTGGGCTATATGCCACTTAGGAAAACCGTGGGCGGACACTTCCTGAGGAGGTCATTATATCTCTCCCATGCCTCATGAAATTGTTCGCCATTTTGTTGTGTAAAGGAAGTTGTAGCACGGCGAAGCGCATTGGTTCACCCGATTGGGAAGAATTTCTTGAGAAATGCTGTTCGCATCTCTTCCCAAGAATGGATGGTTCTCCCAAGGGTGCGTAACCATTGCGACGCTTTATCCCACAATGAAAACGGGAACATTTTCATGAGGACTATTAGTAACCCGATGTTTCTTGGTTTAACCATTTCAGCCAATCGGGTTAGGTCTTCCAAATGGAGAAAAGGATCTTCACTTGCAAGACCATGGAAGTGAAAATTAATCAGGCCAATTATGTTAGGTTTCAATTCAAAATCGTCCCCGCCCATGGGGACCCGAATTTGTCCTATGGTCTCTGTAGCAGCGGGATACTGATAGGAGCTAAGAGACCTAGGCTCCTCCCATTCGGGAGGGTTCTGCATTTCCTCCAAGGTTTCCCTAATGGCTTCAATTTGCTCATTATACATTTCCATTTGGGCTTGGAGGCGGGTTATGGGGTCCATGGCTCCACCACCTGGTGGGTGTTGAGGGCGGTTTCCTCCCAAGGGATTTGGGGATGGGCGTGCAGCCATGTTTGTGGAGGAGGATGATGATTTGGCTTCTGTTCTTCTAAATTATCAGACAATTCAAACAATTCAGGGTTTTATGACCTCCTCCCAAGCATGCACTACCACAGGAAGAATTGGGGGGATAAGAAGAGAAAAGGAGATGAGAGAAATGATGCCGCAAAGGTGCACTTGATGACAAATCAATACAATCAAATTCCTAACCTCTACAGTGTACCCTTAGACCTAAAGATCTAAGTTATCTACTATCACGACCTACAGAACCAAATGCGAGCACCGTGGAACCACCGGGACAGATTGAAAGGCCGTTTGCTCTAGTCTCAGACACCCGATAGCATGCGGGAACCCTCACCAGCATGTAGGCACTACACGCAGGTTAGTTAGACCTCCAATCCTTAGTAAGGGTCAAGTTGCTACCAGTCTTAGTTAGAGGCTTAGGATTAAGTGCTTTTGGAACGTGAAGGGTGTTATTTACGGGTAATGCCCAAGTGCATTGATTTCATAAAGTGTGTAAACCAAGCATGCAACGAGGAAATCTCCCCCAATTGAAGTTTTAATTGGTGAATGGTTTTTAGGGTTTCAGCCTTAAGTAGTATGGATTTTAGGATTTCGCTGAATTACCAATTCAACCAATCTCCGGGTTTTGAGAGAATACAAGTTTTTCTATGCCCAACAAACCCTTCTTTAATGTCAATTGGTTAATGCATACTAAAATGCAATGGGCTTCCCTAGATGGAGATTTATATGTGTGGATGCATGAGTTAATTTTAAGTTAGTGTGAGAGGGATCCAAAGCACTTCAATTCAAGTGCTCCCAATCACCAGAATGATGTTCCAGACACAAGGCTCAACCACAAGATAAAGAAAATCAAAGTGTTGGGGTTGAAGTATTCAGGATCAAATCTTAGGCATGTGAAAGGTCGTGGTGGGGTTGGAATCAACTCAATTCCAAGTCTCCCCACCAAAAATGTGATCCCGAATTGTAGATGAATGAGGCAAGGAGGGATGGCAATCAATCTATTTATTCTTGCCTCAATGAATACTTCCTACGGTGTGTAACGAGCGTGTGGTCCAGACGTCTTTTAAGACGTCTGGGATAGTTTCCAGACGTCTGGGATAGTTTCCAGAAGTCTGGAAATCCGTTATTTTCGACACACGCGAGTCGTCTGCGCGCCTGAGCGCGCAGACCGCATATTCGCCCTTCCTCCCTCCTGCGGCTGCAGATTCCCCTGCCGCGAATTCTTCTCTCTCCTCCTCGCGCGGCCTTAAAAGGCCACGCCTCCCCTCCTGTCGTCTCCACCGTTCCCTTCCTCTTCTCCTTCCTGTGTGCGAGAGCGAGCGAGCGCGAGGGCGGCAGCGGAGGCCGCAGTGAGCGCAGAGGAGGTGCGGCGTGCGAGGACGGAGCTCTGCCGTGAGGGCGAGCTCGCCGGAGCGGCTTGGCCGGCCGTCGGAGGGCGTAGGGGGCGCGGAATGACGCGGAGAGGGACCTGCTGCGGTCTGAGCAGCAGATGCGCGAGGTACGACGCGAGCGGCGTCGCGAGCGGAGGCCGAGTAGCGCCCTGATTCTGGAAAAATTTCCAGAATCAGATGTCTGGGTTGATAGTCAAACGGCGAGGGAGATGTCTGGAAGCTCATACAGACGTCTGAAAGGTGAGTATTCCACCTTCTTCTTCCTTCCTGTCGACTGACCGTACTGAGGGAGGCAGTTGGCTGTGCGCAGGTTCGCTGATTCGCCATCCTTTGCGAATCAGACGTCTGGAAGTTGTACCAGACGTCGGGAGTAACCTCCAGACGTCCGGGGTGACCATCGGACGTCTGGGAGCTAGGCCAGACGTCCCCGCAGACTTATGGACGTCTGGGAAACCACGCCGGACAGGTAATTCTCTGATCCACTGTTTAAGACGTCTGGAAGAAGTTCCAGACGTCTGATTTTGCACAGTATCGTCTTTTTAGACCCGTTTAGGGCCCGGTCGGGCTCCGTTTTCCGCGATTCGAGTTGCGCTCTTTTCAGAATTAATTCCTCTACCCGTCTACAGTAGCTATACACTATTTTGAGACACTCCTTGTGTTTGATCCTTGTGATAGGACCTCGTTCCGTTGCAGTCTTGGGAGTCGTGGAGGCACGCGAGATTCTCGATCACACCCCCATTACTCCCGTTGTACCTGGTAGAGTGGCTTAAGTTTATTATTAAAATCTGTTAAAGTATGGAACCATAACTAGAATCTAGGACATTGCATGAATCCTAGGAATGAGAAATGTATGGAATGATAGCTCCTAGGTGATGCATGAATCCTAGGGCTGGAAAACTAGTTGTATGTTAGATCCTAGGGTGTGGCATGAACCCTAAGATGGAAAACTAGTGGAATGTATAATACTGCAGTCTTGGAAAAATGGAAAGGAATATAAAGCTGCCTGTAAATTGAATTAACAGCTGCCTGTTATGAATAAAGAAACATGATTGAGATCATGGATTGTGAGAACGTGAAACTGGAAAGTGAAACATATGATGTTCTGAGATAAAGAGCTGGAACCCTACGGGGAATTAGGAGTGGAACTCCTGGAAAGAAAAAGGAATGGAACTGAGATGTAGTTTGTACTGTCTCTTGGGTACGCAGTACCAAGGGAAGTACCTGTACCTGTTTAGTGCAGAGTGGGGCCAGCCACCCCAGGGACCCGAGGTTAGGATTGGCCGCTCTGTACCGACTTGTTGGCCCTCGTGTACGTAGTACCGAGGAGAGCTACTAGTGTTAGGAGAGTACTAGCTACCCCATGGGCCCCGGGGTTCTGCTAGCCTCCTTCACCGACTTGTTAGGCCCACTAGGGCAAACCAGGGTAGTCAGGCGAGGGTGCGCGGACTGTGGAGGGGCAAGGCCCCGGTTTGGTTACTGTGGAGGGGTTGGACCCCTGTTACTGAGAGGGCTCTGCCCTGGTTCCGTGCTGTGCTTTGGGCGCACCCGTTAACGGAAATGACTGACCGCGTGCCAGTGCGGGCTAGCTACCTGTGCGTTTATCGCGTGTGCCGTAGTCACCGTTACGTCTGTCAGTGACCTTGGGGTGGTTGACTGAGGGTAGGATCACCACGGGGGACTCTCCCGGCCAGGAGAGCACCACGTGCTACTTCTACTTTTGGAAAAGACTGCAATCAAGATCGTTCCCACGAGGACATTCGAGATCAAGTAAAGGATCTGAGAAATAAATGAAATAGTGAGAAAATTGAAAGATGTGAATAAAGGAAGTAATAGAACATAACAGCTACTGTACACTCTACTGTTGTCTTTAGTTAGTTTGCCACTCTACTCAGCGTTTTGCTGACGTGTTACACTCGTTACCTTTTTCAGGACCAGGTGTTGAGCAGCCAGGGTCAGCGGCTGCAGAGGACGCTGGGCCGAGTAGGGTCCAGTAGAGTTTACCACAGTCTTTTGTACTTCTTTTGTTTCTGTTATAGTGAGTAGTTTTTGTCTCCGCTGTACTTTCTTTACCTGCAGTTCTTGTTATATGATAAATGTTGTTCTACTGTTGTGGTGGTATCTACTGTAGTAGTTTCTTTCCTTACTGCTGTACTTCCTTACTGTTAGTTATATTCATGCTGAATGTGGTTTATTTTACTGCTCTTTTGGTTACTTCCTCGTTGGACGACTAGGTCTTGGGATTAGTCGAGTCGGTCCGGTTCTCGTGTCTCGTAGGGACTCGGGAACCGGGTCGTTACACGGTGAAAGATTCAAGAATCAAGATTCTTGGATCTTCGCTATGTGAAGTTTGGCGGGAAATCTCGGGGTGGTGGAAGTGATGGCAAACAATCAAGCAAGTGAATTTTAATCCACTTGCCCCAAGAGATCCCAAGAAGTTTTTTTTTTTTTTAGTTTTTTTTATTATTAGGGTGACGAGTTTACCTAAGTTGCTAAGAGAGAGAGACCTACCTGTTCAGCAATGTGGGCGAAGCTCCAATGCGGTGTCGGCAGCTTCTCGCTCTCGTTCCCACCTTGGATCTACCCACGTCTCTGACTTCCTTTGCTTGCCTCCACCTTGCAACTGGTTCACCTCACTACGCACCTCCCTGGCAATGGTGCCAGAAAAAGTATGGTCGGGACCCGGATAGGTTGTGTTAATATAGTGAATTAATCGTTGAAATGAGTATAGTGGTTAACCTAAATCGAGCCTAACCATCTCTTTACAAAATTTTTAACTTATCCTACTTGATTTTTATCTTAGTCACTTTTAGGCCTAGGGTCAAACTCAGGGAGGCGGGATTAGAGGTGAATAAGTTTCTACGCATTTCCTACAATGCATTTCTTCAGTGTGTTTATTATGTTTTTGGTATTTTTCTATTTAAGATTTTTTTCTGATAATTTTGTCCTTGAGGTACACCATCAAAATCAGGTCCTTGGCTTAGAGCCAAAATGTTCTTGGCTTTAAGTCAAATTAGGGTTCCAAAAATGGGTCTTGCTATTCGCAAGATCGGGTACTTGCAAGACAAGGATTATCTTTTCTCTTTTACTTTTTTTTTTAATGTTTTTTAAGAGCAGGAAAATAGAGGTTGCTTGTAAAGAAATAAATATAGTATATATATATAGATATATATATATATATATTATATGTATAGGGGTGGGGGTGGAGGTGGAAATGGTGTGTAGCACGGTGTCGAGTTGATTGACGTCTAGGAGGATGCGACCAACAGGACGAAGTGCCACGTGGAGTGTAGGATGGATGGGTGGAAGTGTGTGTGTGGAGACGCTTTCTGTACGCGAGTATCGGGGAATATCAGCAACTGGTGCAGATATTCCTGCGATATAACGCGTGGTAGGTGATATGAATGTAAGTATATATTTACATGTATATATATAGATAGGGTTATAATTATATAGGTGTATATGTAGTTATAAATATATATATATATATGTATATATATATAGATATGGATATATATATATAGTAATATATGTATATAGATATATTTGTATAAGTATCTATATATATATATATATATGTATGTATGTATGTATGTATGTATGTATGTATGTATACTTATATATGGTTGTATAGGTACTAATATGTATATATATATATATATATATCTATATATATGTATATTAATATATATATATATAAATGTATATATGTATATATATATATAAGTATATATATAGGTGTGTACAAGTGAGTGTGTGTGTGTACACGTGAGTGTGTACAAGTGTGGTGTGTGTATGTGTGTGTCTGCGGGAGAGAGTGAGAGAGTGGCTGTGAGAGAGGGCACTGGAGAGTTAAGTCGTCCGAAGCACGCGGGCGTCATCTGATGGCACGGATGCACACAGGCGTAGGCACGCAAGGACACGCGTGCGCGCTAGAGGGAGTGGGCGTGAGGCTGCAGCTCAGCGCACTGTGTAGCGCAGCACACAGCACTGCGGGCTGGAGTGGATTTGGGCGAAGATGCGGTTGCGGGAGCGGGCGGGTGCGGGCGCTGAAGAGGAAGCGGTTGCAGACGCGTGCGCGGGTGCGAGCGCTGACGCGGCGACTGGCTAGAAGCGGTTGCGGCGTGGAGAGAGAGCATGCGGTGACCGGATAAGTGAGAAACTTTTCGATCACCGCATTGTAGCTACAGTGTTCCGCAGAAATGCGTGAACAGTAGCTACAGTGCTCACGCAGTGCGGACAACCAGTTGCGGCCGGTTCTGCGTGCACAGGCATTGTGGAGCAAGCCTGCACGCACGGAAGGAGAAGGCGCCGGCTGCTGGTGTGCCCGCAGGGGCTTGCGCGTGGGCTGGAGGCTGCTACGCCGTGCTGCTGCCGCTATTGAGCTCCAGAGCTTGGTGCAGCGACAATGGCGGGAAGGGCTTGAATGGTGAAGACAAAGAATGGAACCACCACACCCACCTACTCTTGGATGAGCTGGGCGGTGGTTGGACTCACAGAGGTGGTCGTGGACCACTGTGAGCCTACTCCTACTCGCAGCGTATCTCTTTAGTGGAAGAGGTGCTGCGTATGGAAGGAAGAAAGGGAGGAGATGGCCTGGAGGCGAAGGTTGCTGCTGTGTTGTCTGGACCAGGCCCCCTGCACAAGGAAGATGGCTGGTCTTTATAAAGGAGATGGAGGTATGCTACGGCCATGCCCTGGCTGCGCATGACCAGCCATGCAGCTGGCAGAGCATGTGTTAGCAAAGAATGGCACGAAGAGCAAGCCATGCCCTGAGCCGCGCAGAGATGAAGAGGTTAAAAGCCAAAATAAAAAATGAAGATGGTGAAAATTGCGAAGCAACCCTTGATGAAGACATTAATTACAAGGCCAATTATTCACTTTCCTCCCCTGTCAATTAAATGCATGCATGTGTTAATTTTTACAAATGCAACTATGGCTACCTAATATGCAATGGCAATGCTAGGAAATAACACAAGATGGCATTTTTATTGGTGTATTTTTGTTGTGCAATCACCCCCCTTCCACCATTGCCTTTAAAGTAAGAGTAGAGCTCCAGAAGCTTCTAGACATCTGCACGAGGGCATTCATCATGCACATGGGAGGCACCCTCAGGTTGAAGGTCTCCTCAAGGCCATGAGGTTGGGGTTGATGGCTTGTGCATACGTCTAGATCGTGACCACCGATGTCACCATGGAACTACGTTTAATGGATCCTAAGTTCTTGAATGGTCGGTCGATGGAGGGTGTGTTAGGGTTGAAGCTCCATGTGGATGCCTACAAGGTGCTCAATGAATTTACCCTGAGGTGGAAAGAAAGATTTGAGCTGATCAATGGTCGGTCGATTGGGATATCGAGGTATATGGAACTCGAACGTCAAAATTTGAGGCATTTTGTGGCCGGGGAAGTTGAAGAAGTCACTAAGGGTTTGGAAGTGGTCAGTTAAGGTGAAGAAGCTCGGGATCACCGTCTTGTTGGGAGATGAATCGGGGCAGCTCCTGGGTGTTAGATACGATAATCGTAGGAAGAAGAATATTGGAGTTTCTTTCTGAGCTTCTTCTTCGACAAGTTTAGGGGTATATATGTTAAGAGAAATAACGATTGTTAACCCCAGGCAGTAATGGAGGTTAACCAAGGGGCATGACCTACTTTAGTTAGGTATTATTAGGGGTATATATGTAATTACAAATTAAGTAGGGGTATATGTTGGTGCAAGGGCACCACAATCGTTTATTTTGATGATAATAAAACACTTGTTATTTAGCATTTGCTTTTGAGTCCAAGATTTCAAGACAATTGCAAATAGATACAAGTATAAAGATGGAATTCAAGCTCGCATCCATGGCGGATTAGAGGAGCTTGACTGAAGAGATGAAGCTTCGTGAGGAGCAATAGCTTGAAGAAGGCAGGAAGACAAGAATAGGATAGATTTTATTTTATCTTGTTCTATGTATTTTTCTTTTGTTGCTCTTTATTTTTTTCTTAGATTCATGTTAGAGAGCCTCGAAGTACCCTTATAGTAGTCCTAGGAACACTTGCACAACTCTAGGATACTTAGGTTTTTCGTAGATAACTTAGAAAATCTAAATAGGCTTTAAACAGCCTTTTTAGGTGTCTAACACAAAAGTCAGACGTCTGATAATGAACTTTAAGACGTCTAAATGTTGAATCAGATGTCCAATCTTTTAGGGTTGGTCTTAGAACCTTTTGTCTGTTGATTTCAGACGACCAACCCTTAGTCCAGACATCTGATGACTTGGCCAGACATCCAATTAGTGGAACATTGGCTTAGTAAATGATCATTGAGGTTTTGACCTTTGATCTTCTATCAAACGTCCTTAGAGGACTCCAGACATCGATAAATAGTTGCTTTGCCTCGATTGACCCAAAATCGCTTTCCTAGACGAATATAGCCGTTTGGACCTCAAGAAATCAATTCTCGTAATTATCTAGGTTTCCAGACGTCTAGACCTAGTGCCAAACATCCTGTACGTCGTCTGATTGATTTACACTAGAACCCTATTTAGGCCTGATAGAAAGCAGTAAGGGAACCCGTCTGGTATTAGACGTCTAATCTAGTTTCCAGATGTCTTAAACTTATTTTCTAGACGTCTGATACTTTGACCAAACGTCTGATGACCTTGTCAGAATCATTAATGATTCTGATTACAACCTGTTCTACCTTGGGGTAATTCCTAATGGCTATGGAAGCCTTCCAAGGCCTTCCAAAGCCTTCTTAGGCCACCTATAAATAGAGGGGTAGCCCTCCCTTGTTGACACACACTATTAGAAACCATTTCCACATCCATTTGTGTCATAGAGAAGCTATTCTCAAGAAGAGAAGTGATCTTGCTCTCCAAAGTCACACTTATCACATTTGAGAGCTTCAATACTCTGCCAAGATCACGCCTACGCACTTTCATCTAAGGGAAGTTCTTCTTTTCCTATAGAAGCTAATATTATTCACTTTACTTTGTGGCTCTATAGGATATTTGCATTTGTTTTTGTTCGGGTATTCACTTTGCAAATTCGCATCTCTTTCGCGAGACAAAAACCTTCTCGTTAAAAGAAGGTATTTAAGGAACTCTATCCTCATACTTGTAGCGTGGTTGTATAGAGGTTGAACTACTCTCATTAAAGTAATTCGGTTAGTGGATTTGATTGACTTGGTCGATTGGAAAATCCTAACTCGAGAGGGTTAGGTGGTGGTTTTCACCCTGTTTGGGTTTCTACCTAAAAATCACTTGTGTAAATTGTGTGATTGCTTTTTGTGTGAAATTATTTATTTTGCTTCTGTACTTTATTTTATATTCCACAAATCTCACCCCTTCCCGAAGGAATCTTCAGTATATATGTATTTGCATAAATTATCAAGGGCATATATGTCAAAACCCCTTGTTTGAAGCCAGATGCCAGACAAGAAGAGGAAGACGGGATACTCAAATGTGAAACGTGGAAGTGGACCCCACGCCATGCCTATAAAAGAGAGGGTGAGGCAGAACACAACCATACCATCATCATTCCCACCCTCCCCCTGTGGTTGCTTGTTGTTCAAGTTCTCCTCGAAGGAAGCAAAAGTACCTGCTTGAGTAACCCAACTCTATCGGTTGAGCTCTCTCTCTCTCATCATGACCTTTTTCTTCACATTTGCTTCTTTTTTTATGAGTCAACTTGTCTAGCATGAAGTGGGATTTGTTGTCGTTGTTGGTTTAGTCCCAAAAACAAAGATAAGATTTCTTGCTTCTATCAGTGATCATCCTAAAAACACCCGAGTACGGTCTTCCTCTTGCACCACTAAAGCAATTCACAAAAAGCAATGCAACACCACCTAGCAACATGAATACAAAAAACACATGGATCACCACATCATCACCACCACCACCACCACATGGATCACCCAACTATATCGTCACACATCATCATTGTCATCATCCACAAGAGGTACCAACAAGCTTTTTGGTTATGATGGTCATAACAAGTTTTCAGTGGTGTTTGGTAAGTTAAGGAACAAAGTGGGATGTAAATTGGGTAGAAGAAATTAAGAGATTTCATTTTGCTTAAGTATTTGATTGCATTAAGGGTCACATCAAGAAATCATCGATGTTTTTTCCATCGAAAGTGATTGTTAGGAGGAATAAATTTGTGAAATAAGCTGAGAAAAATGGTTGAAAAAATAGTTAGAAAAGATGGAGATGAAATTAAGTCCAACACGGTGAAACAAAAGTGAGGGATAAACGAATTCATCCTCTTCCTGAGATTTGGTTATCCCGAAATTTCAACCCTAACACCGACTTAGATCAATTCCAATATAAGAGTCACAAAAATTGGCATTAAAATCCCCAAGTAACATGTGCATGCTACATGTGCACCTTTGAATGTAGAGAGCTCTAAGAAAATGGGTCTTTAAGCAATTATATGAGACGATCATATTGCCTGGTAGAATGACTAACTCTCACTCCCTAAGACATTTAGAGAACACATCGTATCACAGTATGGGATCCTAAACCAGCAAGAGCAATCTATTTCTCGAAATGTGTCTGAACGAGATTCGATAAAATACGCGTCGTAGTATAGTCGATTCGCACAATAAGCTTTTAAATTTATAATTCTCGAAACTTTAAATCCAAGATCGTTCTCTGGGAGCAATTAAAGTGCATGACTTATCACTATCACAGAATTTTGAATCTTGGGAACTAATCGACATAGATTTGCCATAGTCGTCATGTTACGACCTGGTTCTTGGATCCCTACTGGACCTGAGGTCGGCTCGCCTCGACTAATCCCAAGACCTAGTTGTCCAACAAGAAATAACCAAAAGCAGGAAAATAAACCACATTCACACATGTCATATAACTAAGCAGAAGAGAAGTACAAAGTAGTAAAGAAAGCAAAACAACTGTCTCAGTACATGCCACCACAATAACAACAACAACTGAAAGCGGAAAGGAAACAGAAGTAGAGGAAATAGTAGAGAAAAAGAAAGTGCTAAAGAAAGACTACGGCTGGACTCGACTGGGCCCAGCACCCTCTGCAGTTGGAAACTCAGGCTGCTCAACTCCTAGTCCTGAACAGTGTTATGAAAAGACAGAGTCAGTGAACGCTGAGTAGAGTGGTGTTTGTATTATTTAAGTACAAGAACAGTAAAGACAACAGATTTAATTCTCATTTCCATTTACCTCATTTATATGTTTCTGTTTCATCTATTTCTCAAAGTATCTAGATATTTCTTGATCTTGCATGTTCTTCATAGGAATGATCTTGATTGTGGTCTTTTCTGTAGAGTAGAAGGTACATGTGGTGCTCTCCTAGCCGGGAGAGTCCCCCGTGGTAGTCCTACACCCAGTCAACCGCCCCGAGGTCACTGTCAAGACGTAGCGGTGACTACGGCACGCGTGATAATGGCATGGGTAGCTACCCCATACTGACACGTGGTCAGTCCTTTCTCCTAGCGGGTACGCTTAAAGTATGGCACAGAACAGTATAGGGCCTTGCCCTCTTAGAATAGGGGTTTCGCCCCTCAGAACCAAACATGGGTCTCGCCCCTCCACAGTCTGCGCACCCTCATCTGACTACCCTGGTTTGCCCAGAGGGCCTAACAAAGTCGGTGTATGGTGGTTAGCTAAACCCCAGGCCCCGTGGGGTGGCTAGCTCCCTCCCTACACTAGTAGCTCGCCTCGGTACCACGTATAAGAGGGATAACAGGAGTCGGTGAGAGTGGCCAATCCTAACCCTGAGTCTCAACCCAAGGGAGGCTAGCTCCGCTTTACCTAAAAGGGGACAATTGCTCTCCTTGGTACCATGTACTCAAGGACTAGCACACTTCCCGTCTACATTCCAGATTCCATTTATCCACAGGAGTTCTACTCCTAATTCTCCATAGGGTTCATACTCATGCTCACCTCATTTATATAGATCTAGATCTCATGTTTCATAATTCATTCCACATCCATATGTAGGCAGCTCGTGTTTTCATAGTTCAATTCTCAATAACATGTAACTGGTGTTTTCACAGGTAATTTCTCAATTGAATACAGGCAGCTCGTATTCTAACATGCAACTCATAATTATAATACAGGTATTTGCCAGCAATTTATCTTAACCATACATTCAAGTAAACAATACAGCTCAAACAGGCTCATCCATTTTCGACCCTAGGGTTCATTCCACATCATAAAGTTCCATTCGGCTATTTCAACCAAGTACATTCTTATTTAAATATTAATAACTGAATTAAACTACTCTACCGGGTATCACGGGAGGAATGAGGGCCTGTGCCATAGATTTCATCGTCCTTGCAGGCCCCGAACATGTCACCGGCTGGTAACCTGTACCAGCAACCAATGTACATTAGATAAGCTCAAAACAGTAGGTACTCAACACGAATATGTAGAGGAACTCGAGTAGGAAACAACGGTACTTCGTTTACGAAAATCTGATTCCGTTTGGGCCTTAAACAGGCCAAAAGTGCGATTTCTGATCAAAATCAGACGTCTGGGACTAATCCCAAATGTCTTAAAAAATGTCAAAACTCACCTTGTGTCTCCTGCGGCTGATCAGACATCCAGACGTCCTCTGTGATCGTCTGAGGATAGTTCCAGACGTCGGACAAGGTCTCCGGTCGTCTGAAAGGTTCTCTGGACGTTTGGTGATGTGATTAGATGTCCAAAAGTGTGTGGGAAAGCATTCCACGCGCCTTCCCAGAGCTGCACCTGCGTACGCAACGCAGGGGTGGTCAGCCGACAACGACTCCTGCATTGAGATCTTCTGTATGGGAGAAATTAGCGCAGGAACATATGTACCTCGCGCGATATGTGCTCTCAGACGTCCGTCCTTAGCTCTGGACGTCCAGGTACCTCGCAAACGTCTGCTCCTCACTCCAAACATCTGATACTGGAAAACTTCCAGTATCAGAACCTCCTCGTAGCTCACTCTGCTTGCGCCTCCGCCCACGGCGGCAACTCCAGCCTCTATAGGAGCTTGGGCAGCTCCTCGTCGACGTCCTCCACGTAGGCACCTACCGCCGACCGTGCGAGCTCTACAGAGCTCCTGAAGGGTCTCCAACCTTCCACGCTCTCCTCTTTCCTCCCTCTTGTTCTCCCTCACTCGCCCCCCCTCTCACCTCTCTCTCAGACCTCGCCGCTGCCGCATAGGAGGTGCTGGAGGTGGCGGTTGTTGTGGTGTGAGGAAAGGAGTGGAGAACGGAGGATTATAAATAGGAGGGGAGTAGGGTTTGTGGGGTGAGGGAGAGAGAGGGGGAACGTTCTCTGCGTGTCGCTCGCACTCAAAGCGTAAAGCACAGTACGAAAATTTCACTTTCAGACATCTGGGAACAGGTGCAGACGTCCGAACAGACGTCTGATTGAAACTCCAGACGTCTTAAATGGCTAAAAGTGTAACGGGTCATTACACGTCAGGGTTTTAAAGTCCCCGGCAACGACGCCAAAATATGAACACGTTTGACCACGGTTTGCATAAAAATATGTCGTTGTTGTAGCATATGTTACAAATACAAACTATTGTCGCGTCAATTTTATTTATTTACTTAATTTTTATTGGATTATTCCAGGTCGTTCATTGGGAGGCAGTTATTGATATAAATCACTCTCTAAGTCCAATATTATTCTTTAATTCCAAAAAGATTGGTTTTATGTGTAAATATGAAGGAATGAATTAATAAATGAAAGAATGGAACAATTTATGTACAAAAGAATGAACTAAAATACTTGCAAACATCTATTTACAAATAAGCATCAAACACTTTAATTAAATACTATATACTATCTATTTACATCTTATAATACTAATACTTACATATTTATACAATAATATGGTATAATATAGAGTATACTAACTTAACTTAATATTAACACCTATAGTAACATATATAGTATGTACAATGACTTCTATAAACGTCGCTAAACCTTAGGAAAAAGTTATTATTGTACATACTATATACAAGTAAATTACTAAGGTTTACAAGTAACATATATAGTATCTATTGTACATACTATTGTAAAAACGTCGCGTCAAACCATATATAAGCTAAGGTAAAAATAAGATCTATACTGATGTTTATTCTATATATAGTGACATGCTTATCTGTCACTAAAGTTCACAAGTTATTTATATACATAAATGAGCTTAAACACTTTATACACTAATGTATACTTATTACCATATTATTTATTTACAGTAAACTATGTACATATATATGTATACTACATATATATATATATATTACATATATATATACGCACAATCATATACACCTAACTCTTTCTTCTTCTTCTTCACTTAATCGCACAGAGGCTCTCTTTTTTTTTCTTTCTTCCTTACTTAGCCTCTCTTAGAGGACTTCTTCTCTTCTTCACCCCTTCGGCAATTAAGACCAGGTTATTGTTCATTAATAAAAAATTAGGGTTTTAATTTGGCGAGTAACCTTTTCGAGGGATACACAGCACCCTTTCGGGTGGGACCAGACCTATACTTAGGTCACCTTAATTTGTTAATTATACCATTAATCTCATTTTATGCTCAATATTGGACCCACACAGGCCCATGCACAGTGTCAGGCCCTTGGCCCACACTGCACCACATCTCATCATCGCAAACCATGGTCAAAGTCAGAACATATGCTCGAAGGTAGAGGGGAGTATTTCGGGTGCTCGGCGCCCCTGACGATTGGAACATAAGAAACACAAAAGCAACTTAAAGCATTGCAGGAGCTCCAATGTCAACAATGTGGTGCTATTGGAGGCACCTGTTAGCGTTGCTTGTCTCAGTGCAAATTGTGCAGATTTTGTGATTTTGGCCCTCGAATTGAGGGCCATAAATTATTATAATTTAAAAATAAATTATGGGGTATTAAAGTATAAACATGGAGCTACTTAATTATATAATTTATTTACAAAATTAATTATGTTTACTATATAAATAAATTAGACAAAGTTTACAATTTATACATACTGTTAATTGGGTTTATTCCTTAATTGCAGGTTAAATTAGTTAATTAATGGTTTAATTGACCATATACAGAGTTAATATACACATTAAAGTATTTAAAAAACATTTTTATTATATTTTACAACATTTATTTGGATTTATTTACATTTAATTAGGTGAATTCAGGGAGTTATTCATGTAAATTAAGTATAAATAATATAATACATTATAAATATAGTTAAATTAGTTTAATTTACTTACAATATAATTATAGAAATATACAATATAAGTTAGTTCAGTTATAACTTAAATTACTAATTTATTTTAATTTAATCTAATAACTTGCTAGTAACTTAATAAATTAATTATTTATTATATATACATAATTAAATTATGTTACAGGGTTCATTATGTACATAATACATATATAAATATGTATATACAGTATGATTAGTAAATGTAATTATTTACGGGGTTCTATTAATTTAGTTAGATTATAGTACATATAAGTTAGTATAATTAGTAAATAATTATACATATGAGTTCTATACGGTTTAAGTTATCTTAAATATTTAATATACATTATATGATATATACATAAGTTACTTATACCTATTATATACCTATTTTACAATATATACATATATAACTTAGTATATAACTTATATCTGCATGTATATACATAGTATACATAGTGTTTTTAGGTATTTTTGTGATTTTTGTGATTTTTATAATGTTTGTGGGTTTTATAGAGATAGGGGGTGAGAGAGAAAGAAAGAGATGAGAGAGAGTGTGTCTTTTTATCATTTTTAGTTTAGGGGTTTTTATTAAGTTAAGAGGTATACTAAACCGTTGGCTGGTATGTTCTACCAGGTCGAGGGTTCAGATAACCTCAAAACTTTGCACACGTGTAGAGAATTAGTTAATCCTATGCACTACACCTTTATTTTATTTTTTTCGAAAATTTTAAATTATTTTTATTTATTTACAAGTTTAGCTCATTTTAGGGTCTTCAAAAAGTTTTAAAGTGAATCCTAAGACCCTAAATTCTAATGAATGGTTGAACAAATGGTTTAAACAGTTAGAAACATTCAGCAAGCATGATATAAAGTGTTCAAGAAATTAAAAAATATTTTTAGTTAATTTAACACTAAAATCCCATATTGGACTGTTAGGCACTTAACATAGCTGACAAAGAAGAATTTAAACAAGGTTACAAGCAATCCAGGTAAAATTAAAGTTCATTTTAGTTACAAGAAAGCTTATACAACATTGAATATAACAAATAAACATGTCAGCTCTTTAATCTACTTCAAAGTCCAACCTACTACCCTACTGATTTAGCCTTTGGAAATCACTGCTGCAAGCTGCAGCAGCAACAAGAACAGATCCTACAGTTGTTGAAATGGCATCCATGTGATCTACTGTTGCTGTTGTAGCCCAAATCAGACCTTACACTTGAAGAGCAGATGTTCTAAATTAGTTCCAGAGGTCTGTAGCAGCTCTGAATTTTTGTTTCAAACCCACAGCAGGCCTAATTAAGTTCATAACTCCATCACAAGTTCCAGTCCACTCTCTGATCACATACTTGAGTGTTTAGAATCCCTATAAGAGTTTCACCTTCCACTATAGGCAGTGTGAGATAAAAATCAAAATAAGGATTCAGTTCACTAAAATTTCTTTTCAAAAATATCACAATCTTTTTCAAAAGGATTTATCACTTGAAAATCAATGGGAACTGAGATCCAACAATGCAAAACTTTGATAGAATCATCCTACCCTACTATAGACAATAGAATAAAATATAATCCAATCAGATCATGAACTCCATTTGGAAATCATATTAAAAAAATCCAATGCTTGGAATAGGGGTGAATCCCCTAAAATGTTGCTGCTATAGCAGTTGTTCAATGTACTGAAATGAGGGATTGGACTCGGAAGCCTCAAGTTCAAGCAATAAAAACCTTTTCAAAACATATTCACATGGTACAACCACCATCAAGACCTCAAAAACTCATGAATTAAGTCTAAAAACTCATCTACTTATCAAGAAAACCAATCAGAAATTCATATCAAAGACCCCCAAAAAATCTTGAAGTCCTAATGTTCATCTCACCTTACATTATAGACAATGTAAGGTGAGGTTGCAAATTAAGATTTCAATGTGAGAAAACCACATCACAAGCGTCTCAAATAAACTCTGAAAAATTTGGGATTCATTCCCTCTTGACGGAAGCTTGAAAATCACATAAAAATTTGATTTATCCTCTCTCTTGTTCCATAAACAGCACGAAGAGAGAGTCTAAATCTCATGATGCAAACCACTGAAAGTAAACCCAAATCATCAAATTTCACATTCAAAATCAGTGGAGGGACTTTGTGAATTTGATGAGATGGGTGGGGAGTCCCTCAAGTGGATTATGAGCGCCCAAATCAGATCTGAATACTGTAACGAGCTCGTGCCCCAGACGTCTTTTAAGACGTCTGGGAGGTGGCCCAGACGTCTGTAAAGACGTCTGGGATCACATCCAGACGTCTGACCAGACGTCCGGGATAGTTTACAGACGTCTGACGAACAGTTATACTCGCACGGGATATTCGTCTGCGCGCCTGTGCGCGCAGACCTGCGATCCGCATCTTCTCTGCGGCTGCAGGCGACTGCGGCCGTCTCTCTCCTCCTCTCCGCGCGGCGTTAAAAGGGGGAGGGGGCGCGCCTCCCCTCCCGTCTCCACCATCTTCCTCCTCTCCTGCTGCGGGCGGAGCGAGCGGACGCAAGGGCGCAGCGGCAGCGGCGCAGCAGAAGGCGCGGAGGAGCTGCGGCGTGCGAGGGCGGGGCTCTGCCGTGAGGGCGAGCTCGCCGGGAGCGGCTTGGCCGGCCGGCGGAGGGCGCAGGGGGCGCAGAGCGTCGCGAAGAGGGACCTGCTGCGGGCGGAGCAGCGGACGCGCGAGGTGCGACGCGGGCGGCGTCGCGAGCGGAGGCCGAGCGAGGTTCTGATTCTGGAAAAATCTCCAGAATCAGACGTCTGGACTGATATCCAGACGGCAAGGTCGACGTCTGTGTGATCATACAGACGTCTGAAAGGTGAGTTCCGCTTTCTCCTTCTTCTTTTGTCGACTGACCGTACTGAAGGAGGAGGGTTGGCTGTGCGCAGGTGTTCGGATTCGTCATCCTTTGCGAATCCGACGTCTGGAAGTTGTACCAGACGGCGGGAGTGACCTCCAGACGTCCGGAGAGACCATCGGACGTCTGGGATCTAGGAGAGACGTCGCCACAGACTTCTGGACGTCCGGGGAACCAAGCCGAACAGGTAATTCTCTGATCCACCGTTTAAGACGTCTGGAAGGAGTTCCAGACGTCTGATTTTGCACAGTATTGTCTTTCTCGACCCGTTTAGGGCCCGTTTGGGCTCCGTTTTCCGCGATTCGAGTTGCGTTCGTTTCAGAATTTATTCCTCTACCCGCCTACAATAGCTATACACTGTTTTGAGACACTCCTTGTGTTTGATCCTCGTGATAGGACCTCGTTCGGTTGCCGTCTTGAGAGTCGCGGAGGCGCGCGGGATTCCCGACCACGCCCCCATTACTTCTGTTGTACCTGGTAGAGTGGTTTTAAGCATTAATAAAATCTGTTAAAGTATGGAACCATAACTAGAACCTAGGGCATTGCATGAACCCTAGGAATGAGAAATGTATGGAATGATAGCTCCTAGGTGTTGCATGAATCCTAGGGCTGGAAAACTAGATTGTATGATAGATCCTAGGATATGGCATGAATCCTAGGATGGAAAAACTAGTGGAATGTATATTACTGCAGTCTTGGAAAAATGGAAAGGAATATATAAGCTGCCTGTGAAATTAATTAACAGCTGCCTGTTATGAACAAGGAAACATGTTGAGATCATGGAATGTGAGAACGTGAATCTGGAAAGTGAAACATATGATGTTCTGAGATAAAGAGCTGGAACCCTACGGGGAATTAGGAGTGGAACTCCTGGAAAGAAAAGGAATGGAACTGAGATGTAGTTGTACTGTCTCTTGGGTACGCAGTACCAAGGGAAGTACCTGTACCTGTTTTAGTGCAGAGTGGGGCCAGCCGCCCCAGGGACCCGGGGTTAGGCTTGGCCGCTCTGTACCGACTTGTTGGCCCTCGTGTACGTAGTACCGAGGAGAGCTAGTAGTGTTAGGAGAGTACTAGCTACCCCACGGGCCCCGGGGTTCTGCTAGCCTCCTTCACCGACTTGTTAGGCCCACTAGGGCAAACCAGGGTAGTCAGGCGAGGGTGCGCGGACTGTGGAGGGGCAAGGCCCCGGTTTGGTTACTGTGGAGGGGTTGGACCCCTGTTACTGAGAGGGCTCTGCCCTGGTTCCGTGCTGTGCTTTGGGCGCACCCGTTAACGGAAACGACTGACCGCGTGCCAGTACGGGCTAGCTACCTGTGCGTTTATCGCGCGTGCCGTAGTCACCGTTACGTCTGTCAGTGACCTTGGGGTGGTTGACTGAGGGTAGGATCACCACGGGGGACTCTCCCGGCCAGGAGAGCACCACGTGCTACTTCTACTGTTGGAAAAGACTGCAATCAAGATCGTCCCACGAGGACATTCGAGATCAAGTAAAGGATCTGAGAAGTAAATGAAATAGTGAGAAAAATTGAAAGATGTAAATAAAGGAAGTAATAGAACATAACAGCTACTGTACACTCTACTGTTGCCTTTAGTTAGTTTGCCACTCTACTCAGCGTTTTGCTGACGTGTTACACTCGTTACCTTTTTCAGGACCAGGTGTTGAGCAGCCAGGGTCGGCGGCTGCAGAGGACGCTGGGCCGAGTAGGGTCCAGTAGAGTTCCCACAGCCTTTTACCTTCTTTTGTTTCTGTTCTAGTGAGTAGTTTTGTTTCCGCTGTACCTTCTTTACCTGCAGTTTTTGTTATATGATAAATGTTGCTTTACTGTTGTGGCGGTACCTACTGTAGTAGTTTCTTTCCTTACTGCTGTACTTTTTACTGTTAGTTATATTCATGCTGAATGTGGTTTATTTTACTGTCTTTTGGTTACTTCCTCGTTGGACGACTGGGTCTTGGGATTAGTCGAGTCGGTCCGGTTCTCGTGTCTCGTAGGGACTCGGGAACCGGGTCGTTACAAGATGGTATCAGAGCAAGGTCGTCCCGAGAAGTGAATCAACTGACTGGAAAATAACCAATTCACATGTTTATAGCTAGAGTAGCCACCACAACATATCTCTTGACATGAGCTCTTAGAAGTGTTGTTAGGTACCGTCTGTTTTGACGTTTCCGTTTTGTTTCGCGTCTCCTTGCAGGAGATGCCTCGTCGTGGGACTGGCGAGACTGGCCGCGGGCGCGGCCGAGGGCGAGGTCGGCGAGGTGGACGTGCTGTCGTTGACGTCTCGGTGGACCAGCCACCACTCCCTGGCATCCAGGCCCAGGACCTCGCCAGACTGATACGGGATATTGTACGAGAGGAGCTCCACCCACCGCCCCGAGCACCTCCTCCTGGGGTTGCAGAGGGGGAGTCCTCTGTGGGGCCACGCGACGGACGCGGCTCTGGACACGAGGGAGGGGATGGGCCCCTGCCGCCCCCACCTTCCTCCGACACTTCTGTACACGAGGCACCTTCGCCTGGAGGTGCACCAGCACCTCCCCTACAGCACCACTTTGAGCTTTTCGGACAGTTCCGGAAGCTGAAGCCCCCCTCCTTCAAGGGGGATGAGGACCCGACCGAGGCAGAGGACTGGCTTGAGCAGCTGGAGAAGATCTTCGACACCCTTCGCCCCCCGGTGGAGTGCCGCGTGGCCTTTGCCACGTACCAGCTGGAGAGTGCGGCACACCGGTGGTGGAGGGCGGTCCGGGGACAGGAGAGGGACGAGCCGACGTGGGACCAGTTCGTCACCCTCTTCTGCGAGCAGTACTTTCCCCAGACGTGGCAGGACCAGAGGAGGCGGGAGTTCCACACTCTCCGCCAAGGGACGATGACCGTGAGCGCGTACCGCACGCGTTTCTTGGAGCTGTCCCGCTTTGCAGCGACAGCGGTAGCCACTGAGGAGGAGCGCCTTTGGAGGTTCACCGAGGGGCTCCGGCCTGCGATCCGGGGGTATGTCAAACCCCTGAAGCTGCCGACGTTTTCGAGGGTGGTAGAGGCAGCCATGACTTTCGAGGAGACCAACCCGTCCGCGCGAGAGACCGACGGCGGGCGGAAGAGGCCCTTTCAGCCAGACTTCTCACAGGGCCGGCGAGAACGGAGACACGTGGCGTCCGCAGGAGAGCCGTCACGTTGTGCAGGGCCATCACTGGCCTTTGGGGGCCCTCGACAGGGGCCAGTCGCCAGCACCGGACCCCCGCCTAGCCGACAGCAGGGACTCACTGAGGGCGGGAGCTGGGTTCCCCTCTGCTACCAGTGTGGCCAGCCGGGACACGTCAGGAGGGACTGCCCATCTAGGGCAGGAGGTCAGCAGGTACTTCCCGCGCAGAGCACTGGAGGGCGCGCAGGAGGCCGCGGTTTCCAGGCGCGAGGAGGAGGACCGCAGTCGCGAGGAGGGTACCGGCCAGCACCTACCCGTCCGACGCAGAGTGTGGCTGCTTCGTCCGCACCTAGAGCTGAGGGGCGTATCAATGCCCTAACACACAGGGACGCCAGAGCTTCGGGATCGGTGGTAGCAGGTATGGTTTCAGTTTCTGGCAGACTCGTTTACACGCTTTTCGATTCTGACGCTACGCACTCGTTTGTCGCAGACAGTTTCGCAGTTAGTTTGGACCAGGATTATACATTGTTAGAGAACCCGTTCGTAATCAGAGGTCCGAGTGGTCAGCTGTTTGTAGCTGAGGAGGTGTACACGGGTTGCGGGGTCAGCATCGGGGGACACAGCCTGCCAGCTGACCTGATTATGATACAGATGGAGGACTTTGGGGTGATCCTGGGGATGGATTGGCTGTCCGCTTACCACGCATTGGTAGACTGCTTTGAGAGGAAGATTGTCTTCTCCATTCCGGAGTTGCCTTCCTTCGAGTTTCACGGGCAGCCAGTGGACGGAGGTTTCAGGTGCATTTCGGCACTTCGGGCGGCGAGACTTTTGAGCCAGGGGTGTGAGGGCTTCTTAGCTTGTGTGGTGGCAGAGCACAGCCCCGTGGCAGACTTCCAGAGCATCCCTGTGGTCAGAGAGTACCCCGACGTGTTTCCAGACGAGTTACCAGGACTACCGCCCGAGCGTGAGATCGAGTTTGAGATCTCACTAGTACCAGGGACCAACCCCATCTCCACCGCGCCATACAGGATGGCACCGCTTGAGCTGCGAGAGCTCAAGTCTCAGTTGCAGGACCTTTTCGAGAAGGGTTTCGTGAGGCCCAGTGCGTCTCCCTGGGGAGCCCCGGTACTGTTTGTGAAGAAGAAGGATGGGACCCTACGCCTTTGTGTGGACTACAGACAGCTGAATAGGGTCACCATCAAGAACAGATATCCGCTGCCGAGGATTGACGATTTGTTTGACCAGTTGCGGGGTGCCACGGTGTTTTCCAAGATCGACTTGAGGTCTGGATACCACCAGTTGAGGATCAGGGAGACCGACGTCTCCAAGACAGCTTTCCGCACCCGGTACGGACACTACGAGTTTTTGGTCATGCCGTTTGGGCTGACCAATGCCCCCGCTGCTTTCATGGACCTGATGAACCGGGTGTTCAGACCGTACTTGGACCAGTTTGTGGTGGTTTTCATAGATGATGTACTCATCTATTCTAGAGATCGGACGCAGCACGGACAGCACTTGCGGATGGTTCTGGACACTCTGAGACGACGCAGGCTGTACGCCAAATACAGCAAGTGCGAGTTCTGGTTGAGGGAGGTGACCTTTTTGGGTCATGTGATCTCTGGAGACGGCCTGGCGGTGGATCCCGCCAAGGTCGAGGCAGTGCTCAGGTGGGAGAGACCGCGTTCAGTCACTGAGATTCGCAGTTTCCTGGGACTGGCAGGTTACTACAGACGGTTCATCAGAGGGTTTTCGCAGATTGCACGTCCTATGACACAGTTGACTCGGAAGGATGTGCCTTTCACTTGGACAGACGCCTGTGAGGCGTGTTTTCTGGAGCTGAAGGAGAGGTTGACCTCGGCTCCCGTGCTCACCATTCCTGACAGTAGTGGCGGGTTCGTCGTGTACACGGACGCTTCCTTGCAGGGGTTAGGAGGTGTGCTCATGCAGAGGGGTCACGTGGTCGCTTACGCTTCGCGGCAACTGAAGCCCCATGAGCATACCTACCCTACCCACGACCTAGAGTTGGCAGCTGTTGTCTTCGCGCTGAAGACATGGAGGCATTACTTGTACGGTGAGACCTTCGAGATTTTTACAGATCACAAGAGCCTCAGATATCTTTTTGACCAGAAGGAGCTCAACATGAGACAGAGACGTTGGTTGGAGCTCCTGAAGGACTACGACTGCAGCATCTCCTACCACCCGGGAAAGGCCAATGTGGTGGCTGACGCCTTGAGCCGTAAGGCGCCCGCACGCTTGGCCAGTCTACAGTTACAGAGTTGGAGCCTTTTGGAGGAGGTGGGCAGTTGGCGACCTCTAGAGTTACGAGGGTACTGTGGGGCAGTGACGGTGACACGGCAGACCAGACCAGAGTTGATAGACCGCATCATCACGGGACAGATGGCCGATCCGTACTTGCAGTCTTTGCGCGACAGAGTACTGTCAGGGGACCCAGGGGACTTCTCTTTCACAGACCAGGTGTTACGCTTGAGGGGACGGCTGTGCGTCCCCAGAGACGAGGAGCTGTTGAGAGAGCTCCTGACTGAGGCACACGGTTCCAGATTCACCATACATCCCGGAAACACGAAAATGTACCATGACTTGAGACGCGAGTTCTGGTGGAGAGGGATGAAGCGGGATGTGGGTGAGTTCGTGCAGCAGTGCTTAGTGTGCCAGCAGGTGAAAGCCGAGCATCAGAGGCCTGCAGGGCCGCTTCAGCCGCTTCCAGTGCCAGAGTGGAAGTGGGAGAGCATCACCATGGACTTGGTGGTGGGTTTACCTGTTACCCAGCGAGGACACGACGCGGTCTGGGTAATAGTGGATAGGTTGACGAAGACGGCACGATTCTTGCCGATCCGAGTCACTTTGGGACCAGCACAGTTGGCAGAGAGGTATATCCGTGATGTGGTGCGACTACACGGAGTTCCGCGGGAGATCGTATCCGACCGGGATACCCGCTTTACGTCCCAGTTTTGGGCTGAGTTTCAGCAGGCTTTGGGGACGAGGTTGAGGTTTAGCACGGCTTACCACCCCCAGACGGACGGACAGTCGGAACGCACGATACAGACACTTGAGGATCTTTTGCGTGCCTGTGTACTAGACTGGAGGGGCTCTTGGGAGGAACACCTGCCCCTGGCAGAGTTTGCATACAACAACAGTTATCACTCGAGCATCGGCATGGCTCCCTACGAGGCTCTGTACGGACGGAAATGCACGGCACCCTTGAGTTGGGTTGAGGTGGGGACCAAGTGGGAGGTTGGCCCCAGGTTGATCCGGCAGAGTCAGGAGGTAGTTGAACAGATCCACAGACGACTCCGCACTGTCAGGAGCAGACAGAAGAGCTACGCAGATCGCAGACGCAGAGAGGTGCAGTTCGAGGTTGGGGACCACGTCTTTCTTCGTGTTTCGCCCATGAAGGGCTTACAGCGGTTTGGGGTGAGAGGGAAGCTCGCGCCGAGGTTCGTGGGGCCCTTCGAGGTCCTGGAGCGGGTTGGACCCGTTGCTTACAGACTTGCCCTTCCCCCGCAGCTTTCTGGTGTGCACGACGTGTTCCACGTGTCCAACCTCAGGAAGTACGTAGCCGATCCCAGCCACGTACTGAGTCACGAGAGCGTCGAGGTGAGCGACGACCTGACCTACCCCGAGCGGCCAGTGCAGATCCTAGACCGAGCCGTCCGCAGGTTGAGACGAAAGCAAGTACCCCTGGTAAAGGTTTTGTGGAGGAGCCAGCGGTACGAGGAGGCTACCTGGGAGCCTGAGGCGGCAATGCGGGAGCGGTACCCAGAGCTTTTCGCGGGTACGTCTTTTCGGATCGGCTTCGGTCCTCTTTGAGTTTGTTATGGTTATTTGGACATCCTTTTTCCGCACCCTAGTTGGCGCAAGTTTCGGGGACGAAACTTCCTTTGAGTTTGTTATATTGTAACGAGCTCGTGCCCCAGACGTCTTTTAAGACGTCTGGGAGGTGGCCCAGACGTCTGTAAAGACGTCTGGGATCACATCCAGACGTCTGACCAGACGTCCGGGATAGTTTACAGACGTCTGACGAACAGTTATACTCGCACGGGATATTCGTCTGCGCGCCTGTGCGCGCAGACCTGCAATCCGCATCTTCTCTGCGGCTGCAGGCGACTGCGGCCGTCTCTCTCCTCCTCTCCGCGCGGCGTTAAAAGGGGGAGGGGGGCGCGCCTCCCCTCCCGTCTCCACCATCTTCCTCCTCTCCTGCTGCGGGCGGAGCGAGCGGACGCAAGGGCGCAGCGGCAGCGGCGCAGCAGAAGGCGCGGAGGAGCTGCGGCGTGCGAGGGCGGGGCTCTGCCGTGAGGGCGAGCTCGCCGGGAGCGGCTTGGCCGGCCGGCGGAGGGCGCAGGGGGCGCAGAGCGTCGCGAAGAGGGACCTGCTGCGGGCGGAGCAGCGGACGCGCGAGGTGCGACGCGGGCGGCGTCGCGAGCGGAGGCCGAGCGAGGTTCTGATTCTGGAAAAATCTCCAGAATCAGACGTCTGGACTGATATCCAGACGGCAAGGTCGACGTCTGTGTGATCATACAGACGTCTGAAAGGTGAGTTCCGCTTTCTCCTTCTTCTTTTGTCGACTGACCGTACTGAAGGAGGAGGGTTGGCTGTGCGCAGGTGTTCGGATTCGTCATCCTTTGCGAATCCGACGTCTGGAAGTTGTACCAGACGGCGGGAGTGACCTCCAGACGTCCGGAGAGACCATCGGACGTCTGGGATCTAGGAGAGACGTCGCCACAGACTTCTGGACGTCCGGGGAACCAAGCCGAACAGGTAATTCTCTGATCCACCGTTTAAGACGTCTGGAAGGAGTTCCAGACGTCTGATTTTGCACAGTATTGTCTTTCTCGACCCGTTTAGGGCCCGTTTGGGCTCCGTTTTCCGCGATTCGAGTTGCGTTCGTTTCAGAATTTATTCCTCTACCTGCCTACAGTAGCTATACACTGTTTTGAGACACTCCTTGTGTTTGATCCTCGTGATAGGACCTCGTTCGGTTGCCGTCTTGAGAGTCGCGGAGGCGCGCGGGATTCCCGACCACGCCCCCATTACTTCCGTTGTACCTGGTAGAGTGGTTTTAAGCATTAATAAAATCTGTTAAAGTATGGAACCATAACTAGAACCTAGGGCATTGCATGAACCCTAGGAATGAGAAATGTATGGAATGATAGCTCCTAGGTGTTGCATGAATCCTAGGGCTGGAAAACTAGATTGTATGATAGATCCTAGGATATGGCATGAATCCTAGGATGGAAAAACTAGTGGAATGTATATTACTGCAGTCTTGGAAAAATGGAAAGGAATATATAAGCTGCCTGTGAAATTAATTAACAGCTGCCTGTTATGAACAAGGAAACATGTTGAGATCATGGAATGTGAGAACGTGAATCTGGAAAGTGAAACATATGATGTTCTGAGATAAAGAGCTGGAACCCTACGGGGAATTAGGAGTGGAACTCCTGGAAAGAAAAGGAATGGAACTGAGATGTAGTTGTACTGTCTCTTGGGTACGCAGTACCAAGGGAAGTACCTGTACCTGTTTTAGTGCAGAGTGGGGCCAGCCGCCCCAGGGACCCGGGGTTAGGCTTGGCCGCTCTGTACCGACTTGTTGGCCCTCGTGTACGTAGTACCGAGGAGAGCTAGTAGTGTTAGGAGAGTACTAGCTACCCCACGGGCCCCGGGGTTCTGTTAGCCTCCTTCACCGACTTGTTAGGCCCACTAGGGCAAACCAGGGTAGTCAGGCGAGGGTGCGCGGACTGTGGAGGGGCAAGGCCCCGGTTTGGTTACTGTGGAGGGGTTGGACCCCTGTTACTGAGAGGGCTCTGCCCTGGTTCCGTGCTGTGCTTTGGGCGCACCCGTTAACGGAAACGACTGACCGCGTGCCAGTACGGGCTAGCTACCTGTGCGTTTATCGCGCGTGCCGTAGTCACCGTTACGTCTGTCAGTGACCTTGGGGTGGTTGACTGAGGGTAGGATCACCACGGGGGACTCTCCCGGCCAGGAGAGCACCACGTGCTACTTCTACTGTTGGAAAAGACTGCAATCAAGATCGTCCCACGAGGACATTCGAGATCAAGTAAAGGATCTGAGAAGTAAATGAAATAGTGAGAAAAATTGAAAGATGTAAATAAAGGAAGTAATAGAACATAACAGCTACTGTACACTCTACTGTTGCCTTTAGTTAGTTTGCCACTCTACTCAGCGTTTTGCTGACGTGTTACACTCGTTACCTTTTTCAGGACCAGGTGTTGAGCAGCCAGGGTCGGCGGCTGCAGAGGACGCTGGGCCGAGTAGGGTCCAGTAGAGTTGCCACAGCCTTGTACCTTCTTTTGTTTCTGTTCTAGTGAGTAGTTTTGTTTCCGCTGTACCTTCTTTACCTGCAGTTTTTGTTATATGATAAATGTTGCTTTACTGTTGTGGCGGTACCTACTGTAGTAGTTTCTTTCCTTACTGCTGTACTTTTTACTGTTAGTTATATTCATGCTGAATGTGGTTTATTTTACTGTCTTTTGGTTACTTCCTCGTTGGACGACTGGGTCTTGGGATTAGTCGAGTCGGTCCGGTTCTCGTGTCTCGTAGGGACTCGGGAACCGGGTCGTTACAAATACTCAAGAGAATCAGGTTTGATTTGGTGCTCTGATGGATGGGTGATCGATGGAAAAACAAGTGAGAGTCAATGAAAATGAATTGGGGGTGTGAAGGGGGAGATTAATGATCAATGGAATGGAATGAGCTCTTTTCCTCTGATTTGAATTGATTAGAGGAGGCAAGGTGTTGGTGCTAGAGCACCACGATCATTTGTTTTGATGATAACAAAACACGTGTCATTTAACATTTGCACTTGGAGTCTGAGATTTCAGGTCAATTGCAAATGGAGACGTGATTAGACGGAGTTCGAGCTCGCATCCAGGACGAATTGGAGGAGCTTGATGGAGAACAGAGGAGATTCGCGTGGAGAGATGGCTTGAAGAAGGAAGGAGATGAAGAATAGGATAGATTTCCTTCTCTTGTACTCTTTGTATTTTTCGTTTCTTTTGTTGCTCTTTATTTTTGTTACTTAGATTCATGTTAAAGAGCCTCAAAGTACCCTAATAGTAGTCCTAGGAACACCAGCACAACCCTAGGATACTTAGGTTTTCTGTAGAGAACTTAGAAAACCAATATAGGGTTCAAACAACTTTTTCAGACGTCTAATTCCAAAATCAGACGTCTGATAATATGTTTTAAGACGTCTGACTGTTGATTCAAACATCTGATAACATTTAGGTTGGACTTAGTTAGCTCTATCTGATGAAATCAGACGTCTAGACCCTAGACCAGACGTCTGATGACTTTTCCTGGCATCCAGTTAGTGGACCGTTGGCTGCCTTCACAAACACTGAAGAATATGACCGTCAGAGCCTTATCAGACGTCCTTAAGCCTTTCCAGACGTCTGATAAATGACTGTTTTGCCTCGGCTGACTCAAAATCTCTTCTCAGAGATTTTCTAGCCATTGCAACTCTTGGAAATCCATTCCCGCAGAAAAAGTAGGTTTCCAGACGTCCAGACATAGTGTCAAACGTCCTGTATGTCGTCTGATGGATTTACACTAGAACCCTGTTTAGATTTGATTCAAGTCAGGAAGAAACTCGCATCAAATCAGATGTCTGACCTTATTTTCAGACGTCTTAAACTGGTTTCCCAGACGTCTGATGCCAGGATCAGACATCTGATAACCTTGTCAGTGCAATCATTATTCCTGATTTCGGCCTGATTCTCTTGGGCTTTGCTCCCAACGGCTATGGAAGCGTTCCAAAGCCTTCCAAAGCTTTCCTAAGGCCTCTATAAATAGAGGAGAACCTCTTGCACACCTAGATACACTTAGACACACCAAGAACAAGCATTTCCACTCTTTTGTGTCCAAAAAGAAGCTCTTGCTCTCCAAGCTCAAGTTCTACATCTTGAGAGCATCAAGCCTTTGTGCACCCGCTCTCCCGCCGTAGTTCACGAGAGCGACGTTGCACCGTCATGTAGCCCACGCACCCGCGTCATCGATTCAATGCACTCCTTGCAAAGGGGAGTTTCCTAATTCCTATAGAAGCTAGGTTTAAATCTTTGTTGGCTCTATAGGACTATATTTTTATTTTACTTTGTTATTTGGTTGGGTATTCGCTTTGCGAATTCCCGTCTCCTTCGTGGGACAAAATCCTTCTCGTGAAGAGAAGGGGTTGAGGAACGCTACCCTCGCACTTGTAGCGTGGTTGTAATTGAGGTTGAATCACCCTCGTTTAAGTGATTCGTTTAGTGGATTTGATCAACTTGGTTGATCGGAAAATCCTAACTCGAGAGGGTTAGGTGGTGGTTTTCACCCGATTTGGGTTTCCACCTAAAAATAATTGTGTACCTTGTGTGATTGAATTTTTGTGAGATTGTTTATTTTCAATTCCGCAATTTATTACGTCACCCCCTCCTGGTAGGAAATCCACACAAGGATGATTTCTACTCTAATTCTACTCCTAAACTACACTAACAATCATCACACAGATCTCTAATTACTCCTACTCCTAGAAAGCAGTAAATCTAATCTATGAAAGTACTAAAAATCTACTCTAAGGGAGGAATGGGATTCCTGGGTTGTAGCTGGTCACTGCAGCAACGAATGGTGATGAGGAAGACTCTAGCGAGGAATGGGATCCCTGGCCTGCAGCTGGTCATTGTAGCGACGAAGTTGAGGAAGGAAGCTACTTTTGTCACCAGCAGCCGATAAATGGGGGAAGAGAACTGGAGCGTGGACGAAGTGATCACTCAGGTGGAGGGAGCGATGGGCGCACACGCAATCAGGGGAGCTCCTTAAGTAGAGGATGAGTGAATCTCTTCACCGCACGATGGAATTAGACAATTAGGTCATCAGCGGTGAGGATTAGAGGAGAGGCGTGCGTGGGGATTCAAATCAAAATGTGGTCGTAGGATGGGATTTGGGTGAGGTGGTGATTGCATACGACAAGTCATGCGAAGGTTCGATTGAATGCGAGCCACAGGTCAAACAGTTCAAAGGATGGACAACCATGATGAGCCTTGTTTTTCACGTGAATAGTGGTCGCGGACTGCAGTAGGTGGTGGGTTTTGTTTTGGTGTTTTTGCATAAGAGACCCCTCAGCGAAGGGGTATGAAATTTGTAGGGAGGCCCATAAGTGATAAGGAATGGTGATAAAGCAGTCCCTATAGGCTTGCAACTAGGTCCCTGTAGTTTTCAAAAAGGTCCTTAGATGATTTCTAATGCATAAAATGTATTATATGAAGGACCTGAATGTAAATATATAATTGTAAGGCCCTAATGATGTCCAAATGCAACCAAATTTTTATTGAAGCTCAATTGAATATATTAAAAGTTAATTTAACTTTTGAATTGAACTTTTGAACTCATTTGTGTGTTCAATTTGCAATTGAATCACCATTTTACATTATTTAATAGAATATCTCAATAAATGACCTAATTATGCGTTTTTAGCACAAAATTGATGTTCTAGGTCTTTTCTATATTTCCCACACTTAACTCTTTTTGTGTGTTAATTCTATAGTGTTTAACCTAATTTCTAGCTTAGCTTAAGCGATTTAGCTATGATGAGTTACAACTCATCAGGAACTAGATGTGAGTTATCAACTTTCTTTAGTCATTAACGCTATTGCAAGAAAGGGCAAGGTGCACGAAACCTAAGTCTTAAGATGTTCAATTTCTCTCCACTTGAAATTTCCAGAAATCCTCTTCGATTTTTTTTTTTTGAAGGTCAAAGGGGAGCCTATTTGCAATAGTAAACCCGCACCAAGCCTTTGCAATCCCAAGAGATGGGGTTAAAGTTGTAAGGCAAATCCGAGAGGAGTTAATTTTGCAATTAATTCTGATCATAAAAAATTAAGATAATAAGGAAATAATGCTATTAAAATTAAGTACTAAATAAACCAAGTTAATAATGTTTGGATATTGCAATAAAATGACTAAAGATTCAATAATCAAGGAGCTCAAAAAGTTGCAATTCAATCACTAAGAGCAAAGTTGTTTTCTATGATTTGGTCCTTGAAACTTTGCGACTAAGTCCCTGTAGGTTCTACGATTTAGTCCTTCCCAGTTTCTTTTCTTCTCACATACGCCCTTTCCAGCAGTAGGAGCTCATCTCCTTCATCATCATAGAGGTTGGGGAGGTAGTTGGGGAAGGCCTGATGATGCAAAGAACCTCTGCTGAAATTCGTTGGATGCTCCTCGTGCCACTACGATGCTTCTAGCAAAGCTTGGAGGCTCGAGGTTGGTCAATGAAGGCTCGCTACGTCGGAGAAGATGGGTGTGGAAGGGTGGTTGGTTAGCAAGTAATGGCCTTGGAGCTCTCAAACAAAGAGTCGAGAAGCTCCGCCTTGGCTTGTTGAAGGTGCTGGTGGTGGTAATTTGTCACGTGGAGGTCGGAGGAGAGTGACCGAACTTGAAGAAGGTGGCAGCGTCGATGGGAGTTCAGTGCGGTGTTGAAGGCATGGAATCCATCAATAAGATGAGGGGTTTTATTCATGGCCGTGTGATGGTCTTTAGGTCGTCGAAGAAGAGTGGGGAGGTGTGCGCGAGTTCTTGGAGGTTGCCGAAGTTCCCGTTGGAGGTGAGGAAGATGACTACAAGGACAAAGGTAGATGGGTTCGAAACCTACATCTAAAGAGTCTAATATAATCTATAGGAAGAGAGGGAGAGAGAGGGGTACCTGAGAGACGACGAGGAAGCGAGGAGACACTCGACATTGGGCAGCCGAACTTGGAGGGGATGAAGACTTGGACAGTCCAAACCACCTGTCGAAGGGTGGAAACCACCTATGGACACGAGGAAACCACCCCGTTCCTGACAGCTCCGTTCCCTTGACTTCTTGGAATCGGAATATTCGGATTACCCAAAAATCTGTCATTCTCTAATGGCAACGCCGTAATTAAGTAGTATATGAAGGGCCATTAGCCAAACGCCGCTTTCTTCCGCGCCTTTCAACATCGCTTGCTCTCCACTCGTGTGTAATGCGCGTTTGCAGACATCAAATCCCAATCAAAGGGACGTCAAATACCAGACGAGATGGCGCCACCACTATATTAACCGAACCGAAGATCCTCTCTCTCCCCCTTTCTCTATATTAACCGAACCGAAGATCCTCCTCCCCTCCATCCAAACAAAGCATCGGCGGCAGACTTGAGGCTGCAAGACCCAAACAACTTCTTTCCTTCCTTGTTGGTTGTCCAAACCAAAAAAGAAGCTCGTCTTTTTGGTGAGTTGCCTAGTGGAGTTATATGATGGGGTCGATCTCTGAACCCCTTGTAGCTGGCGAGGTTCGGAACCCTTTGTGCTTTACTTTAACTTCTTATCCTATTGCTTTTTTATTTTTTATCTTTTTTATTCACCTTTGAAAGGGGTCAATGGAACTTACGCAATTGCATCATTTATAAAATTAATCTCTTAAAATTAACCTTTAAAAACAAATGTCACCTGTGTATCTGGGGTCACGTCCAAAAGTTATCAATATTTATTTCATTGAAAGTGCTTGTTAAGAGAAATAAATTTATGAAATAAATTAAAAAAAATAGTTGAAAATTCGTTAAAAAACATGGTGAAACATAAGTGAAGAATAAATGAATTATCCTCTTCCTGGGATTTGTTTAGAAAAATGGGAAACATATGTGGTTTTCCACAACTTTTTCCACGCACACATGTTTCCAAGGTGTGTATCACGTGCATGACGGGGAGCACACGATTCCCACCATCTGGGTATGCGCGATATTTTTTGAATCGAGCTTTTTAGGCTTTGTGATGTGCTATTTTGAAGGTTCCCATAAGTCTTTCATTTCCACTATAAGATGACATTCGGGTGTGCCATTGTAATTTCACCTCAATAATGAAATGTAAAAAATGACAACGGACAATGACTTGGGTTGTAATTTTTAATAGAGCTATCACTGTAGTAAAATAGGGGAGCTCCTTCGACGAGCTCCCATGTGTGGAAGGAGGGACGGTCTGCGGCGAGGAGCTCAGGGGAGATTGACGGGATTGAGCCGCACCTGACGGTCGTCGTGGCAAGGAGTGGGACGCCCAGAGCTCACCGGACGGCAAGGGGGAAGGTGGTGGGTGTTGCTACAAGGAGTAGCCCACAACCTTGGCAATGGAGAGGGGTGTGCTGGGTGGTGCGTGGGCACACACGAGGGCACGCAGGGTAAGTGCTGTGTGCGAGGTCATTGGTCGAGTGCTGCACGTGGGTGGCGTGTGAGGTGAGGGAGCAGCGGCATGCGTGTGGCTGTGGGAGGTGCTCTTCAGAGATTGCACACCAAGTACTTGACAAAATGCTAAGGAGGGAGGTGGTGGGTGCTGCTGCAAGGAGCAGTAGCCCACGGCCCTGCTGGTGGGGAGGGGCATGCTGGGTGGCGCACGGGCGCACGCGAGGGTGCGTGGGTGAGTGCGGTGCCAAGTCAGTGGTTGAGTGTGTGCGTGGGTGATTGCTGCGCACGAGGTCTTTGGCCGAGTGCTATGCGCGAGTGGCACGTGAGGTGAGGGAACGGCGGTGCGGGACCTGATGGTGTGGCGATAGTCCTCGAAGGCTCGGAGGGTGCAGGGGGGATGATGGAGACCGAAGAGCATGTCGATCTTGAAGTGGGAGGAGCATGTCGATCTCGAAGGTTGATTTCGGTAATAGGGTAGCATGAGTTGATAGATGAGCGTGTTGTGCTAGGAATGTAGATCTCCTTCTACTATGATTTTGCGAGAGGAGGAGAATCCTTTCAAGCATTTTCTGAAAATGTAGATTAAAGAAACTTGATAACTCTTATGATGGTACTGCGGACTACTACCTAGTTATTGTTGGTTAGAATTTGCGGCATTGGAGTTAGTTGAAGAAAGAAGTGTTGGTGTAGAGGCATTCTGCTATGCAGTGTTTCAAAAGGTCCTTCTTTTGACTGGAACGCAGAGTATTTGACAGTCCAAATGATGCAATAGCATGAAAATAACAACAATGGAAGCTATATGCATCCATTGCTGCTATGCCATGTGATGTGGTTGCCAGCATCTTTGTCTTCTATCTCCTTTTGAACTTAGGAGATTTTGTTGTGTACTTTGACAGCTTGGAACTTTTGAGATATTGTAGGTTTGGCACTAGACATGTGGGCACAGGCATGAATCTTGAAGGTGGGGAAAAATTGAGGATAAAGCATAGAAGTAGAGGGACAAAAGGTAATGGAGGAGGTCATTAGAAGGGTGAGACGTAACCTGAAGGGAAATGTACTTTATTAGAAGAATATTGTTTCTTCAAGCATTCTCCCTTGATTTTTGGGTGCCATTTGAAGGTAGAGAATGCATCTTGTTATTTTAGAGAATGCATCTTATTGTTATGCCATGTCCAAAGAGTTTAGAGTTGCTGTTATCCATTTTTGAGTGTTGAATGTTACAAAGTGAGGAGGGGAGTCTTGTGGGTTCTGAGTGGTACTGAAGGAGGGCGAGGGTGGTGGACGTCGTTTGAGGCATTGGAACTGCACTGGAGGGTTCTTATCCAACCCGTGGCCATCATTGGGGGTGGTGGTGATGATGGTGGTGTTACAATTCTTATTATTATGGGTGCTTTGTGCCAGTAGCACTTGTTTTTGCAGCACAAACAAAGTGGGGAGATAGCAGTTGGTATTTTTTTTTTAATTTTAAAAATTTGACATGTGCTGTCTTTTATTTTATGGAAAAAATATTAAAAAATAAATAGATAAGTTATTTCTTTTATTTTCAAATAATCTCTCTAGCCAACCATCGATCACATGCAGAATCTAACGAAACTTTCAAGCAATTAGTCGAAAGATTGATACAACATGATCGCCTGATTGTTAAAAATTCCTAGGAGAAGAATACATTGGTGAGAATATTAACATTAGTGAAACATTAAAAAGGAAAGGAAGCAACCAAATAGCTAGGATACATCAAATTAATAATAACCCTGCTAATCTTGATTTCTCGATTTATTGTGAAGATCAAAATTCCAACTCATGTATGTTAGATCTTCTATGAATGAATTCATAATTTCAAGACCAAATTATATAACGATTAATTGATTTAAAATTATATGATTATTTTAAATAGACAATTTGATTGTTGAATAAGTTCATTAATCTAAATCACACGATCTAACCTTGGATGAGGGAAGAACGAGTTGAATGCCCTCCAAATTAAAAAGATGGAGTTGCTAAGGGGTGTACGTGTCCGTAGCTATTTACAGACCTCAGGAGATGTATCTGCCTCTCGCTGATGTAGCACTACCAGTTGATGTTGTGTGCTTATTTATGGTCTTTCTTCTCTTCCTCTATTAATCCAGTATCTGTAGCTTCCCGTAAGATATTTTCATGATGGCGTGGCATCTAGGTTAATTAATATTGACGTGGAAAGCTTAATTAATGTACCTAGACGTACTTGGTCCTAATAAATTTTAACCTCCTTCTTGTATCCCTTTCTATATTATATTTTTTATGCTGCCTTGCTATATTATTCTGGATTGCTCGTTCCAGATATTGTAATGTCAAAGTTGTGTTACCCCTCTCCAAAAGTTATCTCCTAACGTCAACTCGACTGCGTCGCTCACCTTTTTTCAACGTGTCTACTTGTCTACTTATTTTTGGTTCTTAGTAAGGAATCCCATATATATGAGAGTGGACCTTACTTCTGGATTTACATCTCTTCAACAATAATTTGGGTCTAACGAATCCCATGTAAGTCTGCTACTTAATATAGAGTACTCCTCTCAGTTGTATAATAATTGGATGAATCTTGTCCGTTCCATCTCCAGTAGCAATCGGAGTTGATTCTTTTGCCGTAGTTCTAATACTTGGTATCCGTGCTCAATTATGTTTTCTGACCCTTTTAGTGGTCTATTTTTGTGTTGCAATTGTTTTTTAATAAGGCAAAATTTCTCTTTTATCAAGTAGTAACCAAGTTGATGTTTCCCTACTCTTCGGAAAGGGACGTATTAATTTTCTCCTTTTTTTAGAGAGTATTTCGATTGTCTTTTCTCTCTCGTCCCTTGAGTTTTTGAATCCTTATAATTTTTTTATTTCCTTTAATGGAGTTGTAATTACACAAAGAAAAGAAAATAAAGTAGTAATAAATTAATTTGATGGAAGTGGTGGTTTAGGTCGATAGCCACAAACCTGATGTGGTAGTCACGGGTGTTAATGTGGTGGAGACAAGGGTGGTAGAGGTTTCTTGAGATGGAGGAGTCATCCGTCGAGGTAACGGTCACAGCTCAAGAAAGATTGGCGTGATAATGAAATATCTTGGGTTGGAGGTTCTTGTAAAACAATTTTGAATCATAGTAGGCAACATTTTTAAAAAAAGTTCACATCAACACTCACATATATCACTACTAGAAAAATTGAATAAATTGTCGCTTTGAAAGTATCTACTCGACCTACTATCAATTGAAAGAAAGTGATGGGCAGACAATGGTTATTAATATTTACCATCGCTTTATAAAGGGACGATAAATATTAATAACCATCGCCCAAGCGACGGTAAATACATTTTTTGCATTGGTTAGTGTAAGAAGCGACGGCTAAAAAATGGTTAAAATTAGCACCTTAAATTTGGGCATGTTTAGTGGTTTAGTTTTAACATATGACATCGGTTGGTGGAAAAAGCGATGGGGAAACGATGGTTGAAATTAGCGCCTAATATATGGATGAGTTTGATTTTGACTTCTGTCGTTGGTTATTGGAATAGCCGACGACAGAAAATATATGTCGTCGATTACTGTGATAAGCAATGGTGAAAAGAAGGTTAAAATTAGTACTTAAATTTGGGCGGGTTTGATTTTGACTTTTTGTTGTTGGTTAGTGGAATAAGCGACGTGGAAAAGCTGGGTAAAATTTCGAGCCAAAATTTCGACGTGATGGAGGGGGATTTAATTTATCCTTTACTGTCGGTTTCTGATATAACCGACGGGAAATATCTGTTCATCATACTCACATGAAGAGTCCTCTCCTCCCTGCAGAACTCACAGAAACCCTCGTCGCTCCTCCTCTCCTCCTCTCTTGATCCTCCTTGGCAATTGCCCTCTATCATCTGCGTGTCGCTCCTCGCCCTTCGTCAGTTGCCGGCACTCCTCCGCCTCCTTAGGTAGCACCTTGCAACCCTGCCCTCCTCCTCCTTCTCGTCCCTGCCCTCCTCCGCCTCTCCATCTCCCCACCATCCTCCTCCTCCTCCCCCTCCCCCTCCAGCCAACAACCTCCTCCACTCAAACCGCTCTTGCCACCTTCCTCCTCCTCCCTGACTCCTCCTATCGCCCCCCTCCTCTCCTCCTCCTTCTGCCCCAACCTCCTCCTCCTCCTCCCCCTCCTACTATCCTCCTCCTCCCCAGCCCCACCTGTCGCCCCCCTCCCCCTCTCGTCCTCCTCCACCTGCTGACACCCTCCTCCTCCCCAACTGCTCTTGCCGCCACCCTCCTCTCCTCCTCCTCCTCCTCCTCGTCCCTGCCCTCCTCCGCCTCTCCATCTCCCCACCATCCTCCTCCTCCTCCTCCCCCTCCCCCTCCAGCCAACAACCTCCTTTGCTCAAACCACTCTTGCCACCTTCCTCCTCCTCCCCGACTCCACCTGCCGCCCCCCTCCTCCTCTCCTCCTTCTGCCCACAACCTCCTCCTCCTCCTCCCCCTCCTACTATCCTCCTCCTCCCCTGCCCCACCTGTCGCCCCCCTCCCCCTCTCCTCCTCCTCCACCTGCTGACACCCTCCTCCTCCCCGACTGCTCTTGCCGCCCCCCTCCTCTCCTCCTCCTCCTCCTCCCCCTTCTGCCATCCTCCTCCTCCTCGGCCCCTCCTACCACCCCCCTCCCCCTCTCCTCCTCCTCCCCCTCCTGCCAACACCCTCCTTCTCCTCCTTCCCCTCCTACCTTCCCCCTCCTCCTCTCTTCCTCCTCCTGCCATCGATTCTCCTCCTCCTCCTCCCCCTCCTCCCCGTCTTGCCGATAACCTCCTCCTTTTGTTGGTTGATATCCTATTGGATGAATTTTATAAGATGTGAATTTTTAATAGTTGAATTTTATAAGATTGAAGGAGAACCTTTGGATAGGAGATGGATGGTTGAGATGTGGCCGACCAACTAAGGTGTTTCTTATGGTGATATGGCAGGTCACTTAGGTTGGGTTTTAAGGGATAAGGTTAGGGTTTCCTAGGTGGATTTAGGGCCATAAGTTATCGGTTTAATTGTTGGGATTTTATGCTAAGTGGTCGACCTTGAGGAGAGGATAAGTGGTAGGAGGGGGCAACTAACATGGTTGTTGGGAGATGATATGCGCTAAGGTTTATCTAAAGGCATAGGCCATAAGATCTATGATAAAGGGCGAGGATTAAACCTAAGTTTTAGGTAAGTAAGGTGGCCAAGAATATGAAGGATATTAGGGTTATTGTTAAGACCCACGACATCAAACGTTTTTAAGATGTCTGCGAGTTGGTCCAGATGTCTGGTCAGACGTCTGGACGCCTTCCCAGATGTTTGAAATTTAATTTTTGTAGCGTATGATTGAGAGTCTGCACGCGTGTGCGCAGACTGTGCCTGCCGACCTGCAGGCGTCCCTCTTTCCTTTTCTCTCTCCCTCGACGCCTTCAAATACCCTCTCCCCCTTCCCTCTCTGTAACGAGCGCGTGCCCCAGACGCCTTTTAAGACGTCTGGGAGGTGGCCCAGATGTCTGTCAAGACGTCTGGGATCACATCCAGACGTCTGACCAGACGTCCGGGATAGTTTACAGACGTCTGGCGAACAGTTATGCTCGCACGGGATATTCGTCTGCGCGCCTGTGCGCGCAGACCTGCGATTCTGCCCTTTTTCTCTGCGGCTGCAGGCGGCTGCGACCGCCTTCTCTCTCCTCTCCGCGCGGCGTTAAAGGGGGGGGGGGGGGCGCGCCTCCCCTCCCGTCTCCACCATCTTCCTCCTTCTTCTCCTGCCTGTGCGCGAGAGCGAGCGGACGCGAGGGCGTAGCGGCAGCGGCAGCCGCAGTGAGCGCGGAGGAGCTACGGCGTGCGAAGGCGGGGCTCTGCCGTGAGGGCGAGCTCGCCAGGAGCGGCTTGGCCGGCCGGCGGAGGGCGCAGGGGGCGCAGAGCGTCGCGGAGAGGGACCTGCTGCGGGCGGAGCAGCGTACGCGCGAGGTGCGACGCGGGCGGCGTCGCGAGCGAAGGCCGAGCAGGGCTCTGATTCTGGAAAAATTTCCAGAATCAGACGTCTGGATTGATATCCAGACGGCAAGGTCGACGTCTGTGAGATCATACAGACGTCTGAAAGGTGAGTTTCCGCTTTCTTCTTCCTTTTTGTCGACTGACCGTACTGAGGGAGGGGGGTTGGCTGTGCGCAGGTTCTCCGATTCGTCATCCTTTGCGAATCAGACGTCTGGAAGTTGTACCAGACGGCGGGAGTGACCTCCAGACGTCCGGAGTGACCATCGGACGTCTGGGATATAGGAAAGACGTCCCTGCAGACTTCTGGACGTCCGGGGAACCAAGCCGAACAGGTAATTCTCTGATCCACTATTTAAGACGTCTGGGAGGAGTTCCAGACGTCTGATTTTGCACAGTATCGTCTTTCTCGACCCGTTTAGGGCCCGTTTGGGCTCCGTTTTCCGCGATTCGAGTTGCGTTCGTTTCAGAATTAATTCCTCTACCCGCCTACAGTAGCTATACCCTGTTTTGAGACTCTCCTTGTGTTTGATCCTTGTGATAGGACCTCGTTCGGTTGCAGTCTTGAGAGTCGCGGAGGCGCGCGGGATTCCCGATCACGCCCCCATTACTCCCGTTGTACCTGGTAGAGTGGCTTTAAGTATTAATAAAATCTGTTAAAGTATGGAACCATAACTAGAACCTAGGGCATTGCATGAATCCTAGGAATGAGAAATATATGGAATGATAGCTCCTAGGTGTTGCATGAATCCTAGGGCCGGAAAACTAGATTGTATGATAGATCCTAGGATATGGCATGAATCCTAGGATGGAAAAACTAGTGGAATGTATATTACTGCAGTCTTGGAAAATTGGAAAGGAATATATAAAGCTGCCTGTAAAATTAATTAACAGCTGCCTGTTACGAATAAAGAAACATGTTTGAGATCATGGATTTTGAGAATGTGAATCTGGAAAGTGAAACATATGATGTTCTGAGATAAAGAGCTGGAACCCTACGGGGAATTAGGAGTGGAACTCCTGGAAAGAAAAAGGAATGGAACTGAGATGTAGTTTGTACTGTCTCTTGGGTACGCAGTACCAAGGGAAGTACCTGTACCTGTTTAGTGCAGAGTGGGGCCAGCCGCCCCAGGGACCCGGGGTTAGGATTGGCCGCTCTGTACCGACTTGTTGGCCCTCGTGTACGTAGTACTGAGGAGAGCTAGTAGTGTTAGGAGAGTACTAGCTACCCCACGGGCCCCGGGGTTCTGCTAGCCTCCTTCACCGACTTGTTAGGCCCACTAGGGCAAACCAGGGTAGTCAGGCGAGGGTGCGCGGACTGTGGAGGGGCAAGGCCCCGGTTTGGTTACTGTAGAGGGGTTGGACCCCTGTTTCTGAGAGGGCTCTGCCCTGGTTCCGTGCTGTGCTTTGGGCGCACCCGTTAACGGAAACGACTGACCGCGTGCCAGTGCGGGCTAGCTACCTGTGCGTTTATCGCGCATGCCGTAGTCACCGTTACGTCTGTCAGTGACCTTGGGGTGGTTGACTGAGGGTAGGATCACCACAGGGGACTCTCCCGGCCAGGAGAGCACCACGTGCTACTTCTACTTTTGGAAAAGACTGCAATCAAGATCGTCCCACGAGGACATCCGAGATCAAGTAAAGGATCTGAGAAGTAAATGAAATAGTGAGAAAAATTGAAAGATGTAAATAAAGGAAGTAATAGAACATAACAGCTACTGTACACTCTACTGTTGCCTTTAGTTAGTTTGCCACTCTACTCAGCGTTTTGCTGACGTGTTACACTCGTTACCTTTTTCAGGACCAGGTGTTGAGCAGCCAGGGTCGGCGGCTGCAGAGGACGCTGGGCCGAGTAGGGTCCAGTAGAGTTACCACAGCTTTGTACCCCTTTTTGTTTCTGTTCTAGTGAGTAGTTTCTGTTTCCGCTGTACCTTCTTTACCTGCAGTTTTTGTTATATGATAAATGTTGTTTTACTGTTGTGGTGGTGCCTACTGTAGTAGTTTCTTCCTTACTGCTGTACTTTCTTACTGTTAGTTATATTCATGCTGAATGTGGTTTATTTTACTGTCTTTTGGTTACTTCCTCGTTGGACGACTGGGTCTTGGGATTAGTCGAGTCGGTCCGGTTCTCGTGTCTCGTAGGGACTCGGGAATCGGGTCGTTACAAGATGGTATCAGAGCAAGGTCGTCCCGAGAAGTGAATCAACTGACTGGAAAATAACCAATTCACATGTTTATAGTTAGAGTAGCCACCACAACATATCTCTTGACATGAGCTCTTAGAAGTGTTGTTAGGTACCGTCTGTTTTGACGTTTCCGTTTTGTTTCGCCTCTCCTTGCAGGAGATGCCTCGTCGTGGGACTGGCGAGACTGGCCGCGGGCGCGGCCGAGGGCGAGGTCGGCGAGGTGGACGTGCTGTCGTTGACGTCTCGGTGGACCAGCCACCACTCCCTGGCATCCAGGCCCAGGACCTCGCCAGACAGATACGGGATATTGTACGAGAGGAGCTCCACCCACCGCCCCGAGCACCTCCTCCTGGGGTTGCAGAGGGGGAGTCCTCTGTGGGACCACGCGACGGACGCGGCGCTGGACACGAGGGAGGGGATGGGCCCCTGCCGCCCCCACCTTCCTCCGACACTTCTGTACACGAGGCACCTTCGCCTGGAGGTGCACCAGCACCTCCCCTACAGCACCACTTCGAGCTTTTCGGACAGTTCCGGAAGCTGAAGCCCCCCTCCTTCAAGGGGGATGAGGACCCGACCGAGGCAGAGGACTGGCTTGAGCAGCTGGAGAAGATCTTCGACACCCTTCGCCCCCCGGTGGAGTGCCGCGTGGCCTTTGCCACGTACCAGCTGGAGAGTGCGGCACACCGGTGGTGGAGGGCGGTCCGGGAACAGGAGAGGGACGAGCCGACGTGGGACCAGTTCGTCACCCTCTTCTGCGAGCAGTACTTTCCCCAGACGTGGCAGGACCAGAGGAGGCGGGAGTTCCACACTCTCCGCCAAGGGACGATGACCGTGAGCGCGTACCGCACGCGTTTCTTGGAGCTGTCCCGCTTTGCAGCGACAGCGGTAGCCACTGAGGAGGAGCGCCTTTGGAGGTTCACCGAGGGGCTCCGGCCTGCGATCCGGGGGTATGTCAAACCCCTGAAGCTGCCGACGTTTTCGAGGGTGGTAGAGGCAGCTATGACTTACGAGGAGACCAACCCGTCCGCGCGAGAGACCGACGGCGGGCGGAAGAGGCCCTTTCAGCCAGACTTCTCACAGGGCCGGCGAGAACGGAGACACGTGGCGTCCGCAGGAGAGCCGTCACGTTGTGCAGGGCCATCAGTGGCCTTTGGGGGCCCTCGACAGGGGCCAGTCGCCAGCACCGGACCCCCGCCTAGCCGACAGCAGGGACTCACTGAGGGCGGGAGTCGGGTTCCCCTCTGCTACCAGTGTGGCCAGCCGGGCCACGTCAGGAGGGACTACCCATCTAGGGCAGGAGGTCAGCAGATACTTCCCGCGCAGAGCACTGGAGGGCGCGCAGGAGGCCGCGGTTTCCAGGCGCGAGGAGGAGGACCGCAGTCGCGAGGAGGGTACCGGCCAGCACCTACCCGTCCGACGCAGAGTGTGGCTGCTTCGTCCGCACCTAGAGCTGAGGGGCGTATCAACGCCCTAACACACAGGGACGCCAGAGCTTCGGGATCCGTGGTAGCAGGTATGGTTTCAGTTTCTGGCAGACTCGTTTACACGCTTTTCGATTCCGGCGCTACGCACTCGTTTGTCGCAGCCAGTTTCGCAGTTAGTTTGGACCAGGATTGTACATTGTTAGAGAATCCGTTCGTAATCAGAGGTCCGAGTGGTCAGCTGTTTGTAGCTGAGGAGGTGTACACGGGTTGCGGGGTCAGCATCGGGGGACACAGCCTGCCAGCTGACCTGATTATGATACAGATGGAGGACTTTGGAGTGATTCTGGGGATGGATTGGCTGTCCGCTTACCACGCCTTGGTAGACTGTTTTGAGAGGAAGATTGTCTTCTCCATTCCGGAGTTGCCTTCCTTCGAGTTTCACGGGCAGCCAGTGGACGGAGGTTTCAGGTGCATTTCGGCACTTCGGGCGGCGAGACTTTTGAGCCAGGGGTGTGAGGGCTTCTTAGCTTGTGTGGTGGCAGAGCACAGCCCCGTGGCAGACTTCCAGAGCATCCCGGTGGTCAGAGAGTACCCCGACGTGTTTCCAGACGAGTTACCAGGACTACCGCCCGAGCGTGAGATCGAGTTTGAGATCTCACTAGTACCAGGGACCAGCCCCATCTCCACCGCGCCATACAGGATGGCACCGCTTGAGCTGCGAGAGCTCAAGTCTCAGTTGCAGGACCTTTTGGAGAAGGGTTTCGTGAGGCCCAGTGCGTCTCCCTGGGGAGCCCCGGTACTGTTTGTGAAGAAGAAGGATGGGACCCTACGCCTTTGTGTGGACTACCGACAGCTGAATAGGGTCACCATCAAGAACAGATATCCGCTGCCGAGGATTGACGATTTGTTTGACCAGTTGCGGGGTGCCACGGTGTTTTCCAAGATCGACTTGAGGTCTGGATACCACCAGTTGAGGATCAGGGAGACCGACGTCTCCAAGACAGCTTTCCGCACCCGGTACGGACACTACGAGTTTTTGGTCATGCCGTTTGGGCTGACCAATGCCCCCGCTGCTTTCATGGACCTGATGAACCGGGTGTTCAGACCGTACTTGGACCAGTTTGTGGTGGTTTTCATAGATGATGTACTCATCTATTCTAGAGATCGGACGCAGCACGGACAGCACTTGCGGATGGTTCTGGACACTCTGAGACGACGCAGGCTGTACGCCAAATACAGCAAGTGCGAGTTCTGGTTGAGGGAGGTGACCTTTTTGGGTCATGTGATCTCTGAAGACGGCCTGGCGGTGGATCCCGCCAAGGTCGAGGCAGTGCTCAGGTGGGAGAGACCGCGTTCAGTCACTGAGATTCGCAGTTTCCTGGGACTGGCAGGTTACTACAGACGGTTCATCAGAGGGTTTTCGCAGATTGCACGTCCTATGACACAGTTGACTCGGAAGGATGTGCCTTTCGCTTGGACAGACACCTGTGAGGCGTGTTTTCTGGAGCTGAAGGAGAGGTTGACCTCGGCTCCCGTGCTCACCATCCCTGACGGTAGTGGCGGGTTCGTTGTGTACACGGACGCTTCCTTGCAGGGGTTAGGAGGTGTGCTCATGCAGAGGGGTCACGTGGTCGCTTACACTTCGCGGCAACTGAAGCCCCATGAGCATACCTACCCTACCCACGATCTAGAGTTGGCAGCTGTTGTCTTCGCGCTGAAGACATGGAGGCACTACTTGTACGGTGAGACCTTCGAGATTTTTACAGATCACAAGAGCCTCAGATATCTTTTTGACCAGAAGGAGCTCAATATGAGACAGAGACGTTGGTTGGAGCTCCTGAAGGACTACGACTGCAGCATCTCCTACCACCCGGGAAAGGCCAATGTGGTGGCTGACGCCTTGAACCGTAAGGCGCCCGCACGCTTGGCCAGTCTACAGTTACAGAGTTGGAGCCTTTTGGAGGAGGTGGGCAGTTGGCGACCTCTAGAGTTACGAGGGTACTGTGGGGCAGTGACGGTGACACGGCAGACCAGGCCAGAGTTGATAGACCGCATCATCGCGGGACAGATGGTCGATCCGTACTTGCAGTCTTTGCGCGACAGAGTACTGTCAGGGGACCCAGGGGACTTCTCTTTCACAGACCAGGTGTTACGCTTGAGGGGACGGCTGTGCGTCCCCAGAGACGAGGAGCTGTTGAGAGAACTCCTGACTGAGGCACACGGTTCCAGATTCACCATACATCCCGGAAACACGAAAATGTACCATGACTTGAGACGCGAATTCTGGTGGAGAGGGATGAAGCGGGATGTGGGTGAGTTCGTGCAGCAGTGCTTAGTGTGCCAGCAGGTGAAAGCCGAGCATCAGAGGCCTGCAGGGTCGCTTCAGCCGCTTCCAGTGCCAGAGTGGAAGTGGGAGAGCATCACCATGGACTTGGTGGTGGGCTTACCTGTTACCCAGCGAGGACACGACGCAGTCTGGGTAATAGTGGATAGATTGACGAAGACGGCACGATTCTTGCCGATCCGAGTCACTTTGGGATCAGCACAGTTGGCAGAGAGGTATATCCGTGATGTGGTGCGACTACACGGGGTTCCGCGGGAGATCGTATCCGACCGGGATACCCGCTTTACGTCCCAGTTTTGGGCTGAGTTTCAGCAGGCTTTGGGGACGAGGTTGAGGTTTAGCACGGCTTACCACCCCCAGACGGACGGACAGTCGGAACGCACGATACAGACACTTGAGGACCTTTTGCGTGCCTGTGTACTAGACTGGAGGGGCTCTTGGGAGGAGCACCTGCCCCTGGCGGAGTTTGCATACAACAACAGCTATCACTCGAGCATCGGCATGGCTCCCTACGAGGCTCTGTACGGACGGAAATGCACGGCACCCTTGAGTTGGGTTGAGGTGGGGACCAAGTGGGAGGTTGGCCCCAGGTTGATCCGGCAAAGTCAGGAGGTAGTTGAGCAGATCCATAGACGACTCCGCACAGTCAGGAGCAGACAGAAGAGCTACGCAGATCGCAGACGCAGAGAGGTGCAGTTCGAGGTTGGGGACCACGTCTTTCTTCGTGTTTCGCCCATGAAGGGCTTACAGCGGTTTGGGGTGAGAGGGAAGCTCGTGCCGAGGTTCGTAGGGCCCTTTGAGGTCCTGGAGCGGGTTGGACCCGTTGCTTACAGACTTGCCCTTCCCCCGCAGCTTTCTGGTGTGCACGACGTGTTCCACGTGTCCAACCTCAGGAAGTACGTAGCCGATCCCAGCCACGTACTGAGTCACGAGAGCGTCGAGGTGAGCGACGACCTGACCTACCCCGAGCGGCTAGTACAGATCCTAGACCGAGCAGTCCGCAGGTTGAGACGAAAGCAAGTACCCCTGGTAAAGGTTTTGTGGAGGAGCCAGCGGTACGAGGAGGCTACCTGGGAGCCTGAGGCGGCAATGCGGGAGCGGTACCCAGAGCTTTTCGCGGGTACGTCTTTTCGGACCGGCTTCGGTCCTCTTTGAGTTTGTTATGGTTATTTGGACATCCTTTTCCCACACCCTAGTTGGCGCAAGTTTCGGGGACGAAACTTCCTTTGAGTTTGTTATATTGTAACGAGCGCGTGCCCCAGACGCCTTTTAAGACGTCTGGGAGGTGGCCCAGACGTCTGTCAAGACGTCTGGGATCACATCCAGACGTCTGACCAGACGTCCGGGATAGTTTACAGACGTCTGGCGAACAGTTATGCTCGCACGGGATATTCGTCTGCGCGCCTGTGCGTGCAGACCTGCGATTCTGCCCTTTTTCTCTGCGGCTGCAGGCGGCTGCGACCGCCTTCTCTCTCCTCTCCGCGCGGCGTTAAAAGGGGGGGGGGGCGTGCCTCCCCTCCCGTCTCCACCATCTTCCTCCTTCTTCTCCTGCCTGTGCGCGAGAGCGAGCGGACGCGAGGGCGCAGCGGCAGCGGCAGCCGCAGTGAGCGCGGAGGAGCTACGGCGTGCGAAGGCGGGGCTCTGCCGTGAGGGCGAGCTCGCCAGGAGCGGCTTGGCCGGCCGGCGGAGGACGCAGGGGGCACAGAGCGTCGCGGAGAGGGACCTGCTGCGGGCGGAGCAGCGTACGCGCGAGGTGCGACGCGGGCGGCGTCGCGAGCGGAGGCCGAGCAGGGCTCTGATTCTGGAAAAATTTCCAGAATCAGACGTCTGGATTGATATCCAGACGGCAAGGTCGACGTCTGTGAGATCATACAGACGTCTGAAAGGTGAGTTTCCGCTTTCTTCTTCCTTTTTGTCGACTGACCGTACTGAGGGAGGGGGGTTGGCTGTGCGCAGGTTCTCCGATTCGTCATCCTTTGCGAATCAGACGTCTGGAAGTTGTACCAGACGGCGGGAGTGACCTCCAGACGTCCGGAGTGACCATCGGACGTCTGGGATATAGGAAAGACGTCCCTGCAGACTTCTTGACGTCCGGGGAACCAAGCCGAACAGGTAATTCTCTGATCCACCGTTTAAGACGTCTGGGAGGAGTTCCAGACGTCTGATTTTGCACAGTATCGTCTTTCTCGACCCGTTTAGGGCCCGTTTGGGCTCCGTTTTCCGCGATTCGAGTTGCGTTCGTTTCAGAATTAATTCCTCTACCCGCCTACAGTAGCTATACCCTGTTTTGAGACTCTCCTTGTGTTTGATCCTTGTGATAGGACCTCGTTCGGTTGCAGTCTTGAGAGTCGCGGAGGCGCGCGGGATTCCCGATCACGCCCCCATTACTCCCGTTGTACCTGGTAGAGTGGCTTTAAGTATTAATAAAATCTGTTAAAGTATGGAACCATAACTAGAACCTAGGGCATTGCATGAATCCTAGGAATGAGAAATATATGGAATGATAGCTCCTAGGTGTTGCATGAATCCTAGGGCCGGAAAACTAGATTGTATGATAGATCCTAGGATATGGCATGAATCCTAGGGTGGAAAAACTAGTGGAATGTATATTACTGCAGTCTTGGAAAATTGGAAAGGAATATATAAAGCTGCCTGTAAAATTAATTAACAGCTGCCTGTTACGAATAAAGAAACATGTTTGAGATCATGGATTTTGATAATGTGAATCTGGAAAGTGAAACATATGATGTTCTGAGATAAAGAGCTGGAACCCTACGGGGAATTAGGAGTGGAACTCCTGGAAAGAAAAAGGAATGGAACTGAGATGTAGTTTGTACTGTCTCTTGGGTACGCAGTACCAAGGGAAGTACCTGTACCTGTTTAGTGCAGAGTGGGGCCAGCCGCCCCAGGGACCCGGGGTTAGGATTGGCCGCTCTGTACCGACTTGTTGGCCCTCGTGTACGTAGTACCGAGGAGAGCTAGTAGTGTTAGGAGAGCACTAGCTACTCCACGGGCCCCGGGGTTCTGCTAGCCTCCTTCACCGACTTGTTAGGCCCACTAGGGCAAACCAGGGTAGTCAGGCGAGGGTGCGCGGACTGTGGAGGGGCAAGGCCCCGGTTTGGTTACTGTAGAGGGGTTGGACCCCTGTTTCTGAGAGGGCTCTGCCCTGGTTCCGTGCTGTGCTTTGGGCGCACCCGTTAACGGAAACGACTGACCGCGTGCCAGTGCGGGCTAGCTACCTGTGCGTTTATCGCGCGTGCCGTAGTCACCGTTACGTCTGTCAGTGACCTTGGGGTGGTTGACTGAGGGTAGGATCACCACGGGGGACTCTCCCGGCCAGGAGAGCACCACGTGCTACTTCTACTTTTGGAAAAGACTGCAATCAAGATCGTCCCACGAGGACATCCGAGATCAAGTAAAGGATCTGAGAAGTAAATGAAATAGTGAGAAAAATTGAAAGATGTAAATAAAGGAAGTAATAGAACATAACAGCTACTGTACACTCTACTGTTGCCTTTAGTTAGTTTGCCACTCTACTTAGCGTTTTGCTGACGTGTTACACTCGTTACCTTTTTCAGGACCAGGTGTTGAGCAGCCAGGGTCGGCGGCTGCAGAGGACGCTGGGCCGAGTAGGGTCCAGTAGAGTTACCACAGCTTTGTACCCCTTTTTGTTTCTGTTCTAGTGAGTAGTTTCTGTTTCCGCTGTACCTTCTTTACCTGCAGTTTTTGTTATATGATAAATGTTGTTTTACTGTTGTGGTGGTGCCTACTGTAGTAGTTTCTTCCTTACTGCTGTACTTTCTTACTGTTAGTTATATTCATGCTGAATGTGGTTTATTTTACTGTCTTTTGGTTACTTCCTCGTTGGACGACTGGGTCTTGGGATTAGTCGAGTCGGTCCGGTTCTCGTGTCTCGTAGGGACTCGGGAATCGGGTCGTTACACTCTCCCTCACCCACCACTCCTCCATCTCCTCCTTCTTCTTCCAGTGTTAGCATGAGAGTGAGAGAGCGAGGGCAGTAGCTGCTGCCAGGTGCGCGCAGGGAGGAGGAGGTGCAGCGAGAGGGAGAAGAGGCGGAGCGCATGAGGAAGAGAGAGCGAACTCGCCGGAGCTGCCCAGGGCCGGCCGACAGGTGCGCATAGTGGGAGCGTGGTGCTGGGGAGGTTACCCCGGTGCTGCTGCAGCTCATGAAGCAGGTGGACGAGCGCGGCACGGCCACGCGCAGCGAGAAGAAGGCGAGAAGGTTTTCCCAGAATCAGACGTCTGGACCTACGTCCAGACGACGCGGGAGACGTCTGGAGGAAGATACAGACGTCTGAAAGGTACGATATTCTCATCTTTCTCCTTCTTGCAGACGTGGCCATGCAGGCCGTTCTGCTGAAGGTTCTGTCTCATTGCCATGTTGAGATCATTTGCGTATGCGTGCAGGTTTCGTTCGGGAAGGCGCAAGGACACGCCCTCCCACACAGATCAGACGTCTGGGCACAGCACCAGATGGCGGAGAGAGTCTCCAGACGTCCAGAGTGATAGTAGGATGTCTAGAACTAGGTCCAGACGGTTCAGCGGGATCCTGGATGTCTGAAGAACAGCTCAGAGTAAGGTATGACCTGAACCATCTTTTAAGACGTCTGGAAGGTATTCCAGACGTCTGATTTGGGTCAGAGTTGTCATTTTCGACCCATTTAGGGTTTGTTCGAAGTCCGATTTCCGCGTTTGAGATTCCATTCTTCTCAGAATTAGTTCCTCTACTTGTTTAAAATAGTTTTATCCTGTTCTAAGTGGTTCCTTATGATTGATCCTTGTATTAGGACCTCATCCCGTTGCGGCTCTGGGGGTTGCGGAGGCATGCGGACCTGCCGATTACGCCTCCACTACTTTCGGTCTTGCAGGTAGAGTGGCTCCCCTTGGATATTCACCAACATTAATGCATCTTTAAGATAAATAATAGATTGTAGGGTATGGCATGAATCCTAGGGTATGAAAACTAGATTGAATGATAGATCCTAGGATATGGCATGACTTCTAAGACTTGAAAACTAGATTGAATGATAGATCCTAGGGTATGGCATGAATCCTAGGATTGGAAAACTAGATTGAATGATAGATCCTAGGGTGTGGCATAAATCCTAGGAATAGAGACACTGAAACGAATGTCGTGAATACATGAATTGCAGTCTTGGAAAAGTAGATAGAACAATGATAATTGCCTGAAATTGGATAACAACTGCTTGTATATGAATGGATATTAACTGTTGGGAACATGGGCTATATGAAAATAAAGCTGAAATGATGAAACCTAAATTGGCTTGGTTAAAGAAATATGAGCATGAACCCTACGGGGAATTAGGAGTAGAGCTCCTGAAAGGTAAATGGAATAGAATTGGGGAAGTGAGCTGGCCCTTGAGTACGGAGTACCAAGGAGAGCGACTGTCCCCCTGTTTAGTGCAGAGCGGAGCTAGCCACCCCACGGACCCGGGGTTAGGTCTGGCCACTTTGTACCGACTTTTGGCCCTCCCGTACACAGTATCGGGGAGAGTTACTAGTGTAGGGAGAGCGCTAGCCAGCCCACGGGTCCTGGGGTTCTGCTAGCCGTCCTACACCGACTTGTTAGGCCCACTGGGCAAACCAGGGTAGTCAGGCGAGGGTGCGTGGACTGTGGAGGGGAAAGATCCCTGTTTGGTTACTGTGGAGGGGCTAGACCCCTGTTACTGAGGAGGGCTCTGCCCTATACTGGTTCCGTGCTGTGCTTTGGGCGTACCCGTTAATGGAAACGACTGACCGCGTGACAGTGCGGGGTAGCTACCCGTACGTTTATCGCACGTGCCGTAGTCACCGTTATGCCTGTGAGCGACCTTGGGGTGGTTGACTGAGGGTAGGACCACCACGGGGGACTCTCCCGGCCAGGAGAGCACCATGTGCTACTTCTACTTTTCGGAAAAGACTGCAATCAAGATCGTCCCCACGAGGAACATTCGAGATCAAGAGAAAGACTTGAGCAATAAACCAAGAAAGAGTAAAATAAAGAAAGAAATTAAAACAACAGCTACTTGTTTACCTTTACTGTTTTCTTAGCTAGCTGGTTGCCACTCTACTCAGCATTTCGCTGATGTGTCACCTTTGTCACCTTTTCAGGACCAGGTGTTGAACAGCCAGAGCCTACGGCTGCGGAGGGTGCTGGGCCTAGTAGAGCCCAATAGTTCTACTTGTGTTGTACTTACTCTACCATTTTTCTGTTATAGTGAGTGTATTCTGTTACACTTGTACTCTTTTATTGTAAGCATGATATTTCTGTACCATTTGAATTCTCAACTGTTGTGGTGGTATGCATTGTAGTAGTTATTTTCTTTATTGCTGTACTTTTGTTACTGTTAGTTACATGCATGATGAATGTGGTTTATTTTACTGTTCTTTTGGTTACTTTCTCATTGGACGACTGGGTCTTGGGATTAGTCGAGTCGGTCCGATTCTCGTGTCTCATAGGGATTCGGGAATCGGGTCGTAACGGTTACCTAGGGCCAGATACTTAGGTGCTTAATTGGTGGCTAGGCTAGATATAGGTGGCAGCTAAAGTAGGAGGATAGGATTGGGTTTGTTTTAGGTTTCATGGATTGAGCTTTCTATAGGATATGAACCTAGTTTGTCTGACCATTTAGGTTAAGAATTAAGGTCCATGGACGACCAAGAGGGTGACTAATTAAGTTAGGTAGGTGAGTGCTAGGTTAGGATGATTGGGCTCACTATTAGAAAGATGGGATATGCCGTTAGTTCCTTGTCGTCGATTTCTAAAACCATTTAGGAATGTGGTTTCTAATCCATAGTGTTGAAGAATCTTTGATATACGTGCATTCAAAATTGATGATTGTGGATGATGAGTACGTGGTGGTGGGGTCGGCCAACTTGAACCAAAGGTCGATGGATGGGAGGAGGGACACGGAGATCGAGGTTAGGTGTTAGGAGAGTTTAGATGGGGTTGTGAGGGGGTTTAGTTTGGGGCTGTTGGGGGAGCACATGGGGGGAGCGGAGAAGGTGTTTTGGAGGCTGGAGGGGTTGGAGTGTGTGAGGAGGGTGAGGGAGATTGTGGACTGGATGTGGAGGGCATATGGTGGGAAGAATGTGGTGGATATGGGAAGGATGCATTTGGTCAGCTATCCTATGGGGGTCGGGGAAGATGGGTGTGTGGGCAAATGGTGGGAAGAATGTGGTTGGGAGGATGGTTGGACTACACTGATAACCCTTGGATCTTTCTAAAACCCCCTACTTGTCACATGTTACAACCGTAGTGCCCCTTCATGACCTCTCCTCCTCTCGTTAAAACCCTCCCGTCCCCCTGCTCACTCCACTTCCCCTCGTTCCGCTATTTATCTCCATTCTGTCCTCCCCTCCATTCTTCACCTCCAAGCCTCCTTATCTCTTCTCCCCCTCCTCACCTCTAACACCACTCCCACCCTTTTCCTCCAAAACCTTAACCATGGGTCGGCCTCCACCCCCTTCCCCTCCTTATTTCTTATAACATTTAATATTATAATCTATTATTGAAATTGCAGGTTATCAATATCGGGTACACTCGGAGGCTTGAGTAGTAAGAGGTATATATACATTCAGTCTTTTTAATTTAATTGAATGATATTTTAGTTTTTTATTGAATTTCTTTAATGTTCAAATTACTTATTGTTTAGATGCATACACTTGCTAAATAAGATATATGCACGCGAGGCCAAACATTAGGTATTCTAACCCCTAGGGTAAAAGTCTTCTGAGTCAAATTGTGTCCAAATTACTTGCCCGTTGAGACTTATGATCATATTATAGGGACAATGCAGGAAGTGTATGTATACCTCACTTACATATATGATTGTTTAGATGCATACACTTGCTAAATAAGATATATGCACGCGAGGCCAAACATTAGGTATTCTAACCCCTAGGGTAAAAGTCTTCCGAGTCAAATTGTGTCCAAATTACTCGCCCGTTGAGACTTATGATCATGTTATAGGGATAATGCAGGAAGTGTATGTATACCTCACTTACATGCATGATATGTTGTCTTTATAGTATGTCATAAGACTCGATCGACTTTAGTTCGGTAAAATACTGAGCTAAAGAAGGTCCTTAAAGATTTGATCACAACTTAGTTTTGCTTGTTACATGCAACCTTGTGTGGTGAAATTTTGATTGCTTCTTCCTGCTCTTCTTTGGTATACCAACTAATCTTATTTAGTTTCCTGCGGTGCCCTTAATTGGGTATTAAATGAAATCTGGCTAAGATTAGTATTGGGGGGTATACTGAAGAAGTGCGGGGATATGCTGTCGAAATTTCACCACACTAAGGTTACATGTAATGAGCAAACCTAAGTTGTGATCGAATCTTTGAGGATGGGCTATAAAGTGAAAATCTTAATCAAGATGCATATCATTCAGTCGTTTCCTTTCCTAATAAGTGATTTGTTTACATTAAATTTTAGGTTATAATGGATAAATCTTGGATTGGATTGCGGGGTTCAGATTACACTAGATATAAGAATGGAGTAATTTCATTCCTGGATTGGGCCTTTGATGATGATAGGAAGATATTTAGGTGAGGAGCTCAATTTGATAATATCTTCTACCCATGCAGAAAATGTTTGAATGATTCCTTGCATGATTGTAATATTGTGCTCGAGCACTTGATTTGTAATGGGTGGTGGCAGCATTACACTACTTGGGTAGCTCATGGAGAGGAGTTGATTGTGGAAGTCATAAACAATGAGAACACTGTTAACGAAGAGATCAACAAGGAAATTGGTGATAGAGGAGGTGAAGAGATACAAGAAATGTTGAACGAGATGAAAGCAAGAGAGGATAGAAATACAGATGAGGAAGATCCGTTCAGTTGTGATCCGTTCTATAATGCTATTAAGGCGGCTGAGGATCCTATTGCTCCCGGTGTTACGAAAATGTCAAAATTGTTATTTTTGTTGAAGATGTTTCAACTGAAGGTTATGAATAGAGCTAGTGCTAAATTAATATCAGAAATACTTCAGTTTATTGCTGAGCTGTTGCATAACCCTAATGATTTTCCGACTTCATGGTATGAGGCAAGGAAACAGATTCGTAAACTTGGTTTGGACTATCAAAAGATCGATGCATGTCCGAATGACTGCATTCTTTTTAGAAATGAATTTACAAACCTGAGTAACTGTCCCGAATGTAGACTTGAGAGATATAAGGAAGGTAAAAGTGAAAGTAAAGAGGAAACAACCTCAGAAGGGTCTTCGTTACTTCCCATTAATACCTAGGCTTCAACGGCTTTTTTATATCAACTAAAACTGCACGGTGGATGACATGACACCAGGATTGTAAATCTCAAAATGGAAGAATACGACATCCTACTGATTCAGAGGAGTGGAAGAGATTTGACGAAAGAACCAATTCATTCGCTTTAGAAGTAAGGAATGTGCGGTTGGGCCTTGTAGGCGATGGATTCAATCCATTTAAGAGTATGTACTCGTCGTACTCTATATGGCCAGTGGTAATGGTCACTTATAACTTACCTCCCTAGTTGTGTATGAGATCGTCATTCATGATGCTGACCCTATTATTCCCCAGTCCAAAATAACCAGGAAATGCAATAGATGTTTATCTCTAGCCATTAATCGATGAACTAAAACAGTTGTGGTTCACTGGTGTGAAGACGTATGATGCAGAGAAGAAAGAATTTTACAATACGCATGCAGCATTGTTGTGGACCATAAATGACTTCTCGACGTATGCAAGTTTGTTAGGTTGGAGCACTAAAGGAAAGCTTGTTTTCCTAGTCTGTATGGAAGACACTCATCACCTACGATTGCCGGAAAGTAAGAAATTATGTTACTTAGGACATTGTAGATTTCTACCTATTGAACATAGATGGCGAACGTCACAGTTCAGGAGTAAATTTGATGGTCGAATGTGTCTATATTCAAAGAAAAATCCAAAAACTAAACTTAATACAGATTCTATTAGGTTGCTGAGTTAGGTTATAATGGAAAGGTTACACGAAATGGGTGAGATACGATTGGGTCGACCATTCAAACAAGACCAGACGGTCTCAAGGAATTTTGGATTCCGAAAGAAAAGCATTTTCTTTATGGAGCTACCATACTAAAAAGATCTTACAATACGTCATAATTTAGATATTATGAACATCGACAAGAATGTGATGGATAACATCTTAGACGTATTAAATCTAACCGATGATCTAAAGGACATGATTAAAATAAGAAAAGACATGAAGAGTTTGGGGATACATCCGGAGCTGCATTTTCATGGGGATGATGGCTACTTCTCACTTGCTATTTACAGTTTGAATCAAAACCAGAAGAGTAGACTACTCTCCTTCTTAAAGGAAATTTGGGTGCCAGATGGGTTTTCCTTGTAGATTTTCCATTGTGTGAATGAAGTGCAGAAAAAGATATCTGGTTTGAAAAGTAATGACTCACACATTTATATGCAAGTATTGTTTCCACTGGCAATATGAGGGATACTACCAGAGCCAGTTGTTGATTCATTCACAGATATGAGCAAGTTTTTCAAAGCTGTTTGTTCGAAGACGCTACAAAATGATACACTGGATTACTGGGTTAAACAAATATTCATTACTCTTTGTAAGATAGAACAGATTCCTCCCCTAACCTTCTTCGATGTAATGATTCATCTCATGATGCATCTTGCAAATGAAGCGAGAATCGGTGGACCTATACAATTTAGATGGATGTATCCTGTGGAGCAGTTTTTGAAAAAGCTTAAAGATTATGTTTTGAATAAGGCAAAGTCAGAAGGATCAATGGTAGAAGGCTATCTCGTGGAGGAGTGTATTGATTTTACATTAATGTACATGAATGAAACAGACAACTGCTTTAATAAACTTTAAAGGAATTATGAGGAGGAATACAATGATAGTGATGAAGAATGTTTGCCAATTTTTGATATCAGAGGAGGGTCAATCCTTCATACAGAGTAAAAGGCTATTTCAGAAAATGACAGACGTGCGTATCTATATGTTTTAAAAGAAATTCTTGAAATTGATCCATTTTACGAGGAATTCAAACGATTACCTCTTTCAAGGATAACCGAATTTGCCTTCTTAGATTAGATTAAAGATAGAGTTCATCAATTGCAAAAGGATAAGGACCCACGATGATACCGAATTTTGATATAATTGTCGATTCACCATTACATTTTGCACATTACCACTCTGGGTATATAATAAATGAGTTCAGATTTAGAATAAAAGAAATTGATGATAGGAAGGTTACACAACAAGCCAGAGTTGTTGATTCAGATCTTTCCACCCGTCCAGATGGATATTATAGTAAAATCAAAGAAATTATGAAGATCAGCTTCAGATATGATCACAGAGTTGTCCTATTGAAATATCATTGGTTTGATGCTTTTAAGGAGGGCATCGGTTTAAAAATTGACAAGAAACACAATTTCTTGAGTTTAAATCATAATTGTTAAATTCTTCAATTTAATGAACCATTCACATTGGCATGTCAAGAGGCACAAGTTTTCTATGTCCTCGATAATTGTCAAAGGAGATGGGTTATACCAATAAGAACAATACCACGTGATCATTTTGATGCATAGTCTGAAGCATACTAAGAATTAACAGAAGGTTATATAGATTCAAATGCAGTAGATGTGGACATATAAGGTTAGTATTAATTTCTTTACTTTGTTTTATTTCTATTTATATCAAATTCATATTCAAATTTAAGAAACTTAAACTACAACTGACATTTTCTATACATTATAAATAACTAAACTTAAACCAATCACACACACATGTTCAAAATTTGTTACTTTTGCTCTACTGGAATTTTAATTACTTTTGTTTTCAAATTACAGGTGATGGGCATACTCGGAGGCTATTGTACTTAGAGGTATAATTTCAATACCTTAAATTTAATTGGATGAAATTAAATGTTTTTACTAGATGTGGGTTTGTTCACATATTATTTTTTATTTTATTAAATAGATGTGAGGTGTACCCACTTGTGTTGCATATTTTATTTGAATGGATGTGGGGTGTACCCACTTGTGTTTTGTCTTTACACTTTTTTTTATGTAGGGTGTGCCCACTTTAATTTTAATATATAGGTTTATAGAGAAACCTCCCAATTTAAGGGGAAACTCTGCTAAAATTTTTAAATATTTCTTTTTTATTTTACAAGCTATTTTCATTGATAATTTACATATTAATGATTTACAACTGTATTAATTATTGCATTTTATACTTGTTACAAATGATATTATTTAAGAAAAATCCCAAAAGAAAGGGTCCTCCTGAGACGCATCCTGATTCGTCTCCTTAAGCTCAGTCACCCCCCAATAGCAGGTTCAGCCACCCCCCCGGTAGCAGGACCCCCCCAAATCATGTTTCGTATGTCCAGGGGAAATGTCACGATTACTACATGCGGGGGGGAAGGGGAAAGGGGAAGGAGATTACTTAGACCTTGCCAGAGCGAGTAGAGGATGATCCAGATTATGGAGCATCAGATTAGGCGGGAGAGGAGGCAGGGGAGGAGGAGGGGGAGGAGGCAGGAGAGGAGGAGGGCAGGAGGAGGAGGATGAGATGGTGGGGAGTACGTCCCTAGTTCATGCAGATCACTTATCGGCATGCACAAATTGTGGTAAGAACTCATATACCTTTAAGTTTAAAATTACTTATATATTTTACAGTTTATTATAACTTTAGAAATATATAATGAATATAATTAATGTTTACGCAGGTAAAGTAAGAAGAGGATGGAGGAAGACAAAGAATCTAGACCTCCAACGTGTCCCCGAGGGCCTGAGAATAATGATTATGCTTAGAACCACAGGGGAGGCGAAGAATTACCCAGGCTTCATCAGTCAATGGGCACAATTGTTAAGTTCATTGTGCCCATTTTCTACTTCGACCGGAGGAAGGTGCCCGCAGAGCTTAAGAGGCAGTTCCTCCGTCAGTTGAAGGTAATTTTATTTATCAAAGTTATTTCTTTTATAACTTTATCTTAAAATTATTATAAAGTAAGATTGACATATATTTTCTAAAATTAATGTAGGCAAATTACGATTGGGGTGATGACTCCAATGCCTCCCGATATATTCTTAAGCACACCGCCAAAATTCACAAAGATTGGAGGATGGAGACCAAGAGAAATGTAAGAATTTTCAAACATTTAAATTTTTATTATATACATAATTTCTTATATAATTTCTAAGAATTTATATTTGGTATTTAGTTTTTCTCGAACATGACTTCACCCAAGGAGGCAATGGGTCATGCTCTTCTTGATGTCATGCCTGACGATTGGAAGAAGGCATGTGAGCATTGGTTAGATCCGAAGACAGAGGTTAGTAAGTAATTAAAAATTATTTCAATAATTTCATATATCTTAAATTTATAAAAGACATTATTGTATTTGTCTATAGGAGCAAGCAAAAAAAAAGGCAAATAGGGCTAAAGCTCCACCACAGACCCATTATTTGGGTCGAAGGAACATCGAGACAGTCATGAGCCATTATGTAAGTATTGAAATTAATTTTCAATTAAATATTACTTAATTTTAAAGTTATTTTAACCTAATTGTATCGTTTTTATATTTTCAGTTCGCTATATATGATGGGATGGAAATGACTAGGGTGGAGTAAGGCTGCAGCTGAGGGTGCTCGTAAGTGGATTCATCAGTCATATCAGGAGAAACACGTAAGTTTCCTAAACTCAAAAAATTTATAACTTTGTATATATATATTATAATAATATTTTTTAATACATTTAGGATCAAATGGTACAATTAATACATCCCTCCACTAACGAGACCTCCGATAGCATCCAGCAGCCTTTCGATGTAGAGGAGGCATTTAGGAGAGTGATGCCACTGGACTATGGTGGTTTCGTTCGTAGCATCGGGAGGGCATACATGCTATCCACCTGGTATGGGAGGAAAGGTGTCGTCTCATCTAGTGTTGTCAATCAGCTGCATCAAAATATTGACACACTACAAAGACGAGAGGAGAGGGAGAAGAGAGAGGCAGAGAGGGAGAAGAGAGAGGTAGAGATGAAGAATAAGATGAATGCAATGGATGATAAGCTTCAGATGCTTATAGCCCTTCTTCAGAAGAAGGATCAGTCAAAGCATCCATCTTCCACAGATCCCAACATCTATAAACCAGACGACGATGACGACTCCTCCATGGGTGGTGCTGGTGGAGCTGGTGGCATTGGGGCAGCTGTATTTTGATTTGTATCCATTTTATTTTCTTATATTTTTCGTGTAACATTTTCTTTGTAAATATTTCCTTTTCAAACTTTTAATGTACTAGATTTTATATTTATGAAATATAAATTTCTGTTCATTTTCATTTTAAGTAGGTTTAGTAGGTAATTTCCATCATTTGGTATTTAAAAAAAAAACTCATACATTTGCTATTGGTTATCCAAATAACCGACATCATATATATGATGGTAAAAATATTTTTGCCATCGTTTATTTAATAACCAACGACATAGAAGGTTCGAAAGAATCACTATCCTCATTTTATGTCATCGCTTCTTATGATAAGCGACGACATATTTTTACTGCCACATATTTCCCGTTGATTATTTGAATAAGCGATGACAAAAATATTTTTACCGTTGCTTCGATAAGTGATGGCGTTTTCTTTTAAACAACGGCAAAACTAAAAAAAAGGCGCATTAGTGCGTGAAAAAGTAACTTAACAATGCCATCGCTTTTTTAATAAGCGATAGGAAATCTAATTTTCGTCGGTTACCAATTGACGGCAAAAGATTCAATTGGTCCGCTGGACGAACGATATTTCAACATCGGATGTTCCTTGTAACCGACGGGAAATAGAAATAGCGACACTACTTATGCCATCGCTTTTTGGTGTCGATTAAAAGCGCTTTGCCCTCGATTTTCAACCGACGACAAAAGTGGAACTTGTTGTAATGTATATGACAGGAGGATGATAGCATTGATTGTCTTTTAGGTTTGACAATATCCAAGTAAAATACATTTCACAGAACTAAGAGACAACTTATCCTCAAGAAATAGGTGAACGAACAAATGCACCAAAAAACCTACAATGTAAGAGAGAAAATCTCTTTATTAGGGAAGGGGAGTGATGCTAGAATATGACCCATCCCTATAACTTTCTTGGAGAAAATCTATTCTAATTATGACTTACTATCCTTTCTTGATCTAGGTTGTATTAACAAGGGTTACAAAATGAAATGCATAAATCATAGAAATTATGTGAATAAAGAAATTAGAATTTACCTTGAAGACTACTGTAATCAAATGTCACAATCTAAGACATGTACTCAGAAGTGTCTTACTTGAAACTCGAGTAAAATGAGTTAAAGGTAAGGCTTAAGGGAATCCTCAGGAAGGAACTAACAAAAAGAGCTCAATGAATAATTAGCTACCTAATTCTCTTTAGATTTCTATCATTTTATTTGCACTCACTGAATTCTATTCATCTATTATTTTTTTATTCTCATTTTCTACTCCCGCTACTCACTTTAATTGTTTCAACCTTAAATTAGGCTCCCTTATGGGATCCCGTCTTGGAATATTCAAGTCTCTATTGCTATTTCTGATACCTTATGCTTACATGGAAAAGGGATTACTAGAACTTACTGAAATCATCCTAAACAATGCCTCACTAGTTTCCTACCTACCTGTTACACTTATCAAGTGCTTATTTCCTTCAACTCATGGTATGGAGGACAACTAAGCATGGTGGTATGCTCTCCTGGATACCACAATATCATGTGATATCATCACATGGCTAATGAGAACTACCTTATCCCTCATGGCCTAATAGCTAAGCCCATGTATACCCACCACCATAGTTTAGTTTAGTGCTCAAGAGAGAGTCATAGACTACTCATGGGTAATCAACTAATCTTAGAAATCATTTTCTTCTGAAATAATATCATTACCACTTGTTAACTAATAGTCTCTTCCAGGAAAAGGCTCAGTTGATCGCGAGTCTTACCATCTCCTTGGAAGTTTTCAATGTTTAATTATTGAAAATATATTAAAAAGGGGGTGAATATTGTAATTGAAAAACTTTAAGTAAATAAAATAGCAAACACAAGAATTGACAATCAAATTTTTAAGTGAAAATCTTGTTGAAGTGGAAAATCTACGCAAACGGAGTTGAGTTTTGAAAACCTATCGTAGTGCGATTTGCAAGAAAAACTGTCAATAGATAAATTTTACCAAAACTTGAAAAGAATTCCGGGTCGAACACAGGGGGTGGACGTTTGATTAAAAATTGTGTTTGTTTTATTTGTTACGAAGCACAATAGCTGGTCGAAATGAATCTAAACTAGCTATCTACTTAAATAATATGAATAGAAGAGAGAGGGAATATTACAAATAAAGACAAAATAGAGATAGAATAAACATAGATTTCACAATCATCAAGTGATGTTCATTACAACTAATCATTACACTAGAAAGCTGGAAAGATTACAACTAGAAATTGGTAAATCTACTCTAGAAAGCGGTAAAAAGAAGGTGGAGAGAAGTTATCCTCCTCGACGGCTGCTTGGAGGATGAGCCGCATTGACGGAGTGCCCGGACGAAGATGGTGAGATGCAAGAAGAAGGAGAATGACGACGGACGATGGAGAATGACATAGTGCGATGTCGCAGCGAGATCCGCTTCCTGAACAGCGATGAGAAGACAACTGCAGGATGCTCCACGAAGGAGGTGAGAAGGTGGAAAAATTGTATTTTTAACTCTAATGGAGCATCCCAGGTTTGGGACAAGCTCTTAGAGCTTTTGAGGGGGTGAGAGAAGAGACGAAGGGATGAAGAAAGTGTAGGGGTCATAGGGCTATTTATAGGTAAAGTTTAAATGGGTAGAGAGGTCATTTTATGCATAAAACATTAATTCAGGGCTTTTAGTGACAAACTTAAACGTCACTAAAGCCCCTGAACGTGGGCGTAGGTGCTGCTCGCATGCGCCTCTTCTTCTCCTCGCGCCCAAACGCCTACGCACGATCTCTGATTCTCAATCGTCCGATCGAAAGATCGAATGGCTTAAGATCACCGAGCGTCACTTATTCTTTAGCTGAATGCGCCGCGCTCGCCTCTCTTCAGTCGTTCGATCATTGGAGTGCTGAGATTGCGCATTGATTGCGCTTGAGAATGTGCGTTGGAGCACGTTCGATTGCACGTGCACACATCGCGCGCTCTCGTGCAGCCACGTCGTCGCCTCCACCGCTACTCGATCTCCATCCAACGAGCGAAATCAACCGTGCCTCGCCTGCGCCTTCAATTTGAGGTGCACGAGGGCTCGACCCCGCAACCACTGCTTTGCGAACGTGCTCTCACTCGACACGTTAGCACACGTTTATGGCGAGCTTTAATTCAAAGCGAGCAACTTCATGGCTGTTGGATCAAGATCCAGCGACCCAGATCTGATCGTGCGTGCGAGGAGAGAGAGGAAGCGAGCACCTTTGGCCGGTGTGGGCAGCTGAGATGGCACCACGTGGCGCCATCTTGGCCATCCATCTTCTATGTGTTGTAGATGGTTCCACAGATGTCAGATTGGACCGATTTTCATGCTGTTGGGCTGTAATCGTCGATCCAAATCCATATGTACGGTTGGATTTGTCATCTAAAGTGTGGATTTACACCATCTTGGCCCCTTGACCTCTAATCTTTCTCGAACTGCATCTGATGCTACAGAAGTTCGATTGGGGCGATCTTGGAGTCGTTGAACTCCGATCGTTGCTCTGATCAGATCCGTACGGTTGGATCTTCAATCCAAGGCCCTGATTAAATGTCACCCTGTTACCTGACCACAAAGAGGGAAAATTAACCTAAACTTTATACAACCTAACCTAAATCAAGATGATGCATGTTATGCAATATTTATAATATATGATGCAACTCTATGTCTAAGAACGTGCAAGAATAGATGGTTTATGTGATATAAACATGTTTACATCAAATCTGAATCGGGTAAAAAGCATCACCTAAGTCAACTCAACTTAGGATTTGATTTATATCTCCAATTGGTGTCTTTGGCTTAAGGGATGTTAAGGGCTATTTATAGGCCTCAAGAGAACCTTCAAGAAGGCTTGGGAGGCAAGTCCTAGCCTTCAGAAGCAAATCCAATGAGATTTAGGCAAAATCTCTTTGAGATCAGGCAATAACTAAGTCAAACAGCAATATTGGACCACTGATCAATGATAGAAGCTCTAATACCACTTGAAGGGAGCTCTGATACCACTTGATAGGATCTAAAGATATGGAATATGGCTATGCGCACAAATACTTAAACAAATAAATCAGTAATAACAAGAAAGATTTGCATAAATAATCAAACCACAGAAAATTGGCACAATATGTATAGTGGTTCCTCTCCCATGGGTGCTCCACTACCTAAGCCTCCCAGCTTAGGTTTTTAACCCGATTCCCTCAACCCCGAGGGAATCAATTTACTAAACCGAGGTAATTAACGGGTTACCTCAACCCAAGTATAATAACAGGTTTATTACAACCCAACAAGCAACAAGCTTAAATACAAAAGAAGTACAGGTGTAAGACAAAAATAATCTTACAACTAGAACCTAAGCCTCTTAACAATAATTAAAAGATGATACCAATTTGAGAGCCTCGAATGAACATGAATGCCTTGACAATGTGTGAAGAAATCACGTCGATGTGCTTGCAAGTTCGTAGAGAGATTAAGAGCAGCAAACTATTCCTTCTCTTGAATATGTGGTGGAAAAAATGTGAAATATGGCTCTAGAAATTTTCCTTGTATTTCTAATATTTCATGTGTGCAAACAGAGAGCCCTAGGGTCATTTTATAGAGTTTAGGACCTCAAGGATTCATCTACTAGACGTTGGAATTAATATTTTTGCCGTTCTGTTTTGGGCCGTTTTGGGCCAACGGCTAGCTGGTACCGGTACTAAAGTGTGGGTACCAGTACTCGTTACTTCCAAATTTGGGTTTCAAACTCTTAACACAAATCTGTAACCCACTTGTACCGGTACTGATCATTAGTACTGGTACTTGTTACCTCTAGTACCGGTACTGATCATGAGTATCGATACTTGTAGGGTACAGGTTTGTTTCTTGACAAAACCCAAACTTGTAACTCACATGTACCAGTACTAAACTTTAGTACCGGTATTTGTGGGTTAACAAGTACCCTTTTTAAGTGATTTAATCAATTACGTTTTTTGAAAATGATCGCAATATTAATCTTAATTTATCTCTAATTATTTTTACGACCTAAGTTATATTCCTTTGTTAAGAGCCATATACAATCTATAAATAAAAAATCTAAACTAGAAACACTAAAGGTAGAAGATGATCTTCTCCTCCTTGATTCTTCCTTGTCATCTTACCTCCTTATCATGATCTTCTCCTTTTCATCAAGCCTCCATCATTTCCTATTTGCCTTAATCTTCACCTAAATCTGAAAAGAACTCAATTGCAAACATTAATCCATAATAATTTTGTTAACACCAAAATAAGATGTAGAACAATGTTCCAACAATCTCCCCCTTTTTGGTGTTGACAAAACTATCCTGCAAATAGATAATTATAAGAATAAAAATAATTTTTAACAATGTTATATGAAGAAAAAAAAACTTTTAATTAAATCCTCCCTCTTAATATATGCTCCCCCTAAAAATATTACTATTTGCCCTTTATCTTTCTCCTCTTTTTTGTCAATCACAAAAAAAATGAAGAAATATCATATCATAAAATTTACCAATAGTAAAATGGAGCTTGTGGATACCAGGCATCTCTCGTCCAACATTCTTGGTCTTCATTCAACCTATAGAAAGGTTGAAGTGTTCCGGTATGTGCCTTGAACACCCATTAATTACTTTGATCTACTCGTGCAAAACAAATATCTTTTCTAGGTACCAATTTTCTTGTGGGTCCTTTAAAGTTAGTACCTTTCAAATCCTGAGATTTATAGAACTTTTTAGTGTTAGATCTATAATTCTTGGGATTTTTAGCCTTTTGATACATCCATGCATGCCTAGGTGCATGTGATGTAGTATGTGTATTCTTTTTATTCTAAAATTTTGATTTTATAGCTTCACAAAATTCAGTATTTAACTTAGTTGTTGTTTTGAGATTATTTAAAGTACCTTCAAAGTGCTCATAAATATCTTATAATTCTACTATCTTTGCATGCAACTGATTATTAGTTTCTTTTGACATTTCTAATTCCATTTCTAAACATGATTTATCTACTTCTAATGTTTCATAATTATTCTTTAAAACCTTATTTTTCTTTTTAAATAACCTAGCTTTATTATATAGTTTTTCATAAGCTTCTAATAATTCTTCAAAAGAAAAATCAGGGTTTACCTCATTGTCTGCATCTTCCGTAGTTGCTGCTAAACATAGATAAGCAATCTTGTCGTCATCCGATTCGTTAGAGTCGGTGTTCATGTCAGAGTCGCTATCATCCCATGTTACTTTGAAGCTCTCCTCTTCTTCTTCTTGACTTTTTTGTGTCTTTCCTTTTGTCTTCCTTCTTCTTGTTCATAGGGCAATCCTTCCTCAAGTGCCCCTTTCTTTTGCACTCATAACAAATAACATTAGTTGAAACTTTATTGATTTGCTTACCTTGTTTTTGAAGAAATCTCTGAAACTTCCTTGTAAGTGTCTCCATCTCTTCATCTTTGGATTTCGAGGTTGTTGAGTCTGAGTCCTCCTTAATTGCTCTAAAAGCAATGATCTTCCTTTTGCTAGACATCTTCTCCTCGTTCCTCTTCATGTTTTCTAGTTGGACTTCGTAAGCCATAAGGCTACCAACTAGATCATCCAAGGGGAGAGTAGAGAGGTCCTTTGCCTCTTGGATGGCTGTGGTCTTTGGAGACCAATAACTTGTAAGAGATCTTAAGATCTTCCTTACAAGCTGCTCTTTCATGAACTTCACTCCAAGGTTCTTTAGGGGGTTAACTATTTCCCCAAACCTTGTGTACATGTCTTTGATCGTTTCTTCTTTGGTCATCCTGAAACACTCATAGTTTTCAGTTAGAATTGAGATACGAGTTTCCTTTACCTTGTTTGTACCTTCGTAGGTGATCTTGAGAGTGTTCCAAATTTCATATGTGGATTCACATGCCAAAATTCAGTTTAACTCTTCCCTTGACAATGCACAATAAAGTGCGTTTATCACCTTTGCGTTGCCCACCATCCTTTTCTTCTGATCCGTTGTCCATGCTACTCCTTATGGCTCCGGATTCGAGTACTTCTCCCGAATGAGGGTCCAAGCCTCCTCATCCATTGCTCTGAGAAAGACTTGCATCCTCCTCTTCCAATACCCATAGTCCATCCCATCAAAATAGGGAGGACGGGTAAAAGACTGTCCTTCGGTGCGCCTTGATGTAGATGCCATTGCGAGTTGATTTGTTACGTCTTCTCGCAACCTCGCTCTGATACCAATTGATAGAAGCTCTGATACCACTTGATAAGATCTAAAGATATGGAATATGGCTATGCGCACAAATACTTAAAGAAACAAATCAGTAATAACAAGAAAGATTTGCACAAATAATCAAACCACAGAAAAGTGGCACAATATGTATAGTGGTTCCCCTCCCTTGGGTACTCCACTACCTAAGCCTCCCAGCTTAGGGTTTTTAACCCGATTCCCTCAACCCCGAGGGAATCAATTTACTAAACTGAGGTAATTAACGGGTTACCTCAACCCAAGTACAATAATGGGTTTGTTACAACCCAACGAGCAACAAGCTCAAATACAAAAGAAGTACAGATGTAAGAAAAAAATAATCTTACAACTAGAACCTAAGCCTCTCAGCAATAATTAAAAGATGATACCAATTTGAGGCCCTAGAATGAACGTGAATGCCTTGACAATGTGTGAAGAAATCACATCGATGTGCTTGCAAGTCCGTAGAGAGATTGAGAGTAGCAAACTATTCCTTCTCTTGAATATGTGGTGGAGAAAATGTGAAATATAGCTCTAGGAATTTTCCTTGTATTTCTAATATTTCTTGTGTGCAAACAAAGAGTCCTAGGGTCATTTTATAGAGTTTAGGACCTCAGGGATTCGTCTACTAGACATTGGGATTTAATTCCCAACGTTCATATTGTTGGAATTAATATTTCTGTCATTTTGTTTTGGGCCAACGGCTAGCTGGTACTGGTACTAAAGTGTGGGTATCGGCACTTGTTGCTTTGAGATTTGGGTTTCAAACTCTTAACACAAATCTGTAACCCACTTATACCGGTACTGATCATTAGTACCAGTACTCGTTACCTTTAGTACCAGTACTGATCATGAGTACCGATACTTGCAAGGTACAGGTTTGTTTCTTAACAAAACCCAGACCTGTAACTCACATGTACCAATACTAAACTTTAGTACCAGTACTTGTGGGTTAACAAGTACTTTTTTAAGTGATTTAATCAATTACGTTCTTTGAAAATAGTCACAATATTAATCCTAATTTATCTCTAATTATTTTTACGATCTAAGTTATATTCCTTTGTTAAGAGGCATATATAATCTATAAATAAAAAATCTAAACTAGAAACACTAAAGGTCGAAGATGATCTTCTACTCCTTGATTCTTCCTTGTCATCTTGCCTCCTTCTTATCATGATCTTCTCCTTTTCATCAAGCCTCCATCATTTCTTGTTTGCCTTAATCTTCACCTAAATCTGAAAAGAACTCAATTGCAAACATTAATTCATAATAATTTTGTTAACACCAAAACAAAGTGTGGAACAAGGTTCCAACAATCAGGACATCAAATGTTTGACAAGGGATTATTGGATGTCTAATAGTCAAATTGGTCGTTTGAAATTAAAAGGTGATTTTCCTTGATTTAATCAGACACAAACAGTAACTTTGTGTTAAGGGGTTGGACATTTGGATCACTCATATAAGACATCTGGAGTGAATATTGGACGTTTGAACATATGAGGGAAGGTTCCTAGAACTCTTCCTGACTTGATGAGATTCAAATAGTGTACTTATGTATGAGAGTCAGACATCTGTAGAACGTCTGATGGTTTTGTTGGAGGTCTGAACCTTAAGTAAATCCTCGGAAGATCATTTTTGAAGAATCTATTAATCATGTTTACTCTGACAATTCGATCTTTAGGTCAGTGTGCAACCTAACGTCTATGTATTGGACATCTAGATAGGCTCTTAGACATCTGGAAATAATTATAAAATATTTCCTAAGTGTCTCGAGAAGATTTTGTTTAGATAATACTTGATTTGGGGTAAGATTTGCCCTAATGTTCCATTATTGAACATCTAATGGCATGTTAAGGTGTCTTAAGTGGACTAACGATGTCTAGAAAAGGTTTGGATCATTAATGCATTTAGGAAAATTTTCCTAAGATATTCTGTTTGTGTATTGAACGTTTGATTCTAATATCAGACGACTTAAAATGGATTTTCAAGCATTTGAAGAGTAAGGTAGACATCTTATTTTCTTGTATAGTGTTCATTTGAGTTGGGATTTTGGTTCTAAGTTTTTGCCTAAGTATTTGAGAGGCTAAGGTGAGAGTCCTATATCTAGTTGGGGCTCTTTTACAACTCTTCTAGAATGAATAAAGATAAAAATTACAACTCTTGATAAATGTACAAGTTTGCCTAAGACCTAGACCATACTTGTCTTCATGTTTAGTCCTTGAATGCTTACTTGAAACCTGCAACTTAAAGTTGATTTTGAATAGGGAAATAGTGGTTTGACCTTATTTTCTATCTTTTAGCTATTTTGTTAAATCATCAAGATATTTATCCATGAGAGGTTGCACTAATAATGATTCCCTCAACCTCCTAGCACCTTGCTAAAGCTCATCTAGCCTAACTGAAGGTAATCACCACCATCGCCCAACTACCTAAGGGTCGAACATGGTGCACCATGTACTACATAGGTGCTAGGTTTTGGATTATGGCCTAGCTAGGAGATAGGAGATTCTTGCTTCATAAATTTAGAACCCATATAATGCCTAAAGGTTTATGTATAAATCACAGGTAGAAGATCTACTTTGGCCTCACCTGTAAATTGCATGCACTAAAGGGGGTGGGGGGGTGAATAGTGTGGAAATAAAGAAATGGTAATCAAATAAAATATAGACAATCACACAAAAAACATTCACCACAAGGAGACAACTAATTTTTAGGTGAAAACGCAACTCTGGTAAAAACCACCACCTAAGATTTCCAACTTTGGATTTCCCGATCGATCAAGTTGATCAAATCTCCAATACACTACTTAAACGAGGGTAGTATAACCTCAATTATAAGCCACACTACTTGGGATGATGGTGTTGTACCCTAAACACTACTCTTCTCCACACAGAGTATTTTGTCTCTGAAGATGGGAATTTGCAATGCGATTACCCAAAAAAAAAATAAAACTACAATAACCTATAGACCCTAAATATAATGTATAAACTTAGCTCCTACAGGTGAAGATTACTTCCTTGAGATGGAAGTTGATTAGCATGGGTGCGTAGCATAACATGGCTCTCAGATGTTGCTTGATTGGCTAGGAGAGCTACAACATAAATTCTCTCTTTTGATCTCTCACTAAGTAGATGTGGATGGAAGAATTTATCTCACAAGTGTTTCTTTCCACTCTTATGTTGTATGTAGACTTAGTAGTGTTCATAGGTATTTATAGAAATGTTAAGAACACTCTAGATAGGATTTGGGACAAGTTATACCCTTAGAAGCAATCAATGCTCATAGCTATTGGAATAGATTTCTAAAAAAGCCAACAAATTCAATAGTCAGCATAAGAAAGTTGATGCTAGTTGATTGGCTTGTATAGGGTCAGTGAAGCAACACAAAGTTTGAGTTGACACCCAACAACGGGTGAGGGTAGCCATAGGTGTTCTTTTATGGTCAGACAATTGGTGGTTGGCTGACGCTATAGTAGTAGGTCCATGCCTGGATGTCTAGCTACTAAGGTTCCCTTAGTTTTGAGTTCCTGGACTTGGCATTTCTTGGCAATAGGTAGACGTGCATTATAGTATCATATGACTCTATAATAGGATAGGTTGGCTATTGGTTAATTGTCTAGTGAAGGGTCTCGAGAAAATAGCCAATTGAATAGGGAATTAAATAGGCTCAAGTGCCAATGTTTTTGAACGTTAGAGGTCCAACATTTAGTCTACAGGTTGGCAGCCAGTTGGCACCCTACACTATGGTAGGTCAACTAGTTGGACACCTAGTCAATTAGCTATAAAGGGGCCAGTCGGCGCAAATTGATTTTGGTGGGTGCCCTACACTTAGGTTTGGTTGTTTTGAGGCCTTAAGGGTTGGCTTTGGTTTCCATGTTACCCTAATAGTTGTCTAGGGTGTTTAACCTTATTTGGGAGCTCTTTTACAAGTTTCTAAAAAAACAAAAAGTAATAATAAATTACATTGATTTACAACAAAAATCAACTATCTTATTCTTCATTTCTCTTCAATCTTTAGTCCTTGGATCCTTTCTCCAATGATCCTTGATGTTTTTTATCACCATTGCTCCATGGATCTTGAGCTTGAGCTTCAATTAAATCCTTCAACAAATTGCATTATCTTGAAATCTAAACACTCAAAGGTAATTTTTAAATACCAATTGTTTTGTTACCATCAAAGTCAAGGATTAAGGTGCACTTGCACCAACATTAGTAAGGTATTGTATCTAATCTCTCAATTCCTAGTTCGACAATCTTTGCATTTACATAGCTAGTTATAGTAAGCATTGATTGGATAGATACCTAGGTTTCTAACTTAATAGCCATTTCTACTATTTCATAGGATTCGCACTTTAGGATCCATGTCTTACATTTATCTATGATATCACTCATAACTAGTTAGCTCATCATTGTTCCTCATGTTGTTCAAGTAGTTAGCTTAATTCTACACATATTTGTTCCAATTTCCAACTAGCGTTGTTGGCTAACCATTCATAACTATCAATGGCCCTTGATAAACGCCAGTTTATCATCATTCTTATGCATTAAAACAAACCTAACTCTTAGGATTTTACTCCGCAAATGGGTTTTTGGGCTGCATTTAAGCATAAATTAGGTTAGGTATGTATTACATTTTTTATTGTCTTTTTGATATGTTTTTGTGAGTGTTAGGGATGAATAGATATACAGATCCTTAAAACCCTAGCACTCAAGAAGACAAATGGTGAAGGAGGAGCTCAGACTAGCTGGAACTCAGCTTGATCCAGCTCACCACATCTAGAACCTAGCTCACTTGAACTAGGGTTAGCTCATCCCAGCTCCATTTAGCTAATCTTAGTTGAATGGCAGCTCAAGAGAGTTCATCTTAGCTCACCCTACTCAAGTCAGCTTAGATCCAGCTCAACCTAGTTGAGTCTAGCTCATTTTAGCTCCCACAAGTCCATAGGGAGCTCTAGCTAGCTCAGTTGAGTTGACTGGAGTTCACCCCAGCTCAGATCCAGCTACATCCAGCTCCACTCAACTCCAGCCAGCTGAAGAAGAACTCATCCCAGCTCAGGAAGCTCAAGTGCAGCTCCCAGGGACTCAGCTTAGCTCAACTCAGTTGAGCTAAGCTATCTTAGCTGCCTTAACCAGCTTGATCCTCCTCGGGAGCACCAGACCCAGCTCACCTCAGCTCATTATGGTAGAAGCCAGCTCACTTTAGCTTGGCTTAGCAGCTAGTAAAGAACTAGCAAGCTAAGCCAGCTAGAGTAGCTCCATGCCAGCCTCTTTAGCAGCAGCCAGCTCCAATTCCAGCTCCAGACTTCTCCTCCTCACCTCCTCTCTTCAAACCATAGCTCCAATATCTCCTCCTCTACTCCATAGCTAGCTTAGCTTAGCTTAGCTTAGCTAGCACCTAGCTCCTTGGCCATCCACCACCTTCAACTCAACCCTAGCTAGCTCCACCAACTTAAGCCCTACCTAAGCTAGCTATCCTACTCCAAGTTGGCGCCACCTCTTAGCCACCTCTTCACCCCATCATCACCACCAAAAGGCACCAATTTTGGCGCCAAAACCTAACCCTAACTACCCCCCTTTTTGGTGCCAACATCCACCCCCACATCCACCATACACCTAACCCTACAACCCATCCTAGCCACCCACCTACCCCTCCTTCTAGAACCCTACTTGGCGCCACCTAAGCCCCCCTTCTAGAAGCCATTTTGGCGCCAACTTCAAGGGGTGCCACCACCCATAACCACCCCCTAAGTGTCCCTTGGGTTGGTGCCAATTTCCCTTAGCCATAGGATCCCCAACCACCTCCATCTTCCCATCTTAGCCCTTCATTTCAAGAGTCACCTTAACCCCCTTCCTACTCTATATAAACCCACCACCTACCACCATTTTAGAGCATCCTCCATTAGTGCATTTTTCTACCTATACCCACCTACACCTACGGCCAAGAAGGAGTAGAGAAGAAGATTAAAGGGGCACATCACCAGCCCCTTTGGTGCCTTCTTCTCCCCACTCTCTTCAACTTGGGCCACGCCAAGGAGGAGGACTTTTCTACTTCAAGGAGGATGGCCAGGCAAAGGAGAAGGACCTAGGGTGGACGTCCACCCTTGGAGAAAAGCTTAGGGCATGCCTCCTTAGGGTTTGCTTTGGAGGACATCACCTTGGCGGAGCATAGTAAGGAAGAAGTTGGAGGACTCTTTTCAAGCTCGGGAGCTACCAAGCTTGGAGCAAGAAGCCCTCTTCTTCACCATCTATCTAGAGGATTTGTGTTTTATTTTATTTATTGCAATTCTCTAGTAGTAGAAGCATTCATCTACTAGGTTTTTCTGTAAAACACTTTCTCATTAGTCTAGTTGCCTTCTTTGCAATTTCTTTTAGTTGCATTTTGATAGTTGTGATTCTAGCACTCTTCACTCCCTCTCCCTAATTACTCTAGGCCTCCACGTGCCTAGAGTGAGCTTAGGAAGAGGAATTACTTGTCACTTAGGTATTAGCTTAATAATCGTAGTTGTTATTTACTTTTTCACCAACAACTCGTGTTTTCTCTTGTTATTTCAAAATCCTAAAAAAAATGATATAGTTGAAAAGACCAAAAAGAAAGTTGAGATCTATTTTGTAAGCAAGAGAATTAATTTTACAAACATATTGCCTCCTTGGACTACCCTAGATACTCCACTATCTAGATCTTACAAATTTAAAAGCGAAAGTGGATTTACGCGTTGCAACAACACTAAATTGCCTAATTAACAAATAGCATTTTTTCGCGATCAGCCCTAAAAAAGCTTCTGCTTTCTATAATGCCCCCACATAGCCAATAATGCAAAGCCATAGCTAGCAATAATAGGAGTTTATTTCTATTTAGATGGATGTTTTGCCCTATAGTTAAACTTGAACAACTTGATGTTTGTTCCAAATCATCCACTAATCTCCTTAAGCTTTAAACGTAATTCACAAAAAATTAATCCAATAGGAACTATGAACTAGGGAAAAGTTCGAGAACTCCAGTCTGCTCAACAAAAGATAGGTAGGGATTACAATTAATATGAGATCACAAAGATCTTCTCCTATCTCCCTAAGGCCATCTGAATCAAAGAACCTTAGTCTAATGGCTAATTTTGCTCAAAATTAAACTCTCCAAACTTCAAAAACACATTTACTTCAAATGAAACCTGGGGAGGGTTTCATTCCTTATCAAAGTGGTTACATGTTGAGATGATGCCATTTACTATAGAGCCCTTATTGTGCTCACTGCAATGCCTCCTTTTGATTGGATGTAACAATCGAAGTCCCATCAATCTATTAAACATAATGGCAACCTAAGTCACCAATTAGTAAAGGATCTATAGTCATTCAATACATAATCATAAAGCATCAATAGTTAAACAAGTGAAACATAAAGCATTAAATAAATAGGTAAAATGTTGACCAATAAGAAATAAGAGAAGTACAACAAAGTACTACAACTAAACAAGGGATCAAAGCTCATCAAACCTACTATTGGTTCTGCACTCGCTCTCACTGACCACTTCCAATCAGCTGTTGACTGTGATTATTTAGCTATACCCAAGTATGGAGTCCAAAACATATGTCAATAAGAGTTGATAAGAGTAGAATGAAAACAAATTGTAACAAAATTATGTGACAAGAAGTGGGTGTTAAACAACCAATCCATTTATCCATGCCATTATTAACATCTATTATTATCTATCATCGATTTATTTGTATGTTCTTGCCCTTGATATTTAAGATTCTTATTTTTTATTCAACCATTTCCTTAGAAAGTATCACAGCATCCCAAGTAGTATATGGACACACAACATTTACCTTAGATCTGTAGGAAATGAGAAGAATCCATGACCATTTGATAATTTAGCTTAGAGTCATGGCATAGGTGAAGTGGTGATTATATCACATGATGCAACATGTGGTAGCTAGCCACACTAATCTAGAAGACCACCTCTCCACTATCAGCATGAGAAAAGAATAAATATAATCCATGGTCAAAGCCATCTCAATTGGCCAAGTAGCCTAATATATAGTCACAAGGAGATTAGCCCACTCTATGATGAGCTTGTCTGATTTAAGTCCAAATCATTGCAACATCTAAACTCTGGCACATAACAAAATTGAACTAGTTATCTACCATCGTCCGACAATTTCATTATTATTTTTACTAAGCCAATTAGCCAAATAACTGAATTATTAAATTCCATGTTATATCTAAAGTATAAAAGAACATCTCATATTCTTTATATAATTCAATTGGCCAAGTATCTACATGTTTACAAGCATCGACTATTAACATATAACTAAGCCATTTAACAATGATATGATCTAAATTAAACATGAATATCAATATTTGAAAGCATTCAAAAGTACCATGGTTTATGCATGAAAATACGACTAATTAAGCCCACAAATTCTTGATATCAATTAGCCAAAATTTCCATCATCATCAAATAGTCAGGGGCATTATTAACCATTAAATAAATATTATCCACCTCAAGAAGATATGAAAACAGCAACCAAGGAAACCAAATACTCGGCAAGAGGGTGAAATGCATGTAAAGCAATATATATACACGAAAATAATCTAAATCATGGATTAAATAAGATGACAAAGCTCCAACTAATTGTTAAGAATGCGCGGCTTCAGACGTTTTTAAGACGTCTGGGAGGTGTCCTAGACGTCTGACCAGACGTCTGGAACCCCTTCCAGATGTCTGGGATTCGGTTATTTTCGGCACGCGTGTTTCGTCTGCGCGCCTGAGCGTGCAGACCTGCGAGCGTCTCTCTCTCTCTCTTTTTCCCTCTCCCTCCTGCACACTCTTTCCCGCTCTCTCTCTCCTCCTCGCGTGGCCTTAAAAGGCCACGCCCTCCCCCTCACTCCCGTCACCTCCGCCCCCTTCCTCTTCTCCTTCCAACCGGTGCGCGAGAGCGAGCGCGAGTGAGCGGCGGCGGCGACAGCCGCGGCGGGTGCGGGAGGAGGTGCTGCGCGGGGGAGGAGGCATCGGCCGTGAGGGCTCGAGCCTGCCGGGGCAGCGAGAGCCGGCCGGCGGGGGCGCAGCAGATGTGGGGTGGCGCGGGAGGCCTGCTGCAGCTCGAGCAGCAGGCGGAGCACTTGCAGCGCGACCGTGCGTCGCGAGCGGAGGGTGAGTGGCGCTCTGATTCTGGAAAATTTTCCAGAATCAGACGTCTGGGATTCCAACCAGACGATGGGGAGACGTCTGGAGGACTGTCCAGACGTCTGAAAGGTGAGTTATTTTCGTACCTTCTTCCTTTCCTACGACCGTCCGTATTGAGAGAGAGAAATGGGTACGCGTAGGTTCGGGGATTCTCATCCAACGCGAATCAGACGTCTGGCTGTAGTGCCAGACGACTGGAATGACTTCCAGACGTCCGGGGTGACTATCGGACGTCTGGGAACTAGGCCAGACGCCCCTGCAGGCTTCTGGACGTCTGAGAGACCACACAGAGCAAGGTAACCCCTGATCCACTTTTTAAGACGTCTGGAATAAGTTCCAGATGTCTGATTTTGTACTATTTCGTCGTTTTCGACCCGTTTAGGGCCCGTTCGGGTTCCGTTTTCCGCGTTTCGAGTTGTGTTCTTTTCGGAATTAAATCCTCTACCCGTCTACAGTAGCTATATACTATTTTGAGAAACTCCATGTGTTTGATCCTTGTGATAGGACCCCGTTCTGTTGCAGTCTCGAGGTTTGCGGAGGCACGCGGGATTTCCGACCACACCCCCAGTACTCCTGTTGTAACCGGTAGAGTGGCATTTAAGTTTATTAGCATAATCTGTTAAATTATGGAACCATAAATAGAACCTAGGACATTGCATGAATCCTAGGAATGAGAAACGAGATTGAATGATAGATCCTAGGGTGTTGCATAAATCCTAGGGCTGGAAAACTAGATTGTATGATAGATCCTAGGGTATGACATGAATCCTAGGATGGGATAACTAGTGGAATATGTGAACACTGCAGTCTTGAAAATGTGGAAAAGAAATAATAGCTACCTGTTATGAATAAATGAACATGATTAAGAATATGGGATGTATGAATGTGAAACTGGAAAGGTGAAACCGGAATGCGCTGAGTTAAAGAGCTGGAACCCTACGGGGAATTAGGAGTAGAACTCCTGGAAAGTGAATGGAATAGAATTGGGGAAGTGAGCTAGCCCTTGAGTACGGAGTACCAAGGAGAGCGACTGTCCCCCTGTTTAGTGCAGAGCGGAGCCAGCCACTCCAGGGACCCGGGGTTAGGACTGGCCACTCTGTACCGTCTTGCTGGCTCTTGTGTATGTAGTATCGAGGAGAGCTACTAGTGTAGGGAGGTACTAGCTACCCCACGGGCCCCGGGGTTCTGCTAGCCTCCTACACCGACTTGTTAGGCCCACTGGGGCAAACCAGGGTAGTCAGGCGAGGGTGCGCGGACTGTAGAGGGGCAAGGCCCCTGTTTGGTTACTGTGGAGGGGTTGGACCCCTGTTACTGAGAGGGCTCTGCCCTGTACTGGTTCCGTGCTGTGCTTTGGGCGCACCCGTTAACGGAAACGACTGACCGCGTGCCAGTGCGGGTTAGCTACCCGTGCGTTTACCGCGCGTGCCGTAGTCACCGTTACGTCTGTCAGTGACCTTGGGGTGGTTGACTTAGAGTAGGATCACTACGGGGGACTCTCCCGGCCAGGAGAGCACCACGTGCTACTTCTACTGTTCGGAAAAGACTGCAATCAAGATCGTTCCCACGAGGAACATTCGAGATCAAGTGAAGGATCTGAGAAATATATAAATTGTGAAACAATAGAAAGACGTAAATAAAGGAAGAAAGAAAATTAAAACAGCTATTGTACACTTTACTGTTTCTTTAGTTTAGCTGCCACTCTACTCAGCGTTTTGCTGACGTGTTACACTCGTTACCTTTCAGGACCAGGTGTTTAGCAGCCAGGGTCAGCGGCTGCAGAGGACGCTGGGCCGAGTAGGGTCCAGTAGAGTTACCATTGTTCTCTTGTACCTCTTTTTGGTTCCACTGTAGTGAGTAGTTCTTGTTTCTGCTGTACTTTTCTTTACCTGCAGTTCATATTATGTTATGAATGTTGTTCTACTGTTGTGGTGGTACATACTGTAGTGGTTTCTTTCCTTACTGCTGTATTTTCTTACTGTTAGTTATATTCATGTTGAATGTGGTTTATTTTACTGCTCTTTTGGTTACTTCCTCGTTGGACGACCAGGTCTTGGGTTTAGTCGAGTCGGTCCGGTTCTCGTGTCTCGTAGGGACTCGGGAATCGGGTCGTTACACTACTCCACCTAGGTTGCTAAGGGGATTACAATGACTCATGAATAATATTTGGAGGGTCCCTTCTAATGGTAGACATTGCATGCATTTCAAGATTGTGTATTTAGGCTAGTCAAGCAAGGTCAAAGGGTTAAATGAGCATCAATAATGTTATTAGGTTAAAAATGAAATTCAAGACCTTAATGCATATTACATGCATGGAAAATTGAGTGCTTAGGCACAGAAAATGTGGAAGAAAAAAAGACTTTGTTTAGGCCTCAAATAAATCAAAATGACTCGATGGAATTTGGATCAACTAATTTGGTTGAACCAGCCTTGAATCAGGCTATCTGCATGCAAGGTCATCTGTATGTCATCTGGGCTATATGTTGCACTCAAAAATCTTAGATACACACCCTCTGCTCCTAGCTTTTTCTTTCACACACGGTCTCTCAATTGTGATCAATGCATTTCGATGATCGCACTTAGACTCATGGGAGTCAAATCCCTATACGCTTGTCTCCTACACCCATATGGTGAGCCCCTCCATTGCTCTGCTTAGTACAACCATTCATTGCTTTTCGTGCATGGGAATATCCACATTTACACCACCATGTAAACACTAAGCTAGCGTTTGTTTTGCAAGATTGGGATGTCTGTCCCCCATTAGGGAGAGTTGATCCCGGGATAGGGTAATACCAGGTTAAAGGCCATTAATCCGATATTATATGATTCCGTGAGGGGGGGTGCAATGGTTTCATCCCATGCCTAATCCTGTGCGGTTGGGTGTCGTGAGGTTGGGGTTGAGATCTTGATAGAGGCAAGGTTTCGAGATCTCATGAGAAAGTAATAGCCTCACCATGATGGCCACAAAGAGTAGTAGCAGCATGCTGTGAGCGCAAAGATCATCGAGATTTACGAAGTATGTGTGTCGTAGTATAGTCGATGAAAATGCTTTTACAACACTTAAATTTATAGAAGTACTCGGAAACAAAGAAATGAGTCTGAGGTCATCCGCAGGGAGCAAATGTGGAATTTACGCACTAATCACAATTAGAAATAATGAGCACAATAATAAATTTTGGTAAAGATATGCAATGAATAATATTCTCAGAATTATATTCAATAATGAGCAATTATATCTCAAGAATTATTAGGATAAAAAGAATAGAAAGGATTATAAAAAATAGTGATTTGAATCACCACTTAAATCCCACAATTAGGCATATATCACAATTCTCAAATAAACCAAATATTTCAACAGTAACTTGAACCATTTAACACATCAGATCAATAAGCCAACAGTACCCTTAGACGTCGCACATATCCCCCAGACACCTTATGTTATCAAGGCTCAGCAATACACGACACAGTAGTAGCTGCCACGTAGAGGCACAAGGCTTTAGAGCCAATATCTCAAGCACAACATAAGAGTCTCAAGGCAAAGCCTCAGAGCCGCAAAGTGTTGAGAACATCAGCATGCATCTTAAGGAACATGGCACATATCCTGAAGCAAAACCATCCCCCACCCTCCATAGAAATTCCTCTTTATTTCTCTAATTAGGCAGATAATTGGGAAATCGGATCCGGATAGGGTCTAGGCTCACCAGGCGTGATGGTGAGCGAGTGTAGTGGTGAGCGAGGTCCTCACCCTTGGGTGTCGAGGCGATATCCCTTAGACACTTTTACCTTATATGTGTTGCCTTTGGTCTGAAATCCCACGATGTGGGACTATATCCAAGCCTCTTTTTTCTTCACTCCATTCGTGCGTAGCTACAAGTTTTGAGCTTCGAATTGAAGCTGATGGTGGGGTTGGTTCTCCCGATTGGAAGCCTTGAGCATTCACAACTTCAATCAGCGTTGATAAAGGGTGGCGATGATGGTGATGATGGCCAGATGTTAGCAGTCAGAGATGAAGATGATGACGGTGATGAAGAAGCTTTGATTAGACACCTGAAAGCATAACTACAGACTAAAAGCCCCAATTAAAGAGCTCAGTAGGATCGTCGAGTCACTTGGAGTGCAACGACGGTGTTGGCATGGTGTTTTGAGGCAGATGGAGGGTTGTCAGTGACAAAGAGGATGAACGGAAGTGGGTTTGTTCGAGGGGAAGTTTTGGTGGGTGGAAATGTCAATAGGGAGAGGGCTTTTGTGCTAGGAGGCAAGGCGGATCTTTTGGTGGTGTTGATGTGGCGTATGGAGGTGTGTGGTGGCGGAATGACCACGCTAGAGACATGGTCGGAGTCGAGGAAGAAGAAGTCGAAGAGGGAGAGATTGAGGTCTAACCTAACAGCTAAACACCTAAAACAACCTAGAGACTAAGAGAGAGAGAGAGAGGACTACTTTACTGGACGAAAGGGGGAGGAAATCCATGGTGGCTTGCTTCATCGGCACCGTGGACGATGAAGACTCTGATGGGGGAGGATGGTAGCGATATAGGAGATAGGAGCCCCTGCGATGGTAAGCGAGGAGAGGACGAATGTGGTGAAGGCATTGGGCCACCCAATTTGTCTGTTGGGTGGTCAGAAGGAGATCGAGGAGGTCCGTCGGAGCCGCAGCCGGAGATGGCCAGAGGGAGAATAAGAAGATGTTTCTAGGCCTAAATCTGGCTAAGGAGGGTGGTCTGGAGTTGTTGAGCTTATATAGAGCTCATAACCGAGCTCTAAGTGAGGAAAGGAGCTCAATTTGCTTGGAGATTAGGACACAAGAAACCCATGGATTTCATGGGTTCGCTAGGGCACAATATAGTGATTTGAAAGCCAAGATCTTGCTCAGACTATTCTCTGCAATGGGAACACCATTCCCACCAAATTTGGTGGGTTTTGGAGTTGATTTGATGAGGTTTTGTGATGGTCAAAGAACGCTTGTAGGTAAGTTGACCTAGCCATGGCAGCAGGGGTATTTCTGTTAAGAAGATGAAGAAGTTAGGGACCCATTTGAAAGGAATTTCGAAAGTTAGGTGTCTGAGTGTAGGAGATAGAGGTTTTAGGGACTAAAATGCAAACTAAGTTAAGATGGACTCTAGTTGGGCCCAAATTTTGGAACCAACTTAATTTAGACCCAAGAAATATAATGGTGAACTCACATTTGAGTTTTGGCCATGTTTGACTGGGCAATTTGCATAGAAGCCCAAATTAGAGTAAAACATGTCTGAGACTATTCAAGGTCAAAATGGGTTCAGATGGTCAAACCAAGGGTACCAAACCTTTCAGAATATTTTTCTATGAATTTTATGAGGTTTAGATGAATTTTATCCTGACAAGAACCTCTTTAATTTAAGCAAATCTGAAATTAGGGTTTTGTGTATTGTTGGGGTTCTCAAAACATGTGAATCCTTGTTTCTGTTTGTTTGGACCCACTCTTTGGACTTTAATGCTTAATTGACCTTAGATTAACCCCTGACATACCCGTGGTTACTCTGCATTTGTGATGTGCTATTAAAACTGCAGAATTAACCATATTTTAATGTTTTCTCCTCAAAATGAATCTGCGTGGAATTACAATCCTCAGGCGACCATTTAAGAGCAATTGTCACTTTATTTCCACTAATTTAAGTTAGTTATGGCTAATGATGGTGTTACCATCACACCCCCATGCCTAACTTTTGCTAGTCCCTAACAAAATCTTAGGAAAGAGTTCGATCTCTAGACTATGCTTTGGTGTTTAGATGCCTAACTTGTGCCTCTCAAGAAATTAGATTGGAATGCCATTAATAGGCCTAGAGGTCTCAAGTACCAATCGAGATCCAAACCCAACCAGCTTCAGCCTAGGTCTACCGCGAAGGTTTTTAAGGCCCACAAAAACTACCCAAAGGTTCTTTGACCCCAGCGGTTAAAGCACCCGTGTGTATAATGTATCAAGTCTAGGTTCAATTTCCTAATGCATTTTGATAAGAGAGAGATAGCGAAAGATTTTTCATTTTGAGAGTTTTGTCTCTTTTCTTTTTATATTTCCCTAGATCCAACCTTGAATTGGCTCTAAACATGATTTGTATCGGATTCCTTGTCCCCACCATCAATCCTTGAAGGGTCCCTGACTTTCGATTCTTCAGGATAGCACCGCCCATGGCAACCCCAAGAACTCCTGGCTTTCGACACTTTGGGATAGTGCTGCCCATGGCATTCTGTAGCTAAATTCAAGCCCTAGCGATCGACATTTCGGGATAATCCCGCCCATGGCACCTGAATCAGCACAAGGTGCTTACATGCCCCCAGTAGGATATTCACATAACCTAAGAGACAAGCACCGAGGAGACGATATGTTAATACACATCTTTGAGGGGAATTTTCCACCTCTCTGCATCAGGAACTCATCCAAACAACTTGTGTTTTCGAGCCGCTCCTAAGCTAGATCTTCAGGATAATTTTCTAAGAACAGACACTTTTGGCATGATTTCTTTATTAAGCGCACTGAACCAGACTGGTGTGTGGATTTTGGGTGCTCAGGTTACCAAGTCTAGCAAACCAAAGGGCAAGCAATGGGACCGAATAATCCCTAAGCGTTAGACCTACTACATTAGCTTCGCACTTTCCTTAACCTCTTGAGGACTAATCTGGATCTTAACGAATATGTTAGTGTTTAAGCCCTGAAATAAGCCAAAGAGTCCTAAGATTAGCACTCCTTACTAATCTCCCTGTCTCTAGCATTTCAGGACTTAATCATTGTTTTGATTTGGTCTAAAACTTAAGTAAATCCCATAATCAATTGCTATGACTATCATTTTTTTTCTATTTTCGCTCCTTTTGACATTTTGCATTTCCTCCTCTTTTCCTCCTTAAGAAAGATTTTCAATCATTTCACAAAATTTTCCTCCCCTTCATTTTTTTCTCTCCATTTTTTTTTAAATTGAATATTTTTTTTGTGAGAACCACTCAAAAAATTGAATTTCCATTTATGTTTTGCACTTTAATACCCCCCTATGCCTAAGTTTTTCAATGTCCTCATTGTAAACTAGGTGGGTATGAATTCAGCTTCGATTAAGGATTAGAACAGGGTCAAAGGGTGGGCGAATGGGTCGGGATGACTGTTGTAGATGATTTCAAGCTTTGATACAAGTACCAAAGGTGGAGTTGGCTATTCTAAAGTTGAACCCTCAAGTGCAATAGGAGTGTAGCTTAAAAGGATGAACAGAAGGGTCTCAGGTTTTTTTGGAATGACAGGTTGCCTCCTATTAAGCACTAAATTCAATGCCTTCAGCCAAGTAGAAGGTGGTCAAGGAGAAAGGGTGGTCAAATCAAAGGATTTTTGTAGCATAAGCACCTTGATGAGTAACCTGGTTGGTCCAACCGGTTACTTGTTCAGAATAATAGGCTAATGATGCAAACCAAACCCAATCAATCTGGTGGGTTGATGGATGTGAATCAACAGGTGTGGAGGTCACCAGATGCTATGTGGCTTGAAAAGATGTGGAAGTGAGAATCTAGGGTTTGGCTGAATCGACTCAGCCTAATCAAAGTAGGGGTCCTCAAAAGATAATGGATCTGTGGAAAACGTAGGAACTCTATGGGTGAGATCAGAGAAGGACAAGACATGATTCTTGGTCAAATCAATGTATGATTCCTGATCAAAAGATGGAGGTGAATCAGAGTAAAAATTGATTTCGATGGAAGGTCGAGGTTGGGATCAGATTTCGAATGGCTCTGTGATAGATGTGGCTTCTTTGAAATCAGAGTGCGGCGTAGGCGCTTTTAGAAATGATTCAAAGATAGGTTCATCTAGAGAGTCTTCATGATGCTCATCCAAATCAAATGTAAGTGCCTGGAGAGTTCTTATTGGATCATGGGAATATGAGTTAGTGAAAGATTCGAACTCTAGATTGTGGACACTCTTACTACTTACTGTTTCTGATTCCTGTAGATCAGAACAGAATGATTCCAACTCAATAGAATAGGAATTTGAGCCAATGATCTCAGGATTAAGGACCTCAGAATCAGAATCAAAGAATGAATCATGGATACTGAGGTCGTAAACTTGCTCGTAATTGTCAGGAAATAATGGATCTCCAAAGTCAGTGTAGGATTCGAAATCATCGGAGAATCTATGAAAATCAATTTTTGAACCTAATTCAGGATCGAGATTTCCACCACTGGAAAAATCATGATGCATGAAATCAACAACCTGACTTTGATCTAACCTAGTTTCGGGTTCCAAGCTCAAGGAGGTACCCTTATTAGGTACAGGATCAGATTCTTGGCTCCTAGGGAGATCCAATCAAATCCCAACTCTTCCAATTTCTCTATTTTTGTATCGTAAATTGATGTGACTTGCAAAAAATCAATTCGTTCTTCTGAGGAGTCTGGAGAGGTCTAACCATCAAATATAGGCCCAGAATCATAGTTCAGATTTAAAATATAGTTCTCATCACATTGGGCCTCAAGATCATCCCAAATAGGCTCAAATCTATATTCTAAGTCAAGGTTAGGAATTGGGTCGCTAGAATCTGGACTTGTCTCTACTGGGATGTCGGAGTCGCTCTAGAGGATTACCTTAACAAGATAAGGTGCGAGAATTACATCCTCAAGAGATTCTGACTCAAGCTCATCACAGGTGTTTGGAGAATCTAGGCATGATGGACCAACTCCATGGCAATCTAAGGCTGGTTTATAATTGGGAACACTTGCAACTGGATCCATCTAACCAACATCAAGATCAGGTATGTCATTCTGCATAAAGTTTGAATTTGATTTCATTTGGGTTGGGGGTCCACAACAACCTCTATTTTTGATCCCGGGCTCTAGGAAATCGCATTGATCCTTAACATTACTCCAAGATTCATCATCAGTTTTTGAATGGATATATGGGTATTTTTTATTGATGGATTCATGCACCATATTTAGCAAATTTTCACATTTCTCAATGAGATCTTGGTGTATTTTCCAAAGTGGGGGATTTGATCAACATTGTAGATACTTGTTGCTATGTAATTTCCCCAATTCAATGTATTCTAATAAGAGATCATCCTAGGTTGAACCATGTATCATTTGTGTTAACATCATTTCAGCACAGTTCATAATGAGGTCTGTTGTTTTGGGTACATTAACCTGAATGTTCCTAAATGGATCTGAGGTCATGTACTACTCATCATGATGTCTAAGAGCAGCTTGATGAGTTATGGCTTATCATAGCTAAAATGGCAAAGTTAAGCTACAAACTATGTTAAACAATACCAAATTAACACAAAAAAGGGATAAGTGTGAGAATTAATGGAAAAGACCTAAAACATCAATTTTGTGCTAAAAATGCATAATTATGTCATTTAGTGAGATATTTTATTAATAAATGTAAAATGATGATCCATTTGCAAATTAAATAAACATTTGAGCTCAAAACTCCAAATCTAAAGTGAAATTAACTTCTAATATGTTCAATTGAGCTTTAATAAAAAAACTTGGTTTCATTTGGACATCATTAGGGCCTTGCATTTAAATATTCTCACTTAGGTCCTTAATATATAACATTCATTCATTAGAAAACATCCTAGGGACCCAATTGTAGGATGCAAGGACCTATTTGTAATATCCTAGGGATGGCTCTGATATCATTCTATACCACTTATGGGTCTTTCCATAAATGTCATACCACTTTGCTGAGGGGCTTTATTGCAAAATCACCATTAGAAGCTGGTGAACGGTGCACCTCTTGGTGCACTGCTCACATGAAGAACATAGCTGATCCTCGCTATTCAATCTTCGATCCTCTTGATCTGTGGCTGCTCCTCAATCAAACCTTTGCGCGAATCATCACGTGTGGTCACCTCTACCTCCAGATCTCATCTAACGGCTAGGATTTGACTTGAATCCTCACGCGTTCCTCTCCTCTCATCTCCACCAGCCATACCCTAATCACCTATTTTCACCCTTGCAGTGAGGGGAGTCACTGATCACTCTACTTAGGCACCCCCCCTTAGGCACGCGCACGCCATCGCTCCCTCCTCCCTAAGTGATCCCTTCATCTAGTCTCTAGTTTCCTGCCCCATTCATCGATTGCTAGTGATAGAAGTGGCTTCCCTCTAATTCCTCGCTGTAGTGACCAGCTATAGGCTAGGGATCCCATTCCTTGCTGGAGATCTTCCTCATCCCCCTCTGTCGCTGCAATGACCAGCTGTAGCCCAGGGATCCTATTCCTCTACTTAACTAGGATTTTCAATGCTTTCATAGATTAGATTTATTGCTTTCTAGGAGTAGGATAATTAGTGACCTGATTGATGGATTAGATTAGTCTAGGAGTATATTAGATTAAATTCGACTTCACCCTCTCTGATCAATTTAGATCAGAGAGGTAATTTCTCATATTCATATCGATTTCCCAATCTCCCCCCTCATCTCACTATTCACTTTCACTGATCTCCACTTGTTTTCCACCAATCACCCACCCATCAGAGCATCAAATCAGAGTTGATGTTCTTGGGCATTCAGATCTAATTTGAGCACTTACAATCCATTTGAGGGATTCTCCATTCATTCCATTATTCCACAAAGTCCCTCCACTGATTTTGAATGTGAAATTTGATGATTTGGGTTTGTTTTCAGTGGTTTTTATTGTGGGATTTAGATTCTTTCTTCATGCTATCTATGGCACAAGAGAGAGGATAAATCAGATGTTTATGTGGTTTTCAAGCTTTCTCAAGAGGGAATGAATCCCAACTTTTTCAGAATACATTTGAGATACTCTTGATGTGGTTTTAACACATTGAATTCTTAATTTGCATCCTTATCTTACACTGCCTATAGCATAAGATGAGGTGCACATTAGGATTTTAAGAAAGTTTTGGGGAAGACTGATATGAATTTCTTGTGGTTTTCTCACTAATTAGAAGAGTTTTCAGTTTAGTATCATGAGTTTTTGAAGTGTTGATGATGGTTGCATCACGTGAATGTGCTTTTGAAAGAGTTTTCATTGCTTGAACATATGATTGTTAATCTCAAATCCCCATTTCAGTACATTAAACAGTTACTACAGTAGCAACGTTTTATGGGATTCACTCTTATTTTAAGCTTTTGAAAATTTGGATATGAAATTCATGGCTTGATCTAATCTACCTTTTCTGTCTGTAGTAGTAGTATGGTGATTAGATTAGGCTTTTCATGGATTTTAAACCCCTATTATGATGCTTACCTTCACACTGTCTGTAGTGGAAGGTGAGAATTACATAGGAATTTGTTTACCACTTAATCATGTGATCAGGGATTGAAATTGTGATTGACGTGTATTTTTTTATTCAAATCAGACATGCTGCAACTGTTGGAATGATTTAACTAAAAAGCAGCACTTGAAAATGATTTTATGTAGTCTAAACCAAGATTTAAACCTTTGTAGCAGCAATATGGCTACTATAGCTATTGCAACAGCAGCTGCAGCTACTGTAGCTATACTGCTACTTGATTTCAGCTACTATAGCTATACTGCTGCTTGATTTCAGTAGCTACAGCTGCTGTTAGAGCTCTAATTCAATTTGATTATTAGGGCAGTGGGTGGAGATTCGGGTTAATTGAATGGCTGACATGTTTGACATGCTGTGTAATAATTTGTAACAAACATTTACGTACCTTTATGCCTTTTAATTACATTTGAATGGCTTGTAATTTGAATTGAAACTCTTTTGTCAGCTAACATGCATGCTTAACTATCCATTTGGCAAATTAATGAGAAATCAAGTGGAAAATCATATTTAATTGCTTGAGCACCCTCCACTTAATGTGTTGAACACAACTAAGCCCTTTACTGCATTTTTACCCACTCCAAACACTCATTTTGGTCTTAGGTTTCATTACACAACTCTCTTGTAGGCCTAAAATGCATGAACTTTGTAATTAAATAAAAATCATATAAAAATTCCAAAAAAATAAAATAGACTTGTCTTGGTCAAGATTAGATATATTTTTAAGTGTATGCCAATTTTCAAGGTCATCTGAACCCCCGACTTGGTAGAACATATCAGCTGACGGTTCAGTATACCTTGGAATTTAATAAAAGAACTCAACTACAAAAACACCAAAAATATTTCCATTTCTCTCATCTCTTTCTTTCTCTCTCACCCCCTACTTTTATAAAACTCACAAAACCCATAAAAATAAGAAAAACTAGAAAAATACCTAAAATCACTATGTATATTATGTATATACATGTATATATAAGCTATATACTAGGCTATCTACGTACATAATGTATAATTTGTATATAATATGTATATATAACTCATGTATGTATGCTATAACATAAATTAAGTATTTAAGATAACTTAAATCATATATAACCTATTTATATATTTACCTATTAATTATATTAACTTATATGTACTATAAACTATGTAAATCAATAAACTCCTATAAATAACATTATTTACTACTGATACTGTACATATGTATATATCTATTGTTATTCACTCTGAATCAGCATTTAAGAGTAACACGTTGTAGTATAGCCGATAAATCACAAAAACACTTAAAATTTATGCTCGAAAGAAATCCGAGGTCGAACACAGGGAACAATTGGCAAAAAATGCTTCTCAAGATTGCAATTCAACACAAATATATAATCAATAGAATTCCAAGAAAATATGAATGAAAATGAATGTCAGATAATGCAAAAAGAGCAAGGTAAAATGGTGATTTGAATCACCAATTACCCCTCACAATTTATATCAAATAACTCAATAGTACTAAGCAAATGAATTTCACATAATATAAGTGCACAGTGCACTTCAAATGATGCTCAGACATCTATTTAGCTGATCAAATGGCTTATCTTGTTCTTTGCTATGGTGCCTGGCTGCTTCTCCTTCTCTCTGCGCCTTCTTCTCTTCTTCTTCTATTGGGTTTCTTCTCTTCTGCAGCTCCTCTTTCTTATGCACCTTCTCTTCTTCTTTCCCTCTTCTTCTTCTACTTCTGGCTTCCTCTCCTTCTTTCTTCTTCTCACGCACAAGGGGGAAAGGCTTCTTAAACGGCTAAGTGTCGACCGTTGGTCCTGAGAGCAAAGCCCCCCTTGCCCCCGCACGCTTTCCTCTCCTCTCTCTGGGATCCGCCCTCCCTGGGCCTCGGGTTATCGGGTATTCGGGTAAAGCGCACCCGGGACCAGGCTCACTGGCGTGGGTGGTGAGCGAGGAGTGCTTAGGTTAGGCGGGCTATTGGGTCGGCCAGACCTGCGTGTAAGGTGTCACGGTGAGGTGCATGAGAGAACGTGCGGGGACCTCACCCCTTGTGCGTGCTGAGGCGAACAACCTATGCGACTTTTTCAATTTATGTAAGTGAGCACACTTGTCAGCTTCCAAGGTGGGACTAATCCCACCTCCCTTCCTCTGCATGCAACTGCAGCTATTGCTTCGTGCGATTGCTATCAAAGGCCCATTCAAAGAGCCAAATTGGCCCCTAGAATGTGATCTTGGAGATGCTCCGCTGCTCCTGGGGCTTTGCCTGGGGTCTGCAGATGCTGAAACGAGGCTTCAAGCTTCATTCGAAGCTTCACTAATGGCGGCGAAGGAACAAAGACCTGAAATGAAGAATAGCAGGCTTCGCCATATCACAGTGGACGTGGTGGTGTGTGCGGCATGTCGTAAAGGTGACTGTGGTGGCCGGACAGTGTCAGAGTTGGTGCGCAGAGGTGGGTGTGTTCGGCAGAGGGTTTAGAGGCGTGATAGGGCAAAATAGGATGGGGGTTTCGAAGAGGGTGATATGGCAAAGGTCGTGAGGTGGTTGGCGAGGCGTTTGGAGTAGTGGAATGAGCGAGGAGCCTCGCCGGAGGTCTAGTTGGAGCGGAGGAAGGTGAAGGTGGTCAGTGTGATACGGCAGTCGAAATGAAGCGTGGTTGGTGTGTGAATAAAGTAGAGGAGTTAGGGAAGTTACCTAGGTGATTGGTGGATGAAGAGGGGTAGAGGCGACGCCAGTTGCGGTGTGGTTGGCACCGGGGAAGAAGGTGACTCCGGTGAGGAGGAAACGGCAAGGAAGACGGAGGGAGAAACGCCCGCTAGTATGGGGCGACCCAGAGGAGAGCGAGGGAGGCAAATCCGTCGCTGGTATTGCGAATGGATGAGGAATGAGGTCGGGAGGAATCACCAGAGCTCAAGGAGCCTTTCGACCGGAAGGGGGAGGAGGATTATGGGGAGTTTCCGGCCAAAATCAAGCTTGAGAAGTTCGGCCTGATCTGGGCGTGCTTATATAGGGCTTAGGAGGTCTATTTGTGCTTGGAAGCCAAGCTTCCAAGCTAGGAATCTCATCGGAATAGGAGTTTTCTAGGATACCCAAATCTCTCATGCTTTCGCATGAGAGATTGGGAAAGTTTGAGAGCTTGGCAATTGGCTCAAAAGGAAGGGAAATCCTTGACGAACTTCCCTTTCAAATCTGAGAGGGATTTGTCAAGGAATCAAGGAGAACTTGCCAAATTTAGGTCGCTGGAGTTTGTAGGAATAGGGTTCATGGCGGAAGGGATCTATTTATGAAAATGATGACAAATTTAGGGGTCTTTTTGTAAATATTTTGAAAGTTAAGGGCACATGTGTGATATAAAAGAATTAGACAGGATCAAATTGCAAACTAGGTCAAGACAGTCTCAAATTAGGCCCAAATTTTCGTACAAACCTAATATGGACCTAAGGAATCCAATGGTGAAGTTGGATTTTGGTTTTGACTAAGTTTGATTGGGTAATTTATGCAAAAATCTAAATTAGGGTAAATGTCTGTCTGAGACTCTATTTTGGGTCAAGAAGGGTTCTAATGGTCAAATTGAAGGTACCAAACCTTAGAGAATATTTTTCTATGAATTTTAGAGAGTTTATATAAATTTTATCCTAACTAGAACCTCATTTAATTAAGCAGGTTTGCTTTTAGGGTTTCAGAAGTCATTTAATTCTTAAAACATGTGCAAACCCATTTCAGTCTGTTTTAACCCACTTGTTAAACTTTTAAGATCATTTGACATTTATTTAACCCCTGAGAAAACCTGTGGTTGTTCTGCATTCAAGATATGATGGTAAAATTATAGTTTTAATCCTGATTTCTTATATTTCTCTAAAAATGATTATGCAATGAACTATGGCTCCTTGGTAATTATGTAGGAGCATTTATTCCTTAATAATGACTAAATTGAGCTAGTTATAGCTCATGATGGTGTTCCCATCATCTATGTATAATGTACATTAATATATCTGTAAAATAATTTAATTATATACATACAATAAATAATTAATTTATTAAGTTACTAGCTAAGTTATTAAATTAAATTAAAATAAATTAGTAACTTAAGTTATTACTAAACTAACTTACATTGTATATTTGTATCATAGTATTTTAAGTAATTTAACTATATTTATATTGTATTATACTATTTGAACATAATTTATATGTAAAATACCCTAAAATCAGATATTTAAATGTATATAAATTAAAATGAAATGTGTAAAATATAATAAAAATATGTATTAAATACTTTATTATGTATATTACCTTTGTAATAAGTCAATTTGACAATCAATTAACTAATTTATATTGTAATTAATTAATGAAATCTTAATCTAACTTATATAAAGTGTAAACTTTGGCTAATTTATTTATATAGTAAATATAATTATTTTTGTAAATAAATTGTATAATTAAGTAGCCCTGTGTATGTACTTTAAAACCTCATAATTTATTTCTAATTTATAATTAATTATGGCCCTCAAATCTAGGGCCAAAATCATAAAATCAGGACTTGAGCATTGAGATTCCAGCACTTGTGAGAGGTGTCTTTGGTGCCACATCGTGGCTTACAGGGCACACGCGGCCGCTCAAATTGAATTCCTCTCTCAGGCCGATTAGTCGTCAAGCACCGGGTGCTACTTATTACATCCCCTCTCAACCCTTCCTCTGAGCATTGATATGGCATGAATTGAACTTTTGGTGTGCAGTGCATGAGCTGGAAGCCGTGCACTATGTGTGGGCCTAATTGAGCCCATCAACGAGCATAAAACGAGATTAATGCACCTAATTAAGAAATTAGGGTGGCTCTTAGTAGAGGTATGGTCCTACCCATTAAGGTGCTGTGTATCCCTCTAAAAGGTCACCTGCCAATTAAAAATCCAAATTTTTGTATTAGTGAACAGTAATCATTTCTTAAAACACTTAAGCTGAGAGAGGAAAGAATGTTAAAAACGGATTAGTGTGGGAAGAGGGTTGAGGCTATGCGATTAAGTATAAAAAAAAGAGAAAGAAAGCCTCAGTGACTGTAGAGAACATGAAGAGAAGAAAGAAAAGAATCCTTTGAGCTCTCTGAGTTGTATGCATGCGTGTGTAATGTGTATATATGTGTATATGTATATATATATAACGAATATATATGTATACTGATATATGTGTATATTTATGTAAATAAATAAATATACATGTAATAAGTATATGTAGTATAACATATGTTTGAGCTACATATGTATATAAATAAAGAATAGCTTTAGTGACAGATAATTATGTCACTGTAGATAGAATAAATGTTACCATAGATCCTTATTTTTACTTTAGCATTTGTATATAGTTTTTCTAAGGTTTTAGCGACGCTTACAAATGTCACTGTACATACATTATATGTTACTATAGGTGCTAATAAGTTAATTTAAGTCAGTATAGTATATTATTACTTATTATTGTACATATATCTAAGTATTAGTATTATAAGTTGTAAATAAATAATATAAAGTATTTAATTATAGTTTTTGATGCATGTTTGTAGATAAATGTTTGCAAGCATTGTAATTTATTATTTTGTATATAATTGATTCATTCTTTGATTTTTTTATTGATCCATTCATTATTGCATATAAAATCAATCTTTTTGGAATTAAATAATATTATTGGACTTAGAGAGTGATGTATATCAATAACTACCTTCCAGTGAATGACCTGGAATAAACCAATAAAAATTAAGTATATAAATAAAATTGACGCGACAATAGTTTGTATTTGTGACATATACTACAACAATGACCCTTTTGTACGAACTGGTAGTCGACGATCATATTTTGGCACTGTTGCCAGGGACCAGAACCTAACAATAGTGCTTTATAGTGATCGCTTAACGAATGTCGCAGAAAGTCGATTACAGTTTCGATCATTTTTTCCTTGATGCTCATTTGGGATTCAGGTTTATTAAAAATCTTTCCTATGTTGTCAGGTTGCATTTTCAAATCAAGAGTTCGATCAGGATGTAGAATCAAATTTAGGTCCAGATAGAATTGATTAGATCAAATCAGAATTCCCTAAAAGATTAACTCTAATGGAGGCCTCTAGGTCAAACCTAGGACCTTTGCTGTGTATGTGCATTATAGAATAGATGAGGGACTGGATGCTTATTGGACCCAATCAAGGCACCCAAAGGTTTTTGGATGACTAAGGCTGTTTTGAGGTGGATGATACCTCTAAATCAGAAATCCACACACCTAAGAATTACTTTGGTAGCCAGGAAGGGAGAGCCAAACAAAGACCCCTACACGGTAGAGCATCCCCACAGGTTACAAGGTTTCCCCCACCCAACCTTCCTTGTCATTGCGGTTCCAAGTAGACTAGAATGTGAGAATTGAGACCTTAAGTCTACCAATTTTAGTCCTAATTTGTGCCTTGAATTTCACTTGATTAAAAATTGATTCAATTTGTGACCTAATTTGGAGGTTGGCTGGCCCACAAAGTGGACCAACTTCACCTGACCTGCCCTAAAGATTGAGGATAAAATTTGGGTCAAGAACCAAAATCACCCTAAATTGACTCTCAGGTTATTAGGTCCAAATTTTTAGAGTTCAAGTGAATTTAGAGCCTGATTTTTAGGGTTCTCTTGAATAAATTTTTTCAATCAAGGCCCTGGGTGGCACACAAATGCAGGAGGATTAGTTTTCTTTAATGCAGGAAAATGTGCACTAACACTTCAAAACCCTAATGTGGAAACCTTAATTGGCTCTATTTCCAAGTCCAATTTGATCTCAAATATGGTACCTTGGACTAAAACAAGAATGTGAGTAGTTCAAGATGTTGAGAATTTCAATGTTTCAAAAAAAAAAAGATGTTGAGAATTTAAGCGTAAATCCCTAATAGGTACAGGAAATCAGGATAGGGATCTCTAATCAAATTGTCTCACTTCAATCAGATATCAAATCAATTTCGCAAATTAGGAAACAAAATCCCTTTAAATGGTGATTACTATAAAAATAAGGTAAGTGAATCCTAATTCATTTGTTTCCTTTTTCTATTTCCCAATATTAAGAGGTGATTAAGGAAGAAGAGAAATTTTACCTGCCCTTGGAATGGTTGATTGAGTGGAAGATCTTCCTGTGATGTACCTCGCAAAATCACAAAAAAATAAATAGGGCAAGTTAGTAATAAGCTCGATCGAGAAAGATAAGACCAATGGTGAATTGCGCATTGCTCCTCAGCAACGGTGCCAAAATGTTGTGAGCACGAAGATCGTTGAGATTTACGAAGTATGCACATCGTAGTATAGTTGACGAAAATGCTTTTACAACACTTAAATTTATAGAAGTGCTTGAAAACAAAGAAATGAGTCCGAGGTTGTTCACAAGGAGAAAATATAGAATTCACGCACTAATCACAATTAGAATTAATGAGCACAATAATAAATTTCAGTAAAGATATGTAATAATAATATTCTCAAAACTATATTCAATAATGAGCAATTGTATCTCAAGAATTATTGGGATAAAAAGAATAGAAAGGACTATAAAAAATGATGATTTGAATCATCACTTAAATCCCACAATTAGGCACATATCACAATTCTCAAATAAACCAAATATTTCAATAGTATCCTAAACCATTTACCACATTAGATCAATAAGCCAATAGTACCCTCAGACGTCGCACATATCCCCCAGATGCCTTAACTTATCAAGGCTCAGCAATACAAGGAACAACAGTAATTGCCCTGCAGAGGCACAAGGCTTTAGAGCCAATATCTCAAGCACAACATAAAAGTCTCAAGGCAAAGCGTCAGAGCCACTAAGTATTGAGAACATCAGCATGCATCTTGAGTCACAGGGCGCATATCCCGAAGCAAAACCCTCCCCCACCCTCAGAAATTCCTATCTATTTCTCTAATCAGGCGCATAATCGGGTAATTAGATCAGGGTAGGGTCCAAGCTCACCAAGCATGATGGTGAGCGAGGAGTGTAGAGGTGAGCAGGGACCTCACCCTCGGGTGTCAAGGCGATGTGCCTTAGACACTTTTACCTTATATGTGCTTCTTTTAGTCTGTAATCCCACGATGTGGGACTATATTTGAGCCTCTTCTTTCTTCACTTCTTTCGTGCATAGTTGCAAGTTTTGAGCATTGAATTGAAGTTGATGGTGGGGTTGGTTCTCCCAACTAAAAGACTTGAGCTTGTCACAGCTTCAATCCATGTTGATAGAGGGTGGCGATGATGACGATGACGGTCGGATGTCAACAGTTGGAGATGAAGATGATGACGGTAGCGAAGGAGCTTTGACCGGACACCTAAAAAATAAATACAGGATAAAAGCCCCAATTAAAGAGACCAGCAGGAAGGTCGAGTCACGTGGAGTGCAATGGTGGTGTTGGTGTGTTGTTTTGAGGTAGATGGAGGGCTGTCGGTGATGGAGAGGATGAATGGAAGTGGGTTCATTCGAGGGGGAGTTTTGGTGGGTGGAAATGTCAATAGGGAGAGGGCTTTTGTGTGGGGTGGTGATGAGAGACTCATCATGGCTCTTAATTACCCTTAATTACCTAGATTCCTTAGTTAATTAGCTAAGAATATACTTAATACAAGGTTAATTATATTATAGGGATTAATTAAGGACCTTCAAAATAAGTTAAAAACACTCAATTAAATATCAATTAATATTATTAATAATTTAGACTCAAATATTAAACATTTAGCTATTTACTTAATATTTAAATTAACTTAGTTAATTTTATGACCCAAGTATTTAATTAACTTAAGTAAATTAATCACTTAATTAAATGTAGCTTAAAAGGGCAAAAAATGTAAATCCAAGGCATAATTATAATATTTACCTAATTTATAATCATATATAAAAAGTTGAGAAGGAAATACATAAAATTAAGCTTCAAAATAAATTATTTACATTTAGGTCCTTAGTTTTTATGTCATTTGAGTCCTTTTCCTACAATTAGGTCCTTAGTTTTCATTGCATTTAGGTCCCTATGTACACAACACCTTCATTTTCTTCTTCTTCCACAGGCTTCGATGGCCGAGGATAACCGGTGTCCACATCATCCGATCACCCTCCATTTCACGACTGCACACCTTCTTCCTTGCTGCCATCTTCCACTCACTACCATCGCTCCATCCAACGGTACTGATCTTCCCTAGCCTAACAAACTCTGGCATGATGACTTCACCGTCGCCGGAGACGGACTCCTAACCACCTTCCTCCGGACTTCTCTGAAGCCCTGACCCCCTACCCTTCTCCGCCACCTATAAATCCCCCCTTGATCTTCGATCTCAGGGAGCGATCCCTTCCCTCCTTCCCCCAACAGATTGCTCAATAGGCTATTCTTCTTTAATTCCGGTGACTTCTAACCACCTTCCTCCGGACTTCTCCGAAGCCCTGACCATCTCCAGATATCCGTCGTCCTTCGCTGCACATAGCGACGAGGCTGCGCCACATCTTCGTCTCTCTTCTCGACACTTTCTTCTCCACCGGAGCTCTACCTCCCAACCTTCTGATTTCTTCCTCTGTCATGACACTTAGACGGAGATCTCTACCTCCTTCATCCAGGTAACAGTAGAAATAGGTTCTACTTTAGTGTAGTTTAGTTAGTCAGTTAATTAGCGTAGTTTAAATGTCTTGTTTTTTGTCATCTTCTTTAGCTCCGGTGAACTCCTTGAGCTCGTTAGGAGCATTGTTTCGTCTTTTAAGATCACTGATCACACTTTTCAACTCTCCACAATCACTTCTAATCCATTAATTACACACTTATATCAGCTTAGACGCCTAATCCATCACACCTTCACTGGAGACCTCCGCTGTCCACGATGGAGGCACTTTGGTATAGAACATATCCACTAGGGCCCTTCATCACTTCTACACCACTTCAAGGCCCTGATCTACATCTTAATTTGCTTAATTAACACCTACATAAGAAACGCCTAATTACACCTCAACCTCCTGAGCTCGCTGTCAATGGCAACTTAGGAGGAGTTTTATCACCTAATCATGCACTCATAAGTATCGCAAGACTCATATGAGTCTTTTCCCTCACTCAATTGAGTGAGAGGATCAATCCGGAGTTCAGGAAAACTCAAATCTTTTATAGCTGAATTCATGATAAATTCTTGAGTCTGATCACTAATTAGAACAATTGATTTGTTCCTGAGGTTCCTTGTGACCTCAGGAAGCTTTTTAGATTACTTCTGATGTGTTTCATGGAGAATCCACATTCAATTTATTCACTTGGCGTTCGCCAGAGCTCTGGCGAACCAAATTTACACCTCAGCTTGTAGAATGCTTCTAGGAGCTCTAGATCGCTCCTTCATGATCAAAGAAACATAAATCAAGAGTAAAGTTTTAGTTTTAAGGAGAATTACATTATGATTGGATTTCATCTTCCTCAACTCCAGTAGAGCTGAGGTCTCTATGGAACATTTCTGACCTTAATAACAAATCTATAAACTTGAGGAGATCACTAGGAACATAAACAAGCTTTCAGTTAGGTCTGGAACCCTCTCGTTCCTTCTGCCGAACTCACCACTTTTACACCTCAGGCAATGGATCGGAGAACACCATTAAACCTATTAAAATCCTAACTTGGAGTGATGTACAACTTCCTGAGGCTGAAGTGAATCCATTTAGGTTATTGATTTAATTAGAGGAGCTCTAAATCTAAAAGTCAACTTTCGAACCTCATGAGTCAACCCTAGTCTGAATCTGAGGATTTAATCTTTGAACCTCTGATTTGTTGGTAGAAATGGATTTCTGGGGTGTTTTAGAAGTGTTTAGGATTAATTTGAATAAGAATTATTGAGGAAAAAGTAAGTTTAGATGATCTGTGCACTTTGGGTCATTTTTGGGACCTAAGTACTATTCTTAGGATTTTTGTGACATTTGAAGATCAAATCTGCCCAGATTAGTCAAATTCAAGTCCCTGAATCTATTCAGATAGAACTGAGAAGGTTTCATCTCTCCGTTGGACTAAGTCGAGCTCAAAACTAAGCTCTGAGCTTCAAGTTTGAAGCTCTTCTCTTCTGGAGATTTCTGCAGCTCTAACCTTCCTCATTTCCTTCTCAACCTGTGTGGAATGGTCACCTGAATCACCTTAGACCCTCAAATGAGGGGTATTATTGCTCTTTAGGTCAAAAGACTTGAAACTTCACCTATGAAGGCACATTCTAGGCATGGCGACAGAGCCATGTTCTCCCATCAAATCCATGGATCAAATCTAATCCAATTATCAAATTGATTCTAAAATCAAGTAGAGGAACCTTAGAGCTTTCGATCGAGCTCTTATATGCTTGATTTGGTTCAGAGAGTTGATTGGAATCAAGTCTTGAAGATTCGATCAGTCACAGCTTTATGCAGAGAGGGGGAGCTGGAACATAGTCCCACATCAGCGGAATGCAGACGCGCACCTTAGTATAATTGGTTTTTGTGAACCCAGCGCTTCAGTCGACAGTGCTGGGCGCACAAGTCCATACCTATTCATATGATCCGATTGAGCGCATGCATGCACGTGCATGTGTGTGTGCAGGCGTATGCTTGTGTGTGTGCCCGGGTGGGTAAGCGAGCGTGTGTGGGCCTGATGGGCCTGAGACTATGCATGGTTGGGCTTAAAACAATGAAAATACACCTAATACAAACTAGGCCCGGGCTTAGTAGGGTCTGGTCCTACCCTACGGGGTGCTGTGTATCCCCAGAAAGCCTGGGCCACCCATTAACAAATTTTTATTAAATGATTAAGTGGGTTCATGCACAGTTGAAAGGAAAAAGGGCTAAGTGAAGAACAGAGGAGAAGGAATAAAGGCACAGGTGAACCTAAGGGAATAAGAAACTAAAGTGTTAAAGAGGTTAAGTGAACAAAAGAAGAGAAGGCAAGGATGAACTTAAGGTAAAAGAAAATAAGATAAAAAGTTAAAGAAAGAGAGAGAGCTTGAAGTTAAAGCTAAAAAGAGAGTTTAAGAGAATAGAGAGAAGGATTAATTTGAAAAGAAAGAGTCATTGTTATTTTTAAGTCATCCAACCCTGTGAACAGACATCTGATGGTATAGAAGACAACTTAAAGGCTGAGAGAAGAAGCTTAAAGGCATTTTGTTATTCATTGTAATTGTTTCTTATGCCTTATATTTTTGTAACAAATAGTAATACATTCTTCTAATTAGTTTTTACTACAAATCATTCATGTACATTTTCTCTTTTATAAATGGAATAATTGCATGCTTTAATTGTCCATTCTTTTGTGTAATTATTCATGTGCTTAGCATATGTTGTAATTATTGTAGTAATTAGTTAGTTATAAATTTAGTTAATAAAATTGGTGAATTGAAATTACAAATATGCCTCTCGATGAATGACCTGGACTCAACCAGTTAAAAAGAACTTAAACTTAAATGTTAGGTTAACTTGACCCTATACTGCCTAATTGACATCAATTCAAGTTAACCAAAGTCATTTCCAACACGATTAATTAAGACCTTTAACCTTAATTAACTATGTTGAAAAATTACACATCAGGAGGCAATGTGGATGTTTTGGTGGTGGTGGTGATGTGGTGTATGGAGGTGTGTGGTGGCGAAATAACCACGCCAGAGATGTGGTCGGAGTCAGGGAAGAAGTCGGAGAGGGAGAGATTGAGGTCTAACCTAATAGCTAAACACCTAAAACTAACCTAGAGACTAAGAGGGAGAAAGAGGACTACTTTATTGGAAGAAAGGGGGAGGACAACCACGGTGGCTTACTTTGCCAGCATCATGGACGATGAAGACTCCGATGGGGAGGACGGTGGCGATAGAGGAGAGAGGAGCAACGAGCAGACGAATGTGGTGAAGGAACTGAGCCACTCAATTTGGTTGTTGGGTGGCAGGAAGAAGGAGGTCTAGGAAGTCCATTAGAGCCGCGATCAGAGATGGTTAGATGGAGAAAAAGATGTTTCTGGGCCTAAACTGGGCTAAGGAGGGTGGTTTGGAGTTACCGAGCTTAGAGAGCTCATAACCGAGCTCTAATTGAGGAAAGGAGCTCGATTTGCTTGGAGATTAGGACACAAGAAACCCAAGGATTTTGTGGGTTTGCTAGGGCACAATATAGCGAATTGGAAGCCAAGATCTTGCTTAAACAATTCTCTGCCATGTGAACACCAATCCCACCAAATTTGGTGGGATTTGGAGTTGATTTGATGAGGTTTTGAGATGGTCAAAGCATGCCTGTAGGTCGATTGACCCAGCAATGGCAGCAGGGCTATTTCTGCGAAGAAGACGACGAAGTTAGGGACCCATTTGAAAGGAATTTTTAAAGTTAGGGGTCTGAGTGTAGGAGATAGAGGTTTTAGGGATTGAAATGCAAACTAGGTCAAGATGGACTCTAATTGGGCCCAAATTTTGGTAATAACTTAATTTGGACCCAAGGAACCTAATGGTTAACTTGAATTTGAGTTTTTACCACGTTTTAATGGGCAATTTGCACAGAAGCCCAAATTAGGGTAAAATTCCATCTGAGAATCTGTTCAAGGTCAAAATGAGTTCAAATGGTTAAACCAAGGGTACTAAATCTATTAGAATATTTTTATATGAAATTTACGAGGTTTATATGAATTTTATTTTGATCAAGACCTCTTTAATTTAAGCATGTCTGAAATTAGGGTTTTGTGTACTGTTGCGATTCTCGAAATGTGTGAAACCCCATTTTTGTCTGTATGGATCCACTCATTGGATTGTAATGCTCAATTAACCTTAGATTAACCCCTGACAAACCCCATGGTTACTTTGCATTTGTGGTGTGCTATTAAAACTCTAGAAGTAAGCCTATTTTAATGTTCTCTCCTCTAAACAAATCTACGTGGAATTACGGTTCTTAGGGGACCATTCAAGAGCATTTGTCACTTTATTTCTACTAATTTAAGTTAGTTATTTCTAATGATGATGTTACCATCACAGCATCACCACCAACAATGGCACCGTCATCTTATCTGGAGGCAACAATGCTGTCCCTATTTTTTGCAAAATAAAAAAAATAATGTCATATATCCTTGCAATAAAGAATAATAGCAACTACAATGTTGCTAATTGCAATAGAAAAATTGATTGATGTTTTTCTGGTAGCTTATGGTGATTGTGATTCCTATTTTTCTAGTAGCCAATTGTAGTAGAAATGCTGCCTAGGTATGTTTCCATGGATATAGACATGCAACACTGGTATATCCATGAGAGGTTTGGTTCTCCAATTTTAAAAGCTAAACCACCAGTGTATTCCCATGGAGGCTAAGAATCCACTGGTGGAGTCTGATAATTAACAACTGTAGTTTTCAAAATCCACCGGTTGAGTCTCTAAAGATGTCAAACACTCCAACTATGCCAAACATGGGATTACTCATTTTAATACCTAGGATTGCCACCTACGAAAAAACAAACGCCAAAACCTTGAAATCCTTGGATTGCGACACAATACTACTCCCATAAAATTTTATCCTGCTAAACCAATTTTGTTAAACAAACAGTACCTAAAGAAAGAAATCTCTCCCGTTTGGTGATGCAAATGGGTGAGGTTTGGATTGGATTTGGCTAAATCTATACCTATATTTATCTACAAAATTTATATCTATATCCTATCTATTTATCCATAGGTACAAAAATTTAAACCAATACCCATACCTATCGACTCATTAGGTACCCATTCACCTATTGGATTCCTATTTATAAATTGAACTTATAATCAAATTGTGTCTAAATTAAAGCAAAAGATGAAAAAAAATCTATAACAAGACTTATTTATAACAAGACTTATAAATTGGACTACTCTAATTTTATTAATCTCAACTGAAATTATTACAAAAGGAAACTTTCAAGGGGAATACACACTACAACATATTCCACTTTGCCGTCGATTAGAAATCGCCGGCAAAACCCTATTAACTGACTCCATTAAGCGATGCCATTATGATCGTCATTATTTTATTTTCCCGTCGATTTAAGGTTACATCCAATGTCAAAATAGTTTTTGACCACATGATGGATTGGCCATTTCGACATCGTTTAAAAACTGACGGAAAATATAATTTTCGTCAGTTTATTTCGAACTGACGGTACAAAAAGTGTTCACCCAAGTTAGTTTACATGTTTCGCCGTCGTTTCAAAACTGACGGTACGTGTATGTGACGTCACTTATTTGCCAGGCGACGACATTAATTCGTCCCTTTTTCCTGCCTTTACGCATCCTTTTCTGAGGTTTCCCCGTCAGTTATATATATTTACCGTCAGTTATATAAGTGACAACAAAATTATTTTTATTGTTGCGTATCATTAAAATCGACAGCATATATGTGACGGCAAAAATATTTTTGCCGTTAGTTTACTTATAAGCAATGGAAAATATGTGACGCGGTTAGTCTGGAAGATATTTTCATCGTCAGTTATTCTGGAAAGTGTTGGGAAAAATATTTTTCCTGTCATTTATAAGTCGTCGGTTAATTAACTAACCGACGTCAAATGTATGAATTTTTTTTAAAAGAAATTACAAAATGATGGAACTACATACTAAATATACTTAAAAGACTTGCTAATGAAGGGAAGTTTATATTGCATAAATATAAAAAGTCTAGTACATAAAAAGTTTGAAAATGAAAAATTTACATAAAATGAAAATAAAATATTTACATGAAAAATGTAAGAAAAGAAAATGCATAAATATTGCTATGCAGCTACCCCGATGCGACCAACTCCACCCATGTCATCGTTGTCTCGTCTGTGGATGCTAGGATCTGATGAAGACGGATACTCTGACTGACCCTTCTTCAGAAGAAGGGTTAGAATCTTCTTAATCTTATTATTCGTCTTATTCATTTGTGATTGCATGGAATCCATCTGACTCTTCATATATGTCTCTCTCTTCTCCTTCTCTTCCTCTTGTCTAACTGTACCATTTGCTCCTACATGTATTAAAAAATATTATTATAATATATATAGAAAGTTATAAATATTTCTGAGTTTAAGAAACTTATGTGTTTCTCTTGGTATGACTCATGAATCCACTTACGAGCACCCTAAGCTACAGCCTTATTATGGGTGACCTCGTATATATCCATCCTACTCATTTCTATCCCATCATGAGTAGCGGACTGAAAATCTAAAAATGATATAATTATATTAAGATAACATAAAAATTAAGTAATATTCAACTGAAAAGTAGTTCCAATAATTACGTAACGGCTCCTGATCATCTCGATACTCCTTTGACCCAAACAATGGGTCTGTGGTGGAGCTTTAGCCCTATTAGCCTTATTTTTTCTTGCTTGATCTTGTACATGTACATAATAATATTTTTTATGAATGAAAGATATATGAAATTAATAGAATAATTTGTAATCATTTACTAACCTCTGTCTTTGGATTCAGCCAATGCTCGCATGCCTTCTTCCAATCGTTAGGCATGACATCAGGAGGAGCATCACCCATTGCATCCTCGGGTGAACTCTTGTTCGAGAAAAACTAAATAACAAATATAAATTATTAGAAATAATATAAGAAATTATGTATATAATAAAAATGTAAATGTTTAAAAATTCTTACATTTCTCTTGGTCTCCATCCTTCAATCTCTGTGGATTTTGGCAGCGTGCCTAAAGATATATTGGGAGGCATTGGCGTCGTCACGCCAATCGTAATTTTCCTACATTAATTTTAAAAAATATATGTCAATCTTACTTTATGATAATTTTAAGATAAAGTTATAAAAGAAATAACTTTTATAAATAAAATTACCTCCAACTGACGGAGGAATTGCCTCTTCAGCTCTGCAGGCACCTTTCTCTAGTCGAAGCATCAAATGGGCACAATGAACTTAACAATTGTACTCACTCGATTGACAAAGCCTGGGTAATTCTCCGCCTCCCTTGTGGTTCTATGCCTAATTGTTATTCTCATTTCCTCAGGGATACGCTAAAGGTCTAGATTTTTTGTCTTCCCCCGTCCTCTTGCTAGTCTACCTGTGTAAACATTAATCATATTCATTATATATTTTTGAAGTTATAATAAACTTTAAAACATATAAGTAATTTACTTCTTCAAGGTATATGATTTTTTACGAAAACTTGAGCCTTCCGTTGAGGGGTCGACATGAATTGGGGACATACTCCCCACCATCTCATCCTCCACCTCCTCACCCTCCTCCTCTCCCTTCTCTCTCACCTTCTCCCCCTCCTCCTCCCCCTTCTCCTCATCTGATCCTCCAGAATTTGGATCATCCTTTACTAAGTCTGGTAAGTTCTGAGCAATCTCCTTCCTCTTTCCCTTCCCCCCCATATGTAGTAAACTTGCCATCTCCCTGGGTTGTACGAAATGTGACTGGGGGGGTGGCTGAACCTACTATCGGAGGGGTGGCTGAGCTTTAAGAGATGAATCAGGCTACGTGGAGGGCTGTGTCTAGGAGGACCCTCGTTTTTGGGTTTTTCCTTAAACAACTTCATCTGTAACACATAAAAAATGCAATATTTAATATAATTAAAAGTCATTAATAAATAAATAACCAAACATGAATTTCAATTTTACTCCAAACCCCCTTTGTAATGACATATATGCACCTATAAATTTTAATTTTAATATGAATTTCATTTAAACAGAAATGAAACAAAGCAAAGAAATTGTTACTAACCTTAGATGTCAACATCGACTGCAAATAAATAACCTTCTTCTGTTAATTCTTGGTATGCTTCAAACTGTGCATCAAATGGTTGCGTAGTACTATTCTTATGGGTATAACCCATCCCCTTTGGCAATTATCAAAGACATAGAAAACTTGTGTCGCTTGACATGTCAATGTGAATGGTTCATCGGACTGAAGAATTTGATGATTACGATTTAAACTCAAGAAATTGTGTTTCTTGTCAATTTTGAAACCAGTACCCTCTTTAAAAACATCAAACCATTGACATTTAAATAGAACAACTCTGCGATCAAATTTGAAGCTGATATCCACAATTTCTCTGATTTCACCATAATATCCATCTGGACCGATGGAAAGATCTGAATCAACAACAACTCCAACTTGTTGTGTAACTTTTCTATCATCAATTTCTTTTATCCTGAATCTGAACACATTTATTATATACCCAGAGTGGTAATGTGCATAATGTAATGGTGAATCGGCAATTACATCAAAATCTGGTACCCATCGTGGATCTTTATCCTCTTTCAATTGATTAACCCGGTCTTTAAACCAATCTAAGAAGCCAACTTCAGTTGTCCTTGAAAGATGTAATCATTCGAATTCCTCATAAAATGGATCAATTTTAGGAATTTATTTTAAAATATATAAATGTGAGAAACAGTCATTTTTTGAAATTGCCTTATACTCTGTATGGAGAATCGACCTTTCTCTGATATCAAAAATTACAAACATTCTTCATCACTGTCATTGTATTCCTCCTCATAGTTCTTTTGAAGTTTATTAAAGCAGTTATCTGTTTCATTCATGTACATGGAAGTAAAATTTATGCATTCCTCCACGAGATACCCTTCTATAATGGATCCTTCCTGCTTTGCCTTGTTCAAAACATAATCTTTAAGCTTTTTTAAAAATCACCCCATAAGATACATCCATCTGAATTGTATAGGTCGATCGATTGTCGCTTCATTTGCAAGATGCACGGTGAGATGAACCATTACATCAAAGAAGGCTCGGGGAAGAATATGTTCCATCTTACAGAGAGTAATGACTATTTGTTTATCCCATGATCCAGTGTATCATTTTGTAGCATCTTCGAAGAAACAGCTTTGAAAAACCTCCTCATCTCTGTGAATGAATCAACAACTGGCTCGGCAGTATCCCCTGTATCGCTAGTGGAAATAATACTTGCATATAAACATGGGAGTCATGACTTTTGTAACGACCTGGTTCCCGAGTCCCTACGAGACACGAGAACCGGACCGACTCGACTAATCCCAAGACCTAGTCGTCTAACGAGGAAGTAACCAAAAGAGCAGTAAAATAAACCACATTCAGCATGAATATAACTAACAATAAGGAAGTACAGCAGTAAGGAAAGAAACTACTACAGTAGATACCACCACAGCAGTAGAACAACATTTATCATATAACAAGAACTGCAGGTAAAGAAAGTACAGCGGAAACAAAAACTACTCACTAGAACAGAAACAAAAGAGGTACAAAAGACTGTGGTAAACTCTACTGGACCCTACTCGGCCCAGCGTCCTCTGCAACCGTCGACCCTGGCTGCTCAACACCTGGTCCTGAAAAAGGTAACGAGTGTGACACGTCAGTAAAACGCTGAGTAGAGTGGCAAACTAACTAAAGGCAACAGTAGAGTGTACAGTAGCTGTTATGTTCTATTACTTCCTTTATTCACATCTTTCAATTTTCTCACTATTTCATTTATTTCTCAGATCCTTTACTTGATCTCGAATGTCCTCGTGGGAACGATCTTGATTGCAGTCTTTTCCAAAAGTAGAAGTAGTACGTGGTGCTCTCCTGGCCGGGAGAGTCCCCCGTGGTGATCCTACCCTCAGTCAACCGCCCCAAGGTCACTGACAGACGTAACGGTGACTACGGCACGCGCGATAAACGCACAGGTAGTTAGCCCGCACTGGCACGCGGTCAGTCGTTTCCATTAACGAGTGCGCCCAAAGCACAGCACGGAACTAGGGCAGAGCCCTCTCAGTAACAGGGGTCCAACCCCTCCACAGTAACCAAACCGGGGCCTTGCCCCTCCACTGTCCGTGCACCCTCGCCTGACTACCCTGGTTTGCCCTAGTGGGCCTAACAAGTCGGTGAAGGAGGCTAGCAGAACCTCGGGGCCCGTGGGGTAGCTAGTACTCTCCTAACACTAGTAGCTCTCCTCGGTACTATGTACACGAGGGCCAACAAGTCGGTACAGAGCGGCCAATCCTAACCCCGGGTCCCTGGGGTGGCTGGCCCCACTCTGCACTAAACAGGTACAGGTACTTCCTTTGGTACTGCGTACCCAAGAGATAGTACAAACTACATCTCAGTTCCATTCCTTTTTCTTTCAGGAGTTCTACTCCTAATTCCCCTTAGGGTTCCAGCTCTTTATCTCAGAACATCATATGTTTCACTTTCCAGTTTCACGTTCTCACAATCCATGATCTCAATCATGTTTCTTTATTCATAACAGGCAGCTGTTAATTCAATTTACAGGCAGCTTTATATTCCTTTCCATTTTTCCAAAACTGCAGTATTATACATTCCACTAGTTTTTCCATCCTAGGGTTCATGCCACATCCTAGGATCTAGCATACAACTAGTTTTCCAGCCCTAGGATTCATGCATCACCTAGGAGCTATCATTCCATACATTTCTCATTCCTAGGATTCATGCAATGTCCTAGATTCTAGTTATGGTTCCATACTTTAACAGATTTTAATAATAAACTTAAGCCACTCTACCAGGTACAACGGGAGTAATGGGGGCGTGATCGGGAATCCCGCGTGCCTCCGCGACTCTCAAGACTGCAACTGAACGAGGTCCTATCACAAGGATTAACACAAGGAGTGTCTCAAAATAGTGTATAGCTACTGTAGACGGGTAGAGGAATTAATTCTAAAAAGAACGCAACTCGAATCGCGGAAAACGGAGCCCGAACGGGCCCTAAACGGGTCGAAAAAGACGATACTGTGCAATATCAGATGTCTGGAACTTCTTCCAGACGTCTTAAAGAGTGGATCAGAGAATTACCTGTCCAGTGTGGTTTCCCAGACGTCCAGAAGTCTGCGGGGACGTCTGTCCTAGCTCCCAGACGTCTGATGGTCACCCCGGACATCTGTAGGTCACTCCCGCCGTTTGGTACAACTTCCAGACGTCTGATTCGCAAAGGATGGCGAATCAGCGAACCTGCGCACAGCCAACTGCCTCCCTCAGTATGGTCAGTCGACAGGAAGGAAGAAGAAGGCGGAATACTCACCTTTCAGACGTCTGTATGAGCTACCAGACGTCGTCCTCGCCGTCTGCCTATCAACACAGACTTCTGATTCTGGAAATTTTTCCAGAATCAGGGCGCTACCCGGCTTCCGCTCGCGACGACGCCCGCGTCGTACCTTGCGTGTCTGCTGCTCAGACTGCAGCAGGTCCCTCTCTGCGTCGGTCCGCGCCCCCTACGCCCTCCGCCGGCCGGCCAAGCTGCTCCGGCGAGCTCGCCCTCACGGCAGAGCTCCGCTCTCGCACGCCGCACCTCCTCCGTGCTCACTGCTGCTGCCACTGCCGCCCTCGCGCTCGCGCTCATGCTCACTGGCTGAAGGAGAAGAAGGAGGAGACGGTGGAGACGGGAGGGGAGGCGTGCCCTTTTAAGGCCGCGCGGAGAGGAGAGAGAAGGATTCGCGGCAGGGGAATCCTGCAGCCGCAGGAGGGTGGAAGGGCGAATATGCGGTCTGCGTGCTCAGGCGCGCAAACGACTTGCGTGTGTCGAAAATAACGGATTTCCAGACGTCTGGAAACTATCCCAGACGTCTGGTCAGATGTCTGGACAACCCTCCAGACGTCTTAAAAGACGTCTGCGCCACACGCTCGTTACAATATAACAAACTCAAAGGAAGTTTCGTCCCCGAAACTTGCGCCAACTAGGGTGCGGGAAAAGACGTCCGAATAACCATAACAAACTCAAAGAGGACCGAAGCCGGTCCGAAAATACGTACCCGTGAAAAGCTCCGGGTACCGCTCCCGCATTGCCGCCTCAGGCTCCCAGGTAGCCTCCTCGTACCGCTGGCTCCTCCACAAAACCTTTACCAGGGGTACTTGCTTTCGTCTCAATCGGCGGACGGCTCGGTCTAGGATCTGCACTGGCCGCTTGGGGTAGGTCAGGTCGTCGCTCACCTCGACGCTCTCGTGACTCAGTACGTGACTGGAATCGGCTACGTACTTCCTGAGGTTGGACACGTGGAACACGTCGTGCACACCAGACAGCTGCGGGGGAAGGGCAAGTCTGTAAGCAACGGGTCCAACCCGCTCCAGGACCTCAAAGGGCCCCACGAACCTCGACGCGAGCTTCCCTCTCACCCCAAACCGCTGTAAGCCCTTCATGGGCGAAACACGAAGGAAGACGTGGTCCCCAACCTCGAACTGCACCTCTCTGCGTCTGCGATCCGCGTAGCTCTTCTGTCTGCTCCTGACAGTGCAGAGTCATCTGTGGATCTGCTCAACTACCTCCTGACTCTGCCGGATCAACCTGGGGCCAACCTCCCACTTGGTCCCCACCTCAACCCAACTCAAGGGTGCCGTACACTTCCGTCCGTACAGAGCCTCGTAGGGAGCCATGCCGATGCTCGAGTGATAACTGTTGTTGTATGCAAACTCCGCCAGGGGCAGGTGCTCCTCCCAAGAGCCCCTCCAGTCCAGTACACAGGCACGCAAAAGGTCCTCAAGTGTCTGTATCGTGCGCTCAGACTGTCCGTCCGTCTGGCGGTGGTAAGCCGTGCTAAACCTCAACCTCGTCCCCAAGGCCTGCTGAAACTCAGCCCAAAATTGGGACGTAAAGCGGGTACCCGGTCGGATACGATCTCCCGCGGAACTCCGTGTAGTCGCACCACATCACGGATATACCTCTCTGCCAACTATGCTGGTCCCAAAGTGACTCGGATCGGCAAGAATCGCACCGTCTTCGTCAATCTATCCACTATTACCCAGACTGCGTCGTGTCCCCGCTGGGTAACAGGTAAGCCCACCACCAAGTCCATGGTGATGCTCTCCCACTTCCACTCTGGCACTGGAAGCGGCTGAAGCGGCCCTGCAGGCCTCTGATGCTCGGCTTTCACTTGCTGGCACACTAAGCACTGCTGCACGAACTCACCCACATCCCGCTTCATCCCTCTCCACCAAAACTCGCGTCTCAAGTCATGGTACATTTTCGTGTTTCTGGGATGTATGGTGAATCTGGAACCGTGTGCCTCAGTCAGGAGCTCTCTCAACAGCTCCTCGTCTCTGGGAACGCACAACCGTCCCCTCAAGCGTAACACCTGGTCTGTGAAAGAGAAGTCCCCTGGGTCCCCTGATAGTACTCTGTCGCGCAAAGACTGCAAGTACGGATCAGCCATCTGTCCTGTGATGATACGGTCTATCATCTCTGGCCTGGTCTGCCGTGTCACCGTCACTGCCCCACAGTATCCTCGTAACTCTAGAGGTCGCCAACTGTCCACCTCCTCCAAAAGGCTCCAACTCTGTAACTGTAGACTGGCCAAGCGTGCGGGCGCCTTACGGCTCAAGGCGTCAGCCACCACATTGGCCTTTCTCGGGTGGTAGGAGATGCTGCAATCGTAGTCCTTCAGGAGCTCCAACTAACGTCTCTATCTCATGTTGAGCTCCTTCTGGTCAAAAAGATATCTGAGGCTCTTGTGATCTGTAAAAATCTCAAAGGTCTCACCGTACAAGTAGTGCCTCCAGGTCTTCAGCGCGAAGACAACAGCTGCCAACTCTAGGTCGTGGGTAGGGTAGGCATGCTCATGGGGCTTCAGTTGCCGCGAAGCGTAAGCGACAACATGACTCCTCTGCATGAGCACACCTCCTAACCCCTGCAAGGAAGCGTCCGTGTACACAACGAACCCGCCACTACTGTCAGGGATGGTGAGCACGGGAGCCGAGGTCAACCTCTCCTTCAGCTCCAGAAAACATGCCTCACAGGCGTCTGTCCAAGCGAAAGGCACGTCCTTCCGGGTCAACTGTGTCATAGGACGCGCAATCTGTGAAAATCCCCTGATGAACCGTCTGTAGTAACCTGCCAGTCCCAGGAAACTACGAATCTCAGTGACTAAACGCGGTCTCTCCCACCTGAGCACTGCCTCGACCTTGGCGGGGTCCACCGCCAGGCCATCACCAGAGGTCACATGACCCAAGAAGGTCACCTCCCTCAACCAGAACTCGCACTTGCTGTATTTGGCGTACAGCCTGCGTCGTCTCAGAGTGTCCAGAACCATCCGCAAGTGCTGTCCGTGCTGCGTCCGATCTCTAGAATAGATGAGCACATCATCTATGAAAACCACCATGAACTGATCCAAGTACGGTCTAAACACCCTGTTCATCAGGTCCATGAAAGCAGCGGGGGCATTGGTCAGCCCAAACGGCATGACCAAAAACTCGTAGTGTCCGTACTGGGTGCGGAAAGCCGTCTTGGAGACGTCGGTCTCCCTGATCCTCAACTGGTGGTATCCAGACCTCAAGTCTATCTTGGAAAACACCGTGGCACCCCGCAACTAGTCAAACAAATCGTCGATCCTCAGCAGCGGATATCTGTTCTTGATGGTGACCCTATTCAGCTGTCGGTAGTCCACACAAAGGCGTAGGGTCCCATCCTTCTTCTTCACAAACAGTACCGGGGCTCCCCAGGGAGACGCACTGGGCCTCACGAAACCTTTCTCCAAAAGGTCCTGCAACTGGGACTTGAGCTCTCGCAGCTCAAGCGGTGCCATCCTGTATGGCGCGGTGGAGATGGGGCTGGTCCCTGGTACTAGTGAGATCTCAAACTCGATCTCACGCTCGGGCGGTAGTCCTGGTAACTCGTCTGGAAACATGTCGGGGTACTCTCTGACCACCGGGATGCTCTGGAAGTCTGCCACAGGGCTGGGCTCTGCCACCACACAGGCTAGGAAGCCCTCACACCCCTGGCTCAAAAGTCTCGCCGCCCGAAGTGCCGAAATGCACCTGCAACCTCCGTCCACTGGCTGTCCGTGAAACTCGAAAGAAGGCAACTCCGGAATGGAGAAGACAATCTTCCTCTCAAAACAGTCTACCAAGGCGTGGTAAGCGGACAGCCAATCCATCCCCAGAATCACACCAAAGTCCTCCATCTGTATCATAATCAGGTCAGCTGGCAGGCTATGTCCCCCAACGCTGACCTCGCAACCCGTGTACACCTCCTCAGCTACAAACAGCTGACCACTCGGACCTCTGATTACAAACGGATTCTCTAACAGTGTATAATCCTGGTCCAAACTAACTGCGAAACTGGCTGCGACAAACGAGTGCGTAGCGCCGGAATCGAAAAGCGTGTAAACGAGTCTGCCAGAAACTGAAACCATACCTGCTACCACGGATCCCGATGCTCTGGCGTCCCTGTGTGTTAGGGCGTTGATACGCCCCTCAGCTCTAGGTGCGGACGAAGCAGCCACACTCTGCGTCGGACGGGTAGGGGCTGGCCGGTACCCTCCTCGCGACTGCTGTCCTCCTCCTCGTGTCTGGGAACTGCGGCCTCCTGTGCGCCCTCCAGTGCTCTGCACGGGAAGTATCTGCTGACCTCCTGCCCTAGATGGGCAGTCCCTCCTGACGTGGCCCGGCTGGCCACACTGGTAGCAGAGGGGAACCCGACTCCCGCCCTCAGTGAGTCCCTGCTGTCGGCTAGGCGGGGGTCCGGTGCTGGCGAATGGCCCCTATCGAGGGCCCCCAAAGGCCACTGATGGCCCTGTACAACGTGACGGCTCTCTTGCGGATGCCACGTGTCTCCGTTCTCGCCGGCCCTGTGAGAAGTCTGGCTGAAAGGGCCTCTTCCGCCCGCCGTCGGTCTCTCGCGCGGACGGGTTGGTCTCCTCGTAAGTCATAGCTGCCTCTACCACCCTCGAAAATGTAGGCAGCTTCAGGGGTTTGACATACCCCTGGATCGCAGGCCGGAGCCCCTCGGTGAACCTCCAAAGGTGCTCCTCCTCAGTGGCTACCGTTGTCGCTGCAAAGCGGGACAGCTCCAAGAAACGCGTGCGGTATGTGCTCACAGTCATCGTCCCTTGGCGGAGAGTGTGGAACTCCCGCCTCCTCTGGTCCTGCCATGTCTGGGGAAAGTACTGCTCGCAGAAGAGGGTGACTAACTGGTCCCACGTCGGCTCGTCCCTCTCCTGTCCCCGGACGGCCCTCCACCACAGGTGTGCCGCACTCTCCAGCTGGTACGTGGCAAAGGCCACGCAGCACTCCACCGGGGGGCAAAGGGTGTCGAAGATCTTCTCCAGCTGCTCAAGCCAGTCCTCTGCCTCGGTCGGGTCCTCATCCCCCTTGAAGGAGGGGGGCTTCAGCTTCCGGAACTGTCCGAAAAGCTCGAAGTGGCGCTGTAGGGGAGGTGCCGGTGCACCTCCAGGCGAAGGTGCCTCGTGTATAGATGTGTCGGAGGAAGGTGGGGACGGCAGGGGCCCATCCCCTCCCTCGTGTCCAGCGCCGTGTCCGTCGTGTGGTCCCACAGAGGACTCCCCCTCTGCAACCCCAGGAGGAGGTGCTCGGGGCGGTGGGTGGAGCTCCTCTCGTACAATATCCCGTATCAGTCTGGCGAGGTCCTGGGCCTGGATGCCAGGGAGTGGTGGCTGGTCCACCGAGACGTCAACGACAGCACGTCCACCTCGCCGACCTCGTCCTCGGCCGCGCCCGCGGCCAGTCTCGCGACGAGGCATCTCCTGCAAGGAGACGCGAAACAAAACGGAAACGTCAAAACAGACGGTACCTAATAAAACTTCTAAGAGCTCATGTCAAGAGATATGTTGTGGTGGCTACTCTAGCTATAAACATGTGAATTGGTTATTTTCCAGTCAGTTGATTCACTTCTCGGGACGACCTTCCTCTGATACCATCTTGTAACGACCCGGTTCCCGAGTCCCTACAAGACACGAGAACCGGACTGACTCGACTAATCCCAAGACCTAGTCGTCCAACGAGGAAGTAACCAAAAGAGCAGTAAAATAAACCACATTCAGCATGAATATAACTAACAGTAAGGAAGTACAGCAGTAAGGAAACAAACTACTACAGTAGATACCACCACAACAGTAGAACAACATTTATCATATAACAAGAACTGCATGTAAAGAAAGTATAGCGGAAACAAAAACTACTCACTAGAACAGAAACAAAAGAGGTGCAAAAGACTGTGGTAAACTCTACTGGACCCTACTCGGCCCAGCGTCCTCTGCAGCCGCCGACCCTGGCTGCTCAACACCTGGTCCTGAAAAAGGTAACGAGTGTGACACGTCAGCAAAACGCTGAGTAGAGTGGCAAACTAACTAAAGGCAACAGTAGAGTGTACAGTAGCTGTTATGTTCTATTACTTCCTTTATTCACATCTTTCAATTTTCTCACTATTTCATTTATTTCTCAGATCCTTTACTTGATCTCGAATGTCCTCGTGGGAACGATCTTGATTGCAGTATTTTCCAAAAGTAGAAGGAGCACGTGGTGCTCTCCTGGCCGGGAGAGTCCCCCGTGGTGATCCTACCCTCATTCAACCACCCCAAGGTCACTGACAGACGTAACGGTGACTACGACATGCGCGATAAACGCACAGGTAGCTAGCCCGCACTGGCACGCGGTCAGTCGTTTCCGTTAACGGGTGCGCCCAAAGCACAGCACGGAACCAGGGCAGAGCCCTCTCAGTAACAGGGGTCCAACCCCTCCACAGTAACCAAACCGGGGCCTTGCCCCTCCACAGTCTGCCCACCCTCGCCTGACTACCCTGGTTTGCCCTAGTGGGCCTAACAAGTCGGTGAAGGAGGCTAGCAGAACCTCGGGGCCCGTGGGGTAGCTAGTACTCTCCTAACACTAGTAGCTCTCCTCGGTACTACGTACACGAGGGCCAACAAGTCGGTACAGAGCGGCCAATCCTAACCCCGGGTCCCTGGGGTGGCTGGCCCCACTCTGCACTAAACAGGTACAGGTACTTCCCTTGGTACTGCGTACCCAAGAGACAGTACAAACTACATCTCAGTTCCATTCCTTTTTCTTTCAGGAGTTCCACTCCTAATTCCCCTTAGGGTTCCAGCTCTTTATCTCAGAACATCATATGTTTCACTTTCCAGTTTCACGTTCTCACAATCCATGATCTCAATCATGTTTCTTTATTCATAACAGGCAGCTGTTAATTCAATTTACAGGCAGCTTTATATTCCTTTCAATTTTTCCAAGACTGCAGTATTATACATTCCACTAGTTTTTCCATCCTAGGGTTCATGCCACATCCTAGGATCTAGCATACAACTAGTTTTCCAGCCCTAGGATTCATGCATCACCTAGGAGCTATCATTCCATACATTTCTCATTCCTAGGATTCATGCAATGTCCTAGATTCTAGTTATGGTTCCATACTTTAACATATTTTAATAATAAACTTAAGCCACTCTACCAGGTACAACGGGAGTAATGGGGGCGTGATCGGGAATCCCGCGTGCCTCCGCGACTCTCAAGACTGCAACTGAACGAGGTCCTATCACAAGGATCAAACACAAGGAGTGTCTCAAAACAGTGTATAGCTACTGTAGACGGGTAGAGGAATTAATTCTGAAAAGAACGCAACTAGAATCGCGGAAAACGGAGCCCGAACGGGCCCTAAACGGGTCGAAAAAGATGATACTGTGCAATATCAGATGTCTGGAACTTCTTCCAGACGTCTTAAAGAGTGGATCAGAGAATTACCTGTCCAGCGTGGTTTCCCAGACGTCCAGAAGTCTGCGGGGACGTCTGTCCTAGCTCCCAGACGTCTGATGGTCACCCCGGACGTCTGGAGGTCCCCACCGTCTGGTACAACTTCCAGACGTCTGATTCGCAAAGGATGGCGAATCAGCGAACCTGCGCACAGCCAACTGCCTCCCTCAGTATGGTCAGTCGACAGGAAGGAAGAAGAAGGCGGAATACTCACCTTTCAGACGTCTGTATGAGCTACCAGACGTCGTCCTCGTCGTCTGCCTATCAACACAGACGTTTGATTCTGGAAATTTTTCCAGAATTAGGGCGCTACTCGGCCTCCGCTCGCGACGCCGCCTGCGTCGTACCTCGCGCGTCTGCTGCTCAGATCGCAGCAGGTCCCTCTCCGCGTCGCTCCACGCCCCCTGCGCCCTCCGCCAGCCGTCCAAGCCGCTCCGGCGAGCTCGCCCTCACGGCAGAGCTCCGCTCTCGCACGCCGCACCTCCTCCGCGCTCACTGCGGCCGCCGCTGCCGCCCTCGCGCTCGCGCTCACGCTTACTGGCTGAAGGAGAAGAAGGAGGAGACGGTGGAGACGGGAGGGGAGGCGTGCCCTTTTAAGGCCGCACGGAGAGGAGAGAGAAGGATTTGCGGTAGGGGAATCCTGCAGCCGCAGGAGGGAGGAAGGGCGAATATGCGGTCTGCGCACTCAGGCGCGCAGACGACTCGCGTGTGTCGAAAATAACGGATTTCCAGACGTCTGGAAACTGTCCCAGACGTCTGGACAACCCTCCAGACGTCTTAAAAGACGTCTGCGCCACACGCTCATTACAACTTTTCAAGCCAAATATCTTTTGTTGCTCTTCATTCACACAACGAGAAAGCTGCGATGAAAACCCATCTAGCACCTGAATTTCCTTTAAGAAGGAGAACAACCTACTCTTATGGTCTTGATTCAAGCTGTAAATAGTAGGCGAGAAGTAGCCATCATCCTAATGAATATGCAGCTTTGGACGTATCCGTAAACTCTCCATGTCTTTCCTTTTCTTCACCGTATCCTTTGGACTATCCATTAGATTTAATACGTCTAAGATGTTATCCATCACATTTTTTTGATATGCATAACATCTAAATTATGACGTATTGTAAGATCTTTCCAGTATGGCAGCTCCATAAAGAAAATGCTACTCTTTCGAAATCTAGAATTCCTCAAGGCTATGTGATCTTGTTTGAATGGTCAACCCAACTGTATCTCACCCATTTCTTGTAATCTCTCCTTTATAACATAACCCAGCAATCTGATAGAATTGTACTAAGTTTATTCTTTGGATTTTTCTTTGAATACCGACGCGTACTGCCATCAAATTTACTCCTGAACTGTGACGTTCACCTTCTATGTTCAATAGATAGAAATCTGTGATATCCTAAGTAACAGAATTTCTTACTTTCCAGTAATCGTAGGTGATGAATGTCATCCATACAGATTGGGTAAGCAAGCTTTCCTTTAGTGCTCCAACTTGACAAATTTGCGTACGTCGGGAAGTCATTTATGGTCCACAATAATGCTACATGCATATTGTAAAATTCTTTCTTTTCTGCATCATACGTCTTCACTCCGGTGTACCACAACTGTTTTAGTTCATCAATTAATGTCTAGAGATAAACATCTATTGCATTTCCTAATTGTTTCGGACTGGGGATTAATAGGGTCAGCATCATGAATGAAGATTTCATACACAACAAGAGAGGTAAGTTATAAGTGACCATTACCATTGGTCATATAGAGTACGATGGGTACATACTCTTAAATGGATTGAATCCATCGTTTGGAAGACCCAACCGCATGTTCGTTACTTCTAAAGTGAATAAATTATTTCTTTAGTCAAATCTCTTCCACTCCTCCGAATCAGTAGAATGACATATTCTTCCATCTTGAGATTTACAATCTTGGTGCCATGTCATCCACCGTGTAGTTTTAGTTGATATAAAAAGGCGTTGAAGCCTAGGTGTCAGTGGAAAGTAACGAAGAACTTTCTGAGGTTGGTTCCTCTTACTTTCATTTTTACCTTCCTTATATCTCTCATGTCCACATTCGGGACAATTACTCAAATTTGCGAATTCATTTCTGAAAAGAATGCAGTCATTCGAACATGCTTCGATTTTCTGACAATCCAAACCAAGCTTACGAATTTGTTTCCTTGCCTCATCCATGAAATCGGAAAATTATTAGGGTTATTCAACAGCTCAGCAATAAACTGAAGTATTTTTGACATGAATTTAGCACTAGCTATATTCATAACCTTCAGCTGAAACATCTTCGACAAAAATGACAATTTTGACATTTTCATAACACCAAGAGCAATAGGATCCTCAGTCGCCTTAACAACATTGTAGAACGGATCACAACTGAATGGATATTCCTCATCTGTATTTATATCCTCTCCTGCTCTCATCTCGTTCAACATTTCTTCTATTTCTTCACCTTCGCTATCAGCTATGTCCTCGTCGATCTCTTGGTCAACAATGTTCTCATTGTTTATGACTTTCTCAGTTAACTCCTCTCCATGAGATACCCAAGTACTGTAATGCTGCCACTACCCATTACAAATGCAGTGCTCGGGCACAGTATTACGATCATGTAGGAACTATTTGAACATCTTCTGCATGGGCAGAAGGATTATCAAGTTGACCTCCTCAACTAAATATCTTTCTATCATCATGAAAGGCCCAATCCAAGAATGAAATTACTCCATCCTTATATCTGGTGTAATATGAACCCCATAATCTAATCCAAGATTTATCCATTATAACCTAAAATTTAATGTAAACAAATCACTTATTAGGAAGGGAAATGACTAAATGATGTGTATGTTGATTAAGATTTTCACTTTATATCTCATCCTCAAAAATTTGATGACAACTTAGTTTTGCTCATTCCATGTAACCTTAGTGAGGTGAAATTTCGGTAGCATCTTTTCGCACTTCTCCAGTATACCCTCCAATACTAACCTTAGCTAGATTTCCTTTAACACCTAATTAAGGGCACCGCAAAAAACTAGATAAGATTAGTTGGTATAATAGAGAAGAGCAGGAATAAGCAACTAAAATTTCACCGCACAAGGTTACATGTAACGAGCAAAACTAAGTTATCGTCAAATCTTTAAGGACCTTCTTTAGTTCGGTACTTCACCGAACTAAAGTCGATCGAGTCTTATGGCATGCTACAAAGACAACACATCATGCATGTAAGTGAGGTATACATACGATTCCTACATTGTCCATATAACATGATCATAAGTCTCAATGAATGAGTAATTTGGACATAATTTGACTCGAAGGACTTTTACCCTAGGGGTTAGAATGCCTAATGTTTGACCTCGTATGCATATATCTTCTTTAGCAAGTGTGTGTATCTAAGCAATAACTAATTTAAACATTAAAAAAATTTACCAAAAAACTAAAATATCATTCAATTAAATTAAAAAGATTGAATGTATATATATATACCTCAAACTACTGAAGCCTCCGAGTGTACCTGATACTGATAACCTGCAATTTCAAAAGTAAATTAATTAAATAATAAAGTATAATTATAATCCTAAACCCTAACTCAAACTAAACATGCAAACCAAGGGCAAGAGCAAGCGAAAACCCTAACCCTGACCCAAACCCTTATCAAATCATAAAACCCTAACCCTGACCCAAACAAAACATCTAAACCCTAGCCTAACCCAACCACCATAACCCTCTCCCAACTCAAATCGTAAAACCCTAGGCTAAGCACCATATACAGAACCTAATACCAAACCTAAACAACATATATTAATCCCAACTAAACTTTTAAACAATTTTGAAAAAAATTTAGCAGAGTTTCCCCTTATATTTTTAGTTTCCTATAAACCTATATAGCAAAATAATACTCATCATAAAAGTAAGCACACCCAACATTAAATTTCATTCAATCAAACAAGTGGGTACACCCTACATTCACAATAAATCATACAAGCCACACCGTCTAACAAAAGCCTAAAATATTATTACAATAAATAAAAAATATTAAAATTATACCTCCAACGACTACAGCTTCCGAGAATGATCGTCACTGATAACCTGTAATTTCATAAACACAATTGATTAAATAACATATTATCATATTATTCAAAAGTTTACAACTTATAAAATTGAGGCAACGGTAGCGGTGGCAATAGGAGGACAAGGGCGACAGGAGGGGGACGAGGAGGAGGACAAGAGGAAGAGGGGGAGGCAGATAGGACAAGGAGGAGGAGGGGAAGTTGGATGGGGAGGAGTAGGAGGACGAGGTCTGCAGGAGGATGAGGAGGAGGAGGAGGGTGGTAGGATAAGGAGGAGGAGGGGGAGGAACCAAGGAGGAGGAGGGGGGGGCTTACTAAGGAATTGGAGCAGGAGGGGGGAGCTAAGAAGGAGGAGGGGAGGGTTAGGAGGAGGAAGGCGACACTGGTGGGCCGAGGAGGAGGAGGAGGAGGTCGCAGGAGGAGAAGGAGGAGGGGGTGTAGGCGGAGTAGGAGGATGGGTCAAAACTGAGGAAGAGGAGGAGGAGAGTGTCGCCAGGTTGGGGAGGAGGAGGACGACGACGTTGGTGGAGGAGGAGGAGGGCAAGGACCAGCGGAGGACGAGGAGGAGCAGGGCGAGCTACCATGGAGGAGGAGGGGAGCGACACGTGGAGGAGGAGGATGAGGAAGAGGAGGAGGGGGGACGACGACGACAAGGACCAGCATTCACCTGAGGAGGAGGGGGCGACGCGGGGAGGAGGAGGGTGTGGAGGTGCTCGACGTGAGGGGCGGTGTGAGGGTTTGGATGAGGAAAATGAACAGTAGGCCATAGCTCCTATATAGATTTAGGAACCTATGCTAAAAATCAATGGCAAATGATATTGTTGGTTCCCTCTCCAGCATGCCTAAAATTTTTCCGCTAAATTTAACTTGACTTTTACCGTCGTTTAATCAATTAACCGATGGCATAAGTCACTAATCTCGTCCAAATTTCACATGCAAATTTTATACTTTTTTTTACCATCGCTTATTCCCCCAAATGACGACAAAGGGTACACATCATCACGCCTAAAATTTTTGTGTGTAATTTTTACCCACTTTTGCCGTCGTTTATTCCAATAATCGACGACTAAAGTTACAAATCCCTTTTGCTCTTAACGAACAAATTTTAACTAGCTTTTCAGCGTCAGCTCTTCTAGTAACCGACGACAAAAATATATTTGCTGTCGCTTAATAAATCAACGGTAAATATTAATGACCACTGCATCACCCAATCGTTGATGGTAGGTCAAGTATTGACCTTTGTCATCGATTTTTTAAATAAGCGACGACAAAAATATATTTGCCGTCGGTTTAAATAATTGACGTCAAGTAACCAATAGCATAACCCATTTTTGTAGTCATGACAAAAAAATACAAAGGAAGACAAAGGGTGCGAGTAGGGAAATGCACATTGCAATGAACTTTGCAACGTGCATCCCTCGCTCAATAAAATACACCAGTGTACTTTGATTTTCAACCAGTATATTTTAGTTTTCCATCAGTTGAAAATCAAGTACACTAGTTGAAAATGAAAATACATCAGTATATTTTGATTTTCAATAGATGTTTACCTATGCAAAGTGGTTTTAGCTATAAAAAGTGATTTTCACTTGGAAAGTGGTTTTCCACCTTTGGGTTTAGGGTTTAGTGTCTAGGACCCTAAACACTAAACCCTAAACCCAAAGGTGGAAAACCACTTTCCAAGTGAAAATCACTTTTTATAGCTAAAACCACTTTTCATAAACCCTAAACCTTAAATCTTAATCCTAAACCCTAAACTCTAAACCCTAAATCCTAAGTCCTAAACCCAAAACTGATAAGTGAAAACCACTTTACACTTTCCAAGTGAAGACCCAATTTCCATCTGTGGAAAGCTAAAATACCTTTTAGTGATGTCAACGAAGGTGGCAATTGAGCGACAATTATTTTAAGTGTTGCTAATTACATACAGCAGCAAATAGAAGGTATATAGTGGCAAATATTAAATGTCGCTAAATGCTATTTTTTGTAGTGCCAGTGTATTTTGATTTTCAATCAGTGTATTCTGGTGGAAAACCAAAATACACCAATTGAAAATTAAAATACACCCACATGTTTTGTTGAGGGGGGATGCGTGTTATAAAGCACATTGCAACATGTGTTTCTTTACTTTTTGGCAAAGACAAAATGTAATTATGTTTCAAATAAAAGATCTCCATCCCCAAAATAAATGTTCAATGGAAGTTTTAGAAGCACTGATAACCCTTCAAAATCATCGAGGAAATCATGAGCAAGATTAGGTTGGGGGAATGAGGGACTTAGGGTGTGACTTATATATACCTCGAGTAAATGGAGATTCTATTAGAGTACTTAGGTCAGAAAATTGGGTATAGATCTATACGCATACTCGAATCCAAACTTGGTTGCATTTTTTTGGATAAAACTCATACCTAAATTTGATTGAGTTTGAGATAAATTTTACCCATTTTTTTCAAGTCGAGTTCGAGTCAAATCTACCAAAACTTATATCCCTACCCTCATGTGTGAAATACTTATTTTCTCTCCCTCTTTCTCCCCATTAAATGCAGAGCAAGAAATGAGTTAGCAGGACTTTGAGCTCTCAAGTGAGTCTCTCAAAGGTTGGGATACCAAGTTTTGGCTTAGTCAGTCCTTGAATATAGCTTATTCACTCTTCCTATCCTTAAATAACAATCTTCGTAACTTTTGCTGTATGCCTCAAACTTTTACAAAACAATATATGTTGAAAATATTGCAATGGGATAAATCAAGTGTACCATATATACGACCTATTATCAATAAGTTTGGTCAAGACTTGACCAAAAAATACATGATTTCACATTTTGAGGTATGCTAACCCAACCAATGCCTAATATAAGTATTAGCAGATTCACCGCGACTCACACAACTCCAAAATTATTTGAGAATCTAGATTTGGGGTGTTTATATTGACTATCACCTCTATGGATCGTTAGTAGCACGTGCTTGATTACTAGCCATATCAAGCTATGATTTTTTGTAATCCTTTATGCAAAAAGTTGCTAAGATTTGTGCATGAATTACGTTGAACATGATCCTACCCATATATAATTTCTTGACCCTAATTCTTTATGTGTTACAATCCAAGTGGAATTAATTTCTATGTAAAAATATCACAAGTACACAAGATAGCAGTATTGTCATAGCCTTCCATGCAATACCATAGTTGGTTACATGAGCCTTATCATGAAGTGTTGCTACCTCACGCATAGGAGGCCTTACACTTTCCATAGCCAGCTATTATGGTGGCAAATTTAGATCAAATATTATAGTTATTTTTAGTTCACTTCTCTTCTATTTTATTCTATTTATCCTTCTTGCTTTAGCCTACTTTGATCTTAATAGCACATAACATTTAAGGTAAGGTGTTATGGGTATTACATTACCCTTTGTGGTTGATAAGGTAATAGGTAGTAATACATCGATAAGAAGAATTTAGGTACCTTCATGTAAAATGTGATGGTCCACATGACATTCAAGAGATGGTGAAGTTTTACTAAAATGAGCCCATTCTACTGAGACGTTTTAGCACAAGTTTGGTGAATAACATAAGTAACTATAACAAATTTTAAACCATTATCTAAGTGAAAATGATAAATTGCATCAAAAGATTGTCCTTATTTCTTTGCAAATTTTGATAATTTGGTAAATTTTTTATTTTTATGGTTCATCACAAAGCCTCAAGAAACTCTAGTATGATCATCTACCAAAGACAAAGAAATATCAAAATCTACTTGGACTAGTTACAAGCGAGTTGAGCCTCATAAGTCTACATGAATTAAGGTAAAGAGAGTAAACTCCTATTTAACTTAAGGAGTGAATGCAGCCAGTGATGCATGCCAACATGACATTCTTCACACTCTATGGACTTTATTTTGTACAACTAGAGAAATTGCCTATGAAAAATGGGCAGACTTGTGTGCCTTAATCGACAACTGCATTGAACATGAGAAGTGAGGTTAGTTGATGTGATTCATGATGGTGAATTTGGGGTAGGAAGATAGTAGAGTCTATCATGTTCAACAACCCTACTAATTGCCTTCATCCTTAAGAGACCTTGTAACACAAAATGAGTGGGATAAAATATCATACGGCAATTAATAGTTAGTAAGTGATGACCGTCGTGGGTTTTGCTGTCCGGTTAGCTTTTTTGCGTTTGTTATATGTCAAGTTACAGTCGTTGTTGTAATAAGACAGCTACCAGGTTATCATTACAAAAATTTTTACTCGGAAATGGTTTTCCTGAGGTCGAACTCAGGGAGCTACTGGAATTCTAGAAATACAAAGGTTCTCTATTAGATTACAAAAATAAGGGAGAGAGAGAGAGAGAAAGAGAGAGAGAGAGGGAGCTTGTCTTGGCTTCTTCTTCTTCTCTTCCCCTTTTCCTTCTCTCAGAAGCTCTTCTTTTCTTCTTCTTTCTCTTCTTCTCTGCTCACGGCTGTGTCTTCTCTCTTCTTTTCTTCCGCAGAGTTCTTCTTCTTCTTCTTCTGTTCTTTCTTTGTTCTTCTCTTTCTTTCTTTTTCTTCTCTTCTTCTGCAGCTGTGACAATCTTCTTCTTCTTCTAACTTCTTCTTCTGTTCTTTCTTTGTTCTTCTCTTTCTTTCTTTTTCTTCTCTTCTTCTGCGGCTGTGACAATCTTCTTCTTCTTCTAACTTCTTCTTCCGCCTTCTTCTTCTTTCTTCTCTTGCTTTATCTCCTCTGGCCGCTGCTCAACCGTCATCTGATGCAGCGGTCAGACGACTTAACTGTAGGTTTGCTACAATGCTTCTCTTCTTCTATTACTTCTCTCTTGCTTCTTCTTCTTCCTCTCTGCTTCTTCTTCTTCCTCTCTGCCCTGAGCGGCTAAGGCTTCGGCCGCCTTCCTTCCTTCTCCTTCTACTCCTGCACGCTTACACAAGGATCAGAAAGCAAAACCTACCCCTACCCTTCCCCGTGTCTCTCTCTTTCTCAAATTTCTCTCATAGGATCGCTCTCCCAGAGTCGGGTATTCAGGTACGGGTATCGCGCACAGGACCAGGCCCACCGACGTGCGGTGGTGGGCGAGGAGTGAGCGGGCTAGGGTATCCGGCCCAGACCCGCGGGGCATGAGCGCGGGTGAGGGCGAGCATGTGGAGCGCGGCGTGCGTGAGCGACCTGACCCCTGTGTTCGAAGGCTATAAGCATACAACACTTTTTCCATTTATTTGGCTGCGGCGCTTCCAGAACTGCCGAGGTGGGACTAAATGTCCCACCCAAATTGGCGCCTACAGCTGAGGAAGCTGCAGGCAATCGCAGCAGCACGCGAGGCGTTCGCCCCAGCTGCAGGCCTGGGATGCTTCGCGGAGGCAAGCTGCGCATCCTGGGGTGTAAGCCTGGGCGAGAGAGCACCTGCAGCTACAGGTGAAGGAGCTTCAGAAGCTCCGTAATGGCGGTGATGGGTCATCGACCTGAAAACAAGAATACGGCCTCTTGGTCCAATCAGAGGATGCAGGGAGCTTCACCGGAGTGCGACGAAGGCAGTGCGGGTGGTGGCGAGGCGTGAGGCGGCGTATGGTGGTAGCCCTAGGCCGGACTGTGGCTGGAGAGTTGGGTCTGTTTGGGGGGTCGTCGGGTGGCGTCTGTCAGTGGATGGGAAGGGGGGATTTGTTGAGTGGAGTGAGGGGAAGCTTTTAGGGTAGTCGGCGTGGGGTGAGAAGGTTTGTGGAGGTGGGATGAGCTCACCGGAGAGGGTGGTCGGAGATGGAGCAGGCAGAGGTGGAAGTCGTGTGTGGTGAGGCAAAAAGATAAATTGAGAGAGGGAAAATGTAAGGGAGGAGGAGAGGAAGCTAATTACCTAGGTTTTGGACAAAGGGGGAGGGCGAAGCCACTGGCTCGTACCTGCTGGAGCTAGGGAAGAAAGGGCCCTGGAGGAGAAGTGCGGGGACGAGGAAGCAGGCAGAGGGTGCCAGCGGGTGCAGCACGGCATAGACGAGAGGGCTAGGAGAACCCTGCTGCAAGTAAGGCAGCAGAGCGACGAGGAGGAAGAGGAGGGAGTCGCCAGAAGTTGCAGGCCGTCTGAAGGAGGAGGAGGGGATGAAGTGGGGGGTTGTTCTCCGTCAAAGAGAGCTTACAGGAACCGGCAGGGGGTGCCAGTCCTTATAAAGGGCTGGCGTAGAGGGAGGCGCGGGCTGGCGACGTGCCAGCCTCGCCGGAGCGTGGCCGGAGAGGGGACCCATACCTTTCGCACGTTCGCACGAAAGGTATTGGGGTCGGCAGAGAGCATGGCTGGGTCCCTGCGACAGAGGACGTCGCAGGGAATCCCGCGTCTGATTTGCAGGGTGGTCACTCCTCTCCGCGCAAAGCCGCCATGCTCCGCACAAAGTCGCCGGAGCATGGTGCTGTGTAGAGTTTTGCAGGAGGGACCGTTATGCAAAGAACGATGAAAAAGATGGGGGCCAAAATGTAAGGGTTTCGAAAGACAAGGGTCAAAAAGTAAATGAAGAGGACCAAATTGCAAAGTCGGTCAAGGAGGTCTCCTCTTAGGCTCAAGTTTTTATACAAGACTAATTTGAACCTAAGGATTTTAATGTTGAATTTTATTTCTAGGTTGGACCATGTTTGACCGGCCAATTTACGTAAAAACCCAGATTAAGTCATTAATTGGGCAAGGTTCTCTTTGTAGGTCAAAATGGGTTTCTAAGGCCAAATTGAAGGTTCTAAACCCTAGAGATCATTTTTCTATGAATTTTAGAGGGTTTAGTTGATTTTTATCCTACCTCGAACCTCGTGAATTGAAGTGGGTTTGTTTTAGGGTTACAGAATGTCATTTAATTTCCTAAAGTTGCTATAAACCTTTTTAGATCTGACCATCCCACTTTCCTTCTTATTAGGCTTGTTTGACATGTGTTTGGATCCTTAATTACCCTATTTGCAAACTACGTTGGTGAAATTGCTATTTTACCCCTTATGATTTATTTTCTTCTTAAACTCAGAATTCTTTAAGTTAAGCCTTTCTTTGGGTTATGTAGGATCTTTTTCTTCCATATCTGGGTTAGATTATGCTTGTTAGGGCTCATGATGAGATTCTCATCATACCCCCATGCCTAGCTTTTGCTAGTCCCTTAGCAAAAACTTAAGGTTTTAACCCTTGTTCTAGACCATGAAGTTCTTAATGATTTCAGACAAGTGCTTTTTCATTTGAAACCTAGATTAGGTTAGAATGCTAACCATAGGCCTAAAAGGTACTCTAGTACCAACCAAGATCCAATTTGTCTAGCCTCAGCCTCAGTCCTTAGCAAAGGTTTTTAAGGCCTACAATAACTAACTTAAGGTTTATTGGACTTTGTGGTTAAAGCACCCGTGCTTGAAATGATTTTAGCCCTGGTTCAGTTTGCAGTGCGTTTTGTAAGAAAGAGAGATAGAAGATTTATCTGTTTGGAGAGTTTTCTCTCTCTTTTTCTTTTTAATTCTAGCTTAAGATTGGCTTTTCAACACGATCTGTATCAGATTCCTTGTCCCCATCATCAATCCTCAAGGGTTCCTGGCAATCGATGCTTCGAGATAACATCGCCCATGGTAACCCCCAGAACCCTGGCTATTGAGATTTCGAGATAATCCCATCCATAGTGTTCCGTGGCCGAATTCAAACCCTGGCAATTGACATTTCGTGATAATGCCATCCATGGAATCTGAACCAGCAGAGTGCTTACATGCCCCCGATAGGATATGTAAATATCCTAAGAGACAAGCACCGAGGAGATGATATTTTGTTACGCATCTTCGAGGGGAATTTCCCACCTCTCCATGCTGGGAACTCATCCAAATCAACTTGTGTTGATCTGCCGCTCCTACTCTAGGTGTTATTTTCAGAATTTTGCGACGCTTCTGCTTGATTTTGATTTTTACGCTTACTGAACCAGGTTGTGTGTGAGGTTATGGTGCTTAGGTTACTGAGTCTCGTAAACCAAAAGTTAGTTAATAAGGCCAAATACTTCCTAAGCCTTGGACCTAATACTTAAGCTTTTCATTTTCCTAAACCTCTTGAGGAATGTCTAGATCTTAATGGGTACTAAGAGTCTATCCAAGAATGCCTAAGGTTTGCGTTCTTACTAATCTCACTGTGCACTTTTCAGTTCTTTTCTTGAATTAGGTCTAGAACTTAGGTTAATTCCTTAGTTTCTTACTAATGACTATCACTTTTCTCTCATTTTTGTGCTCCTTTTTCATTTTGTTTCTTTTTCCTTCCTCCACAAAATTCCTTTCCTCCTTTTTTTTTTTTAACCTTTTCTTACAAGTCTTGCACTTTCATACCCCCCCATACATAAGATTTGCAATGTCCTCATTATGACTTAGGGGGTTTTTATTCAACTTAGTTCATTCCTTAAGACAGATATTTTGGTGAGTGAATGGGTCGGGATGACTATTGCAGACGATTTCTAATCTCAGATGCAAGCACCTGAGGTGGAGTCGGTTGTCTTAAAGGGTGAACCTTAAGTGCACAAAGGTGTCAAAAAAAAGGTTTCAGGTTTTCCAAGAGAATGACGGGCTACCTCCCATTGAGCGCTGAGTTTTATGCCATCGGCTGGGCGTAATAAGCTCATGGGGAATGGAGGATATCAGATGATTCAGCCAAATCAGTAGAAGTTACATCAATGAACAGTTTGAGTCTCTGACCGCTCACGATGAAAGGTTCGGAATCATGGCTGAGTGGACTGATCTCGACGGCTCCATTTCCAAAAACCTGTCAGACCAAGTATGGTCTGACCCACTTGGATCGCAGCTTCCCAGGGGAAAGTTTGAGTCGAGCATCAAAGAGTAGGACCTTCTGACCAGGATAAAAGATCTTTCTAGAGATATGCTTGTCATGGAAGGTTTTAACCCGTTCCTTGTAGATTCGCGAGATCTCGTACACATCAAGATGTAGCTCATCGATCTCGCTGATTTGAAGCTTTCTGTGGGTTCCAGCCTTCGAAAGATCTAGATTACAGTTCTGTACAGGCCCAATATGCTTTATGCTCCAGTTTGACGAGAAGGTGACACGCCTTCCCGTACACCAGTCTAAAGGAAGACATGCCTAATTGGGTTTTGTGGGCGGTCCTATAGGCCCACAAGGCTTCCAGAAGTCGGGACGACCAGTCCTTCCTGTCAGGCCGAACAATGACTTGCAGGGTTTTCTTGATCTCCCGATTTGATAGCTTAGCTAGACCATTAGTCTGGGGGTGATAAGGAGTAGAGATTCGGTGAGACACCCCGTATTTGGTCATCAATGACCTGAACTGAGCATTCGTGAAATGGGTCCCCCCATCTGAGATGATAGCATGAGGAATCCCGAACCGTGAGAAGATATTGTGATGAATGAATTTGAAAACGATTTTGTGATCACAGGTTCGGGTCGGTATGGCTTTGATCCATTTGGACACGTAGTCCACAGCCAGCAGAATGTATTCGAAACCATCCGAAACAGGAAAGGGACCCATAAAATCAATCCCCTAAACATCAAAGATTTTGCATACGAGAATCGGCTGCAAAGGCATCATGTCGCGATGGCTCATGTTGCCCAAAGTTTGGCAACGATGCATGTCTTGTAGTGACTATATGCATCTTTGAATAGTGTGGGCCAGTAGAAGCCACACTGGAGGATTTTCGATGCGATTTTGTGCCTAGAGAAATGGCCACCGCATGCCTGGTCATGGCAGAAGGAAAGAATATCATTGATTTCACCTTCCGGGACACATCTCCGGATGATTTGGTCAGCACCTATGCGGAAGAGGTACGGATCTTCCCAAATGTAATACTTGGCATCAGAGCGCAATTTGTCTTTCTTGGCCTTCAGCCAATCAGACGGGATCTGATGAGATGCCAAGTAGTTTACTATATCAACAAACCATGGAAGTCTAGTACCAATAGTCAGTAGGTGCTCATTAGGGAAATGCTCCGTGATGGGTCCGAAAGGGTTGATAATCTCAGAAGGAAGGCGGGACAAATGGTCAGCTACCACATTTTATCTTCCTGCCTTCTCGCGAATCTCGAGATCGAATTCTTGCAATAGCAAGATCCATTGGATTAGTCGGGGCTTTGCATCCTTCTTCTCAAGGAGATGCCTCACAGCCGTGTGATCCGAGTAGATGATGACGTGGGAACCCAGGAGATAAGATCGGAATTTTTCAAGGGAAAATACTACGACTAGCAGCTCTTTCTCCGTAACTGTATAGTTACGCTGAGCCTCGTCAAGTGTCTTGCTAGCGTAGTAGATGGCCACGGGTTTCCCGTTAGCTTTCTACCCTAGAATCGCTCCTACAGCGAAATCAGACGCATCACACATGATCTCAAAGGGTTGATACCAGTCAAGGGATTGTAGGATTGGTGCCTGGATGACTCATTCACGAAGGTTTTCAAAGGCTAGAGTGCATTCCTTGGAGATTTCAAAGGGTACATCCTTAGAGAGGAAAGTCGTCAGGGGGTGCACAATTTTCGAGAAATCAGGAATGAAATGACGGTAAAAATCGACGTACCCCAGAAAAGAACGGATGTCCCTGATCGAGCTTGGCATAGGAAGGTGAGAGATTAGATCAACCTTAGCTCGATCCACCTAGATGCCCTTCTCAGAAATCAGATGTCCTAGGACGATCCCCTCAGGCACCATAAAGTAGCTCTTTTCCCAGGAAAGAACCAAATTAACGTCGATGCAGCGCCTGAGTATATGAACCAAGTGTTGGAGGCAATCATCAAATGATGCCTCGAAAACTGAAAAGTCATCCATGAAGACTTCCAGATAATCACCTACCATATCAGAGAATATGGCAAGCATGCACCGTTGAAAAGTCGCAGGTGCATTGCAGAGACCGAACGGCATCCTTCGGAATGCGTACATTCCAAAGGGGCAGGTGAACGTGGTCTTCTCTTGGTCCTCAGGATGAATAGCTACTTGGTTATAACCGGAGTACCCGTCAAGGAAGCAGAAGAATCGATTTCCCGCTAATTTCTCGAGAATCTGATCAATGAAAGGTAGTGGGAAATGATCCTTCTTCGTGGAGGAATTGAGTCGTCAGTAATCTATGCAGACTCTCCATGAGTTGGCTAATCGGGTAGGTATAACTTCTCTAGTTTCAGTTGTTATGGTGGTGAGCCCTGCCTTTTTAGGCATAACCTGGATTGGGCTCACCCAACGACTATCGGAGATTGGGTAGATGATCCCTGCATCTAACCACTTGATGATCTCCTTTTTCATGACCTCCTGCAGATTGGGGTTCAAATGTCTCTACATTTCACGAGAAGGTCGTGCGCCCTCTTCTGAGTAAATATGGTGTGTGCAATAAGAGGGACTTATTCCAATCAAATCATCGAGAGTCCATCCATTGGCTCTGCGATGTTGCTGGAGAACAGCAATCAGACGGGATTCCTGTTCGGGATTAAGCTTGGAATTAATAATCACAGGAAGGGTCTGAAACCCAGAAAGATGTATTTCAAATGATCGGGAAGGGGTTTCAGTTCAAGGATGGGGTTATCAGCAGCAGCGGGTGGTTCAGGGTAAATGTGAGGTTCAAGGGTTGGAGTTATGGGTCTGTCTAAATCTGGTTTTGACTCCTCTGATTGCAGTTCAAAATCTTTTTGTGGTTGATGAGGTATAATCAGGTCATTCTGAAAATGCGTTTCATCAACCAAAGTCCTGATATCACAAATCTGTTCGATGACACCGCAATTGATTCCTTGGTGGGCCTTAAATATATCAATTTTTAGGGTTTAATTTCCAAATTTGAGCTCTATTTGGCCCTCCTCACAGCTAATGTTGGCTCTAGCAGTAGCCAAGAAAGGTCTCCCTAGAATGATCAGTGTATCCCTAGGATTTTCAGGTGAGTCCATGTCTAAGACTATAAACTCTACAGGAAAGTAGAAATCCCGCACTCTTACAATAACATCCTTGAGAATCCCTTTTGGTGACTTTATAGATCGATCTGCTAATTGCAATGTCACCTCAGTTGGTTTTAGCTTAGATTCTTCTAGGTGGTTAAGTAAGGATGTCGGTATTAGATTTATGGAAGCACCCAAGTCTAGCAATGCTCTGTCGAATTGGGTATCACCTATTTTGTAGGAAATCAGGGGAGTACCAGGATCTTTAGCCTTGGGTACGAGTCTGCTTAGGATTACAGAGGTGGCTTGCTCTGATAGTACAATTAGACTCCCACTCTTGGTTCGCAGCTTACGCTGGGGTGTACACACATTCTTGAGGAATCGTGCGTAAGCTGGTATGTGGCGAATCACATCCATCAAGGGGATGTTTATTTGGACCTGCTCAAAGAGCTTGACCAGGTCCTCCTCAGGTGCCACGGGCTTGGTGGTCTTCTTTCCCTTGGTCAAGGCCTCGGGAAACGGAACCTTGGTTGGTTCTTCTAGGATAGGTCCAGGTCTTTGATCTGGGACAGGGATAGGAACGTCCTGGATTACTGTCCTAGGGTTGGGATTACTACCAGGCTTGGAGTGGTTTGGATAGGGTGGATCTTGGGTTTCCTTACCACTACGGGTTGTTACAGAATTTAGCCCTGCCTGGTTTTGGTTGGGGTTGGGTAGGATGGGTTGCTGCTGATAGCCCACATAGGAAGTGGAAGCCTCCATCCCGTCAGGTGAAGGAACAGAGGGGGCCTGATAAATCATGTGTGCTTGGCCCGGGTTTGGGTTCATAACGCGCCGCTGGGTTGACACGTTATTCGGGTTAGGAAGAGGTTCGGAAGGAAGTGTGCCTGGCTGGCGAGAATTTGCCAACTGGGCTAGTTGATTTCGAACCTCTGTAAGTTCATCCTTGTGTTGCTTCTGAATAGCCGCATTCGTTCTTTGAATGTCAGCCAAAGTCTGAAGGATGAGAGACATTTGATCCTGATTTGGCCCTGATGGATAGGTAGGGTTGGGCCGAGGCTGAGGTGGCTGGTAAGGACGAGATGGTTGTGAACAGGGCTAAAAGGTTGGTCTCTGGGCCTGGGAATTTCCCGCCCACTGGAAGTTGGGATGGTTTCGCCATCCAGGGTTATAGGTGTTGGACAATGGGTCATTCTGGATGGCGTTGAGGTCCTCGCAGGTCTGAGGAACCTCCAAAGAATCAGAGAAAGGAGGAACGGAATTCCCCGGACTGGTATAGAAAGGATCGGATGACCCTCCAATCCGAGAATCAGATGGGGGTGGATATGGATCCATCCCAGGAGAAGATCGGTGGAGAATGTTTTGCACAGTTTCCCGTGTGGAAGGAGGCTGTGCAAAGGAGCTATGCGCAAAGGTGGCTCACTGCAAGTGCTGAGTCAGCTCGTCCACCTTCTTCTCAATGATGGAGACCTTGTCCAATCGACTGGCCATTAGTTCCAGGTCGACTGATGTGGATAGGCCCTGTGTCTCATGTGATCCCCTAAGGTTCGTCGATGCGCGGGTATTCGTCCTGTCGAATAAGCCCATGGGGTCATTGTTGATGGAGTTCTCGCACATGTTTTCGAGAATCTCCCATACGGTGTCCTCATGTTGACCCATGATATTCCCTCCGCAAGTTGCATTGACGAAAAGCCTGATATCCTCACGGAGTCCCTGGTAAAAAGACTGGACTTGTTCCCATTTAGGAATTCTATGATGGGGGCACTTTCTCATGAGATCCTGAAAGCGAACCCATGCCTCATGGAGAGGTTCTCCCGTTTGCTGAGTGAAGTGAGTAATCTGATGGTGCAAGGCATTAGTCCGACCAACAGGAATGAACTTCTTCAAAAATTCGGACTGAAGTTCTTCCCAATTGTTGATCGGCCGGGTCTGAGTCTGGTACCAATGAGCGGCCTTGTCCATAAGGGAGAAGGAGAACATCTTCATGAGGAGAATGTCCCGATTTTGTTCATTTGACCCAAAAGTTTGGGCCAGATGCTTCAGCTGTTTGATGTGCTGGAAGGGGTCTTCAGAATTAAGCCCATGGAATTTTGGCATAGCATGAATCATATTGGACTTTAATTCAGAATCAGGTCCTCCAGTCGGGATTCTGACTCGAGGCTCAATAGCCACCGCAACAGGATTATAATGGTCCTGCATCATAAGACGCTGTGGTGGGTGCACAAAGTTCTGGAAGAGGTCATTGATTCGTTGGAGCTGGTGCTCTAGATTATTTTCTTCCTCAACTGGCTGAGCCATTGTGGAAGAAGATGGTGAGTTGGGTTTGGAGTCGGAGGAGAGGTCGATGTGTGGTGTTGTTTTCTTAGACAAGGGCACTGAGGCTCGGCCTCGAGGAGAGTGAAGTTCTAAAGGAGGTTTTAAGGACCTCCTACCAAACATACACTGTTGGAAGAGATGAGTTTAGTAGGTGCTGGACCCAATCAAGGCACCCAAAATGTTGGGTGGCTATAGAGGTGCAGGGCAGATGGACCCCTTGATCAAAAGATCGACCACCTGAGAATTACCTGGGTAGCCAGAGAGGGTGAGTCCCGCGAAGACCCCTACACGGTAGAGTGCCCCCACGGGTTATAGGGTTTCCCCCACCCGACCTCTCTTGTCACTGAGATTCCAGGTAGACCAGAATGGGGATCTTGCCCTCTTAAGTCTACCAATTTTAGTTTAAGATCAGGGTGCTTAAGTTTTCACTTGAACTTTTAGCTTTTTGAGTGCGAAGAGTGACCTAAGTTGAAGGTTGGTTGACCCTTAAGGGGTCAACTTCACCTATTAATTCCTTTGAGAACTTATTAGGTCTTGTCTTTTAGGATTCAAGTGTTTTTAGAGAGCCAATTGCTTAGGGTTGTTCTAAATAGGTATATTCAATCAATGGTTTAGGCACACTTCTTTTGGGATTTCTCAATTCTTGATTAAGTAGTGTGTCTCTAAAACCCTAGTGTTAATTCCTATGTTGGCTCTACTTGGTCCAGTTAACTCCTTGTTGGGTAATTAGGGCTTCAGGCAAGAAGATGTTAGCCCTTAATTACCCTTAATACTGTGTGCAGGAATAGTGGTTTTGAAAACATGCAGTTGTTACTAAGTATGAAAGACAGGTTATACCTATATTATTTTTTTCCTTTTTCTTCCTCTTTAGAATTTAGGGGTTAATAGTGGGAGGATAGAAGTTACCTGTCCTTGGAGTGGTTGTTGTGTGGCTGCTTCTTAATTTTTCCTATACCTGCACACAAGAGAGAAGAGATTATTAGAAAATTCCAAAATAGAGAATTTATAGCTTCTAGAATAGCCGTTGCTCCCTGGCAACAGCGCCAAGAAATGATGACCATCATGGGTTTTGCTGTCCGGTTAGCTTGTTTGCGTTTGTTATATGTCAAGTTACAGTCGTTGTAGTAATAAGATAGCTACCAGGTTATCATTACAAAAATTTTTACTCGGAAATGGTTTTCCCAAGGTCGAACTCAGGGAGCTACTGGAATTCTAGAAATACAAAGGTTCTCTATTAGATTACAAAAATAAGGGAGAGAGAGAGAGAGAAAGAGAGAGAGAGGGAGCTTGTCTTGGCTTCTTCTTCTCTTCTCCTTTTCCTTCTCCTTCTTTCAGAAGCTCTTCTTTTCTTCTTTCTCTTCTTCTCTGCTCATGGCTGTGTCTTCTCTCTTCTTTTCTTCCGCAGAGTTCTTCTTCTTCTATTCTTTCTTTGTTCTTCTCTTTCTTTCTTTTTCTTCTCTTCTTCTGCGGCTGTGACAATCTTCTTCTTCTTCTGACTTCTTCTTCTTCTGTTCTTTCTTTGTTCTTCTCTTTATTTCTTTTTCTTCTCTTCTTCTGCGGCTGTGACAATCTTCTTCTTCTTCTGACTTCTTCTTCCGCCTTCTTCTTCTTTCTTCTCTTGCTTTATCTCCTCTAGCCGCTGCTCAACCGTCGTCTGATGCAGCGGTTAGACGACTTAACTGTAGGTTTGCTACAGTGCTTCTCTTCATCTGTTTCTTCTCTCTTGCTTCTTCTTCTTCCTCTCTGCTTCTTCTTCTTCCTCTCTGCCCTGAGCGGCTAAGGCTTCGGCCGCCTTCCTTCCTTCTCCTTCTGCTCCTGCACGCTCACACACGGATCAAAAAGCAAAACCTACCCCTACCCTTCCCCGCGTCTCTCTCTTTCTCAGATTTCTCTCATAGGATTGCTCTCCCAGAGCCGAGTATTCGGGTACGGGTATCGTGCCCAGGACCAGGCCCACCGACGTCGATGGTGGGTGAGTAGTGAGCGGGCTAGGGTAATCGGATCCGGCCCAGACCCACGGGGCGTGAGCGCGGGCGAGGGCGAGCATGTGGCGCGCAGCGTGCGTGAGCAACCTGACCCCTATGTTCGAAGGCGATAAGCCTACAACACTTTTTCCATTTATTTGGCTACGGCGCTTCCAGAACTACCGAGGTGGGACTAAATGTCCCACACAAATTGGAGCCTGCAGCTGAGGAAGCTGCAGGCAATCGCAGCAGCAAGCGAGGCCTTCGCCCCAGCTGTAGGCCTGGGATGCTTCGTGAAGGCAAGCTGCGCGTCTTGGGGCGTGAGCCTGGGCGAGAGAGCACCTGCAGCTGCAGGTGAAGGAGCTTTAGAAGCTCCGTAATGGCGGTGATGGGTCATCGACCTGAAAACAAGAATACGGCCTCTCGGCCCAATCAGAGGATGCAGGGAGCTTCGCCGGAGTGCGGCGAAGGCAGTGCGGGTGGTGGCGAGGCGTGAGGCGGCGTATGGTGGTAGCCTTAGGTCAGACTGTGGCTGGAGAGATGGGTCTATTCAGGGGGTCGTCGGGTGGCGTCTGTCAGTGATGGGAAGGGGGGATTTGTTGAGTAGAGTGAGGGGAAGCTTTTAGGGTAGTCGGCGAGGGGTGAGAAGGTCTGTAGAGGTGGGATGAGCTCACCAGAGAGGGTGGTCGGAGACGGAGTAGGCAGAGGTGGAAGTCGTGTGCGGTGAGGCAAAAAGATAAATTGAGAGAGGGAAAATGTAAGGGAGGAGGAGAGGAAGCTAATTACCTAGGTTTTGGACAAAGGGGGAGGGCGAAGCCACGGGCTCGTACCTGCCGGAGCTGGGGAAGAAAGGGCCCTGGAGGAGAAGTGCGGCGACGAGGAAGCAGGCGGAGGGTGCCGGCAGGTGCAGCACGGCACAGACGAGAGGGCTAGGAGAACCCTGCTGCAAGTAAGGCGGCAGAGCGAGGAGGAGGAAGAAGAGGGAGTCTCCGGAAGCTGCAGGTCGTCTGACGGAGGAGGAGGGGATGAAGTGGGGGGTTGTTCTCCGTCAAAGAGAGCTTACAGGAGCCGGTCCTTATAAAGGGGCTGGCACAGAGGGAGGCGCGGGCTGACGACATGCCAGCCTCACCGGAGCGCGGCCGGAGAGGGGACCCATACCTTCCGCGCGTTCGCACGGAAGGTATGGGGGTCGGCAGAGAGCATGGCCGGGTCCCTGCGATAGAGGACGTTGTAGGGAACCCTGCGTCTGATTTGCAGGGCGGTCACTCCTCTCTGCGCGTCGCCATGCTCCGCGCAAAGTAAATGAAGGGTCAAAAAGTAAATGAAGAAGACAAAATTGCAAAGTCAGTCAAGGAGGTCTCCTCTTAAGCTCAAGTTTTTATACAAGACTAATTTGAACCTAATGATTTTAATGGTGAATTTTATTTCTTGGTTGGACCATGTTTGACCAGCCAATTTACGTAAAAACCCAGATTAAGTCATTAATTAGGCAAGGTTCTCTTTGTAGGTCAAAATGGGTTTCTAAGGCCAAATTGAAGGTTCTAAACCCTAGAGATCATTTTCTATGAATTTTAGAGGGTTTAGTTGATTTTTATCCTGCCTCGAACCTCGTGAATTGAAGTGGATTTGTTTTAGGGTTACAGAATGTCATTTAATTTCCTAAAGTTGCTATAACCCTTTTTAGATCCGACCATCCCACTTTCCTTCTTATTAGGCTTGTTTAACATGTGTTTGGATCCTTAATTACCCTATTTGCAAACTACATTAGTGAAATTGCTATTTTACCCCTTATGATTTATTTTCTTCTTAAACTCAGAATTCTTTAAGTTAAGCCTTTCTTTGGGTTATGTAGGAGCTTTTTCTTCCATATCTGGGTTAGATTATGCTTGTTAGGGCTCATGATGAGGTTCTCATCAGTAAGCCAACTGATTGATAAAATTTTAGTTTAAATCACCGTAAACACATCAAATAACATCAAAGGTGGGTCGATATAGCTCTAACCTTGTCTAACAAATAGGAGAAAGTGAACCATCAACATCTCTAACATCAAAAGGGTTGGACAATTTGTGAAGAGACTCAAAAGAGAAGCACCAACAATAGTATGAGAAGAGTCACCTACGTTTGCAACCCATTCACTCTTTCAAGTGGTTAATGCACAATTTTTTGTCAATAATATAGTAACAGTGAGAGAAATTAAACATTAATGGGAGTAAGAATATAAGCCTAGAAAGAGATTGTTGATAGGAGGCATTTGAATTCTTTGTTGGATATGGTCACTTGATCATGTTTAGAAGAAGATTACTTAATAATGCATGATTGGCATGAAGTTAAGGATAGATAGACTTTTCACAGCAATAATCGGAATTGTGATTGGTCCTATGACAATGCTCATAATATCAAGAAGCTCCACAACCTCATCCTTGTTCTATGACTTGTCCATGACCACATCCATAAGTGGAAGTATCACACAACCACAACCTCCTAAAGTAGTACTAGCAAAGGTACAAGATCAAGAAGTTTCCAAACAATCAATAGTATTAAATCGAGCATGTAAGAATCAACTATAAAAACTATCAAAAAATAGAAGCTCTTTACTATTCATGAGGTGATCCTTTATTGAAATATACTTAGGCCTAAAGAGAGCTAGAAATTATATTATGCGAATTTCTCCTCTTTCCTTGTGAATAGGTATGCTCAATAGATACTGGAAAGTACCACAGTACATAGTTAAGGACATAGATCCTTTCTTGAAATTCTAGATTTTCTTAGTCAAATCATATAACCTAGCAGCTTTAAATTTGCAAAGTACCACTTTTGTTTTTTTATTACACTCTTAAAGATAGAAAAATGTAACAAAAAATGTTGCTTCAATCGTATAATTTTTTTTCTTGGAATTGACGTGATTTGTGTAATGTTCTTGATCATCCTGAGCATCTTTAGGTAGCTGAGCTCATCAATGCTAGGTTGAAGGCATAGAGGAAGATGACATATTTGGTGATGGAGAAAAAATCCCCAAGTATCATGTGCATGCTACATGTGCACCTTTTCATGTAGAGATCTCTTAGAAAATGGACCTTTAAGCAATTATATGAGACGATCATATTGCCCAGTAGAATGGCTAACTCTCACTCCTTAAGACATTAAGAGAACACACAGTATCACGGTATGGGATCCTAAACCAACAAGAGCAATCTATTTCTCAAAATGTGACTGACGTGCGTGAAACGAGATTCGATAAAATACATATTGTAGTATAGTCAATTCGCACAAATTAGCTTTTAAATTTATAATTCTCGAAACTTTAAACCTAAGGTCATTCTTTAGGAGCAATTAAAGTGCACGGCTTGTCACTATCATAGAATTTTGAATCTTGGGAACCAGATGCGAGTTATCAACTTTCTTTAGTCACTGACGCTATTGCAAGAAAAGGCAAGGTGCACGAAATCGAAGTGCTTTTGATGTTCAATTTCTCTCCACTTGAAATTTCTAGAAATCCTCTTCAATTTTTTTTTTGAAGGTCAAAGGGGAGCCTATGATAGATCTTTTATGGATAGATGGCTACGTGCACAAACACTCAAACAAAATATTAGCAATAAAAAGAAAGATTTACACAAATTACAATCACAAAAATTGGCATATGATGTATAATGGTTCCCCACTCACTTGGGTACTCTACTACCTAAGCCTCCCAGCTTAAGATTTTTAACTCGATTCCCTCAACCCCAAGGGAATCAATTTACTAAATGAGGTAATTAACGGGTTACCTCAACTCAAGTACAAAAATGACTTATCACAACCCAACCCAAGTACAAATAGAGCACTAGTGTAAGAATGAGAAATCTTACAACAATATACCTAAGCCTCTCAACAATAATTACTGGTACTGATGAAGAATATATCAGTACTAATGAACAATACTAGTACTTGCTTACAAGTACCTGCTTTAAGTTAATCAATTACGTACTTTGAAAAATGATCGTAGCACAAATCCTAGCTTATCTCTAATTAATTTTACGATCTAAGTTGTATTCCTTTGTTAACAGGCATACATTCTATGAAATGAAAACCTAATCTAAAGAATCTAAAAGTCGAAGATGATCTTCTCCTCGACTCCTCCTTGTCATCTTGCCTCCTCCTTGTCATCATACTTGTTTGCCTTGGACTTCACCTAAATCTAGAAAGCACTCAATTTGCAAACATCAATTGAAAATAATTTGGTTAACGTCAAAACAAGATGTGGAACAAAGTTCCAACAATCTCCCCCTTTTTGGTGTTGATAAAATTATCTTGCAAATAGATAATTATAGAAAAAATAATTTTTAGCAATGTTATATGAAGGAAAAGCTATTTAATTTAATCCTCCCCCTCAATATATGCTCCCCCTAAAAAATATTACTATTTGCTCTTTATTTTTCTCCCCCTTTTTGTCAATCACAAAAAAATGAAGGGGTAAAGAATATCATACCATAAAATTACCAATAGTAAAATGGTGTTTGCGGATACCATGCTCCACTAGTCCACTTTTCTTGATCTTCGTGTAATTTGTAGAATGGTTGGAGTGTTCCATTTGTGCCTGGAAAACCCACTGATCACTTTGATCCCATTGATCTACTCGTGCAAAATAATGTAAAATATCTTTTCTAGGTACCCATTTTCTTGTGGGTTCTTTCAGGTTAGCACCTTTCAAACCTTGAGATTTATAAACCTCTCTTGTGTTAGATCTATAATTCTTGGGATTTTTGGCCTTTTGGTACATCAATCCATGCATGCCTAGGTGCATGTGATTTATTTTGTGTATTCTTTTTACTCTTAAATTTTGATTGTAAAGAATAAAAAAATTTAGTATTTAACCTAGTTGTTTTGAGATTATTTAAGGTTCCCTCAAAATGCTCATAAATATCTTCTAGTTCTACTATTTTTGCATGCAACTAATTATTAGTCTCTTTTGACATTTTTAATTCCATTTCTAAGCATGATTTTTATCTTTCTAATGTTTGGTAATTATTCTTTAAAACCTTATTTTCCTTTTTAAATAACCTAGCTTTATGATATAATTCTTCATAAGCTTCAAGTAATTCTTCAAGAGAAAAATCAGGATTTACCTCATTTTCGTGTCTTCCAAAGTTGCAATCAAGTAGAGGTGTGTGACCTTGTTGTCATCTGATTCATTGGAGTTGGTGCCCATGTTGGAGTCGCTATCATCCCATGTTGCTTTTAAAGCTTTCTTCTTCTTCTTCTTGACCTCCTTTGTATCTTTCCTATTATCTTCCATCTTCTTATTCATGGGACAATCCTTTCTCAAGTGTCCCTTTTTCTTGCATTCATAGCAAACAATATTAGATGAAATTTAATTCACTTTCTTACCTTGCTTTCGAAGAAATTTCTAAAATTTTCTTGTGAGCATCTCCATTTCTTCATCACCTTTGGATTCCGACATGTTTGAATCCAAATCCTCCTTAAGTGCTTTAAATGCAATAGTATTCTTCTTGCGTGACGTCTCCTCGTTCTTCTTCATGTTTTCCAGTTGGACTTCGTAGGCCATAAGGTTACCAACTAGATCATCCAAGGGGAGAGTGGAGAGGTCCTTCACCTCTTGGATAGCTGCGGTCTTTAGAGCCCAATCACTTGTAAGAGATCTCAAGATCTTCCTTACAAGTTGCTCCTCTATCATCTTGACTCCAAGATTCTTCATGGGATTTACAATCTCTCCAAACCTCGTATACATATCTATAATTGTTTCTCCTTTTGTCATCCTGAAACACTCATAGTTTTTAGTTAGAATTGAGATACGAGTTACCTTTACCTTATTTGTACCTTCGTAGGTGACTTGCAACGTATTCCATATCTTGTATGTGGACTCACAAGCTGAGATACGGTTGAACTGCTTTGATTACGCACAATATAGTGCATTCATCGCCTTCACATTGCTCACAATCTTTTTCTTCAGATCCGCTATCCATGCTACTCCTTCTCGTGGCCCCGGATCTGAATATTTTTCTAGAATGAGGGTCCATGACTCCTCATCTATTGCCTTGAGGAAGACTTGCATCCTCCTCTTCCAATGCCCATAGTCCGTCCCATCGAAATAGGGAGGACGAGTCGATGATAGTCCTTCAGTGCGCCTTGATGTTGATGCCATTGCGAGTTGAGTTGTTACGTTCTCTCACAACCTTCTCTGATACCACCTGATAGATCTTTCATGGATAGATGGCTACGCACACAAACACTCAAACACAATATCAGTAATAACAAGAAAGATTTGCACAAATTACAATCACAAAAATTGGCACAAGATGTAAAGTGGTTCCCCACTTACTTGGGTACTCCATTTCCTAAGCCTCCCAGCTTAGGATTTTTAACCCGATTCCCTCGACCCCGTGGGAATCAATTTACTAAATGAGGTAATTAATAGGTTACCTCAACCCAAGTACAAAAATGGGTTATCACAAACCAATGAGCAATAAGCATAATTACAAATAGAGCACTAATGTAAGAAAGAGAAATCTTACAACAATATACCTAAGCCTCTCAACAATAATTAAAATGAAGTACCAATTTGAGAGCCTAGTAAGGATGTGAATTGCTTTGTAGATACGTGAGAAAAACACATCATTGAGCTTACAAGAATGTAGAGAGAGTTAATGGCAAGCTTCTTCTTTCTCTCTTGAAAATATGGTGGAAATTTGGAATTCAAAGCTCTAGAATTTTGCCTTTGTATTTTTTGTGTGCAAACTAAGAGTCCTAGGGTCTTTTTATAGAGTTACGGCCTAGGTTACTCATCTACAAGGCGTTGGGGTTTAAATCCCAACGTTCATATAGTCAAAATTAATTTTCTAGCCGTTCAATTTTGAGCCAACAGCTAATTGGTATCGGTACTAAAGTATGGGTACTGATGTTAGCTGCCTACTATTTTTTCTGCAGCTAGCACACAAGAGTTCTGATACCAGTACTCATCATCGGTACCGGTACTTGTGACTCCCAGGTTTGAGACTCATTAGGCACAGTAACCTACCTATATTGGTACTAATCATGGGTACTGATACTTGTAAGTTTCAGGCCAGAATTGAGTCTTCAAACTGTGACCATCAGGTACCAGTACTCATGATTAGTACCACTACTTGTTCACAATTTGCGACATATGCTCAAACTTGTGCCTTGCATATACTGGTACATTCTATGAAATAAAAATCTAATCTAAAGAATCTAAAAGTCAAAGGTAAATATTCTTCTCCTCGACTCCTCCTTATCGTCATACCTATTTCCCTTGGTCTTCACCTAAATCTAAAAAGCACTCAATTTGCAAACATTAATTCAAAATAATTTTGTTAACACCAAAACAAGATGTGGAACAAGGTTCCAACAACCTATTCACAATAGTAAACTCGCATCAATCCGTTGCAATCCTAAGAGATGGGGCTAAAGTTGCAAGGCAAATCCGAGAGGAGTTAATTTTGTAATTAATTCTAATAATCAAAAAGGGGGAGGGGTGCTATTTGATGCTTAATTTAAGATAATCAGGAAATGATGCGATTAAAATTAAGCATTAACATTAAATAAACCAAGATAATAATGTTTGAATATTGCGATAAAACAACTAAAGATTCAATAATGAAGGAGCTCAAAAAGTTTCAATTCAGTCACTGAGAGCAAAGTTCATTTATGTGATTTGGTCCTTTAAACTTTGCAACTAAGGCCCTGTAGGTTCTACGATTTGGACCTTCCTAGTTTCTTTTCTTCTCACATACACCCCTGCTAGCAACAGGAGCTCATCTCCTTCATCATCACAGAGGTTGAGGTGGTAGTCGTTGAAGGCTTGATGATGTAGGAGAACCTCTACTGAAGGTTGCTGGATGCTCCTCATGCCACTACGAAGCTTCCAGCAAAGTTTGGAGGCTCAAGGTTAGTCGGTGAAGGCTATGTACGTCAGAGAAGATGGGTGTGGTGAGGTGGTCGGTCAGCAGTTAGAGGCCTTGGAGCTCTTAAACAAAGAGTTGAGAAGCTCCACCTGGGCTTGCTGAAGGTGCTGGTGGTGGTGATTTGCCATGTGGAGGCCCAAGGAGAGTGGCTAAACTTGAGGAAGGTGGTGGCAGTGGTGGGAGTTCAGTGGGGTGTTGAAGGCATGTAACCCCTCAATAAGATGAGGGGTTTTATTTGTAGTGTCATGGCGGAGATCTTAAGGTCGTCGGAGAAGAGTAGGGAGGTGTGGGTGGGCTATTGGAGGTTGCCAGAGTTCCCACCGAAGGCAAGGAAGATCACCACAGGGATAGAGGTAAATGGGGTCGAAACCTACATCTAAGGAGCCTAATATAATCTATAGGAAGAGAGGGAGAAAGAGGGGTATTTGAGAGATGACGAGTAAGCAAGGAGATGCCCGATGTTGGCCGACTAGACTTGCAAGGGATGAAGACCAACGAGGGAGTTTGGATCGAAGAATAGGATAAAAGGGCGACTTCGATGGCAAGAAGCTCGGCGATAATGAGGGGGGATGGATCGCGACCTCAGTTGATGATGAGGTATGGCTCATCATTGCTAAAATACCAAAGTTAAGCTACAAACTAGGTTAAACATTATCAAATTAACATAATGAATGGGTCAAGTATGGGAATTAAGGAAAGTGACATAAAACACCAATTTTGTGCTAAAATTGCATAATTAGGTCACTTTTGAGAGATTTTTATACTTAAGTATGTAAATGGTGGATTTCAAAGACAATTGAACATCAAATTGAAATTAAATTCGCAAGACAATGATTGAATTATGTTCTAATATGTTCAAATCACTTTCCATAAAAACTTCATTACATTTTGAATGCATTTGGACCTTCTATTTGATACCTTTCATTTAGGTCCTTTTGATTTAATCTTGCCTTCACATTCCTTTAAGTTGAAAGTCATCAAGGACCTTTCTACAAGCCTCAAGGACCCTTTGGTTATAATTCTTTATTACTTATGGGTTTGCCTGCAAAAATCCTACCATTTTTCTCCAGGGGTTTCTTTTGCAAATTGCCCAACAAACCTGGGCAAGTTCTCTCCTAAGCAGCTCAAGCACGAAGAACACATGAAATCCTAGTCATCCATTCATCCCATATCTGATTAAATGGTGGATTGAGAACCAACCTCCTATCCCCAGTTTCACTGGTTTCATGCCTTTGAGTAGATCACATCCTACGGCTCTAATTCATCTCAGATCTTCCCACAGTCTACAAATCCCATCTCCACCATACACTCTCAATGGCTCTCACCTTCAATCCCAAGTCACCCTAAGGCCCATAGCCTATTTAAGGACTTACCTAGTGATCCGAGCTCCTTTATCAGCTCCCCTCCTACTCTCTTGAGTTGGTCATTCACTCTTACTCTAGTTCCTTACTCCCCTTCCTCCACTGCTTGTGATAGAGGTGGCACGACCTTCTTCCTTTTAGTCCTTGTTGTTAGGGGTCATGCAACACCTGAGGGCAACCATGGAGCTTCATTAGCAAGCTCTTAGTTGCAGGAATCCCATCATCCTTATTCATCACTGTAACTACCCGCTGCAGATACCATAAGTCCCATTCTTCTATTAGATTAGGATTTACAGCTTTCTAGATTAGTTTTATTGCTTTCCTAGTGTAGCTTAGATGTTTAGATTGTAAATCATTGATTGATTGCCTTGGATTATGAGTAGATTAGATTAACTTATGTTAGTCTTAGATCTACCCTCTCTGATCATTTACATCAGAGAGGTGAATTTTCACCTCCATTTCGATTCATCTATCTTCTATCACATCTCACAATCACTTCGTATCAATTCCCTCAATGTTTTGATTCACTGAACATCTCCTCCATCAGAGTTGATTTGGACTTGAAGCTCTTTAGCTTCCAAATCTAAATCACACTCAATTCCACTTGAATGCTCTCTCACTCACTCCATCAGATCACAAGAGCCCTCCACATGGTTTGGATTGAATGCAATTCTCTCAATTTACTTGGATTTAGTTTTCATTCTTGATCGATAGATTGAGGATTCAATTTGGTTTTAATTGATTCTAATAGAGGGAATTGGGTTTATATGTGTTTGATTTGAGTAATGGTGAAAGGGTTGAGCGAATTGGATTTGATTTTCATTGCACATTGAGCTCGTGCCCAATTTTAACTTGTGTTACTGTTTTGCTCACTACCTGGGTAGCGTGGCCAAGGAAAAATCAATAACACTGATTAGATGCCATTGTTATGACCTAACTAGTTTCCTAGGATTGCCTAAACACCATGAACACCAATCAATGGTGTGCAAGATGTTTAGATGATCAATTCATTAGGGTGAATCCACATATACAGCCTAGGAGGGCGACATTATGATTTGAAGTCAAATTTGTTTTAACCTATGGTTTAGAGATTGAATGAGGTTTGGGATATTTTAATGGAGGTCTGTATGTGCTTTTGACATGATTTGAATACCTATTTTAATCTCCTCTCTTCATGCTGTCTATAGTGTAAGGAGAAGATCAATCTAGGGTTTCAGATGCCTTTGAGGGTTTGAATTGATTTATATGAGTTTCTACATGACTGTATATGTTTGCGATGATTTAGAGTGTGTTTGAATGGATTTAAATTTGGTCTGAGAGTTTTAGTTTCATACCTCAGACTTCAATTCTATCTGGGAGACCTGAGATTCCAAATCAATTTCTAATGCTCTGAACAAATTTTGAAATGAGTTATAATGTTTAGGAAAGTAATGGAGTGATTTTACTGATGTGTGAAAGTTTTAAAATTGATCTGAAATTTTATGACGGCAGCAGAAACAACTGCTCTATCTGAATTGAATTGAATGAGTATTTGATCGTGATTTTTGAAGGATTTCTGGAAATTTGAGTTTTATTAGGGATTATTGGCATGAGATGCATTTGGAAGAATTTTTAAATGTCCAAGCAAGCTTTGGAATACACAAATCAAACCTGAGAAGGTTTGATTCATTATTTAACAATAGCTGCTGCTGATGTATTTGTTGGAGTAGCAGTTAGGCCTACTAGAGGCTAAACCTAACTTGATCATAGAGTCTGTGAATTTTCTAATGAAATGTAATGTTGAAACTTGAGATGAGAAGCATTCATGTACTGGGGTTAATTTAATTTGAGCTTTAAAGTAATTTTTAATCATTGAAGGAAACATTTTCAGCAACTGATGAGTTTGTTATCTGTCCAAAATGGTTGAGATGATGAAATTCAATGCTAAATTCTGTTTTTATGTTGCAATCTGATTTTTTTATGGGTGGAAGTTTCTTCTGCTTATATCTACCTTTCTAGCATTTTTAGATAAATTTGTATGGCCTATTATCAATTTTTGACCTTTCTAAGGCCATTTTCCAGCATTTATTTGTAAATACCTTGAAAAATATAAAAATAATGTAAATAAATAAACAAAATGTGTCTTGAGTGAGAATAAGATGTGTTGGATGTGTGTGTGTCATTAGTTTTAGGTTTTGAGTCCCTTAGTTAGGAGAACTTATCTGCAGAAGTTCTAGACTTCTCAAGTTTAGAAATAAAGAAACAAAAACAAAAAGAATAAAAAAGAGTCCTTTTCCCTTCCCTCCTTGCTTCCTTTCCACTTTATCTATTCTTATAAAACACAAAAATAAAAGAAAAATCATGCAACAATGCAGCTAATTAGCACGCTGGTTAGTGCCACATCGTTTAGTGCAAGATCGCTTTAGTAGTATAAAAGGATTTTTCCTTAGAGGCTTATCGCCAAAGTCAAGGATGGGCCCCCAGGTGAGCGCACCTTTGAGCATGCTCCGATTTGATTATCACGTGACTTGTGCTATGTTTAGTCTAACCTATAGTCTAGTGTGTCTAGGTCCTAGAGCCATTTAGGTTAAGGTACAATTTGTGCGCAGCCCACTAGGAATGATCCATTGGGCGTGTCTTGCGGGCGAATATTGAGCATATTGCGGCTAAGGCCCTCTCTCATAGGGGTTGCCCTAGTATTGGTACCGATTCGATTCCCTGGGGGCCATTGATCTTGTGAACAAGCAACCTAAAAACAATTTTTTTTGGCTAAGTGTAAAATAAGGCTCTAAAGACTTAGTGTGTGCGTGTGAGTGTATTGTCTAAGAGTTAAGAGTTAGTTATATTTATACAAATATAAGCATTGTGTTAGTATGTAAGTTATATATATAAGTGTTATGCGTGTGTTTAGTGTGTTATATAGATAGGTTATGAAGTGATATATATATATATATATTAAGTATTATATATGTGTATATATATTCATATAAGTATGGTAAATAAAATTTATCTTTGCCTTATTTTATATATATGTTTTAAGGCTCTTGTACATATATATGTATATATGTTTATGAGTAAATAAGTAATGCTATATGTATTAGTCAGACTATATATATAGATCATGTTAGTATAGTAAGTTAATTATATTACTTACTAGTTATAGATACACAAGTATATGTATTAGGTGTATATGTTATACATATGTATCAAGTGTTAAGTATTAGCTATTAATTAAGTATATAATGTTTGCCTTGGTTTGTAAATATTTTCTTAAGGCTAACTAACTAAATAGCTAAGTAGTATGTTTATTGTTTAGCCTAATTTGTATATGTTTTTGAGGCTTATATACATATTTTAATTATTCTTCTCATTGTATAGTTAAGTTCATATTTGTTTTTGATACCTTTTTAGTGTAAATATTATTTGAGGCATTATTCTAATTAACATTGATTCAATGTATTTCTTTTGTATGTAATTAACCTAGATTAGTTCATTCTTTAATTCTTTCAATTCTAACTCATTCTTTGGTAAATAAACATTACATTTTTGGAATAAAAGATGATTTTGGATAATTGAGAGTGATTATATCAATAATTGCCTCCTAATGAAGGACCTAGAATAAAATTAGTAAAAATTATATATAAAAAAAATGGCATCCATTTGAATTGTGATACTATACTACTACAATGATAATTAACCCTAATTAATTTATGATCCAGATAGTACATCAGTTGACAACTAGGCACGGCGAAGAAACGAGGTTGAGAAGCTCCAAGGTTGTCGTTAATGGTGAGTTCGGGGAGATGGAAGAGGAGGTTGAACTTGCACCAAAACTTGACGAAAATTCTCGTGGAAGCTTGAAGAAGCTTTATAGGAAGTTGGCGCGGAGGATTGCAACCAATTTGTAGCCTCGATAAGGGAGGTGTGCATAAGCTCCAACGATAACTTCAACCGTGAATTGAGGTTATCATAGATGGCAGGAACTAGTTCTCATGTCAAAAGATGAGGGAATGATCGAGGAATAATCCCACCAAATTTGGTGGGATTCCATTGCAAGATCTTGGAGATCTTGATCCCTAAAATCGTGTCGGAGAGTACAGTGTGGAGCTTGCTGCCGCTGGCTAAGGAAGAAGGCGTTGACGTCATCATGACATCAGCGAGGGTATTTTTATCATATTCTAGATAAGTTAGAAATAGAGAATGATGATGTTACCATCATACCCCCATGCCTAACGTTTGCTAGTCCCTTAGGCCCTATTTGGTAAGAGAAATAAGTTTGTGGAATAAGTAAAGAAATAGGGAATGAGTGGAATAAATGATGGAATAAATGAGTTAATCCGTTTGGAAGTTTTGGCAGATTAAAGTTATTCCACAAAGAGGGTGGAATAACTTTACCCCAGGTTAAGTTCACTTAACTCGACGTAAATAGGGGGCGGGTTAAGTGGTGAGTTAAATACTTAACCCGGTGCAAGCCCACTTAACGCTCCAACCGAACACCCTCTTAGCAAAGTCTCAAGGTTTAGCACTAATTTTAGCTCAAGGGTATTTTTATCATTCAACTTAACTTAAGAATAATTTGTCTTGTTAATCTTGGTTAGAATTTCAATACAAACACAAGTGCTCTTATGCCTAGGACTTTGGACAACTTGGTTCCTCAAGACACTAATATTTAACAACTCCCTAATTTAATTTCATTTGATTCTTGATTTTTAAACCCAGAGGCACACGATTTTGGTTGGTCATAGTTTCACTCTTGGTTTCATTATTACCAAGGTTGGAACACGTGTAGTGGAAGTGAATTGAATTAAAGGTCCTACATGTTGAGTTAATAATCTATTGGACTAAGTCGGCTGTTCCCACATGAATTTGATAGCTTTCTAGCCACCCGTCAAGGTGAACCACAAGGTATATCTCCCTGGAAAAGAAAAAATAACAGTCTAACACCATTCTTTTCTTCTTTTTTTCTTTTTCTATCTTTTATGCTCCTTTTTTTATGTGGTGCAGGTGTGTGAGGCATTTGTGAGCCTTTTGGGGTGGTGAGGATAGGTACACTGCTTACTAAGACTTATGCATACAAGCCACACCAAAACAAAAATTAAAGTGCATGCACTTTACTAGGGAAGTGGCTCTCCATCCTTCGAGGGTTTGCTGCTATAAAAGAGTTATTTTCTAACTCTACCTAAGTCTAGTTTTTTATTAACCTTCTACTCGGGTCCTAAAACTCAATCCGTGCATGTGAGGTTATGTTCCGATTCTTCAAACTCCTAGACCAAAAGTGAAAGAGATCGATTTAAACACTTGTGCCCCTTAGTCCAAGAAATCAGATTTTTCAACTTCGCTTAGTAGGATAATTTAAGCTGTGCTTACTGAAGCATATTTGGCCCAAAAAAACTAAGGTCAAGGATAAGGATGTCCTGATACTAGACTAAAGCACTAACAACTTAGAAAATGACCAAGACTAACAAATTAATCATAAAACACATTCTTCTTCTTCGCCATTCTTAAAAATTTGCAATTCAGCTTAGAAAGTTTCTCCCCTCCTTTCATCAATTTTTTTTATGAGAAACCTTCAAAGAAATTGAATTTTCAATCAATTGCACTTTAATACCCCCTGCTTAAGTTTTGCAATGCCCTTATTACAAATAAGATGTGTTCGAATTCAGCTTAATTCAAAATTTTAGAATGGATTTATAAAGGGTGAGTGGGTGAGTCAAAAATGGCTGTTGCAGACGATTTCAAGCTCTAATACGAAGATTGGAGGTGGAGTCGGCTGTTCTGAAATATGAATTTTAAAGTGCAATAGGAATGTTTGCTCAAGGAGAGTAAGAAAGGTCTTGGGTTTTTGAAAATGACGAGTTGCTTCCCATTAAGCGCTAAGTTTGCAGCCATCAGCTCGACAAAATGCAGCTCATGTGGAATGGATGTCAAACGATTCTTCAGCCAAGTTTGAATTAGTTAGTTCAGGAAAAGGTTTTAGTCTTTGACTGTTTACAACAAAAGGGTTCAAATCCTAGCTTGGTTCACTGATTTCAATATCTGGACTAGAAAAAGGTTCGGTCCACTTCGATCTCTGCTTGCCTGGAAAGAAGTTGAGTCGGGCATCAAAGAGAAGTACTTTCTAACCAGGATAAAAAGTATTTCATGAAATGTGCTTGTTGAAAGGATCTACTATAGATGGCTACGTGCATAAGCACTCAAGTAAAGTATTAGTAATAACAAGAAACATTTGCACAAATAACAATCACAGAAATTGGCACAAGATGTATGGTGGTTCCCCACTCACTTGAGTACTCCACTACCTAAGCCTCCTAGCTCAAGATTTTTAACTTGATTCACTTAACCCCGAGGAAATCAATTTACTAAACGAGGTAATTAATGGGTTACCTCAACCCAAGTACAAAAGACGGGTTTATTACAACCCAACAAGCAACAAGCTCAAAAACAAATAAAGAACTAGTGTAAGACAAAAGAAATCTTACAACAAGAATACTTAAGCCTCTCAACAAGTATATAAATTATATTACCAATTTGAGAACCTAGTGAAGACGTGAATTGCCTTGTGAATGCATGAATGAAACACGTCGAAAAATTTGCAGAAGCGTAGAAGGATTTGAGAGCTACAAACTATATCTTCTCTTCAAAATATGGTGGAAATATGAAAATTAAGCTCTAGAATTTTCTTTTATATTTCATATGTGCAAACTAAGAATCCTAGGGTCTTTTTATAGAGTTGGGACCTAGGTTACTCGTCTACTAGACGTTGGGGTTTAAATACCAACGTTCATATTGTCAAAATTAATTTTCTAGTCGTTCAGTTTTGAGCCGATGGCTAACTGGTACCGGTACTAGCTGCTTACAGTTTTTCTACAGCCAGCACACAAGAGTCCTGATACTGATACTCATCAGGGGTACCGGTACTTGTGACTCCTAGGTTGGAGACTCATTAGGCACTATGACCTACTTGTACCGATACTCATCATGGGTACCGATACTTGTATGGTCCAGGGTAGAACTAAGTCTTCAAACTATAACCATTAGGTACCGGTACTCTTGATTAGTACCGGTACTTGTTCACAGTTTAAGACATAGACTCAAACTGTGTCTTGCATATATCTGTACTAATGAACAGTATGGGTAGTTGCTGTCAAGTACCTTATTATATAAATATTATCATTTGAATATGTTCTTTGAAAATGATCATAGTATAAATCCTAGTTTATCTCTAATTAATTTTATGATCTAAGTTGGTTCTTTGTTAAGAGGCATACATTCTATAAAAATAAAATCCTAATCTAAAAAATCTAAAGGTTGAAGATGATCTTCTCCTCCTCGACTCCTTATCATCTTGCCTCCTTGTCATCATGCCTGTTTGTCTTGATCTTCACCTAAATCTGAAAAGCACTCAATTGCAAACATTAATCCATAATAATTTTGTTAACACCAAAACAAGATGTGGAACAAGGTTCCAACACTTGTCATGAAGGGCCTTAATCTGGTTCTTGTAGATATGTGAGTTCTCGTATGCATCATTGCGTAATTCATCAACCTCGCTCATCTGCAACCATGGTGGATTCCGGCCTTCTCGAGATCTAAGTTGCACTTCGGTATTGTCTAGTCATCCTTATGCTCCAATTCTACAGGAAGGTGACATGACTTCCAATAAACCAGTTTGAATTGAGACATACCTAACTAGGTCTTATGGGCGGTCATATAAGCCCATAATGCTTTTGGAAGCTGGGTTGACCAATCTTTTCTATTTGGTCGAATGTTGACTTAAAGAATCTTTTTATTTCCCGATTGAATAGCTCGGCTAGTCCCTTGGTTTGAGAGTGATATGGAGTTGAAATTTTGTGAGACACCTATATTTCTCTAACAGGGATTGGAATTGCACATTCACAAAGTCGGACTCGCCATCGCTGATGATGGCTTTAGGATCCCAAATCTTGAAAATATGTTCTCCTAAATAAAGCAGAGAATAACTTTATGATCATTAGTTCTGGTGGGGACAGCTTCGATCCATTTTGAGATGCAATCAACAATGAGAATACTTGAAGCCATTAGAGTTAGGAAAACATCCCATAAAATGAATCCCATAGATATCAAAAATTTTGCACATAACAATCGGATGAATGGCATCATATTGCGAGGGCCCATGTTGCCAAGGGTTTGGCAACGGGCACATGCCCTACAATAGGTTTGTGCATCTTTGAATAGCGTAGGCCAAAAGAACCCACACTAGAGGATCTTTGTTGTAGTTTTATGCCCAGAAAAATGTCCACTGCAAGCTTGGTTATGGCAGAAAGATATGATATCATTGACCTCATTATTAGGAATGCATCTTCTAATAATTTGGTCATTGCCAATACGAAATAGATAAGGATCTTCCTAGAAGTAGTACTTGGCATTGGAAATCAGCTTGTTCCATTTGGTCTTGGCCCAATCAGACAGGACTTTCCTAGTGACCAAGTAGTTCACGATGTCAACAAACCAGCGAAGTCCATTAATGGCCAAAAGATGTTCATCCAAAAAATGCTCGGTAATAGATCCAGATGGGTCAATGATCAAAGAAGGGAGGTGGGATAAATGGTTAGCAACTACATTCTGTTTTCCCGCCTGTGGCATATCTCGAGGTCAAATTCTTGTAGGAGCAAGATCCATCTAATCAATGTCAGTTTAGCATCCTTCTTCGCTAGTAAGTGCCTCACAACAGTGTGATCTAAGTATATAATAACATTGGATCCCAAGAGGTATGAATTGAATTTCCCTAGACCAAATACTATAGCCAACAGCTTTTTCTTTGTAATTGTGTAATTATGTTGAGCCTCATCAAGTGTCTTGCTAGTGTAATATATTACCACTAGTTTCCCATCAATATTTTAGCCAAGCATAGCTCCTACCATGTAGTTAGATGGGTCACACATGATCTCAAATGCCTGAGACCAGTCAGGAGATTGTAAGATTGGATCTTGGGTTACTCGATTGTGCAAGATCTCAAATGCGTGAATATACTCACTAGTCGTCTCAAAGGAGGTGTCCTTTGAGAGAAGATTAGTCAGGGGGCATGAAATTTTAGAGAAATCAGATATAAAATGTTTGTAAAAATCGACATGCCCCAGAAAAGATCAAATATCTTTGATCGAGGAAGGCAAAAGAAGTTTGGAAATCATATTCACCTTTGCTCAGTAAACTTGGATACCCTGCTCAGATATAAGGTGTCTAAGAACCATGCTCTCAAGAAAGAACCGAGTTCACCTCAATGGATCACAGGAGGATCTGGACCAACTGCTAAAGGCAATCATCAAAAGTTTGATCGAATACTGAGAAGTCATCCATGAAGACTTCTAGGAATTTACCAACGATATTGGAGAATATGGCTAGCATGCACCGCTGAAAAGTAGTAGATGTATTGCATAGCCAAATTGACATCCTACATAACACATAAGTTCCGTAGGGGTAGGTAAAGGTGGTCTTCTCCTGATCTTCAGGATGAATTGCCACTTGGTTATATCCGGAATAACCTTCCAAAAAGTAGAAAAATCGATTTCCCTCCAGCTTCTCAAGGATCTGGCCAATAAACGGGAGAAGGAAATGGTCTTTCTTCATGGAGGCATTCAATTTCCAATAGTCTATACAGACTCTCGTAGAGTTCACAATTCGAGTAGGGATGGTTTCTCTGGATTCAGAAGTGATAATGGTGAGTCCTACCTTTTTAGGCACAACCTGAATGAGACTCACCCAATGGCTATCAAAGATGGGGTAAATAGTACCCACATCGAGCCACTTGAGAATCTCCTTTATCACGACCTCCTAGAGATTCAAGTTAAGTCTTCTTTACATCTCCCATGATGGTCGTGAGCCCTCTTCGATATGGTTTGACAAGTACAATATGAGAGACTTATTCTAGTCAAATCATCTAGAGTCCAACCAATGGCTCTACGATGCTGTTGGAGAATAGAAATCAATTTTGTTTCCTAATCATGGGTAAGCCAGAAATTAATAATCGTAGGAAATGTCATGCCTTGATAATCTTCTCGACGAATTAGGAATGGATTACCGGGTGTGCCAACACTATGGTCCCAGCTACCAAGTAGTTTGGGCCATAATTTGTAGTCCTATCAACTAAGTCTTAGGAAAGCCGATCTATTTAAATAGGTCGTAGGGTCGAAACCTGCCGAAAATCCATTGTATCTATTTATAGGATATTTTTCCAAAACCTGTACCTGCAAGTTGTATCTATGCATTCATACCACAAAATAAATATAGGTGGGTACACCCCACAACAACACCACAAAACAAGTAAGAGCGGTAAAGCAAGTGGGCACACCCTACCAGCCAAAGTGGTAGTAACGAACAAAACAACGAAAAACAAAGTCACAATGCAACTAACACATTTCCATAAGCATCCACATAACCATATTGTCCATCGACTAACAACTACATTCACAAAGTTAACAGATAATATACAAGCCAACAACACTAGAAACCAACTAATGGATTTATATTGGATACTAGCAGTTTATTTAAGAAGAGATAGGAGTGAAATACTCATTCTCCTACCTAAGTTCCCCTTGGCCCAAATTTTGCGTGAGGTATTGTTTGCACCATGGCAACAGATACCTGAAAATGGGTCACAAGAGTAAGGGTGAGCCAAGTGGCTTAGTAGGGATAGGATATGTGTAACAATCGAACAAAGAAGGGAAGTGTGCAGATTTCTACCCTATAGGCCAAGCACAAGCCATTTCTCTTAATACTTAAGCCTTGGTAACTTAACAAGCTAACCACAAATATTTCCATTTCCCATGATTAACCAAAGTTTCATCAACATTATAGGCTAGCTGTGAGCCCCCTTTTCCCTATTTACTCAAATTTACCCACATGATTATTCAACTTATTTATCATATGGTTTATTCTCCCACTCACCTCAGAAGTTAGACTCTGGAAAAATCATCGCTCTATAGCAGAGGAGATTGAGACATATCCTTCCCTCGGATCCCAGCCTGATAGTCTCTCCCTAGCTAAGGGAGGGGCTAACAAAGTTGATAATCCTTGTGAAAGGCATACCCGTCCTTGACGTATCAGGTATCTGTAGGGGGATTTCCAAAATGAACTCCTGACAAGAGAGCCGATGTTAGAATCTACTTAGGTACCTATAGGGGGACACATTTTACGAGACATGGGTTGACCAAGTTATTCTAAAGCAATCAAATAAGGATCAATTGAATTCTTCACCTGAGATCCCTGAGCCAGGGTATAAGGAAACGTATGTCTCCATTGAACAAAAAGTGATTGATGATTTTGAGGCATACATTAATGGGGATTTAGAATTCTTTGATTCTGAAAATGAAAAATCAATATGCGAAGTCTCACTTGAGTTTACAGCACACGATTTCAGTGAGACGACTGAGCTTGAGGAATTCGATGAATCATTTGATGGCCCTAAAATTGAGGAATCTGATCCTGTTGGGGCTCGCATGGCGGATTCAGATGCTGTTATTAAGGATTCAATTCAAAGCCCCATTCCTCTATCACACCCCATTGAGCATATTGATAATTTTGATTTTGAGATCACTAGACCCAAGTCAATTTTGATTCAACCATCAATCGTGGACTTGGAAATTTTAAATAGGGTGATTATCATGCAAGTGGTCCCAGAATCTAATGTCCTGATTGCAGATAATGGGAATTGGGAAATGATGATATGGGAAGCCAATTCTAGAGGAAGCAAAAGACTGAGTCTAAGGGTGCCTATTTGTCTGAAACCACCAACCTTGCACCAGGACCCTTATGACATCATTGATTCAGAGGATGTCCAGCCCAAGAGCACATTCATTGATTATCCTTTTGAGCTTGATTTCTCTGTAACTCGACTTTTTGGTCTTGGGTTGCATCCTCACAAATCGTAGGCCCGACCCTGATTGCATACTGATCTCAGGTTCTGGGTAATTTTTAGCTAGAACCTTAGATATACTCAACCATGGGGTATGGGTTTGCACCACAATGTGGTCCACATCTGCGGAATCTACTGGCAGGTCCTAAGGTGAATTTTCTTATTCTGATCCTGACCTACACCTGTGAATTCTTTATTTCTTCTTCTTTGTATAGTGTGCCTAGCTAAAGGCACAAAATTTAGCACATATACAGTTTCTTTTCATTTTGGAGCCGACCTGTTATTCACACAATTCAGGTGCTTTCTACTCTACTCCACTCTATTTCATGTCTTTTTAATACAATGAGGACATTGCATTAGATAGGCATCGAGGGGGTGGATATTCATCTCTGAATTATTTCATTAGCTCCGTAGATTCTTTTTGTTTTCTTTTTATTTATTAAAAAAAATTATGGAATTAGAAAAGAGAACTTGGGCTTTAGAAAATTTTTAATCATAAAGAATAAAACTGTATGACTTGAACACTTAGACCCTTCAGGTCTTCAGGCTTAATCAACCCGGGTGTCCACTAAAATGTGGATTTGTTCGTTGAGTCCTCACCAGTCTAAATATATTTCTAATTGGTTAATAAGTTGGGGTGATAAGTACATGACTTATCAACCCCTCCTCTGATTTGAAGGAACTTTAAGTCTAAGCATCTACACACTTTTCGCACTAACTTGTTGTTTGCCAGTTTTTACGAAAATTGGGTAGCTAATGATCCTTCTAGGGTGACATGGCTGGCAAGTTATCATGAGTAACAGCCCATTGGTCGGTTGTCCAGAGCCCAGCCACACAACCATTCTTTTCTTACTGCCTTTAGGTAAATCTTAGATTAAGGAAGCCACCTACTTAAAGAAAGAAAAGAAAAAAATATATATCCAAAAAGAAAAGAAAAATAATTAGAAAAGGAGAAAAGAAAAGAAAAAATAAATAAATAAGTCACACTTCACTGCACGAGTATGGCTGGCAAGTTATCGTAGGTAACAACCCATTGGTAGGTTACCCAGATCCTAGCTCAAGAAATGCAGGTATAATTCCTAAACACTTAGGAAGAAGCAGAGATGTAGAATAAGTCGGGGAAATATACATAGGGTTTGCCCTTGTGTTGACCTCATAAAAATAAAAGTAGGGAGAAAGCTACAGGTCAAATAAATACACCTTTATGCAAAATTCCATTTTAAGGTCACCTATGGGTGTAGAAACCTGAAGTCTGTTCTCATTGCCGATCAATGAGTCTAGCACTTCAAACAAAAAGATGCTTAGAACTTAGGGTTCTCATCGAGTCTTGGGTGGGATGAGTGGCCGTAGAAAGCTACTCCGAAATCCTAAACTCAAATATCCAAAAAAATTAGAAAAGAAGAAATAGATCCTTCTTTGAATAAGGCGAGGGCTTGAGGCGATCTGCATTTTGGTAGACACCTAGATGTTGTTGTGTCTTTATAGTTCAGGTCTTTGTTGAAATTCCTAAGAGTTGGAAAATAACTTTTGCCCAAGAAATCCAATCCTAATTCTCTTATAAATAACATGTAGTTTTGCTAGGGACTAACAAAAGATAAGCATGGTGGTGTGATGTAAAAAGGTTTATATCACATAAACCATCTATTTTTGCATGTACTTAGACATAAAGTTGCATCATACATTATGAATATCACATAACATGCATCATCATGCACTTAAATTAGGTTGTATAAATTTTAGGTTAATTTTTCCTTTCTATGATCAGGTGACAGGGCAACATTTAATCGGGGCCTCAGATTGAAGATCCAACCATACGAATCTGATCAGGGTGACGATTGGAGTTCAACGACTCAAAGATCGCTCCGATCGGACTTCCGTAGCATCAGATGTAGTCCGAGAAAGATCAGAGGTCAAGGGGCCAGGTGGCGCAAATTAGTACTTTAGATGACAAATCCGATCGTACGGATGGGTTCGGATCGACGATCACAACCCAACAGCGCGAACATTGGTCCAATCCGACATCCGTGGCACCATCTACAACATAAAGAAGATGGACGACCATCCCAACCATCCAGACTCACCTGCACACCTCCGCGCACCTTCTGAAGGCTCAAGCGATGAAGGATCGTGGTCATTGGATGAAGATCCAATGGCCACGAATGGTTGCAATCAAAACCTCCGCACGACTCAAGTGGCTTTGCAGTGTAGCGGCTGAGCGCTTCACGCGCGAGGGGAGAGTGCAGGTTCAACCCCGTTCGCCTCAAATCAATCGTGTGAGGATCGTAGGGGCACAAATGAGCTGTTGGATGGCAATCGAATGGCAAGATAGAGTGTGATGTGGCATCACCAGAGTGCGTGGATCACGCACGCTCAATCGGTTGCACGTTTGAATGCCCGATCGCAAGTGGGCACGAGATGAGGCGCGATGGCGTTTAAGCCGTCTGATCTCTTGATCGAACTGCTGATATCACGCGAACATGCGCGTGTGTTGAGTGCGTGGGGAGAGGAGGAGGCGCAGCAGGCATGCGCATTAAGCCCATGTTTGGGATCTTTAGTGATGCTTAAATCCATCACTAAAGACCCTGAATTAATGTTTTAAAACATAAAATGACCAAATTTCCCTCAATCCCTACAACTATAAAAGGAGATCTCTTCCACTCGAATTCTTCATCCCTCCCTCTCTTCTCTCACCCCTTCAAAGGTTCTACAAGCTTATCCCAAACCCGGGATGCTCCATTAGAGTTACAAAAATAATTTTCCATCTTCTACCTCCTTTATGGAGCATCCTGCAGTTGTCCTCTCACCACCATTTAGGAAGCGGATCCCACTGCGACGTCGCCTTGCCCCATTCTCCGTCATCCGTTGTCATTCTCCTTCATCCCTCATCTCACCACATTCTTTCGGGCACTTCGTCAACGTGGCTCATCCTCCAAGCAGCCGTCGAGGAGGATAACTTCTCTACACCTCTTTACTACTTTCTAGTGTAGATTTACCGCTTTCTAATTGTAATCTTTTCAACTTTCTACTGTAATGGTTAGTTGTAACATACATGATATTGTGGTTATGAAATTCCTGTTCATTCTCACTTTCTCTTTCTTTATTTATATCATTCTTTTCTCTCTTCTATTAATTATTCTTTACGTAGATAGCTAGTGTAGATTTAATTCAACTAGCTAATCGTAGAGCTACAAATACCTCCGCATCAAGTTGGATTCAGGTACTTCCAAGTACCTTAACTCAACAATAGCCCATAGCTCATCACCGTACTCAGGAACCACCCATGTTCTAGGGTAGATCTCACTTAGCCTTTAGCCACCACATGTCCTCTGGTCTCAAACCCGAATAGTGAACCCATGGTTCACAAAGTTAGTGGTTGTAGCCCTACGAGCTCACCCAGTAGACTCGTCTATTAATCCATTTGGAATTCTATATAGAGAACAAAATCATATGACCTATTAGATCACTTGGGGTCTATCCTCAGACCTTAGGATCCAAGCTTCGTTTTTAGACTCATAACAAAGTTGCCAAGATTCGATATTTTGAATCTCACTTAAGAATTAACCTATTATACTTTGGGTTTTAATCCGTCTCTTTAGGGGTTTCCACACACATAACATGCTGGGCCACTATTAACACGGTTAGCAAATACGTCTTCAAGTTCTTAATAATTCATAGTATATTAGATTTCCCTGTCATTCTTTTCCCTTCCAATTGTGGAGGATTTTCTATGTAAATCCTTGTGTTCATCTATGCAAATCTCATGCATGTTTTTGTGATTCAAACTTTATGACCAACAATCTTTTCTTTAGATTTCCGTGAAACTACTTTGCAACACTACAACATATTCCACTTTTGCCGTCGGTTAGAAACCGACGGCAAAACCCTATTAACTGATACCATTAAGCGACAACATTATGATCGGTGCTGTTTCATTTTTCCGTCGATTTAAGGGTACATCCAACATCAAAATAGTGCTTGACCACATGACGGATTGGCCATTTCGACATCGGTTAAAAATCGACAAAAAATACAATTGCCGTCGGTTTATCTAGAATCGACGGTACAAAAAGTGTTCACCGAAGGTCAGTTTAGATGTTTCACCATCATTTCAAAACTGACGGTACGTGTATGCGCCGCCACTTATTTGTTAAGCGACGACATTAATCCATCCCTTTTACCTGCCTTTACGTGCCCTTTTCTGAAGTTTCCTCATTGGTTATATAAGTGATGGCAAAAATATTTTTCCCGTTACGTATCGTTAAAACTGACGGCATATATGTGATGGTAAAAATATCTTTGCCGTCAGTTTACTTATAAGTGACGGAAAATATGTGACGTGGTTAGTCTGGAAGATATTTTCACCGTCAGTTATTCTGGAAAGCAGCAGGAAAAATATTTTTCCCATCATTTATAAGCTGTCGGTTAATTAACTAACCGACGGCAAATGTATGAATTTTTTTTTAAAAAGAAATTACAAAATGATGGAACTACATATTAAATAAATTTAAAAGACTTGCTAATGAAGAAAAGTTTATATTGCATAAATATAAAAAGTCTAGTACATAAAAAGTTTGAAAATGAAAAATTTACATAAAATGAAAATAAAATATTTACATGAAAAATATAAGAAAAGAAAATGTATAAATATTACTATGCGGCTGCCCCGATGCAACCAACTCCACCCATGTCATCGCTGTCGTCTCATCTATGATGTTGGGATCAGATGAAGACGGATGCTCTGTCTGACCCTTCTTTAGATGAAGGGTTAGAAGCTTCTCAATCTTACCATCTATCTTATTCATCTGTGATTGCATGGCATCCACCTAACTCTTCATATATGTCTCTCTCTTCTCCCTCTCTTCCTCTCGTCTCTATAGTGTGTCGATTTTTTATGTAACTGATCAATGATACTAGATGAGACGGCACCTTTCCTCCCATACCAGGTAGATAACGTATGTGCCCTCCTCGCACTATGAACAAAACCACTGTGGTCTGGTGGCATTACTTTCCTAAATGCGTCCTCTGGCTGCAAAGGTTGGTGGACTCTGTCGAACTTCTCGTTAGTGGGGGGATGTACCAACTGTACCATTTGCTCCTATATGTATTAAAAAACATTATTATAATATATATAGAAAGTTATAAATATTTTTGAGTTTAAGAAACTCATGTGTTTCTCCTGGTATGACTCATGAATCCACTTACGGGCACCCTCAGTTGCAGCCTTACTGTGAGTGACATCATATATATCTATCTTACTCATTTCCATCCCATCTTGAGTAGCGGATTGAAAATATAAAATTGATATAATTAAATTAAGATAACATAAAAATTAAGTAATATTCAACTGAAAAGTAGTTTCAACACTTACGTAACTGCTCTTGACCGTCTCGATACTCCTTCGACCCAAACAATGGGTCTATGGTGGAGCTTTAGCCCTATTGGCCTTATTTTTTCTTGCTTGCTCATGTACATATACATAATAATATTTTTTATGAATGAAAGATATATGAAATTAATAGAATAATTTGTAGTCGTTTACTAACCTCTGTCTTTGGATTCAGCCAATGCTCGCATGCCTTCTTCCAATCGTCAGGCATGACATCAGGAGGAGCATCACCCATTGCCTCCTTGGGTGAAATCTTTTCGAGAAAAACTAAATACCAAATATAAATTATTAGAAATAATATAATAAATTATGTATATAATAAAAATGTAAATGTTTAAAAATTCTTACATTTCTCTTCGTCTCCGTCCTCCAATCCCTGTGGATTTTGGCAGCGTGCTTAAGCATATATCAGGAGGCATTGGGGTCGTCACCCCAATCGTAATTTTCCTACATTAATTTTAAAAAATATATGTCAATCCTACTTTATAATAATTTTAAGATAAAGTTATAAAAGAAATAACTTTTATAAATAAAATTACCTCCAACTGATGGAGGAACTACCTCTTCAGCTCTGCGGGCACCTTTCTCTAGTCGAAGTAGCAAATGGGCATAATGGACTTAACAAAATTGTGCCCACTCGACTGATAAAGCCCGGGTAATTCTCTGCCTCCCCTCTGGTTCTAAGCCTAATTGTTATTCTCATGCCCTCGGGGATACGCTCAAGGTCCAGATTTTTTGTCTTCCCCCATCCTCTTGCTAGTCTACCTGCGTAAACATTAATCATATTCATTATATATTTTTGAAGTTATAATAAACTTTAAAACATATAAGTAATTTACTTATTAATGGTATATGGTTTCTTACCAAAACTTGAGCCCGCCGCTGAGGGGTCAACATGAACTGGGGACGTACTCCCCACCATCTCATCCTCCACCTTCTTGCCCTCCTCCTCTCCCTCCTCTCCCATCTCCTCCCCCTCCTCCTCATTTGATCCTCCATAATCTGGATCATCCTCTAGTCGGTTTGGCAAGATCTGAGCAATCTCCTTCCTCTTTCCCTTCCCCCCCATATGTAGTAAACGTGACTGGGGGGTGGCTGAACCAGCTCTCGAAGGGGTGGCTGAGCCTGCTGCGAGGGGTGGCTGAGCCTGAGGAGACGAATCAGGCTGCCTGGAGGGCTATGTCTTAGGAGGACCCTTTTATTTGGGTTTTTTCTTAAACAACTTCATCTGTAACACATAAAAAGTGCAATAATTAATATAATTAAAAATCATTAATATATAAATCAACAGACATGAATTTCAATTTTACACCAAACCCCCTTTATAATGACATATATGCCCCAATAACTTTCAATTTTAATATGAATTTCATTTAAACAGAAATGAAACAAAGAAAAGCAATTGTTACAAATCTTAAATGTCAACATTACTTGCAATAAATGACCTTCTTCTGTTAATGCTTGGTATGCTTCAGACTGTGCGTCAAAATGGTTGCATGGTACTGTTCTTATGGGTATAACCCATCCCCTTTGGCAATTATCGAGGACATAGAAAACTTGTGCCGCTTGACATGCCAATGTGAATGGTTCATCAAACTGAAGAATTTGACAATTACGATTTAAACTTAAGAAATTGTGTTTCTTATCAATTTTGAAACCAGTGCCCTCTTTAAAAACATCAAACCAATGACATTTAAATAGGATAATTCTGCGATCAAATCTGAAGCTGATCTTCACAATTTCTCTAATTTCACCATAATATCCATCTGGACTGGTGGAAAGATCTGAATCAACAACTCTAGCTTATTGTGTAACCTTTCTATCATCAATTCCTTTTATCCTAAATCTGAACCCATTTATTATATACCCAGAGTGGTAATATGCATAATGTAATGATGAATCGGTAGTTACATCAAAATCTAGTACCCATCGTGGGTCCTTATCCTCTTTCAATTGATTAACCCAGTCTTTAAACCAATCTAAGAAGCCAAATTCAGTTGTCCATGAAAGAGGTAATCGTTCGAATTCCTTGTAAATGGATCAATTTCAGGAATTTATTTTAAAATACATAATTGTGCGCAATGTCTATCATTTTTTAAAATTGCCATGTACTCTGTAAGAAGAATCGACCTTCCTTTGATATCAAAAATTGACATTCTTCATCATTGTCATTATATTTCCCCTCATAGTTCCTTTGAAGTTTATTAAAACGGTTGTCTGTTTCATTCATGTAATTGTAAGTAAAATTTATGCATTCCTCCATGGGATACCCTTCTACAATGGTTCTCTCCTGCTTTGCCTTATTCAAAACAAAATCTTTAAGCTTTTTCAAAAATCGCTCCACAAGATACATCCATCTGAATTGTATAGGTCCACCGATTCTCGCTTCATTTGCAAAATGCAGGGTGAGAGGAACCATTACATCGAAGAAGGCTGGGGGAAGAATCTGTTCCATCTTACAGAGAGTAATGACTATTTGTTTATCCCAATGATCCAGCGTATCAAGTTGTAGCGTCTTCAAAGAAACAGCTTTGAAAAACCTGCTCATCTCTGTGAACGAATCAACAACTGGCTCTGGCAATATCCCTTGTATCGCTAGTGGAAATAATACTTGCATATAAACGTGGGAGTCATGACTTTTTGAGTCAGATATCTTTTTCTGCACTTCATTCACACAACGAGAAAGCTGCGATGAAAACACATCTGGCACCCGAATTTCCTTTAAGAAGGAGAACAGCCTACTCTTCTAGTCTTGATTCAAGCTATAAATAGTAGGTGAGAAGTAGCCATCATCCTCATGAATATGCAGCTTCGGACGTATCCCTAAAATCTCCATGTCTTTCCTTATTTTCACCTTATCCTTTGGATCATCCTTTAGATTTAATACGTCTAAGATGTTATCCATCACATTTTTTTCGATGTACATAACATTTAAATTATGTCGTACTGTAAGATCTTTCTAGTATGGCAGCTCCATAAAGAAAATGCTTCTCTTTTGAAATCTAGAATTCCTCGAGGCCATCTAGTCTTGTTTGAATGGTCGACCCAACCATATCTCACCCATTTCTTGTAATCTCTCCATTATAACCTCACCCGGCAACCTGATAGAATCTGTACTAAGTTTATTCTTTGGATTTTTCTTTGAATACCGACACGTCCTGCCATCAAATTTACTCTTGAACTATGACGTTCGCCATCAATGTTCAATAGGTAGAAATCTACAATGTCCTAAGTAACAGAATTTCTTACTTTCTGGTAATCATAGGTGATGAGTGTCTTCCATAAAGAATGGGCAAGCAAGCTTTCCTTTAGCGCTCCAACCTGACAAATTTGCGTACATCGGAAAGTCGTTTATGGTCCACAATAATGCTGCATGCATATTGTAAAATTTTTTCTTTTCTGCATCATGCATCTTCACGCCAGTGTACCACAACTATTTTAGTTCATCGATTAATTGCTGGAGATAAACATCTATTGCATTTTCTGGAGATAATCATAGGTGATGTACATCAACTGGTTGTTTTGGATCGGGGATTAATAGAGTTAGCATCATGAATGACGATCTCATACACAACCAGAGAGGTAAGTTATAAGTGACCATTACAACTAGCTATATAGAGTACGACAGGTACATACTCCTAAATGGATTGAATCCATCACTTGGAAGACCCAATCGCACATTCCTTACTTCTAAAGCAAATAAATTATTTCTTTCATCAAATCTCTTCCACTCCTCTGAATCAATAGGATGATGTATTCTTCCATCTTGAGATTTACAATCCTGGTGCGATGTCATCCACCGTGCAATTTTAGTTGATATAAAAAGGCGTTGAAGACTAGGTGTCAGTGGAAAGTAACGAAGAACTTTCTGAGATTGTTTCCCTTTACTTTCATTTTTACCTTCCTTATATCTCTCATGTCCACCTTCGGAACAATTACTCAAATTTACAAATTCATTTCTGCAAAGAATGCATTCATTCGGACATGCATCGATTTTCTAACAATCCAAACCAACCTTACGAATCTATTTCCTTGCCTCATACCATGAAGCCGAAAAATCATTAGGGTTATTCAATAGCTCAGCAATAAACTGAAGTATTTCTGACATGAATTTAGCACTAGCTCTATTCCTAACCTTCAGTTGAAACATCTTCAACAAAAATGACAACTTTAACATTTTTGTAACACCGGGAGAAATAGGATCCTCAGCTGCCTTAACAGCATCATAGAACGGATCACAACTGAATGGATCTTTCTTGTCTATATTTATATCCTCTCCTGCTCTCATCTCGTTCAACATTTCTTCTATTTCTTCACCTTCGCTATCAGCTATGTCCTCGTCGATCTCTTGGTCAATAATGTTCTCATTGTTTATGACTTTCTCAGTCAACTCCTCTCCATAAGCTACCCAAGTAGTGTAATGCTGCCACCACTCTTTACAAATGCAGTGCTCGAGCACAGTATTACGATCATGCAAGGAACTATTTGAACATTTTCTGCATGAGTAGAAGATATTATCATGCTGACCTCCTTGCTTAAATATCTTCCTATTGTTATGAAAGGCCCAATCCAGGAATGAAACTACTACATCCTTATATCTAGTGTAATCTGAACCCTGCAATCCAATCCAAGATTTATCCATTATAACCTAAAATTTAATGTAAACAAATCACTTATTAGCAAGGGAAATGATCGAATGATGTGTATGTTGATTAAGATTTTCACTTTATAGTCCATCCTCAAAGATTTGATGACAACTTAGTTTTTCTTGTTACATGTAATCTTAGTGCAGTGAAATTTCGACAGCATCTCCCCCCTCACTTCTCTAGTATACTCCCCACTACTAACCTTAGCTAAATTTCCTTTAACACCCAATTAAGGGCACCGCAGGAAACCAGATAAGATTAGTTGGTATACCAGAGAAGAGTAGGAATAGGCAATTGAAATTTCACCACACAAGGTTACATGTAATGAGCAATGCTAAGTTATCATCAAATCTTTAAGGACCTTCTTTAGTTCCATACTTCACCAAACTAAAGTCGATCAAGTCTTATGGCATGCTACAAAGACAACACATCATGCATGTAAGGTATACATACACTTCCTGCATTGTCTGTATAACATGATCATAAGTCTCAACAGGTGAGTAATTGGACACAATTTGACTCAGAGGACTTTTACCTATGGGTTAGAATGCCTCCTATTTGGCCTCGCGTGCATATATCTTCTTTAGCAAGTGTGTGCATCTAAACAATAACTAATTTAAACATTAAAAAAATTTACCAAAAAACTAAAATATCATTCAATTAAATTAAAAAGATTGAATGTATATATATACCTCAAACTACTGAAGCCTCCGACTATACCCAACACTAGTAACCTGCAATTTCAAAAGTAAAATTAATTAAATAACAACTTATAATTATAATCCTAAACCCTAACCCAAACTAAACATGCAAACCAAGGGCGAGAGCAAGCAAAAACCCCAACCCTGACCCAAACCAAACATCTAAACCCTAGCCCAACCCAACCACCATAACCCTCTCCCAACTCAAATCCTAAAACCCTAGGTCAAGCATCGTATACACAACCTAATACCAAACCTAAACAACATATATTAATCCCAACTAAACATTGAAACAATTTTGAAAAAGATTTGGCAAAGTTTCCTCTTATATTTTCAGTTTCCTATAAACCTGTATAGCAAAATAATACTCATCATAAAAGTGGTCACACCCAACATTAAATTTCATTCGATCAAACAAGTGGGTACACCCCTCATTCACAATAAATCATATAGGCCAGAACATCTAACAAATGCCTAAAATATTATACAATAAATAAAAAATATTAAAATTATACCTCTAATGACTACAACTTCCAAGAATGATTGTCACCAATAACTTGTAATTTCATAAACACAATTAATTAAATAACATATTATCATATTATTCAAAGTTTTACAACCTATAAAATTGAGGCGACAGCAGCAGCGGCAATAGGAGGAGGGCGACAAGAGGGGAATGAAGAGGAAAGAGGAGGAGGGGGAGAAAGGCTAGCCGCATAGGCAGCACTAAGAGAAGGAGGAGGAGGAAGGGGTAGTGGGGGAAGAGGAAGAAGAGGGCGTCAGGAAATGGTAGGGATAGGAGAAGGAGGATGAGGATGGGGCAATAGGATAAGGAGGAAGAGGAGGAGGCCGATAGGACAAGGAGGAGGAGGGGACAGTAGAATGAGGAAGAGTAGCAGGATGGGGTTTGCAGGAGGAGAAGGAGGTGGGCAGTAGGACAAGGAAGACGAGGAGGAGGGGCTTGCTAAGGAAGTAGAGAAGGAGGGGGGCAGCTGAGGAGGAGGAGGGTCGTGCCTGTGGGCCGAGGAGGAGGAGGAAGAGGCCGCAGGACGAGGAGGAGGAAGGTAAGGAGTTGCAGAGGAGGAGGAGGGGGAGGAACCAAGGAGGAAGGGGGTGTAGGTGGAGGAGGATGGGTCAGAACCGAGGAAGAGGAGGAGGAGGACGTTGGCACTGGCGAAGGAGGAGGAGGGCAAGGGCTCTGGCGGAGGAGGAGGAGGGCAAGGACCAAAGGAGGATGAGGAGGAGCAAAGCAAGCTGCTGCGGAGGAGGGGAGCGACGTGCGGAGGAGAAGGAGAAGGGGGACAATGACGAGAAGGATCGGCATTCACCAGAGGAGGAGGGGGGCGATGCGAGGGTTTGGATGAGGAAGATAAACAGTAGGCCACAGTGCCTAAATAGATTTAGGAACCTATGCTGTCGATTTTCTCAAAAATCGACGACATATGATATTGTCGGTTCCCTCTCCAGCATGCCCAAAATAGGTGCCCCTCAACCGCACAAGAGAAAGTGGGTAACTTCAGGGGTTTCACATACCCCCGAATCACCGATCGAAGCCCCTTAGTAAACCACCACAGGCACTCCTCCATAGTATACGCAGCTGTCCGGGCGAAGCATGATAGCTCCAGGAAATGCGTGCGGTACGTGCTAACTATCATCACCCCCTAATGGAGAGTGTGAAACTCCTGCCTCCTTTGGTCCTGCTAGGTCTGTGAGAAGTACTACTCTCAGAAGAGAGCCACAAACTAATCCCATGTTGGCTCTCTCCCCTCCTGGCCTCTAACTGCCCTCCACCACCTGTGGGCTATGCTCTCCAGCTGGTACGTGGAAAAGGCCGCACAGCACTCTACAGGAGGGCGGAGGGTGTCGAACACCTTCTCTATCTACTCTAGCCAGTCCTCTAACTCAGACGGGCTCTCATCCCCCTTGAAGGAGGGGGGCTTTAGCTTCCAGAATTGGCTGAAAAGCTCATGGTGGCAACAGGGGAACAGGTACGCCTCCAAGCAAGAAGGGCTCATGCTTAGAAGTGTCTGAGGGTGGTGGGGGTGGTGGAGGATGACCCCCTCCCCCTCTAACTCGTACGATGCTGCAGCAGTTCCCCTGTCCCATGGAGGACTCTCCCTCCATGTCCTCAAGGAGGGGTGACCAAGGAGGCTACTGGAGCTCCTCTCATATGATATCTCGGATCATCTAGGCAAGATCTTGGGCCTGAATGCCCAGAAGAAGAGGTGGGTTGGCTAGTGCCTCAGGTCCAGCACATCCACCCCTTCGACCCTGCCCATGGCCACGTTCGTGGCCTGCCTCGGGAACTCCCCGACAAGGCATCTCCTACAAGGAGACACACTAAAGAGAGCACGAACTGTTAATGATAGCAGATTACATCAAGAGATAAGACTCGAAGTGAAGATCAAAGTGATACGTTGTGATGGCTATCCTAGTTATATGCATGTAGGTGACCAGTTCTCAAACCATTTGGTTCATTTCTCGAGACAACCTTGCTCTGATACCATTTTGTTACGACCAGATCCCAGATTCCTACAGGACCCGAGATCGACCCGCCTCGACTAATCCCAAGACCTAGTCGTTCAACGAGAAAAAATCAAAAGCAAGAAATAATTCACATCCACACATGCAATATAACTAAGCAAAAAGAAACAAGAGATAGTAAAAGAACATAGCAAAAGGTCTATCAATATTACAGGCCATCACAACTACGACAGAGAAAAGTACAGCGGAAAAGTAACTGAAACAATATTTCATAGAACAAGCATACTCACTACTTCAATAGAAGCTAGGGAAAACAGTAAGAGATGTAGCTAAGGCTGGGCTCAGCTAGGCCCAGCTCCCTCTGCAGCCAGTGGTGCTGGCTGCTCAACCCTTGACCTGAACAAGGTTACCAAATTTTTCAGAGTCAACGAACGCTAAGTAGAGTGGTAATTTAGCCATTTACATGTAATTAAGACAAGTAATTAATTAATGCAATTAAACAGCTATCCATTTTTATTTGGTTCAACCAAGTACTTCTAATTTATTGTTCCTCTATTCACTTAGGTCATTTCTTGATCTGGCCTGTTCCTCATGGGAACGATCTTGATTGCAGTCTTTTTCATGATGTAGGAGGTACACGTGGTGCTCTCTTGGCTGGGAGAGTCCCCTCGTGGTAATCCTACACCTAGTCAACCACCCCAAGGTCACAATCGCAACGTAGCGATGACAATGGCACACGTGATAAGTGTGCAGGTAGCTATCCCGCACTGGCACGCAGTCAGTCTTTTCCGCTAGCGGGTACGTCTAAAGGTACAACACGGAACAATATAGGGCCTTACCCTCCCATAACAAAATAGAACAGGGGTCTCGGCCCTCCACAGTCCGTGTACCCTCGTCCGACTTTCCCGGTTTGCCCAGTGGGCCTAACAAGAGTCGGTGTAGGGCGGCTAGTCCTAACCCCAAGCCCCCTGGGGTGGCTAGCTCCCTCCCTGCACTAAGTAGCTCACCTCAATACCATGTACACGAGGGCCAAACAGAATGGTTGTAGGGTGTCTAGGCCTAACCCCGGGGCTCAACCCAACAGGTGGCTAGTACCCCTCTACACTAAAGGGACAATGGCTCTCCTTGGTACCACGTACACAAGAGCCAGCTCACTTCCTATCTATAGGATTTTTCCTCCTAACTCCCCGTAGGGTTATGCTAGTATTCCTTTCGTTTCATATTCCAAATTTTCAAATCTCTTTATTTACATTTCCATTTCCATTCTTAAAATAGGCAGCTCATGATTTTCTAACTGACAAGGCATCATATTAAATAACCAATACATTTGCTAGAATTTAAAGTTTTACAGGCATCTCAAGTAAACAGTGTAGCTTAACCATACTCATTCGTGCCTGCCCTAGGGTTCATTCTCATCCTAGGGTTCTACATGTATCTCAAGTATACAGTGTAGCTCAAACCATACTCATCAGTTCCTGCCCTAGTGTTTAACGTGGCGAAATCGATTTTAAAATAAAGCATTGTAATATAGTCAAAATCGCTTTGAAATCAAATACAATTTTTATTACTCGAAAAAGTTCCGAGGTCGAACACAGGGAGCACTATGAGATTTAGAAATCAAGATCACAATTCAAACTAAAAGAATTTGCAATAATGTCAGTATCAATGTGCAAAAAGATGGGAGTAAACTGGTGATTTAGATCACCAAATACTCCTACAATATCAATCTAAGGAACTAAATGTATATGCATGAAATGAGAGCTAAGATCTGTCGGCTGATTTGGAAATCCAACGACTTAAAGTTGTCTGCTTCTTCTTCTTTTCTTCTTTCTTTCTCTGGCAGCTTCTTTCTCTTTCTTCTTTTTCTCAGGCCTTTAGCTCTTCTTCTTTTCTTCTTTTGCCTTTAGCTGCTTTCTCTTTAGCTCTATGCTCTTCCTCTTCTTCTTCAGCTTTAGGCCTCCTCTTCTTCTTCTCTGGCTTTCCTCTTCAGAATCCAGCTAAGTGTCAGCCGAAAGTCCCTGTAGCAAAACCCTCCCCCTACCCGTGTGGCTCTCCTCTCTTTTTCTCTCGTAGGACCCACTCTCCCAAAGCCACAGGGTATCCAGGTTATCGAGTCAGGCACGTACCCAAGTCCAGGCTCACCAGCGTGCAGTAGTTAGCGAGGAGTGCAAGTCAGGCAGGTTATTAGGTCGACCAGGTCCACGAGAAAGTGTCGTGGACGAGGCCGGGTGAGCGGGTGAGAGGGACCTCACGTCGTGAACTGAGGTGAACAGCTGCTATCACAAAATCAATTTATGCGCCTCAACATGCTTTGCAGTCGCCGATGCGGGATGATCTGAGCCCTCTTCCTTCGTGTGTCTGCAGCAGGGGATCTCCTTCCAATTGCCTCAACTCGCGAGGCTCACGTCTTCAATTGAGGACCTGGACTTGTGCGCGAGACAGTTCCGTGCAAGCTAGGACATCAACCTAGGACCGTAGTGCATGGAGCGAGCTTCAAGCAAGCTCGAAGCTTGCTTGTCAATGGCAGACAAAGAGAACACTTGAAAACAATGAAACAGACTCTCGGCCACGTCAGAATGCTCAGGGAGGGTCGTCAAAGCATGGCGAACGTGATGGGGGTGGTGGCGTGGAGCAATAGTGGCTGAGTGTGTAGCTAGGTCAGACTGTGTGCGTGAGAGTGGGTGTGTTCGGGGGTGCATGTGAGGGAGTGGAGAGGTGAATGAAGAGAGGGGAAATGATCAGAGAGGTGTGGCGAATGTTTTGCGATGGACAGCGAGGGTTTTGGTGGTCTATGGAGGTGGAATGGTCTGGCCAGAGGGGGTGGCCGGAGATGGAGGAGATGGAGTTGCGAAGGGTTATCGGAGGTCAATTTTGGAAAATAAAGAGTGGAGAAGAAAGTAGGGGAGATAAGGAGCTTAGCTATGAGGTAGGTGGACAAAGTGGGGCAGAGATGACGTCGGATGTGGTGCTGCCGACGTCGGAGATGAAGGCAGTTTCGGTGAGGGAGAAATGGCGAGGACGAACGGGAACATGTGTTTGCTGGTACGGCTAGATGCAGAGAAGAATAGGGAAGACGAATCTGACGCAGGTATGGCAGATGGACGACGAGAAGAGGTAGAAAAGGTTCTCGGACATCGAGGAACCTTCGGCCATGAAAGAGAGAGAGGAATTGTTGGAATTCACGGCTGATTTTGAGCGTGAAGAGATCGGTGAGCTCTGAGGGTCCTTATAAAGGACTCTAGGGGGCGATTAAAGCTTGGGAAGCAAGCTTCCCAAGCTTAGAAGGTCACCGGATTTGGGAGTTTCAAGAGACCCAAATCTTTCATGCATTTGCATGAGAGATTGGGTAATATTCAGAGCATATGGACAGGTTTAGATTGAAGGAAATTACTTGATGAATCTCCCTTCCAATTTTGGAAGGGATTCATCAATCAATCAGGGAGAAATCCCCAGTCAAAGGTCTTCGAAGTAGGTTTCCTCCATGATAATGGTAGAGGGACCTAATTGTGAAGACGTCGAAGAAGCTAGGAGGCTGAATGCAAGGGTTTTTGAAAGTTGGGGGTATAAATGTAATCAGACAAGACTATTTTGCATACTAGGTCAAGGAAAGTTTATCTTGGGTCAAAATTTTGGTACAAACCTAATTTGGGCCTAAGGAATCCAATGGTGAAGTTGGATTTTTTTTATTACCATGTTTGATTGGGTAATTTATGTAAAAATCCAAATTATGGCAAATATCTATCTGAGACTCCATTTTAGGTCAAGATGGGTTCTGATGGCCAAATTGAAGGTACTAAACCATAGATAATATTTTTCTATGATTTTTAGAGGATTTAAGTGAATTTTACCCTGACCAGAACCTTGGTTAATTAAGTGGGTTAGTTTTTAGGGTTTCAAAAGTCATTAAGTTTCAAACCATATGCAAACCCTTTTCTGTTTGATTTAACCCACTTGTTATCTTATTAAAACCTTTTCATCTTTATTTAGCCCTTGAAAAAACCTGTGGTTGTACTGCATTCATGATAAGCTGGTAAATTTGTAGTTTTAACCCTAGTTGCTTATTTTTCTCTCAGAATGGTTATGCGGTGAGTTATGATTCTCTGGCGGTTATGTAGGAGCATTTATTGACTCAATTGGGTCAAAAAGAGCTAGTTAAGGCTCATGATGGTGTTCCCATCATACCCCCATGTCTAGCTTTTACTAGTCCCTTAGCAAAATTTCGAGGACTTAACTATAATTCTAGACCATATTTTTTTTATGCTCAAAACTCTAAGGAGTGCTTTCTCTTATAGATTTGGTTAGAATGTTGATAGTAGGCCTAGAGGTACTCAAGTACCAACCAAGATCCAGACCTGACCAGCTTTAGCCTTAATCTGCCGCAAAGATTTCTAAGGTCCACAGGAACTAACCTAAGGTTCGTTGAACTCTGTGGTTAAAGCACCCGTGCTTGTAATATGTTTTAGCCTTGGTTCAGTTTGCAGTGCATTTTTGTCAGAGAGAGATAGAGGAATTTTTCTTTATTTTTGGAGAGTTTTATCTCTCTTTTCTTTTTTTTTCTAGCTTTGGATTGGCTTTACAACACGGTCTGTATCGAATTCCTAGTCCCCATCATCAATCCTCGTAGAGTCCCTAGCAATCGATGCTTTGAGATAGCACTGCCCATGTCAACCCCCAGACCCTGGCTTTCGAGATTTCAAGATAATCTCGCCCATGGCATTCTGTAGCTAAATCCAGACCCTTGCAATTGACATTTCAGGATAATGTCGCCCATGGCATCTGAACCAGCATAAGGTGTTTACATGCCCCCGGTAGGATATGTAGATATCCTAGGAGATAAGCACCGAGGAGACGATATGTTATTGCGCATCTTCGAGGGGAATTTCCTGCCTCTCCGCGCTAGGAACTCATCCAAGTCAACTTGTGTTGATCAGCCACTCCTAATCTAGGTGACTTTTTCATAACAAGTTAAACTCATTTGCATGATTTTGATACTTAGGCGCACTGAACCAGACTGTGTGTGGATTGGGGTGCTTAGGTTATCGAGTCCCACAAACTAGAGGTCAGTTAACGAGGCCGAATACTCCCTAAGCCTTAGACCTAATACTTAAGCTTCGCACTTTCCCCAACCTCTTGAGGATTATCCAGATCTTAGTAGGTACTTGAATTTTTAAGCCTAGGATTATAGCCCAAGAGGCCTAAAATCAGCATTCCTACTAATCTCTTCTCTGTTTTATTAGCACTTTTTCCCTTTCTTTTTCTTTCTTTTGATATGGTCTAGAACTAAGTCAATTCCTTAATTTCTTACTAATGACTACCTCTTTTTCTTTTCAAATTGTGCTCCTTTTTGACATTTTTAACTCCTCCCCTTTTTCTCCTCAAAAATTGATATGCCATCAAAATTTTCTCTCCTCTCATATTTTTGTTCTTTTTCAAGAATTTTTTATTTTTTGGTATTTCTTGGAATATGTGATTTTTTGATGAACCTTTTCTTGTGAAGTGATTTTCATGATGTTTTGCACTTTAATACCCCCCCATGCCTACGATTTGTAATGTCCTCATTATAAATTAGGTCGGTTCGAGTTCAGCATCGATCATTCATTAAAACAGTTATTTGGTGGGTGAATGGGTCGGGATGACTATTGCAGACGATTTCAAGCTCGAGTACAGGTACCAGAGGTGGAGTCGACTATTCTAACGGATGAACCCTAAAGTGCAATATGAGTTTAGCATAGGATGTGTCAAGAAAGGTTTCGGGTTTCCAAGATGATGGGTTGCCTCCTGTTAAGCGTTGAATTTAACGCCATCGGCCGGGTGCAATGAGCTCAGGGAGAATGGAGGGTAAAGGATGTCTCAGCCAAGTTTGTATCGGTAAGTTCAATGAATGGTTTGACTCTCTGACTGTTCACTATAAAAGGTTCTGAATCGTGGTTGAGTTGACTGATTTGAACAGCTCCATTTCCAAAGATTCGTCAAATAAGGTAAGGTCCGATCCATTTTGATCTAAGTTTTCCTGGGAACAGTTTGAGCTTGGCATCAAAGAGTAGGACTTTTTGACCAGGGAAAAAGATCTTTCTGCATATGTCCTTGTCATGAAAGGCCTTAGCCCGCTCTTTGTAAATTCGTGAGTTCTTATACGCATCGTGGCGTAATTCATCGATCTCGTTCATTTTAAGCTTTTTGTGGGTTCCTACCTTAGAAAGATTGAGATTGCAGTTCCATATTGCCCAATAGGGTTTGTGCTCCAATTCGACGGGGAGGTGACATGCCTTCCCGTACACCAATCTAAAGGGAGACATGCCTAATTGGATTTTGTGGGCAGTCCTAGAAGCCCACAAAGCTTCCAGAAGTCGGGATGACCAGTCTTTTCTATCAGGTCGAACAGTGACCTGGAGGATTTTCTTGATCTCCCAATTCGATAGCTCAGCTAGACCGTTGGTTTGGAGGTGATAAGGAGTAGAGATTCAGTGTGACACCGCGTATTTGGTCATCAGTGACTTGAACTGAGCATTAGTGAATGGGTCCCTCCATCAAAGATTATGGCACGTGGAATCCCGAACCGAGAAAAGATGTTCTGATGAATAAATTTGATTACTACCTTGTGATCGTTGGTTCGGGTTGGAATGGCTTCGATCCATTTGGACACGTAGTCAACAACGAAGTCGTCTGAAACACGAAAGGGTCCCATAAAATCAATCCCCCAGACATCGAAGATTTTGCATACGAGAATCAGCTATAAAGGCATTATATCACGATGGCTCATGTTGCCTAAGGTCTGGCAACGAGTGCGTGCCCTACAGTGATTGTATGAGTCTTTGAAAACTGTGGGCCAATAGAAGCCGCAAAGGAGGACTTTTACTGCAGTTTTATGACCAAAGAAGTGTCCACCGCATGTCTGGTCATGGCAAAAGGACAAGATGTCCTGAATTTCCACTTCCGGGACACATCGGCAGATGATTTGATCAGCACCAATGCGGAAGAGATACGGGTCTTCCCAAAAGTAGTACTTGGCATCAGAAAGTAATTTGTCTTTCTTGGCCTTCAGCCAATCAGACGGGATCTGATGTGATGCCAGGTAGTTTACTAGATCAACAAATCATGGAAGGCCTATACTGATAGTCAAGAGGTTCTCACCGGGAAAATGCTCCGTAATGGGTCTGAAAGGGTCGATAATGTCAGAAGGAAGGTGGGACAAGTGATCAGCTACCACGTTCTATTTTCCTGCCTTGTCACGAATCTTGAGGTCAAACTCTTGCAATAGCAAGATCCAATGGATTAGTCGAGGTTTCGCATCCTTCTTCACAAGGAGATGCCTCACAGCTGTGTGATTAGAGTAAATGATAACACGGGAACCCCGAAGATGCGATATGAACTTTTCCAGGGCAAATACTATGGCTAGTAGCTCTTTCTCAATAACTGTGTAGTTACGCTGAGCCTCGTCAAGTGTCTTGCTAGCATAGTAGATGACATGGGATTCCCGTCAATTTCTGCCCAAGTACCACACCTACAGCGAAATTAGAAGCATCGCACATGATCTCAAAGGGTTGAGAACAAGCTTGGGTAACTCGATCACGCAAGATCTCAAATGCTTGAGTGCACTCCTTGGAGATTTCAAAAGGGACATCCTTAGATAGCAGATTAGTCTGAGGGCGTGTAATCTTCTAGAAGTCTGGAATGAATTGTCTGTAAAAATCGACGTGCCCCAAGAAGGATCGATTGTCTTTGACCGAGCTAGGCATAGGGAGTTTGGAAATCAAATTCACCTGGATGCCTTTCTCGGAGATGAGATGTCCAAGGACAATTCCCTTAGGCACCACGAAGTGGCTCTTTTCCTAAGAAAGAACCAGATTCACATCAATGCATCGCCTGAGAATCTGGACCAAGTGCAAGAGGCAATCGTCAAATGATTCGCCAAAAACTGAGAAGTCATCTATGAAGACTTCTAGATAATCACCTACCATATCTAAGAATATGGCAAACATGCACCACTGAAAAGTAGCAGGTGCATTGCAAAGACCAAAAGGCATCCTTCGGAATGCGTACGTCCCGAAGGGGTAGGTGAAAGTGGTCTTCTCTTGGTCCTCAGGATGGATTGCCACCTGGTTATAGCTAGAGTACCCATCCAAAAAGCAGAAGAATCTATTTCCCGCTAGTTTTTCGAGGATCTGATCAATAAACGGTAGCAGGAAATCATCCTTCTTCGTGGAGGTATTGAGTCTGCTATAATCAATGCAGACTCTCCACGAATTTGCTACGTGGGTCGGTATGATTTCTTCGATCTTAGTCATGATCACGGTGAGTCTTGCCTTCTTAGGCATAACCTAGATTGGACTCACCCACTGACTATCGGAGATCAGGTAGATGATCCCAGCATCTAACAACTTAATGATCTCTTTTTTCACAACCTCCTACAGATTAGGATTCAGACGTCTCTGCATTTCACTGGAAGGTCATGTGCCTTCTTCAGTATAGATGCGATGTGTGCAGTAAGAGGGGCTAATACCAGTCAAATCATCAAGAGTCCATCCAATGGCTCTTTGATGTTGCTGGAGAACAGAAATCAGATAGGATTCCTGATCAGGTGTGAGTCTGGAGTTGATAATCACAGGAAATGTCTAATTGGAACCCAAAAAGACGTACTTTAAATGATCGGAAAGAGGCTTCAGTTCTAAAATAGGGTTATCAACAGTAGCGGGTGGTTCAGGGTGGGTGTCAGGAGCAAGGGAAGGTGTTATGGGTGTGTCTAGGTTGAGTTTGGACTCCTCCAATTGCGGGTTTTGATCCTCTTGTGGTTGATCAGGAGTAGTCAGGTTTTCCTCGATATACTAATCGTCAACCACAGCCTCGATATCACATATTTGTTCTATAACTCCGCAATTAATCCCTTGTTGGGCCTTAAAGATGTCAATCTGTAGTGCCTGGTTCCCAAATTTTAGTTCAATTTGGCCCTCCTCACAATTAATGTTGGCCCTAGCAATGGCCAGAAAGGGTCTCCCTAGTATGATTGGTGCGTGTCTCGGATTTTCTGGAGCATCCATACCCAACACTACAAAATCCACCGGGAAATAGAAATCCCGAACCCTAACAATGACATCCTCAAGAACTCCTTTAGGTGACTTAATAGATTGATCTACCAATTGTAATGTCACCTCTATTGGTTTGAGCTCAGATTCCTCAAGATGGTCAAGTAGGGATGTAGGTATTAAGTTTATGGAGGCTCCTAGATCCAATAAAGCTCTATCAAATTGGATATCACCAATTGTACAGGAAATCAGGGGAGTACCTGGGTCTTTTGCCTTAGGTGGGAGCCTACTCAAGATGATGGAGCTGGCATGCTCTAACAATACGATTGGGCTCCAACTTTTGGTTTGCGGCTTACACTTAGGTGTACACACATCTTTCAGAAATCGTGCGTAAGCTGGTGACGTGCTATTGTGCGTGTGTGTTAAGGAGTATCGTTATAGTCTCACTTGCAATGTCGATTTTAAAATAAGTAAACGGAGGTGAGTTCGAGTGTCAGTCTCAGGGAGGCGTGAAAATCGGATTTTTGCTTATCACTTGTTGTCACGGAAAGTGCGAAGTTTTGCTTGCGAAGGATGCGATTTTGAAAAGTGAGAGAGAGATAGAGAGAGAGATTAGGGTTAGAATGTTCCTTGTTTGATCATGCAATTTGAACGAAAATTAAAGTGACAATTGAACGGAAAATAACTTCATTAATCATGCACTTGTAGTTCATAGCTTACAACATTAAATACATGCTTCAAACAAAAGTAATGGAAAGCTTAAAAGAGAGAGAGAGAGGGAGAGTGGAGAGCGACGAGGCAGCCACGGCGGTGGAGGAGGCTCCGTTGGCGGCTCGTCGTCTTCGGCGATTACAAGAGGGCCTAAAGCTAGCTAAGAGAGGGGTGGAGTAGTTGCAAGGGGAGTGAATGCCTTGAGTGAGTGATTGGAGGGGGTTTAAATAGGGTTAAGGGCTTCCTAAAAGAAGAAGGGGCTTTAGCTATGTCCAGAGCGTCGCTAAAACCACTCCCAAAAGAGTCGGTGAAGCCCTCCAGCCATTAGTCAGCTGCCTGCCTTGTTTCTTCTTCTCGTGCGATCCGATCTGAGATCCCTCCTCAGCTATGCTGGGATCGTGCCTTAGGCGAGCGTGGGTGCGGGCGTCATTGCCCGGCGTGCGCACGCGCGTGGGCACCCGTGAGCTGCGATTGCGTCGTGTGGCGAAATCTCAGCCTCCCACTGCTGATCGGACAGCCCAATCTCGCCGCGCGCTACCTCCGTCTTCAATTTCGGCTCCGCGCGGCTCGAACCCGCGTCGCATGCGTGCGAGCGTGTGTGCTAACCGTTGCACCACGCCGGTGCTTTGTCACGGCGACTGCGGGCGGGCGCGTGAGTCTCGGTCGTTCGATCGAAGATCGACGGCTGAGATCTGATCTCGACTGGATGAAGGGTGGCGTGAGATGGAGCGGGGGGGCTGACGTGGCGTAATATGGACCGTTGATCTCCAAATCAACGGTCAGAACTTCTTGGGCCCATTGTAGGAGCTTCGGATGTCGGATTTGGCCGATCTTGAGTCCGTTGGACTCCGTTCGTCATTCTGAATCCATCCATGTCATCCGATTGCTCATTTGAGGCCTGCTTTGACAAATGCTTACACAAATAGCCATTAATACAGTTTTATAAGTAATCTTGGTACATGATGCATGCAATGCTCCCATTCTACTTATTTTGTGCCTTTTATTCTTAAGATGGGCCATATTCAACATAATTATCACCCCCTTTGTAGTGTTATCATACCCCCATGCTTACTCCTTGCTAGTCCCTAGCAAGGTTTATTCTAGCCTTTATTTCCTTTCAGAATTTAAGAAGTAATTACTTAGACACTTCGTTACTTGTCAATAAGAGGAAATATACGAAGATCTTAATATACAAAGACTAAGCAGTGCCCGGGTGTCTGCCAAAATATGAATCACCCGAATCCTTGCTTTAATGTATATAGCTATACATATGTATATGTATATATATATTTAGAATTTTTTCGGAATTTAGTGTGGGTTGGTAACTTTTTACGGCTACCCAACCCACCCAAAACTCAGTCAAAACCCTAAGTGCTAAGCATCTTAGTGTGAATGTTGTGATAGACTCACTTAATGGTAATTGAGACAGACTTCGGGTTTCTACGCCTCTAGGTGACCGGAAAAGGAAATAAATTTGCCTGAAGGTGTATTTGTTCGATTGGTAGCTTTCTCCCTACGTTTGTTTTAATTGGGGTCAACACAAGGATTTTTCTAGTGTATATCTCCCCGGCTTGTACTACTTCTCCGCTTCTTCCTTAAGTGTTTTGGTCTTTTTTTATGCAGTTATTGAGTTGGGCTCTGGACAACCGACCAATGGGCTGTTACCCACGATCACTTGCCGGTCATACTTGTGCGGTGAAGTGTGGTTTATTTTTCTTTTCTTCTTCTTCCTCTCTCTTTTTTTTTTTCGTAGGTGGCTTCCCTGATCTCAAATGTACCTAGAGGCAATGAAGAAGAAATGGCCTGTGGCTGGGTTCTGGACAACCTGCCAATGGGCTGTTACCCACGACAACTTGCCAACCATACCATCCTAGAGAGTTCATTAGCTATCCAATTTCTGTCAAAATCTCTGAGAAGTGAGTCTGTGCAAAAATATGTGCAGATGCTTAGACTCAAGGTTTTTCTGAGTTAGAGGGTGAGTTGATAAGTCGTATACTTATCACCTTATTTAGTAGGTGGATTAGAATACCTTAAGGTTGCAAGGATTCGAAGCTAAATCCATATTTTAACGGACACCACGGCTGATTAAGCCTGAAGGCCTGAAAAGTCTAAGTGTTTAAATTCTTTTCATATTATTTCCCACTATTGACAAGTTTCTAATGCCTAAGTTTTCTTCCTAAATTTAGATTTTTATTTATTTATTTATTTATTCAGATTGATTAAATGAGCTCAGGATTACGCAAATTACTACCCCCCCCATGCTTAAGTTGGACAATGTCCTCATTGGCAAGTACATGGATGCAAAAAGGGTTCAAAAAGATAGTACCTGAGTGACGTAAACTACCGGATCAGTCTGAATCCTCTAGGTTGCCTCCCAGGAAGCACTGAGTTTAATGCCTCCAGCTGGGCGGTGCTCGGTGTCATCCCTCAACGAGGGTGACACTTTCCTTTAGGGGAACCTGGGCCAGGAAATGCTTCAATCTTTGACCATTAACTGTAAAAGTGTGCCCAGTGTTAGGATCAGCGATTTCAACCGCCCCATTAGAGTAGGGTTGAACCACCTGAAATGGTCCTGTCCATTTGGACCTGAGTTTCCCCGGGAAGAGTTTTAGGCAGACGTCAAACAGCCAGACTTGTTGGTTCGGCTCAAAGGTTTTTCTATGAATGAGTTGGTCGTGGATGGCTTTTATTTTATCCTTATACAGTCGACTATTGTCAAAGGCGCCCCGACGAATTTCTTCGAGCTCAGATAATTGAAGCGTCCTCTGATCACCGGCTAACTGGGGATCCATGTTACATTGCTTGACAGCCAGTAAGTTCGGTGTTCCAATTCGACAGGAAGATGGCAGGCCTTGCCAAAGACCAGGCGATAAGGCGACATGCCTATCGGGGTCTTGAAAGCGATCCTGTATGCCCATAAGGCGTCATCAAGTCTTGTGGACCAGTCTTTCCTGTCAGGTCTCACAGTCTTCTGTAAAATGTTCTTGATTTGTCTATTTGAGATCTCAGTCTGCCCATTTGTTTGTGGATGATACGGGGTAGCAATGCGGTGGTTCACCCCATATTTTCTAAGTAGGGCATGGAATTGGGAATGGATAAAATGGCTTCCACCATCACTGATCATGGCCTTGGGTATGCCAAACTGGGAAAAGATGTTCTTTTTAACAAAGTCCATGACAGTCTTGTGATCGCATCAGCGAGTGGCAACGGCTTCATTTAGAAACATAGTCTACCGAGACCAAGATGTACTCGAAGTCGTTGGATGGTGGAAAGGGGCCCATAAAATCGATACCCCAAACGTCGAAGATTTCGGCAATCATAATGGGCTGAAGGGGCATCATATCTTTCTTGGTCATGGTCCCCAGCGTTTGGCAGCGTAAGCAAGTCTTGGTAAAGATGTGTGCATCCTTAAATAGGGACGACCAGTAAAATCTAGACTGCAAAACTTTTGCAACTGTTTTCTTTCCAGAGAAGTGGCCGCCACACGCTTGGTCATAACAAAAGGAAAGCACACTCTGAACTTCGTCTTCGGGGATACACCTCCTGATGATCTGATTAGCACAGAGGCGAAATAGCATGGGATCATCCCAGAAATAGTGCTTGGCCTCAGCCAAGAACCTGTCCCATTGCTGTCTGGACCAGCTGTGCGGGGTTTGTCCTACAACCAGGTAATTGACGTAGTCAGCATACCATGGCATTTTCTTGTCTTGCACAGCTAGGATGTGTTCATCAGGGAAGACATCAGATAGGGGTAGGGAGGGTCCAATGTGGTCTAGATGAAGTCTAGACAAGTGGTCAGCCACCACATTCTTTGATTCGGCCTTGTCTTAGATTTCCAGGTCAAATTCTTGCAAGAGCAGGATCCATCTGATGAGCCTGGGCTTTGTGTCCTTTTTGGCCAACAGGTGTCGGATGGCTGAATGGTCAGTGTAAATAGTCACGTAGGATCCCAGCAAGTACGATCGAAAATTTTCAAGTCCAAAGACTACAGTGAGCAACTCCTTCTCTGTGATAGTATAACTACGTTGGGCTTCGTCCAACGTTTTGCTCGCATAGTAGATCACCACGGGCTTCTTGTCTTGCCTTTGTCCCAGGACAGCACCTATGGCAAAATCTGATGCATCACACATAATCTCAAAGTCCTGGGACCAGTCTGGGGGTTGAAGTACAGGTGCGATGGAGACTAAGTCCCGAAGGGTGTGATAAGCCTGGATGCAATCAGGAGACATGTGGAATATGGCGTCGTTGGCTAGAAGGTCGGTCAAAGGTTTGGAAAGCTTGGAAAAGTTTTTAATGAACCTTCGGTAGAAGCCAACATATCCTAAGAAGGAGCGAATCTGCCGGATCGAACTAGGTGGAGGAAGTTTGGAAATTAAATCAACCTTAGCTCGATCTACCTCGATGCCCCTATGTGATACGATGTGACCGAGGACAATTCCTTCTTGAACCATAAAATGGCTCTTTTCCCAACTTAACACCAAGTTAACCTCGATACATCATTTCAGGATTTTCTCCAAGTTGCTCAGACAATGGTCGAATGAATTCCCGAATACAGAGAAATCATCCATAAAGACCTCTAAGTATTCACCCACCATTTCTGAAAAAATGGCTAGCATGCAACGCTGGAAGGTCGCAGGTGTGTTGCATAACCCAGACGGCATTCGACGGAATGCAAACGTGCCATACGGGCAAGTGAATGTTGTCTTTTCCTGATCTTCCGGAACAATTGCGACTTGGTTATATCCTGAATATCCATCCAGGAAGCAAAAATACTTCTGCCCTGCCAATCTTTCAAGGATTTGGTCAATGAATGGCAAGGGGAAGTGGTCGTTCTTAGTGGCTTCATTAAGCTTCCTATAATCAATACACACCCGCCATGCGGTGGTGGTGCAGGTGGGGATGGATTTGCCACGATCATGGTGACAACGGTGAGCCTAGCTTTCTTTGGAACCACTTGAGTGGGGCTCACCCAGGGGCTATCGGAGATAGGGTAGATGATGTCGGCATCAAGCCACTTGATAATTTCTTTTTTAAAGACCTCCCGCATGTTTGGGTTTAAACGTCTCTGCATCTGGCGGGAAGGTCGGGCCCCGTCCTCCAGGTAAATCTTATGGGTGCAATAGGTGGGGCTAATTCCTTTTAAATTTGAAATGGTCCAACCAATGGCGGCCCGATGTTCTGAAAGGGTCGCAGTCAACCTGAGTTCCTGATCCTTGCTTAGATGAGAATTAATAATCACTGGGAAGGTCTGGTCAGGTCCCAAGAAAACGTACTTGAGATTCTCGGGCAATGGTTTAAGTTCAGGTGCAGGTGGAACCACAGTCGATGGGAAGGGAAAGGGCGGGAGTTGATCAACATCGATCTCCTCAAATGGTGTCATGTGATGGTACTCAGCCTTACAGAGGTCCACGGGTAATGATGGTGACAGGTTAGAACAGTCACTACGGGTTTGGTGGTCTGATACAGAATTGAGGGTGAGGAATTCCTCGATTAGAGTTTCCACGGGATCATGTTCCTCAATGCAATTGCAATCAAAAGACTTTGTCGCTCGGAAGATATCGAATTGCATTTTCCTATCCCCGAAGGCGATTTCCATACATCCTGTGTCACAATCAATGCTTGCTTTAGCCGTAGGTAAGAAAGGTCTGCCTAAGATTATGGGTGCATTCTGTAATTTTTTAGGGACTTCCATGTCAAGCACCAAAAAGTCGACCGGGAAATAGAAGTCCTTGACCTGTACAATCACATCCTCGACAACCCCCTTCGGGGTTTTCACTGATCTATCAGCCAGCTAGATGGTGACAGGGGTTGGTGTCAGCTCCCCAAAACCAAATTGGTGGTACAGGGTTGTTGGAATCAGATTGATAGAAGCACCTAGGTCCAAGAGCGCTCTATCAAACGTCATGTCCCCGATATTGCAGGAAATCAGGGGCGCCCCTGGGTCAGTTCGCTTGAGTGGAAGGTTGCTTGATATTATGGAACTTGCTTGCTCAGAGAGTACAACCTTCCTAGGTGCTTGAGGTCTCGGCCTACGCTTGGGTGTACAGGCATCCTTTAGAAAATTGGCGTAAGAAGGGATGTGTTTGACGGCTTCAAGGAGCGGGATATTAATTTGTACTTGCTCAAAATTTCCAACAGCTCCTCAGTTTCCACAGTATTCTTCTTTTTCTTGATTATTTCCAAGGCCTCAGGGTAGGGTGTCTGAATGTGGATTGGTTCCATGTCTGGGTCCTTGGTTGGTGCTTCTTCTGAGTCGGGTATTTCAGCGGGTGAAGTCTCGGGGAGAGTCGGCCATTTGGGTTCCTGGGTTTTGGTGTCGCTTCTCAAGGTCACCGCATTCACAGAGGCATTGGGGCCATGGGTTGATCCTTGAGAAGACGAGGACGAAGAAGCACCAAACCCAGGAGGTGTTTGCAGGGCTAGTTGAACCATGTGAGCCTGCCTGGGGTTATTTTGGAACCCTTGCGAATTGGGGCCTCTGTTAATTATGTTTCACGGGTTCGGTTGTGGTTGGGAAGGTAGGGATCCTTATTGTTTGCAGTCCAAGAGTTGGTTTAATTGTCCCTTTACCAAGGCCATTTCCTCCTGATGTTTCTGGTTCATGTCAGCCATCATCTTTATTAGGGTATCCATTTTGTTTTGTGGGGGATGGGCCGCCCTATTCTGATTATATTGGGATCTAACTGGTGGTCCTTGCTGATAGGGGGCAAGTGTGGCTGCTGGTTTGGCCTAGGCTGGTTTTAGAATTGTGGTGGTTTCTGGTTTGTCCAACCAAAGTTGGGGTGGTTACGCCAGCCAGTGTTGTAAGTGTTGGAGAAAGGGTCAGGTTTCACATAACCTTGGACAGCTTGCACATCTTCTAGGATAGCCGATGTTGATGAAGATGGAAGGGAGTAATCAAGGGTCGAGGGAGCAAAGGTCCCTCCCTGGAACGTGGTTAGATGTTGTTCCAGGTTCAGTTGGGTAAAGGGCTGGACCAGGTCAACATTATCTGCTCCCTTTGCTAGGGAGAAAGTATGCAAGGGGTTCCTGGTTTGGTTTAGTAGCTCGTCAATCTTTTTGTCTACCAATTCCACTCGATCCAACTTCTTGGCAATGATGTCCATGTCAACCATTCCAGAATTTGCTTGCACCTCATAAATCCCGCCACGGGGTTGACTGGACCCGCTAAACTGGTTTATGGAGGCATTATTGAGCGAATTCTCGCTCATAGACTCAAAGAGCTCAAACGTGCTCTCCTCGTCTTTGTTCAGGAAGTTTCCCCCGCATGAGGCATCGACAAAGTTCCGTAGGTTGCTGTCCAGACCATGGTAGAAGATCTGGGCCAATTGCCACCTTGGTACTTCGTGGTGTGGGCATTTCCTCAAAAGTTCATTAAATCTTTCCCACGCCTCATGAAATTGTTCCCCACCCTGGAGTGTAAAGGTAGTGATAGCTCTTCTGAGGGCATTAGTCTTTCCTATGGGGAAGAATTTCTTTAACAATGCATGCCTCAGTTCTTCCCAAGTGGTGATGGGTCTACCTAGGGTTCTAAGCCAATGAGAAGCCTTGTCTCTTAATGAGAAGGGGAACATCTTGATTAGAACAATGTCAACGCTAATGTTCCTAGGTTTCACAGTTCGTGCTATGCGGTCGAGATCCTCTAGGTGCTGAAAGGGGTCCTCATTTGAGCTTCCATGAAAGTGGCTCAGGATCAGACTTAAAACATTCGATTTTAGCTCAAAATCATCTCCCCCCTCGGGGATCCTCAGGTATGGCTTGACTCTAATAGCAGAAGGATTATAGAAATCGCGGAGGGGCCTCGGCTGATCTTGAAATGGCGGTAAATCAAGTGGTGGTTGCCCTGGTATGTCTTGAAAAGGTGGTGATGGTTGTTCTTGTGGGTTCTGTAACCATTGTATGGCTTGCATGATGGTGTGGATTTGTAGTTGCTGAAGCCGGTGGTTAGCATTGATTTGAGCTTGGATGATGGCCATAGTGTCGGGTGGGGGTTGATCTTCAGCCTCATCTATCCTAGGTTCAGCCCTGTTTCCAACAGAATTACGTCGCCTAGATTCCTGCCCCAAAACACACAACTCGGGATGCAGTGAGCATCTCCCGTGCATACACTAAAGAAGAACAGGAGGGGATGCGGAGGGCGACAGATGCGAGAATTGTGTCTCAATCAAGCACACAAGCCTAGTCCTTATGGTGTATTCCTTAGGAGACCTAGAAATCTCACAAAGGGTGATTAAGTCCGTAAGCACTGGACTCCCCTTCCCAAGGCTAATCTGGCCAGGTGGCCAGGTTGATTACGAGGGGATTGCAGGGAAGGTTCTTCCTTTGGCTTGTGCCTCCGGTTCCATAGACCCCACAACCGCGGTCATTTGACACTGTCCCACAGCCTAGTCACCAGATTCTACCAAGGGAATGAAAGCCAAGTGCCTAGCGAACAAAACCTCGCCTTTTGAGACTTAACTCAGTCCTGCCTAGGGCACGTCTACTCAGTTTTAAAGGGCTAGGATAGTGCTTGTGCTTAGGGTTATGTGATGAGGTATTGATTGGGGTGGTGCCTCTTAATTTTCCACTTTCAAGGTGTGTGCTTCTAGCAAAACATGGTTTTCAAGCAAGGATTTGTTAAGATGTGATGTCTTTTAGTGTTTCATCCTTACTTTAGTATTTTTTAGGGTTGACATGTCTTAATGTTTTCAAACAAGTTTCAGTGGACACGTCAAGTTCTGCACACAATTTGGTGAAAGTAGATTTCCTTTTATTCTGTAGAGGCTCTAAAACCCTAATGTACTCATCCTAATGATCATGCAGCTTCTATTAGATGAGTCGGTTTTAGGGTTGAGTGGTGCGGCCCATGTCAACTCATGGTGGCTTCGCAAACACCACTCAAGAAAAAGAAAAGAACACTCCAAGAATTTATTCAGAATGTTAGAGTGTACATTTTTTGTGAGGTGATGTGTTAAGGATGTGGGTCAAGCAATCATACACCACGCCAATTTTTTTTAGTTTTTACAATTTTTTTAGTTTTTTCACGCAAGCAAACAATCATGAGAGAAAGATTACTCACTATCGGTCCTCGTAGCGCCTACTCCCTTGCTACCACCGTGGGATGCGTCGCTTCGCCGTCCACGTGCCGAATTCCTGCAACCATCAAGTAAAAAGGAAAATAGGGCATTAGATGATGTGAGGATGAATGTGGAATGGAGGTGATAAAACAAATCCGTTGCCTCCCCGGCAACGGCGCCAAAAACTGACGTGCTGTTGTGCGTGTGTTAAGGAGTGTCGTTATAGTCGCACTTGCAACGTCGGTTTTAAAATAAGTAAACGGAGGTGAGTCCAAGTGTCAGTCTCACGGAGGCGTGAAAATCAGATTTTTGCTCATCACTTGTCACGGAAAGTGCAGAGTTTTGCTTGCGAAGGATGCGGTTTTGAAAAGTGAGAGAGAGATAGAGAGAGAGAGATTAGGGTTAGAATGTTCCTTGTTTGATCATGCAACTTGAACGAAAATTAAAGTGACAATTGAATGGAAAATAACTTCATTAATCATGCACTTGTAGTTCATAGCTTACAACATTAAATACATGCTTCAAACAAAAGTAATGGAAAGCTTAAAAGAGAGAGAGAGTGTGTGTGGAGAGCGACGAGGTAGCCACGGCGGTGGAGGAGGCTCCGTCGGCGGCTCGTCATCTTCGACGATTACAAGAGGGCCTAAAGCTAGCTAAGAGAGGGGTGGAGTAGTTGCAAGGGGAGTGAATGCCTTGAGTGAGTGGTTGGAGGGAGTTTAAATAGGGTTAAGGGCTTCCTAAAAGAAGGGGCATTAGCAACGTCCAGAGCATCGCTAAAGCCACTCCCAAAAGCGTCGGTGAAGCCCTCCAGCCGTTGGTCAGCCGCCCGCCTTGTTTCTTCTTCTCGTGCGATCCGCGGCTGCTGCGCGAGAGCCGTCCAATCTGAGATCCCTCCTCGGCTACGCTGGGATCGCGCCTCAGGCGCACATGTGCGCAGGCGTCATCTCCCGGCGTGCGTGCACGGGTGGGTGCCCGTGAGCTGCAGTTGCACCACGTGGCGAAATCTCGACCTCCCACTACTGATCGGGCGGCCCAATCTCGCCGCGCGCTACCTCCTTCTTCAATTTCGGCTCTGCGCGGCTCGAACCCGCGTCGCGTGCGTGCGGACGTGCACGCTAACCGTTGCGCCACGCTCGTGCCTTGTCGCGGCGACTGCAGGAGGGCACGCGAGTCTCGGCCGTTTGATCGAAGATCGACGGCCGAGATCTAATCTCGGCTAGATGAAGGGCAGCGTGCGGTGGAGCGGGGGGGCTGACGTGGCGCAATATGGGTCGTTAATCTCTAGATCATCGGTCAGAACTTCTTGGGCCCATTGTAGGAGCTCCGGATGTCGGATTTGGCCGATCTTGAGTCCGTTGGACTCCGTTCATCATTTTGAATCTATCCATGTGGTCCGATTGCTCATCTGAGGCCTGCTTTGACAAATGCTTACACAAATGGCCATTAATACAGTTTTATAAGCAATCTTGGTACATGATGCATGCAATGCTCCCATTCTACTTATGTTATGCCTTTTATTCTTAAGATGGGCCATATTCAACATAATTATCACCCCCTTGTGCAGTGTTATCAGCTGGTACGTGGTGAATCACATCCATCAAGGGGATGTTTATATGGACTTGTTCAAAGAGCTTGACCAGGTCCTCTTCAGGTTCCACGAGTTTGGTTCTCCTCTTTCCCTTGGTCAAGGCCTCAAGAAATGGAACCTTAGATGGTTCCTCTGGAATAGGTCCAGGTTCTTGATCTGGGACAGGGGTATCTTGGATGAATATCCTAGGGTTTGTGTTAGCACTACCAAGCTGAAAGTGGCTTGGGTAAGGTGGGTCCTGTGTTGTTTTGCCACTACAAGTCATAACTGAATTCATTCCTACTTGGTTCTGGTTTGGTGTAGGTAAAATAGGTGGCTGCTGCTAAAATCCCAAGTACGATGTTGAAGCTTCCATGCCGTTCGATGATGGAGCAAAAGGGGTCTGATAAATCATATGGGCTTGGCCTTTATTTGGGTTCATAATGCGCCTCTGGTTCAGCACGTTATTGGGATTAGGTAGAGGTTGCGAAGGGAGTGTACTTGGTTGGCAGGAATTTGCCATCTGGGCAAGTTGATTGCGAACCTCTATGATCTCATCTTTGTGCTGTTTCTGCATAGCCGCATTCATCTTTTGAATGTCAGCCAAAGTCTAAAGGATAAGAGTCATTTGATCTCCTTGAGTTGGCCTAGATTGATAGGTAGGGTTGGGTCGAGGCTGAGGCGGCTGATATGGACGAGAAGCTTGTGAACGGGGCTGATATGGTGGTCTCTGATTTTGATTATTTGCCGCCTACATGAAATTATGATGATTTCACCATCCAAGGTTATAGGTATTAGAGAATGGGTCATTCTGAATGGCGTTGAGGTCCTCATAGGTTTGAGGAACCTCAGAAAAGTTAGAATACGAGGGTTCAAAGTTCCCCCAACTAGAATAGGCAGGTTCGGAGTTTCCACCGGCCCTAGAGTCAGATGGGGGTGGATACGGGTCCATCCTCTGAGAAGATCGATGGTAGATGTTATGCACAGCTTCCCTCCTAGAGGGCGGTTGTGCGAACGGGTTTTGCACAGAGGTGGCTCGCTGCAGATGTCGAGTTAGCTCATCCACCTTCTTCTCAATAATAACGATCTTGTCCAAATGACTGGCCATCAGTTCCAAGTCGACAGAAGAGGACAAGCCTTATGTTTCATGTGCCCCCCTTGGATTTGTCGATGCGCGGGCATTCATTTGGTCGAATATGCCCATGGAGTTATTATTGATGGAGTTCTCACACATATTCTCGAGAATCTCCCACACAGTTCCTCTGTAAGTTGCATTGAAGAATAATCGGATATCTTCACGGAGTCCCTGGTAAAAAGACTAGACTTGTTCCCATTTAGGAACTCCGTGATGGGGGCACTTTCACATGAGATCTAGGAAACGATCCCATGCTTCGTGAAGTGGTTCTCCAGATTGTTGTGTGAAGTGTGTGATCTGGTGTTGTAAAGCATTCGTCCAACCAACTGGGAAGAACTTTTTCAAAAACTAAGATTGTATTTCAACCCATGCGTTGATTGGACTCGTTTGAGTCTGATACCAGTGAGTTGCTTTGTCTATGAGAGCGAAGGAGAACATTTTCATGAGAAGAATATCCCGATTCTGAACATCCGACCCAAAGGTCTGGGTTAGATGCTTGAGCTGTTTAATGTGCTAGAAAGGATCCTTGGAATTGATCCCATGAAATTCTGGAATAGAATGAATCATGTTGGGCTTGAGTTCAATATCAGGACCTCCAATCAGGATTTGGACTCGAGGTTCAATTGCCACCGCAACGAGATTGTAATGATCTCGCATCATAGGACGCTGCGGTGGATTCACAAAGGCTTGGAATAAATCATTAAGGCGCTGAAGTTGATTCTCAAGGTTATTCTCTTCTTCTGCAAGTTGTGCCATGATGATGGATGAAGGAGAATTAGGTTCAGATGAATCAGAAGAGATGTCTATGTGATGGGGTTGCTGCACAAACATAGAAGTCGAGGCCTGACCTCGACAGGAGTGAATAACTAATGGAGGCCTTAAGGACCTCCTACCAAACATGTACCGATGAACTGGATGAGAATAGAATGTGATGGACCCAATCAAGACACCCAAAGATTTTGGATGACTATAGAGGTTCGAGGCAGATGATACCCCTTAGTCAAAAAGCCATCCACCTAAAAATTACCTAGGCAGCCAAGGAGGGAGAGTCCCACGAAGACCCTTACAGGGTAGAGCACCCCCATGGGTTACAGGGTTTCCCCCACCCGACCTCTTTTGTCACTTATGTTCCAGGTAGACCAGAATGGGGAGTTGACCTCTTAAGTCTACCAGTTTTATTAAGAGCAAGGGTGCTTAGGATTTCACTTGAACTTTAAGATGTATTGAGTGCAGAAAGTGACCTAATTTAAAGATTGGTTGACCCAACAAGGTGGGCCAACTTCACCAGTTTGTCCTTTGAGAAATTTTAGGTCCCTCTTTTAGGATTTAAGTGGGATTAAGAGCCTGATTTTTAAGGTTTACTTGAATAGATCAATTCAACCAAGGCTTAGGCACACATTGTTTGGGAAAGATTAGTTCTTGATTATGTAAGTGTGTCTCTAAAACCCTAACTTGGAATTTGTTACGACCAAGTTCCCGGATCCCTATAGGGCCCGAGATCGACTCAGCTCGACTAATCCCAAGACCTAGTTGTCCAACGAGAAATAACCAAAAGCAGGAAAATAAATCACATTCAGACATGCAATATAATTAAGCAAAAGGAAAAGGAAACAGAAAAGGAAAGTAGAGTAAACTGTCTCAAAATGGTACAAGCCACCACAACAACAATAGAAAACAGAAAGTAACGAGAACAGTAATTTAAAGTCCAATACTCACAACTACAGCAGAAACAAAGAACTGGAAAGTAACTACTACAGTTGAGCTCGGCAGGGCCCAACTCCTTCTGCAGCTGAAAACTCGGGCTGCTCAACTCCTGGTCTTGAACAGGGTTACGAAAAGACAGAGTCAGTGAACGTTGAGTAGAGTGGTGTTTACATTATTTATGTGCAAGTAAAGTAAAAACAACAAGTAGGTTTTATTCTCATTTCTATTTATCTCAATTATGTATTTCTGGTTCATCTATTTCTCAAAGTATCCAAGTATTTCTTGATCTTGAATGTTCCTCGTGGGAACGATCTTGATTGCAGTCTTTTCCATGGAGTAGAAGGTACACGTGGTGCTCTCCTAGCCAAGAGTCCCCTGTGGTAGTTCTACACCCAGTCAACCACCTCGAGGTCACTGTCGAGAGCAGCAGTGACTACGGTATGCGTGATAAGCACACAGGTAGCTACCCCGCACTGACACGTGGTCAGCCATTTCTGCTAGCGAGTACACCCAAAATACAACACAGAACAGTATAGGGCCTTGCCCTCTCAAAACAAGGGTCTTGCCCCTCCACAGTTCGTGTACCCTCGTCCAACTACCCCGGTTTGCCCAGCGGGCCTAACAAAGTTGGTGTAAGGTGGCTAGCTTAACCCTGGGCCCCGGGGCTGCTAGCTCTCTCCCTACGCTAGTAGCATGCCTCGGTACCACGTACGCGAAGGCCAACAAGAGTCAATGTAGAGTGGCCAATCCTAACCCCGGGTCTCAACCCAAGGGTGGCTAGCTTCGCTCTACACTAAAAGGGATAGTTGCTCTCCTTGGTACCGTGTACACAAGGGCCAGCTCACTTCCCGTCTACATTCCAGATTCCTTTTATACACAGGAGTTCTAGTCCTAATTCCTCGTAGGGCTCATGCTCATATTCATCTCATTTATCCCTATTCAGATCTCATGTTTCATAACTCGTTCCTCATCCATATACAGGCAGCTCGTGTTTTCACAATTTAATTCCCAATCATATACATGCAACTTGCGGTTTCACAATTCATTATCTCATTCACGTACAGGCAACTCATATCTTAACATGCATCTCATAATTACACTAATACCATTTACTAGCAATTTATTTTAGCCATGCACTCAAGTAAACAGTACAGCTCAAAACAGGCTCATACATTTCTACCCTAGGGTTCATTCCACATCCTAGAGTTCGATCTGATTATTCCAAACAAGTACATTCTTATTTAAATATTAACAACTGAATTAAACCACTCTATCGAGTATCACGGGAAGAATAGGGGCCTGCACCGCAGATCACGTCATCTCTGCGTGCCCCGAACATGCCACCGACTGGTAACCTGTACCTGTGACTAATTTACATCAGATGAGGTCAAAACAGTAGGTACTCAACACGAACACGTAGAGAAACTCGAGTGGAAGATATCGGTACTTCATTTGCAGAAATCTGATTCCGTTTGGGCCCTAAACGGGCCAAAAACATGGTTACTATCCAAAATCAGATGTCTGGGACTAGTCCCAGATGTCAGATCTCACCTTGCACTTCCTGCGGTTGTTTTACCGTCCAGACTCAATTCGTGATTGTCTGGGGGCATCCCCAGACGTTGGACAAAGCCTCTGGTCATCTGGAAGTACCTCCGGACGTCTAGTGACGTGATCAGACGTCTAAAAGTACTTGGAAAAATGCACCGCGTGCCTTCCCAAAGTCCTCACTTTCATACGAAAACCCGACCCACTTTCAGCCTGACATCTCCTATGCTACAATCTGCATGGTGGAAAGTAGCGTAGGAAGATACATACCTCACGCGATATTGTTCTTTCAGACGTCCAGCTTCAGCTCCAGACGTCCTGGTGCCTTGCCAGCTGTCTGGACGATACTCCAGACGTCTGATATTGGAAAACTTTCAGTACCAGAACCTCCGTGATGCTCCTCTCCACGCAACATTGCCCGCAGCACACCGCAGCAGCTTCAGCAGCTGTAGAGGGCCGTAAGGCCGCCTCCCTGAGCCCCTCCTCCTCGTGCGTGTGCCCGCTGCCGACCGCAAGTGCTCCGTTGAGCTCCCGAAGGTCCTCCAACCTTCACGCTCTCTTCCTTCCTCTCCCTTCCTCTCTCCCTCTCGATCCCCCTCACTTGCCCTCTCTCTCGTCACTCTCGTTCTCCCTCGCCACGGCTGGACAGGTAGAACACTGAAGGTGGTGGTGGCTGGAGAGTGGCATGAGGGTGGTGAGAAAAAGAGAAGGGGGGGTTTAAATAGAATGGGTTTTAGGGTTTAAGGGGCGAGGGGTGTGGAGAGAGAAGCTCTACGCATCGCCCGCACGTAGAGTGCAGAGGAACATACAAAAATTCCCACTTTTAGACGTTTGGGCCTATGTCCAGACATCTGGACAAACGTCTGAATGAAACTCCAGACGTCTTATCCGAGTAAAAGGGCAACGGGTCATTTTAGAATCCTTACTTTGCTCTAATTTAAGTCTAATTTAATTTTTCAAATGTGGTATCTATTGCTCAAACAATAATGTGATAGCCCAAGTTACCTTAAGTGGGTGCACAAATCAGGTTTTGTAGTTTAAATCAAATTAGGCAACTTGATGAATTAATGGAAAGCAAGTAGCCCTAATTGATTTTTTTCTTTTTAACCTTTTCAGAATCAGGGGCTTAAGAGAGAGAGTAATTAGAATTTACGTGCCCTTGGTGTGTTTGTTGTGCAGTAGATTTTTCTTGAATGTATCTTCTCCCTGAAACAACAATAGCAAAAGAGATATAGTAAGTTAGTAGTAAATTAGGAATTGTAATCGAGAATTCTAAATTGCCTATTGCAAATCGGCAACAGTGCCAAAATGTTTAACACAGCGAAATCGATTTTAAAATAAAGTGTTGTAATATAGTTGAAATCGCTTTGAAAACAAATACAATTTTTATTACTCCAAAAAGCTTCAAAGTCGAAAATAGGGAGCAATATGGGATTTAGAAATCAAGATCACAATTCAAACTAAAAGAATTTGCAATAATGTTAGTATCAATGTGCAAAAAGATGGGAGTAAAATGGTCATTTAAATCACCAAATACTCCTACAATATCAATCTAATGAACTCAATGTATATGTATGAATGAGAGCTAAGATCTGTTGTCTGATTTGGAAATCAGACAACTTAAAGTTGTCCACTTCTTTTCTTCTTTCTTTCTCTGGCAGCTTCTTTCTTTTTCTTCTTTTTCTCAGGCCTTTAGCTCTACTTTTTTTCTTCTTCTGCCTTCAGCTGCTTTCTCTTTAGCTCTTCAATCCTCCTCTTCTTCTCTAGCTTTACTCTTCAGAATCCGGCTAAGTGTCAGCCGAAGTTCCCTATAGAAAAACCCTCCCCCTACCCATGCGACTCTACTCTCTTTTTCTCTCTTAGGATCCACTTTCCCAGAGCCACAGGGTATCCAGGTTATCGAGTCAGGCGTGTACCCAGGTCCAGGCTCACCGACGTGCGATAGTGAGCAAGGAGTGCAGGTTAGGCAGGTTATCAGGTCGACCAGGTCCACGAGTAAGTGTCGCGGACGAGGAGGGGTGAGCGGGTGAGAGGGACCTCACCCCGTGAACTGAGGCAAACAGCTGTTATCACAAAATCAATTTATGCATCTCAACATGCTTTGCAGCTGCCGATGTGGGACTATCTGAGCCCTCTTTGTGTGTCCGCAGCAGGGGATCTCCTTCCAATTGCCTCAACTTGTGAGGTTGGCATCATCAATTTAGGACCTGGACTTGTGTGGGAGACACTTCCATGTAACCTGGGACTTCAACCTGGGACCGCAGTGCCTGGAGCAAGCTTCAAGAAAGCTCAAAGCTTGCTTGTCAATGGAGGACAAGGCGAACACCTGAAAATAGTGAAACGGCCTCTCGGCCACGTTAGAATGCTCAGGGAGGTCATCGGAGCACAGCGAACATGATGGGGGTGGTGGCGTGGAGCGATAGTGGTTGTGAGTGCGTGGCTAGGTCAGACTGTGTGCGTGAGAGTGGGTGTGTTCGGGGGTGCGTGTGAGGGAGTGGAGAGGTGAATGAAGAGAGGGGAAATGATCAGGGAGGTGTGGCAAATGTTTTGCCATGGTCAGCGACGGTTTTAGTGGTCTGTGGAGGTGGAATGGTCTCGCTAGAGGGGGTGGCTGGAGATGGAGGAGATGGAGTTGCGAAGGGTTGTCGGAGGTCGATTTTGGAAAATAAAGAGCAGAGAAGAAAGTAGGGGAGATAAGGAGCTTAGCTAGGAGGTAGGTGGACAAAGTGGGGCAGAGACGGCGTCAGATGTGGTGTTTCTGACGCCGGAGACGAAGGCAGTTCCGGCGAGGGAGAAACGGCGAGGACGAATGGGACCAGGCGTTTGCTGGTACGACTAGACGAGGAGAAGAATAGGGAAGATGAATCAGACGCAAGTATGGAGGACGGACGACAAGAAGAGGCAGAAAAGGTTGTCGGACATCGAGGAACCTTCGGCCGTGAAAGAGAGAGGAATTGTGCGAATTCATGGCTGATTTCGAGCGTGAAGAGATCAGTGAGCTTTGAGGGTATTTATAAAGGGCTCTAGGGGGCAATTAGAGCTAGGGAAGCAAGCTTCCCAAGCTTAGAAGGTCACTGAATTTGGGGGTTTCAAGAGACCCAAATCTTTCATGCATTCGCATGAGAGATTGGGTGATATTCAGAGCATATGGACGGGTTTAGATTGAAGGGAATTACTTGATGAATCTCCCTTCCAATTTTGGAAGGGATTCATCAATCAATCAGGGAGAAATCCCCAGTCAAAGGTCGTCGGAGTAGGTTTCCTATGTGATAATGGTGGAGGGACCTAATTGTGAAGACAATGAAGAAGTTAGGGTGCTAAATGCAAGGGTTTTTAAAAGTTGGGGGTATAAATATAATCAGACATGACTATTTTGCAAACTAGGTCAAGGAAAGCTTATCTTGGGTCCAAATTTTGGTACAAACGTAATTTGGACCTAAGGAATCCAGTGGTGAAGTTGGATTTTTGTTTTGACCACGTTTGACTGGGTAATTTATGCAAAAATCCAAATTAGGGTAAATATCTATCTGAGACTTCATTTTAGGTCAAGATGGGCTCTGCTAGCCAAATTGAAGGTACTAAACCCTAGAGAATATTTTTCTATGATTTTTAGAGGGTTTAAGTGAATTTTATCCAGACCAAAACCTTGGTTAACTAAGTGGATCAGTTTTTAGGGTTTCAAAAGTCATTTAATTTTCAAACCATACGCAAACCCTTTTCTGTTTGATGTAACTCACTTGTTATCTTATTAAGACCTTTTGACCTTTATTCAGCCCTTGAGAAAACCTGTGGTTGTACTGCATTCATGATAAGCTGGTAAATTTGTAGTTTTAACCCTAGTTGCTTATTTTCTCTCAAAATGGTTATGCGGTGAGTTATGATTCTCTGGCGGTTATGTAGGAGCATTTATTGACTCAATTGGGTCAAAAAGAGCTAGTTAGGGCTCATGATGGTGTTCCCATTACCTAGGGTTCATTCAAGTTATTCTGAACATGCAGTTCATTTATTTAAATCATAATATTAATGTAAACCACTCTACCGGCAAACACGGGAGGAATGGGGGCTCGGATCGCAAATCTTGTCGCCTCCGTGACTCCCGCGTACTCTACTGGCTAGAGATCTATACAATTAGCCAATCACATAAAATGAGTCCAGAACCGTATACAAGCGACGCTAACTTGTAGAGAAACTCAGGCGAAAAACAACGGTAGTTCGTTTGCGAAAATCCAATTCCGTTTGGGCCCTAAACAGGCCAAAAACACTCACACTATCCAAAATTAGACGTCTGGGTCTAGTCCTAGATGTCTTAAAAGACATCAATACTCACCCTGGGTTTCCTGCTATAATGACCCATTACACTTTTGGCCATTTAAGATGTCTGGAGTTTCAGTCAGATGCCTGTCCAGACATCTGGACCCGTTCCCGAATGTCTGAAAGTGGAATTTTCGTACTGCGCTTTACGCTTTGCACGCAGGTGACGCGTAGAGACTGTTCCCTTCTCTCTTCCTTCCTCATTCTCTCCCAAACCCTAAACCCCACACCTCCTATTTATACCCCTCCTCCCCCTTCTCCTCTCCTCACACCAGCAGCCACCACCACCTCTAGATCTCCAGTGTGGCAATGGTGAGGACGGACGAGAGAGGCAAGTGGGGGGCGAGCGAGAGGGAGGAAGGAGGAGAGTGTGGGAGGAGGAGGAGGACCAAGGTCGGTGGGGCTTTGGTGGAGCTCGAGGAGCCAATGAGGAGCTGCTCAAGCTCCTACAGTAGCTAGAGCTACCGCTGTGGGAGGAGGAGCGAGCGGAGAGAGCTACGAGGAGTTCCTAGTACTGGAAGTTTTCCAGTATCAAACATCTGGAGTGGAGTCCAGACGACTGGCGGGGTACCTGGATGTTTGGAGCTAAGGCCAAACGTCTGAAAGCACATTTCTCGCAAGGTACGTATCTCCCTGCGCCATGCATATCGCAGCGCAGGGGTTATTGTCAGCTGACCACGCCTGCAATTGCGTACGCAAGTGCAACTTTGGAAAGGAGCACGGATCGCTTTCCCATGCACTTTTGGATGTCTGAACACATCACCAAACATCCGGAGGTGCGTCCAGACAACCGGAGACATTGTTCGACATCTGGAACTATCCTCAGAAGGTCGCAGTGAAGGTCTGGACATCTGATTAGCCGCAGGAGACACAAGGTAAGATCTGACGCCTTTTAAGACATCTGGGATTATTCCCAGACATCTGATTTTGAACAGTAGGCACGTTTTTGACCTGTTTAGGGTCCAATCGGGGTCCGTTTTACGTAAAAGAAATACCTGCACTTTCCTCTCGAGTTCCTCTATGTACTAGACTCTGTTATACACTATTCTGAACTTTCCTTTTGTGATGTATTCCCTGGTATAGGGTTTCAGCCTGTTACGCGTTTGGGGCTCGTAGAGACATCTAGGTCTGCGGTTCAAGCCCCCATTACTCTCGTGTTTCCTGGTAGAGTGGTTTAATTTAGTATTAATATTTGAATAAGAATGTGCTTGGTTGAATTAGCCAAATGGAACTCTAGGATGTGGAATGAACCCTAGGGTAGACAAATGAATGGACCGTTTGTACTGTATGGTTTACTTGCATGCGTGATTGAGATAAATTGCTAGAAATTGTCTGTATTATAATTGTGAGTTGCCTGTATTTAATGAACAATTACCTGTGAAATCACCAGTTGCATGTATTGAGAATTGAATTATGAAAAACACGAGCTTCCTGTATATGGATGAGAAATGAATTATGAAAGATGAGATCTGGATCGGGATAACTGAGGTGAACATGAGCATGAACCCTACGAGGAATTAGGAGTAGAACTCCTGTGGATAGATGAAAACCTGGAATGTAGACGGGAAGTGTGTTAGCCCTTGAGTACATGGTACCAAGGAGAGTATCTATCCCCTTTTCTGTAGAGCGGAGCTAGCCTCCCTTGGGTTGAGACCCAGGGTTAGGATTGGCCACTCTACACCGACTCCTGTTGGCCCTCGCGTACGTGGTACCAAGGCGAGCTACTAGTGTAGGGAGGGAGCTAACCACCCCACGGGACCCGGGGTTCAGCTAGCCACCCCACGAGGCCCGGGGTTCAGGTAGCCACCCTACACGGACTTCTTAGGCCCTCTGGGTAAATCGGGGTAGTCAGAAGATGGTGCGCGGACTATGGAGGGGTGAGACCCCTATTTGGTTCTGAGGGGTGAGACCCCTGTTCTGAGAGGGCAAGGCCCTATACTGTTCCGTGCTGTACTTTGGGCGTACCCGCTAGTGGAAACGACTGGCCACGTGTCAGTGCAAGGTAGCTACCCGTGCGCTTATCACACGTGTCGTAGTCACTGCTACATCTTGACAGTGACCTCGGGGTGGTTGACTGGGTGTAGGACTACCACGGGAGACTCTCACAGCCAGGAGAGCACCATGTGTACCTTCTACTCTATGAAAAAGGCTGCAAGCAAGATTGTTCCCACGAGGAACATGCAAGATCAAGAAATATCTGGATACTTTGAGAAATAGGTGAAACTTAAACATATAAAATAGATAAATGGAAATGAGAATTAAACCTGTTGTTTTTACTATTTGCACTTAGATAATATAGATGCCACTCTACTCAGCATTCGTTGACTTTGTCTTTTCATAACACTGTTCAGGACCAGGAGTTGAACAGCCTGAGTTTCCAGCTGCGGAGGGTATTGGGCCCAGTCGAGTCCAACCATAGTTTCCTTCAGCACTTCCTTTCTTTTTCTCTACTGTTTTAGTAAGTAATGGACTCTTAGTTACTATTCTGCTACTACTATTTACTTTCCGCTTTCTATTGTTGTTGTGGTGGTATGTACTGAGACAGTTGTTCTATTCCTTTACTACTTTGTACGTTTCTTCTACTTAGTTATATTGCATGTGTGAATATGGTTTACTTTCCTGCTTTTGGTTATTTCTTGTTGGATGACTAGGTCTTGGGATTAGTCGAGGCGAGGCGGTCTCGGGTCCGGTAGGGATCCGGGAACATGGTCGTAACACCTGTGGCTACCTCGGATGTCTGGACCCTCCCGCGATCATATGAGGTGAGTTTCAAATGTTGAACTCTCCTTCCAGTCATCTAGAGGTACGGTCAAACATCTGGCGACGTGTCCATACGTCCAAAAGCACCTCAAAGGATGCACCCCGCGCCTTTCCAACGCCCTGCACCCTACATACGTCCATACAAACTTCAGAATGGCTGGACAATCTCTGCGGTGAGGCCTGCATGGCTGTAAACCATACAAAAACACATACCTTAAACTGAGCATGCTTTCATACGTCTGACTTCAGCTTCGGACATCCTTCTGCTATTCCAGACATTTGGGATGTGCTCCATATGTCTGATACTAGAAAATATCCAGTACGTGGAACCTCCGCGAACCTTTTTCTCCACGTGGAACCCCTCTACACCACCCGCAGCTGCGACGTCGATAGCTTCAAGAGGCCGCAAATCCCACCTTCGCGAGCTCCTCCAAGCTCCCACAGCTCCCTCGCGAGCTCTTCCTCTCGAGCTCCTCCCACGCTCCAGCTCTCCTCTCCTCCCCCTCCGCGTCTCATCTCTCTCTCTTCTTCCTCTCCTTTCGCCGTGCTAGAAGGAAGGGAGGAAGGCGACGGCCGACAAGAGGGAAGAATGGAGATGGTGGCTGGTGGAGATGGGGAGAGTGTCGTGGGTGAGGGGGTTTAAATAGGAGAGGGTTAGGGTTTGGGGTGCGGAGAGAGAGGTAAGTGCACATGCAGCGCGTGTGTGGAAAAGAAAGAAGGTACGGTTCTACTTTCAGGCATCCGACCCTCCATCTAGATGTCTGGACAGACATCTAACGACTCATCCGGACGTCTTAAACAACCCAAAAGGCAATGGGTCATTTCAACATAACAAACTTAAAAAAAGTTTCGTCCATGAAACTTGAGCCAAGTAGGGTGCGAAAAAGTAGCGTAAAAGTGCATAACAAACTTAAAGATGATCAAAGTAGGTCTGAGAAGACGTACCCACAAAAAGCTCCAAGTATTGTTCTCCCATTACCACCTCAGGCTCCCAAGTGGCCTCCTCGTATCGCTGGCTTCTTCATAGGACTTTCACCAGTGATACCTGCTTCCATCTCAGACTTTGGATAGCTCTGTCTAATATCTGTGTTGGCCTCTTGGGATAGGTCAGGTCATCTCCCACTTCGACACTCTTGTGGCTCAAAACATGGCTGGGATCGGCGACGTACTTCCTGAGGTTGGACACGTGGAACACATCGTGCACTCCAGAGAGCTGGGGAGGAAGGGCAAGCCGGTAAGCAATGGGTCCAACCCGCTCCAAAACCTCAAAGGTCCCATAAACCTCGACGTAAGCTTCCCTTTCACCCCAAAATGCTGCAAGCCCTTCTTGGGCGAAACACGGAGAAAGACGTGATCCCCAACCTCGAATTGTACCTCTCTGCGCTTCCTATCAGCGTAGCTTTTCTGTCTACACTTGACAGTGCAAATTCGCCTGTGAATCTGCTCTATCACCTCCTGACTCTACCGATTCAGCTTGGGGCCAACCTCCCACATGGTCCCCACCTCGACCCAACTCAAGGGTGCAGTACACCTCCCTCCATACAAAGCCTCATATGGTGCCATGTCGATGCTCGAATGATAGTTGTTATTGTATGCAAACTCTACCAGGGGCAAATGCACCTCCCAAGAGCCTCTCCAGTCTAGGACACAAGTGTATAGGAGGTCCTCGAGTGTCTGTATGGTGTACTCTGACTACCCGTCGGTCTGGGGGTGGTATGCGGCGCTGAACCTCAGACGGGTCCCCAATGCCTGCTGAAACTCTACCTAGAACTGGGAAATGAAATGAGTATCCCTATCGGATACGATCTTGTGAGGGACTTTGTGCAGATGCACCACATCTCTGACGTATCTCTCTACTAGCTGTGCTGGCCCAAAAGTGACTCGAATAAGCAAGAACCGTGCCATCTTTGTCAACTAGTCTACTATCACCCAAACTGTGTCGTGTCCCCGTTAGGTAGCTGGTAGACCCACCACTAAGTCCATGGTGATGCTCTCACACTTCCACTCTAGCACAGGAAGTGGCTGTAATAGCCCTGCAGGCCTCTGGTGCTTGGCCTTCACCTGCTGGCATACCAAGCACTGCTGGACAAACTCACCAACATCCCTCTTCATCCCTCTCCACCAAAAGTCACATCATAAATCATGGTATATCTTTGTATTTCTAGGATGTATGGTGAATCGGGACCAGTGCACCTCGGTCAGGATCTCTCTCAACAACTCCTCATCTCTAGGAATGCATAGGCATCCCCTCATGCACAGTATCTCGTCTGAGAAGGAAAAGTCTCCTGGGTCCCTGTCAACACCCTGTCTCGCAGTGTCAGTAAGTACGGATCGGCCATCTATCCTTGCAATGATGCAGTCTATCAGCTCTGGTTGTGCCTATCGCGTCACTGTCACTACCCCGCAATACCCCTGTGACTTCCGGGGTCGCCAACTGCTCACCTCCTCCATGAGTCTCCAACTTTGTGCCTGCAAGCTAGCCAAGTGGGCAGGTACCTTCCAGCTCAAGGCATCGATCACCACATTGGCCTTCCCTGGTGATGAGAACCTCATCATGAGCCATAACTAGCTCATTTTGACCTAATACAAAGGATAAAAGCTCCTACATATCTCAAGGAAAGGCTTAACTCAGAGAATCCTGAGTTTGAGAAGAAAACAAGTCATAAGGGGTAAAAATGCAATTTTACCAGTATAATCTGCATACAGGGTAATTCAGGGCCCAAACATAGGTCAAAGCAGCTTAATAAGAATAAGAGTGGGATGAAATGATCTAGCAAGGGCTACAGCAATTCCAAGAAACTAAATGATAATCTGTAACCCTAAAACAACCCACTTCAATTCACAAGGTTCGAGGCAAAGTAAAAATAGAATAAACCCTCTAAAATTCATAGAAAAATAATCTCCAGGGTTTAGAACCTTCAATTTGGCCTTCAGAACCCTTTTTGACCTACATTGAGAACCATGCCCAATTAATAACTTAATTTGGGTTTTTGCGCAAATTGATCGGTCAAACAAGGTTTAATATGGAAATGAAATTCACCATCAGATTCCTTAGGTCCTAATTAGTCATGTATAAAAACTTGAGCCTAAGAAGAAACCTCCTTGACCGACTTTACACTTTGGTCCTCATATATTTACTCTTTGGCCCTCAACTTTTGAACCCTCGCATTTTGGCCCCTAACTCTCCTTCGTTCTTTGCAATCAGGTCCCTCCTGCAAAACCTGCCAGCACCATGCTCCGGCGACCTTGCGCGGAGCATGGCGCCGCGCAGGGTGAGGTGGGGGACCTGGCAAGTAAACCGGGGGTGCCCTGCGTCGTCAGCCGTCGCAGGGACACCCCCCTGGTCGTTGTTACCCACCTCCGGCGAGGGAGACACGTCGTCTCCCTCCTCCTTCCTCCCTGTTTGATCCCTATAAATACCCCCCGTTGCTCCACCGACCGGGGCAGCCTGGATCTGACGGAGAAAATCCCCAACTTTCTTCTCTTCTTCCTCCGGCAGACGCTCACCAGCTCCGGCGGTTTCCTCCCCCTCCACCTCTTCGCTCTGCCGCAATACCAGCAGCAGAGACTTCCTCCCCTGCTCTTCCCGCGCCACGCCGCACCCAGCTGGCGCCTCTCCGGCTCTCTGCTCGCCGCCGCCCCTTTCCCTGAGCATCGTCTTCTCCGGCGACAGTCGATACGACTGTCGCCCTGTTCCTCCCCCTTCGTCCCTGCAAGTAAGCTAGAGCTACTCCCCTTCTTCTCCTCTTTCTTTCCCCGCTTTCAATTTATTCAATTAAGCACTCTACCGACCCTGACCACCTTCACCCCCTTCGCCTCCGACCACCCTCCGGCGAGCCGCTCCCATCACCTCAGCGACCCACACGGCTCGCCGACCACCGCAGGACCTCCGCCTCCTCACCCTGATCAACCTCCGCCCTGTCACTTCCCCCACATCACCCCCTGCAACCCCACCGAACAGACCCATCCTCCGACCCACAGTCCGACCTAGGGCAGCCCTCGCACGCCGCCCCGCGCCTCGCCACCACCCACACGAGCTTCGCCGCACCCTGGCGAAGCTCCTGGCACTTTCTGATTAGGCCGAGAGGCCGTTTTCTTGTGAACAGGCCATCCGACCTCCGCCGCCATTGACGCGCAGGAGGAACTGCTTCCGCCTGCAGCTACAGGCGCGCCACGCTCAGCGCCAAGCCCAGATTCAACTCCCAGGCCTTGCGAGGAGTTTTGGCAAAACACCAGGTTCGCAGCTAAGGAAGAAAGCTTCGCATGACGCCGCCATCTCCTGCTGATTTCCCCGCTGCGGGCGCGCAATTGAGGTGGGCCATTTAGTCCCACCTCGGAAACGCCTGAAGAGTCGCAGCGACATAAGATGCAAAAGTGCTGAAGGCTTACTGCCTCAGCACACGGGGTGAGGTCCCCTTCACCCGCCCGGTTACCCGGTCTCGTCCGCGCTCACGCCCCGCGGACCTGACCCGAGCCGACCCGACCCGACTTAAGACTGACCTGCACTCCTCGCCCACCACGCACGCCGGTGGGCCTGGACCCGGGCCTGACCCGAACCCGGTTACCCGGTAGCTCTGGGAGAGCTTTCCCAAGAGTGGTTTCAGAGAGAGAGAGAGACGCGGGGGGGGGGGGGTAGAGTAGGTTTTGCCTCTGACGAAAAACTCTGAAGTGTGCAGGCACAGGCGAAAAAGAAGACCCGCGGAAGAAGAAGGAAGCTGACTGTAGCAACAGGTAGTTAAGTCGTCTGATTTGGAAATCAGACGACGGCCTGAAGGGAAAAGAAGAAAGGAGGGGTGACGTCCCTGGCTGAAAAGGAAAAGAAGAAGCTGACACTTAGCCGCAAGGAGGAGAAACAAGAAGAAACCTTCACAGAAGAGACTGCAGAAAAGAAGAAGAGAGGCCAAGACAGAAACCAAGGAAGAAGAAGAAGGAGATCTGAAGAAAGAAAGAGGAGCATCACCTCTGCAGAACAAAGAAGAAGAAGGAGATCTGAAGAAAGAAAGAAAGAAGAACATCACGAGGAGAAAACAAAGAGAACAACAAATTCTTTCCCTATCTCTTTCTTTATTTTCTAAAAGAAACATGTATATCTCTAGAATACAACTTGCTCCCTGAGTTCGACCTCGGGAACTCTTTTATTTTCCGAGTAAAAAAATTTATATATTTGAAATGTTGGTAATAACTGGCTATACTACAACGTTATAACAAACTAAAACCCGGTTATCCCGAAACCAAGCCGTTTCATTTTGGCGCCGCTGCCGGGGAGCAACGGCTATTCTAGAGGTAAACATTCCTGTTTCTTTTAATTTCTGATAATCTCCTCTCTTTTGTGCAGCTACAGGAACTCAAGAAGACAAGCAACCACACGACAACCACTCCGAAGACAGGTAAATTTTTCCTCTCACTATTAACCCCTAAACTCTAAAGAGGAAGAAAAGAAAAGAACAAGCAATATAGGGCTAACCTGTCTTCCATACTTAGTAACCATAAAGAGTTGCATGTTTTCAACTCATCACTCCTGCACACTATTAAGGGTATTTAAGGGCTAACACATTCTTGCTTGAGCCCTAATTGCCTAACAAAGAGTTAAATGGACCAAGTAGAGCCAACATAAGGTCAAACATTAGGATTTCAGTAGAGACACACCCCTTAATCAAGAATTGAGGAAATCCAAAAGAGGTGTGCCCAAGCCATTGATTGAAAATAATTAACAAGAAAAATCCTAAACAATTGGCTCTCTCTAAACACTTGAACCCTAAAAGACAGGACCTAAAAGCTCTTAAAGAAAACAAGAGGTAAAGTTGACCCCTTGGGTCAACCAACCTTAAATTAGGTCACTCTTTGCACTTAAAAGACTAAAGTTCAAGTGAAAACCTTAAGCACCCTGATCTTAAAATTGGTAGACTTAAGAGGTCAAGATCCCCATTCTGGTCTACCTGGAACCGCAGTGACAAGAGAGGTCGGGTGGGGGAAACCCTGAAACCCGTGGGGACGCTCTACCGTGTAGGGGTCTTCGCGGGACTCTCCCTCTCTGGCTGCCCAGGTAATTCTCAGGTGGACGATCTTTCTGATCGAGGGGTCCATCTGCCCCGCACCTCTATAGTCACCCAACACATTTTTGGGTGTCTTGATTGGGTCCAGCACCTTCTAAACTTACCTCTTCCAACTGTGCATGTACGGAAGGAGGTCTCTAAGACCACCCTTAAAACCTCCTTTAGAAATTCACTCTCGTCAAGGCCAAGCCTCGACGCCCGTGTTTGTGCAGCAACACCCTCACATTATTCTCTCTTCTGATTCAGAACCAAGTTCTTCTTCTTCCCCCATCATGGCTCAGCCAGTTGAGGAAGAAAATAATCTGGAACACCAGCTCCAGCGACTCAATGACCTCTTCCAAAACTTCATGCACCCACCACAGCGTCCTATGATGCGGGACCACTACAATCCTACTGCGGTGGCCATTGAGCCTCGAGTCAGAATCCCGACTGGAGGACCTGATTCCGAACTAAAGCCCAACATGATTCATGCTATACCTAAATTCCATGGGCTTAATTCTGAAGATCCCTTCCAGCACATCAAACAGCTAAAGCATCTGGCCCACACTTTTGGATCAGATGCGCAAAATCGGGATATTCTTCTCATGAAGATGTTCTCCTTTTCTCTTATGGACAAGGCCGCCCATTGGTATCAAACTCAGACCCGGCCGATCAACACTTGGGAAGAACTTCAATCCGAGTTTTTGAAAAAGTTCTTTCCCGTTGGTCGGACCAACGCCTTGCGCCATCAGATTACACACTTCACTCAACAATCAGGAGAACCTCTCCATGAGGCATGGGATCGTTTTCAGGATCTCATGAGAAAGTGCCCCCATCACGGAGTTCCTAAATGGGAACAAGTCCAATCTTTTTACCAGGGACTCCGTGAGGACATCCGCCTTTTCGTCAATGCAACTTGCGGGGGAAACATCATGGGTCAACATGAAGACACCGTATGGGAGATTCTCGAAAACATGTGCGAGAACTCCATCAACAATGACTCCATGGGATTATTCGACAGGACGAATACCCGCGCAGCGACGAATCTTAAGGGAGCACATGAGACGCAGGGCCTGTCCGCATCAGTCGACCTGGAATTAATGGCCAGTCGATTGGACAAGGTCTCAATCATTGAAAAGAAGGTGGATGAGCTGACTCAGCACTTGCAGTGAGCCACCTCTGCGCGTAACTCCTTTGCACAACCTCCTTCCACACAGGAGACCGTGCAAAACATCCTCCACCGATCCTCCCCTGGGATGGATCCATATCCATCCCCATCTGATTCTTGGACTGGAAGATCATCCGATCCTTTCTTCACCAGCCGGGGGAACTCCATTCCTCCTTTCCCTGATTCTCAGGAGGTTCCTCAGACCTGCGAAGACCTCAACGCCATCCAGAACGACCCATTCTCCAACACTTACAACCCTGGATGGCGAAACCATCCCAATTTTCAGTGGGCGGGAAATTCCCAAACCCAAAGACCACCTTTTCAGTCCCGCCCACAGCCCTCTCATCACTACCAGCCGCCTCAGCCTCGGCCCAACCCTACTTATCCATCAGGGCCAAATCAAGATCAAATGTCCTTAATCCTTCAGACTCTGGCTGACATTCAAAAAACGAATGCGGCTATTCAAAAACAGCACAAGGACGAGCTTACTGAAGTTAAAACTCAACTGGCCCAGTTGGCAAATTCTCGCCAGCCAGGCACACTCCCTTCCCAACCCCTTCCTAACCCAAATAACGTGCCAACCCAGAAGCGCGTTATGAATCCAAATTTAGGCCACGCTCAATGGATTTATCAGGCCCCTACTGCTCCATCTCCAGACGAGATGGAAGCCTCAACTTCTCGTGCGGGATTTCAGCAGCAGCCACCCCTCCTACCAAACCCAAACCAAAATCAGGCCGGATTAAATTCTATAACAACACGTAGTGGTAAGACAACTCAAGACCCGCATTATCCAAACCACTCCCAGCCTGATAACCATGACCCTAGGATAGTTATCCAAGGTACCGCTGTTCCAGATCCACAACCTGGACCTATCCTAGAGGAACCAACCAAGATCCCGTTTCCCGAGGCCCTGACCAAGGGAAAGAAGACCACCAAACCCGTGGCCCCTGAGGAGGACCTGGTCAAGCTCTTTGAGCAGGTCCACATAAACATCCCCTTGATGGATGCAATCCGCCACGTACCAGCTTACGCACGATTTCTAAAGAATATATGTACACCCCAGCGTAAGCCGCGAACCAAGGGAGGGAGCCCAATTGTTCTGTCAGAGCAAGCCAGCTCTGTAATCCTCAGTAGACTCCCACCCAAGGCAAAAGATCCTGGAACTCCCCTGATCTCCTGTAAGATAGGTGGTACCCAATTTGATAGAGCATTGTTAGACTTGGGTGCATCTATAAATCTGATACCCACATCCTTACTTGACCATCTAGAAGAATCTGAGCTGAAACCAACCGAGGTGACATTACAATTAGCAGATCGATCTATAAAGTCACCAAAAGGGATTCTCGAGGATGTTATCGTGAGAGTGCGGGATTTCTATTTTCCAGTGGACTTTATAGTCTTAGACATGGATGCACCTGAGAACCCTAGGGATACACCAATCATTCTAGGGAGACCTTTCTTGGCTACTGCTAGAGCCAACATCAGCTGTGAGGAGGGCCAAATAGAGCTTAAGTTTGGAGATCAAACACTGAAAATTGATATATTTAAGGCCCAACAAGGAATTAATTGCGGCGTCATCGAGCAAATTTGTGACATCAAGACTTTGGTTGATGAATCACACCTCCAGAATGACTTGAGTATGCCTCATCAACCACAGAAGGATCTTGACCCGCAAACAGAGGAGTCAAATCCAGATGTGAACAATCCAGTAACTCCCACCCTTGAACCTCACATCTATACTGAACCACCCGCTGCTGCTGAAAACCCCATCCTCGAACTGAAACCCCTTCCTGCTCACTTAAAATACATCTTTTTGGGTTCTAATCAGACCCTTCCTGTGATCATCAATTCCAACCTCAGTCCTGAACAGGAATCCCGTCTGATTGTTGTCCTCCAGCAACATCGCAGAGCCATTGGATGGACTCTCGATGATTTGACTGGAATAAGTCCCTCTTATTGTACTCATCATATCTATTCAGAAGAGGGCACACGACCTTCTCGTGAAATGCAGAGGCGCTTAAACCCCAATCTGCAGGAGGTCGTGAAAAAGGAGATCATCAAGTGGTTAGATGCCGGGATCATCTACCCGATCTCCGATAGTCGTTGGGTGAGCCCAATTCAGGTCGTGCCCAAGAAGGCAGGACTCACCACTATAACAACTGAGACCGGAGAAATCATTCCTACCCGATTAGCCAACTCGTGGAGAGTCTGTATAGATTACCGTCGACTCAATTCCTCCACGAAGAAGGATCATTTCCCACTACCCTTCATTGATCAAATTCTCGAAAAACTAGCGGGAAATAGGTTCTTCTGCTTTCTTGACGGGTACTCCGGTTATAACCAGGTGGCAATCCATCCTGAGGACCAAGAAAAAAGACCACGTTCACCTGCCCCTTCGGGACATACGCTTTCCGAAGGATGCCTTTCGGTCTTTGCAATGCACCCGCTACTTTTCAGCGATGCATGCTTGCCATATTCTCAGATATGGTAGGTGATTATCTGGAAGTCTTCATGGATGACTTTTCAGTTTTCGGAGCATCATTCGACGATTGCCTCCAACACTTGGTCCAGATACTCAGGCGGTGCATCGACGTGAATTTGGTTCTTTCCTGGGAAAAGAGCCATTTCATGGTGCCTGAGGGAATTGTCCTGGGACACTCAATTTCGGAGAAAGGTATCCAAGTGGATCGAGCTAAGGTTAATCTGATTTCTCACCTTCCTATGCCTAGCTCGATCAGGGACATCCGATCCTTTTTAGGGCATGTCGGTTTTTATCGACGATTTATCCCTGATTTTTCAAAAATCGCACGCCCCCTGACCACTCTTCTCTCCAAGGATGTTCCCTTCGAAATCTCCAAGGAATGCACTCAAGCATTTGAAATCCTGCGTGACCGAGTCACCCAAGCCCCGATCCTACAGTCCCCTGATTGGTCTCAACCCTTTGAGATCATGTGTGATGCATCCGACTTCGCTGTAGGAGCGGTTTTGGGGCAGAAAAATGACAAGAAACCTGTGGTCATTTACTACGCCAGCAAAACACTCGATGAGGCTCAGCGTAACTATACGGTTACTGAGAAAGAGCTGCTAGCTGTAGTATTTGCCCTAGAGAAGTTCAGATCATACCTTCTGGGTTCCCATGTCATCATATACTCGGATCACACAGCTGTGAGGCATCTCCTTGCAAAGAAGGACGCGAAACCTCGATTGATCCGATGGATCTTGCTGTTGCAAGAATTTGACCTCGAGATTCGCGACAAAGCGGGAAAACAAAACGTGGTAGCTGATCACTTGTCCCGTCTTCCTTCTGAAATAATTGACCCTTCCGGACCCATCACTGAGCATTTTCCCGATGAGCACCTGCTGACTATTGGTACTAGCCTTCCATGGTTTGCTAATATTGTAAATTATTTGGCATCTCATCAGACCCCGTCCGATTGGTCGAAGGCCAAGAAAGACAAATTACGCTCCGATGCCAAGTATTACATTTGGGAAGACCCGTACCTCTTCCGCATAGGTGCCGATCAGATCATCCGGAGATGTGTCCCGGAAGGGGAAGTCAACAATATCCTCTCTTTCTGCCATGACCAGGCATGCGGTGGCCATTTTGCCGGGCATAAAACCGCATCAAAAGTCCTCCAGTGCGGCTTTTACTGGCCCACACTGTTCAAAGACGCATACAGTCATTGCAAGGCATGCAGTCGTTGCCAGACTTTGGGCAACATAAGCCATCGCGACATGATGCCTATGCAACCGATTCTAGTATGCGAAATCTTTGATGTTTGGGGGATTGATTTTATGGGCCCCTTTCCTGTTTCGGATGGTTTCGAATACATTCTGTTGGCTGTGGACTACGTGTCCAAATGGATCGAAGCCATACCGACCCGAACCTGTGATCACAAAATCGTTCTCAAATTCATTCATCAACACATTTTCTCAAGGTTCGGGATTCCTCGTGCAATAATCTCTGATGGGGGGACCCATTTCACAAATGCTCAGTTTAGGTCACTGATGACCAAATACGGGGTGTCTCACTGAATCTCTACTCCTTACCACCCCCAAACTAATGGTCTAGCTGAGCTGTCTAATCGGGAGATCAAGAAAATCCTGCAAGTCACTGTTCGACCTGACAGGAAGGACTGGTCGTCCCGACTTCCGGAAGCATTGTGGGCCTATAGGACCGCCCACAAGACCCAATTAGGCATGTCTCCCTTTAGACTGGTGTACGGAAAGGCATGCCACCTTCCCGTAGAACTGGAGCATAAAGCCTATTGGGCAGTACGGAACTGTAATCTAGATCTTTCCAAGGCTGGGACCCACAGGAAACTCCAAATCAGCGAGATCGATGAATTACGCATAGACGCGTACGAGAACTCGCAAATCTACAAGGAGCGGGTTAAAGCCTTCCACGACAAACACATCTCGAGAAAGATCTTTCATCCTAGTCAAAAGGTCCTACTCTTTGATGCCCGACTCAAACTCTTCCCAGGAAAACTGAGATCTAAGTGGGTCGGACCATATTTGGTTCGACAGGTTTTTGGAAATGGAGCAATCGAAATCAGTCCACTCAGCCACGATTCTGAACCTTTCATCGTGAACGGTCAGAGACTCAAGCCGTTCATTGATGTAACTTCTACTAATTTGGCTGAGGCATCTTATACCCTCCTTTCCCCTTGAGCTTATTGCGCCCAGCCGATGGCGTAAAACTCAGCGCTTAACGGGAGGCAGCCCGTCATTCTCTTTGAAAACCTGAAACTTGTTCTGACAGTTTTTTTTTTTTTTTTTTTTTGCACTTAAAGTTCACACTTTAGGGCAGCCAACTCCACCTCAGGTGCTTGCATCTGAGACTCATCAAAACAGCTATCCTAATGTATGAACTTAGTTGAATAAAAACCCCTAGGTTACAATGAGGACATTGCAAATCTTAGGCATGGGGGGGTAGGAAAGTACAAAAACTTGTAAGAAAAGGTTTCAAACAAAAAATTCACATATGCCAAAAACACCATAAAAATTAAAAAAATTTTCGAAAAAGAATAAGAGGAAAAGAGGAGAAGGAAATTTTGTGAAGGAGAAGAAAAACAAAATGAAAAAGGAGCACAAAATTATAAGAAAAGGTGATAGTCATTAGTAAGGAACTAAGGAATTAACCTAAGTTCTAGACCTCATTCAAGAAAATAACTGAAAAGTGCACAATGAGATTAGTAAGAACGCAAACCTTAGGCATTCTTGAATAGACTCTTAGTACTCATTAAGATCTGGACACTCCTCAAGAGGTTGAGGAAAATGAAAAGCTGAAGTATTAGGTCTAAGGCTTAAGGAGTATTCGGCCTCGTTAACTAATTTTTGGTTTACGGGACTCAGTAACCTAAGCACCCTAACCTCACACACAGCCTGGTTCAGTAAGCGTAAAAATCAGAATCACGCAGAAGCGTCGCAAAAATCTGAAAAGATCACCTAGAATAGGAGCGGCCGATCAACACAAGATTGATTTGGACGAGTTCCCAGCGCGGAGAGGCGGGAAATCCCCTCGAAGATGCGTAACAAAATATCATCTCCTCGGTGCTTGTCTCTTAGGATATTTACATATCCTACTGGGGGCATGTAAGCACTCTGCTGGTTCAGATTCCATGGATGGCATTATCTCGAAGTGTCAATTGCCAGGGTCTGGATTCGGCCACGGAATACCATGGATGGGATTATCTCGAAATCTCAATAGCCAGGGTTCCGGGGGTTGCCATGGGCGGTGCTATCTCGAAGCATCGATCGCCAGGAACCCTTGAGGATTGATGATGGGAGCAAGGAATCTGATACAGACCGTGTTGAAAAGCCAATCCTAGGCTAGAACTAAAAAGAAAAAGAGAGAGAAAACTCTCCAAACAGAAAAACTTTCTATCTCTCTCTTACAAAACGCACTGCGAACTGAGCCAGGGCTAAAATCATTTCAAGCACGGGTGCTTTAACCACGAAATCCAATAAACCTTAGGTTAGTTCTTGTGGGCCTTAAAAACCTTTGCTAAAAGACTGAGGCTAAGGCTAGACAGATTTGGATCTTGATTAGTACTAGAGTACCTTTTAGGCCTATGGTCAGCATTCTAACCTAATCTATGCTCAAATAAAAAAGGCACTTATCTAAAACTATTAAAAAGTTCATGGTCTAGAACAAGGGTTGAAACCTTAAGTTTTTGCTAAGGGACTAGCAAAAGCTAGGCATGGGGGTATGATGAGAACCTCATCATGAGCCATAACTAGCTCATTTTGACCTAATACAAAGGATAAAAGCTCCTACATATCTCAAGGAAAGGCTTAACTCAGAGAATCCTGAGTTTGAGAAGAAAACAAGTCATAAGGGGTAAAAATGCAATTTTACCAGTATAATCTGCATACAGGGTAATTCAGGGCCCAAACATAGGTCAAAGCAGCTTAATAAGAATAAGAGTGGGATGAAATGATCTAGCAAGGGCTACAGCAATTCCAAGAAACTAAATGATAATCTGTAACCCTAAAACAACCCACTTCAATTCACAAGGTTCGAGGCAAAGTAAAAATAGAATAAACCCTCTAAAATTCATAGAAAAATAATCTCCAGGGTTTAGAACCTTCAATTTGGCCTTCAGAACCCTTTTTGACCTACATTGAGAACCATGCCCAATTAATAACTTAATTTGGGTTTTTGCGCAAATTGACCGGTCAAACAAGGTTTAATATGGAAATGAAATTCACCATCAGATTCCTTAGGTCCTAATTAGTCATGTATAAAAACTTGAGCCTAAGAAGAAACCTCCTTGACCGACTTTACACTTTGGTCCTCATATATTTACTCTTTGGCCCTCAACTTTTGAACCCTCGCATTTTGGCCCCTAACTCTCCTTCGTTCTTTGCAATCAGGTCCCTCCTGCAAAACCTGCCAGCACCATGCTCCGGCGACCTTGCGCGGAGCATGGCGCCGCGTAGGGTGAGGTGGGGGACCTGGCAAGTAAACCGGGGGTGCCCTGCGTCGTCAGCCGTCGCAGGGACACCCCCTGGTCGTTGTTACCCACCATACCGGCCGTGCGAAAGCACGGACGGTATGGGTTCTTGTTTCCGACCATCCTCCGGCGAGGGAGACACGTCGTCTCCCTCCGCCTTCCTCCCTGTTTGATCCCTATAAATACCCCCCGTTGCTCCACCGACCGGGGCAGCCTGGATCTGACGGAGAAAATCCCCAACTTTCTTCTCTTCTTCCTCCGGCAGACGCTCACCAGCTCCGGCGGTTTCCTCCCCCTCCACCTCTTCGCTCTGCCGCAATACCAGCAGCAGAGACTTCCTCCCCTGCTCTTCCCGCGCCACGCCGCACCCAGCTGGCGCCTCTCCGGCTCTCTGCTCGCCGCCGCCCCTTTCCCTGAGCATCGTCTTCTCCGGCGACAGTCGATACGACTGTTGCCCTGTTCCTCCCCCTTCGTCCTTGCAAGTAAGCTAGAGCTACTCCCCTTCTTCTCCTCTTTCTTTCCCCGCTTTCAATTTATTCAATTAAGCACTCTACCGACCCTGACCACCTTCACCCCCTTCGCCTCCGACCACCCTCCGGCGAGCCGCTCCCATCACCTCAGCGACCCACACGGCTTGCCGACCACCGCAGGACCTCCGCCTCCTCACCCTGATCAACCTCCGCCCTGTCACTTCCCCCACATCACCCCCTGCAACCCCACCGAACAGACCCATCCTCCGACCCACAGTCCGACCTAGGGCAGCCCTCGCACGTCGCCCCGCGCCTCGCCACCACCCACACGAGCTTCGCCGCACCCTGGCGAAGCTCCTGGCACTTTCTGATTAGGCCGAGAGGCCGTTTTCTTGTGAACAGGCCATCCGACCTCCGCTGCCATTGACGCGCAGGAGGAACTGCTTCCGCCTGCAGCTACAGGCGCGCCACGCTCAGCGCCAAGCCCAGATTCAACTCCCAGGCCTTGCGAGGAGTTTTGGCAAAACACCAGGTTCGCAGCTAAGGAAGAAAGCTTCGCATGACGCCGCCATCTCCTGCTGATTTCCCCGCTGCGGGCGCGCAATTGAGGTGGGCCATTTAGTCCCACCTCGGAAACGCCTGAAGAGTCGCAGCGACATAAGATGCAAAAGTGCTGAAGGCTTACTGCCTCAGCACACGGGGTGAGGTCCCCTTCACCCGCCCGGTTACCCGGTCTCGTCCGCGCTCACGCCCCGCGGACCTGACCCGAGCCGACCCGACCCGACTTAAGACTGACCTGCACTCCTCGCCCACCACGCACGCCGGTGGGCCTGGACCCGGGCCTGACCCGAACCCGGTTACCCGGTAGCTCTGGGAGAGCTTTCCCAAGAGTGGTTTCAGAGAGAGAGAGAGACACGGGGGGGGGGGGGGGGGGGGGGGGGGGGGTAGAGTAGGTTTTGCCTCTGACGAAAAACTCTGAAGTGTGCAGGCACAGGCGAAAAAGAAGACCCGCGGAAGAAGAAGGAAGCTGACTGTAGCAACAGGTAGTTAAGTCGTCTGATAAGGGAAAAGAAGAAAGGAGGGGTGACGTCCCTGGCTGAAAGGGAAAAGAAGAAGCTGACACTTAGCCGCAAGGAGGAGAAACAAGAAGAAACCTTCACAGAAGAGACTGCAGAAAAAGAAGAAGAGAGGCCAAGACAGAAACCAAGGAAGAAGAAGAAGGAGATCTGAAGAAAGAAAGAGGAGCATCACCTCTGCAGAACAAAGAAGAAGAAGGAGATCTGAAGAAAGAAAGAAAGAAGAACATCACGAGGAGAAAACAAAGAGAACAACAAATTCTTTCCCTCTCTCTTTCTTTATTTTGTAAAAGAAACATGTATATCTCTAGAATACAACTTGCTCCCTGAGTTCGACCTCGGGAACTCTTTTATTTTCCGAGTAAAAAAATTTATATATTTGAAATGTTGGTAATAACTGGCTATACTACAACGTTATAACAAACTAAAACCCGGTTATCCCGAAACCAAGCCGTTTCACCTGGGTGGTAGGAGATGTTGTAGTCATAGTCCTTCAGGAGCTCTAACTAATGCCTCTGTCTCAGATTGAGCTCCCTCTGGTCAAATAGGTACCTGAGGCTTTTGTGATCAATGAAGATCTCGAATGTCTCACCATATAGGTAGCGACTCCATGTCTTTAGTGAAAGACAACTGCTGCCAGCTCTAAGTCATGAGCAGGGTAATTATGATCATGGGGCATCAGTTGCCGCGAAGTGTAAACGACAACGTGACCCCTCTGCATGAGCACACCACCCAACCCCAGCAACGATGAGTTAGTGTAAACCACAAACCTACCACTACTATCTAGAATGGTAAGTACAAGAGCTGAAGTTTGTCTCTCCTTCAACTCTTAAAAGCACGCCTCGCACTGGTCAGTCCAAGAAAAGGGCACGTCCTTTTGGGTCAACTGAGTCATAGGACGTGCATTTGAGAGAACCCTCTGATAAACGACCGATAGTAGCCTGGCAGTCCCAGAAAACTGTGTACCTTTGTGGCTGTGCATGGCCTCTCTCACTTGAGCACGGCCTCAACCTTGGCCAAATCCGCAGCCATTCCATCTCCCGAAATCACGTGGCCCAAGAAAGTCACCTATCTCAGTCAAAACTCGCACTTGCTGTACTTGGCATACAGCTTGCGTCGTCTCAAGGTATCTAGGGCCATACGTAAATGTTGTTCATGCTGCACCTAATCTCGTGAGTAGACTAGGGCGTCGTCGATGAACACCACCACAAACTGGTCTAAATACGGTCTGAAAACACGGTTCATCATGACCATGAAAGCAGCGGGGGCATTAGTCTGCCCAAACGGCATGACTAAGAACTCGTAGTGCCCGTACCATGTACGGAATGATATCTTGGAGACATCGGTCTCCTTGATCCTCAACTGGTGGTAACCTAACCGCAGATCTATCTTAGAGAACACTATGGCGTCTCTCAACTGGTCAAAGAGTTCATCGATACGAGGCAGCGAGTACTTGTTCTTGACGGTGACCTGATTCAGCTGCCAGTAGTTGACACAAAGTCGCAGGGTACCATCCTTCTTCACAAACAACACGAGGGCTCCCCATGGGGATGCACTGGGCCTCACAAAGCCCTTCTCCAATAGGTCCTATAATTGTGACTTGAGCTCTCACATCTCAAGCGGCGCCATCCTGTATGGTGCAATAGAAATGGGGCTGGTCCCAAGTACCCGTGAGATCTCAAACTCGATCTCACGCTCAGGCAGTAGTCCTGGCAACTCCTCTGGGAAAACGTCGGGGTACTTGTAGACCACCGGAATACTCTAAAAGTCGACCACGGGGCTAGGCTCCATTACGACACAAGCCAAGAAGCCTTCACACCCCTGGCCCAAAAGCTTCACTGCTCGAAGCGCGGAGATGCACCTAAAACCTCCATCTACCGGCTAGTCGTGAAACTCAAAGGGAGGCAACTCTGGTATGGAGAAAATGATCGTCCTCCTAAAATAGTCTACCAAAGCGTGATAGGTAGATAGCCAGTCCATCCCTAGAATCACGCCAAAGTCCACCATCGGGATTACAATCAGGTCGGTAGGAAGACTATGTCCTCCTATAGCGACTTCACAGTCTATAAAGACCTCCTCTGCTATGAACAACTATCCACCTAGCCCTCTAATCAGGAACGGAACCTCTAACAGTACATTGCCCGGTCCCAAACTGATGGCAAAACTCGAGGAGACAAAGGAATGTGTGGCACCAGAATCAAAAAGAACATAGACTAGTCTACCAGAAATAGTAACCATACCTGCCACCACAGAACCTGAGGCCCTGGCGTCTCTGTGTGTTAGGGCATTGATGCACCCTTCAATCCTAGGTGCAGACAAAGTGGCCACACTCTGGATCAAGCGACCAACAGCTGGCCGGTACCCTCCTCATGATTGTTGTCCTCCTCCACGTGCCTGGTGACTGCAGCCACCAGCTCGGACTCCAGCACTCGGTGCCGGGAGCATCTGCTGTCCTCCGACCCTAAATGGGCAGTCCCTCCTAATGTGGCCCGGCTGGCCACACTAGTAGCAAAGAGGAACACGGCCTCCTCCCTTAGTCGATCTATGCTGGTGGCTGGGTGGGGATCCAGTGCTGGAAGGTGGTCCATGTCTGGGGCTGCTAAAGGCAAGTGGCCCCACAGAATGAGATTTCTCTCCTGTGACCACCGTGTGCCTCCTCTCCTGACAGCCCTGTGAGTACTTTGGCTGGTAGGGCCTCTTCCATCTGCCGTCAGTGTCTCACACGGCCGGGTTGGTCTCCTCATAAGTCATGGCTGCCTCAACCACACAAGAGAAAGTGGGTAACTTCAGGGATTTCATATACCCCCGAATCACCGATCGAAGCCCCTTAGTAAACATCCACAGGCACTCCTCCTTAGTAGACGCAGTTGTCGGGGCGAAGCATGACAGCTCTAGGAAACACGTATGGTATGTGCTAACTATCATCGGCCCCTGATGAGAACCTCATCATGAGCCATAACTAGCTCATTTTGACCTAATACAAAGGATAAAAGCTCCTACATATCTCAAGGAAAGGCTTAACTCAGAGAATCCTGAGTTTGAGAAGAAAACAAGTCATAAGGGGTAAAAATGCAATTTTACCAGTATAATCTGCATACAGGGTAATTCAGGGCCCAAACATAGGTCAAAGCAGCTTAATAAGAATAAGAGTGGGATGAAATGATCTAGCAAGGGCTACAGCAATTCCAAGAAACTAAATGATAATCTGTAACCCTAAAACAACCCACTTCAATTCACAAGGTTCGAGGCAAAGTAAAAATAGAATAAACCCTCTAAAATTCATAGAAAAATAATCTCCAGGGTTTAGAACCTTCAATTTGGCCTTCAGAACCCTTTTTGACCTACATTGAGAACCATGCCCAATTAATAACTTAATTTGGGTTTTTACGCAAATTGATCGGTCAAACAAGGTTTAATATGGAAATGAAATTCACCATCAGATTCCTTAGGTCATGTATAAAAACTTGAGCCTAAGAAGAAACCTCCTTGACCGACTTTACACTTTGGTCCTCATATATTTACTCTTTGGCCCTCAACTTTTGAACCCTCGCATTTTGGCCCCTAACTCTCCTTCGTTCTTTGCAATCAGGTCCCTCCTGCAAAACCTGCCAGCACCATGCTCCGGCGACCTTGCGCGGAGCATGGCGCCGCGCAGGGTGAGGTGGGGGACCTGGCAAGTAAACCGGGGGTGCCCTGCGTCGTCAGCCGTCGCAGGGACACCCCCCTGGTCGTTGTAACCCACCATACCGGCCGTGCGAACGCACGGACGGTATGGGTTCTTGTTTCCGGCCATCCTCCGGCGAGGGAGACACGTCGTCTCCCTCCGCCTTCCTCCCTGTTTGATCCCTATAAATACCCCCCGTTGCTCCACCGACCGGGGCAGCCTGGATCTGACGGAGAAAATCCCCAACTTTCCTCTCTTCTCCCTCCGGCAGACGCTCACCAGCTCCGGCGGTTTCCTCCCCCTCCACCTCTTCGCTCTGCCGCAATACCAGCAGCAGAGACTTCCTCCCCTGCTCTTCCCGCGCCACGCCGCACCCAGCTGGCGCCTCTCCGGCTCTCTGCTCGCCGCCGCCTCCTTCCCTGAGCATCTTCTTCTCCGGCGACAGTCGATACGACTGTCGCCCTACTGCTCCCCCTTCGTCCCTGCAAGTAAGTTATAACTATTTCCCTTCTTCTCCTCTTTCTTTCCCCGGTTCCAATTTGTTCAATTACGCCCTCGACCGACCCTGACCATCGTCACCCCCTTCGACTCCGGCCACCCTCCGGCGAGATGTTCCCATCGCTCCACAGCCTCACACACCTCGCCGACCCTCACCGAACCTCTGCCTCATCACACTGAGCACCCCCCACCCCTCCACTGCCACTCCACACCTCCGTAACGCTTCCCCCAACAAACCCATCCTCCGACCCACAGTCCGACCTAGGGTAGCCCTTGCACGCCGCCCCGCGCCTCGCCACCACCCACACGAGCTTCGCCGTACCTTGGCGAAGCTCCTGGCACTTTCTGATTAGGCCGAGAGGCCGTTTTCTTGTGAACAGGCCACCCGACCTCCGCCGCCATTGCCGTGCAGGAGGAACTGCTTCCGCCTGCAGCTACAGGCGCGCCACGCTCAGCGCCACGCCCAGATTCAACTCCCAGGCCTTGCGAGGCGTTTCGACAAAACACCAGGCTCGCAGCTAAGGCAGAAGGCTTCGCGTGACGCCGCAATCTCCCGCTGATTTCCCCGCTGCGGGCGCGCAATTGAGGTGGGACATTTAGTCCCACCTCGGAAAAGCCTGAAGAGTCGCAGCGATATAAGATGCAAAAGTGCTGGAAGCTTACTGCCTCAGCACACGGGGTGAGGTCCCCTTCACCCGCCCGGTTACCCGGTCTCGTCCGCGCTCACGCCCCGCGGACCTGACCCGACCCAACCCGACTTAAGACTGACCTGCACTCCTCGCCCACCACGCACGCCGGTGGGCCTGGACCCGGGCCTGACCCGAACCCGATTACCCGGCAGCTCTGGGAGAGCTTTCCGAAGAGTGGTTTCAGAGAGAGAGAGACGCGGGGGGGGAGAGGGTAGAGTAGGTTTTGTTCTCTGACATAAGCTCTGAAGTGTGCAGGCACAGGTGAAGAAGAAGAACCGCGGAAGAAGAAGGAAGCTGACTGTAGCAACAGGCAGTTTAAGTCGTCTGATTTGGAAATCAGACGACGTCCTGAAGGGAAAAGAAGAAAGACGGAAGAAGATCTGTAGAACAACAGAAGAAGGCGAAGCAGAGGAGAACACAAAAGAACAAGGGAAGAACTGAAAGAAGAAAAACGAAGAAGAAGAAGGAGATCTAAAGAAAGAAGAAAGAGGAGCATCACCTCTGCAGAACAAAGAAGAAGAAGGAGATCTGAAGAAAGAAAGAAAGAAGAACATCACGAGGAGAAAACAAAGAGAACAACAAATTCTTTCCCTCTCTCTTTCTTTATTTTTTGTAAAAGAAACATGTATATCTCTAGAATACAACTTGCTCCCTGAGTTCGACCTTGGGAACTCTTTTATTCTCCGAGTAAAAAAATTTTATATAGTTGAAATGTTGGTAATAACTGGCTATACTACAACGTAATAACAATAAAACCCGGTTGTCCCAATCTCTCTTCAACCAGCCCCTAACAGAGAGTGTGAAACTCCTACCTCCTCTGGTCCTGCCAGGTCTAGGGGAAGTACTGCTCACAGAAGAGAGCCACGAACTGGTCCCATGTCGGCTTTCTCCCCTCCTGGCCTTTGAGTACCCTCCACCACCTGTGGGCTGCGCTCTCCAACTGGTACGTGGCAAAGGCCACGCAGCACTCTGCAAGAGGGCGGAGGGTGTCAAACACCTTTTTTATCTGCTCCATCCAATCCTCTGACTCAGATGGGCTCTCATCCCCCTTGAATGAGGGGGGCTTCAGCTTCTGGAACTGGCCGAAAAGCTCATGGTGGAGGTGCAACGGGGGAACAGGTACGCCTCTAGGCAAGAAGGGCTCGTTCTCAGAAGTGTCTGAGGGTGGTCGGGGTGGTGGAGGATGACCCCCTCCCCCTCCAACTCATACGGCGCTATGGTGGTTCCCCTGTCCCACGAAGGACTCTCCCTCCACGTCCTCAGGGATGAGTGGCCGAGGAGGCTACTGGAGCTCCTCCCGTATGATATCTCAGATCATCTTTGTGAGATCCTGAGCCTGAATGCCCAGAAGAAGAGGTGGGTCGGCTGGTGCCTTAGGTCCGGCACATTTGCCCCTTCGACCCCACCCACGACCACGTCCGCGGCCTGCCTCGGGAACTCCCCGACGAGGCATCCCCAACAAGAAGGCACACGAAAAAGAGCACGAACTGTCAATGATAACAGATTGCATCAAGAGATAAGACTCGAAGCGAAGATCAAAGCGATACGTTGTGATGGCTATCCTAGTTACATGCATGTGGGTGACCAGTTCTCAAATCATTTGGTTCATTTCTCGGGATGACCTTGCTCTGATACCATCTTGTTACGACCCGATCCCAGATCCCTATAGGACCCAAGATCAGCCCACCTCGACTAGTCCCAAGACCAAGTCGTCCAACGAGAAATAACCAAAAGCAGGAAATAATTCACATCCACACATGCAATGTAACTAAGTAGAAAGAAACAAGAAATAGTAAAAGAACAGAGCGAAAGGTCTATCAATATTACAAGCCATCACAACTACGGCAGAGAAAAGTATAGTGGAAAAGTAACTGAAACAATATTTCATAGAACAAGCATACTCACTACTACAACAGAAGCTAGGGAAAATAGTAAGAAACATAGCTAAGGCTGGGCCCAGCTCCCTCTACAGCCGGTGGTGCTGGCTGCTCAACTCCCTAACCTGAACAAAGTTACAAAATTTTCCGGAGTCAGCGAATGCTGAGTAGAGTGGTAATTTAGCCATTTACATGTAATTAAGACAAGCAGTTAATTAATGCAATTAAACAACTATCCATTTTTATTTGGTTCAACCAAGTACTTCTAATTTGTTGTTCCTTTATTCACTTAGGTCATTTCTTAATTTAGCCTGTTCCTCACGGGAACAATCTTGATTGCAGTCTTTTCCATGATGTAGGAGGTACACATGGTACTCTCCTGGCTGGGAGAGTCCCCTCGTGGTAATCCTACACCCAGTCAACCACCCCGAGGTCACGGTCGTGATGTAGCAGTGACTATGGCATGCGTGATAAGCGCGCGGGTAGCTATCCCGCACTGGCACGCAGTCAGTCATTTCCGCTAGAGGGTACGCCTAAAGGTACAACATGAAGCAGTATAGGGCTTTGCCCTCTCAAAACAGAACAGAACAAGGGTCGCACACCTCTACAGTCTGTGTACCCTTGTCCGACTATCCCGATTTGCCCAGTGGGCCTAACAAGAGTCGGTGTAGGGTGGCTAGTCCTAACCCTAGGCCCCCTGGGGCGACTAGCTCCCTCCCTACACTAAGTAGCTCACCTCGCTACCACATACACGAGGGCCAAACAGAGTCGATGTAGGGTGTCTAGGCCAGACCCCAGGGCTCAACCCAACGGGTGGCTAGTACTCCTCTACACTAAATGGACAGTGGCTCTCCTTGGTACCACGTACACAAGGGCCAGCTCACTTCCCGTCTACAGGAGTTTTCCTCCTAACTCCCCGTAGAGTTCATGCTGGTATTCCTTTCATTTCATATTCCAAATATTCAGATCTCTCTATTTACATTTCCGTTTCCATTCTTAAAATAGGTAGCTCATGATTTTCTTATTGACAAGGCATCATATTAAATAACCAGTACATTTTCTAGCATTTAAAGTTTTATAGGCATCTCAAGTAAACAGTGTAGCTCAGCCATACTCATTCATGCCTGCCCTAGGGTTCATTCTCATCCTAGGGTTCTACATATATCTCAAGTATACATTATAGCTCAAACCATACTCATATGTTCCTACCCTAGGGTTCATTCTCATCCTAGGGTTCATTCAAGTTATTCAAAGCATGCAGTTCATTTATTTAAATCATAATATTAATGTAAACCATTCTACCAGCAAACACGGGAGGAATGGGGGCTTGGATCGCAAATCCCGTCGCCTCCACAACTCCTGCGTAGTCGACTGGCTGGAGACCTATACAATTAGCCAATCACATCAAATGAGTCTAAAACCATATACAAGCGACATTAACTCATAGAGAAACTCAAGCGAAAAATAACAGTAGTTCGTTTGCGGAAATCTGATTCCGTTTGGGCCTTAAACGGGCCAAAAACACTCATACTGTCTAAAATCAGATGTCTTGGTCTAGTCCTAAACGTCTTAAAAGACATCAATACTCACCCTGGGTTTCCTATAGCTACCTCGGACGTTCGGACCCTTTTGCAATCGTCTGAGGAGAATTCCATATGTCGGACTCTCCTTTCGGTCGTTTGGAGGTACGATCAGACGTCTAGCGACGTATTCAGACATCCAAAAGCACCTTGAAGGGCGCATCCCATGCCTTTCCAACACCCTGCTCCTTGCGTACATCCGTACAGACCTCATAATGGCCGAACAATCTCTACGGTGAGGCCTGCATGGCCATAAACCCAACAAAAACACATACCTTAGCATTGAGCGTGCTTTCAAACGTCTTGCTTCAGCTCCAGATGTCCTTCTGCTATTCCAGACGTTTGGGATGTGCTTCAAACGTCTGATACTGGAAAATATCCAGTACGCAGAACCTTCGCAAGCTTTCTTCTCTGCACGAAACCCCTCCGCGCCGCCCGCAGCTACGACGCCTATAGCTTAAGGAGGTCGCAAAGCCCACCTGCGTGAGCTCCTCCTCCTCGCGCACGGGCTCCTTCGAGCTCAAGCAACTCCCTCGCGAGCTCTTCCTCTCAAGCTCCTCCCACTCTCCCGCTCCCCTCTCCTCCTCCTCTATGTCGCATCTCTCTCTTTCTTCTTCCTCTCCTCTCGCCGCACTGGAAGGAAGGGAGGAAGGTGGCAGCCGGCAGGAGGGAAGAATGAAGGTGGTGGCTGGTGGAGATGGGGAGAGTGGCATGGGTGAGGGGGATTAAATAGGAGAGGGTTAGGGTTTAGGGTGAGGAGAGAGAGGTGAGTGCGCATGCAGCGTGCGCACGAAAAAGAAAGAAGGTATGATTCTTCTACTTTCAAATGTTCGACCCTCCATCCAGACTTCTGGATAAACGTCTGACGACTCATCCAGACGTCTTAAACAACCCAAAAGGCAACGGGTCATTTCAGGATCAGACCAGGTCTCTAGGCCAGATTTTATTGTTAAGACTCCTTATCATGACACACCTCTAGAGACTAGATCGAAATACCAATGCTAGGCCTAAAGGTACTCAAGTACCAGCCAAGATACGGACCTGACCAGCCTCAGCCTTGGGTTCACAACAAAGGTTTCTAAAGGCCCAGAATCTGCCCAGAAGTTCGTTGACCCCAACAGTTTAAGCACCCATGCATTCATGCAGTAAGGTCCAGATTCAACTTACCAGTGTATTTCTCAGAAGAGAGATAGATATTTTCTTGAGATTTTTCTCCTTTTTGTAACTTTTTGTGGTTCCCCTAAATCCAACATCGGATTGGCCCTCAACACAGTCTATATTAGATTCCTTGTCCCCATCATCAATCCTCGAAGGGTTACTGGCAATTGATGCTTCAGGATAGCACCGACCATGGCAACCCCCAGAACCATGGCAATCGACACTTCATGATAGTGCCACCCATGGCATTCTGTAGCTAATCCAATCCCTGGAAATTCACATTTTAGGATAATGCCGCCCATGGCACCTGGACCAGCACAAGGATCTTACATGCCCTCGGTAGGATTTATGAATATCCTAGGAGACAATCACCGAGGAGACGATATGTTATAACGCATCCTCAAGGAGAATATATACTCCTCTCAGCGACGGGAACTCCTCTAATGAATTTGCATTTTTGAGCTACTCCTAAGTGAGATATTCGAGAAACCATTTTCTTTTTTAGAGTAGAACACTTTTCTTTTTGGCATTATCCTTCATTAATCTCATTAAACCAGACCAGTGTGTGAGATGTGGATGCCTAGGTTACCAAGTTTCGCAAACCAAAGGGCAGACAACAAGGCCGAATAGTCCCTAAGCCTTAGACTTAATACATCAGCTTTGCAACTCCTTCAACCTCTTGAGGAATAGTCTAGATCTTAACAAATAGTTGAATGTTGAAGCCCACACAAGTGCAAGAGGCCTAAAGTCGTTATCCCTCACTTATCTCCTTTTCTTTAGAACTTCAGGACTTAATTCATCATTTGATCTATCCTAGAACCAAAGTATGTTCCCTACTCAACTGCTAGGACTAACACAATTTTTGCTCCTTTTCTTTCTGTGCTTTTCCTCCTCTGCTTCCTCCTCAATACACTTGCAATTTATCTCAAAAATATTTCCTCTCCTTTCCTCTTTTTTTTTATGCAATATATAACTACGAATGCCCTAACTACATGCATGCAACATATGTATAAATGTTATATACAACCTCAAGTTATACCCCCCCATGCCAAGATCTAACAATGTCCTCATTGGAAAGCAAAAGGTAAGGAAAGATATTACCAAAGGTAGAGGGTAATTAGAGCTAAGGTCCAACCTGTAGGTGTCCAAAACTTGGCCATCAGAAAGAGTAGCATATAGTTTTAAACGTTGGCCATTTACCTTGAAAGCTCACCAGATGAGGGATTTTGGATCTCAATGGAACCAAGGAACACCTACGTGATAGTGTATGGCTAATCCCAATGGGACATAAGTTTCCTAGAGAATAGCTTGAGTTTGGAATCAAACAACCAGACTGATAACTCTACACCTAATGATGATAATTCCATCACTGGGGTCAGTTTTGAGGATATATGTGCTATAATGATATGCCATAATGAGCTTGAAAGCATTGCATGCATGACAAATTAAAATTGCTTATAACTAATGTTTAATGGATGTATGTACAAGTGCATATTGAAACAAGCCTCAAATGAGCAATCGGACCACATGATGGATTCAAAATGATGAACGGAGTCCAACGAACTCAAAATTGCTCAAATCTGACATCTGGAGCTCCCTCAACTAGCCCAAGAAGTTTTGGTCGTTGATCTGATGATCAACGGCCCACAAGAGGCCACATGGCAGCATCTAACGCACCCTCACCCACAGTGCACCACCTCTTCATTGTGCTCAGCAACTTTAAGCTGTCTGATCCGCCGATTAGACGGATAAGAATTCAAAACCTTCGCCAGCACGCACCACTCACCCGCTCGCCCTCGTGGCCTCAGCTTCAGATCCTGACCATTGGATTTCCATCCAACGATCAACACCTCCCCGCGCCCGACCTCGCTTCCGCACAAACCAGTAGAGGCAGGGTAGCGGTCCGCGCCTCATCAATGAGCAAAGAGCACCCGTTCAAGCCACGGTGGGACTCCAATTTGCAACAAAATCATGCGTAGACAAAATTGAGCTGCTGATGCAAGATCCGACGGTAGGGATCGTGCCACACAGTGCAGCGAATGCACGCGGATGATCATGCGCGCGATAACGCGGGAGGCACGTTTTCTGCAAGCACGATCTAAACCAGCGTCACAGGAGAAATATCAACCGCCCAATCTTCGATCGAACGGCTCATAGCACGAGTACACGGATCGCGGGCAAGGCTTGAGAAGAAGAAGCATGTGTGCCTTCGTCGGATCGGTGGCCAAAGGGCTTCAGCGACGTTTTTGGAAGGGGTTTAGCAATGTCCTGGATGTTGCTAAACCCCTTTACCTCAATTAGAAGCCCTTTTCTCTTATTTAAACCCCTTCAACCACCCCATTCAAAGGCATTGAATACACACACACCTTCCACCCTACTCCTAGCTCCTTCCTAGCTTCACCAAGCATACCTCACACTTGCCAAAGTTGTCAAGCCACTGACGGAGCCCTCCTCCACCGTCGTGGTTGCCTTGCCTCCTCCTCTCTCTCTGTTACCCTAGCTTTATATTGCTTTTGTTTAAGCTTTTAGCTATTGTTGTATTTGCAAACAAACTCAAGTTGCATACTAAATGTTAATGTTGATGTTGTTTCTTATATAGCTCCCATCTTGTTCGAGTGAATGTCGTGATTTAAAGACAAACTCTAACCCTACTCTCTCTCTCCACTCTTTCTCGTTTTCTCACAAGAAAACCAAACTTCCTATGACAACTAAAAGCAACAAAGTAATCCGATTTCACCCCTCCTCGTGTTAGACACTTGGACTCGCCAAATCTAATCTTTAATTAAAATCGACGTCACGAATGCATGCTATAACGACATAATTAAACCAACGTGTCTCGCGCCCATCAATTTTTGGCACCGTTGCCGGGGAGGCAATGGATTGTTGCTTTCATCCTGCATTTGTATTCACATCATCTAACTCATTTTTCTCCCTCTACTTGATTGATTGCAGGAACTCAACGCATGGGTGATGAAGGAGCGCAATTCGCGATGGTAGAGATGGAGTAAAGTGCGGCGAAGACCAGTTGTGAGTATCACTCCACCCTTTGGTTGTTTGTGTGCTTAAAAAAAAAGGAAAAATATAACAAAAATATAAATAAAAAAAATTGGCGTGGTGAATGACTACTTGACCCACATTCCAAACTCATCACCCAACAAAAAAAATATATACCCTAACATTCTTAAGGAGATAATCTTTTTGAGTGTTCTTTCTTTTGAGTGGTGTTTGCGAAGCCGCCATGATTTGACTTGGGCCGCACCACTCACCATAACTAAAATCAACTCATCTGGTAGAACTGCATGAAGACCAGGGTGAACTCATTAGGGTTGCTTTTCTAGGGCCACATCACTCTAAAGGAAATCGACTTTTGCCCGTTGTGTACAAAACTTTGTGTGCCCACTTGAACCTTGTCTGAAAACACTAAGGCACTTCAACCCTAAGAGGCACTAAAGTATAGACAAACATTAAAAGACACCACATCTTAAAATCCTTGCTTGAGAACCATGTCTTGTTAAGTGCACACACGCTCAAATCGATTAGCTAAGAGGCACAACCTGAATCAATGCCTCATCACATATCTTGAGCACAACACTAGCCTATCCCCTCATTAAAATGGAGTAAACGTGCCTTAGGCAGGACTGGTTTTAAGTCTTGGAGGTGTGATTTGGTTTACTGGACACTTGGCCTTCATTCCCTTTGTAGAATCTAGTGTCTAGGCTGCGGGGAAGTGTCAAATGATCGTGGTTGTGGGGTCAACAGATCCGACGACGAAAGCAAAAGGAAGAACCTTCCCCTCAATCCCCTCGTAATCAACCTGGATAGATTAACATTGGGAAGGGCGGTTAAGTGGTTATAAGCTTCATCATTCCCTTTGAGGCTTCTAGGTCACCTAAGGTATACACTGGATGGACTAGACTTGTTTGCTTGTTTGTGCACACACTTCTTGCACCTGTCTCTTCCCACATCCCTTTCCTATCTTCCTTAGTGTATGCACGAGAGACGATCACTGCATCCCGAGCTTTTTGTTTTAGATAGGGAAATCAGAAGAAGACTTGATCTTGCAAGAGACATGGCTAAACCTAGAATAGATTAGGTTGAGGACCAACCCCCACCCAATGCTATGGCCATCATTTAGGCCTAGATCTCTGCCAACCACTAACTACAACAACAACAAATCCAAACCATCATGCAAGCCATACACAGATTGCAAAACCCTTAAGGGCAACCCCCACTGAACCCACCTAACCCACCACAACCTCTTAAGGGCCAACGTAGGCCTCTCCATGACTTTTACTATAAGTCTGCTATTCGGATCGAACCCCGTCTTAGGGTCCCCGAAGGGGGAGATGATTTTAAGCTGAAACCTAATGTCTTGAGCCTGATCCAGAGCCACTTTCATGGGAGCTCAAATGAGGACCCCTTCCAACACCTAGAGGACCTTGACCGGATCGCCAGAACTGTGAAACCCAGGAACATCAGCTTAGACATTGTTTTGATTAAGATGTTCCCTTTCTCCCTAAAAGATAAAGCATCTCACTGGCTAAGAACCTTAGGGAGACCATCTCCACCTAGGAGAAATTGAGGCATGCATTCTTAAAGAAATTTTTCTCCATAGGTAAAACCAATGCCCTCAGAAAATCCATTACCACATTTACACTTCAAGGTGGGGAACAATTCCATGAGGCGTGGGAAAGATTTAACAAATTATTGAGGAAATACCCACACCATGAGGTTCCAAGGTGGAAATTGGCCCAGATCTTCTACCATGGTCTGGACAGCAACCTTAGGAACTTTGTTGATGCCTCATGTGGAGGCAACCTTTTAAACAAAGATGAGGAGAGCGCATTCAAACTCTTTGAGTCCATGAGTAAGAATTCACTTAACAATGCCTCCATGACCCAGTTTAATCGATCCAATCAACCTCGTGGTGGGATCTATGAGGTACAAGCAAATTCTAGAATGGTTGACATGGACATTATAGATTAAAAGTTGGATCAAGTTGAATTGGTGGACAAAATGATCGATGAGCTGCTAAACCAGACCAGGAACCCGCTACAGACCCTCTCCCTAGCAAAGGAAGCTCACAATGTAGACTTAGTGCAAGAACAACCCCTGACCATGTTCCAAGGAGGGACCTTTTCTCCCTCAACCCTTGATTACTCTCTTCCCTCCCCCCTTGGAGCCTTCTATCTTTGAAGATGTCCAAGCTATCCAAGGTTACTCCAAACCTAACCCCTTCTCCAACACCTACAACACCGGATGGCATAATCACCCGAATTTTGCCTGGACAAACCAAAAATCGAACTAATTCCAGAACCAACCCAGGCCAAATCCCCCCTCCTAATAGCAAGGTCCACCTGTTAGACCACCCTATAATCAGAATAGGGCAGCCCCTCCCCCTCAAAACCAAATGGACACGTTGATAAAAATGATGGCTGACAAGAATCAAAAACACCAGGAGGAAATGGCCTTGTGAAGGGACAATTGAGCCAGTTGTTGGATTGTAAACAACAGGGATCCCTTCCTTCTCAACCACAACCGAACTCGCAAAATGTGATTAACAGAGGCTCCAATTCGCAAGGGTTCCAAGCCAATCCTGGACATGCCCACATGGTCCAACAAGCCCCACAAACACCCCCTGGGTTTGGTGCTCCTTCTTCCCCTTCTTCTCAAGGATCTACCCATGGTCCTAACACCTTTGCCAATGTGGTTACCTTGAGAAGAGGCACTAAAACCCAAGACCCCAAATAGCTAACCCCTCCCATGACCTCACTTCCTGAGATACCTGAGTCTAAGGGTGAGTAGGAGGAACCCAAGGACATGGAGACTAACACAATTCAAGCCCAAACACCATACCCTGAGGCCTTGGAGAAAAGGAAGAAAAAGAAAGCTGTAGTTGAGAATGAGGAGCTATTGAAGATTTTCAAACAAGTCCAGATTAATATTCTGCTCCTCAAAACAATTAAACATATCCTAGCTTACGCTAAGTTCTTAAAGGATGTCTGTACGATGAAGCGTAAGTCGAAAACCCAAGCACCTAGGAAGGTAGTGCTCTCAGAACAAGCTAGTTCTGTGATATTGAGCAGCCTTCCTCCCAAATGAACTGACCCAAGAGCACCCCTAATTTCTTGTAATATCAAGGACATAACATTTAATAGAGTGCTCTTGGACTTAGGTGCTTCGATCGACCTCATCCCAATGACCCTGTATCACTAGTTTGGATTTGGAAAATTGAAACCCACACCTGTGACCATCCAATTGGCTGATAGATCTATGAAAACCTTGAAGGGGGTAGTTGAGGACGTAATTGTTCGGGTCAAGGACTTCTACTTCCCGATTGACTTTTTGGTTCTCGACATGGAAGTCCCCGAACAACTACAAAACACGCCCATCATCCTGGGTAGACCCTTCTTAGATACAGCTAAAGCGAACATTGATTGCGACACGGGATGATTGAAAATAGCCTTTGAAGATAAGAAGATGCAATTAGATATCTTCAGGGCAGCCAAGTCTTTTGATTGTTACTGGATTGAGAAGCACAATCCCATGGAACCTCTGGTTGAAGAATGTCGCACTCTCAGCTCTTCAGTAGACCATCTGACTCAACCGGCCAATGACTATCCTGACCCATCCCAACCTGTGGAGATTGACATTTGTAGAGCTGATTACCTTCCACAACCACCATTTGGGGAGATTGATGTTGATCAACTCCCACCTTTCCCTTACCCATCGAATGTTGTCCCACGTACACCCAAACTGAAGCCTTTGCCCGATAATCTCAAGTATGTCTTCCTTGGACCTGACTAGACCATCCCTGTGATTATCAATGCCCATTTAACTAGGGAACAAGAGCTTAGGTTGACTTCAACCCTCTCTGAACATCGAGCAGCCATTGGATGGACCCCACCTATTGCACTCACAAAATCTATCTGGAAGATGGGGCTCGACCTTCTCGCCATATGCAGAGACGATTAAACCCGAATATGTGAGAGGTCGTTAAATAAGAGATAATCAAGTGGCTTGACGCAAATATCATTTACCTGATTTCCGATAGCCCCTGGATGAGCCCTACTCAAATGGTACCCAAGAAAGCTGGGCTCACCGTTGTCACCAATGATCAGGGCGAATCCATCCCCACCCTCATCGCTACTGCATGCAGGTGTGCATCGACTATAGGAAGCTTAATGAGGCCACCAAGAAAGATCATTTCCATCTGCCATTGATTGACCAGATTCTCGAGCAATTGGCAAGGCAGAAATATTTTTACTTCCTGGATGGATATTCAAGATACAACCAAGTTGCTATTACACCGAAAGATCAAGAGATGACCACATTCACCTATCTATATGGCACGTTCGCATTCCGTCATATGCCATTCGAGTTATGCAATGCACCCGCTACCTTTCAGCGTTGCATGCTAGCCATCTTTTCAAAGATGGTGGGTGAATACCTGGAGGTCTTTATGGATGATTTCTCCGTGTTTGGGAATTCATTCGACCATCGTCTTAGCAACTTGGAGAAGATTCTGAAGTGATGTATTGAGGTCAACCTGATTTTAAGCTGGGAAAAGAGCCATTTCATGGTTCAAGAAGGGCTCATCCTCAGTCACATTGTCTCGCATAGGGGCATTGAAGTGGATCGAACTAAGGTTGAACTAATTTCCAAACTTCCACCTCCTAGCTCGGTCAGGAAAATCTAATCTTTCCTAGGACATGTTGACTTCTATAGAAGGTTCATTAAAGATTTTTCCAAACTCTCTAAACCCTTGACTAACCTTCTAGCCAACGACGCCCTTTTTCACATGACACTTGATTGCATCAAGGCTTACAACACTCTCAGGGAAACAGTCTCCACTGCACCTGTATTACAACCCTCGGACTGGTCCCAGGACTTTGAGATTATGTGAGATGCATCAAATTTTGCCATCAGCACAGTCCTAGGACAAAGAAGAGAAAAGAAACTCGTGGTGATCTACTACGCGAGCAAGACGTAAGATGAGGCTCAACGGAATTATACTGTCACAGAAAAATGACTGCTCATCGTAGTCTTTAGGTTAGAAAAGTTTCGATCATATCTTCTGGGATCCCACGTGACGATTTACACTGACCACTCAGCTATCCGGAATTTGTTGGCCAAAAAAGATGCTAAACCCAAGCTCATTAGATGGATCCTGCTCTTGTAGGAATTTGACCTGGAAATACGCAACAAAGCTAGGTCCAAGAACATCGTAGCCGATCACCTGTCCAAACTCCACCTAGACCACATCAAACCATCATTACCCTTGACTGACACCTTTCCTGATGAACAACTTCTAGCTATGCAAGGAAGAAAGCCACCCTGGTATGCAGACTTCGTCAACTATTTGGTGGTAGGACAAACTCCGCACGGATGGTCTAGACAGCAACAAGATAAGCTCTTGGCTGAAGCCAAGCACTATTTCTGGGATGATCCCATGCTGTTTAGACTCTATGCCGAACAGATCATTAGGAGGTGTATTCCCGAGGAAGAAGTCCAAAGTGTGCTATCCTTTTGTCATGACCAAGCCTGTGGTGGCCATCTTTCGGGGAAGAAAACGGCTGCAAAGGTTTTCCAATCTGGATTTTACTGGCCCTCCTTATTCAAGGATGCACACAGCTTCGCTAAGACTTGATCTCATTGCCAGACATTAGGGACTATGACTAGAAAGGACATGATGCCCCTCCAACCCATTATGATTGTCGAAATCTTCGATGTTTGGGGCATTAATTTTATGGGTCCCTTCCCACCATCCAATGGCTTTGAGTACATATTAATCTTAGTAGACTATGTCTCGAAATGGATCAAATCCATCGCCACCTAAAGATGTGATCATAAGGGTCGTGAATTTAAGCAAAACATCTTCTCTCGGTTTGGGATACTGAAGGCTATGATCAGTGATGGTGGGAGTCACTTTATTCATGCCCAATTCCATGACTTGCTTAGAAAATACGGGCTTACTCACCGCATTACCACCCCATATCACCTGCAAATAAATGGGCAAACTGAGGTCTCCAATAGGCAAATCAAGAATATTCTATAAAAGACTGTGAGACTCGATCGGAAGGATTGGTCCACATGACTGGATGATGCCCTTTGGGCATATAGGACCACTTTTAAGACCCCAATAGGCATGTCACCTTATCGCTTGGTCTTTGGCAAAGCTTGCCACCTTCCAGTCGAGTTGGAACACCGAGCTTACTGGGCTATTAAGCAATGCAACAAGGATTCTCAATTAACCGGAGCACAGAGGGCACTCCAACTCTCCAAGCTCAAGGAAATCCGTCGGGACGCGTATGAGAACAGTCAACTTTACAAAGAAAAGATGAAAGCCATCCACGACCGACACATCCATAGGAAAAACTTTGAGCCCAACCAGCAAGTCTGGCTTTTTGATGCCCGCTTAAACTTTTCCCCGGGAAGCTGAGATCAAAGTGGATAGGATCATATCAGGTGGTCAAACCATATCCCAATGGGGCAGTTGAAATTGCAGATCCTAACATTGGGCAAACCTTTACAGTAAACGGTCAGAGATTAAAACATTTTCTGGCCCAGGTTCCCCCAAAGGAAGTTGTCACCCTCATTGAGGGTTGACACAGAGCCTCGTCCAGCTGAAGGCAATAAACTCAATGCTTTCTGGGAGGCAACCCAGAAGATTCAGATTGATCAGGTAAACTGTGACACTCAGGTGATTTCTTGTTGTACCCCCGTTGCATACATTTATTTGCCAATGAGGACATTGTCCAACTTAAGCATGGGGGTGGTAATTCGCATTCTCTGAGTTTATATTATCACCTAAATTATAATAAAAAAAATTAATTGATTAGGAAGAACTTAGGCATTACGAGCTTGTCAACTGTGGGAAATAATACGAGAAGAACCTGGATACCTAGACTTTTCAGGCCTTCAGGCTTAATCAGCCCAGGTGTCCACTAAAATGCGGCTTTAGCCTTGAATCCTCGCAACCTTAATTTACATTAATCTAATCAATAAAGTAGGGTGATAAGTATACGACTTATCAACCCGCCCTTTGACTTGGAGGGACTTTTAGTCTAACCATCTACACACATTTTTGCACTAACTCACTCCTCGGAGATTCTAACAGAAATCGGGTAGCTAATGAACCTTCTAGGGTGGTATGGCTGGCAAGTTGTCATGGATAACAGCCCATTGTCCGGTTGTCCAGAGCCCAGCCACAGGGCCACTTTCTTTTATTGCCTCTAGGTAAATCTGAGATCAGGGAAGCCACCTACTAAACAACAAAAGAAAAAGAAAAGAAAAAATGAAAAAGGGAGAAATAGAAAAATAGAAAAAGAAGAAAAAGAAAAGAATAAGCCACACTTCACCGCACGAGTATGGATGGAAAGTAGTCGTGGGTAACAGCCCATTGGCCGGTTGTCTAGAACCCAGCTCACTAAATGCACAAAAAGTCTAAAACACTTAAGGAAGAAGCGGGGAAGTAGAGCAATCTGGGGAGATATACATTGGAAACACCCTTGTGTTGACCCCATGCAAAATAAAAGTAGAGAGACAGCTACCAATCAAATAGATATACCTTCAGGCAAGCATTTCCTTTTTCGGTCACCTAGGGGCTTAGAAACCCAAAGTCTGTTTTAATTACCATTGAGTGAGTATCACAATATTCACACCAAGATGCTTAGCTCTTAGAGTCTTTTTCGAGTTAAGGGTGGGTTGGGTAGCTACAAGAAGTTACCGACACGCTCTCAACCCCAAAAATCCAAAAAAATGAGGAAAGATGAAAAAAAATATATATATGTATCTGTAAAGAAAGGATTTAGGCAGTTTGCATTTTGTCATACACACGGGTGCTATTTAGTCTCTATATATCAGGCTCTTAGTATATTTCCTCTCGTTGACAAGCAACAAATGTCTAAGTAATTAATTCCTAATTCTGAGTAAAAATAATGGCTAGGATAAACCTTGCTAGGGACTAGCAAGGGATGAGCATGGGGGTATGATAACTATACATTTAATGATGATAATTCCATCAACTGGGGTCAGTTTCGAGGATATATGTGCATTAATGATATACCATAATGGGCTTGGGAGCATTGCATTCATGACAAATTAAAATTTCTTATAATCAATGTTTAATGGCCATATGTACAAGTGCATATTGAAACAGGCCTCAAATGAGCAATCGGATCACATGGATGGATTCAGAACAACAAACGGAGTCCAACGGACTCAAAATCACTCAAATCCGACATCCGGAGCTCCCTCAACTAGCCCAAGAAACAACCCACAAGCAGCCACATGGCAGCATCCGTCGAGCCCTCACCCGCAGCACACCACCTCTTCATCGTGCTCAGCAACTTTAAACTGTCCGATCCGCCGATCGGATGGCTGAGAATTCACAACCTTCGCCCGCACGCACCCCTCACTCGCACACCCTTGCGGCCTTAGCTTCAGATCTTGATCGTTGGATTTCCATCCAATAGTCGACACCTCCCCGTGCCTGACCTCGCTTCCGCACAAACCAGCGGAGGCAGTGCAGCGGTCCACACCTCATTCGTGAGCAAAGAGCACTCGATTGAGCCGTGGCGGGACTCCAATTGGCAACAGAATCATGCGTGGACAAAATTGAGCCGCTGATGCAAGATTCGACAGCAAGGATCGCACCACGTGGTGCAACGGATGCACGCGGATGATCACACACACGATAACGTGCAAGGCACGCGTTCTGCTACATTTTTGGAAGGGGTTTAGCGACATCCTGGACGTTGCTAAACCCCCTTACCTCAATTAGAAGCCCTTTTCTCCTATTTAAACCCCTTCAAGCACCCCATTCAAAGGCATTGAATACACACACACCATCCACCCTACTCCTAGCTCCTTCCTAGCTACACCAAGCATACTTCACACTCGTCGGAGTTGTCAAGTCGATGAAGGAGCCCTCCTCCATCGCTGTGCTTGCCTTGCCTCCTCCTCTCTCTCTCTTTACCCTAGTTTTATATTGCTTTTGTTTAGGCTTTTAGCTATTGTTGTATTTGCAATCAAACTCAAGTTGCATGCTAAATGTTAATGTTGATGTTGTTTCTTATATAGCTCCCATCTTATTCGAGTGAATGTCATGATTTAAAGACAAACTCTAACCCTACTCTCTCTCTCTCTCTTTCTCATTTTCTCGCAAGCAAACCAAACTTCTTGTGACAACTAAAAGCAACAAAGTAATCCAATTTCATGCCTCCTCATGTTCGACACTTGGACTCACCAAATCCAATCTTTAATTAAAATCGATGTCACGAACGCATGTTATAACGACATAATTAAACCAACGCATCCCACGACCGTCACAGACCTGTTGGTTGCGCTTAAAGATTTTCAGAGGATGTGTTTATCATGAAATATCGTAGTGCGCTCTTTATAAGCTTGAGCAGTCTCACAAGCCTCCTTCCTCAACTCTTCAAGCTTAGTCAATTCTAATAAGCGTGCTTTGTCTGCTTTCACAAGATCCATGTTGACATTCTTGATAGACTAGTAAGCCTTATGCTCAATCTCAACAGGAAGATGGTAGACATTGCCATACACTATACGAAAGGGAGACATACTTAAACAATGACTTACGACATTCGTCAATCAATCACAATAAAGTGTTATTGTCAGGTTTTTATCCTCAGCAACGACGCCAAAAATATGGTCGTCGACATTCAAGTTGCAATAAAAATGTTGTTTTATGTGTCGTTGTTGTGGTAAAGATATCACAAATGCAAACTGATGTCGCATCATTTTTATTTATTTACTTAATTTTTACTAAGTTATTCGAGGTCATTCGCTGGGAGGTAATTATTGATATTCATCGCTCTCTAAGTTCAAAAATGTTCTTTTATCCTAAAAATATTAATTTTATTTATAAAATGAATGAAGGAATCAAACAATTAATGAATTGGTCAATTATTTACAAAAGGAATCACTTAATATATATTACAATGCCTTAAACATATGAACAACAAATAGGCATCAAAAATAAGTTGATACTACATTATGCTAGCTATACACATCTATTACAAGTAATACCTAAGTGTAGATACAAAAATAACTACTAATATCTACTATACTAAATTATATTAACATACTAATATCTATAGTAACATATATTCTATTTACAGTGACATATACATATGTCACTATAGCCTTAATAACATATTTCCATAACCTAAGGCAAAAAGAACTACTTATACTAACGTATATATATATAGATATAGTGACATATATGTCTTTCGCTAAAGCCCTAGTTTATTTATATACATATAAGGCTAAAACAAAGTCTTACTACATACTTATACATATATATACATATACACTATTATATACATATATATTATTTACTTTATTTATATACATATGTATATTATACATATTTACGTATATAGATATACATTTATACACATGTACTCACACACACACACACTCATAAGTAGCCAACACTTAACCACGGCCTTCTCACTCTCCTCTTCTTCTTCCTTTTCAACACTTAGTGAAATTTAGGATTCACTCTCTCACAATGCACGGACACTGTTCACAAGCCCAAAATGTTGTTTAATGGGTAGGCCAACCACATTCGTAGGATACATAGCACCATAGAGGTGGGACCAGATCTCTACTAGAGGCTGGCTCTAGTTTTAATTAGGTGCATTTTATCCAGTTATAGGTCCAAGATAGGCCCAATACAGGCCTAGCTGTAGTGCGTGGCCCTCAGCCCACCATTGTTCACGTCTATGCTTATATGCTCATGGGAATGGGTAATAGGTTTCGGCACCCGATGCTCGTGACGACTAAGCAACAGATGGGATGAAAACATTAAATACCACAGTGGATGCTATGCGGTGCATGATCTGGCACCTTTTGTTGATGCCAATTCAGCTCCTAGCCACGTTCACATATGTACAAAAATTGAAGATTTGGCCCTCAATTCGAGGGCCATAAATTATTTTAAATTAAAATTAAATTATATGAATACGAAGCCCTTATACAAGGTTACCTAATTGTACAATTAATTTAGAGAAATAATTTATTTATATATATAATAAAATTAGTTAAAGTTATGAAATTATACACGTTAATTTAAGGATTAATTTCTTAATTAAAGTATAAATTAGTTCATTAAACATGCAATTGACTTAATACATAGTTGATTTACATAATAAGTTATTTATTACACATTTTTATTGTATTTTAGAGACTTTATTTTAATTTATATACATTGAAATGCATGTTTTAGCTAGTTATGTACATAATTAATTTAGAAATACTGTAATATACTATAAATACAATATAAATAGGTTGAAATACTTAATACAATATCATACAAGTGTACATTATAAATTAATTCATTATTAACTTAACTTACTAATTTATTTTATTTTAAGTTAATAAATTACTTAGTTAACTTAATAACTTAATTACCTATTGTAAATACTTAATTAAATTAAATTATAGGTATTATACAGTACTTAATACAGAGTTAAATATGTATATACAATATTAGATATAATTATGTACATATAGATAAGTTTGTATAATTACTTAGATTAATATACTTTTAGTTTATATAAATTAATATATGATAATACAATAAGGTTATATAAATAATAAATCATCCTAAATATTTTATTTAATATTTAGAATAGGTATATAACTTAATTATAGACATTATCTCCATATTATACAATATATACATATAGCTTAGGTTTAATTTATATTATATAAGTATATACATAGTATATACTATATAAGTATATACATAGTATACATGGTATTTTTGGGTATTTAGGGAGTTTTCTAATTTTTATGGTTTTTATACATATAATAGAGGTAGGGGATGAGAGAGAATAAATGAGATGAGATATAGAAGTTTCTTTTTGTGTTTTTAAACTTAGGTCTTTTATTAAATTCTAAGGTATACTGAACCGTCGGCTGATATGTTCTACCAAGTCGAAGGTTCAGAATACCTTAGAACTTTGCAAACACTTAGAAAAATTGCTAATCCTACTCAAGACATATTTAATTTATTTTTTTATGATTTTTTAAAGTATTTTATTTATTTACAAACCAACTCCATTTTAGGCCTAGAAGAACGTTTAAATAGGAACCTAAGGCCTTCAAATGAAGTCTAATGGATAAAAAGGGTACTCAGTCACTCATGAAACTTCCAACACATCATAAAAGAGGTGTGCAAACATTTAAACACGATTTTTAACCCCATTGTATTCACTTTCTAGATTTGGACAATTATACATATGAATTGAGCTGAAAATGAATCCAATGAAATAATCAAGCAATTCTAACTAAATTAATGTCCATTCCAGATACAGGAATGCTTGTACATGGACTCCTATAGTACAAAACCGTGTCAGCTTTCTTAAATCCTCAAATCCCAACTCAATTCCCTTAGAGAGAGTGGATGTTGCTGCTGTTGCAAGACCCTCAAACCATCGTGATGGTTCTCCTTGGCTTTAGCATCTCAATTAAAAACCAAAACTCAGCCCTTAAGATAGACATTAGACATTTCAAACTCAAGTGATAAAAATCCAATCAAATGACTATTAGACAATCACATCATATCAATTTTGACTCGAATCCATTTGATTTACTCGAGCAAACCCAAATTGAATGCAACCATCCATAAATCAATTGATTGACCGTAAAATCTAGATCAAATGAAATCCTCGATTAAGATCGATCTGAAATCAGAGAAGGGTCATTTTTGATCAAATGAAATGAATTAAAAGACCCTTAGTTGGATTTAAGCGCGCTATGAATTTGGAAGCTATGGAGCTTTAGATCCATAGTGGCTCTAATGGATGGGATGGACAGTGGATCAAAACATGAGGAAAATAGAGAAAATGGAATCATGAGGTGGTGAGGGAGATCAGTAAACACGTGAATGAATGATTAAACACCTCTTTGATCTAGATTGATCAAAGAGGGCGAAATCGGATCTAATATACTCTACTCTTAATCTAAACTAATTCAAATTAGATCAACTAGTGATTGCTATTCTAACTAATATAAACTAAACTAGAAAGCAATAAATCTAGCTATCAAAGTAGTAAAACCTAATCTATGAAAGCGGGAAAACTAGCTAAGGGAAGAAGGTGATGTCCAAGGTCACTAGCCGATGGCCGATGACAAAGAAAGGGGAGAAGACCCTTCAACTAATGAGGGAGGTGTCCAAAAGCCAGGAGTCGACGGCTAAAGGCAATCGACGGAGGGAGAGCAACCTGCTCTATCACCCCATACGATGAAAGGAGGTGGAAAGCTGAGGGAGTAGATGAATGGAACCACTAAGAGGGGAGGGAGCTGGTTTTGGGCATCTCACGAGCCAATGAAGGTGCTTAAGTAGCAGTGGTAGTGAATTTGAGCACTGTGGGGTGTGATTAGGTAGGTTTAGGTCAAATGGTGGAGATTAGCTTAAAGGGAGGTAGGTAGCTTCAATCCAAATATGCATCGTTGGATGGGATCTAAGAGGAGAGGTGAGGCAATACGCAAGAGTGCACGAAGCTTCGATCAGGATCGGCCCTTGGATCTAAGTAGAGAATCGATAGTGGCGATGGACTGTTGCAAAATTTGCACTTGAGCCCTTAAATGCGAAGGGGTAGAAGAATTATGAAAACACCCATAAGTGGCGAGAAGGCTGGCTGTGCAGTCCTTGAGGCTTACAAAGAGGCCACTGGCGACTTGCAAATAGGTCCGGGACTTTTTAGCTTAATTAAATGTATAGGCCGAATGAAGGACCTAATTATAATCTACCGAATGAACGGTTCTAATGATGTCCAAATGCAACCAAGTTTTTATTGAAGCATAATTGAACATTTAGGAAGTTAATTCCACCATTAATTTGAACTTTTGAATCCAAATGTGTATTTAATTTGTAATTGGATCATTAAATTACATTTTTTAACAGAATATCTCAATTTGTGACCTAATTATGTGTTTTTAACACTAATTTGGTATTTTAGGTCATTGTTGTTATTTCTTACACTTAACTCATTTCTTGTGTAAATTATGCAGTGTTTAACTTAGTTTATAGCTTAACTTGAGCATTCTAGCTATGATGAGCCACAACTCATCATACCCCCATGCTTAGATTTTGCTAGTCTCTTAGCAAACAAATCATTAACTGCAAAGCAATTATCAGCTAGGTAAGTGTGATGAGATATCTATTTTTCTTTCTTTCAAATTGTTAAGTGTTTGGAGATGATCTTTAAGTTGAAATTTTCCAATAAGCCAACTGTGTTTATGTCTAAACATTGTGAGAACCAATCGCTTAGGAAGACTGAGCAGAACTTAAGATTGATATGACCTAGACCATCTCTCGACCAACAAGGACTCTTGATATTTAAACCATAAGTGCAATTTCCAGAACTCAGAAGATTTTACAAAGCTCAAAAGCTAAGTGGTTATGGCTGTTCTCAATGAAAGGTCAAGACTAACCAGGTGAACTTTAAAACTCAATCTTGGGGTTTCACTTCCTTTTAAGTCCAAGTTGGTCCTAGCTTCAACTCATGTCTTCAAATTAACTCTAAAAAATGAGGAAGACTCAAACCCAACTCTTATTGCATTATGACTCAAAGAATATTCAATGGAAATAGGGTATTTGTAATGCACCCTGAAAATATTTTTGGTGGAAAACTATTTATAGGATTTGGAGAACATACTTGACTTATTCTAAAGAATGTCTTTTTTTTGAAAATTCTTCTTGACTTTTTCTGATGATTTTTTTTTTATCAAATAGATGTCAGTATGTCTCCGACAACTTTATTTGGTAAAGCACACTTATTTGGTGGGTGAGTACTTTGGTGGAAAGAGCTTCTCCTAAACACAAGACTAAAGACTAGGTCAAAGAGTCTACCTGCACGCACTAGTAAGGACTCCACCTTCCCTAATGAACACTAGGGTTGAATTTCAAGTTCACAAGGTCTTTACCGACACTGTGTAGTGTAAACCAAGGTTACTTCGAGTCCTAAGACAAAGCAAACCAGCGAATCTTGTACGGGTGACTCAAGTACAAGAATACATCCTATATTAGGAGAGATTCTGGTATATCTTGTCAAAGCTTAAAGTATATTAAGCCAAAGCCTGAGTGAATCAAGTTATAGTGGCTTGGAAAGTCGTACCAGCAAAGGTTGAATGTCCATAAACACTTATTCTATTTTTATTTTCAAATAGGAGATCATAATTAAACACTTAAGATTCTTTCAAACTCTTTTTCTCTCTCCTTACTATCAGTTTTGGAAGTTCTCCCACAACAATAAGTGCAGTAGGTCCCTTATTGTATTTTTGGAATTTTTGTTTTTGACATTTTTTTGTATTTTTGACTTTGTAATTTTTTTCAAATTTTTCAAACATTTTCAATTTTTTCGTATTTTTGATAATACTATACTATATACATTATAGGTGTATCTATAATTGCATTTCAGAAAATGATTTCACCATTTACAACCTCCCATGCTTAAATGATGTAATGTCCTCATTGTATGAATAGGGTGGATGCAAATGCATGCTCTGCTTTTCACTAACTTAAGCTGAGTGACGGAAGGAAGTCGGAATGAGGAGATAAAAATCTCTATGCAGATGATTTCAAGTCTGATACAAGATCAAAGTAGGAAGTCGAGCTAAGTATTGAAATGCATGACAAATGTGACTATGAATGTATGCTAAAAATGCAAGGATAGACACCTAATGAAGAAAATGAGAAACAAGAAAGGTGAAAATAGGCATATACAAAGGAGAGGTATGCTATGTTTAACGCCTTCAGCTAGGCGTAAACCCAGTAGAAGTGTCAATAATGTAGGAGCTTAAAGGATGGGTAGAGAATTGATAAGTCAATGAAACTCAATGAAAGATACAGATCATGATTTAGAAGGATGAGAGTTTGTCAATCTCAAAAGTGAAGAATAGCTCCATAGTTAATATGAATCAGAATCGGATCCTTGGTACAAAGCCCAAGTAAAGAATGGGTATCAAATCAGAGATACTTGGCTAAAGGTCCAAGTACACAGAATCGAGTCAACATAGAATTACTTGGCTCAAGGTCCAAGTAGAGAAACATGATATCCAGAAAAATCTACAGCTTCTACCTCTTCAATTAATTAATGGGATGAAGAAGATGAATTTGAGTTGGGAAGAAGAGGTGGTTGCTGATCTAAGTAAGGTGCGAATGGTTCAGAATTATGCAAGGCTTGTGATTTGACATGTGCTTGGCCTTGGAGAGGATTAGGTTGAGAATACCTCTAGGCAGATATATTCCTAGGGTTGGGTTTTGCTTGAGATGGGAGTGAATGTGGTTGACGACATTCCGTTAAGTGCGATAGCTGAGCTCTCATCTTAGCTAAAGATGTGTCCTATCTCTACTGCATAGCAATGTTTTTCTGTTGCATGTCAACAAGAGCTTTCATGATTGACCCCAATTGATCATCACGTGTAGGCCCAGGTTGAGAGTATTGGGTGGGCCTGGGTTGGGGTTGCTAGTAGGCACATAGTGAATACCCATGTTGTTGTGGAGGTGGTGCTTAGATCGGGTTGTGAAGTGGTGGTGCAAAAGGTTGTTGGAAATTGGGTCTTTGAGAATTTCTCGACCACAAGAAATTTAGATAATTATGCCATCTAGGGTTATAGGTTTGTGAATATGGGTCATTGTGAATGGCGTGGAGCTCCTCCGAAGCTCCGGAAGGTGTAAGGAATCAGTGTAAGGAGGAACAAAGGTTACTCCAACTGGTGAAGGATATGAAAATGAATAATCCGGTAGTGCTAGTTGTGTTATAGATAGATTGTTCACAGTTTCCCTCCCTGTGGGAAAATGAGAAGTGTGAGGTGCAGGTGACTGAGAAGAAGATGATGAAGGTTTAGACAAAAATTTCCATACTTCATCTACTTTGTTCTCTATTAAGCCCACCTTATCCAGTTGACTAGCCACTATCTCTAGATCTCGTGTGTTGGATTGGGCTTCGTGTACCCTCATGTGTGAGTTGGAATGTGAGAACTTTCTATTAAAAATGCTCATCAAAGCATTGTTAATAGAATTCTCGGCCATACCTTCGAAGAGCTCAAAGGTTGAGTCCTTGTTTCGACATAAGAAATTGCCTCCACATGCAGCATCTACAAAATTCCATGTGTCATCATGGAGCCCATGATAGAAGATCTGGACCTGTTGCTAGCGTGGGACACCATGGTGGGGACACTTACGAATAAGCTCATGGAGTCACTCCCAAGCCTCATGCATCTTTTCTCCTGAATTCTGTGTGAATGTGGTGATATCACGCCTCAAGGTGTTTGTGTAGCCTACAGGAAAATATGTCTTCAGGAACTCATGTTCCAAAGAAGCCCAGGTCTCTATAGGTGTAGTCCGTGCAAGAGTTCTAAACCAAAGGGCGGCCTTGTCTTTTAAGAAGAAGGAGAACATTTTCATTAATAGTGTGTGCTGATCATGGCCTTGCGGACCCAAAGTCTGAGTAAGGTTTTTCAGCTCCTCTAGATGCTGAAATGGGTCCTCAAAAGCAAGACCATGGAAGTGAGGAATAAGTGCAATTAGGTTCGACTTCAATTTAGCAGCATGACCCCCAGCAGAATAGCATACCACAAGCATAGGTTGTGCAATTACGAGATTATAGTAATCTTGTAGTTGAGGTCTACAAGGTTGAGGTGCCTGGGGAGCTCTAGGTTGAGGTTGGGGGTTTGCTAAAAGATTAACAGCTTGAGTAAGCTATTACACCTGTTGGGTAAGAGTGTTTATTTGTAACTGTGTTTCAAACAGGTGTTGAAGTCTAGGTTGTGGACCTCTCTCCGGTGGTGGTTGGTTCAGAAAGTTAAGGTATGGAGTAGGTTGGAACCTATGGACTGGTGGTGGAGGATGTATAAGGAGATGTGGAGGAAGTTCTTTGAAATCCTCGAATTGTGCAGAATCAATGTCATCCTCCAAATGAACGAAATGATGGATGGGAGTTTGAGGCCTAGGAGGTAAAGGATTGGATGTGGAAGGCATCGAAGTGGAAGTAGAAGCTTGGGCATCAGCACCCAAGGGAGGTCCTAACTTGGGATTTTGGGATCTCCTACCTTCCATTGAGTTGGTTTTTGAAAATACATTTCAAAACAGTCATAACTCAAAGGAAAGGTAAACTCTTAATCAATCTCAATCACAATAAAATCAGAAATTCCAATATCAATCAATCTAACAAAAGACTAACCAATCAATCAAGCGAGAAAATTCAAAATTTTCCTACGGTCTCCTATGTGAAAAGTAGTAGTACGCAAACAACTATTTTCAATACAATTGTACGCATCCTACAGAAGACCTAGCAAAGTGCAGACCTCTAAAGTCCACTCGAAATCTAGATAAGACTGACGTGTGAATCCAAACCCTATGGTTGCTCAAGGAGATGAGATAGAAACCCGTATATTTGTGAATCTTATGTAATCATGTAGTGTGTACACAATAAGCAATCAACAGAATGGAACCTATGGACTGGTGGTGGTGGTGGTGGATGTGTAAAGAGATGTGGAGGAAGTTCTTTGAAATCCTCAAATTATGCAGAATCAATGCCATCCTCCGAATGAACAGAATGATGGATGAGAGTTTGAGGCTTAGGAGGTAACGGATTGGATGTGGAAGGCATCGAAGTGGAAATAGAAGCCTGGGCATCAGCACCCAAGGGAGGTATTAACTCGGAATTATGGGATCTCCTACCTTCCATTGAGTTGGTTGTTGAAAATACTTTTTGAAATAGTCGTAACTGAAAAGAAAGGTAAACTCTCAATCGATATCAATCAATCTTATAAAAGACTAATCAATCAATCAATCAAGCAAGAAAATTCAAATTTTTCCTAAGGTCTACTACGTGAAAAGTAGTAGTACGCAAACAACTGTTTTCAATACAATTGTACGCGTCCTACAGAAGACCTAGCAAAGTGCAGACCTCTAAAGTCCACCCAAAATTTGGATAAGACTGGCGTGCGAATCCAGACCCTGTGGTTGCTCAAGGAGATGAGATATAAACCCGTATATTTGTGAATCTTATGTGATTGTGCAGTGTGTACACAATAAGCAATCAACAGAATGTCGGTGAAAACTCAGACAGGGGTTCAAATAGTTTTAATGTGTCCTTTTGAATTTGATTTGAGTAATTAGAAATGTATTCTATGCAGCTCGAATCTCTTTTTAATTCCTTTTAAACAAGAGATGGACTTTCAGTTTTAAGAAAAATGCGAAGGATGGCAGGAGCTCAAAAAGGATAGAAGATGCATACCTGACTCCAGCAATTCTACAAGTAATGCAGTTTGACTTGAATTGAAATCTAGCAAAAAATGTGCAACCTAAGTATGAATGCCTAGAATATGCTGCTGCTAGATAAGAAATGAAATCATTTTAGTATTTTTGATTTTTTATTTTTTTTTGGATTTTTGAATGCAACAAGCGAAATCAAATAAAAAAAAATCGATACAGAGAAACCAAGTATGGAAAAATCGAGTCGATGAGAGATGAGTAGAGAGATAGAGAGAGTAAGTCCAGAGAGTCCAAGTTATACAAATGGTGTGTGAGAACATGCTCTCACAACTTATGCCTAACACAATGTCCTACGAATATACCTAAGTCTAAACTACTACTAAACGAATCTACTAAAAATAGGAAAATGCAGCTCTTGCGGGAAACACTCCTCCAAGAAGTCGAATCTGAAGCATAGCGGATCCTCCAGGAAGAAGAAATCCACCTGGAAGAAGACACTACTCCTACTCCTCAAGTGCTACAAAAACACCAAATGATTAGTAAGACAATTATATACAAAACAACTCAAAGAATATGATGAATAAAAGAATCTATATACAATAAAGAATATAAATGAAAGAATGATTACATCCAAACAAATCAAAATTATGTACAAATGAAGATTAAAAGAAAAATTTTGGCGTATAAAGAGTTGCCTCCCTGGTAACGGTGCCAAAAATAATCAATGACTTACAACATTCGTCAATCAATCAAAATAAAGTGCTATTGTCGGGTTTTTGTCCCTAGTAATGATGCCAAAAATATGGTTATCAACATTCGAGTTGCAATAAAAACATTGTTTTGTGTTATTGTTGTAGTAAAGATGTCACAAATGAAAATCGATATCGTGTAATTTTTATTTATTTACTTAATTTTTACTGATTCATTCCAAATCATTCACTAAGAGGTAGTTATTGATATATATCACTCTTTAAGTTCAAAAATGTTCTTTTATCCCAAAAATGTTAATTTTATTTAAAAAATGAATGAATCAATCAAACAATTAATGAATTGATCAATTATTTACAAAAAGAATCAATTAATATGTATTATAATGCCTTAAACATATATACAACAAACAGGCATAAAAAATTAGTTAAAACTATATTATGCTAGCTATACACATCTATTACAAGTAATACCTAAGTGTAGCTACAAAAATAACTACTAATATCTACAATACTAAATTATCTTAACATACTAATATCTATAGTAACATATATTCTATTTATAATGACATATACATATGTCGCTATAGCCTGAATAACATATTTACATAACCTAAGGCAAAAAGAACTACTTATACTAACGTATATACATATATATATAGTGACATATATGTCAATCGCTAAATCCCTAGTTTATTTATATACATATAAGGCTAAAATAGAGTCTTACTACGTACTTATACATATATATACATATTTATTATTTACTTTATTTATATACATATGTATATTGTACATATTTACGTATATATATACATATATACACATGTACTCACACACACACGCTCATAAGCAGCAAACACTTAGCCATTTACACGGCCTTCTCACTCTCCTCTTCTTCCTTTTCTTCTCAACACTTGACTAAATTTAGGATTCACTCTCTCTCACAATGCACGGACACTGTTCACAAGTCCAAAATGTTGTTTAATGGGCAGGCCAACCATGTTCAAGGGATACATAGTGCCATAGAGGCTCTGATGGATGGGATGGACAGTGGATCAAAACACGAGGAAAATAGAGAAAATGGAATTGTGAGGTGGTGAGGGAGATCAGTGAACATGCGATGAATGATCTGATCTGGATTGATTAAAGAGGGTGAAATTGAGTCTAATCTACTTTACTCCTAATCAAAACTAATTCAGATCAGATCAGCTAGTGATTGCTATTCTAACTAATCTAAACTAAACTAGAAAGCAATAAATCTAACTATCAAACAAGTAAAACCTAATCTATGAAAGCAGGAAAACTAGCTAAGGGAAGAAGGTGATGTCCAAGAGCCAGCAACCGGTAGCTAAAGGCAATCAACGGAGGGAGAGCAACCTGTTCTATCACCGCAGGCGATGAAAGGAGGTGGAAAGCGAGGGAGTAGACAAATGGAACAACTCAGGGAGGAGGGAGCTGGTTTTGGGCGTCGCGCGAGCCTATGAAGGTGCTTAAGTAGCAATAGTAATGAATCAGAGCACCACGAGGTGTGATTAGGCAGGTTTAGGTCAAATGGTGGAGATTAGCCTAAGGGGAACCAGGAAGCTTCAATCCAAATATGCACTGTTAGATGGGATCTGGCGTAAAGCTTCGATTAACATCGGCCCTTGGATCTAAGGAGTAGAGAATAAACGGTGGCGATGGATAATGTTCTTTGGCTGCTACAGTGCTTCTTCAGTTGCAGGCAAGTTGGGAAATTTGCACTTAAGCCCTTAAATGCGAAGGGGTAGAAGAATTCTGAAAAGACCCATAAGTGGTGAGAAGGCTGGCTGCGCAGTCCCTGAGGCTTACAAAGAGGCCCCTGGTGGCTTGCAAATAGGTCCTTGAGACATTTTAGCTTAATTAAGTGTATATGATGAAGGACCTAATTGTAATCTACTAAATGCAAGGTTCTAATGATGTCCAAATGCAACTAAGTTTTTATTGAAGCATAATTGAATATTTAAGAAGTTAATTCCACCTTTAATTTGAACTTTTGAATCCAAATGTGTGTTTAATTTGTTAGTGGATCATCAAATTACATTTTTTAATAAAATATCTCAATTTTTGACCTAATTATACGTTTTTAACACTGATTTGCTATTTTAGGTCATTTTCTGTTATTTCCCACACTTAACCATTTCTTATGTTAATTATGCAGTTTTTAACCTAGTGTTTAGCTTAACTTGGGCATTTTAGCTATGTGAGCCACACCTCATCGATACACAAGGGGTCTTATAAGCAATTTTGTAAGGCCATAATGCATCATCTAATTTCCTCAACCAATCTTTCCAGTTGGGTCTTACAGTTTTCTAAAGAATTCTATTGATCTCCCTATTGGACACCTTGACCTGTTGATTGCACAACAATCATACGACCTAATCTACTTGAATTAAGTTAAATTCTAGCATAACCTAGGAATAATGCACACATATGCATCATAATTTGCATAGTAGTTAGTTTGGTCGCTTTATAGATAATACTGCCATTTTATGCTCTAAAAGAGAGACAATATTGATTGCAGAGAATTCAGGGTTGCGGATGACAAATCTGACCGCACGGACTGATTCGGATCAACGATCACATTCCAATGACGCAAAAATCATCTCGATCGAAGACCTACAGCATGATCTACAAAGAAGAGAAGATGGGCGGCCATGATGGCACCACGTGGCACCATCACAGCCACCCAAGAGCGCCGTCCCAATCTCTGAAGGGTTCCCTCTGTGCATTGTGGGCCGTTGGATCATCATCCAATGGCCACGATGCACCTACGTCGCCGCTCCAGCCATGCCTCATCAAGGAAGATCAAGCTCAGTCGTTAGATCTCCATCCAATGGCTGATGATAACTGCACATGAAATGGCAAGCATGACAATCCGTGCACATAGCATAGTGGAGAGCGTGCCCGCGCAAGAGTGAACGACGCACGTTCGAACCACCTGGCGCATGAAATTAGAAGGCGGTGGAGAGCGGATGAAATTGCACCGTTGGATCTCCAATCGATGGTGCGGGTGCAGAGGCATGGCACACTTATAAGCATCAAATGGCCATGCACGTGATCACGCACAAACAAACACGCGCACATGCAGTAGAAATTCAAAGGCGGTGGGCGCAGTGCTTTTAAGCTGTCCGATTGCGAGATCGGATGGCTAAGGATCAAGCGCGGAGAGCTTGCACGATTTCAGCATCTACGGTTGAAGCGCGAAGGCGGTGCAGGTGAGTGTGAATCAAAGCCGTGCAATTGCGAATCAACGGTGCTGAGCGCGCCATGTGTCAACCAGAGGAGACATCCGCGCATATAAGGCATTTGGGAAGGTTTTTTGAAGCACGATATAATCCGTTGATCTCCCGATCGACAGATCTGATCAACCCAAGGTTGTTGCATGGTTTTGGGGGCTTAAATGCCTACTTTGTCCATCATTAAAGCTATAAAAAGAGCCCCTAGGCCCCCAGTTGAGGGGCAACTTCCACCTGACACTTCTCTAGACTTTCTCTCTCTGCTACTTCTCTCTAGTCTTCCTCCAACACTCGGGATTTGAAGTGTTGCTGCACTGCACACACGCATCCCACAAGCGGCATCGTCCTTCATCTACTTTTCTCTCTCTTTATTCTTTAGTATAGTTATTTTAAATCTAGTTTGAAAACTATTTCAAAGTAGCAATAAAAATCTGATTTTATGAATATCTTGTCTCTATTTCCATGCCATCATTAGGTTAGATTAGTTAGTACGAAAGGCTTTGAGAATTGTGTTTGGCCTCCTTACGAATGACTCGATACTCACCGACATATTTATAAATTTATTTGTTTCAACGTGATTCGCACTTCAATGATGAAATAATCTTTTACGCGATTCACAGATGAACAAGTTTACACCGTTGTCAGGGAGGCAACGTAAATTTTTAAAGCTTTTATTCCTAGTGTTTATTTGAGGTTTCTAACCTGCTTTATTTTCGTTGATTTCGAGTGAGCAAGAAGCGTGGAAATCTGAGAAGAAACGCAATAACAGGAAAATTGCAAGTTTTGAATCTCAGGTAAGTACTCGTATCTTATATTAAGTTAGATTTCCTTTTGAAAAAAAAAATCCAAAAAAAATATAGGTGTTTTGCTTGAACCTTAGGTTAGCATTTGCTTGCTTTTTGAAAAAGAAAAAAAACTCTTGTTGGCAGGAATCAACAAAACCACCTCCTATAGTTTTGGGCTAAAACAAACTCTCATCTTAAAAATTCAATTTTCAAAAATTCACACGTCCAAAAATTCTAACATTTTTACTGGACATAGATTTTGAAGTCAAGAACAACATATTCAAATTTCATGCCATTCAAAGTTATAAAAAAATTTTAAAAATTTGCAAACTGAACTATTATCAAATCTATTATTATTCCTAATCTCTCAAAGATCAAAATATCATAGGAATTTTTATATAACTCCGATTGACTTGAAATTTATGGCACTGAATTCTTGTGAAAATCAAAAATTTAGAAAAAAATCTGAAAAAAATATTTTCTGCACGTTTAATTGCACGCACTATTCAATCACCAACTTTGGGTCAAAATAGACTGCAAAATCCCCAGTATACTTTAAATCTGAAAAAAATAGAAAATGTGCATTAAAATTCTTGAAAAAAATATTTTCTGAGTGCCTAGTTGGTGTGAAATAGGACCAATTGATTGCATTGTTTGGGTCACACCACTTCTCTGATTTTGACTTAAAAGGATCATCTTAGCACTATCTGCTTCTAGGGTTTCCAAACCTTAAAGTAGAGCACTCTTTCATGGCATACTTCTAAAGGAAATCAATCTTATAGATTGGGACTTGCAAAGAAACTCTTGTGTGCTCATCAAAACCTTGCTTGAATTTATTTAACTAAGAAACCCTAAAACACAATTATACAAGCAATTGAACATTAAAAAATTCACTTCATTATAAAAAAAATTGCTTATAAACCCTTTTCCTGTGCACTTCACACTTTTGAAATCAATTTTAAGGCAACACCCTCCTAATGCTCATCATATTCCAAAAGCACCTCAAGTTTAAGCCTAAAATTGAGTAGACGTGCCCTAGGCAAGACTAATCTTCTTGGTGACTTGAAATTAGATTAGGCTAAGTTCAAGACCTTGTCTACTTGGACCCACTGGTGACAAGAAAAGTCGATGCGGTAACCGTGTTAACCCTTAGTGGTGTCCCGCCGTGCGAGGTGTCCTAGGGGGTCCCACCCTTTTGGCCAGCTAAGTAATTCAAGGGTTGATATAACCTAGTCGTGTTTTGGGGAGCCAGGATTAGGTCTATTTAGGGTTTACACTCTAAGAACTAGCTTGATTGCTTGTATTGAGAGGGTGGGGTATTCTCACATCTGTCTTCTCCCTCTCATCTACAGACATTCTTCTGATGCATGCAAGTTAGAAGATCTCTACATCCTGATTTGCTACCACCTTTAGAAAGAAATCCTAGGAGAAGACCTGATTGTCCAAGATCTAACTCTAAACCCTCTTCAATGGCTAGTCACCACGAGGAAGATGAGATCGAAGAGGAGGAACAAAATCTGAATCCAATGGCTCTCCTACATAAGCAGATTACTAAGCAGGGCCGACATCATGACAGACAGATGGAGGTTATAATGCAGGCCATTGGTCGACTCCAACATGAGAGACTAGACAAGCCTCTCAGAGACTTTTACAATCCTCCTGATGCCCAACTAGAACCTTTTATTAGGGTACCTCAGGATGGAGATGATTTTGAACTCAAACCACAAATCATCATTCGGATTCCCCACTTCCATGGCCGTGATTCTGATGACCCCTTCCACCACCTTAAAGAACTTCTACACATAGGAAGGGCCTTTGGCCCTAGGAACATGAATGAGGATACCTTAATGATGAAAATGTTCCCTTTTTCTTTAAAAGATAAAGCTGCTCAATGGTTAAGGACAATTGGTAGACCAATCCTAACTTGGGAAGATTTAAGAAGCACTTTTCTGAAGAAATTCTTTCCCATAGGAAAAACAAATGCTCTTAGATGTGCCATTACAACCTTTAAGCAGAACCCTGGGGAGCAACTACATGAGGCTTGGGAGAGATTTAATGACTTAGCTAGGAAATGCCCTCATCATGGGATTCCAAAGTGGCACTTGGCCCATATTTTCTATTATAGGTTAAGTGAAAATTTGAAGAATTTTGTTGATGCAGCATGTGGGGGTAATTTCCTAAGCAGAGATGCTGAGAGAGCCTTTCAATTATTCAAGAATATGAGTGAGAATTCTCTCAACAATGTCTCAATGTCTCCCTTCAATAGATCAAATCAACTAAGAAGCGGAGTCTATGAAGTTAAGGATAACTCAAACTTGGTTGATTTAAAACTGATTGCACAATGATTGAATAAGGTGGAACTCATTGGGAAGAATGTAGAGAGTTTGGATAAGAAATTGGACAACCTTCTGAAGGGCGGGAGTTCCTTAGGTACACATTCCAGAGTAAATCCTATGCCTACCCAAGGAGTTTCTATGATAACCCGCACCCAACTGCCCAATCCTTTAGGTCAGGAAGTAGTTCACAATATTAATGACCTAACCATGGCTCCACCCATGAGCCAACTCTACTTGAACCCATCTCTTCCTGGGTACCAAGGAGGGACCTCGATGTCCTCAAATTCTGAATTAGGCTTCCCAATGCCTAATTATCCTGAGGATGTTAATGAACTCCAAGGATACACTAGAAATGACCCATATTCAAACACCTACAACTCTGGATGCGTAACCATCCTAACTTTGCTTGGTCAAGTCAGAAACCCGCCCATGGACCTAACTTGACTAAGCCTAACACTTATGGGCAAACCAGTAGGTACACACAACCGCGCACATACCAACCACAACCTACTTAGGAAACCTAGCCTTCTGATCTGAGCCCGGTCCTCAAGGAAATGAGAGAAATGAATCTGAGACATAAAGAAGAAATGAATCAATTGAGGACAGAATTGACGGAACGACTAGACCAATTGGTAGATGCTAGACAACATGGGATGTTGCCATCCCAACCTGTCCCCAAACCAAGGAACTTCAATAGGGTTAACCAAAAAACACATGGGAGCAACAAGCACACATATTTCAACCTGCTCCCCAACAACCACTCAGCCTTGTTAACCCCAACCCAACTTAGGCTCAACTTATTTTGCAAAACCCACCTTACCCTTTCAACCCTAATGCTTATGCTTGTGCTGTCACCTTGAGAAGTGGGAAACAAATCCAAGATCCATATCCTTCTACATCCAAATCTTACCAAGATCTTGAGGAGCTCGAATCTGACTTGGGAGACCAAGCTAATCTAGAAAACAAGACTTGGGATTTGAACACTCATGATTTCTCTCAAGCACCTTTTCCTGAAGCCTTTAACAAATCTAGGGAAAAGAAAACCAATCAATCCAAGGACTGGCTTGAGATTTTAAAGTAAGTCCAGGTGAATATACCACTCCTTGAAGCCATTGAGAACATCCTAGGCTGTGTGAAATTTCTTAAGGAATTATGCACACCGAAAAGCCAGGACAAATCATCAAAAAGGGTCATAGTTTTTGAACAAGCCAATGCCATCATCGTAAATAAGCTCCCTCCTAAAAAGAAAGATCTTGGGACCCCCTTAATTTCATGTGAGATAGATGGTTTTATCTTGGAATGAGCCTTACTAGACCTTGGTGCCTCCATCAATCTAATCCCCATGGAATTATATGAAGAGTTGGATTTAGGTACCTTGCAACACACTGATGTTACCCTTCAGCTTGCTGATAGGTCAACCAAGATTCCAAAGGGACTCTTACAAAATGTAATTATAAAAGTGAGGGATTTTGAGTACCCTGTGGACTTTCTAGTTTTAGATATGGAGGCATCAGAAAACTTGAACCACACCCCGATAATCTTAGGAAGGCCTTTCTTGGCCACAACCAAGGCTCTAATCAATTGTGAGACAGGGAGTATGCAAATCACTTATGCGAGGAAAACTTGTCAACTCAATATCTTTAAAGCTTCCCAAAAGAATAAAGTGAATTATGGTTCTATTAAGATCGCGGGAACAATTGAAGAGGTTTTGGCAATTCACAGTAAGGATAATTCGAATTCTGCCAAATCTCAAGATCAACAAGAAAGGCAAGGAAGTGATATACTTGAGGATGCTTCTGATTTACCACCTCCCATAGATAATCAAATTGAAGAAGTCATTCATGAGATCAAGGAACTATTGGGAGTATCTTATGATGAATTAGACGATGACATAAAGAATTCTCAGTACATCCACCTTGAAATTTAAGAATTATTGGATTTTGAGGGGGTTCGAGACATTGGACAACCAAAGGACATGAACTAGGAAAATGAAGAAACAATCTCAGAAAAAGAAGTTCAAGGTATTATGGATTGGGGAAGAACTTATAATCCAACTGGTTCAAATGGATGGCTTGATTCTGAGGAAGAAATGGTTTCTGATGAGGAAGAGGTAATCTCTGATGAGGATTTTGAGGAGTTCATCACAACTCTACCTTTATCCTCATATGACCCGGAGCCTAGAGAATTCATGATTTTTGACATCAATTACACTATAAGGATCCTTATGATTCTAATTCAGAACTTGATCTAAATTTCAATCCAAACCCTCCACTACTTCTTGAATTATGGAATTGGATTAATGAACAAGCTCTGCATCATGAACCTCGTCTATTTGTCCCTCTTCTATTTTTCTAATCAGAAAAACTCTTTGGAGTAGGACTACATCCTCAGTTGGACCGCATTTGTGGATCACTGATTCTGGGACCACATGATCATTTCTTTATACTAATCTTGAATCTCTCAGCAACAATTATTACTCCTCTTGACCCACAATATTGAAATACATATTTCTTTTTGGTTTAGGATCGGCAAATGACGTTAAACTTAGCACCGACTGGAAGGCAACCCAGTATTCTATACAGGTATTTTTCATTGATCAAGCTGACTTGAATTAACAAGCTCAATCAGGTGATATCCCCTCCTCTTGCGTATTATCATTTTGATTTTTTCTGCATACATTTCAATGGGGACATTCTAATGAATAGGCATGGGGGGGGGGGGGGGGGGGGTGGACATTGCATGTCTTATTTCTATGTCAAAAAAAAAAATTGCATTCATGAATAAAGAATTTTTATCAAGAAGTTTTTATTAGGGCTTTATTCTTAAGTTGATTCCTGAATGTAGAATCCAGTACAATTTCACACTTACATGTAGAATTTGTAATGGATCCTCTGTAAAGACCAATACGCATCTTTAGTTTGTCGAGAATAAGCAATGCTTCTTCTCCTGAATCCTTGGACAGTAATTAGGGAGTTAGGAAATAATCTTCTAGTAGATCCACCAAACAAGTGTGAGGTAAGAATAGAGAGTCTACTAGTGCTCTAAGGCTAGTATAAAGAATCTTAGTTTCTAGGAAATTGGATAATGATACTCGAAGTTAGGCATAGTTTTCATTTTGGGTTCTTACGTATAAATTCTTTGTGTGAATTTTTAGGAGAGCTACCAAATAAGGCAAATACACAAAAAGCGGGTTCTAATAAAACTAAGATTAAGGTGGATGGTTACTATCGTCTACAGAATCCTCGACTGAAGGAGGGTATTAATATCAAGATCAAAAATACGTTGTCCCATCCATTCCTTTCCCGATGCCGAGAATAGGCACTTCCACCAAATAAGCTACCTGATATCCTTTTGAACACCCCAAAATCTTGAATAATGCCTTGTGAATAAAAATGTGCATGAGTGCCGCATTACGTTGTGTTGGTACAAATAAATATAAAAAGAAAAGAAAAGAAGAAGAAAGAGAAAAGCAAAAGAAATATATATATATATAAAGTGCGTGCTGTGTTTACTTCATGTCAAGCACATTGAGGCAACAATACACATTCCTTTTACAATCCACCAAATACAACCTTGACCTACTTTTCTGTATTTCTGACCACCTAAATACGGGCTGAGGAATTCTGACTTAGTCAGAGGATTATCAGAACTTAATCAAAGTGTTAATGCCATGAGAGACTACCAAATATATTGACAAATCTGGTGAGATTATGAGCTAGAAAAGAAAAAGAAAAGAAAAGAGAAGAAAAAGAAAAAGAAAGAAAAAAGAAAGAAAGAGAATGAGTACAAAGGAACTAAAGATAGTATAATTTCTTTGCCTCTCTTTGAGTTGAATTATTTAATAGTCTAGGAATCTATATTCTGTAATACTAGCCTATGTGTAGCACCAAAGGAGTGTGAGCCACCAAATACAAACCCACTTGACTTAGACATCTTCTACCTAAGCAAAAAAGCTGGGCTTAAGATTACATATTCTTTTATAATCCCGAGGGAAGAAGTTTGTGTATCCCAATAAAATTTTACTAAGGGTCAAGTACAAGCTTTAGATGTGGATTGACTTTTCACATGGATCCGTTGCATAGGCTACAACACTACACTTTCACGACTGTCTGGATTTCTAAGGTTTTGGATGAAAATAAAAGAAATAAATCTCTAGTTGAGCTCTTGATAAAAATTAATCATTTAACACCACTCTGCATTTAGTCTTGCATTTGCTATGGACTAGCAAAATTCAGGCATGGGGGTGTGATTGCACAGCAATCATATGACCTAATCTACCTGAATTAAGTTAGATTCTAGCATAACCTAGGAATAATACATGCATAAGCATCATTTTTTTTTTTGAAACTAAAAGGAAAGCTATCGTCTTACGATAGCAATCCGGGAGGACAATTTATTAATAAAAGTTTAAGAAGATTTACAATTCAGATCCCCACGTATGTATGAGGGACCAGCACGCATTTACAATTTGCTCACAGCAAACCGGTCTCTCCTGAAAAAGTATCTGATTTCTTGCCCTCCACACACACTAGAGAGTTGTAGCCATATGCAGATGCAACCTCTCCATCACTACAAAATTATAACAAATGGAATCCCACGAGGGGAGTGGTTCCTGGCAGGTCCTCCTCCAAACTACATCAGTAATAAGGCAAGATGAGAAAATGTGGCTAAGGTTATCAGTGTGCATCCCACATAGGTGACATTCATGAAGAGCAGCTCCCACTCTTTTGTGTCTTAGATCACTTGTTATCAACTCCTCCCTCCTACACAGCCAAAGAAAAATTTGCACTTTGAGGGGAATCTTCAAGAGCCATATTTTTTTGTCAATATAATCACAGATCCCACCTCTGTCTCCCTCCATAATCTTTCTATATCCACATTGCACTGTATATATCCCATCCCAGACATAGTTATCATCCACTCCAGGCCTGGGTTTAAATCTTTCCAGGTCAGAAATCAGGTTCCTTCTTTCTTCCCAAAGCCGGGTGCCCATTCTGGTGGATTCATCTTAATTCAGTTGCCAGCAGTTCCTGCTTTCAGACCAGTAGCAGCTGACAGTACCATCTTTGTCTCTAGCTGCAGCAAAGACCCTTGGGTAAGCCTCCTTCAGAACACCCAGTAGAGATCAGCCTTCACTCCAGAAGTTGAAAGTTCTGCCATCTCCTAAAATCGGCTGCAGCAGGTGCCGATTGTCTTTCAAAGCTCTAACCACAGACTTCCAAAAGGGTGATGGTCTGGTAGGGTGCAATCTCTTTATCACACTGTTGGACTGACCATATCTGTCCTTAATCAATTCAGTCCAAGGTTTCACCTCCCCTTGCAGAAATTTGATGGCCCATTTGAGTAGCAAAGCCTCATTGAATTCTTTTAAGGATTTGATTCCCAAACCCCCACTTTCCTTTGGTTGACAGAGTTGTTCCCATTTCAAAGGCTGCAGAAATCTGCCTTCATGCTTGGGGCCTCTCCAAAAGAACCTGTTCTCTAATACATCCATACGCTTCCACACAAATTTTGGAGCCTTGAAAATAGAAAAATAGAAGATAGGGATGGAAGTAATCACCGAGTTAAGCAGAATGAGTCTGCCACCCTTGGAGAGAATTTTGCTATTCCATCCAGCCAGCTTCACTGAGATTTTGTCAAACAGGTTGTTCCAATCTCTTTTCTTCATTCTTGAACATCTCAAGGGAAACCCCAGATATCTGATGGGAAGGTTAATGCGAGGGGTCCCCAAAAAAGCAGAGATATCTTCTTGCTCTGTCTCAGTTAATCCAAAACACACCAGATTGGACTTCTCTCTGTTCAAACTCAGACCAAAGATGTCCCCAAATATGTTAACCATATGGCCAAGTTCACGGGCTTCATCTATAGATCCTTCCATAAAAAAAAATGTATCATCCGCATATTGAAGTATAGAGGCTATAGCACTCCTGTTAGTGAGGGAGTATCCTCTGATAATTCCTGCCTCAACAAGTTTGCAAGCATACCTTGCTAAATTATCAACAACAAGGTTAAAAATCAAGGGTGCCAAAGGGCAACCTTGCCTCACCCCACATTGAGGTTGGATCCAGGCTCCACAGGGCTTCCCATTGATCAAAGGGGTGAAAGAAGCTGCTGTGATGCACCTTTTCATCCATTTAATCCAGAGAGGGGGAAATCATCTCCTTTTAAAAACTTCCCATAAGTAGGGCCAAGAAATAGAGTCATAACCTTTACAAAAATCAACTTTCCACATAAAAGCTCTACACTTCCTCTTTTGCCACCCACACACCATCTCCTGGGCCATGATGAAAGACTCTTGTGAGGACTCGTTGGGGAGGAATGCAGATTGAACTAGGTGGATCACCTCCTGCAAGATTTGCCGTAGCCTATTTGCCAAAACCTTGCTAATCACCAGATAGATAGAATTTGAGAGAGCTATAGGTTTGAAGTCCTGAAATGTCTCTGTGCCTTGTGTCTTTGGCAACAAGAAAAGGAAGGACCTATTGATTTTTTCAAAGCCAAAATTTCCCTCCTCAAACTCCTTAATCACATCCATTACCTCTTTGCCCACTACACCCCACATCTCTTTGTAGAAGAGGACTTGGATGCCATCAGGACCAGGAGAGCCTTCATTGTTTAGGTCTTTGATGGCAAGCATTGTTTCTTGCTCTGTAATGGCTGCAATCAGGCTAGACATTTTTTCCCCAGATAATTTAGGTAATTCACTCACTACCATTCTCCATTGGCCTCTCCCTGCAGCCCTTGAAGAGTCTCTAAAATACTTGATGGCCTCAGCTCTTATATCTGATATTGATGAAATTTTCTGCCCATCCTTGAGTATTCAAGAGATTAAGTTGAATCTTCTGCGAGAGCTAGAAGCCAAGTGGAAAATTTTGGTATTAGCATCCCCCTCTTTAAGCCATAACTATCTGGAATGTTCCCTCCAGTCCATCTCCAATTTCAGATCTTCTTCAGCCACCACACCCTGTCACCATCTTCTGTTCTTGAGTTCCTGTTCTATCAGTAGGCCAGTGGCCTCTTTTGAGTCAAGGCTTTGGATTTCCATTAAGGCCTCTCTGCGCCTCTGGTGTCTCACAATAGATACAGCAGCTCCATATTCCTTTAGCATTTTTCGCATAGTTGTCAGCTTGGAAGCTAGCTTGATAGTGCCAGTGCCATCTACATGTTTGGCCCTCCACCATCCTTCAAGCATCTCTTTGAACCCTAGTTCTCTCAACCAAGATTTTCTAAACTTGAAATAAGAACTAGCAAGCACTTGTTCTCCACTATCCCAAACCAAGGGAGTGTGATCAAAAAAGGGGCATTCCAATCCACACACAGAGGATAATTGGAACAAATCCAACAGCCCAACATTAGCAAAGAATCTGTCAATTTTGGACATTAGGCCACTACCATTCCTCCATGTAAATTCAGTGCCAGAAGATGGGTACTCACTCAAGCCTAAGGTCTGAACCATCAGTTGGAATCCGATGGTCGCACTGTCTACCACGCCATTTGGTCTGTCACTCCCCATAAGTACACAGTTGAAGTCACCTCCTACAACCCAAGCAGCCCCATTCACAAAGTCAGCAACCACATTCTAGTCATCCCACAATTCTTGCCTTCTGCAGGGGTCACAAGGGCCATAGACACCTATAATATGGAGGTCACACCCCCCTGGGTTCGTTCAAATTTACAGGTCAGCATGTGTCTAGCCATAGAGACCTCAGCCATTTGTAGCACATTTTTCTTCCACCATATAGCTACACCCCCAAACCTACCATTTGAATTAAGCATCACACAGTCATTCGCATCCCCAGCTTTCATATCAACACAAGCCCTATCATCTTCATTTTATATATGTGTTTCTTGGATAATGGCACAATCAATTTCCCATTCTCTCATATACCTCAGAAGAGAAGCCCTCCGACTTCTATTGCGCAACCTACGCACATTCCACGAAAGAATCCTCATTTAGCATCTTGGGTACCCCCCTCCTTTGTAGTAGAGATTCTGCTGACCTTCATCACAGTTGCAATGGCACTCTTATCAATTTTTTGCACAGAGTTTTGTTTCCTCTGTCTGAGTTTATAGGGGGTTTCCCCACATTGGTCTTGGAGACAGCCCCTGAGCCAAAATTCAGGCCCTCAGCTGCAGGCAAGCTATTTTGCAAAATAAAGGTGTTTACAGAGATCTCTTGTAGCACACAATTATCAGGAGTATCAGCTCTTGGTTCCCCTACCTTCATATTATCTGCCATATCATCATTTATCAATGCCACATCCATCCCTTCCATCTCTTCCTCTGCCATACCGCCTTCTATCAAAGCTACATCCATCCCATCCTCCATTTTCTCTACCATATCATCCTCTACCAGTGCCACTTCCGTCACTTCCTCCATTTCCTCAATGCAGTGAAGATCCTTGCTCTTTTTAGGCTCAGGCGCTGCATCAGGTGGTCCACGACCAGGTTGTAGTGTTCTTGCCTCAACTTGTAACACTTCTGCATAAGACATACTGTTATGATGTGAACCCCCATCCCTGCTTTCCACAAAAAAATTCAATACCAACAACTAGGAACTCCCCCCACATCAAAGGATCAGCTTCTCTGGAACAGAACCTACCCTGAACACATCAACCCAGACATCCATCACACTGCCATCTCCTTCAAACAGACCAACCTTAGCGTCATCTGCCAATGTAGCAAACCCTGCTATCATAGCTACCACCACCTCTTTTGATCTTAAATGCAACGGCAGACCCCTGATTCCTAGTTTGCCCAATCTTGAGGTTGTTCTCTGGGGCGGTCGCCCAGGCAGTGAGCCATCAAAGGGAGAAACCAACCTCCAAATCGCCATCAACCTGCCCAAGTCACTCAAGCGAAAGCGCAGACGCTCAACATCCATCATCCCCAAACTGAAAAGCACAAAACGCGTAGGGGAAAGGACCACAATCTTCCAAGCATTTGTAGACAAAGATAAAGATCTTACCAACTGATGAACCTTCTCTAAGGATAGGTTGCCCGTCATCACCTCCCCAATCAAGGCCCCTCACAGCACCATCTCTACCACCCTGATGTCCTCGCTCATAGGTATTTCCACGTCCCCCACGCATAAGCATCATAATTTGCATAGTCGTTAGTTTGGTAGCTTTATAGATAATACTGCCGTTTTATGCTCTAAAAGAGATATGATATTGATTGTAGACAATTTAGTGCTACAGATGACAAATCCGACCACACATATGGATCTTGATCAACGATCACAGTCCGACGACACAAAAATCATCTCGATCGGAGACCTACAGCATGATCTACAAAGAAGAGAAGATGGACGGCCACGATGGCACCACATGGTGCCACCACAGCTGCCCAAGAGTGCCGCCACAATCTCTGAAGGGCTCTCTTCGTGCATTGTGGGAAGTTGGATCATCATCCAATGGCCACGATGCACCCATGTCGCCGCTCCAGCCATGCCTCATCAAGGAAGATCAAGCTCAGCCATTGGATCTCCATCCAACGGCTGATGACGGCTACACGTGAACTAGCAAGCGCAACAATTCTCACATGTAGTGCAGTGGAGAGCATGCCCATGCAAGAGCCAATGACACACATTCAAACCACCTAGCGCATGTAATTAGAAGGCGATGGAGTGCGAATGAAATCTCACCATTGGATCTCCAATCGACAATGCAGGTGCGGAGGTGTGGTGCGCTTATGAGTGTTGGATGTTCATGCGTGTGAACAAGCACAACCAAATCACGCACACAGTAGGAATTCAAAGGTGGTGGGCACAGTGCTTTTAAGCTATCTGATCTCAAGATCGGACAGCTGAGGATTGAGCACGGAGCGCTTGTGCAATTTCAGCATCTGTAGTTGAAGCGCAAAGGCAGTGCAAGTAAGTGCAAATCAGAGCCGTGCGATTGCGGATCAAGGGTGCTGAGTGTGCCACGTGTTAGCTAGAGGAGAGATCCACACGTATAAGGCATTTGGGAAGGTTTTTTGAAGCGTGACCTAGTCCGTTGATCTCCCAATCGACAAATATGATCAACCCAAGGTTGTTGCACGATTTTGGGGGCATAAATGCCTACTTTACTCCTCATTAAAGCTATAAAAAAAGTCCCAGGGCCCCAAGTTGAGGGGCAACATCCACCAAACACTTCTCCTGCCTCTCTCTCTCTGCAACTTCTCTCTAGCCTTCCACCCGGCACTCTAAATCTGAAGTGTTGTCGCACTTTGCACAAGCATCCCACAAGCGGCGTCATCCTTCATCTACTTTTCTCTCTATTATTAGTATAGCTGTTTTAAATGTTAGTTTGAAAACTGTTTCAAAGTAGCAATAAAAATATGATTCTATGAATTTCCTATCTCTGTTTCCATGCTTTCATTAGGTTAGATTAGTTAGTATGAAAGGCTTTGAGAATCGTGTTTTGCCTCCCTACAAATGACTCGGTACTCACTGACATATTTATAAATTTATTTGTTTCAACATGATTCGCACTGCAATGATGAAATAATATTTTACGCGATTCGCTGACGACACCTGTCCACTTGTCTGTGGATGATACGGGGTGGCCACCTTGTGGGTGACACCAAGACTTTTGAGTAGATGAGTGAAGTGAGCATTCCTGAAATGCAGTCCCCCATCACTAATGATCATCCTCGGACAACCAAATCTGGAAATGATATTGACCTTAACAAAATTCAGGACCACCAAGTGATCGGGTCCTAGTCAGAATAGCCTCTATCCACTTTGACACATAATCAACTGCCATGAGGATATATTCATAGCCGTGGGACAATGGGAAGGGGCCCATGAAATCTATGCCCTAGAAGTTGAATATCTCAACCGAAAGACTAGGCTACTGGGGCATTTCATCCCACTTCCCGATCGTTCCAATCTGTTTACAACGAAGACATGCCCCCACGTAAGTATGAGTATCTTTGAATAGTGAGGGCCACCATAAACCAGACTGGAGAACTTTATAAGCAGTCTTCTTAGCACTAAAGTGTCCTCCACAGTGTAGTGTAGGACAAAAATTCAAAAAACATAGTTAGTCCTCCTTTGGAATGCACCTACAGAAGACTTGGTCACGACCTATTCTAAAGAGCTTGGATCCTCCCAGTGATAATGCTTCGTGTCAACAAGAAATCTATCTCGCTACTGCTTATTCCACATACTAGGGGTTTCGCCAATGACCAAGTAATTGACGACATCAGCATACCAAGAGGTCGTCGGGTGTACCGCCATCACAGTTTCATCAAGAAAGGTGTCATGAATGTCTCTTGATAGGGTTGGAGGCTCAACTAGGATCCTGGATAAATGATCTACTATTACATTTTTTACCCTTTTCTTATCACAGATATCAAAATCGAACTCTTGTAGCAACGTAATCCATCTAATAAGCCTAGGTTTGGTGTCTTTCTTAGCAAGCAAATACTTCAAGGCAGAATGATTAGTATACACCACAACCTTAGACCCCAAAAGATAAGACCTAAACTTCCTCAAAGCAAAAACTACCGCAAGAAGTTCTTTTTCAGTTACAGTGTAGTTTTGTTGTGGACTAGTAAGGGTCTTGCTAGCATAATAATGCACATGAGGCTTTTTATCAACCCTCTGACCAAGGATCGCTCCCATGGCAAAATCCGAGGCATTGCACATCAACTCAAATGAGAGGGTCCAATCCGGTGCTCGCAGGATAGGCGCAGTTATTAGGGCCTCATTTAAGATTTGGAAGGCCTCAACACACTTTGCAAAAGAAATGAAGGCAGTGTCCTCTAATAAGTCACAAAGTGGCCTAGAAATCTTGCTAAAGTCTTTAATGAAGCACCTATAAAAGCCTGCATGGCCCAGAAATGATTGGATTTGCTTGACATTAGTGGAAAGTGGAAGATTGGAAATAGACTTAACCTTGGCTTTATTCACTTCTAAACCCCGCTTAGTTACTACATGCCCAAGAAAAATGCCCTGCTAAACCATGAAATGACTTTTCTTCTAGCTGAGCAGCAATCCTGTCTCTTCACAGCGGGTGAGAACTTTTTCTAAATGCGAGAGACAGTGGTCAAAGGATGAGCTGTAGATGGAAAAGTCATCCATGAAAACCTCTACAAACTCATCAATCATGTTTGAAAATATGGACATCGTACGCCGCTGGAATGTTCCTGGAGCATTACATAATCCAAATAGCATCTGGTGAAAAGAAATGTGCCATAAGGACTCGTGAAAGTAGTACACTCCTGGTGGTCTGGAAAGACGACAATCTAAGTGTACCCAAAATACCCATCGAGAAAATAGAAGTATTTATTCCCTACCAATTTCTCCAATATCTTATCAATAAATGGCAAAGGGAAGTATTCTTTCTGGGTTGCGGTGTTTAGGTGGCGGTAATCTATGCAAACTCTCTAGCCAGTTGTGGGTCTAATGGTGACTTTCTCCCCTTTCTCATTTGCCTCAACAGTGAATCCTACCTCCTTAGGCACCACATGAATAGGACTGACCCATTTACTATCAGAGATGGGATAAATTATCCCAGCATTCAACCACATTAAAATCTCCTTCTTCACCACTTCCCACATGTTGGGGTTTAACCATCTCTGCATATCTAGGAAATGTTTCATGGAGTCATTCATGTAAATGGGATTCATGCAGAGTGTCGAGTCAACCCCTTTGATATCAGCTATAGTCCAAGCAATGGCTTCCTTGTGCCATTTTAGGCATTTAATCAAGGCTACCTCCTGCACCTCAGATAGAGCAGTTGTGACAATGATAGGGAGCGTATCATTAGGGCCAAGGAAAACGTACTTGAGGGACTTTGGGAGTAGTTTAAGCTCCAAGTCAGGAGATTTTTGAATCGAGGGAATTAGGTTCAATGTCCTCGTCTCCAGTAGCGGATTTACCATGATTGTCCATGGCAGGGAGGACTCAGCCTTGACACCCAGCAACTCTTGTAATTCTAGCATATCTCCATCTCCTTTAAGAGTCGGAGTAAGGTCTTTAAAGATGACCATTTGGAGGGGATCATCACACAAAAGAGCTAGTGTCGTCTCCTCGACAATCTCATCGATCACCTCAATTTGGGAATAATCTTCCAATCCAAGCTATTTATAGGAATCAAACACATTCAATCGGATTTTTCGATTCCTGAAGCCCATCTTTAGCACCCCTGATTTGCAATTAATGGAGGCATTGGCAGTGGCCAAAAGGGTATGCCCTAACATAATCAAAGGTTTGGTGGGCATGTTGGATGGGTTAGTGTCCAATATCAAAAAATCAAATAGAAAGAAGAACTCCACTCTCACAAGGACTTCTTCTAAAAGGCCATGTGGTGTTTTGAGTGATCTATCAGCTACTTGGAGGATAACAGGTCTAGGCTTCAACTCACCTACTCATAATAGCTCATAGACCGAGCTCAGCAATATATTAACCCCCACACCCAGATCGAGGAGAGCCTCATCAATGTGTTGGTCCATTTTTGGGGGTGTACCTTGTTGTAGGACAGAGCTGACTAGGTCGAGCAAGATGACCTTAACTTGGACCTATTTTCATGATTTTCTTTTTTACGTGCACAGGTCCTTTAGAAATCCAACATAGGATGGAATCTATTTAATAACATCCAACAGAGGCAAGTTGATATGAACTTTCTTGAATGTCTCCATAATCTCATCCATCCTATCTTTGCCTCCAAATGAGCTAGCAGAAGATGCCTCAGGGGTGGATAAGTGATCAAGAAAGGGCAATCTGGACTTATGGGTGGAGGGCTTGTCATGGCGAGATAGAGGTGGAACGGTGACAACATCCTCCAAATGGGTGATTTCAAGAAAGGAGGGGTTGAATGGCTCCTCCTTGGTGGATGTGTAAGCCAATGTAGGGTTGGTAGGAGGGGTGACCATAGGAGTGATTTCAAGTTTGGAATTTTCTTTTCTACTCCTCATAATAGTCATAGCTTTAGTGTGCTCCCTTATGAAGGGCCCTTTACTCCTAGGATTCTCCTCAGATGAGCTAGGCAATTTCCCAAGATCACGTTACCTAACAGCCTCAACAAGTTGGCCAATTTGAGATTGCATTTCTTGGATTGCCTTATTTTGAGATTGAATTATCATACTCTAGCTTTCTTGCATGGCCTTCATCATTGCTTTAAGGTCATCCAACTCCAAATTGTTGGGCTGAGGAGGAGGTTGGAATTGTTGTGCCTGAAAGGGTTGGGTGGGTTGGGCTCTTGAGTTCCCCGAGTTGGAAGCATCACCTTGCTTCCACGAGAAATTGGGATGGTTCCTCCATCCAAGATTGTAGGTGTTGACAAATGGGTTGTTCCTGGGAGGTGGACAAAACCCTTAGGCGGCATTCAAGTCTGCCTAAACTAACTCAAGAATTGGTTAGCCAAATGACACTCAACAGTGGCGTGAAGAGTGCTTTAGCAAATAGAGCATTCAGAAATGGCCTGGACTTGGGAAGCTAATTGCAGGAATATGTCAGGGTTTGACATGAGCTTTTCAAAAAGAGTCTAGAGTTGGGAAGCTATTTGAGGGAATGTGCTGGGGTTTGTCATTAGTCTTTCAAAGTTCTAATTCAACAATTAGATCAGGAAGGCCAAATTCTGAGTAGCCTCGGCTTCACTAGCTTCTGCTTTCCTTTGGAGGATGGAAGGTTTTCTATCCTGATAGGATGAGTTCAAGCAGATAGAATTGTCACTCGGTGACTCAAATAACATCCAAGCCTCATCCTCCATTTTGGTAAGAAAGGTTCCAACACAAGTAGCATCCACGGTTTGCCTATGCCTATCAGATAGTCTAGTATAAAACCTCTCTACCAATTGCCATTTGGGCACTTAATGATGGGGGCATAGTTGAATCAAATCATTGAACCTCTCCCAAGTCTCATGGAATTGTTACCCATCTAATTGAGTAAAACCCATGATCTCCCTCCTGAAGTGGTTGGCTTTGCTCATCAGGAAGTATTTTTTCAAGAATTCTCCCTTAAGGGTTTCCAATCATTGACCCTTGCATCCAAGGCATGATACCAGTGTTTTGCCTTGTCCTTAAGGGAGAAGGGAAAGATGGTTCTCATCAAAGCTTCATCAGTAAAGTCTAAAGTTTCACCGTGGAGCAGACCTCGGTGAATTCCTCTAAATGCCGGTAGGGGTCCTCCCTAGTAATACCATAAAAGGAGGGCAACAAGGATATGGTACTACTCTTGATCTCATATGGATTATCCCTTGCCAGTCGTCTCAGTGCTTGAGTGGGTTGGTTGGTTGGAATGAAATAGTCCCTCAAGGTCCTGTGTTGATTTGCTCCTTGATCAGCCATCTCTTCTCTTTTCTCTCTTTGGTGGGCTCTCCTAAGGATTCTTTTGGGCTCAGGATCAAACACTAGACTACCCTTAAGAGAGCATCTACTGAGCATGCAATATCTATCAATCACAATTTAAGTTCTTGCCAATTCAGTAAGTGAAACCTTCGCTCCACAGATTGGTCAAAAAAGGTCAAGGCGATGTCCCTCTGTTCCTACGTAAGTGGTATAAGAGGGAGTGACAACTTGAGATCCTGACTCCTCTGTTGTGAGGGGCAGAGGTAGAATTGGTTGATATAGATGGCTAAACAAGTTATTCAATGTAGTTATGCAACCTAATCCAACCTCTGAGTGCCTTAGAACCAATACTTTGCTTCAATAATACTCTCTGATGATCAAGTGAGAAGTTACTCTAAGGATGGAACTAAGGGATGCAACTAGGGCGAACCCTTCCTTTGAGGCGATGCATAAGTGGTGCCTCTTAACTACCCTTTTGTTCCTTTAAGGGGTGTCCCACTCCTTGAAGTATCAAAACACTTGGTCAAAAAGATAGTATCACCACCACAAAGCAAAATAGGAGGGTCTGCATCAATAAAGAGATCAGTGCCTATAGCCTTAAGGGACCGAGACCTAGTGCAGTGCCTAGTATGCGTGCTCAGTGTCAAAAGTATGCATCACACCGCAAATCGGTTTTGATTTTGAAAAGAATCACATACAAGTCCCTTTTGATCAGATCAAATGTGATTTTGATTTAATGTCAAATCTGATTAGTAGTCCCAATTCCAGTTAGGTGACCACTAAATTAGATCAATTCAATCAATTTTGGTGGTCTTGAGATTTAAGCCACATGTAATGCGTGAACAGTCGTTGGATGCAAGGATAGAATGCTATACCTATCTCCAACAATCTCCGTGAAGATATGTCCGCAATGCAAGGAAAGAGATCTAATATGCTACTCAATCACCCCTAAATGCGTGCACTTAAGGGTATGTAACTCCTAAACAGGCAGCTCAATATTTTTGCTTTTTTCCTTTTTAGAGTAAGCAGGCAAAAATTAATCACACACACATAGAGAAATACCCCCTAGCTTCTATAGAAAGTGGGGATAGAACCCTGTAAATTAGCCTCAATTGCTACAAGGGGGAGAAGACTAAAATGAAATAAACTCGACGATGAAGGAGAATCCCCTGTGAAAGCGGGATCCATGTCTTCTTTTCTTCACATCCTCTCTACATGTGTGGGCGTCACTTAAGGTCGACGTCGCCTCTCTACTACGGTTGTCGTCTGATCAGATTCTTCACGCAAAAAGGTAGAGAATGGTCAAATAAATGCACAACTCAGAATAATAAGAAATAATGAGGTGAATCTATTGCCTCTATTGCATCCCAGGCAACAGTGCCATTTGAACGAGAGATTTTGCTTGCCAGAATGATAGCGGGGAAATATGTCATCGTAGTAAATAATGTGGTGGAAAATCCTCGATCAAAAATTACTAAGAATATACTGAAATTGAACCACAAAATCAGGTTGTATCATGGGGTGGCACAAACAAATAAATGCATAAATTATCTCACATCCATAATTGCAATTGTCTAAAAATATCATTCACTAAATAGTTCCTCAAAAAAATCAAGCCAAATCCCTCTATAAATAGAAATAAGGTGCATGATTCACTGAAATTGAGTTTTAAACGAAAGATGAGGGGATTCACACAAATTTTCCAAAATATTAAAATAATAAAAAATTAAATGTGGCAATGGCAGGAAGCGTAATTTTTAATTGAACCCAAAATAGAGGGTTCATTCCTCTCTACCTTGTGTGTGCGTGAGGTTGTGGCAGACGGCAAGGAGATCGAGGAAGGTTAGCGTCGTCGAGAGCTACACATCGATGTTGACGGTGACAATGGAGGTGGTCGGAGTTGCCATCGGCGACAAAGACGAGCGGCGGTGGTGGTGTCCTATTGCTGCTGATGGAGCACGCGGATGGCAAGGATGAAGGTGTAGGTGTGCACGTGGTGTCGAGGCGAGGTCAACGACGTCGACAGAGTGGAGTGTGGTGGCCAACTGAGGTGGTTATGTGGAGGGGGGTGGCCGGTGACTTTGGGTTCTTTTTGGAGAAGAAGAACGATGCACGAAGGTGGTCGAGCATTGGGAAACTTGGCCAGCTGGGCATTGGGCATGCACGCACACGTGAGGGTTGCTAAAGGAAACTGGAGGTTGGCGGTGCATGATGTTGACTAGCGAAATCGAAGTTATAAAAGCTGCGTCGTAGTATAGGTCAAAACTGCTTGAAAACAAATAAGATTTATACTCGAATGAAAGTTCGTGGTCGAACACAGGAAGCAAATAGGAATTCAATCGCTAATCTCAATAAATAATGTAAATGAGCACAATTAATAAGCCAATAAATTACTCAGAAATGATAAACAATGTAAAGCATGAGTTTAACAATAAGTATGCATGGCAAAAAGAAATCTAAGGAAAAATAATGGTGATTTGAATCACCAATTATTAGCTTGGATACTGAATAATCTAAATAATTGAATAGTGCCTGAACACTATTTATTCCACGCAAGCCAAGTGCACAGTGTACTCTGTCAGACGAACAAGCCTCAGATCAGATGGCTTAAATAATGCTTAGCTATAGTACCTGTCCTTCCTCTTCTCTTCTTTCTTCTTCACGCACAGAGGGAGCCAATCCCTCCAAATTCAGCTAAGTGTCACAGAAAGCAAAACCCCCTACCCCTGCTCTCTCTTTCTTTCTCTCTTTGGGATCTACTTCCTCGCCTTCCCAAGGCCACAATATCAGGTTATCGGGTTAACAAGCACACACTCACCTAGGACCAGGCTCACCGGCAGTGGGTGGTGAGCAAGGAGTGCACGGGTTAGGTGGGTAATTGGATCAGCGCCAGGCCCACGGGGGATAGGCCACGGGCGAGGCGCATGTGAGGGGCACGTGGGGACCTCACCCCTTGTGTTCAGTTGAGGCGATAAGCCTGTATGATAAAATCAATTTATGCCGTGTCACGCGTCTGTCAGCTTCCGAGGTGGGACTAAAGTCCCTGCTTCTTTCTGTGTGCAACTACAAGTGAAGTGTCCGTCAATTGCAAGTGTGGCTGAGGGGTTGATGCTCAATTGCATGCCTGGAGACCTGCCTGAAACTTCTCCGCAAGACCTGGGCATGGTACCTGGGACTTGCGCAACTGGAGAATGCTTTAAGCTTCACTCGAAGCTACGGCAATGGCAGCAAAGGAGCGAACACTTGAAAATCAAAATACGACCTCTCGGCCATTTTATATAGGCTTAGGAGAGTCCCCAAGGCTCGTGGAATGTGGTGGCGGTGGTTTCATGGAGTTTGGTGCATGGAGGAGGTCGGTCAGTGACAAAGTAGGTCACGTGAAGGTGGGTTACTCGGTGGGTGTTTCAGGTGGACGGTGGAGTGCGATAGGTTAGGGCTTTTAATGGTGGAGTCGTGGTAGAGCTTTTGGACCGGTTGGCGAGGGGTTTGAGTGTGTGAAGCGAGCGGAAACCCTCGCCGGTGATGTCGCCAGAGGTGGAGACGAAGGCGATTTGCGATGGTGTCGAGGGTTGTTTTTGGAATTTTTGAATAGGAAACCAAACTAGGGATGTAAAGATGCTAAGCTAGCCCTAATCTAATGGACGAAAGAGGGAGAACGGAATTAGCGTTGGTAGGCCGATGCTGGGGAAGAAGATGCTCCGGCAGAGGGGGACTGTGACGACAACGAAGAGAGGGCGACGAAGGCTGGTATTGCACAACGCGAAGGAAGGTGAGAAGAAGAATCTGCCACTGGTATTGTGGTCAGATGACGAGAGGAGTAGGAGGGAGTCGCCGGAGCTCGAGGAGCTATTCGGCCGAATGAAGAAAGAGGAAATTGGGGATTTTCCGACCAAAATCGAGTCTAGGGAACTCAGCGAGGTCTGAGGGTCCTTTTATAAGGGTCTAGAAGTTGATTTGAGCTTGGAATCTTGGAATGTTCGCTGGAATATGATACCCATCTCTTTGAAGGATTCACATGAGAGATTGGGCGAGATCTAGAGCTTTGGATTTGGCTAAAAAGGAAGACAATTCCTAGGCGAACTTCCCTTTCAATTTTGAAAGGGATTCGTCAAGGAATCATAAAGATCTTATCATATTAAGGTCGTCGGAGTTGTAGGAATAGGATTTCATGGTGGTAGGGACCTATTTATGAATAATACGACAATTTTAGGGGGCTATTTGTAAGAAATTCAAAAGCTAAGGGCATGAGTGTGAGATAAAAGAGTTAGATAGGACCAAATTGCAAACTAGGTTAAGATGTTCTTAGATTGGACCCAAATTTTGGTATAAACATAATTTTGACACAAGGAATCAAATGGTAAAGTTATATTTAGGTTTTGACCAAGTTTGACTGGGTAATTTATGCAAAAACCCAAATTAGGGTAAATGTCTGTTTGAGACTCTATTTTGGGTCAAGGCGGGTTTTGATGGTCAAATTGAAGGTACCAAACCCTAGAGAATATTTTTCTATGAATTTTAGATAGTTTATGTGAATTTTATCCTAACCAAAATCTCAGTTAATTAAGTAGTTCTATTTTTAGGGTTTCGAAAGTCATTTAATTCTCAAAACACGTAAACACCCTTTTTGGTCTGTACTAACCCTCTTGTTAGACTTTTAAGACCATTTGACCCTTAATTAACCTCTGAGAAAACCCATTATTGTACTGAAATTGAGATATACTGTTAAAACTGTAGTTTTACCCTTATTTTATTATCTTTCTCTCAGAATGATTATGCAATGAATTAGGACTCTCTGGCAGTTATGTAGGAGCATTTAATGACTTAATCAGATCGAATTGAGCTAGTTATGGCTCATGATGATGTTATCATCACATGTGAAGTGCAGTTGACGGTCGAGGAGATGGTGGTCGCTGTTGGGTTGATGCACGAGCTACTGAAGAAGAAGAGGAAGAGGTGCACGGTCAAGGAGAGTAGGTGCACGCTGTGGTGGCTGTCGGGCCAGTGGGCACTCTGGCTGAGGGAAGGAACACACGGTGATGGTAGCCAGTCCTCAGGCTCTACAAGCAAAGGTCATTTAGCGTTTATGGTCACAGAGAAGAAGGTGGTTGGCATGGTGCAGAGGCTCGCAGTCTATGTAAGTGATAAGGTCACTGGCGATCTGGTCGAGACGAGGAAGCTTAGTGATCGCTCCTCTGTCCTTGCATAAGGGCAGTGGCTCGCAATGGTTTGTTGGGTTGATGAGATGAGGCTGCAGAGAAGGTTATCATAGTCATGGTTGAAGGAGGAGCACAGTCGTAGGCATGCGGTCGTGGGTGAGGTCCTCGACTGGACGTCTGATGAAGGGGTTGGATGGCTTAAGTTCTTCCCCCCCCATTGGGTGTTGAGTGAAGCGTAGTGGTGGTGTCGTGGTTGTCGTCGATGCTCGCAATGGAGCTGTTGGTGGCTCATAGTGGTGAGCAGTGGTGGAACTGGTGATGGTCCACGGTGGTGAAGAAGAGGGTCTCTTCAAGGGGGGCGTCCTCTCCTCTGTTTGGCAGGAGAGGACAATCCTCTATGATCCGTCAGGGAGGAGATGTCCTCCCTTTGGCCTCCTTCCCTATTATATTGAAAGAAAATCAAAGAGAGAATAATAGCATGATTTCATGGAAACAAAAAAGGAAGAGAGGGGTCAATCAAGGCAAGAGGAAATCATCAGAGAAAGACATCCACTGAGATTTATATTTTTTAAGAAATTGATGAGTCCTCTCTTATGTTTCTTCTTTTAGCCAAATTCCTTCATTGATTATTCCTCAACCAAAATCTCTCATAATTTTTAATGTTACATGTTAGATGTGATTTCGAATTATTTCCTACAATAAGCATACTTAATTATATGCAATATGCATTGCGTCATAGAATTATGCAGGAACACTAAATCAAGACTATACTGATTTTTCAGTGTATTGTATATTGGAAGTCCCATTTACTCTTAGAATTGATTATTCTTAGGCCCAATTAATGTCTCCTAAAGTAGACATATCAACCACCTTCTGCTCGGCTAAAGGCATTTAATTTAACACTTAACGGAAGACAACCCGTCATTCCAAAAAAAATCAAAGATCCTTCTGATCATCCTTTTGAACTACACTCCTATTGCACTTAAGGGTTCAACTTTAGAACAGTCGACTCCACCTTTGGTACTTGTATCAAAGCTTAAAATCATCCACAACAATCATCCCGACCTATTTGCTGATGAGAGACTCATCATGGCTCTTAATTATCCCTAATTAACTAGTTTCCCTAGTTAATTAGCTAAGAATATACTAAATACATGGTTAATTATACTATAAGGGATTAAATAAAGACCTTTAAAATAAGTTAAAACATTAAATTAAATATAAATTATTATTATTATTAATTTAATTAATAATCTGGACTCAAATATTAAACATTTAGCTACCTACTTAATATTTAAACTTAGTTAATTTTATGATCTAAGTACTTAATTAACCTAAGTAAATTAATCACTTAATTAAATATAGCTAAAAAGAGCAAAAACATAAATTCAAGGGATAAACATAATATTTACCTAATTTATAATCATATATAAAAAGTTGAAAAAGAAATAAATTAAATTAAGCTTAAGAATCAACTATTTACGTTTAGATCCTTAGTTTTTATGTCAATTGAGTCCTTTTCCCCACAATTAGGTCCTTATCTTTCTTTGCATATAGGTCCCTGTGTTCACACCTTTGTCTTCTTCTTCAGGTCTGAATGGCTGAGGACAACCAGTGTCCACATCACCCGATCACCATTCATATAGCGTCTGGACTCCTCCGCCATTACTACCAACCTTCCGCTCACCACCACGAATCCATCCAACGGTCCTGATCCTCCTAAACATAACAAACTCCGACACGGTGGCTTTACCATTGCCAGAGATGAAACACCTTAAACCCTTGCACTTGGACGCGATTGCGTCCAGATGCAAGCCCCCTACCCTTCTCCGTCACCTATAAATAGACCCCTTAACCTTCAATCTCAAGGAGCGATGCCTTCCCACCTTCCCCCAATAGATTGCTCAATAGGATATTCTTCTTCAACCTCCAGTGACTTCTAACCACCTTCCTCTGGTCTTCTCCAAAGCCCTGATCACCTTCCAGTCTCTACCTTCCTCCGCCGCACCTAGTGACGAGGTTGCACCGCATCTTCATCCCTCTTCCTCTTCGTTTCTTCTCCGCCGAAGCTCTACATCCAACCCTCTGATTTCTTCTTCTGTCATGACACTTCGACAGAGATCTCTACCTCCTTCATCCAGGTAACAGTAGAATTAGGTTCTAGTTTAGTGTAGCTTAGCGTAGTTTAGTTAGTTAGCTTGTTAATGTAGCTTAAATGTTTTGAATTCCGTCATCTTCGTTAGCTCCAGCAAGCTCCTTGAGCTCGTCTAGACCATCTTTTTATCTTTTGAGTTCGCTGTCCACACTACACAACTTCTCATGATCACTTCTACTTCACTAATTACACACTTATATCAGCTTATGCGCCTAAACCACTACACCTTCACCGGAGACCTCCACTGTCCACAGCAGAGGCACTCTGGCAAAGAACACATCCATTAGGGCCCTTCACCACCTCTACACCACTTCAGGGCCCTGATCTACATCATAATTTTCTTAATTAACACCAACATAAAAAAATGCCTAATTTTCACCTCAACCTCCTGAGCTTGCTGTCAATGGCAGCTCAAGAGGAGTTTTTATCACCTAATTATGCACTCATAAGTATCATAAGACTCATCTGAGTCTTTTCCCTCACGCAATTGAGTGAGGGGATGAATGTTGAGTTCAAGCGAACTCAGAATCTCTTCTAACTAAATTCTTGACAAATCTTTAAGTTTAATCATTAATTAGAGTAATTGATAAGTTCCTGAGGCTCCTCGTGACCTTAGGAAGCTTTTAAGAACATTTCTATGATGTCTCATCAAGTTGTCATGTTCAGTGATATCGCATGGAGTTCACCAGAGCTCCAGCGAGCTTCAGCAAACTTATCCTTTAGCCTCAGCCTTCAGAACTTTCTCTAGAGCTCTAGATCATTTCCTGTTGATCTTAGAATCAAGAATTGCACTTGATATCTATGCGTAGATGCTTACACCTCCAGATTGATTGTCATCTTCTCCAACTCCGGTGGAGTTGGAAAGACTAATTTGCTGAGGTTTTAAGATTTGTAATAGATCCAAGAGCATGAGTAGAACCTAAGAAACTTATTCCAAGTGTTACAAGGGTTTGCGAACTCTTCCTCTGATCTATCGAATAGACCTCTCTTCAAGCTCAGGCGATGGATCTCAGAGCTCCGCTGGAGTTATCAAAACCTGAATTTGAAATGCACAATAGTTTCCTAAGGATGAAATAGACCTAATTAGGTCTATGATTTGATTTTGTGAGCTTTAAATCCTAAGGTCAAATTCTGAGCTTACAAAGTCAACTCTTATTCGACTTTGGAGGTTAAGAGGTTAAATTTCAAGTTTAGGGGATTGATTAGACTTCTGGAACGATTTGAAAATGTTTCAGATTAATTTGATTGGATTTCATTGAAGATTTATAGCAATTCGAGTTTCGAAATAGTTTGGGTTCTTTAACAAACCCATCACTATTCTTAGCAATTTTGTTGAGATTTGGAACCAATGATTTCTCAGATTAGTTCCTTTTTGGTCACTGATTTAGTTTAAATCGATCCTTGATGGTTAGATCTATCTGTTGATATGATTTGATCTTGAGTTTTGAGTTATGAACTTGAGTCCAGAAGCTCTCATGTTCTGGAGCTTTCTTGAAGCTCTTCCTATCTCAATTCCTCCTCACTTCAATGCAGAATGAACCACTGAATCAACCTTAGACCCTCAAATGAGGAGTATTGTTGGTGCTAGAGTACCACGATCATTTGTTTTGATGATAACAAAACACGTGTTATTTAACATTTGCAATTTGAGTCCTAGATTTCTGGTCAATTGCAAATGTGAACGTGTTTAGACGGAGTTCGAGCTCACATCCAGGACGGATTGGAGGAGCTTGACGAAAAACAGAGGAGATTCGCGTGGAGCGAAAGATTGAAGATGGAAGGAAATGAAGAATAAGATAGATTTCCTTCTTTTGTACTTGTTGTATTTTTCGTTTCTTTTGTTGCTCTTTATTTCCTTAGATATTTCATGTTAAAGAGCCTCAAAGAACCCTAACAGTAGTCCTAGGAACACCGGCACAACCCTAGGATACTTAGGTTTTCTGTAGAATACTTAGAAAACCAATATAGGGTTCAAACAGCACTTCCAGACGTCTAATTCCCAAATCAGACGTCTGATAAAGTATTTTAAGACGTCTAACTGTTGTTTCAGACGTCTGATATCTGTTAGGCTGGGATAGCTAGTTCTGTCTGATGAAATCAGACGTCCAGACATTATACGAGACGTCTTAGGAGACGTCTAATGGATTTGCCAGACGTCCAATTAGTGGACCGTTGGCTGGCTTAGCAGGCACACAAGGATATGACTGTTAGAGCCTTATCAGACGTCCATAGGACTGTACAGACGTCTGATAATTGACCGTTTTGCCTCGGCTAACCCAAAATCTCTTCTCAGAGATTTTCTAGCCGTTGCAACGTTTGGAAAATCCATTCCCGCAGTAAAAGTTGGTTTCCAGACGTCCATACATAGTGCCAGACGTCCTATATGTCGTCTGATGGACTTGCACAAAAACCCTGTTTAGATCTGATTCAAGTCAGGGAGAAACCCGCATAGAATCAGACGTCTGACCTTGAAATCAGACGTCTTAAAGTGGCCTTCCAGACGTCTGATGCCAGAGTTAGACGTCTGATAACCCTGTCAAATCTAATCATTGTCCTGATTTCGGCCTGATTCTCTTGGACTTTGTTCCCAACGGCTATGGAAGCTTTTCTAAGCCTTCCAAAGCCTTCCTAAGGCCTCTATAAATAGAGGGGAGCCTTTTCACACCAAGACACAACAAGAGACACACAAGAAACACTTTGCAATACACTAAGATCAAGTATTTCCACTCTCTTGTGTCCAAGAAGCTCTTGCTCTCTAAGCTCAAGTTCTACATCTTGAGAGCATCAAACCGTTGCGCACCCGCTCTCCCGCCGTTGTCTACGAGAGCAAAGTTGCACCGTCGCGTGGCTCACGCACCTGCGTCATCCTTAACGCACTCCTTGCAAAGGGGAGTTTCCTTATTCCTATAGAAGCTAGGTTTATGTAACGAATGCGTGCCCCAGACGTCTTTTAAGACATCTGGGAGGAGGCCCAGACGTCGGTCCAGACGTCTGGGATCACATACAGACGTCTGAACAGACGTCTGGGATCGTTTCCAGACGTCCTGAAATCCGTTATTTTCGACACACGCGAGTTGCCTGCGCGCCTGAGCTCGCAGACCGCATATTCCCTCTTTTCCTCTCTGCGGCTGCAGGCTGCCTGCAGCCTTCTCTCTCTCCTCTCCGCGCGGCGTTAAAAGGGGCACGGCTCCCCTCCCGTCTCCACCGTCTCCTCCTTCTTCTCCTTCCTGTGCGCGAGAGCGAGCGGACGCGAGGGCGGCAGCGGCGGCCGCAGTGAGCGCGGAGGTGCGGCGTGCGAGGGCGGAGCTCTGCCGTGAGGGCGAGCTCGCCGGAGCGGCTTGGCCGGCCGACGGAGGGCGCAGGGGGCGTGGAGCGACGCAGAGAGGGACCTGCTGCGGGCTGAGCAGCAGACGCGCGAGGTTCGACGCGGGCGGCGTCGCGAGCGGAGGCCGAGTAGGGCCCTGATTCTGGAAAAATTTCCAGAATCAGACATCTGGGTTGATAGCCAGACGGCAAGGTCGACGTCTGTAAGATCATACAGACGTCTGAAAGGTGAGTTTTCCGCCTTCTTCTTCCTTCTTGGTGACTGACCGTACTAAGGAGGGGGGTTGGCTGTGCGCAGGTTCGCTGATTCGCCATCTTTTGCGAATCAGACGTCTGGAAGTTGTACCAGACGGCGGGAGTGACCTCCAGACGTCCGGAGTGACCATCGGACGTCTGGGATCTAGGACAGACGTCCCCGCAGACTTCTGGACGTCTGGGAAACCACGCTGAACAGGTAATTCTCTGATCCACCGTTTAAGACGTCTGGAGGGAGTTCCAGACGTCTGATTTTGCACAGTATCGTCTTTTTCGACCCGTTTACGGCCCGTTCGGGCTCCGTTTTCCGCGATTCGAGTTGCGTTCTTTTCAAAATTAATTCCTCTACTCGTCTACAGTAGCTATACACTATTTTGAGACACTCCTTGTGTTTGATCCTTGTGATAGGACCTCGTTCAGTTGCAGTCTTGAGAGTTGCGGAGGCACGCGGGATTCCCGATCACGCCCCCATTACTCCCGTTGTACCTGGTAGAGTGGCTTTAAGTATTAATAAAATCTATTAAAGTATGAAACCATAACTAGAACCTAGGACATTGCATGAATCCTAGGAATCAGAAATATATGGAATGATAGTTCCTAGGTGTTGCATGAATCCTAGGGCCGGAAAACTAGATTGTATGATAGACCCTAGGATATGGCATGAATCCTAGGATGGAAAAACTAGTGGAATGTATAATACTGCAGTCTTGGAAAAATGGAAAGGAATATATGAAGCTGCCTGTAAATTGAATTCACAGCTGCTTGTTATGAATAAAGAAACATGATTGGGATCATGGTTTGTAAGAACGTGAAACTGGAAAGTAAGACATAAGATGTTCTGGAGCCCTACGGGGAAGTAGGAGTAGAACTCCTGGAAAGCGAATGGAATAGAATTGGGGAAGTGAGCTGGCCCTTGAGTACGGAGTACCAAGGAGAGCGACTGTCCCCCTGTTTAGTGCAGAGCTGAGCTAGCCGCCCTAGGGACCCGGGGGTTAGGACTGGCCACTCTGTACCGACTTGTTGGCCCTCGTGTACGTAGTACCGAGGAGAGCTAGTAGTGTTAGGAGAGTACTAGCTACCCCACGGGCCCCGGGGTTCTGCTAGCCTCCTTCACCGACTTGTTAGGCCCACCAGGGCAAACCAGGGTAGTCAGGCGAGGGTGCGCGGACTGTGGAGGGGCAAGGCCCCAGTTTGGTTACTGTGGAGGGGTTGGACCCCTGTTACTGAGAGGGCTCTACCCTGGTTCCGTGCTGTGCTTTGGGCGCACCCGTTAACGGAAACGACTGACCGCGTGCCAGTGCGGGCTAGCTACCTGTGCGTTTATCGTGCGTGCCGTAGTCACCGTTACGTCTGTCAGTGACCTTGGGGTGGTTGACTGAGGGTAGGATCACCACGGGGGACTCTCCCGGCCAGGAGAGCACCACGTGCTACTTCTACTTTTGGAAAAGACTGCAATCAAGATCGTTCCCACGAGGACATTCGAGATCAAGTAAAGGATCTGAGAAATAAATGAAATAGTGAGAAAAATTGAAAGATGTGAATAAAGGAAGTAATAAAACATAACAGCTACTGTACACTCTACTGTTGCCTTTTGTTAGTTTGCCACTCTACTCAGCGTTTTGCTGACGTGTTACACTTGTTACCTTTTTCAGGACCAGGTGTTGAGCAGCCAGGGTCGGCGGCTGCAGAGGACGCTGGGCCGAGTAGGGTCTAGTAGAGTTTACCACAGTCTTTTGCACCTCTTTTGTTTCTGTTCTAGTGAGTAGTTTTGTTTCCGTTGTACTTTCCTTACCTGCAGTTCTTGTTATATGATAAATGTTGTTCTACTGTTGTGGTGGTACCTACTGTAGTAGTTTCTTTCCTTACTGCTGTACTTTCTTACTGTTAGTTATATTCATGCTGAATGTGGTTTATTTTACTGTCTTTTGGTTACTTCCTCGTTGGACGACTAGGTCTTGGGATTAGTCGAGTCGGTCCGGTTCTCGTGTCTCGTAGGGACTCGGGAACCGGGTCGTTACAGTTTATAATTACTTTGTTGGCTCTATAGGACTTGTTGTTTCTTTTACCTTTATAATTTGGTTGGATATTCGCTTTGCGAATTCCCATCTCCTTCGTGGGACAAAATCCTTCTCGTGGAGAGAAGGGGTTGAGGAACGCTACCCTCGTACTTGTAGCGTGGTTGTAACTGAGGTTGAATCACCCTCGTTTTAAAGTGATTCGGTTAGTGGATTTGATCAACTAGGTTGATCGGAAAATCCTAACTCGAGAGGGTTAGGTGGTGGTTTTCACCCGGTTTGGGTTTCCACCTAAAAATACCTGTGTACATTTTGTGATTGATTATTTGTGATATTGCTTTATATATTCAATTCTGCAATTTTATTACGTCACCCCTCTTCGAAGGGAATTTCAAGTATCACCTCTCTGCAGGTCGATAGACCTGAGCTTCACCCTCTGCAGTACATTCTGGCCATCGCGACAGAGCCATGTTCTCCCATCAGATCCATGGATCAAATCTGATCCAAATCTTAAATTGAGGCTAAAACCACATAGAGGATCTGTAGAGCTTTTGATTAAGCTCTTATACACTCGATTTCGTTCAGAGAGTCGATTGGAATCTTCGTTTGAAGATTCACCTGTCATAGCTTTGCATAGAGAGGGAGAGTTGGAACTTAGTCCCACATCGGTAGAACGTAGACGCGCGGCATAGTATATTATGATTTCGTGCACCCATCGCTTCAGTTGGCAGCACTGAGTGCACAAAACCAAACCTATACTTATCTGATCCGAATGGGCACATGCATGCACGTGCATGTGTGTCTATGCGCAGGCGTGTGCTTGCGTGTATGCCTAGGTGGGCGAGTGAGCTTGTTGGGCCTGTGATGGGCCTAAGACTGTGCATGATTGGGCTTAAAATGATGAAAATATACCTAATAACAAACTACGCGTAGGCTTAGTAGGGTTTGGTCCCATCCCGTTAGGGGTGCTATGTATCCTTAAAAGGCTTGAGCCGCCCACTAACAAATTTTTGTTAAATGGGTTAAGTATGGGCTCGTGCACAGTAAAAGAATAAGGGATAAAGTGTTAAAAGAGTTACGTAAGGATAAAGAAGAAGAGATGGAGAGGTAGAGATGAACTAAGTGAAGGACAAAGAGAAGGAACGAAGGTAAAGATGAAAGGGAATAAGAGATGAAGAGTGTTAAGAGAGAAAGAAAGAATAAAGGTTTAATTGATTTTTTTTAAGTCATCTAACTCTCTGAGCAGACGTCTGATGAAGAGGGCTGAGAGGAATGTGTTTTTGCTTTTAATTGTTCAAAGGCTTTTTCTATTCATGTAAACATTATCTTTCTTTGTCTTTGTAATTTTGTAGAAAATTGTAATAAATATTCTTATATTTCATTGCAAATCATTCATGTACAATTTTCTTTTAATTGGAATAATTGCATGTTTTAATTGTCCATTCTTTTGTGTAATTATTCATGAGCTTAACATATATTGTAATTATAAGTTGTAATTATTGTAATAATTAGTTAGCTATTAATTTAACTAATAAGAATTGGTGAATTAAATTTACTATTATCCCACTCAGTGAATGACTTGGACTCAACAAGTTAAAAACTAATTAACCTTATATGTTAAGTTAACTTGACCCTATACTACCTAATTGACACCAATTCAAGTTAACCTAAGTCATTTACATGATTAATTAAGACTTTTATCCTTAATTAGTTGTGTTGAGTAATTACACATCATTTTTATGGCACCGTTGCCGGGGAGGTAACTATAAAATATTTTTGCCACTATTGTTTTATTATTAGTTGTAAATAATTCTTTTCTAACTTGTTTTTGTTTTTTGTTATTTTTGTCTTCTTTCAGGGATATCTCTACAAGTATTCTTAGGAGGAAGGCAGGTTTTTCTATTCTGTTTTTCCTGTTCTCCTTATACATACCTGTTGTGAGTATTTCTTTCCTTAGACTTTAGTGTAGATTTGCTTGCTGCATTTAATGTAGAATATAAAAAAATACCACAAATATGCATACCATCTGACTAGCAGCAGCATATCTTAGGCATACACTCCTAGGAGTACATAATTTTGCTAGTATCGATCTGACTCAGGAGTTTTTCTATCTCGCATCAATGAGAAAATTCACAAAAACCTACGTAGATTCCTATCTTTGGATTAATAAGCAAGACCATATTATTGTTGAAATGATCTAAAAAGCGGTCACCTTTACTTCTTTCTATCATTTTTGTAAAAGATTAACTAAAAAGAGGATTTATTAAAACTCGTGACCTTAATCTATTTGCATATTACATGCAGGTTTTTATCATACACGTCTGTTGCATGCTATTGTGCACACAGCGCAATCACTAGAGTCACACGAGTCTATTATTTCTACCTCTCCTCTTTGCACCTCTTAGGGCTTTAGTTGAAGATCAACAAGTCTGTCTCACTACTACAAGCCCCAGGGAGCCTTAAGGATACGCACTTACGTAGACACATCTTGGATGCGTATTTTGGATTGATATTATACCTATTTGCGTCACTTTACATTACACGTATTCTTAGGATCTTCTTTTCCTTTGAAAATAGAAAAACCTGCTTTTCAAGCTATTTTTGGGTTTTGGTTACCGTTGTTTTTTACAGTGATGTGAGTGTGCCTTTGCACATTTTTTTGTTTTATGCACGAGAGGCCATCCCTGAAATCGCTTCTCATATCCCCTTTGACAAGTTTACTTGGACCGATTACACTGAAGCAACCAATTTTTCCGTTTAAGTTCTCTACATTATCTGTGTTTGATTCTATGGATCAATCGCAGAACCCGAATCTCGAGATCCCTTCTTCTTCTGGTCAAGGGGAGATGCTGCCTTTGATATCCATGAGGCACTCTTGAACCAAAATCTCCAAATGCTAGAGCAGAATCGCCAAATTAATCTGTTGACGGCTGCTCTTCAGAACCTACAGAACTTGCAGGCCCGTCCTCCTCCTTGACCTAAGGCGGGTCCTGATCCACCTGATTTTAATCTTCCACCACATCCTAGGCCTCTACTCTAAGACTACTATAATCCATCTAATGCACAAGTAAAGCCTAATGTTATGATTCCCATTGGGGAAAACGACCCAGAATTAAAGCCAAATATTATAAGTCTAATCCCACACTTTCATGGATATTCTTCCAAGGATCCACTCAAACATATTGAAGATCTTAAAAATCTATCACAAAGTCTTGGTCCTCGAAATCAAAGTCGGGAGATCCTACTTATGAAAATGTTCTCTTTTAGCCTAAAAGATAAAGTTTCTTATTGGTATCGCACTATTGCACGACCTATCTCGACTGGAACGAACTACATTCCGCATTTTTGAAGAAATTCTTCCCTATAGGTCGCACCAATGCCCTTAGGTGAGCTATCACTACATTTACTTAAAATCAAGGGGAACCAAGTCATGAAGCGTGGGAGTGCTTTCATGAATTGCAAAGGAAATGCCCACATCATGACATCCCTCGCTAGCAACTCATGCATATCTTATATTATGGATTGCAAGAGAGCATTCATAATCTGGTCGATGCCTCTTGTGAAGGGAATTTTTTGAATTGCGATGAAGAATCCGCCCCATAATTATTTGAAGTGATAGCAAAAAACTCAATCAACAACGCATCAATATTGCAATTCATGCGAGGAAACCAGCACCAAAACACGCATCAAAACCCTCATCAAAACTCACATCAGAAGGGTATTCACGAAATCCAGAACCCATCCAGTTCAAGGGATTTAGACATTATAGCTGAGAAACTGGACAAAGTCGACATCATAGCAAAGCATCTTGACGAGGTCCGTAATACGATGAAAAATCTTACACCTCTACTCACTATGCAGAATCCCGTGTGTTTACCTATTTCATAAATTCTCGCGGGGAGGGATTTGTGAATAATGTGGATTCTAGAGATCCTTCTTCTTTGGGTTTACTCCCTACTCATTCACCAACCCAAGGAGGGACCATTGTCCCATCATTCCCAACTATTTCCCCACTTCCTACTTTTGTGGAAAACACACCATATCCTTATGATTTAAACGCCATTCAGGGATACACTACGCAATCAAACCCATTTTCAAATACCTATAATCATGGATGGCGTAATCACACTAATTTCTCTTGGTCTAATCATTCCCAAAGACCACATCCGAATCAAACCAGTCAAAACCCGCCTACGTTGTTGTTTCAGCAACCTAATGCAAGGCCCTTTCATGCGAGTACATAGAACTACTCAGGGCCAAATAGAGATTCGCAACTCGACCAGATTTTGCAAGCTATGACTGAGAACCAGCAACAAAATCCTGAAGCTCTCGTTGAGGTACGGTGCAATGTTCGGTAGAATTGGCTGACCTTCAGGGCCAAATCACGCAGTTAGCTGAATCTCGTCAGCTAGGGGCCCTACCATCCCAGCCAATTCCAAACCCTAAAAATTCCAAAGTAATAGGTTTAACCCAGGAGGTCAACATCCGACTCAGGGACAAGTCCACTTTCTAAATCAAGTACCCCTGAATCAGAATCAAAACCCACCCTCTACACCTCTCGAATTTGAGTATCTGAACCAACAACCACCATATCCGAATCAAATGAATCAACCTTTACAACCAAATCCATCTTTCCATAATCAAGCTTCCACGTCATCTTCTCCTGCTTCTTCTTCACATGTGGGTATTAACTCTATTACAACCTGCTGTGGGACTTCCACTAGGGATCCAATAGATCCACGTTTGCAATCCCAAGACCCTAGTACATCTAGAACAGCTCCTACTTCTACACCTGTGAGAGGTGATTCACCTGATCCTGCTATTCCTGCTAATTTTCATGATCAGGGTAACCCCTCAGTAGAACAAGATATCCAAGTCCCATCCCAGAAGCATTGAAGAAATCTAGGAAACAAAAGCAACCTATCACATTAGATGAGGATTTGATTAAAATTTTTGAACAGGTTCACATTAATATCCCACTCCTAGATGCTATAAAGCACATTTTGACTTACGCGAGATTTCTCAAGGAGTTTTGTACTCCTAAACGTAAGCTGATGAAAGGGAGCACTGTGGTACTCTCTAAGTAGGTGAGCTCAATTATTTTGAGTATGCTTCCTTTGAAAATGAAAGACCCAGGATCTCCATTTATTTCCTATATAATTGGGGACCAGTGTTTTGATAGAGCCCTCCTTGATTTAGGAGCATCCATTAATCTTATTCCATCTTCCTTGGTTGAACATTTTGAGATAGAAAACCTTAAGCCTACCAGTGTGACTTTGCAATTAGCAAATAGATTTATTAAGTCACCAAAAGGAATTTTGGAAGATATTATAGTTAGAGTTCGGGATTTCTACTTTCCTCTGGATTTTATTGTGCTTGATATGGAAGTACTCGAATGCATTAGTGATACCCCAATTATTCTAAAGAGACCCTTTTTGGCCACTGCAAAGGCCAACATAGATTGTGAATCTGGAAAGATAGAATTGAAGTTTTGGGAGAAGACAATTAAACTTGATATATTTAAAGCTTCTCAAGGATTAGATTGTAAATGGATTGTGGAGATAAAATTCGTTTCTATTCTTGAGGATGAGCCTTGTTACCTAGAACTAGAAGACCCTTCTTTTTGTATTATTAACCCTTAAGATGAAATCCCATTATCAGAATCTCTACTCTATCCAGAAGTTGAATCACACAACTCATCTTTATCTCTGTTTGCAGTCGAAAATCCCATCCCAGAGTCTATTGTTTATTCTAATCCTAAATTGAACTCAATCCATTTCCTGATACACTAAAATATGTCTATCTAGAACCCAATCAAAAATATCCTATAATCATTAATTCACATCTTTCTGAATCTCAAGAATCAAAATTGATCACGATTTTGCGAAATTGTAAGAAGGCAATTGGGTGGACTCTACACAATCTCACTAGGATTAGCCCCAATTATTGTACTCATCGCATCTTTATTGAAGATGGGGCATGACCTTCTCGTGAAGCACAAAGATGATTAAATCCAAATCTTAAAGTGGTCGTAAAAAAGGAAATAATCAAGTGGCTAGATGCTGACATTATTTATCCTATATCTGATAGCCCTTGGGTGAGTCTAATCCAAGTGGTACCCAAAAAGGCAGGACTCACCATAATCAAAACTGAATCTGGAGAAACCATTCCCCCACGAATTACGAATTTGTGGCAAGTTTGCATCAACTACAGCAAACTCAACACAGTTACAAAGAAGGACCACTTTCCTCTACCATGCATTAATCAAATCCTTGAAAAACTTGCTGGTAATAAGTTATTCTACTTTTTAGATGGTTACTCTTGATACAATCAAGTTGCAATCCACCTCGAAGATCAAGAGAAAACAACTTTCACCTGCCCCTTCGGAACCTTTGCTTTTCAAAGAATGCCATTTGGGCTTTGCAACGCACCTGCGACTTTTCAGCGTTGCATGTTAGCCATTTTTACCAAGATGGTGGGTGAATATATGGAAGTATTCATGGATGATTTTTCAGTTTTCAGGGAAACTTTTGATAATTGTCTTGATAATTTGTCGAAGATCTTAAAAAGATGTATAGAAGTGAATCTTGTCCTCAACTGGGAGAAGAGTCATTTAATGGCTCCAAAGGGCATTGTATTTGGCCATCTCATGTCTAAACAAGGTATCCAAGTAGATCGAGCCAAGATCAATCAAATCTTAAATCTACTAATCCCTAACTCGATCAAGGGCATCCGATCATTTCTTGGGCATGTTGGATTTTATAGAAGAGTTATACTTGATTTTTCGAAGATTGCCCAACCACTCACAAATCTCCTCATGAAAGACACGATTTTTGAGATGAATGAGGAGTGTATATCTGCATTTAATATTTTGAGAGATAGAGTTACACAGGCTCTTATTCTACAACCACTAGATTGGAATCTACCTTTTGAAATTATGTGTGATGCATCTGATTACGCAATTGGAGCTATTTTAGGATAGAAAATCGAGAAAAATCCTGTAGTGATTTATTATGCTAGTATGACATTGAATGACACACAAAGGAATTATATTGTTACTAAAAAGGAATTACTAGCAATAGTATTTGGATTGGAAAAATTCAGATCTTATATCCTTAGATCTCGAATCATTATGTACTCTGATCACTCTGCAATCAAACACCTTATATCTAAGGACACGAAACCTAGGTTGATCAGATGGATCTTGCTTCTGCAAGAATTTGACCTAAAAATTCATGATAAAGGTAAGACGACAGAATGTCATTGCCAACCACCTTTCTCACCTTCCTTCTAAGAATATAGAGTTTTCTCCTCCAATCACTGAACGTTTTCCTGATGAACATCTTTTAACTATATCTTTTGATCTTCCTTAGTATGCTAATATTGTGAATTATTTTGTTACACATCAATTGCCTTCTGACTGGGATGGGAATCACAAATCACAACTCAAATCAGAAGCTAAATACTATTTCTGGGAAGATCCGTATTTATTCCGACTCTGTAATGATCAAATCATCAGGCATTGTGTATCTTCTTCTGAGATTGAATCTATCCTATCTTTTTGTCATGATCAGGCTTGTGGCGGCCATTTTTCTCTCATAAGACCGCTGCAAAAGTTTTGCAGTGCGGGTTTTATTGGCCCATTCTTTTTGCAGATTCGCAGACATATTGTAAGGCATGTAGTCGTTGCCAAACTCTTGGTAGCATGACATGCAAAGACATGATACCTTTGAAATCGATTCTTGTCTGTGAAATCTTTGACATTTGGGGCATAGATTTTATGGGTCCAGTTCCATCTTCTTTTGGCTTTGAGTATATTTTACTTATTGTTGATTATGTTTCTTGTTGAATCGAAGCCGTACCCACATGCACAAATGATCATAGAGTTTTCATTCCTTTTATTCAGAGTCATATCATCTCTCATTTTGGAGTACCACATGATATCATTTCTGACGGCGGATCCCATTTCAATAACACCCAGTTTAGGAGTTTACCTAGAAAATATGGGGTCACACATCATATTACTAATGAGAGACTCATCATGGCTTCTAATTACCCCTAATTAACTAGTTTCCCTAGTTAATTAGCTAGGGATGTGTATATATAAGGGTTAATTATAGAATAAGGGATAAATCATTAAAGGACCTTAAAATAAGTTTAAAATACTAAATTATTAGTCAATTAATATTATTAATAATTTAATTAATAAATGGAATCGAAATATCATTAAATATTTACCTAATTAATGTGTTAATTAACTTAAGCATAATTTATAACTATGTAATAACTCAAGTAACTTTACTTAATTAAATAAATTAAGCTAAAAAGGTCAAAAACGTAAATCCAAGGTTTATATATAATATTTATCTAATTTATAATCATATATAAAAAGTTGAAAAAGATTTAAATTAAAATAAGCCTTGAAGACCTTAGTTTACGTTTTAACCCTTAGGTTTTATTTCAATCAAGTCCTTTTTATTCACTTAGGTCCTTATCTTTCCTTGCATTCAAGTCCCTATATACACCTTCTTCTTCTTCATTTCTTCTTCAGTCATTTCGACAACTTACGACAGGAGGTACTTTCACCTGCCGATCACCATTCATCTGATGATTGTCCACCTCTGCCAAGCTCCTAGAGCTTGCGCTCACTGCAATCTTTTCATCCATCAGTCTGGATGAAGCTGCAATCCTAATTAGGGTTCGAAGATAACCTCACCAGTTTCGGAGAAGACGCTAGTGGTTACCTCGTACCTAGACATTACACCATCCAGATTCATCCTCCTCAGTCGCCGTAACCTATAAATACCCCTCCACCTATCCGATTTCGAGAGGTTAGCTCCCTTCCCTCTTCCCCCTATTGAGCTAACAGATAGGCTATTCACTCCAAATCCGACAACCTTCTCTCTCTTCCACCGTCTTCCTCTGATCATCTCCACTCGCCCCTGATCTCCGCCGTCGTCTGCTGAGTCTTATGACAAAGTGCCAACGTCGGACCTCATCTCTGCTTCTCGCCAACACCTGCCAGACTTATTCCTCCGCCCCTCTGATTTCTTTCTCTGTTAAGGACCTTCGACGGAGACTCCCTGCCCCCTTGGTCCAGGTAACAATAGGGTAGGTAAGTTAGAGTAATTAGAGTAGTTAATTAGGTAGTTTAGCTAGAATTAATGATAGTTCTTTCCATCGTCTTCCTCAGCTCCAGCGATCTCTTTGAGCTCGACTGGAGCATATTTTTGTCTTTTTGAATCACTGATCACCTTCTACAATCCTTCATGATCATTTCTGGCACATTAATTTCTTGATTTTATCACTTATGCGCCAAATCCACCTCCACCTTCAACGGCTGCTTCCACTGTTCATGGTGGAGGCTACTGAGGGCAATTCACATGCACTAGGGCCCTCCATGACCTAGTCATCATCTAAGGGCCCTGATCTTCACATTAATTTGACTAAAAAATCATCTACATCTAAAACACCTAAATTTCACTCAACCCCCTGAGCTCGCTGTTAATGTCGACTCAGGAGGAGTTCCACCATCTAATTAATCACCTGTACACCATCGCCACACCCCACTGACTTGTTCTCTCTACTCAATTGAGTGAGAGAACTTGACCTGAGTTCCAGCGAACTCAGATCACATTCTCTATGAATTCACTGCACATCCTTTATTTTAATCAACAATTGAGTGAATTAATGAGCTCTTGAGGTTCCTTGCGACCTCAAGAAACTTTTTAGATCTTTAATGGCTTGTTTTAATGATTTTTACACACTTACAGCCTTTGTCTAGACTCACCGAAGCTCTGACGAGTCAAAAACAGTCTTCAGCCCACAGAACTTCCTGAGAAGCTCCAGATTGATTATGAATGATCTAAGGATTTTGTTTTGAGGTTTATTTTGATGTTTTGAGGTCTGGAGCTCCATATAGACCTCTGTCTTCTCCAACTCCGGCAGAGTTGGAGAAGACTGTTTGTTAGGGTTTAACTTGATGTAAGAGTTCTAGAAGCATCAAGAAGATGCTCTGAGGTTAGTCCTGTGGATCAATCACTTAGAAAAATTGTAGTTTGTTCTAACGAACAAACTCATTTAGGATCTCAGGTGATAGACCTGGAAACCTATAATTCCTATTTGAAATCTCTTCATGAGATTCTAAATCGGTTCCTGAGGTGGAATAGAGTTGATCTATGACATTAATTTCATCTGAGATAGCCTAATGAAGAAAGTCAAATTTTGAGGTTTAATGGTCAATCTCAGGTCTGATTGGATGATTGAGACATCAATTAGGTTAATTGATGGTTAAAAGTGATTCCTGGAATGTTTTTAAATGATTTAAGTTTGATTTGGATAAGTTTTATTTAGGATTTCATGTAAATTTGATTTCTGTTCAGTTTGGGTTCATTTGAACCCAAAACTGACTTCAGAGCATTTCTGATGAGATTCAAATATAGATGTTGCCCAGTTGGATTCTTTACAACCTTCAGAGGTTGTTTAATTGGGTGTAACTGTTCTTTAGCTAGCTCTCGAGCTAATCAGAGCTCAAATTGGAGCTCTGAAACTCCTGCAAGAAGCTTTTGAGCTTCTTCTTCTAGAAGTCTCTTATCACTCCTAGCCTTCACCATTAGGTGCAAAATCATCTACTGAGATGATTCAGGACCTCATCTAGAGGTCAAAAGCCTCACTGCAGGTCATAAGACTTGAGTTGCTTCACCGCAGGCCAGATTGGTCGTGTAAACTGTCCACTTTCACCCTCCAAATAGAAGGGTAAGATCTGTTCTGAGCATCAAATTGATGCTAAATCTCTGTAGAGCACCTTCAAAGCTTTCCATCGAGCCCTTGTATGCTCGATTTGGAGCTCTGAGCCAACCGGAATCTCCAGCCGAAGTTTGGCCTGGAGAGGACTAACATAGTCCCACATCGGCAGAATAGGAGCGCGTGCCTTAGATTAAAAGGAAAAAGTGAAGAGGCCTTACCGATCATCAGCACTGGGCGCACAATGAGCATATGTGTGTGTGTGGGTGCGTGCGGTGCACGTGCCGAGGTGTGTGTGCGCCTGTGGGCACGAGCGTGGGCCTGTGAGCAGGCGTGTGTGTGGACCTGGGAGGTCGGAGACTGTGCATGATGAATGTGAACCGGAAATAAACCACCTAATACAAACTAGGCTCGGACCCAGTAGGGTCTGGTCCCACCCTGAGAGGGGTCATGTGTATCCCCGACTGGTCCGAGCCACCAATCATAAAACCAACTTTTTGGTTCAAGTGTGGTTCAAGTGCATAGTTAAAGAGTTGGAAGAAAAAGGGAAGAGAAGAGGGTTAAGAGAATTAAGAAGAAGAGAAGAAGAGCTCGAGAAAGAGATGATAGTAAAGGCAAAGAGAGAGGTAGATAGAGAGGTAAAGAAAGAGTGAGAAAGAGAGAGAGATGGTAGATCAGATAGAAGAAGAAGAGAAGAAGAATCAAGGCTGAAGAAGAAAAAAAAATGAAAATTAATGAATTTTAAGATGTCTGATTTTTGTAATTTCACTTCAATATTTTTTTTTTTTGCTTAATTGATGTAATAAGGCACTTGTATTCATTTGAATTTCTTTTTCTTGCCTTAATCTTTTGTAAATAAATTGAAATTAGTGAAATAAACATGTTTACTTGCTTTTTAATAACAAATCATATGTGTAAATATGTTTTTCCTTATGGAATGTTGCATGTCTTTTAATTGAATATCCTTTATGTAAGATTCATATTCTTAAAGTAATCTAATTATAATTCTAATTGATTAAGCAATTAGTAATTTATGTTTAGGATTTAATGGTGAATTAAGTTAAGTTATGCCTCTCAGTGAACGATCTGGACTCAACCAATTAAAAAAAAATTAAAATCTAAAATGTTAGGTTAGCTTGACCCAATACTACACAACCGACATTAAATCAAGTTAACCTAAGTTATTTTCTCTTACATTTAATTAAGCCTAAATAACTTAATTAAATGTGTTGAGAATTTAAAACGAACATTTTTAATGGCGTCGTTGCTGGGGAGGTAACTGTAATTATATTCGCCATTACTGTTTTTATTTTGTTTGTTCTTTTTGCTAATTTGTTTTGCTTTGTTTTCTGTCTTCTTTTCAGGGTTACCTCTGCAGGTATTCTCAAGAAAGGAGGCGGGTTTTTCTATTTTCTATTTTTCTCACCATTATACATACCGTTTGAGTATTTCTTTCTTAGTCTTTAGTGTAGTTTGTATTTTTGCATTTAGCTAGTTAAAAAATTTTAAAAATACAAAAATACTCATCTCTCTTGACTAGCAATAGCATGTTTTAGGCATACACTCCTAGGAGTGCACATACCTGCTAGTTTTATTGTGATCTGACTCGGGAAATTTTTCTACTATTTTTCTCGCATTAGCGGGAAAACATGCAAAAACCCGCGTACATCCCTGTTTTGGTGATAATAAGCAAGACCACATTTTTGTTGAAAATACCTAAAAAGCGATCATTTTACTTCTTTCTATCATTTTTGTAAAAAGATTAAGTAAAAAGAGGATAATAAAATTTGTGACTCAATCTATTTGCAGAATGCATGCGGGTTTTTACGCTATCGTCTGTTGCATGCTATCGTGCACACAGCGCAATCACTAGAATCACACGAGTCTAATTTTTCTACCTCTCCTCTTTGCACCTCTTAGGGCTTTGGTCGAAGATCAACAAGTCTGTCTCACTACTAGAGCCCCGGGGAGCCAGTAGTGAGTAGTCTCGATCCTAGACCTTAGACCTTTGAGCTTTAATGATACGCACTTACGTAGACACGGGTTTAGGATGCATATTTTGATACTAATATTATACTTGTTTGCATCCAAATTACTTTGCATTTTCTAGGACTCTCTTCTTTCCTTTGAAAGAAGAGAAAAACCCACTTTTTCACGTTGTTTGCGGGTCTTGTTTGCCGTTGTTTTAGTGGCGTGAGTGTGCTTTTGCACATTTTTTTAGTTTATGTACGGGAGGTGATCCTTGAAACCACCTCTCGTATCTCTATTGACAAGTATTCCCAGACTGGTTGCACCTAGGCAACCAACAAATTTCCCATCTGATACATTTGCTTTTTCTGCATTTGATCCTATGGACCGATTGCAGAACCAAAATCTCAAGATCCCTTCTTCTTCTTGTCAAGGGGAGATGCCACATTTTGATGTTCATGAGGCGCTCCTGAACCAGAATCTTCAAATGCTTGAGCAGAATCGTCAAATTAATCTATTGACGGCTACTCTTCACAATTTACAAAATCTGCAAGCTTGTCCTCCACCTCGACCTGAGGCGGGTTTTGATATCCCTGATTTACCGATCCCTCGTCCTAGGCCTCTACTCTGAGACTATTATAATCCATCTAATGCACAAGTAGAGCCTAATGTTAGGATTCCCATTAGGGAAAATGACCCAGAGTTAAAGCCAAATATTATAGGTCTAATCCCACACTTTCATGGATTTGCATCCGAGGATCCATTTCAACACATTGAAGATCTTAAGAATCTATCTCAAACTCTTAGACCTCGAAATCAAAGCCGGGAAATTCTACTCATGAAGATGTTCTCCTTTAGCCTTAAGGATAAGGCTGCCTACTGGTATAGAAAAATTGCAAGACCAATCTCAACTTGGGCTGAACTCAAATCTACATTTTTGAAGAAATTCTTCCCTATTGGTCGCACCAATGCTTTAAGGTGAGTTATCACAACTTTTACTCAAAATCAAGGAGAACCAATTCATGAAGCGTGGGAGCGCTTTCATGAATTACAAAGGACATGCCCACATCACGACATCCCTCGTTGGCAACTAATGCATATCTTTTATTACGGATTGCAAGAAGGCATTCACAATCTAGTCGATGCCTCTTGTGGAGGCAATTTCCTAAATCGCGACATAGAATCTGTCTTAGAACTATTCAAAGGGATGGCGGAAAACTTGATCGACGACACATCAATGTTGCAATTCACGCGAGGCACCAGTACTGTGCATCAAAACCCACAGAAGGGCATTCACGAGATCGGTAATCTGTCCAATTCCAAGGATTTAGAGATTATTGCAGAAAAACTAGAAAAAGTTGACATCGTAGTGAAGCATCTCGACGAGGTCCGAAACATGATGAAATCTCTTACGCCTCTTCTCGCTACGCAAAATCCCGCGCATTTACCTATTTCACAAATTCCCATGAGGAGGGAATTTGTGAATAATTTGGATTCGAGAGATCCATCTTCCTTGGGTTTTCTATCTACTCCTACACCAACCCAAGGAGGGACCTTTGTCCCACAATCTTTCCCACCTCTGTCCCCACTTCTTGTTTTTGTGGAAAACATGTCTTATCCTTCAGATTTAAATGCCATTCAGGGATATGCACCAAGATCAAACCCATATTCTAATTCCTATAATCATGGATGGCGTAATCACCTGAATTTCTCTTGGTCTGACCATTCACAAAGATCATCATATCCAACTTAGACCAGACAAAACTCACCTACATTGCCATTTCAGCAACCAAATGAGAGGCCATTTTACGTGAGTTCTCAAAACCTCGCAGGGCCAACTAGAGATTCACAGCTCGACCAAATTTTGCGAGCTGTGACTAAGAGCCAGCGACATAATGCTGAGACTCTTGCTGAAGTACAATGGCAATGTTCGGTAGAACTGGCTGATCTTAGGGGCCAAATCACGTAGTTAGCTAAATCTCGTCAGCTAGGGGCCCTTCCATCCCAGCCAGTTCCAAACCCTAGGAATATCCAGCAGAGACCACACCTAGGAGTTCAAAATCTGAATCAGGGACATGTCCATTTTCTTAATCAAATACCCCTGAATCAAGATCCGAATCAGAATCCACCCTCTGCTACTCATGATTATGAGTATCTAAATCAGCAACAATCTTTTCCAAATCAAGGCAACCAACCTTTACTCTCTAATCCATCTTTCCCGCACCAGCAAGCATCTTCTTCATCAACTTCTTCTTCGCATGCGGGTATTAACTCTGTTACAACCCGCCATGGAACTTCCACTAGGGATCCAGTTTATCCAAGGAACCTATCCCAAGACCTGGTACATCTAGAATGACCCCTGTTACTACACCTATAAGAGGTGTAGAACCTGATCCCACAATTCTTGCTAATTCACGAGATCTGAGAAATACCTCAATAGAACAGGAAATCCAAGTCCCATTTCCAGAAGCCTTGAAGAAGACTAGGAAACAAAAGCAACTTGTTACATTAGATGAGGATTTAGTTAAAATTTTTGAACAGGTACATATTAATATCCCACTCCTAGATGCTATCAAACACATTCCGACTTACACCAGATTTCTCAAGGAGTTGTGTACTTCTAAGTGTAAGCCGAAGAAAGGAAGCACTGTGGTACTCTCAAAGCATGTGAGCTCTATCATCTTGAGTACGCTTCCTTTGAAAAAGAAAGTGTAGATTCCCTACTAGGAGGGGGTGACGTAATAAATTACGGAAATATAATATGAAACAATCTCACAAAATTCAATCACACAAGGTACGCAATTATTTTTAGGTGGAAACCCAAATCGGGTGAAAACCACCACCTAACCCTCTCGAGTTAGGATTTTCCGATCAACCAAGTTGATCAAAACAACTAAATGAATCACTTAAACGAGGGTGATTCAACCTCAATTACAACCATGCTACTTTATACGAGGGTAGCGTACCTCAAACCCCTTCTCTTCACGAGAAGGATTTTGTCCCACGAAGGAGACGGGAATTCGCAAAGCGAATACCCAACCAAATAACAAAGTAAAATAACAGATATAGTCCTATAGAGCCAACAAAGATTTAAACCTAGCTTCTATAGGAATTAAGATGCTTCCCTTTGCAAGGAGTGCGTCGAATCGATGACGCGGGTGCGTGGGCTACACGACAGTGCAACGTCGCTCTCGTGAACTACGGCAAGAGAGCGGGTGCGCAAAGGCTTGATGCTCTCAAGATGTAGAACTTGAGCTTGGAGAGCAAGAGCTTTTCTTGGACACAAAAGAGTAGAAAGTATGTTGCTTGGGTGTGTCTAGGTGTATCTAGGTGTGTGTTTGTGTGCAAGAGGTTCCTCTCTATTTATAGAGGCCTTAGGAAAGCTTTGGAAGGCTTTGGAAAGCTTCCATAGCCGTTGGGTGCAAAGCCCAAGAGAATCAGGCTGAAATCAGGAACAATGATTGCACTGACAGGGTTATCAGACATCTGATCCTGGCATCAGACGTCTGGGAAACCAGTTTAAGACGTCTGGGAACAAATTTAGACATTTGATTTTAGGCGGGTTTCTTCCTGACTTGAATCAGATCTAAACAGGGTTCTAGTGCAAGTCCATCAGACGACATATAGGACGTCTAGCACTATGTCTGGACGTCTGGAAACCTACTTTTTCTGTGGGAATGGATTTCCAAGAGTTGCAATGGCTAGAAAATCTCTGAGAAGAGATTTTGGGTCAACCGAGGCAAAACGGTCATTTATCAGACATCTGGAAAGGCTTAAGGACGTCTGATAAGGCTCTAACGGTCATATCCTTCTATGATTGCTAAGCCAACCAACAGTCCACTAATTGGACATCTGGCAAAAAGATCAAACGTCTTCTAAGATGTCTGGACTAAGGTCTGGACGTCTGATTTCATCAGACAGAACTAGCTAAGTCTAGCCTAATTGTTATCAGATGTCTGAATCAACAGTTGGACGTCTTAAAACATATTATCAAACGTATGATTTTGGAATTAGACGTCTGAAAAAGCTGTTTGAACCCTATATTGGTTTTCTAAGTTTTCTACAGAAAACCTAAGTATCCTAGGGTTGTGCCGGTGTTCCTAGGACTACTATTAGGGTACTTTGAGGCTCTTTAACATGATGTTCTAAGGAACAAAAAGAGCAAGGAAATAAAGACAAAAGTACATGAAAGAAATAAACAGAATTCTATCCTATTCATCTTGTCCTTCCATCTTCAATCTATCGCTCCTCGCAAATCTCCTCTGTTCTCCATCAAGCTCCTCCAATCCGTCTTGGATGTGAGCTCGAACTCCGTCTAGTCACGTCTCCATTTGCAATTTGCCTGAAATCTAAGACTCCAAGTGCAAATGTTAAATGACACGTGTTTTGTTATCATCAAAACAAACAATCGCGATACTATAGCACCAACAGAAAGATCCAGGTTCTCCATTTATTTCCTGTATAATTGGGGGCCAGTGTTTTGATAGAGCCCTCCTAGATTTAGGAGCATCTATTAACCACATTCCTTCATCTTTGGTAAATCATTTCCAAATAGGAAACCTTAAGTCTACCAATGTGACTTTACAATTAGCTGATAGATCTATTAAGTCACCTAAAGGAATGTTGGAGGATATAATTATAAGAGTTCGGGACTTTTATTTTCCGGTGGATTTTATTGTACTTGATATGGAAGTACCCAAACACATTAGAGATACCCCAATTATTTTAAGGGGACCCTTTTTGGCCACTGCAAAGGCCAACATAGATTGTGAATCTGGAAAGATTGAATTGAAATTTGGGGAGAAGACAATTAAATTGGATATATTTAGAGCTTCTAGAGGATTGGATTGCAATTAGATTGAAGAAATTAGATCTATTTCAGGTTTTGAGGATGACCTTAGTTCCTTAAGACTAGCGAACACATCTTTTGATATCTTATACCCTCAAAATGAAAACCCACTAATAGAATCTACACTCGATCCTGAATTTGAATCTCACAACTCATTTAATTCACCTTTGGCAATTGAAAATCCCACCCCAAATCCTACTGTTGACTCTACTCCTGCATTAGAATTGAAGCCACTGTGATGACAGCCTCATCATGAGCCCTAACTAGTTCATTTTGACCTGAGAAAGTAAACAAAAGCTCCAACATAACCTAAAGGAAGGCCTAAGTCAAGGGATTACTGTTCTGTGAAGGAAACATGAACTAAAGGGTAAAACTGCAATTTTACCATTACAGTACAACAAGGGGTTTTCCCAGGGGCTAAACATAGGTCAATTGGACTTAATAAGAGGAAAAGTGGGATGGTTCAGTCAGAAAAGGATTATTGTGAGATTTAAGAATTAATGACATTCTGTAACCCTAAAATAAATCCGCTTAATTCAACAAGGTTTCGGTCTGGGTAAAAATCAACTAAGCCCTCTAAAATTCATGACAAAATATCCCCTCAGGTTTAGAACCTTCAATTTGTCCTTTGGAACCTATTTTGACCTAGATTGGGGTCCTAGCTCAATATTTAACCTAATTTGGGTTTTTCTGCAAAATATCTAGTCAAACGTGGTCAAACATAAAATCCAACTTCACCACTATATTTCTTATGTCAAAATAAGGTTTGTACCAAACTTTGGGCCTAAGGGAAGGTCATCTTGACCTACTTTGCAAAATGATCCACCCAATTACATTTTAGCCCCTAACTTTTGAAAACTCTTGCGTAGAGCCCCCTAACTTTCTCACCACCCTTACATTCAGGTCCCTCCACCATTACAATGGAGGAATCCCACTTCGACGAGGATTTGAGGCTGATATCTCCTCGAATCCTCAAAGATCTCCCAGATTCGGAAGGGAGATTCTCTGAGGATTTCTCCTTCGTCTGAACAAAATCTCCAGATCAGATTTACACCCAATCTCTCATCCGAACGCTCAAGAGATTTGGGTGTCCTACGCACCTTCCTTCTCTGGCGAGGACTTTATGCTAGAAGGATTGCCTTCCAAGCACAAAGGGCTCGGCCAGCGGCTATAAAAAGACCCCCGATCCTTTGCGCATCTCCAAAGCTTGATTTGGCTGCAGATACCCTCTCAATTTCTTCCCTCCTCATCTCCGATCAAACGCCCGCAAGCTCCGACGATCTCCCCTCCCTCTCTCGTCGCTCTACCACCATACCAGTGGTAGGGTTAGCTTTATCTTTGCTCCTCCGCGTTGCACCGCACCAGTGCACACCTCTCCGACCTCCTCCTCGTCGCTGTCATCTCCACCTCAAGGCTGTCTTCCCCGACGACGGCACATACGCACCGCTCGTCTCCTCTACCTCCCTTTTGTCCCAACACCCAAAGATAAGTTTCTCTCCTCCCACTCTTCATTTTCCCTCATTTTATTTCATAAACCGCCCCTCGACTGCCACTGTCCACCTTCATCTTCCTCATCTCCGGTAGACCTCCGGCGAGATGCATCCACCACTCCGCACCTCCACACGTCTCGCCACCAACTGAATCACCTTCACCATCACCCACTAATCACTCTCCACCCATCCACTGACCGCCACACTCGCCCCACACTTCCACCGAACAAACCCACACACACGGTCACAATCCGACCTAGGCACGCACGCCTTGGCCGTTCTGAGCCACGCCGACCCCCGCCTCATCTTTGTTGTGATACAGCGAAGCTTTCCCTATTATTTGACAGGGCCGCAAGGCCGTCTTCGTGTCATGCAAGTCCGAGCCTCCATCCGCCATTAGCGCTGAAGCAAGCTTGCTTGCTTCCAAGCTCTAAGCCACGCACTCCAGTCTTCAGGGCTCCAGGCTACGCGCGTTGAGCGTGCGAGTGTATCCAACCTGAAGAGTAGATGTTGCGAGGCTTTCAGCTGCTCCAATTGCATGGCTTGTCCTCCTGCAGGCGTCAGCAGAAGCGAGTGGGACATTTAGTCCCACCTCGTAAACTCAGGGGTGAGCGGTGTGATATATATTGAATTTGTGTCTTTGGTTGGTTGCCTCAAGTAACACAGGGGTGAGGTCCCTCGCTCTCACTCACTCATGCGTCGTCCGTGACCCCTGCCCCCACCGACCTGGCACCCAACCCGATTACCTAGACCTAGCACTCCGCGCATCACACCCACGTCGGTGCACCTGGACCCGGGCGTGCACCTGACCCGATTACCCGGCTCTGGGAGAGCATACCGAAGAGAGAAATAGAGAGAGAGAGAGACACGGGGAGGGTAGGGGATAGATTTTGCTTCGTTGTGCTGTGCAAAAAAGAAGGAGCTAAGGAAGGAAGAGGTGCAGCAAAGAAGTGAAGGAAGAAGAAGCAAAGGAAAAAGGTGCGGCTGAATGCAAAGGCTGAAGAAGGAAGGACTTAGCCACAACAAGGAAGGAAAAAGAAGAAAGAAGAGAAAGAAGAAAGTCAAGGGCAGAAGAAAGAGAGAAGCAGGAGTGGCCAAGCAAAAGAAGAAGAAGCCAAAGGACAAGGAAAAGAGAAGCATAGCTGCAGAGCAAAGAGAAAGAGAAAGAAGAGAGAAAGTGAAGACAAAAATCAGAAAGAGAAGGGCAAATCAAGCACTGTAGCAAGAGCTTTTAAGACGTTTGATTTTTCATTAGATGTCCAATTTTTTAGCATTATTTCTACATTGACATTACTTCTCAATTTTGATTGGATTGGTTATTGCTTTTTATTAAATTGAGAGTTATGCTCTTAAGTTTTTAAATACCCAATTGCTCCCTGTGTTTAACCTTGGATACCTTGGTTTTCGAGTTATAAATTCTTATTTGTTTTCACGGCAATTTCATCTATACTACAACGTGACATCTTTTAAAACATGATTTCGCCTCGTCAACACGCCGTTGTCGGGGAGCAACGGGCATGTTGGAAGCTTTGATCACAACTTCTGATTCAATACTGACTTAATCACTCTCTTTTGTTGTGTTTGTCTTAAGGAAAGCCAAGAAAAGAAAAGCAGCTGCACAACAACCACACCAAGGAACAGGTAACTTTCATTAGCCCTCTCTCTTAATCCCCTCAATGTCTAAAAAGGAAAAAACAAAGAAAAATCAATCTGGGGCTGCCTACTTCCATATTTAGTAATTCATCAAAATTGCCTGATTTTCATTTCAACACATTTTGAATTGCACATCCAATTAAGGTAACTAGGGCTAAAACCTTCTTGATTGAGCCCTAGATACCAATTGTTGAGGCAACTAAATTGGACCAACTAGAGCCAACCTAAGGATTACAAAGCTAGGGTTTTTAGAGACACATCTTCTCTTAAGCAAAGAAGCAAAAACTTTAAAAAGAGGTGTGCCTAAGCCTTGTTTGAAAAGATCTATACAAGAGAATCCCTAAGCAAATCAGGCTCTTAATCCATTTGAACCCTAAAAGCAAAGACCTAAAAGCTCTCAAAGGAACAAAGATGTGAAGTTGATCCTTTGGGTCAACCAACATTAAAATTAGGTCACTTTTTGCACTCAAAAGGCCTAAAGTTCAAGTGGAACCCTAAGCACCTTGATCTTAACTAAAAAAAGGTGGACTTAAGAGGTCAAGGTCCCCATTCTGGTCTACCTAGAATCTCAGTGACAAGAGAGGTCGGGTGGGGAAAATCCTGTAACTCGTGGGGACGCTCTACCGTGTAGGGGTCTTTGCGGGACTCTCCCTCTCTGGCTGCCCAGGTACTTCTCAAGTGGACGACATTTCTGACTAAGGGGTATCATCCGCCCCGAACCTCTATAGTCACCCAATAATTTTTGGGTCTCTCGATTGGGTCCAGCACCTTCTAATCTCATCACATCCTTCGGTGCATGTTTGGTAGGAGGTCCTTGAGACCATCCTCAAGACCTTTAGAAATTCATTCTCGCCGAGGCCAAGCCTCGATGCCCTTGTTTGTGCAGCAACCCCACCACATAGATCTTTCCTATGATTCAAAACCAAGTTCTCCTTCTTCCATCATGGCACAACCCATTGAAGAAGAGAACAACCTTGAGCACCAACTTCAGAGCCTAAATGATCTCTTCCAAAACTTTGTAAACCCACCACAGCATCCTATGATGCGAGATCACTATAATCCCGCTGTGGTGGCAATCGAGCCTCGAATCCAAATCCTCGCTGAAGGTCCTGATTCTGAACTCAAGCCCAATATGATTCATGACATACCAAAATTCCATGGGCTTAACTCCGAGGATCCATTCCAGCACATTAAACAGCTCAAGCATCTGGCCCAGACCTTCGGGTCAGATGCACAAAACTGGGATATTCTGCTCATGAAGATGTTTTCTTTCTCCCTCATGGATAAGGCTGCTCATTGGTATCAAACTCAGACTCGTCTGATCAACACATGGGATGAACTTCAGTCCAAATTTTTGAAGAAATTCTTTCCCATTGGCCGAACAAATGCCTTGCGCCACCAGATCACTCATTTCACCCAACAAACGGGAGAACCTCTTCATGAGGCATGGGATCGATTCTTAGATCTCATGCGAAAGTGCCCCCATCACGGAGTTCCTAAATGGGAACAAGTCCAGTCTTTTTACCAGGAACTCCGTGAACACATTCAATTATTCGTCGATGATACCTGGGGAGGAAACATCATGGGTCAACATAAGGACACGGTGTGGGAGATTCTCGAAAATATGTGCGAGAACTCCATCAATAATGACTCCATGGGCTTATTCGATCGGACGAATGCCCGCGCATTGACGAATCTTAGGGGAGCACATGAGACGCAGGACCTATCCACATCCGTCAACTTGGAACTGATGGCCAGTTGGTTGGACAAGGTCTCTATCATAGAGAAGAAGGTGGATGAGCTGACTCGGCATCTGCAGTGAGCCACCTCTGCGCAGAACTCTTTTGCACAGCCACCTCTTGCGAGAGAAACTGTGCAGAACATCTATCACCAATCTTCTCAGGGGATGGACCCGTATCCACCCCTGTCTGACTCTCGAACCGGAGGGACCTCCGATCCACTCTATTCTAGTTGGGGGAACTCTGAACCCTCGTATTCTAACTTTCCTGAGGCTCCTCAGACCTGCAAGGACCTCAATGCCATCCAGAATGACCCATTCTCCAATACCTACAACCCTGGATGGAGAAATCATCCCAACTTCCAGTGGATGGGAAATTCTCAGACTCAAAGACCACCTTATCAACCCCATCCATAAGCTCCTCGTCCATATCAGCTGCCTCAGCCTCGGCCCAATCCCACCTATCAATCTGGGCCAAACCAGGATCAAATGACTCTTATCCTTCAAAAACTAGCTAACATTCAAAAGACGAATGCAGCAATGCAAAAACAACACAAGGACGAGATCACAGAGGTTCGTAAACAACTAGCCCAGATGGCAAATTCCCGCCAACCTGGCACCCTCCCTTCGCAACCTCTGCCAAACCCAAATAACGTGCCAACCCAGAGGCACGTTATGAACCCAAATTCAGGTCACTCACATATGATTTATTAGGCCCCTTCTGTTCCATCACCAGACGGGATGGAAGCTTCGACATCTTATGCAGGATTTCAGTAGTAGCCACCCCTCTTACCAAACCTAAACCAAAACCAGGTAGGATTAAACTCCGTAACAACTCGTAGTGGTAAAGCAACCCAAGACCCACATTATCCAAACCACTCTAAGCTTGGTAGTAACCCAAGCCCTAGGATATTTATCCAGGATACCCCTACCCCAGATCAAGAACCTGGACCTATTCTAGAAGAACCGACTAGGGTTCCATATCCCGAGGCCTTAACCAAGGGAAAAAGGATAACCAAACCCGTGGCTCCTGAGGAGGATCTGGTCAAGATCTTTGAATAGGTCCAGATAAACATCCCCTTGATGGACGCAATCCGCCACGTACCGACTTACGCACAATTCCTGAAAGACGTGTGTACACCCAAGCATAAGCCGTGAACCAAAAGTGGGAATCCAATCATACTATCAGAGCAAGCCAGCTCTATAATCTTGACTAAACTCCCACCCAAGGCTAAAGACCCAGGAACTCCCCTGATTTCATGTAAAATTGGTGAAACCCAATTTGATAGAGCCTTGCTAGACCTAGGTGCCTCCATAAACCTAATACCTACATCCCTCCTTGACCACCTTGAAGAGTCCGAACTTAAACCGACTGAGGTGACATTGCAGTTAGCCGATCGATCCATCAAGTCACCTAAAGGAATACTCAAGGATGTCATTGTGAGGGTACAGGATTTCTACTTCCCGGTGGATTTTGTAGTTTTGGATATGGATGCACCTAAGAACCCAAGGGATATACCAATTATATTAGGGAGACCTTTTTTGGCCACTGTTAGGGCCAACATAAACTATGAGGAGGGCCAAATAGAATTAAAATTTGGGAATCAAACTCTGAAGATTGACATCTTTACGGCCCAACAAGGGATTAATTGCGGAGTTATAAAGCAAATATGTGCTATCGAAGCCGTGGTTAATGAATCTCATGTTGAGGACAACCTGATTATCCCCGATCAACCACTAGAAGATCAAAACCCGCAAATAGAGAAGTATGAACCTGATCTAGACACACCCATAACTCCGACCCTTGTTCCTGATACAGACCTTGAACCGCCCACTGCTGCTGATAATCCTGTCACGGAACACAAGCCCCTTCCCGAGCATCTGAAGTACGTCTTTTTGGGTTCCAATCAAACATTTCCTGTGATTATCAACTCCCGACTCACACCTGACTAGGAATCCCGTCTGATTACTATTCTCCAGCAACATCATAAAGCCATTGGATGGACTCTCGATGACTTGACTAGCATAAGCCCCTCGTATTGTACACATCAAATCTACATGGAAGAGGGCGCATGACCTTCACGAGAGATGCAGAGACGTTTCAACCCTAACCTACAGGACGTCATGAAAAAGGAGATCATCAAGTGGTTAGATGCAGGGATCATCTACCCGATCTCTGACAGTCGCTGGGTGAGTCCAATCCAGGTTGTGCCTAAGAAGGCCGGACTCACCATCATTACGACTAAAATCGGAGAGGTCATACCTACCCGAATAGCTAACTCGTGGAGAGTCTGCATTGATTACAGAAGACTCAATTCCTCCACGAAGAAGGACCATTTCCCATTACCGTTTATTGATCAAATCCTCGAGAAACTAGCGGGAAATAGGTTCTTCTGCTTTCTTGACGGGTACTCCGGTTACAACTAGGTGGTAATCCATCCAGAGGACCAATAAAAGACCATGTTCACCTGCCCCTTCAGGACGTATGCATTTTGAAGGATGCCTTTCGGTCTCTGCAATGCACCCGCGACCTTTCAGCGGTGCATGCTTGCCATATTCTCAGATATGGTAGGTGATTATCTGGAAGTCTTCATGGATGACTTTTCAATTTTTGGAGCATCATTTGACGATTGCCTCCAGCACTTGGTCCAAATACTCAGGCGGTACATCGATGTGAATTTCATTCTTTCCTGGGAAAAAAGCCATTTCATGGTGCCTGAGGGAATCATTCTGGGACATCTGATTTTGGAGAAAGGCATCCAAGTCTATCAAGCCAAGGTTAACTTGATTTCCAAACTCCCTATGCCTATCTCGATCAAGGACATCCGATCTTTTCTTGGGCACGTCGTTTTTATCGTCGATTTATCCCTGATTTTTCAAAAATCGCGTGCCCCCTGACTACTCTTCTCTCCAAGGATGTGCCTTTCGAAATCTCCAAGGAATGCACTCAAGCATTTGAGATCCTTCATGATCGAGTTACCCAAGCCCCGATCCTACAGTCCCCTGATTAGTCTCAACCCGTTGAGATCATGTGCGATGCATCTGACTTCGCTATAGGAGCAGTTTTGGGGGAGAAAATTGATGGGAAACTTATGGTCATTTACTACACTAGCAAAACACTAGACGAGGCTCAGTGTAACTACACGGTTACTGAGAAAGAGCTGCTAGCTGTAGTATTTGCCCTAGAAAAATTCAGATCATACCTCCTAGGTTCCTGTGTTATCATCTACTCGGATCACACGGTTGTGAGGCATCTCCTTGCAAAGAAGGACGTGAAACCTTGATTAATCCGATGGATCTTGCTGTTGCAAGAATTTGACCTCGAGATTCGTGACAAAGTGGGAAAACAGAACGTGGTAGCTGATCACTTATCCTGCCTTCCTTCTGAGATCATTGACTCTTCCAGACCCATCACAGAACACTTTCCTGATGAGCACCTCCTGACTATCGATACAAGGCTTCCATGGTTCACAAATATAGTGAACTACTTGGCATCACATCAGATCCCATCTGATTGGCTGAAGGCCAAGAAGGACAAATTGTGTTCCGATGCCAAGTATTACCTTTGGGAAGACCCATATCTATTCCGCATTGATGCTGATCAAATAATTCGACAATGTGTCACGGCAGCAGAAATCAAAGACATACTCTCTTTCTACCATGACCAGGCATGCGGTGGACATTTTTCAGGACACAAAACCTCATCAAAAATCCTCCAGTGTGGCTTTTACTGACCCAAAATTTTCAAGGATGCATACGATCACTGTTAAGCATGTACCCGTTGCCAGACCTTAGGCAACATGAGCCATCGAGACATGATGCCTTTACAGTCGATCCTGGTATACGAGATTTTTGACATTTGAGGGATTGATTTTATGGGACCCTTCCCTATCTCGGATGACTTCGAATACATCTTACTCGCTGTTGACTACGTGTCCAAGTGGATTGAAGCCATTCCAACCCGAACCAATGATCACAAGGTTGTTATCAGATTCATTCATCAAAACATCTTCTCAAGGTTTGGGATTCCACGAGCAATAATTTCCGACGGAGGGACCCATTTCACAAACACTAAGTTTAGGTCACTGATGACCAAATACGGGGTGTTGCATCGAATCTCTACTCCTTACCACCCCCAAACTAATGGTCTAGCTGAGCTATCAAATCGGGAGACCAAAAAAATCCTCCAGGTTACTATTCAACCTAATAGAAAGGATTGGTCATCTCGGCTTCAAGAAGCATTGTGGGCTTATAGGATCGCCCACAAGACCCAATTAGGCATGTCTCCCTTCAGACTGGTGTATGGGAAGGCATGTCACCTCCCCGTCGAATTGGAGCATAAAGCCTATTGGGCAGTACGAAATTGCAACTTAGATGTTTCTAAGGCTGGAACCCATAGAAGGCTTCAAATGAGTGAGATCGATCAATTATGCCACGATGCGTATGAGAACTCGCGAATTTACAAAGAGAGGGTTAAAGCCTTTCACGACAAACACATTTATAGAAAGATCTTTCATCCTGGTCAAAAGGTTCTACTCTTTGATGCCCGACTCAAATTATTCCCAGGAAAGCTATCATCTAAGTGGATCGAACCCTACCTAGTCCGACGTATCTTTGGAAATGGAGCCGTTGAGATCAGTCCACTCAGCCACGATTCCAAACCCTACGTTGTGAATGGTTAGAGACTCAAATCATTCATTGATGTGACCAATATAGATTTAGCTGAGTCATCCTTTATCCTCCATTCTCCCTAAGCTCATTGCTCCCAGCCGATGGCGTAAAACTCAACGCTTAACGGGAGGCAACCCGTCATTCTTTGAAAAACCCGAAACCTTTCCTAACATTTCTATGCTGAATTCATATTGCACTTTAGGGTTCATCCATTAGCACAACCAACTCCACCTCACGTACCCGTACCCGAGTCTAGAAATCGTTTGCAACAGTCACCTCGACCCATTCGCTCACCCAACACTTGTCCTAATGAATGAACTAAGCTAAATTCGAACCCACCTAATTTACAATGGGGACATTGCAAATCGTAGGCATGGGGGGGTATGAAAGTGCAAAATGTCAGGAAGACTCATATCAAGAAAAGGTTTCAAAAAAAAATTTCACATATCATAAAAAACACAAAAAAATGGAAAAATCTGGAAAAAGAACAAAAAAATTATGGAGGGGGAGAGAAAAATTTTTTGGGCTATACAAAATACGAGGAGGAAAAGAGCAAGATGCCGAAAAGGAGCACAAAATGAAAAAGAAGAAAAAGAATAGTCATTAGTAAAAGATTAAGGGATTAATTGAAGTTCTAGACCACATCAAGAAAAAAGAGAAAAATGAGAAAAAAAGTGCTAAGGAGACACAAAAGAGATTAGTAGGAATGCTGACTTTAGGCCTTTTGAGCTAGACTCTTAGGCGTAAAAATTCAAGTACCCGCTAAAATCTGGATACTCCTCAAGAGGTTGGGGAAAATGGGAAGCTTAAGTATTAGGTCTAAGGCTTAGGGAGTATTCGGCCTCGTTAACTGACCTTTGGTTTGCGGGATTCAGTAACCTAAGCACCCCAATCCACACACAGTCTGATTCAGTGCGCATAACTATCAAAATCATGCAAAAGCGTTTTAATGTTATGAAAAAGTTGCCTAGATTAGGAGTGGCCGACCAACACAAGTTGATTTGGACGAGTTCCCGGCGTGGAGAGGTAGGAAATTCCCCTTGAAGATGCGTAACAACATATCGTCTCCTCAGTGCTTGTCTCTTAGGATATATAAATATCCTACCGGGGGCATGTAAGCACTTTGCTGGGTCAGATACCATGGGAGGCATTATCACAAAATGTTGATTGCCAGGGTCTGGATTTGGCCATGGAACGCCATGGGCGAGATTATCTTGAAATCTCGAAAGCCAGGGTTCTGGGGGTTGCCATGGGCGGTGCTATCACGAAGCATCGATTGCTAGGGACCCTTGAGGATTGATGATGGGGACAAGGAATCCGATACAGACCGTGTTGAGAAGCCAATCTAAAGCTAGAAATAAAAAGAAAAGAGAGAGAAAACTCTCCAAACAAATAAATCCTTTTTCTCTCTCTTACAAAAATGCATGGCAAACTAAACCTAGGCTAAAAATGTCTCAAGCACGGATGCTTTAACCACGGAGTTCAACGAACCCTAGGATAGTTTCTGTGGGCCTTAAAAACCTTTGCGGAGGACTGAAGCTAAAGTAGGTCAAGTCTGAATTTTGGTTGGTACTTGAGTACCTCTAGGCCTATTGTCGGCATTCTGACCTAATCACAAAAGAAAAAGAAAAGGCACTTATCATAACTAGTAGAAGAAACTCATGGTCTCGAACAGATGTTAAAATCTTAAAAATTTTGCTAAGAGACTAGCAAAAGCTAGGCATGGGAGTATGATGAGAGCCTCATCATGAGCCCTAACTAGCTCATTTTGACCTGAGAAAGTAAAAAAAAGCTCCTACATAACCTAAAGGAAGGCCTAAGTCAAGGGATTACTGTTCTGGGAAGGAAACATGAACTAAAGGGTAAAACTGCAATTTTACCATTGCAGCACATCAACGGGATTTCCCAGGGGCTAAACATAGATCAATTGGACTTAATAAGAGGAAAAGTGGGATGGTTCAGTTAGAAAAGGGTTATTGTGAGATTTAAGAATTAAATGACATTCTGTAACCCTAAAATAAACTCGCTTAATTCAACAAGGTTTCGATCTGGATAAAAATCAACTAAACCCTCTAAAATTCATGAAAAAATATCCCCTAGGGTTTAGAACCTTCAATTTGGCCTTTGGAACCTATTTTGACCTAGATTGGGGTTCTAGCTCAGTATTTAACCTAATCTGGGTTTTTCTACAAAATGTCCAGTCAAACGTGGTCAAACCTAAAATCGAACTTCACCATTGGAGTCCTTTGGTCAAAATTATGTTTGTACCAAATTTAGGCCTAAGAGAAGGTCATCTTGACCTACTTTGCAAAATGGTCCACCCAATTACATTCTGGCCCCTAACTTTTGAAAACTCTTACGTAGAGCTCCCTAACTTTCTCGCCACCCTTACATTCAGGTCCTTCTGCCATTATAGTGGACGAATCCCACTTCGACGAGGATTTGAGCCTAATATCTCCTCGAATCCTCAGAGATCTCGTCCCAGATTCAGAAGGGAGATTCTCTGAGGATTTCTCCATCGTATGAACAAAATCTCCAGATCAGATTTACACCCAATCTCTCATGCGAACGCTCGAGAGATTTGGGTGTCCTACGCACCTTCCTTCTCCGGAGAGGACTTTGCGCTAGAAGGCTTGCCTTCCAAGCACAAAGGGCTCAGCCAGCGGCAATAAAAGGACCCCCGGTCCGTTGCGCATCTCCCAAGCTTGATTTGGCCACAGATACCCTCTCAATTTCCTCCCTCCTCATCTCTGGTCAAATGCCCGCAAGCTCCGGTGCTCTACCCTCCCTCCTCTCGTCGCTCTACCACCATAGCAGTGGCAGGGTTAGCTTCGTCTTGTTCCTCCGCGTTGCGCCGCACTAGCGCATGCCTCTCCGACTTCCTCCTCGTCGCCGTCATCTCCACCTCAGGGCTATCTTCCCCGACGACGGCACATACTCACCGCTCATCTCCTCTGCCTCCCTTTCATCCCAACACCCACAGATAAGTTTCTCTCCTCCCACTCTTCATTTTCCCTCATTTTATTTCATAAATCGCCCCTCGACTACCACTATCCACCTTCATCTTCCTCATCTCTGGCTGACCTCCGGTGAGATGCATCCACCACTCTGCACCTCCACATGTCTTGCCACCAACTGCATCACCTTCGCCATCACCCACTGATCACTCTCCGCCCATCCACTGACCACCACACTCACCCCACACTTCCATCGAACAAACCCACACACACGGTCATAGTCCAACCTAAGCACGCACGCCTAGGCCATTCTGAGCCACGCCGACCCTCGCCTCACCTTCACCTTGATACGGCGAAGCTTTCCCTGTTATTTGACAGGGCCGCAAGGCCGTCTTCATGTCACGCAGGTCCAAGCCTCCGTCTGCCATTAGTGCTGAAGCAAGCTTGCTTGCTTCCGAGCTCCAGGCCGCGTGCTCCAGTATTCAGGGCTCCAAGCTATGCACGTTGAGCGGGTAAGTGTATCCAATCTGAAGAGCAAACGTTGTGAGGCTTTCAGCTGCTCTAATTGCGTGGCTTCTCCTCCTGCGGGCATCAGCAGAAGCCGGTGGGACATTTAGTCCCACCTCCTAAACTCAGGGGTGAGCGGTGTGATATATATTGAATTTATGTCTTTGGTTGGTTGCCTCAAGTAACACAGGGGTGAGGTCCCTCCCCCTCACTCACTCATGCGTCGTTCGCGACCCCTGCCCCCATCGACCTGGCACCCAACCCGATTACCTAAACCTAGCACTCCGCGCATCACACCCACGTCGGTGCACCTGGACCCGGGCGTGCACCTCACCCGATTACCCGGCTCTGGGAGAGCATACCGAAGAGAGAAATAGAGAGAGAGAGACACGGGGAGGGTAGGGGATAGATTTTGCTTCGTTGTGCTGTGCAAAAAAGAAGAAGGAGCTAAGGAAGGAAGAGGTGTAGCAAAGAAGTGAAGGAAGAAGAAGCAAAGGAAAAAGGTGCGGCTGAAGGCAAAGGCTGAAGAAGGAAGGACTTAGCCACAGCAAGGAAGGAAAAAGAAGAAAGAAGAGAAAGAAGAAAGTCAAGGGTAGAAGAAAGAGAGAAGCAGGAGCAGCCAAGCAAAAGAAGAAGAAGAAGACAAGGAAAGACAAAGAAGAAAAGAAGAGGAAGAAGACAAAGAATAAGGAAAAGAGAAGCACAGCCGCAGAGCAAAGAGAAAGAGAAAGAAGAGAGAAAGAGAAGACAACAATCAAAAAGAGAAGGGCAAATCAAGCATTGTAGCAAGAGCTTTTAAGATGTCTGATTTTTCATTAGATGTCCAATTTTTTAACATTATTTCTACATTGACATTACTTCTCAATTTTGATTAGATTGGTTATTGCTTTTTATTAAATTGAGATTTGTGCTCTTTAGTTTTTAAATACCCAATTGCTCTCTATGTTTGACCTTGGATACCTTGGTTTTCGAGTTATAAATTCTTATTTGTTTTCACGGTGATTTCATCTATACTACAACGTGACATCTTTTCAAACACGATTTCACCTCGTCAACACATTGCCTGATAATCTTAAATATGTTTACGTAGAACCTGATCAAACATATCCTATAATCATTAATTCTCATCTTTCTGAATCACAAGAATCAAAATTGATCAAGGTTTTACAAGATCATAAGAAGGCAATTAGGTGGACTGACTAGTCGATTGTTCGCTTTAAAGTCGTTTGCAGTTTAATGTGGTGGAAAAATCGACTAATCAATATTTAAAAAGAAATAACCACTCGCAGAGAAGCGGGTCGTATCCACAGGGTGGCAATGACGTATTAAATTCGCACCAGTTAAAAACGTTTGTTCGTAGTCAGCTTGGACAAGAATCAAGCCAAAATTGCCTTCAGATTAAGGTTTAAGCAAGAAACAATGCTGAAATAGCAATTTTGAGAAACTAGAGGATATTTTTTGCAATGCAGAATCAATAAAATATGATTAAAAAGTGACAATGGCAGAAAATGTAATTTTTAATTGGCAGGTTACTGTAGCAAAATAGGGGATTTTTTCCCCTTTGTCTTGCGCAACGAGGAGTGGATGGCCGGGCGCGGGAAGCTCGGAGGAAGTCCCTTGGACCGAGGGCTTCGAAGCGGTGGTGGCAGCGTGTCGTGCGGCGGCTGGAGGCAGCCGGACGAGCTCCGATGGAGGTGGCTGCAGCTGGTGCCGCAGCTGCTTTGGGGTGAGCGCACGCAGCCTGTTGGCGGTGAGGACTGCCGCGCGCTGCTGGCGGTTCTGCAGGCGCGGGAGAAGGGTGCTGCAGGCTGGTGGGCGCAGTTGGAGGTTCGGTAGGCGCGGGTGTGGTTGCGGTTGGAGTTCTGCAGGTGCGGTTGCGGTTGCAGGTGCGGGAGCGGTTGCGGTTGGAATTCTGCAGGCTTAGCGGGTGCGGGTGCGTGGTTGGAGGTGAGCGGGTGCACAGCCTCTTGGTACAGGGTGCGGGAGCAGCTGGAGGTGAGCGGGTGGCTCTGCAGGCACGGGAAGAGGGCGCTGCAGGCTGAGCGGGTGCGGGTGCAGTTGGAGGGGGCATGCGCGGAAGGTGGAGTGGGCAGATGTGGTTTTGCGGGTGCGGGTGGACTTCAGACGGGTACGCAGGCGGGTGGTCGTAGGTGAGCGGGTAGCTTCAGACGTCCGGGAAATTTCCCGGACGTCTTAAGTGAATGAGAAGGTGATTGCAGTGGTGGTGGTTGCGGCGGTGGTGGTTGGTGACAACGGCTAGGGAGATGCACGCTAAGGTGCTCACGGTAATGCGGGCGAGCTCCGGATGACGGTGTGGCCTGTCAAACCACACGCCCACGGTGGTGGAGGCTCGCCGCCACGGTTGAGGCCGGCAGTATGGAATGGAAGAGAGGAAATCTCTCTGCACAGTGGTGGGTCGGTGGTGGAGGCCTCCCGAGCTCGGCTGCCTCCCTCCTCCTTTTGTAGTGTCTTGCACAAATTTGAAATCAGCTGCCCGACCAGATCCAACACATCCGCTCCTCCTTGAATGGGTTCTTCACTGCGACAGCTGGTGGCGTTGGAGCGGCAGCCAACTGTTCCTACAAGAAGAAGAATAAAGAAAATAATGTTAAAATATTAGGGTCATTTATATACAGACCCTCAACTTCTATGTTAATGAAAACAATGTACCTAATTGGTTATCTAATTAGATGAATGTCATTCGAAGCTAATTCTAAATGCACTTAAAATATGAATGCAATGCATGGATTATGTAATTAAACTAAAACTATGAATTAATCTATTTACATCCTAATTTATGCTAAATAAATGTTAGAATTAACCTAATGTGTAGGCACTTAAATACTTAAATAGCCTACAACTATGGGCTAATCAAATACCCCCATGCCTAGTTTTTGCTAGTCCCTAGCAAAATTAAGCTAAACCTAGCACTCCAAGTAGACTAGTCAACTCACTTAGTCATCCTTCAGAAGCATATTAAGTTCAAACTCTAGACCTAAGGTTCCTAAGTAGTTGCTAAGTTACAAACTAGGTCGGCTAAAGATGAGTTGCAGGCACAAGTTTCCCTGATTTCTAACTCTACCCTAAAGTTTATTGATCCCTGAGATTAAAGCATCCGTGCCTGTGCATTGGTCTGAGTTATTTGAGTTAAAGGATCTTTTTTTTTTTTTAATATACTTTTTTTTTTATTATTCTTCTAAGTCTAACCTCAGATCAGCTATCAACACGGTCTGTGTCAGATTCATTGTCCCCATTACCATACCTCGAAGGGTGCCTGACTTTCGATGCTTCGAGATAGCACCGCCCATAACGACCCCAAGAACTCCTGGCAATCGACACTTCGAGATAGTATCGCCCATGGATTTCTCAAGCGAATTCAGTCCTATGGCAATCAGCACTTCGAGATAGGGCCGCCCATGGTACCTGAACCGCGCAATGCGCTTACATGCCCCCAGTAGGATGGATATCCTAAGAGACAAGCGCCAAGGAGGTAATATGTTATCATCGCATCCTCAAGGTGAGTAGATACTCCATCTCTCCTGCAGCGGGAACTCTTCCAATCAAAATGTGTTTTCAAGCCTCTCCTAAGTCAAAACTAAGAGAACCAAATCTCTTTTCAGAAAGACAGAAATTAAGTTAATTACCAGACCATGTGTGTGAAATTTGGATGCTTGGGTTACAAGGACCCGTAAACCAAAAGGTAGAATAAGACTCCAGGTACTACCCCAGCTTTTAACTCAAACCCTAGCTTCCCTTCCTCAACCTCTTGAGGAATGGTCCGTAACTTAACTCCTACTTAAGTTTTTAAGTCCACAAAGGACCCTAAAGGTCTAAAGCTAGTAGCTCATTTAGCTTCTAAAGTTTGACCCTAGAATTAATTTAGTCTACCCTAGAGTTCTGATTTGCTTAAGAATGCAAGATCTAGCCAGTTAAGCTCAAAACCTTTTTTTTTTTTCATTTTCTCTCTTTTTCTTTTTCTTTTTCTTTTTTATATGCATGCTATAAACAAAATGCCTCAGGTCCTCTCCCCCATGCCTGGTTCAAACAATGTCCTCATTGAAAACAAAAATAGCTAAAGGAAGATATTACCTGAGGCGGAGAATGGTAGGAGCTAAGGCTCCTCAAGAGTGACTTCGTCAACCAGATGGCCGTCTAAAGTTATGTACGGTTTTAACCGTTGACTGTTGACGATAAAGGGAGTTGTTGAATAGGAAGGATTTTGGATCTCCACAGCTCCATGTGGAAATACTTTGGTGATTATGTAAGGCCCATCCCAACGAGATTTTAACTTCCCAGGAAAAAGCTTAAGTCTGGAATTGAAAAGCCAGACTTGTTGGTTGGACTCAAAGGTCTTTCGAAGAATAAACTTATCATGCAAGACCTTAGTTCTTTCTTTATAAGCTTGAGAGGTGTCATAAGCTTCATTCCTCAGCTCCTCAAGCTCACTTAATTCTAGAAATCGTGCCTTACTTGCCTTCTCTAAATCCATGTTAACACTTCGAATAGCCCAAAGTGCTTTATGTTCCAACTCAACAGGTAAATGGCATGCTTTTCCATACACAATCCGAAAGGGAGAAGTACCCAAAGGGGTCTTATAGGTCGTTCGATAAGCCCACAAAGCATCATCGAGCTTTTGGGACCAATCTTTTCTATCAGGTCTAACGGTCTTTTCCAAAATATTTTTTATCTCCCTATTTGATACTTCAACCTGGCCACTTGTCTGAGGGTGGTAAGGGGTAGCAACCTTGTGAGTTACTCCCAAACTCTTAATTAACCGATTGAAGTGGTGGTTTCGGAAATGAGGTCCCCCATCACTTATAATAGTCTTGGGGCAGCCGAAACGGGATATGATATTGGCCTTCACAAATTTCAAAACCACAGAGTGATCATTTGTGCGCGTAGGAATGGCCTCTATCCATTTAGAGACATAATCAACTGCCACCAAGATATATTCAAAACCATGGGACAACGGGAAGGGGCCCATAAAGTCAATTCCCCACACATCAAAAATTTCAACAAGTTGAATAGGATGTTGAGGCATTTCATTCTTCTTCCCAACCATTCCAGTCCGTTGACATCTAATACATGCCTTAACAAAATTATGAGAATCCTTAAATAAGGAAGGCCACCAAAAATTGGACTGAAGAACCTTAAAAGCAGTTTTCTTAGTACCAAAGTGTCCTCCACAATGAAGTTCATGGCGAAAACTCAGCACACTTTGTTGTTCCTCTTCAGGCACACAACGTCTCAATACTTGGTATTGTCCAATTCTAAATAATTCTGGCTCTTCCCAATGAAAATATCTTGCTTGAGAAATGAATCTCTTTCTTTCCTGCTCATCCCAAGAGCCAGGAGTTTGTCCAATGACCAAGTAATTTACAATGTCTGCATACCAAGGTAAAGTTGGTGTTACCGCCATCAGAGTTTCATCGGGAAATGTCTCACGAATGTCTTCAGAAATAGAGTCATTAAGAGGAAGGCGAGATAGGTGGTCAGCCACAACATTTTCTACTCCTTTCTTTTCACGTATTTCCAAGTCAAATTCTTGAAGGAGTAAGATCCACCTAATCAGACGTGGCTTAGAATCTTTCTTAGCAATGAGATGTTTCACTGCTGCATGATTAGTAAAAATAACCACCTTAGACCCAAGTAAATAAGACCTAAACTTCTCCAGAGCAAAAACTACAGCAAGTAATTCTTTTTCAGTGACGGTGTAGTTTTGCTGAGATTCGGTTAAAGTCTTGCTTGCATAATGCAGCACATGAGGTCTTCCCTCAACCCTTTGTCCAAGGACTGCTCCCACTGCATAATCCGAAGCATCACACATAAGCTCAAATGGGAGTGTCCAATCAGGAGCTTGGAGAACAGGCGTAGAGATCAAGGCCTCCTTTAGAGTTTGAAAGGCCTCGTCACACTTTGAATCAAAACTGAAGGAAGATTCCTTCGCTAACAAGTCACAAAGTGGCCTAGAAATCTTACTAAAATTTTTAATAAAGCGCCTGTAAAAGCCAGCATGACCCATAAAGGATCTAATCTATTTGACATTCGTAGGCAATGGAAGTTTGGAAATAGAATCAATCTTGGCTTTATCTACTTCCAAACCTTGCTCAGATACAACATGCCCAAGTACAATTCCTTTCTGTACCATGAAGTGACTTTTCTCCCAGCTGAAGACTAAACCAGTCTCCTTACATCGCTTCAACACATTCTCCAGGTGCAAGAGACACTGGTCGAAAGACGAGCCATAAATAGAGAAGTCATCCATAAATACTTCGACACACTCATCAATCATGTCCGAAAAGATAGACATCATACACCGCTGGAAAGTTGCAGGGGCATTACACAATCCAAACGGCATACGCGTGAATGCAAAAGTATCGTAAGGACTTGTGAATGTCGTCTTTTCCTGGTCATCAGGAAAGACTGCCACCTGATTGTACCCAGAATATCCATCGAGAAAGCAATAATACTTATTCCCTGCCAATTTTTCGAGAATTTGATCAATAAAAGGCAAAGGAAAGTGATCTTTCTGGGTAGCGGTGTTTAGCTTGAGGTAATCAATATAGACCCTCCATCCAGTTGAGGGTCTAGTGACAACTTGTTCACCTTGGTCGTTGAGTTCCACAGTAAAGCCTGCCTTCTTTGGCACCACATGAATGGGACTGACCCATTTACTATCAGCAATGGGATATATGATCCCAGCGTCCAACCACTTCAAGATCTCCTTTTTTACAACCTCCCTCATATTAGGGTTCAGACGTCTCTGCATGTCCCTAAAAGGCTTGATGGAATCATTAGTATAAATGTGGTGCATGCAGAGTGTAGAGTCTATACCCTTAATGTCAGCAATGCTCCAAGCAATAGCTTCCTTGTGCCTAGACAAGCATTCAATCAAGGCTCCCTCCTATGCCTCAGATAGCACAGCCGAAATGATAACGGGGAGCGTATCATTGGCACCTAGGAAAACATACTTGAGAGTGTCAGGGTGGGGTTTCAACTCAAGGTTGGGGGCTTGTATGGTTGAGGGTTTCATAATAGATGTCCCCATCTCAGGTAGCAAATCTACCTTCGACGAAAATGATGGGGGAAGAGACTCAGCAGAAACTCCTAGCAATTCCTCTAGTTCTAGTATATCCCCTTCACATTCCTCCAAGAGATGGGAATGCTCATTTAGCATGACATGCTGAAGGGGGTCATCACATAACATTGCAGGAGTTGCCTCTTCAATCAGGTTATCTATCACCTCAACTTGAGAACAATCCTCAAGTCCAGCTTGTTTGTAAGCATCAAGCACATTAAGCCGGATTTTCCTGTTCCCAAAGCCCATTTTCAATGCCCCAGTATTGCAATTAATTGAAGCATGGGAAGTTGCAAGGAAGGGGCGACCCAAAATGATGGAGGGTTTGGTTGGCTTGTTGGTAGGGTCAGTGTCCAAAACTAAGAAGTCAACGGGAAAGAAGAAATCCTCCACTCTTACGAGGACATCTTCCAAATTTCCCTGTGGTGTCTTAAGTGATCGATCAGCAACTTGAAGGATTATAGGGCTAGGCTTCAGATTGCCTCCCCCAAGTTGTTCATACACGTAGCTCGGAAGGATTTTCACCCCCGCACCCAGATCAAGTAGAGCCTCATCAATTTGTAAGTCACCAATAACTATAGAGATGTATGGGGCTCCTGGGTCCTTAAGTTTTGGGGGTGTGCCATGTTGAACAATTGAGCTAACAGAATCAGGCAGGACAACTTTTGATTGGACCTGTTTTCTAGATTGCCGCTTTTTCGCGCAAAGGTCCTTTAAGAAGCAGGCATAAGACGGAATCTGCCTGATAGCTTCAAGCAAAGGCAGGTTAATTTGTACTTGCTTGAAAGTTTCCATAATCTCATCCGTCTTATCTTTGGCTCCAGATGAGCTAGCAGAAGTCGAGGTGGATAAGCGCTCTGGAAAAGGCACTCTCGATCTCTGGGTGGAAGGGTTGTCATGTCGAGTAAGGGGTGGAACGGGGGCAACTTCTTCCGGTGAGGTGATTTCAAGCGGAGAAGATTTGGGCAAATCTTCTCCGGTGGGGGTGAAAGTCGAGGTGGATGGTTTTTTAGGGGATGAGACTATAGGAGCATCGGGATTGGAAATTTCTTTCCCACTCCTCAGAATAGTCACCGCCTGAGCATGCTCCCTAAAGACAATCCCTTTTCCTTTAGGATTTTCCTCAGCAGCACTGGGAAACTTCCTAGTCTCCCTCTATCTAACGGCCTCAACAAGGTGTCCAATTTGTGATTTCATCTCATGTATAGCCTTGTCATGAGATTGGATGATGGCACTTTGACTTTCTTGCAAAGTTTTCAACATCGCCTTCAATTCATCCATATCAGAGGTTTTAGGTTGGGCAAAGGTCTGAGGTTGGTTCATTTGATGGTTTTGAAAGGATTGTGGTTTGTAATTCCCTGAATTTGAGACATTTCCTTGTCTCCATGAAAAGTTTGGGTGGTTCCTCCATCCCTCATTATAAGTGTTGGAGAAAGGATCATTACGAGGTCTTAAACGGAACCCTTGAGCGGCATTCAAATCCGCTTGTACAAGCTCAGGGAATTGGGAGGCCAAGTGGCAATCCACAGTGGCGTGTGTATTGCCTTGACAAATTACGCATTCGGAAGCTTGGGATGTGGAGGTGTTAGGTACGAATGAACTCAGGTTCGACATAAGCCTTTCCATGTTTTGATTCAATAATTGAATTTGATAGGCTAAATTCTGGGTGTCCCTTGCTTCATTCGCCTCCAACTTTCTTTGCATGAGAGTGGGCTTTCTATCCATGTAGGCAGAATTCAAGTGAATAGAATTCTCACTCAAAGTATCAAATAAGTTCCAAGCTTCATCCTTAGTCTTAGATAGAAAGGTTCCTGCACAAGCACCATCCACAGTTTTCCTATGCGAATCATTAAGTCCGGTGTAGAAGCTTTCAACCAGTTGCCATTTAGGCACCTGGTGATGTGGGCAAAGTCTCAGCAAATCGTTAAAGCGCTCCCACGCATCATGGAATGCTTCCCCATCCTTTTGATCAAAACTCATAATTTCCCTCCTAAAGTGATTTATTTTGCTCATGGGGAAGTACTTCTTCAAAAACTCCTTCAGGGCATCTCAAGTATTTATATTATCAAGGGTGTGATACCAATACTTGGCTTTGTCATTTAGGGAGAAGGGAAAGAGGGTCCGCATTTGAGCATCATCAGTAATGCCCTGCAGCTTCACCGTGGAACAGACCTCGGTGAATTCCTTGATATGCCTGTAAGGGTCTTCCCTAGTAGTACCATAAAAGGAGGGTAGCAAGGATATGGTACTACTTTTGATCTCATACGGATTGTCCCCTCCAGGTCTACGTAGTGCTGGGCTAGCTTGATTGGTTAGGATGAAATATTCCTTAAGGCTCCTTTGACCGGCCATTTCTACCATTGGAAGGTCTCTTCTTAGGATTCTTTCAGGTTCAGGATCAAATACAAGTTGTCTCCTAAGAGAACGCCTACCAAGCATGCACTACAAACACAATTCAAAAGGACTTGTTTGGTCTTTATAGATTTAGGCTTTTGACTTTAGTTCAAATTGTAGGTGACAAAATAAGTTGCCCAATCAATTACGCGCCTATTGTCAACCTTCGAAATGCCTAAAAAGACCTAGTTGGAACTTAGGTATTCTTCCCTAAATCTCAAATGGTCAAATAAATCCAAAGACGGAAGATCGAGGGATGCAAGTAGGCCTAAGCCTTCCTTTGAAGCTGTGCTTTCGCGGTGCTTCTCAACTACCCCCAAAAATCCGTGACAGGGTATCCCCCTCTTTGGATTTACAAAACCTTTGATCTCAAGTTCCGAACACTTCAGAATCCAACGATAGGAGGGTTCTTGTCCTAGTCGTTTCAAGACTTAGGAGTGTCTAAATGAGTGCTGTGGTGCAATAGATATAAGTGTGCATTCACCGCAAAATGATTTTGAATTTTGAATCGCACACCACGTTTTATAATCAAGTCCTTGATTTTTAGATGTCCCTCCTTTAATTAGTCCTTTTTTTGAATATATGTGACCACTTGTTAGATCGCTTCAAGACAAACTTTGTGCTCTTTGAATTAAATCCCAAATGCAATGCGTGATCAAGAATATGATGCAAAGTAAGAGAATGCGTACCTTGCCTCCAGCGATCTACGATGCAAGAATGCACGCAATGCAGAAAAGTAAATCTAGAGGCTATTCATACAGACCTAAATGGTTCATCCTAAGGCAGGCAGCTCCTAGCAGGCAGCTCATTCTTTTTCTATTTTTTTTTAGAACTACTTATGCACAAGCAAATAAAAGTAATCAATAAACTAAAAACCTAAATCTAAAGAAAAGGGAACAAGCTCCCAAAAATTACCCAACACGGGCCCAAAACAAAATCGGGGAACAAACCCGTCAAAATATGCCCCAGAACAAGGGTTTCAAACTAACTGCAATGTAAAATTAAATCTAAAGTATTAATTCTAGTCTAATTAAACTAGCGACTAAATAAAATGGTGTCCGTCTCATCCTCCGCCTTCTCCTCCGTTTAAAAGTTGCTCGTCCAATTCTCCTCTGGCGACGTCAAGGGTCGCCTTCTCACAGTGGCTGATTCTTGCACAAATTTTCTCGCACAGAAAAGAAAATAATAAATGGTCAAATCAGTGTGCAATTGACAAATAATCAAAATAAAATCAGGCGAAATTATTGCGTCAGTTGCCTCCCCGGCAACGGCGCCATTTGACTGGTCGATTATTCGCTTTAAAGTCGTTTGCAGTTTAATGTGGTGGAAAAATCGACTAATCAATATTTAAAACGAAATAACCACTCGCAGAGGAGCGGGTCGTATCCACAGGGAGGCAATGACGTATTAAAATTCGCACCAGTTAAAAACGTTTGTTCGTAGTCAGTTTGGACAAGAATCAAGCCAAAATTGCCTTCAGATTAAGGTTTAAGCAAGAAACAATGCTGAAATAGCAATTCTAAGAAACTAGAGGATATTTTCCGCAATGCAGAATCAATAAAATATGATTAAAAAGTGACAATGGAAGAAAATGTAATTTTTAATTGGCAGGTTACTATAGCAAAACAGGGGATTTTTTCCCCTTTGTCTTGCGCGACGAGGAGTGGATGGCCGGGCGCGGGAAGCTCAGAGGAAGTCCCTTGGACCAAGGGCTTCGAAGCGGTGGTGGCGACGTGTCGTGCGGCGGCTGAAGGCGGCCGGACGAGCTCCGGCGGAGGTGGCTACAGCTGGTGCCGCAGCTGCTTTGGCATAAGCACGCGTGGCCTGTTGGCGATGAGGACTGCCGTGCGCTGCTGGCGGTTCTGCAGGCACGGGAGAAGGGCGTTGCAGGCTAGTGGGCGCGGTTGGAGGTTCAGCAGGCGCGGGTGCGGTTGCGATTGGAGTTCTGTAGGCGCGGTTGCGGTTGCAGGCGCGGGAGCGGTTGCGGTTGGAATTCTGCAGGCTGAGCAGGTACGGGTGCGTGGTTGGAGGTGAGCGGGTGCACAGCCTCTTGGCAGAGGATGCGGGAGCAGCTGGAGGTGAGCGGGTGGATCTGTAGGTGCGGGAAGAGGGCACTGCAGGCTGAGCGGGTGCGGGTGCGGTTGGAGGGGGCATGCGCGGAAGGTGGAGTGGGCAGATGTGGTTTTGCAGGTGCGGGTGGACTTCAGACAGGTACGCAGGCGGGTGGTCGCAGGTGAGCGGGTAGCTTCAGACGTCTGGGAAATTTCCTGGACGTCTTAAGTGAATGAGAAGGTGATTGCAGTGACGGTGGTTGCGGCGATGGTGGTTGGTGACGACGGCTAGGGAGATGCACGCTAAGGTGCTCACGGTAATGCGGGCGAGCTCCAGATGGCGGTGTGGCCTGTCACACCACACGCCCACGGTGGTGGAGGCTCGCCGCCACGGTTGAGGCCGGCAGTATGGAATGGAAGAGAGGAAATCTCTCTGCACAGTGGTGGGTCGATGGTGGAGGCCTCCCGAGCTCGGCTGCCTCCCTCCTCCTTTTGTAGTGTCTTGCACAAATTTGAAATCAGCTGCCCGACCAGATCCAACACATCCGCTCCTCCTTGAATGGGTTCTTCACTGCGACAGTTGGTGGCGTTGGAGCGGCAGCCAGCCGTTCCTGCAAGAAGAAGAATAAAGAAAATAATGTTAAAATATTAGGGTCATTTATATACAGACCCTCAACTTCTATGTTAATGAAAACAATGTACCTAATTGGTTATCTAGTTAGATGAATGTCATTCTAAGCTAATTCTAAATGCACTTAAAATATGAATGCAATGCATGGATTATGTAATTAAACTAAAACTATGAATTAATCTATTTACATCCTAATTTATGCTAAATAAATGTTAGAATTAACCTAATGTGTAGGCACTTAAATACTTAAATAGCCCACAACTATGGGCTAATTAGGTGGACTTTACACGATCTCTCCGAGATTAGCCCCAATTTTTGTACTTACCACATCTATTTAAGATGGGGCACGACCTTCAAGAGAAGCTCAAAGATTCTTGAATCTGAATTTAAAGGAGGTCGTAAAGAAAGAAATAATCAAGTGGCTAGATGCTGACATTATTTATCCTATATCTGATAGCCCTTGGATGAGTCCAATTCAAGTGGTACCTAAAAAGATAGGACTCACCATAATCAAGACTGGATTTGGAGAAACCATTCCCACACGAATTGCGAATTCGTGGTGGGTTTGCATCGACTATCACAAGCTCAACACGGTTACAAAGAAGGACCACTTTCCTTTGCCATTCATTGATCAGATCCTTGAGAGATTAGCTGGTAATAGGTTCTTCTGCTTTTTGGATGGTTACTTTGGATATAATCAGGTAGCAATTTATCCTAAAGAGCAAGAGAAAATGACTTTCACCTACCCCTTCGGAACCTTTGCTTTCTGAAGAATGCCATTTGAGCTTTGGAACGCACCTGCGACTTTTCAGCGTTGCATGCTAGCCATTTTTATCGAGATGGTGGGCGAATATATGGAGGTTTTTATGGATGATTTTTCAGTCTTCGGGGAAACATTTGATATCTGTCTAGATAATTTGTCAAAGATTCACAAGAGATGTATAGAAGTGAATCTTATCCTCAGTTGGGAGAAGAGCCATTTTATGATTCCAGAGGTTATTGTACTTGGCCACCTTGTGTCTGAACGAGGTATCAAAGTAGATCGAGCCAAGATCAGTCAAATTTCAAATCTTCCAATTCCTGACTCGATCAAAGGCATCAGATCTTTTCTCAGGCATGTGGGATTCTATAGAAGATTTATACTTGACTTTTCAAAGATTGCCCGACCACTTACAAATCTCCTCACAAAGGATACAACTTTTGAAATGAGTGAGGAGTGTATTTCTGCATTTGAGACATTGAGAGACAAAGTTACACAGGCTTCAATCTTGCAACCACCTAATTGGGATTTACCATTGGAAATCATGTGTGATGCATCAGATTACGCAATTGGAACTGTTTTGGAATAGAAAATTAAGAAGAATCCGATAGTGATTTACTACGCTAGTAAGACTTTGAATGAAGCACAAAGGAATTACACAGTTACAGAAAATGAATTACTAGCGATAGTATTTGATTAGAAAAGTCCAGATCTTATATACTCGGATATCGAATCATTGTGTACTCTAATCACTCAGCTATTCGACACCTTCTATCTAAAATGGACACAAAACCTTGGTTGATCAGATGGATCTTGCTTTTGCAAGAGTTTGACCTAGAAATTCATGATAAGGCTGGACGACAGAATGTTGTTGCCGACCAACAAATTTCCCGCCTTCCTTCTGATACTATTGAGTCATCTCCTCCAATCACTGAGCACTTTCCTGATGAACATCTGTTAACTATATCATCAGATCTTCCTTGGTATGTAGATATTGTTAATTATTTGGTTACACATCAATTCCCGCCAGACTGGGACAGGAATCACAAATCACGACTCAGATCAGAAGACAAATACTATTTCTGGGAAGATCTGTATCTTTTCTAACTTTGCAATGTTCAAATCATCAGGCGTTGTGTTACTTCTTTTGAGATTGATTCTATCCTCTCTTTTTGTTATGACCAGGCTTGTGGTGGTCACTTTTGTGGTCATAAGACCACTGCAAAAGTTCTGCAATGTGGGTTTTATTGGCCCACTTTATTTACAGATTCACAGATGTATTGTAAGGCATGTAGTCTCTGCCAAACTCTTGGTAGCATGTCCCGAAAAGACATGATGCCTCTGAATTCGATTGTCGTCTATGAAATCTTTGATATTTGGGGCATAGATTTTATGGGTCTGTTCCCGTCCTATTTTTGCTTCGAGTATATTTTACTTGCTGTCGATTATATTTCTCGTTGGATTGAAGCCATACCCACATGCACAAATGATTATCGAGTTGTCATTCCTTTTATACAGAGTCATATTATCACTCGTTTTGGGGTACCTTGCGCTATCATTTCTGATGCTGATTCCCATTTTAATAATGCCCAGTTTAGGAACTTAGAAAATATGGGGTTACACATTGTATCTTTACACCTTATCATCCCCAAGCCAATGGGCAAACCGAGGTCTCTAGTTGGGAGATCAAAAAGATCCTTCAAATGACAATCCAACTCGATATGAAGGATTGGTCCTACCATTTAGATGAGGCTTTGTGGGCTTATAGGACTGCCCACAAAACACCAATAGGCATGTCACCATACAAACTTGTTTACGGGAAACCCTGTCATCTTCCCGTAGAAATTGAACATAAGGCCTATTGGGCAATTAAAGCCTGTAATTTGGACCTCACGAAGGTTGGTGATCATCGTAGGTTGCAACTCAGTGAACTTGAGGAATTACGTCATGATTCCTATGAGAGTTCAAAGCTGTATAAGGAAAAACTTAAAGCCTTCCACGATAGACACATTTCCCACAAATCTTTTACACCTGGTCAGAAGGTGTTGCTTTTTGATGCCCGTCTGAAGCTCTTCCCTGGGAAACTTAGGTCTAAATGGCAAGGACCATTTATTGTTGTTAGAGTCTTCGACAATGGAGCTATCAAAATCACCGGACCCAACAAGGATCAACCCTTCAAAGTTAATGGTCAACATTTAAAACCTTTCTTGGAACCACATTTTTGGGGTCTTATTGGAGACTGTAACATGCTCCATTAGGTTTCGTCATCTATCCATCCACACTTTGTATATAGTTGTTTCCTGTTTTCTACAATTTTCTCTTCCTATACACTTGAGTATGTATCTGATTTATCACTTCATTCTACACTGATTACCTTCACTTAGTCTGACTGATCACTTTGACCTTTGGTCAGAATGGAAATCGTCCACACAGAGATCTTTGATCTCCTCTATCTGACTCCTTCCGTCACCGTACACTAAGTAAAGTGTAATATCCTTTTCACCCTTCTTATAATGAGGACATTATAAAATCCTGGCTTGGGAGAGTGTAAAGTGAAATTTTCACTTCAAGTGTATTTGTAGAGAAAACAAAAAAAACACATAAAAATTAAATACCCACGAAATTTAAAAAAATGGAAATGCCAAAAATTAGAAAAAATTAGAAAAATAAAAATAAATACCTTAAAATTTTGAAAAATTTTGAAAATTTCATAAAAATTTGAAAATTTTATAAAACATAAAAAATAAAAATATACAAATGTAAAAATTTGAAAATTACAAAATTATAAAAATAATAAAGGGGTTTTACATTTACAAAAAAGAAAAGAAACAAAAGAAGATATCAAAAATATATTTATACTTATTTATACTAGTAATTAAGAGCTTAATTTTTCTTTTAGGTCAGAAACCAAAAATAAAAATATAAATTGTAAATAGTATTTAATAAGAGCATTAAATCCTTATTTAGATTGTTACTTATAACATTTTTCAGAACACACATTTATTTACGAAATTTTAAACGGGATTTTATTTAAGTTAGAATCTAAAACCCTAAGGATTTGTTTTTATGTTCTTTACCCTGAAATAAAGTAACTAAGGTGTATTAAGTTCAAAACTTGAGTTTTGGAATTAAATTGTAACTTTTTAGTCAATTAGACTAAGTAATCCTTTTGCTTTTTGAATATTTGTTTCTATCATCAAGTTAAGTAAAAAGGCCAGATATTCAAAGTTAATTAAGTAAAGAATTATTAGAATCTTAGTCTTAAGGCCTATCAGGCTATAGTTAGCTTAATCAACTAAGGACATTCGGCTAGACTTGGCGAGTTATGTCTTGACAGATCCTGTAAGAGGAAACTAAAAGTTTGAAGGACCTAAGAGTGAATGGCTTTGCTGTCCAAGCTCTGGTTTGAGAGCTAAGTAACTAAGCATCCAAAATTCACACACATAGAGTTGTCTTGTTGGCATCTGAGAACACGAAAACACAGAGGTTAAGAGATCGATTCTAAATCCTCTTTAGTCCAAGGATTTCTGTGGGGTAGCTCTTGAAAGGGTGAAGGATGTGCCACTCACCTAGAAAAAGGATATGGAGTATATGTTAGTAAGAAAAATGAGAAGGGGGAGAAAAAGAAAAAAGGAAAAAAATAATAATAATAAAATAAAACACCCTACAGTTAAGTATCTCGCTACAAATGGGTACTTATGTAGTTTATCCACCAAATAAAGCATCTCGGTACAAATGAATGCTACCCTTCCTTCCATCAAATAAAAGAACACCTCGCTACATATGGGTGTTCTATCCTATAGAAAAGAGTTGAAAAAAAATATGGAGATAAAAATTAGGAATAAGAGACCCAGTGGTCCACCAGGGAGATATACACAAAAAGTGTTGACCTCAGGATAGAAAACTGGTGAGGAGAAAGCAACCAAACTTGAGTAAGGCCAAGCCAAAGGCTTGAATTGGAATAACCTAGATTGGAAATTGATGTCTTAAGATCTGGATTTTTGCAAATTTGGATGCCTTTAGGACAATTCTCTTCATAAGCATGGATGCTTTAAAATCATAGCTACTGAACCTTTGTATTAGGCAATGAAGCCTAAGAAATCGGGTTTTGAGGACTTGCAATTGAGGCCTAAAGGAGAAAGATTAACAAAACCCTAGGTCTAGAAGTCTTTCCTTAGTGCTGTAGGCTGGCAGATTAGGGTTTTACTACTCTAAATTTGGTTAATGATGAGTATCTGGCTAATTTGCTAAAACTTAGATTGATAAAAATTAGATTTCATAAACTTACGGATTAACTTAAGTTTATTGCATTTTTGAGTTAAAATTTAATTTCCAATTCTTAAGTTTTGTTTTCTTAAAACACTTTGAATTCTAAGTTTCTATGGTTTAGAATGATTACAGAGAATAAGTGGGTTTTTGGGATTCTGATTTTTGATAAAATTTCCATCAAAAACTCTATTTTTAATAGAGTGTGTTTTGAGAAGTATGTTTGAGTTATAAGTCTAAGTAAGGAGATTCCTATAGTATGCTCTATATATTTATGGATACTTATTTTTCCATATACCTAAAATCTAAAAAAATGAATATTCAAAATTCTAACCTAAGCATTCCTCTACTTAGTTTTTATTTATAATAATTTAAACCCTGGTGTCTAAATCATCATATTTTTGGTTAATTTTGATAGGGACTAGAAAAACTTTGGCTTGGGGGTATGATGAGAGGCTCATCATGGATTCTAATTACACCTAATTAACTAGTTTCCCTAGTTAATTAGCTAGGAATATGTATATATAAGGGTTAATTATAGAATAAGGGATATATTATTAAAGGACCTTAAAATAAGTTTAAAATGCTAAATCATTAGTCAATTAAAATTATTAATAATTTAATTAATAAATAGACTCGAAATATCATTAATTATTTACCTAATTAATGTGTTAATTAACTTAAGCATAACTTATACCTAAGTATGTAATAACTTAAGTAACTTTACTTAATTAAATAAATTAAGCTAAAAAGGTCAAAAATGTAAATCCAAGGCTTACATATAATATTTGTCTAATTTATAATCATATATAAAAATTTGAATAAGATTTAAATTAAAATAAGCCTTGAAAACCTTAGTTTACGTTTTAGTCCTTAGGTTTTATTTCAATTGAGTCCTTTTTATTCAATTAGGTCCTTATCTTTCCTTGCATGCAGGTCCCTGTATACATCTTCTTCATTTTTTCTTCAACCATTTCGACAGCTGACGACAAGAGATACTTTCACCCACTGATTGCCGTTCATCTGACGCTTGTCCACCTCTGCCAAGCTCCTGGAGCTTGCACTCATCGCCATCTTTTCATCCATCGGTCTAGATGAAGCTGCAATCCTAATTAGGGTTCAAAGATAACCTCACCGGCATCGGAGAAGACGCCGGCGGTTACCTCGTACCTAGATATTACATTGTCCAGATTCATCCTCCTCAGCCACCGTAACCTATAAATACCCCTCCACCTCTCTGATTTCGAGAGGTTAGCTCCCTTCCCTCTTCCTCCTACTGAGCTAACAGATAGGCTATTCACTCCAAATCCGGTGACCTTCTCTCGCTTCCACCGTCTTCCTCCGATCATCTCCACTCGCCCCTGATCTCCGCCGTCGTCCGCTGAGTCTTATGACGAAGTGCCGACGTCGGACTTCATCTCTACTTCTCGCCAACACTCGCCGGACTTCTTCCTCCGCCCCTCTGATTTCCTCCTCCATTAAGGACCTCCGACGGAGACTCCTTGCCCCCTTCATCCAGGTAACAGTAGGGTAGGTAAGTTAGAGTAATTAGAGCAGTTAATTAGGTAGTTTAGCTAGAATTAATGATAGTTCTTTCCATCGTCTTCCTCAGCTCCGACGAGCTCTTTGAGCGTGACTGGAGCATATTTTTGTCTTTTTGAATCACTGATCACCTTCTACAATCCTTCATGATCATTTCTCGCAATTAATTTCTTGATTTTATCACTTATACGCCTAATCCACCTCCACCTTCACCAGCTGCTTCCACTGTCCATGGCAAAGGCTACTGAGGGCAATTCACATGCACTGGGGCCCTTCATCACCAAGTCATCATCTAAGGGTACCGATCTTCACATTAATTTGACTAAAAAATCATCTACATCTAAAATTCCTAAATTTCACTCAACCTCCTAAGCTCACTGTCAATGGCAACTCAGGAGGAGTTCCACCATCTAATTAATCACCTGTACACCATCGCCACTCCACACTGACTTGTTCTCTCTACTTAATTGAGTGAGAGAACTTGACCTAAGTTTCAGCAAACTCAGACCACACTCTCTATGAATTCACTGCACATCTTTTATTGTAATCAACAATGGAGTGAATTAATGAGCTCCTGAGGTTCCTTGCGACCTCAGGAAACTTTTCAGATCTTTAATGGCCTATTTTAATGATTTTTACACACTTACAACCTTTGTCTGGACTCACCAGAGCTCCAGCGAGCTCCGGCGAGTCAAAAACAGTCTTCAGCCCATAGAACTTCCTGAGAAGCTCCAGATTGATTATGAATGATCTAAGGATTTTGTTTTGAGGTTTATTTTGATGTTTTGAGGTCTAGAGCTCCATATAGACCTCTGTCTTCTCCAACTCCGACAGAGCTGGAGAAGACTGTTTGTTAGGGTTTAACTTGAAGTAAGAGTTCTAGAAGCATCAGGAAGATGCTCTGAGGTCAGTCCTGTGGATCAATCACCTAGAAAAGCTGTAGTTTGTTCTGATGAACAAACTCATTTAGGATCTCAGGCGAAAGACCAGAAAACCTAGAATTCCTATTTGAAATCTCTTCATAAGACTCTGAATCAGTTCCTGAGGTGGAATAGAGTTGATCTATGACATTAATTTCATATGAGATATCCTAATGAAGAAAGTCAATTTTTGAGGTTTAATGGTCAATCTCAGGTCTGATTGGATGATTGAGACATCAATTAGGTTAATTGATGGTTAAAAATGATTCTTGGAATGTTTTTAAATGATTTAAGTTTGATTTGGATAAGTTTTATTTAGGATTTCATGTAAATTTGATTTCTGTTCAGTTTGGGTTCATTTGAACCCAAAACTGACTTCAGTGCATTTCTAATGAGATTCAGATGCAAATGTTGCCCAGCTGGATTCTTTACAACCTTCAGAGGTTGTTTAATTGTGTGTAACTGTTCTTTAGCTAGCTCTCGAGCTAATCAGAGCTCAAATTGGAGCTCTGAAACTCATGCAAGAAGCGTTTGAGCTTCTTCTTCTTCCATAAGCCTCTTATCACTCCTAGCCTTCACCATTAGGTGCAGAATCATCTACTGAGATGATTCAGGACCTCATCTGAAGGTCAAAAGCCTCACTGCAGGTCATAAGACCTGAGTTGCTTCACTGCAGGCCAGATTGGTCGTGTAAATTGTCCACTTTCACCCTCTAAATAGAAGGGTAAGATCTGTTCTGAGAATCAAATTAATGCTAAATCTCTGTAGAGCACCTTCAGAGCTTTCCATCGAGCCCTTGTATGCTCGATTTGGAGCTCTGAGCCGGCCGGAATCTCCAGTCAAAGTTTGTCCTGGAGAGGACTAACATAGTCCCACATCGGCAGAATAGGAGCGCGTGCCTTAGAATAAAAGGAAAAAGTGAAGAGGCCTTACCGATCATCAGCACTGGGTGCACAATGAGCATATGTGTGTGTGTGGGTGCGTGCGGTGCACGTGCCCAGGTGTGTGTGCGCCTGTGGGCACGAGCGTGGGCCTGTGAGCAGGCCTGTGTGTGGACCTGGGAGGTCGGAGACTGTGCATGATGAATGTGAACCGGAAATAAACCACCTAATACAAACTAGGCTCGGACCCAATAGGGTCTGGTCCCACCCTGAGAGGGGTCATGTGTATCCCCGACTGGTCCGAGCCACCAATCATAAAACCAACTTTTTGGTTCAAGTGTGGTTCAAGTGCATAGTTAAAGAGTTGGAAGAAAAAGGGAAGAGAAGAGGGTTAAGAGAATTAAGAAGAAGAGAAGAAGAGCTCGAGAAAGAGATGATAGTAAAGGCAAAGAGAGAGGTAGATAGAGAGGTAAAGAAAGAGTGAGAAAGCGAGAGAGATGGTAGATCAGATAGAAGAAGAAGAGAAGAAGAATCAAGGCTGAAGAAAGAAGAAAAAAAAATGAAAATTAATGAATTTTAAGATGTCTGATTTTTGTAATTTCACTTCAATAAATTTTTTTTTTAGCTTAATTGATGTAATAAGGCACTTGTATTCATTTGAATTTCTTTTTCTTACCTTAATCTTTTGTAAATAAATTGAAATTAGTGAAATAAACATGTTTACTTGCTTTTCAATAACAAATCATATGTATAAATATGTTTTTCCTTATGGAATGTTGCATGTCTTTTAATTGAATATTCTTAAAGTAATCTAATTATAATTCTAATTAATTAAGCAATTAGTAATTTATGTTTAGGATTTAATGGTGAATTAAGTTAAGTTATGCCTCCCAGTGAACGACCTAGACTCAACCAATTAAAAAAAATTAAAATCTAAAATGTTAGGTTAGCTTGACTCTATACTACACAACCGACATTAAATCAAGTTAACTTAAGTTACTTTCTCTTGCATTTAATTAAGCCTAAATAACTTAACTAACTATGTTGAGAATTTAAAACGAACAATTACTACACCTTATCATCCCCAAACTAATGGACAAACCAAGGTCTCTAATTAAGAGATAAAAAAGATCCGTCAAATGACAATCCTACCCGATAGGAAGGATTGGTCTTCCCGTTTAGATGAGGCTTTGTGGGCTTATAGGACTACTCACAGAACACCCATAAGCATGTCACCATACAGACTTGTTTATAGGAAACCCTGTCATCTTCCCGTAGAAGTTGAACACAAGGCCTATTGGGCAATTAAAGCTTGTAATCTTGACCTCGTGAAGGTAGCTGATCACCGTAGGTTGCAACTTAATGAACTTGAGGAACTCCGACATGATTCCTATGAATGTTCTAAGCTGTATAAGGAAAAATTACAAGCCTTCCATGATAAACACATTTCTCGCAAATCTTTCTCACCTGGTCAGAAGGTGTTGCTCTTTGATGCTCGTATTAAACTATTCCCTGGTAAACTTAGATCCAAATGGACGAGCCCATTTGATGTCATTAGAGTCTTCGACAGCGGAGCTGTCGAAATCACTAAACCCAACAAGAATCAACCCTTCAATGTCAATGATCAATGCCTTAAGCTTTTTCTGGAAACACATGTTTTGGGTCTTGTTGGAGACTGCTACACGCTCCATTAATTCTCTAGGGTTTACGCCTAGCTGAAGGCATTAAACTTAGCATCCATCCATCCATACTTGTATATAGCTGTTTCCTATTTTCCACACTTTCATCTACCTATACACTTGAATTTGTGCTATACCTGTCACTTCCTTATTTGTCTACTCTTCACTTAGTCTGACTAACCACTCTGACTCTTGTCAGACTTGAAATTGTCTACACAGAGATTTTTGATCTCTATACGACTCCTTCCGTCACCCTATACTAAGTGAAGTGCAGATTCCTTTTCACCCTTCTTACAATGAGGACATTGTAACATTTTGACTTGGGGGAATGTGAAGTGAAATATTAATACTCTAAGTGTATTGGTAGATAAAAGAGAAAATTTTAAAAAATAGAAAAATAGAAATAATAAAAATACCTAAAAATTTGAAAATCTTTGAAAATTTTATGAACATAAAAATAAAAATATAAAAATTAAAAAATATAAAATGATAAAAATAATAATAGGGAGATTTTATAAGAAGTGAAGAAAAACATTATAAAAATAATAAGTAAACATATTTAAAATATTTATAATAGTAATTAAAGAGCTTAATTTTCTTTCTAAGCCAGAAACCAAAAATCTATTTATTTGTAAATAGTGTAAAGAGCATTGAATCCTCACTTTGGACTCTATCTTAAATACCTTTTCAAAAATACGTATTTGTTTATGAATTTTGAATGAGATTTTTCTTGAGTTAGAGTCTGAAACCTTATAGGATCTATTTTTCTACTCTTAATTCTGAAATAAAGTAACTAAGATGAATTAAGTTTGACAAGACTTAAATTTTGAAATTAAATTGCAACTTTCTTAGTCAATATGACTAGATTAAACCCTTTTGATTTTTTTGAATATTTATTTTTACCACCATGTTGAGTAAAAAGACTAGATACCTAGAGTTGATTAAGTAAAGAGTTGGTAGAGTTCTTAGCCATAAGGTCGAACAGGCTATAGTTAGCTTAATCAACTGAGGACATTCGGCTAGACTTGGCGAGTTGCGATTTGATAGATCCTGCAGGATGATACTAATGGTTTAAGGGACTTGAGAGTGAAAGGCTTTGCTGTCCACACTCTGGTTTGAGAGCTAAGTAACCTAAGTGTCCAAAATTCACACACATTAGAATTGTCTTGTTGCCATCTGAGACCACGAAAACACAGAGGTTAAGAGATCAATTCTAAATCCTCTTTAGTCCAAGGATTTCCACGGGGCTACTCTTGAAAGGGTGAAGGATGTGCCACTCACCTAGAAAATGGAATTGGAGTATTATATTAGTAAGAAAAATGAGGAGGAGAAAAGAAAAAGAAAAAAATTATATACACCCTGCAGTTAAGCATCTCGCTACAAATGGATACTTATGTAGTTTTATCTACCAAATAAAGCATCTCGGTACAAATGGATGCTACCCTTCCTTCCATCAATAAAAAAAACACCTCGCTACATATGGGTGTTTTAACCTATAGAAAAAGATTGAAAAAAGATAAAGATAAAATATAGGAATAAGAGGTCCAGTGGTCCACCAGGGAGATATACACAAAAGTGTTGACCTCGAGATAGAAAAATGGTGAGGAGAAAGCAACCAAATCTGTGTAAGGCCAAGCTAAAGGCTTGAATTGGAATAACCTAGATTGGAAATTGATGTCTTTAGGTCTAGATTTTTTGCAACTTTAGATGCCTTTAGGACAAGTCTATTCACAGGCACGGATGCTTTAAAATCATAGCTACTAAACCTTTGCATTGGGTAGCGAAGCCTAAGAAATCAAGTTTTGGAGACTAGCAGTTGAAGCCTAAAGGATATAGATTAACAAAACCCTAGGTTTAGAAGTCTGTCCTTAGTGCTGTTGGCTGGCTAGTTAGGGATTTTACTCTTCTGTGAATTTGATTAATAAAGGGTGTCTAGTTAATTTGCAAAAGCTGGGTTGGTAAAAATTGGATTTCACAAACTTAAGGATTAAACCTATGTCTATTGAATTTTTGAGTTGGAATTTAAATTCCAGTCTTTAAGTTCTATTTACTTAGTAATCTTGACTTCTTTGGGTTTAGAGTTTAGAGTGGATACAGAGAATAAATGGGTTTTCAAGGTTCTGATTCAAAAGAAATTGCCGTCAAGATTCTTTTTTTGTGAATATGTATTTCTAAGAAGTATTTAAGGTTTTGAGTCCATTGTAAAGTGGATTCTTGCTAATGCTTTGTATATTTATGGATATTTATTTAAAATATAAAAAATATAAATTAAAAAATATGAATATTAAAAATTCTAACCTAAGCATTCCACTACTATAGTATTATTTATGATTATTTAATCACCCTGGTGTTTAAATCATCATATTTCTTGGTTAATTTTGCTAGGGACTAGCAAAACTTTGGCTTGGGGGTATGATGAGAGACTCATCATGGCACTTAATTACCCCTAATTAACTAGTTTCCCTAGTTAATTAGCTAAGAATATACTAAATATAGGGCTAATTATACTATAAGGGATTAAATAAGGACCTTTAAAATAAGTTAAAAACATTAAATAAGAAGGACCTCCAATCTCAAGGAGCGATCCCTTCCTACCTTCCCCCAACAAATTGCTCAATAGGATATTCTTCTTCAACCTCCAGCAACTTCTAACCACCTTCCCTTAGTCTTCTCCGAAGCTCTAATCACCTTCGGTCTCCGCCTTCCTCCGTCACACTTAGCAACGAGGTTGCACCATGTCTTCGTCCCTCTTCCTCTCCGTTTCTTCTTCTCCAGAGCTCTGCCTCCAACCCTCTAATTTTAACCTCCATCATGACACTTCGACAGAGATCTCTACCTCCTTCGTCCAGGCAACAGTAGAATTAGGTTCTAGTTTAGTGTAGCTTAGCGTATTTTAGTTAGTTAGCTACTTAATGTAGCTTAAATGTTTTGAATTCTGTCATCTTCTTCAACTCTGGCAAGCTCCTTGAGCTCATCTGGAGCATCTTTTTGTCTTTTGAGTTCACTGTCCACACTACACAACTTCTCATGATCACTTCTACTTCACTAATTACACACTTATATCAGCTTATGCGCCTAAACCACTACACCTTCACCGGAGACCTCCGCTGTCCATGGCGGAGGCACTCTGGCATAGAACACATCCATTAGGGCCATTCACCACCTCTACACCACTTCAGGGCCCTGATTGTTGTTTGCTCGAGATCAGGTTTTAAATCATTGTGTTGTAGTATAGTTGAAATCTCGTGAAAAATAGATAAAATTTATACTCAAAAAAGTCCGAGGTCGTTCACTAGGAGCAAGTAGGAATTCAGTTCTCAAAAATTGCAATTTAAATAATAGAGATAAGAAATTGATTCAAATTAATGTGGCAATAAGATCAAGTGTCAGACTGGAAAAAGAATAGAGTAAAATGATGATATGGATCACCAATTACTCCCTACAATAATATCAAATGAAACTTAATAGTTATGAATGAAATAAACTCAAGTTAGCCGTCTAATTATTCAATCAAGCATCTTAAACATCTGATGAATAGTGCTTTTCTTTGATTCTTTCTCTAATTTCTTCGTCTCTTATTTTCCTTCTTTCTCCTTCACAGACTCTTTTTCTGCTACGCTCTTCTTCTCTTCCTCTTCTTTTGCTGCTTTCTCTTCCTTCTCTTTCTTTCTCTGCTCTTCTTCACGCAGAGGGGGAAGGGTCTTCAAATTTTCGCTAAGTGTTAGCCAACTTCCCAGAGAGCAAACCCTCCCCTACCCCACATACTCTCCTCTCTCTTTCTTTCCTTAGGTCACGCTCTCCCAGAGCCTCCAACAGTACCAGGTTATCGGGTATTCGGACCTAGAGCACACCTGGGTCCAGGGCTGCGGGCGTAGGTCGTAGTCGAGGAGTGTACAGGGCTTAGGTGGGTAGTCGGATGTGCACCAAGTCCGCGGGGAGAGTGTCGCGGACGAGGCAAGTGAGGGGTGTGAGGGATCTCACCCCTTGTGTCTGAGGCGATAAGCCCCAGGCGCAAATTCAATTTATGCAACCCAGGAAGGGCGATGCTTTCCGATGTGGGACTATCCGTTTCTCATTTTCCTCGCACAGCGCACGCAGCAACAGGTGGAGATGGTTTCACTCAATTGGATGGTAGATGACGATGGAGGATTCAATCAAAGACCTGCAGTGATTCCTGAAATGCAACCACATCCCCTGGAGGTGGCGCCCGGAGTAGTAGGTGCTGAAGAGAGCTTCAAAGCAAGCTCAAAGCTCGCGTGTTAATGGAGATGGGGGTTGGTACCTGAAAACAACAACAAGGCCTTTCGGCCACATCAAAATGTTTAGGAATGATCACCGAAACTCGGTGAACTTGATGAGGGGCATGGCGTGGCATGGCGTGGCGTGGTCTGTGTGTGTGGGGCAAAGTTGGACTGTGCATGTGAAGGCGGTGGTGTTTGGGGGCTTGCAGGGGCGATCAATAGCCTTAACTAAGTTAGGGCTTTTGATCTACGATGAACGGCAAAGGTGTAGAGTACGGGAGCAGCAGGGTTGGTGGTGTGTGGAAGCCGCTAGGGCTTGCCGGAGGCCTATCAGAGAGATGGAAGACGGAGTCACGGAGGGCATTAGCGAGGTCGAAGTGGTGTGTTGGATATGCTGGCATGATGAGGAGAAGTTGAGGAGTCGATTGAGAGCGATAGCGGACGAAGGAGAGAGGAGATGGCGTCGGTTGTGGTATGGCCGGCATCAAAGAAGGAAGCTACTTCGGTGGATAGGAAACGGCGAGGAAGACAGCGAAGGGGGCATTGGCTGGTACGGCTCAACGCGGAGGAAGATAGGGGAGATAGCTCCACCGCTGGTAGTGTGAATAGAGGAAGAACGGAGGCAAAGAGGGTCGCCGGACGTCGAGGAGCAATTCAACCAAGAAAGAGGAGAAGAATTGGAGGTGTTCAAGGCCAAATTCGAGCATGGGAAGAACGGTTTGATCTGGAGGTCTTTTTATAGGCCTTTAGAGGGAGTTTTAAGCTTGGGAAGTGATGAGAACCTCATCATGAGCCATAACTAGCTCATTTTGACCTAATACAAAGGATAAAAGCTCCTACATATCTCAAGGAAAGGCTTAACTCAGAGAATTCTAAGTCTGAGAAGAAAACAAGTCATAAGGGGTAAAAATGCAATTTTACCAGTATAATCTGCATACAGGGTAATTCAGGGCCCAAACATAGGTCAAAGCAGCTTAATAAGAATAAAAGTGGGATGAGATGATCTAGCAAGGGCTACAGCACTTCCAAGAAACTAAATGATAATCTGTAATCCTAAAACAACCCACTTCAATTCACGAGGTTCGAGGCAAAGTAAAAATAGAATAAACCCTCTAAAATTCATAGAAAAATAATCTCTAGGGTTTAGAACCTTCAATTTGGCCTTCAGAACCCATTTTGACCTACATTGAGAACCATGCCCAATTAATAACTTAATTTGGGTTTTTTCGTAAATTGACTGGTCAAACAAGGTTTAATATATAAATTAAATTCACCATCAGATTCCTTAGGTCCTAATTAATCATGTATAAAAACTTGAGCCTAAGAAGAAACCTCCTTGACCGACTTTACACTTTGGTCCTCATATATTTACTCTTTGGCCCTCAACTTTTGAACCCTCGCATTTTGGCCCCTAACTCTCCTTCGTTCTTTGCGATCAGGTCCCCCCTGCAAAACCTGCCAGCACCATGCTCCGGCGACCTTGCGCGAAGCATGGCGCCGCGCAGGGTGAGGGGGGGGACCTGGCAAGTAAACCGGGGGTGCCCTGCGTCGTCAGCCGTCGCAGGGACACCCCCTTAGTCGTTGTAACCCACCATACCAGCCGTGCGAACGCACGGACGGTATGGGTTTTTGTTTCCGGCCATCCTCCGGCGAGGGAGACACGTCGTCTCCCTCCACCTTCCTCCCTGTTTGATCCCTATAAATACCCCCCGTTGCTCCACCGACCGGGGCAGCTCGGATCTGACGGAGAAAATCCCCAACTTTCCTCTCTTCTTTCTCCGGCAGACGCTCACCAGCTCCGGCGGTTCCTCCCCCTCCTCCTCTTCGCTCTGCCGCAATACCAGCAGCAGAGACTTCCTCCCCTGCTCTTCCCGCGCCACGCCGCACCCAGCTGGCGCCTCTCCGGCTCTCTGCTCGCCGCCGCCTCCTTCCCTGAGCATCTTCTTCTCCGGCGACAGTCGATACGACTGTCGCCCTACTGCTCCCCCTTCGTCCCTGCAAGTAAGTTATAACTATTTCCCTTCTTCTCCTCTTTCTTTCCCCGGTTCCAATTTGTTCAATTACGCCCTCGACCGACCCTGACCATCGTCACCCCCTTCGACTCCGGCCACCCTCCGGCGAGATGTTCCCATCGCTCCACAGCCTCACACACCTCGCCGACCCTCACCGAACCTCTGCCTCATCACACTGAGCACCCCCCACCCCTCCACTGCCACTCCACACCTCCGTAACACTCCCCCGAACAAACCCATTCCTCCGGTTGCAGTCCAACCTAGGGCTGCCGCCAGACACCACCTTGCGGCCTGCCGCGCAGCTCCTCACCTTCGCCGTGCCACGGCGAAGGTTCCCCAGTGGTTTGATCAAGCCGAGAGGCCATATTCGTGTCCGACAGGTTTTGAGGTTCGACCGCCATTAACGCACATTGAAGCAGCTTCTCCCGCGCTCCAGGCTTGAGGACTCCAGGTCTCCAGCTGCTGCGGATTACGGGGAGTCTTGCGAAGGCAGCCAGCCAGCAACCTACGCAAATCAAAGCCGCAGCTGCAGAAGCCAGGCCGCGGTCTCCCAGCAGGCGCACGCGAGGAAAGGTCTGCGTTTAGTCCCACATCGGTAAGCCTCACACCCTTTCCACTGTTTAAATTGATTTTGTGCACTAGCCTTACTGCCTCAGCACACGGGGTGAGGTCCCCTTACACCCGCCCGGTTACCCGGTCTCGTCCGCGCTCACGCCCCGCGGACCTGACCCGACCCGACTTAGACTGACCTGCACTCCTCGCCCACCACGCACGCCGGTGGGCCTGGACCCGGGCGTGACCCGAACCCGATTACCCGGCAGCTCTGGGAGAGCTTTCCCAAGAGTGGTTTCAGAGAGAGAGAGAGACGCAGGGGGAGAGGGTAGAGTAGGTTTTGTTCTCTGACGTAAGCTCTGAAGTGTGCAGGCATAGGTGAAGAAGAAGAACCGCGGAAGAAGAAGGAAGCTGACTGTAGCAACAGGCAGTTTAAGTCGTCTGATTTGGAAATCAGACGACATCCTGAAGGGAAAAGAAGAAAGACGGAGGAAGATCTGAAGAACAACAGAAGAAGGCGAGCCAGAGGAGAACACAAAAGAACAAGGGAAGAACTGAAAGAAGGAAAACAAAGAAGAAAGAAGAAGATCTGAAGAAAGACAGAAGAAAAAGGAGGAGCAGGAACAGCAGGAAGAAGAAGAAGAGCATCACCATTGCAGAAGAAAGACATCACCTCTGCAGACAAAAGAAGAACTGAAAGAAGAAAACAAAGAAAAAGAAGACAACAAATTCTTTCCCTCTCTCTTTCTTTTTGTAAAAGAAACATGTATATCTCTAGAATACAACTTGCTCCCTGAGTTCGACCTCGGGAACTCTTTTATTTTTCCGAGTAAAAAAATTATATTTGAAATGTTGGCAATAACTGGCTATACTACAACGCTATAACAATAAAACCCGGTTATCTCTCGAAGCCAACGTACCAATTATTTGGCGCCGCTGCCGGGGAGCGACGGCTATTCTAGAGAAAACTACAGGAAATCAAGAAGACAAGCAACCGCACGACAACCACTCCGAGGACAGGTAAATTTTTCCTCTCGCTATTAACCCCTAAACTCTAAAGAGGAAGAAAAGAAAAGAACAAGCAATATAGAGCTAACCTGTCTTCCATACTTAGTAACCATAAAGAGTTGCATGTTTTCAACTCATTAGTCCTGCACACTATTAAGGGTATTTAAGGGCTAACACATTCTTGCTTGAGCCCTAATTACCCAACAAAGAACTAACTGGACCAAGTAGAGCCAACATAAGATTCAACATTAGGGTTTTAGAGACACACTACTTAAATCAAGAATGGAGAAAAAACCCAATGAAGTGTGCCCAAACCCTTGTCTGAAAATACCTATTCAAAGAAAACCTAAAACAATTGGCTCTCTAAACACTTGAACCCTAAAAGACAAGACCTAAAAGCTCTCAAAGAAAACAAGAGGTAAAGTTGACCCCTTGGGTCAACCAACCTTAAATTAGGTCACTCTTTGCACTTAAAAGACTAAAGTTCTGAAATCTTAAGCACCCTGATCTTAAAATAAAAAAAATGGTAGACTTAAGAGGTCAAGATCCCCATTCTGGTCTACCTGGAACCGCAGTGACAAGAGAGGTCGGGTGGGGGAAACCCTGTAACCCGTGGGGACGCTCTACCGTGTAGGGGTCTTCGCGGGACTCTCCCTCTCTGGCTGCCTAGGTAATTCTCAGGTGGACGATCTTTCTGATCAAGGGGTCCATCTGCCCCGAACCTCTATAGTCACCCAACAATTTTTGGGTGTCTTGATTGGGTCCAGCACCTGCTTATCTCATCCAGCCCTTCAGTATTTTTCAGGAGGTCCTTGAAACCTCCTATAGAAATTCACTCTCCCCGAGGCTAAGCCTCGGCTCCTTTGTTTTTGCAGAAATCATTCACATAGACCCTCTTTCCTCTGATTCTGAACAAAATCCCCTTCTTCCATCTTGATTCAAACTTTGATTCTATCTCTTGATTCCACCACCTGATCCAATTATGCAGCCTAATTACCTAGCAAGACTACCATTCAAAAAACCTGAATATCTGAGATCCATGAAAGATAAGATGATTGAGGATGCCCTTGAAATCTATGAAATCAAACCCTCAACACCAGTAGAAAACATTCAGGTTGATGTCCCAACAACCACAGCTTTCATCATAAACTGTGCCCAAATTCTATTGACTGAAATTTCAAAAGGATCAACCCGAGATATGCTCATGACAGGATACATTGAGATGGAAAAATTACACCAATCTGAATACCTTCAATGCTTGACAAATCCTGTACTTTGGGAACAACACCAAGATGCCCTTATGAAACGGGTAGAAATGATGAAATCAGTAGAACAAATTATCAACCAGAAATACCCGTATATACCAGAAACAGAGGATGAACCATCTTGGAACAATATTAAGGAACAATCCAGTTTCCCAGATCTCGGGATTGAGGCACAAAGTGGTTGTAAAATCCCAACCCAGATAGAAGACAATGTTGAATTAGGTTGGGATATTGCAGGAGAACACAATGATGAGCCAAACTTAGACCATGAATTGCCAAGCCTAGAATTTCAAAACTCCTGCAATAATGAGATCAGAACTGAACCTTCTGAGGGTATAAATTCCGCCCCTTATTTTGATAAGGTGGCCCTCGAAGATTATTCGGACTTAGGTTCTAATAATTCTACCCACATCCTAAGTCTAGAACCTAGATCTGAAACTTATTGGGAAGATTATGAGGCCCCTTATGAGAAAGATCAAATTTTTACAAAATATGATTTCGGGCCTTTATTTGATGAATATCCCTCTCCAACATCTTCAGAAAATCTGATCGATTTTCCAGAGAACATGCCAATTTATGATACAGAGACTGAGGAGTTGGATGAGTTGGATTTTAATTGGGTCTATCCTACCAGCTTGGAGCTTGAGCCTAGACAGAATACCTTTTCGAGCCCAGAATTGACATGTAGGCTAGACCCCAATCAGGCTGCTGATTCCACATTTGATGATTTTTGCTGTGGTGGAATTCATGATCATGAATCTCATTTTCACCAACTCTCCGACAATTTCAAATCTGACTATAATTGCGGAGAGATTCCCCTTCCTGAACACGCCAGGCCTATCTACAACCTCAGTTCTCATGACTCTAACTCCGACTCTGAGGTCCTGATTCCCGAGATCACCGATAACACAGAATCATTCCTTTTCGATCCTCAGGAACCAAAAACAGAAAATGCCGAGAGTGATTGCAACCAAGAATCCAAATTTTTTCTCGAATCCGATTCCTTTCATCCTACAAACACTCTTCCGGCATTTGATAGTTACCCAGAGGACTCTCTACAGAAAACCACCTATCATCTGTTTCTAGAAGAGCCCTCGTACACAATGGCCACCTCGTCCGCACACACAGAACGGATCAAAACCTCTCCCAAACCCCGACCCGCAACCGGACTCAATTTCTATTCAGATTCACCTCTCACCGAGCCGATTGCATTTCCACATCGGGTTTCGAACATTGATCAGACTACATACCATGCTCTATCATTCTCTGATCACCCCTGTAGGGTTCCTGCATCAACCACTGATTATTCTACGAGTCCCTACTTTGACCAGGCTGATTCGACTCAGCCAAACCCTGCGTTTACACTTCCACATTTATCTGAGCTTCATAGTATATGGTGGGATCCACACCTTTTTATCCACATCTATCAACCCACCAGATTGATTGGGTTTGGGCTGCATCATCAGCCTGTTGATCTGAACAAGCACCTGGTTGGACCAACCAGGCTCTTAATCAAGGTGCTTGTCTTACAAAACTCCGCTGATTTGACCATCCCCTCTCCATCGCATTTCCCGCTTGGCTGAAGGCATCAAATTTAGCGCTCAACGGGAGGCAGCCCGTCATTCTCTTTGAAAACCTGAAACTTGTTCTGACAGCTTTTTGCACTTGAAGTTCACACTTTAGGACAGCCGACTCCACCTCAGGTGCTTGCATCTGAGATTAGAAATCATCCGCAACAGTCACCCCGACCCATTCACTCATCAAAACAGCTATCCTAATGTATGAACTTAGTTGAATAAAAACCCCTAGGTTACAATGAGGACATTGCAAATCTTAGGCATGGGGGGGTATGAAAGTGCAAAACTTGTAAGAAAAGGTTTCAAACAAAAAAAAAAAATTCACATATGCCAAAAAACACCATAAAAATTAAAAAATTTTTCGAAAAAGAATAAGAGGAAAAGAGGAGAAGGAAATTTTGTGAAGGAGAAAAGAAACAAAATGAAAAAGGAGCACAAAATTATGAGAAAAAGTGATAGTCATTAGTAAGGAACTAAGGAATTAACCTAAGTTCTAGACCTCATTCAAGAAAAGTGCACAAAGAGATTAGTAAAGAATGCAAACCTTAGGCATTCTTGAATAGACTCTTAGTACCCATTAAGATCTGGACACTCCTCAAGAGGTTGAGGAAAATGAAAAGCTGAAGTATTAGGTCTAAGGCTTAGGGAGTATTCGGCCTCGTTAACTAATTTTTGGTTTACGGGACTCAGTAACCTAAGCACCCTAACCTCACACACAGCCTGGTTCAGTAAGCGTAAAAATCAGAATCACGCAGAAGCGTCGCAAAATTCTGAAAAGAACACCTAGAATAGGAGCGGCCGATCAACACAAGTTGATTTGGACGAGTTCCCAGCGCGGAGAGGCAGGAAATCCCCTCGAAGATGCGTAACAAAATATCATCTCCTCGGTGCTTGTCTCTTAGGATATTTACATATCCTACTGGGGGCATGTAAGCACTCTGCTGGTTCAGATTCCATGGATGGCATTATCTCGAAGTGTCAATTGCCAGGGTCTGGATTCGGCCACGGAACACCATGGATGGGATTATCTCGAAATCTCAATAGCCAGGGTTCCGGGGGTTGCCATGGGCGGTGCTATCTCAAAGCATCGATCGCCAGGAACCCTTGAGGATTGATGATGGGAGCAAGGAATCTGATACAGACCGTGTTGAAAAGCCAATCCTAGGCTAGAACTAAAAAGAAAAAGAGAGAGAAAACTCTCCAAACAGAAAAACTTTCTATCTCTCTCTTACAAAACGCACTGTGAACTGAGCCAGGGCTAAAATCATTTCAAGCACGGGTGCTTTAACCACGAAGTCCAATAAACCTTAGGTTAGTTCTTGTGGACCTTAAAAACCTTTGCTAAAAGACTGAGGCTAAGGCTAGACAGATTTGGATCTTGATTGGTACTAGAGTACCTTTTAGGCCTATGGTCAGCATTCTAACCTAATCTATGCTCAAATAAAAAAAGGCACTTATCTAAAACTATTAAAAACTTCATGGTCTAGAACAAGGGTTGAAACCTTAAGTTTTTGCTAAGGGACTAGCAAAAGCTAGGCATGGGGGTATGATGAGAACCTCATCATGAGCCATAACTAGCTCATTTTGACCTAGTACAAAGGATAAAAGCTCCTACATATCTCAAGGAAAGGCTTAACTCAGAGAATTCTGAGTCTGAGAAGAAAACAAGTCATAAGGGGTAAAAATGTAATTTTACCAGTATAATCTGCATACAGGGTAATTCAGGGCCCAAACATAGGTCAAAGCAGCTTAATAAGAATAAAAGTGGGATGAGATGATCTAGCAAGGGCTACACCACTTCCAAGAAACTAAATGATAATCTGTAACCCTAAAACAACCCACTTCAATTCACGAGGTTCGAGGCAAAGTAAAAATAGAATAAACCCTCTAAAATTCATAGAAAAATAATCTCTAGGGTTTAGAACCTTCAATTTGGCCTTCAGAACCCATTTTGACCTACATTGAGAACCATGCCCAATTAATAACTTAATTTGGGTTTTTTCGTAAATTGACTGGTCAAACAAGGTTTAATATATAAATTAAATTCACCATCAGATTCCTTAGGTCCTAATTAATCATGTATAAAAACTTGAGCCTAAGAAGAAACCTCCTTGACCGACTTTACACTTTGGTCCTCATATATTTACTCTTTGGCCCTCAACTTTTGAACCCTCGCATTTTGGCCCCTAACTCTCCTTCGTTCTTTGCGATCAGGTCCCCCCTGCAAAACCTGCCAGCACCATGCTCCGGCGACCTTGCGCGAAGCATGGCGCCGCGCAGGGTGAGGGGGGGGACCTGGCAAGTAAACCGGGGGTGCCCTGCGTCGTCAGCCGTCGCAGGGACACCCCCTTAGTCGTTGTAACCCACCATACCGGCCGTGCGAACGCACGGACGGTATGGGTTTTTGTTTCCGGCCATCCTCCGGCGAGGGAGACACGTCGTCTCCCTCCACCTTCCTCCCTGTTTGATCCCTATAAATACCCCCCGTTGCTCCACCGACCGGGGCAGCTCGGATCTGACGGAGAAAATCCCCAACTTTCCTCTCTTCTTTCTCCGGCAGACGCTCACCAGCTCCGGCGGTTCCTCCCCCTCCTCCTCTTCGCTCTGCCGCAATACCAGCAGCAGAGACTTCCTCCCCTGCTCTTCCCGCGCCACGCCGCACCCAGCTGGCGCCTCTCCGGCTCTCTGCTCGCCGCCGCCTCCTTCCCTGAGCATCTTCTTCTCCGGCGACAGTCGATACGACTGTCGCCCTACTGCTCCCCCTTCGTCCCTGCAAGTAAGTTAGAACTATTTCCCTTCTTCTCCTCTTTCTTTCCCCGGTTCCAATTTGTTCAATTACGCCCTCGACCGACCCTGACCATCGTCACCCCCTTCGACTCCGGCCACCCTCCGGCGAGATGTTCCCATCGCTCCACAGCCTCACACACCTCGCCGACCCTCACCGAACCTCTGCCTCATCACACTGAGCACCCCCCACCCCTCCACTGCCACTCCACACCTCCGTAACACTCCCCCGAACAAACCCATTCCTCCGGTTGCAGTCCAACCTAGGGCTGCCGCCAGACACCACCTTGCGGCCTGCCGCGCAGCTCCTCACCTTCGCCGTGCCACGGCGAAGGTTCCCCAGTGGTTTGATCAGGCCGAGAGGCCATATTCGTGTCCGACAGGTTTTGAGGTTCGACCGCCATTAACGCACATTGAAGCAGCTTCTCCCGCGCTCCAGGCTTGAGGACTCCAGGTCTCCAGCTGCTGCGGATTACGGGGAGTCTTGCGAAGGCAGCCAGCCAGCAACCTACGCAAATCAAAGCCGCAGCTGCAGAAGCCAGGCCGCGGTCTCCCAGCAGGCGCACGCGAGGAAAGGTCTGCGTTTAGTCCCACATCGGTAAGCCTCACACCCTTTCCACTGTTTAAATTGATTTTGTGCACTAGCCTTACTGCCTCAGCACACGGGGTGAGGTCCCCTTACACCCGCCCGGTTACCCGGTCTCGTCCGCGCTCACGCCCCGCGGACCTGACCCGACCCGACTTAGACTGACCTGCACTCCTCGCCCACCACGCACGCCGGTGGGCCTGGACCCGGGCGTGACCCGAACCCGATTACCCGGCAGCTCTGGGAGAGCTTTCCCAAGAGTGGTTTCAGAGAGAGAGAGAGACGCAGGGGGAGAGGGTAGAGTAGGTTTTGTTCTCTGACGTAAGCTCTGAAGTGTGCAGGCATAGGTGAAGAAGAAGAACCGCGGAAGAAGAAGGAAGCTGACTGTAGCAACAGGCAGTTTAAGTCGTCTGATTTGGAAATCAGACGACGTCCTGAAGGGAAAAGAAGAAAGACGGAGGAAGATCTGAAGAACAACAGAAGAAGGCGAGCCAGAGGAGAACACAAAAGAACAAGGGAAGAACTGAAAGAAGGAAAACAAAGAAGAAAGAAGAAGATCTGAAGAAAGACAGAAGAAAAAGGAGGAGCAGGAACAGCAGGAAGAAGAAGAAGAGCATCACCATTGCAGAAGAAAGACATCACCTCTGCAGACAAAAGAAGAACTGAAAGAAGAAAACAAAGAAAAAGAAGACAACAAATTCTTTCCCTCTCTCTTTCTTTTTGTAAAAGAAACATGTATATCTCTAGAATACAACTTGCTCCCTGAGTTCGACCTCGGGAACTCTTTTATTTTTCCGAGTAAAAAAATTATATTTGAAATGTTGGCAATAACTGGCTATACTACAACGCTATAACAATAAAACCCGGTTATCTCTCGAAGCCAACGTACCAATTAGGAAGCAAGCTTCCCAAGCTTGGAAAGCTTCGTCGGAGATGGGATTTTTTTTTATACCCTAATCTCTCATGCGTTCGCATGAGAGATTGGGAAGGTTTTAGGGAGTAGGAATTGGCTCAAAAGGAAAGGAATTCCTTGACGAACTTCCCTTTCAAATTTGAAAGGGATTCGTCAAGGAATCAAGGAGATCTTGCCAATTTTAGGTCGCTGGGGTTTGTAGAAATAGGATTAATGGCTGTAGGGACCTATTTGTGAAAATGAGGACAAACTTAGGGGCCCTTTTGTAAGTATTTTGAAAGTTAAGGGCATATATGTAATCAGATAGAACCAAGTTGCAAACTAGGTCAGGACAATCTCAGATTGGATCCAAATTTTGGTGCAAACCTAATTTTGATTTAAGGAATCTAATGGTGAAGTTGGATTTTGGTTTTAACCATGTTTGACTAGGTAATTTATGTAAAAACCCAAATTAGGGCAAATATCTGTCTAAGACTCTATTTTGGGTTAAGACGAGTTCTGATGGTCAAATTGAAGGTACCAAACCCTAGAAAATACTTTTATATGAATTTTAGAGGGTTTAGGTGAATTTTATCCTGACCATAACCTCAGTTAATTAAGCAGGTCTATTTTTAGGGTTTCAGAAGTCATTTAATTCTCAAAACACTCGAAAATCCTTTTCTGTCTGTTCTAACCCACTTGTTAGCCTTTTAGGACCATTTGACCCTTAATTAACCCCTGAGGAAACCCATGGTTGTACTGCATTCAAGATATGATGGTAAAATTATAGTTTTAACCCTGGTTTCTTCTCTTTCTCTTAGAATGACTATGCAATGAATTATAGTCCCCTGGCGATTATGTAGGAGCATTTAAGGACTTAATCAGATCAAATTGAGCTAGTTTATGGCTCAAGATGGTGTTCCCATCACTGATCTACATCCTAATTTGCTTAATTAGCACCAACATAAAAAATTCCTAATTTTCACCTCAACCTCCTGAGCTCGCTGTCAATGGCGACTCAGGAGGAGTTTTTGTGACCTAATTACGCACTCATAAGTATCATAAGACTCATCTGAGTCTTTCCCCTCACGCAATTGAGTGAGGGGATGAATGTTGAGTTCAAGCAAACTTGGAATCTCTTCTAACTGAATTCTTGACAAATCTTTAAGTTGAATCATTAATTGGAGTAATTGATAAGTTCCTGAGGTTCCTCGTGACCTCAGGAAGCTTTTAAGAACATTTCTATGGTGTCTCATCAAGTTATCATGTTCAGTGATATCGCATGAAGTTCACTGGAGCTCCGACAAACTTATCCTTTAGCCTCAGCCTTCAGAACTTTCTCTAGAGCTCCAGATCATTTCCTGTTGATCTTAGAATCAAGAATTGCACTTAATATCTGTGTGTAGATGCTTACACCTCCAGATTGATTGTCATCTTCTCCAACTCCAGCGGAGTTGGAGAGACTAATTTGTTGAGGTTTTAAGATTGGTAACAGATCCAAGAGCATGAGTAGAACCTAAGAAACTTATTCCAAGTGTTACAAGGGTCTGCGAACTCTTCCTCTGATATGTCAAACAGACCTCTCTTCAAGCTCAGGAAATGGATCTAAGAGCTCCACTGGAGTTATCAAAACCTGGATTTGACATGTGCAATAGTTTCCTGAGGATGAAATAGACCTAATTAGGTCTATAATTTGATTTTGTTAGCTTTAAATCCAAAAGTCAAATTCTAAGCTTAAATAGTCAACTCTTATTCAACTTTAGAGGTTAAGAGGTTAAATTTCGGGTTTAGGGGATTGATTAGACTTCTGGAACATTTTGAAAATGTTTAAGATTAATTTGATTCGATTTCATTGAAGATTTATAGCAACTGAGTTTCTGAACAGTTTGGGTTCTTTAACAAACCCATCACTATTCTTAACGATTTTGTCGAGATTTGGAACCAATGATTTCTCATATTAGTTCCTTTTTGGTCACTGATTTAGTTTAAATGGATCCTTGATGATTAGATCTATCTGTTGATATGATTTGATCTTGAGTTTTGAGTTCTGAACTTGAGTCCAGAAGCTCTCATGTTCTGGAGCTTTCCTGAAGCTCTTCCTATCTCAATTCCTCCTCACTTCAATGCAGAATGAACCACTGAATCAACCTTAGACCCTCAAATGAGGAGTATCACCTCTCTGTAGGTTGATAGACCTGAGTCTTCACCCTCTGCGGTACATTCTGACCATCGCGATAGAGCCATGTTCTCCCATCAGATTCGTGGGTCAAATCTAATCCAAATCTCAAATTGAGGCTAAAACCATGTAGAGGATCTGTAGAGCTTTCGATTGAGCTCTTATACAATCGATTTGGTTTAGAGAGTCGATTGGAATCTTCCTTTGAAGATTCATCTATCATAGCTTTGCGTAGAGAGGGAGAGTTGGAACTTAGTCCCACATCGATAGAGCGCAGATGCGCGGCATAGTATATTATGATTTCGTGTACCCAGCGCTTCAGTCGACAGCACTGTATGCACAAAACCAAACCTATACCTATCTAATCTGAATGGGCACGTGTGTGCACGTGCATGTGTGTGTGTGCGCAGGCATGTGCTTGCATGTGTGCCTAGGTGGGCGAGCGAGCTTGTTGGGCCTGTAATGGGCCTAAGACTGTGCATGATTGGGCTTAAAATGATGAAAATATACCTAATAACAAACTAGGACCAGGCTTAGTAGGGTTTGGTCCCGCCCCGTTAGGGGTGTTGTGTATCCTTGAAAGGCTCGGGCCGCCCACTAACAAATTTTTGTTAAATGGGTTAAGTATGGGCTCAAGCACAGTAAAAGAATAAGGGATAAAGTGTTGAAAGAGTTATGTAAGGATAAAGAAGAAGAGATGGAGAGGCAAAGATGAACTAAGTGAAGGATAGAGAGAAGGAACGAAGGTAAAGATGAAAGGGAATAAGAGATGAAGAGTGTTAAGAGAGAAAGAAGAAACAAAGGTTTAATTGATATTTTTTTAAGTCATCTAACTCTCTGAGCAGATGTCTAATGAAGAAGGCTGAGGGGAATGTCTTTTTACTTTTAATTGTTCAAAGGCTTTTGCTATTCATGTAAACATTATCTTTCTTTATCTTTGTAATTTGTAGAAAATTGTAATAACTATTCTTATATTTCATTGCAAATCATTCATGTACAATTCTATTTTAATTTGAATAATTGCATGTTTTAATTGTCCATTCTTTTGTGTAATTATTCATGAGCTTAACATATGTTGTAATTATAAGTTGCAATTATTGTAGTAATTAGTTATCCATTAATTTAACTAATAAGAATTGGTGAATTAAATTTACTATTATGCCTCCCATTGAATGACCTAGACTCAACTAGTTAAAAAAGAATTAAACTTAAATGTTAGGTAAACTTGACCCTATATTACCTAATTGACATCAATTCAAGTTAACCTAAGTCATTTCTTACATGATTAATTAAGACTTTTAACCTTAATTAGCTATGTTGAGAAATTACACATCATTCGCCCACCCTTTGACCCTGTTTTAATCTTTGAACCAAGCTAAATTTATACCTTCCTGGTTTACAATGAGGACATTGCAAAACTTAGGCATGTAGGGGTGTTAAAGTGCAAAACACAAATGAAAATTCAATTCTTTGAAGGGTTCTCACAAAAAAAATACATATTAAAAAAAAATGGAGAAAGGGGAGGAAACTTTTTAAGAATTGATTGCAAATCTTTCTTAAGGAGGAAAAGAGGAAACACCAAATGTCAAAAAGGAGCAAAATTGGAAAAAAATTGAGTCATAGCAATTGATTATAGGATTTTCTTAAGTTCTATATCAAATCAAAAGAAAGATTAAGTCCTGAAGTGCTAGAGACAAGGAGATCAGTAAAGAGTGCTGATCTTAGGCCTCTTAGGCTTATTTTAGGGCTTAAACACTTATGTATTCATTAAGATTCGGATTAATCCTCAAGAGGTTGAGGAAAGTGCGAAGCTGATATAGTAGGTCTAAGGCTTAGGGATTATTTGGACCTGTTGCCAGCCCTTTGGATTGTGGGACTTGGTAAACTAAGCATCCAAAATCCACACACTAGTCTAGTTCAGTGCGCTTAACGAAGAAATAATGCCAAAAGTGTTCTATTCTAAAAAGTCATCTTGAAGATCTAGCTTAGGAGAGGCTCAACAACAAAAGTTGATTTGGACGAGTTCCTAGCGCAGAAAGGTGGAATATTCCCCTTGAAGATGTGTATTAACATATCGTCTCCTCGATGCTTGTCTCCTAGGATATCTAAATATCCTACTATGGGCATGTAAGCACCTTATGCTGGTTTAGGTGTGGTCGGGCCCGGATAGGTCATGTTAATATGGTGATTTAATCGTTGAAATGCATATAGTGGTTAACCTAAATCGAGCCCAACCATCTCTTTACAAAAATTTTTACCTGGCCTATTTGATTTTATCTTGGTCACTTTTAGGCCCAGGGTCGAACTCAGGGAAGTGGGATTAGAAGAAGTTTCTACGCCTTTCCTACAACGAATCTCTTCCATTAGTTTATTATGTTTTTGGTGTTTTACTATTTAAGATTTTTTTCTGATAATTTTTGTCCTTGAGGTACACCCTCAAAATCAGGTTCTTGTCTTTGAGCCAAATTAGGGTTCCAAAACTGGTCTTGCTATTCGCAAGACTGAGTACCTGCAAGTCAAGGATTATCTTTTCTCTTTTGTATATTTTTTTTATCTTTTTACTGGCAGGAAAGAGAAATAGAAATAAGGTAAATATAGTGTATATATATATGTATATATTATATATGTATATAGGGGTGGGGGTGGAGGTGGAGATGGCGTGTAGCACGGTGTCGAGTCGATTGTCGTCTAAGAAGATGCAACCAACAGGACGAAGTGCCGCGTGGAGTGTAGGATGGATGGGTGAAAGATGTGTGCGAAAAACGCTTTCTGTATGCGTGTATCCGGGAATATCAGCAACTGGTGCAAATATTCCCGCGATACAACGTATGGTAGGTGATATGAAAATATATATATACGTATGTACATATGTAAATATATATATCTATATGTGTATATATATATGGTTATAATTATATAGGTGTATATGTAGTTATATATGTATATATATATATATATGTATGTATATATAGATATGTAAATATATGTATAGATAGATGTATGTATATATATATATGTATATGTATATATATAGTAATATATGTATATAGATATATGTAGAAAGATATGTATATATATATATGTATATATAGTTATAGATATATATGCATATATGCATGTATATTTGTGTATATATATGTATATATACTTATACTTAGTTGTATGAGTAATAATATATGTATAGATATATATATATATATTTATACGTATATAAATATATATATATGTAACTATATATGTGTATATATATATATATATGTATAAGTATATAGATATATATATGTGTGTGCGTATGTATGTATGTATATATACTTATATATAATTGTATAGGTACTAATATGTAAATATATATATATGTATGTATATATATATATAAATATATATAGGTATATATTTATATAAGTGTGTATATGGGCGTGTACAAGTGAGACTGTGTGTGTACGAGAGTGTGTGTGTGTGTGTATGTGTGAGGTGAGTGTCTGTGAGAGAGAGAGAGAGTGTCTGCTAAAGATGGCGCGGGCGCTAAGTCGTCTGATGCAGCGCGCGACGTCTAATGGCGATGCGCATGCACACGCGTGTAGGCGGGCAAAGACATGCGCGCACGCAGGAGGGAGCAAGCGTGGGAGGAACCGCAGCGCACCGCGCTGCGCGCTGAGGCATGTGCGAGCAGACGTAGGCGCTGGGAGCGGGCGGGTGCACACGAGAGCAGGCGCGGAGAGAGACGCGGGCGTGCGCGGATGGTCACCAGAGATTGCAGCGCGGAGAGAGAGCACCTGGTGACCGGATAAGTGAGAAACTTACCGGTCACTACACTATAGCCACAATGTCGCGCTCTCTAGCGTGAACAGTGGCTACAGTGCGCGCTCGGCTCGCGCGACCGCCTGCTGGCGGTTCGGCGTGTGCGGGCGCCGCTGAGCGATCTGGCACGCACGCGAAAGGACTGCGCCAGCTGCTTGAGAGCACGTTGAGGGGCGAGGGTGACCTGCTGGCACGAGCGGAAAGAGGGCGCTTGGCTGCTGGTGTGCGCAGTGGCCTGGTGCGGGCAAGCGATGGCCTGCATGCAAGCGAGTGGTGGCCGGTTGAGCTTCAAAGCTTGAAGCTCCTGTCAATGGCGGAGTTGGCTAGGAATGACGAACAGAGAAGAGAACCACCACGCCCACCGGCTCTTTGATGAGTTGGGCGGTGGTGGGACTCACAGTGGTGGTTGTGCACCACTGTGAGTTGCTCCTGCCCGCAGCGTGGCTCCTCAGAAGGAGGAGAGGCTACGTATGGAGGGGAGAGGGGAGGAGACGGCCTGGAGGAAGCTGTTGTGTGTGTTCTTTGTGTGGACTAGGCTCTCCTGCAAAGAAGCTAGCCATGCCTTTTTAAAGAAGAAAGAGGCATGGACAGCCATGCCTTGGCTGTGCATGGCTAGCAGGGAGTGCTTGCTGCAAAGAATGGCGCGAGGAAGGTCCAGCCATGCCATGCAGCCGCGGAGAAGAAAGTCAAATAAAAATAAAAATAAAAATAAAGATGGTGAATTTGCAAGGCAGCACTTGAGGAATACATTAATTTCAAGGCCATTTTATTCACTCTCCTCCCCTCTCAAATAAATGCATGCATGCGTTTATTTTTACAAATGCGACTATGGCTATCTAATCTACACTAGCAATGCTTGGAAATAGCACAAGATGGCACAATTTTTGGTGTATTTTTACTGTGCAATCATACCCCAATGCCTATCTTTTGCTAGTCCCTAGCAAAACATTTTTTTGTATTGCATTTAGAAATGATCTTCAGCTGAAGATTTTCTCCAGAGGTGACATAGGTGTGCTTATTGTTGGATATTGTGAGAACCAATTGCAGAGAAGACTACCAGTACTTTAAGTCTCATATGACATAGACCATCTCTCAACTAACCTGGACTCTTGATATTTAAACCTTAAGTACGATTTCCAGGACTCGAAGGTTTTTGCCGTACTCGAGAGCTCAAGAGATTATGGCTTGTACATAGTAAAGGATCAAGACTGACGAGATGAACATTAAGACTCAAGCCCAGGGTTTCACGAATTTTTAAGTACAGGTTGGTCCTAGTTTCAGCTCGTGTCTTCGGATTGACCCTTAAAAAGAAGATGGAAAACTCAACTCCCATTTTATGACATTTGTGGCTCAAAGAAAATAGGGTATTTGCCCTGAAGAACTTTTTTGTAGGAAGATTTTACAGACATTTGTGAGATATACTGACTTATTTGCATCTTCTTTTTTTTTTTTTGAAACACGTGTCAGTATATCTCTTACAACATTATTTGGAGGAGCACACTTTTCTTTTTGGTGGGAGAGTTCCTTCTTGGTAGAAAGAGTCTCTCCTAAACACAAGACTAAAGCCTGGGATAAAAAGTCTACCTGCACGCATAGGTAAGGACTCCACCTTCCCTAATGAACACTAGGATTGGATCTTATGTTCACCTGGTCTTTCTTGATATGTGTGGTGTGAACCAAGATTACTTAGGCACTTGAGCAGAAGCAAACCAACGGATCCTGTACTGGTGTCTCAGGTATAAGAATACGTCCCTAGTTAGGAGTGATTCCGATCTATCTTGTCAATGCTCAAGTGAATTAAGCCGAGCCTGAGCGAATCAAGCTTCTGTGGCCTGGAAAGTCTTCAAAACAGTGGTTGAATATCCATAAACACTTATTGTATTTTTGTTTCAGCCTTCAGATCATTACTAAACACCATTTATATATATATATATAGATGGAAACTGCATGATACCCTAAAATACCCAGATCCTATGGATGCCTATCCACCCCCCATGCCAAACGATGCTATGTCCTCATATGCATGGAGGGTAGGGTAGAGGAAGGACGAAAGATCGGATAATGAGAGCTGAGGTGCAAGGTATACAGCAGGGTGGTAGGGTGGGTGGATGGTGGGTGGTGAAGTGAAAAGTGAAGTGAACGTGACAATGGCGGAGTGTTGTTGGGGTGTCTCCCAACGAGCGCTGAATTTAACGTCCCCAGCTAGACTCAGAATGAGGCACAACATTGGTTACCCTCCAGCAAGTCAACAGTTTCTCCAACCGAGGCAGGTTCATGAGTAAGATAGGGTTTCAAACGCTGCCCGTTGACCGTAAATTTATGCCCAGATTTGGGATCTTCAATCTCAACGACCCCGTTGGGAAATGGTCTCGAGACCAGGAAAGGACCAGTCCATTTGGACTTTAGTTTCCCAGGAAAGAATTTGAGCTGGGCGTTGTAGAGCCAAACTTGCTGAGATGGCTCAAATTCCTTCCACCGAATACGGCTGTCGTGAAAAGCCTTAGTGCGTTGTTTGAAAGTTAAGGCAGAATCATAGGCTTCATGACGGAGCTCTTCCAGTTCCTGGAGTTGGAGTTTCCTTTCTCGACCACACAGGTCTGGGTCGAGGTTACATTGGTGAACCACCCAATAAGCGAGGTGTTCCAACTCCACGGGCAAATGACAAGGCTTCCCGTAAATGATTCTGTAAGGAGACATACCAAGGGGAGCCTTGAAGGCAGTCCGATACGCCCAAAGTGCGTCAATCAGCTTATCGGACCAATCCTTACGGTCAGGCCAAATCGTTTTCTGGAGAATTTGCTTGATTTGCCGGTTCAACACCTCTGCCTGGTCGTTCGTCTGAGGATGATACGGGGATGCGATACGATGGTGGACTCCATATTTCCTCAGAAGTGCTCAAAAAGATGCATGGGTAAAGTGGCTTCCTTCATCTGACATAATGGCTCGAGGGATCCCAAAGCGCGCAAAGATGTGGTCTTTGACAAATCGAGTGGATATAATATGGTCAGCACGGCGGGCGGGAATAGCCTTGATCCATTTCGAAACATAATCAACAGCCACGAGAATGAATTCAAAGCCGTTGGAAGGAGGAAAGGGACCCATGAAATCAATCCCCAAATGTCGAAGATTTTCGCAGCTAGGATGGGTTGTAAGGGCATCATGTCACGTCGTGACATTGACCCTAACAACTGGCACCTTGTGCAATGTTTGGCATACTTGTGTGCATCCTGGTGAAGGGAGGGCCAAAAGAAACCGCACTGCAACACCTTGGCTGCAGTTTTCCTCCCAGAGAAATGGCCTCCGCAGGCCTGATCGTGGCAGAAGGATAGCACACTGGGGAATTCGCTGTCAGGAATACAACGACGGATGATTTGATCAGCACCTATGAGAAAAAGAAGTGTATTTTCCTAGAAATAATACTTTGCTTCTGCCATGAGACGCTCGCGCTGGTTTTTAGGCCAACCACGTGGAAGGGATCCAGAAGCACGGTAATTGGCAATGTCAGCATACCAAGGTCCACTTGCCACATTAATTGCCAATAAGTGCTCATCAGGAAAAATCTCATTGATCGGCAGAGTAAGTCCAATATGGTCAGGGTCCAGACTAGAAAGATGATCAGCCACAACATTCTGGGCTCCGGCCTTATCGCGGATCTCAATGTCAAATTCTTGGAGCAGAAGGATCCAACGAATCAGTCTAGGCTTGGCATCCTTCTTGTGCATGAGATGGCGAATGGCCGTGTGATCAGTGAAAACAATAACATGTGAGCCCAGAAGGTAAGAGCAGAATTTCTCCAGCCCAAAGACGACTGCCAGTAGTTCTTTCTCAGTGGTAGTATAATTACGCTGGGCCTCGTCCAACGTCTTACTGGCATAGTACACCACAAAGGGGTGTCTATCGCGTCTTTGTCCCAGGATGGCTCCGACTGCAAGGTCGGAAGAGTCACACATGAGTTCAAAGTCGAGGGACCAATCAGGTGGCTGGAGAACAGGGGCCTTAGTGACAGCATTACGCAGCTGCGTGAATGCTCGTATGCAGTCGGGGCCCATATCGAAGGGTACGTCGGTCGATAGGAGATGAGTTAAAGGTCGAGAAATCTTGGAGAAATCTTTGATAAATCTCCTATAGAAACCAACGTGTCCCAGGAAGGAGCGGATTTGTTTGACAGAGCCAGGCACAGGTAAATCGGCAATTACATCAAGCTTAGCTCTGTCAACCTCGATACCCCTATCGAAGATGATATGCCTAAGAACAATTCCCTCGTGTACCATAAAATGACTTCTTTCCCAAGAAAGCATGAGGTTTACATCAATACATCTCCTAAGGATACGGGTCAGGTTGGCAAGGCATTCATCGAAAGATGGTCCAAAGTCCAAGAAGTCATCCATGAAGACCTCGAGAAAGTCACCCACCATGTCATGAAATATCGCCAGCATACATCTCTGGAAAGTTGCTGGCATGTTGCAAAGTCCGAACGGCATCCTTCTAAATGCAAAGGTGTTGAAGGGGCAGCTAAAAGTGGTTTTCTCTTGGTCCCGGGGGTCAATTGCCACCTGGTTATATCCTGAGAATCCATCCAGGAAACAGAAAATTTTATTTCCTGCTAACCGCTCCAGGATTTGGTCAATGAAAGGTAGCGGAAAGTGATATTTCTTAGTTGCAGCATTGAGTTTCCTATAATCTACACACACTCTCCAAGATGTAGGAGTGCGTGTAGGGATGGATTCGCCCCTGTCATTGACACGAATGGTGAGTCCCGCCTTTTTGGGCACAACGTGAATCGGACTCACCCAGGGGCTATTGCTGATCGGGTAGATTATACCTGCATCCAGACACTTAATAATTTCTTTCTTAATGACCTCTCACATGTTAGGGTTGAGACGTCGCTGCATCTCGCGGGAAGGTCGAGCCTCCTCCACCATATATATACGGTGAGTGCAGTAGGAGGGGCTAATGCCAGATAAGTCTGATAAAGACCATCCAATGGCTGTCTTGTGTTCCATAAGGACCTTCGTTAGTTTGCACTCTTGCTCCCTGTTCAATTTTGAACTAATGATTACGGGGAGCGTTTCATTTGGTCCCAAGAAAACATACTTAAGTGTACTAGGTAGCTCTTTCAGCTCAGGAGTGGATGGTGAAAGGTCTGGCATTTCTTGGGATGAGAGTGTCCCAGGCGAATTAGAAAACAAATCAGGAGGAAGAAATTGGCCCTCAGATTGGCCAAGAAGAGGGGCTTCTTGGATAGATGGATCCAAAAAGGAATAGCCCCAGTGAGAAGTATATGGGCTCAAGGTCCCAATGTGGAGATGCAAATCCACCTGATTTGGCGGGAAAGAAAGGGCAATCCAATCTTCAAGAGTGTGGATCGGCGATGAGTAGCCTGGATATGACTCAGACCACGAGGTATGGGAAGTGAAGAAAACCTCCTCAGAAGTCTAGTCAGGAGAAGGTACAGGACTAGGGAGGGATGGGGGAATGTCACAATATGTGCTGGTCAGGCAATCATCAGTGTTTACAGGTAATCCGCAACAATCAGAATAGGTTCCAATTAGTCCGATACACGCGCTGACGGCCATGTCCTCGTCAAACGTGCCATCCTCGATGCAATTGCAATTAAAGTTCTTGGCTGCCTTGAAGATGTTAAGCTTGAGCTTTTCAGATCCAACAGCAATCTCAATACAGCCCGACTCGCAGTCGATATGGGCGCGAGCTGTGGCCAAGAAAGGTCGACCAAGGATGATCGAACAATCAAAAATTGAGCTAGGAACTTCCATATCTAAAACAAGAAAGTCAACAGGAAAACAGAGACTGTTGACCCTAACCACCACGTCTTCCACCACACCCTTTGGAATTTTGACAGAACGATCTGCCAACTGTAACGTGACAGGGGTGGGTTTCAGATTTCCCAAGGAAAATTTTTCGCGCATGATGGTTTGTATAAGATTGATGGAAGATCCTAGATCAAGCAGGGCACGGTTAAAATTGCAACCTTGGATGCTATAGGAAATGAGCGGTGTGCTCGGATCTTTCTGCTTCGGTGGTAGATTTGACAGTATAGCACAACTCGCATGAGGCGAGAGAACCACCGGATTCTTAGTTTTCTTTGACTGTCGCCTGGGTGTTGTGTAGTCTTTAAAAAATCGGGCAACAGTAGGTATGTGGTCGATAGCCTCTAGCAGGGGTACCTTGATTTCAACATCCCTGAACAAATTACGCAGGTTATCAAAGGCTTGCGTATCCTTCTTCTTTCCTTTTGGCTCCCTCAGTAGAGCCTCAGGGAATGGGACTGATTCTGGCACCAATTTGGGTGTATCGTCCTTTCGCGAATGTGGTGCGCATCCTGAATGACAGGGAGATGAAGAAGACGAGCCAAGATCAGGTCGAGGTGGATCGACGGTCTGCTTACCGCTCCTCGTAGTGATAGCATTGGATGATGCGGGTCCAGTGGGATCATACGGCGGAGGAGGGTTCACAATAAGGACATAAGAGTGAGGTGCTGTAGTGGGATTAGCCTGAAATCCCAGTGGAATGCTCAAAGCTTGCAGAATCTGATGAACCTACCCCTGAGAAGGTCGTACCTGTGGTTGAGGACCACAGGGTACGAAATTTCGCGAGTTGGGAACAGGTTGGGCTGGGAGAGTGCCCTGAGATCGAGTCACCATGCGTAGTTCACTGATCTCAGCATTCTGCTGTGCCAATTGGTGCTGAAGAGAGGTCATGTTCTCTTCATGGCACTTTGACATTTCCATCATCATTCGCATCAATTTATCAAGAGGACTTGATGCGTGTTCTATTTGCGGTACGCAAGGACCCGATGGCGGATTACCCATAGGATTAGACTGGGCCCTTGGGATGACGGGTGCGGACGGTCGCATTGGTCCACCCGCTGGGTTTTGGTGCTGCAAGTTGTTGGACCATGCGAAGTTCGGATGATTTCTCCACCCTGGGTTATAAGTGGCAAAGAATGGGTTATTCCCCAGGGCGCAAGCGTCTTCTATGCCAGAAGATGCGTCCACATGTAAATATGAGTCCGAGCACACGGAGGCCTGGTCCTCCGTGTCAAAATACTGGCTCGCAGAAGCCAGATCCACATGACTTACCGAATCGCTTGGCGCGACACTCGATAAGGAAGGTCTTATGGGGTTTCTCAGGATAAGCTTGGTGTTGGAAGAATTAAGATTGTGACGAAGTGGTGAGGTAGGGGTGTTTGCTATAGAACGGGCAAGGTTGGCCAGAAGCTCGTCCAGCTTCTTGTGCACGACGGAGACTTCATCCAATTTCTGTGCAATAAGGCTGAGATCAGTGGATGAATGGGAGAGTCCCGTGTCAACTTCGTAGACATTACGGGGCAGGCTGGTACGATTAAAGGCGACAATGGAGGCATTGTTCATTGAGTTTTCACTCATATTTTCAAATAATTCGAATGCTCCATTCTCATCTTTATTCATGAAATTCCCTCTGTAGGAAGCATCTGCAATCTGCTTCAAAGTCTCATTTAGCCCATAGTAGAAAATCTGGCCTATATGCCACTTAGGCAGACCGTGGTGCAGACAATTCCTAAGGAGGTCATTATATCTCTCCCATGCCTCATGAAACTGTTCGCCATTTTGTTGCGTAAATGAAGTGATAGCATGGCGAAGCGCATTGGTTCACCTGATTGGGAAGAACTTCTTGAGAAATGTTGTTTGCATCTCTTCCCAAGAGTGGATGGTTATCCCAAGGGTGCGTAACCGCTGCGATGCTTTATCCCGCAATGAAAACGGGAACATTTTTATGAGGGCTATAGGTAACCCGATATTTCTTGGTTTAACAATTTCAGCCAATCAGGTTAGGTCTTCCAAGTGGAGAAAAGGATCTTCACTTGCAAGACCATGGAAGTGAAAATTTATCAGGCCAATTATTTTAGGTTTCAGTTCAAAGTCATCCCCGCCCATGGGGACCCGAATTTGTCCTATGGTCTCTGTAGCAGTGGGATTCTAATAAGAGCTAAGAGACCTAGGCTCCTCCCATTCGGGAGGGTTCTGCATTTCCTCCAATGTTTCCCTAACAACCTCAATTTGTTCATTATATATTTCCATTTGGGCTTGGAGGCAGGTTATGGGATCTAAGGCTCCACCACCTGGTGGGTTTTGAGGGTGGTTTCCTCCCTCAGGATTTGGGGGTGGGCGTGCAGCCATGTTTGTGGCGGAGGACGACGATGCGGCTTCTTTTCTAAAATTATCAAGCAATTCACACAGTTCAGGGTTTTGTGACCTCCTCCCAAACATGCACTACCGCAGGAAGAATTGGGGGGATACGAAGGGAAAAGAGATGAGAGAAATGACGCCGCAAAGGTACACTTGATGACAAATCAATACAATCAAATTCCTAACCTCTATAGTGTGCCCTTAGACCTAAAGATCTAAGTTACTTACTATCATGAACTACAAAATCGAATGCGAGCACTGCGGAACCACCGAGCTAGATTGAAAGGTCGTTTACCCCAGTCTTAGACACCTGATAGCACGCGGGAACCCTCACCAGCACGTAGGCGCTACACACAGGTAGTTAGACCTCTAATCCTTAATAAGGGTCAAGTTGCTACCAGTTTTAGTTAGAGGCTTAGGATCAAGTGCTTCTGGAATGTGAAGGGCGTTATTTACGGGTAATGCCCAAGTGATTGATTTTATAGAGTGTGTAAACCAAGCATGCAATGGGGAAATCTCCCCGAATTGAAGTTTTAATTGGTGAACGATTTTTAGAATTCAGCCTTAAGTAGTATGGATTTTAGGATTTCGCTGAATTACCAATTCACCCAATCTCCGGGTTTTGAGAGAATACAAGTTTTCTTCTAAGCCCAACAAACCCTTCTTCAATGTCAGTTGGTTAATGCATGCTAAAATGCAATGGGCTTCCCTAGATGGAGATTTCTATGTGTGGATGCACGAATCAATTTTAGATTAGTGTGAAAGGGAGCCAAAGCACTTCAATTCAAGTGCTCCCAATCACCAAAATGATTTCCACACACAAGGCTCAACCATAAGATAAAGAAAATCAGATTGTTGGGGTTGAAGTATTCGGGATCGAATCTTAGTCACGTGAAAGGTCGTGGTGGGGTTGGAATCAACTCAATTCCAAGTCTCCCCACCAAAAAGGTGATCTCGAATTGCAGATAAATGAGGCAAAAAGGGATGGCAATCAGTTTATTTATCTTTGCCTCAAAGAATACTTCACACGGCAAAAGATTCAAGAATCGAGATTCTAGGATCTTCATTATGCGAAGTTTGGCGGGAAATCCCGGGGCGGTGGGAGTAATTTTTAATCCACTTGCCCCAAGAAATCCCAAGAAGTTTTTTAGTTTATTTATTTATTTATTTATGTTTTATTATTATTAAGGTGATAAGTTGACCTAGGTTGCTAAGAAAGAAAGACCTACTTGTTCAGCAACATGTGCGAAGCTCTAGTGCGGTGTCGGTGACTTCACACTCTCGTTCCCGACTTGGATCTGCCCACGTCTCCGACTTCGTCTTCTTGTCTTCTCCTTGCAACAGGTTCACCTGCACAGCAACAAACAAAAACACCCGTGAAGAGAAGGGCGTAAGAAGAGAAAAATTAAAGGAATGGAGTAGAAACTTACTTGAATACGCACTTCCCCGGCAACGGCGCTAGAAAGAGGGTGTGGTCGAGCCCAGATAGGTCGTGTTAATATGGTGATTTAATTGTTGAAATGCATATAGTGGTTAACCTAAATCGAGCCCAACTATATCTTTACAAAATTTTTTACCTGGCCTATTTGATTTTATCTTGGTCACTTTTAGCCCCAGGGTCGAACTCAGGGAAGTGCGATTAGAAGAAGTTTCTACGCCTTTCCTACAACAAATCTCTTTCGTTCGTTTATTATGTTTTTGGTGTTTTTCTATTTAAGATTTTTTTCTGATAATTTTTGTCCTTGAGATACACCCTCAAAATCAGGTTCTTGGCTTTAAGCCAAATTAGGGTTCCAAAACTAGTCTTGCTATTTGCAAGATTGAGTACCTGCAAGTCAAGGATTATCTTTTCTCTTTTGTATATTTTTTTTATCTTTTTACTGTAGGAAAGAGAAATAGAAATAAGGTAAATATAGTATATATATATATGTATATATTATATATGTATAAAGGGGTGGGGGTGGAGGTGGAGATGGCGTGTAGCACGGTGTCTAGTCAGTTGTCGTCTAGGAAGACGCAACCAACAGGACGAAGTGCCACGTGGAGTGTAGGATGGATGGGTGAAAGATGTGTGCGAAAAACGCTTTCTGTACGCGTGTATCGGGGAATATCAGCAACTGGTGCAGATATTCCCGCGATACAACGTATGGTAGGTGATATGAAAATATATATATACGTACGTATATATGTAAATATATATATCTATCTATCTATATATATATATATGGTTATAATTATATAGGTGTATATGTAGTTATATATGTATATATATATATATGTATATATAGATATGTAAATATATGTATAGATAGATGTATGTATATATATATATATATGTATATGTATATGTATGTATATATAACTATATAGATGTATATATATATATATATATGTATATATATATATAGTAATATATGTATATAGATATATGTAGATAGATATGTATATATATATATATATATATATGTATAGTTATAGATATATATGTATATTTGTATTGTTGTATATATGTATAAATATATGTGTATATATATGTATATATATATATATGTATGTATATATACTTATACTTAGTTGTATGAGTAATAATATATGTATAGATATATATATATATCTATATATATATTTATACGTATATAAATATATGTATATATGTAACTATATATGTGTCTATATACATATATGTATAAGTATATAGATATATATATGTGTGTGTGTGTATGTATGTATGTATATATACTTATATATAATTGTATAGGTACTAATATGTATATATAGATATGTATATATATATAAATATATATAGGTATATATATATAAGTGTGTATATGGGCGTGTACAAGTGAGAGTGTGTGTGTACGAGAGTGTGTGTGTGTGTATGTGTGAGGTGAGTGTCTGTGAGAGAGAGAGAGAGAGAGAGCGTCTGCTGAAGATGGTGCGAGCGTTAAGTCGTCTGATGCAGCGCCCGGCGTCTGATGACCACGCGCACTCGCAGGGGCATAGGCGCGCGAAGACGTGCGTGCACGCAGGAGAGAGCGGGCGTGGGAGGAACCGCAGCTCACCGTGCTGCGCACTGAGGCGGGTGCGAGCAGACATGGGCACTGGGAGCGGGCGGGTGCACGCGAGAGCGGGCGCGGAGAGAGAAGCGGGCGCGGGTGTGCGCTGATGGGCAGCAGACGGTCGCAGCGCGGAGAGAGAGCGCCTGGTGATCGGATAAGTGAGAAACTTACCGATCACCGCACTATAGCCACAGTGTCACACTCTCTAGCGTGAACAGTGGCTACAGTGCGCACTCAACTCGCGCGACCGCCTGCTGGCGGTTCTACGTGTGCGGGCGCCGCTGAGCAAGCTGGCGCGCGCGCGAAAGGACTACGCAGGCTGATTGCGAGTGCATTGAGGGGCGAGGGCGACCTACTGGCACGCGCGGAAAGAGAGGGCCTGGCTGCTAGTGTGCGCGGTGGCCTGCGTGCGGGCGAGTGGTGGCCGGTTGAGCTTCAAAGCATGAAGCTCCTGTCAATGCCGGAGTTGGCTTGGAACAACGAACAGAGAAGAGAACCACCATGCCCACCGGCTCTTTTATGAGCTGGACGGTGGTGGGACTCACAGTGGTGGTTGTGCACCACTGTGAGTTGCTCCGGCCCCCAGCGTGGCTCCTCAGAAGGAGGAGAGGCTGCGTATGGAGGGGAGAGGGGAGGAGACGGCCTGGAGGAAGCTGCTGTGTGTGTTCTTTGTGTGGACCAGGCTCTCCTGCAAAGAAGCTAGCCGTGCCTTTTTAAAGAAGAAAGAGGCATGCACAGCCATGCCCTGGCTGTGCATGGCTCTACATGGCTGGCAGGGAGTGCTTGCTGCAAAGAATGGCGTGAGAAAGGTCCAGCCATGCCATGCAGCCGTGGAGAAGAAAGTCAAATAAAAATAAAAATAAAAATAAAGATGGTGAATTTGCGAGGCAGCACTTGAGGAATATGTTAATTTCAAGGCCATTTTATTCACTCTCCTCCCCTCTCAAATAAATGCATGCATGCATTTATTTTTACAAATGCGACTATGGCTATCTAATCTACACTGGCAATGCTTGGAAATAGCACAAGATGGCACAATTGTCGGTGTATTTTTGCTGTGCAATCAAGGTGCCATGGGCGAGATTATCCTGAAATGTCGATTGCCAGGGCCTGAATTTTGCTATAGAACACCATGGGCAGCACTATCTCGAAGTGCCGAAAAATAGGAGTTCTGGGGGTTTCCATGGGCAGTGCTATCCTGAAGCATCGAAAGCTAAGGACTCTTCGAGGATTGATGATGGGGACAAGGAATCCAATACAGACCATGTTTAGGGCCAATTTGAGGCTAGATCTAGGGTAATATAAAGGAAAAGAGAGAAAACTCTCAAAATGAAAAATCTTTCTCTATTTCTTTCTTATGAAAATGCACTGGCAAACTGAACCTAGACATAATACGTCTAATGTACGGGTGCTTTAACCGCTGGGGTCAATAAACCTCTAAGCAATTTTTGCGGGCCTTAGAAACCCTTGCTGTAAACCCAAGCTGAAGCTGGTCAGGTCTGGATCTTGGCTGGTACTTGAGTACCTCTAGGCCTATTATTGGCACTCTGATCTGATTTCTAGAGATCGGCACAAATCAGGCATCTAAACATCAAAGCATGCTCTAAAGATTTAGTTCTTTCCATAGGATTTTGCTAGGGACTAGCAAAAGTTTGGCATGGGGGTAGGATGGTAACACCATCATTATCCATAAGTAAAAATTAATGGAAATCAAGTGACAAATACTCCTACATGATCGCCTGAGAATTATAATTCCACGTAAATCCATTTTGAGAAGAAAAGATTAAAAAGGGTTAGTTCTGCAATTTTAACATCACACCATAAATGAAGGGTAACCAAGAGGTTTGTCAGGGGTTAATCTAAGGTAATTGAGCATTAAAGTCCAATAAGTGGGTCCACATAGACAAAAACAGGGTTTCACGCATTTTGAGAACCAAACAGCACACTAAAATCCTAATTTCAGACCTGCTTAAATTGAAGATGTTTTGGTCAGGATAAAATTTATCTAAACCTCTTGAAATTCATAGAAAAATATTCTAAGAGGTTTGGTACCCTTGGTTTGACCATCTGAACCCATTTTGACCTTGAATAGAGTTTCAAATGGGAGTTTACCCTAAGTTGGGATTTTATGTAAATTGTCCAATTAAAAGTAGTCAAAACTCAAATCCAACTTTACCATCAGATTCCCTGATCCAAATTAGGTTTGTACCAAAATTTGGGTCCAATCAGAGTCTATCTTGACCTAGTTGTACTTCAGTCCCTAAAACCTCTATTTCCTACACTTAGACCCCTAACTTTCAAAAATCCTTTCAAATGGGTCCCTAACTTCATCTTCTTTGCAGAAATACCCCTGCTACCATTGATAGGTCAATCGACCTACAAGCATGCTTTGACCATCTCAAAACCTCATCAAACCAACTCCAAATCCCACCAAATTTGGTGGGATTGGTGTTCACATTATACAGCATTGTCTGAGCAAGATCTTGGCTTCCAATTCACTCTATTATGCTCTAGTGAATCCATGAAATATGTGGGTTTCTAGTGTCCTAATTGTAGTTTTCCCTGGTAGGATGGGTAACGCGATAAAGTGCGGAATAAAAATATAACAATCTCATAGAAATAGACAATCACACAAATGGCACAATTATTTTTAGGTGGAAACCCAAACTAGGTGAAAACCGCCACCTAACCCTCTCAAGTTAGGATTTTTTGATCAACCAAGTTGATTAAATCCACTAAATGAATCACTTAAACGAGGGTGATTCAACCTCAATTACAACCACGCTACAAGTGCGAGAGTAGCGTTCCTCAACCCCTTCTCTTCACGAGAAGGATTTTGTCCCTCGATGGAGACGAGAATTAGCAACGCGAATACCCAACCAAATAACAAAGTAAAATACAACAATAATCTAAAAAAGTGGTGTGGTTGGGCCCGGATCGGTTGTGTTAATATGGTGATTTTATCATTGTAATGAGTATAGTGGTTAACCTAAATCGAGCCGAACCATCTCTTTACAAAATTTTTCACCTGGCCTACTTGATTTTATCTTGGTCACTTTTAGGCCCAGGGTCGAACTCAGGGAAGTGGGATTAGAAGAAGTTTCTACTCCTTTCCTACAACGAATCTCTTCCATTCGTTTATATGTTTTTGGTATTTTTTCTATTTAGGATTTTTTTTCTGATAATTTTTGTCCTTGAGGTACACCCTCAAAATCAGGTTCTTGGCTTTGAGCCAAATTAGGGTTCCAAAACTGGTCTTGCTATTCGCATGACTGAGTACCTGCAAGTCAAGGATTATCTTTTCTCTTTTGTATATTTTTTTTATCTTTTTACTGGCAGGAAAGAGAAATAGAAATAAAGTAAATATAGTATATATATATGTATATATTATATATGTATAAAGGGGTGGGGGTAGAGGTGGAGATGGCGTGTAGCACGGTATCGAGTCGGTCGTCGTCTAGGAAGACGCAACCAACAGGACGAAGTGCCACGTGGAGTGTAGGATGGATGGTGGAAGATGTGTGCGAAAATGCTTTCTGTATGCGTGTATCGAGGAATATCTACAACGTATGGTAAGTGATATAAAAATACATATATATGTATATGTATATATGTAAATATATATATATATGGTTATATAGGTATATATGTACTTATATATGTATATATATATATATATGTGTATATATATATAGGTATGTAAATATATGTATAGATAGATGTATGTATATGTGTGTGTGTGTGTGTGTGTGTATATATATATATATGTATGTATGTATAACTATATATATATAGATATAGATATGTGTATATATATATATATATATGTATGTATATGTATATTAATATATGTATATAGTTATATATATATGTATATGTATATATATATATTAGTATAAGTATCTATGTATATAGATATATGTAGATAAATAAATATATATATATATAGTTATAGATATATATGGATATAGGTATGTATATTTGTATATATATATATGTATAAATATATGTATATATATGTATATATATATATATGTATCTATACTTATACTTAGTTATATAGGTAATAATCTATATATAGATATATATATATTTTATATATATATATTTATACGTATATAAATATATGTATATATGTAAATATATATGTGTATATATATATATAAGTATATAGATGTATATATGTATATATGTATGTATATAGACTAATACCTAGTTATATAAGTACTAATATATGTATAGATATATGTATATAAATATATATATATATAAGTATATAATAGTGTAGAAGTGAGAGTGTGTGTGTACAAGAGTGTGAGTGTGTGTGTGTGTGTGTGTCTGCTGAGTGAGAGAGTGCTGTGAGAGAGAGAGAGAGGGCGAGAGAGACTGCTGGAGTGAAGGAGACTATTTAAGTCATCTGAAGCCGCGGGCGTCATCTGATAGCTCACGCGCACGCGCAGGCGCATAGGCGCGCAAAGAGGCACTCACGTAGGAGGGAGTAGGCGTGGGAGGAACCGCAGCGCCCAGCGCTGCGCGAAGAGGCGGGACGCGGGCAGACGTAGGCACTGGGAGCGGGTGAAGACGCGGGAGGGTGCGGGCACTGGCAGACGTGCGGGCGGGCACTGGAACGGGCTCGGGGCGGGACGCCGGCGCGAGCTAGCGCAGGTTGCGACGCGCTAGGTGACCGGATAAGTGAGAAACTTACCGGTCACCGCACTATAGCCACAGTGTTCCGCTGACTAGCGTGAACAATGGCTACAGTGCCACTCGGCTTCGCGTGACCGGGTGTGCCCGGTGCTGTGAGTGCGAGAGCCGCTGTGCGAGCTAGCACGCGCGCAGAAGGTCTGCACCGACTGCTGGCTTGCGGGCGAAGGAGCGCGACAGGGCGCGCGGAGAGGGGCACGGGCGGCTTGCTGGCGTGCGCGGTGGAGCTCCGCGACAGGGCACACAATGGCCGGCGCCTTGCTGCTGCTGTGTGGAGCTTCAGACCTTGACTTTGCGGCAATGGCGGAGATGCTTGGAACGAAAAAATCAGAGAAGAGAACCACCACGCCCACCGGCTCTTTGATGAGCTAGGCGGTGGTGGGACACACAGTGGTGGTTGTGCACCACTGTGAGGTGCTCCTGCCCGCAGAGTAGCTCCTCAGAAGGAAGAGAGGCTGCGTATGGAGGGGAGAGGGGAGGAGACTGCCTGGAAGGGAAGAAGGCTGCTATAGGTGTGTGGACCAGGCTCCCCTTCAAAGAAGAAAGCCGTGCCCTTTTCAAAGATGAAGAAAGCAAGCACAGCCATGCCCTGCCTGTGCATGGCTATGCATGGCCGTGCATGGCTGTGCAGGGAGTGGTTGTGCAGGGCAAGCATGCTGCAGAGAATGGCGCGAGGAAGGTCCAGCTGCGGAGGAAATTCAAAGTCAAATAGAAGTAAAAAATAAAGATGGAAATTTTGCGAAGCAGCACTTGAAGAAAACGTAAATTACAAGGCCATTTATTTCACTCTCCTCCCCTCTCAAATAAATGCATGCATGAGTGTATTTTTACAAATGCGACTATGTCTACCTAATATACATTGGCAATGCTAGGAAATAGCACAAGATGGCACAATTGCAGGTGTATTTTTGCTGTGCAATCATAATCCGATAGAGCCACAAAGATATTCTTAAACTAAGCTTCTATAGGAGTTAGGATGCTTCCCTTTGCAAGAAGTGCGTTGAACCAGTGACGCGGGAGCGTGAACGACGCAATGGTGCTCTCGTGAACTTTGGCGGGAGAGTGAGTGCGTAATTTGATCGATGCTCTCTTAGGTGTAGAACTAAGCTTGGAGAGCAAGAGCTTTCTTCTATTTGATCTTCTTCTTTTTGACACAAAAGAGTGGAAAGTATGTTGCTTGGTGTCTCTTGGTGTGGCAAAGGTTCTCCTCTATTTATAGAGGCGCTAGGAAGGCTTTGGAAGGCCTTGAAAGGCTTCCATAGCCGTTGGGTACAACCTCCAAGAGAATCAGGCCGAAATCAGGATTAATCATTACACTAACAGGGTTATCAGACGTCTGATCCTGGCATCGGATGCCTGGAAAACCAGTTTAAGACGTCTAGGAACAAAGTCAAATGTCTAATTTTAGGCGGGTTTCCTCCCTGACTTGAATCAGATCTAAACAGGGTTCTAGTGAATTGTCATCAGACGACATACAGGATGTTTGGAATGATGTCTGGACGTCTGGAAACCTACTTTTCTGCGAAAATGGATTCCCAAGGGAGTGCAACAGCTATAAAATCTCTGAGAGGAGATTTTGGGTCAGCCGAGGCAAAACGGTCATGTATCAAACATCTGGTGTCCTCTACGAACGTCTGATACTAGACTAACGGTCATTTCCTTTAGTGTTTACTAAGGCAGCCAATGGTCCACTAATTGGACATCTGGCAAAATCATTAGACGTCTTCTAAGATGTCTGAACTAAGGTCTGGACATCTGATTTCATCGGACAGAACTAAGTCCAACCTAAATATAATCGGACGTCTGAGCCAACAGTCAGACGTCTGATTTTCAGATTAGACGGCTGATAAGGTTGTCTGAACTCTATTTTGGTTTTCTAAGTCTTCTACAGAAAGCCTAAGTATCCTAGGGTTGTGCAAGTGTTCCTAGGACTACTGATAGGGTACTTTGAGGCTCTTTAACATGAATCTAAGTAACAAAATAAAGAGCAACAAAAGAAACAAAAAATACATAGAGTACAAGGAAAGGAAATCTATCCTATTCTTCATCTCCTTCCTTCTTCAAGCCATCGCTCCTCACAAAGCTCTTCTGTTCTCCGTCAAGCTCCTCCAATTTGCCATGGATGCGAGCTCAAACTCCGTCTAACCACGTCTCCATTTGCAATTAACTTGAAATCTAAGACTTCAAGTGCAAATGTTAAATGACACGTGTTTTGTTATCATCAAAATAAACGATCGTGGTACTCTAGCACCAACAATCTCCCCCTTTTTGATGATGACAAAGCCATAAATAATAATGCAAAAAATCCTCCCCCTTTTTGGCATTATCAAAAAGGTTTAATTGATTTTAAATTTCCTATAACTCCCCCTTAAAACATGCTCTTCTATAAATGAGTTGAATTTCTTTTAACATGAGTAATGTCCTCCCCCTTTTTGTAATAACAAGATAGCTATTATTTTTCTCCCCCTTACTAAAGGAAATATAGCTAGCCTACATCTCCCCCTTTATAATTGACAATTAGCTCATAATTTTGAACTCCCCCTATCTATATGTTAATGAGAAAGAGATAGGGTAAAGGGTTTTACCTCACCTACCATGGCCAATAAAATGGCCCAAATGGAGGTGGGGGATGCCACATCGGATGGGGCTCCCACCCGTAGCTTGGAGGCCCGGGCATCAGCGCCGGTCTCTAGTCTGGCGGTCGACGTGTGGCGAGTTGTTCGGTTGTTCGTCGTCTAGTCGGTCTTCTCGTTCTCCTCCTTAGTCTACTCCTTGGTCCTCCCAACTCGAGTTGACCAGCCTTGAGCTTGTAGGTTCAGTTCTTTGTGTTGTAGTCACCCTTGAAACCTGTAAAACAAGATTCCACATCTTTCTTCGGTATCCAAGTGAGCTTGGATCCGGATCTGTTAGTGAGTCTCCGTGACGAAGATCCTTTCTCAACCTTAGGGCTATGCAAATTTTCTACTTTGTTGATTAATTTGTTAGAATTTTCCCTAAGATATGCGATTTCTTTTTCTATAATATTTATCTTAGTCTTTAAATCTGAAATTTCTAACTTTAGACTAGTATTTTCCTCAATCAATTTAGTATTTTCATTGATTAAGTTATCATTTTTAGGACTAGCTTCTAAATCCTTAAGTTATTTTTCTAACCTTTCATTTTCATTTTTAAGAAAACTAAGGTTCTTTTTAATATTTTTATTTTCTATCTTAAGTGATTTACTAACTTCAAAAAGCTCATTAAATGCATTTTGTAAATCAGAATTTACCTCGTTGTCGGAGTCGCTTCCACTTTCACTGTCGCTTTCTCCTAAGGCCATGAAACCAAAGCAAGCGATTTCATTCTTCTCAGGATTTTCTTCTTCCTCTTCCTCCGAGCTTGAGTCGTCCCACGTTGCTTGGAATGCCTTCTTCTTAGATTTCTTCTCCTTTTCCTTCTTCTCCTTCTTGAGAAGTGGGCATTCTGGTTGTAGATGCCCTTTCTCGTTGCAGTGGTAGCAACGTCTCGGACTTCCCTTCTTCTCCTTCTTTTCTTTCTTTGATTCCCTACAAAACTTGGAAAACTTCCTAAGTAAAATTTTAAAGTCTTCATTGTCGAAACTTACCTCGTTATCCGACGCAACTCTGAATGCAAGGGTCTTCTTCGGCTTTGGCTCCGGTGTATCCTTCTTCTTCTGATTCAGCTTTGTCTCGTAGGCCGTTAGATTGCCTAGGAGATCTTCCATGTTGAGCTCCTCCACCTCGTTCGCCTCCTCGATGGTGGTAACCTTCTGCTCCCATTCCGGTCCAAGGGAACGGAGTAGCTTTCCTTGAAGCTCCCCCTTGATGAAGGTCTTACCTAAATCTTTTAAACTATTTACTATGAGAGTGAACCTAGTGTTCATCTCACTTAAAGATTCATTAGACTTCATAGAAAAGGATTCAAATTCTTGAGAAAGTAAATTTATTTTAGAAGTCTTTACCTTAGAGGTACCCTCGTGAGTTACCTCAAGTGAGTGCCAGATGTCGTATGTGGTGGTGCACTGTGAGATTATGTTAAACTCCTTTGGGCTGAGCGCGCAATAGAGGGCGTTCATGGTCTTCACATTCAAAGAGAGTTCACGAATTTGTTGTTGCGAGTAGCCTCCTGCGGGTTTCTCTGGGATGTCAAATGACGTCTCGCACCTGGCCCAAATCATGAAGTCATTGACTTGAAGCCAAGTCTTCATCCGTAGCTTCCAGTAGGGGTAGTTGCTCCCGTCGAAGAATGGTGGACGAGTCGTGGACTACCCCTCGAAGATCCGGATTGTGGAACTACTCCCCTCCATGATCTTCTTGTCGGGTGTTACTCCGATCTAGCAAGAACCTGCTCTAATACCAATTGTAGTTTTCCCTGGTAGGAGGGGGTGACGCAAAAAAGTGCGGAATAAAAATATAACAATCTCACAGAAATAGACAATCACACAAATGGCACAATTATTTTAGGTGGAAACCCAAACCGAGCGAAAACCACCACCTAACCCTCTCGAGTTAGGATTTTCCGATCAACCAAGTTGATCAAATCCACTAAACGAATCACTTAAACGGGGATGATTCAACCTCAATTACAACCACGCTACAAGTGCGAGGGTAGTGTTCCTCAACCCCTTCTCTTCACAAGAAGGATTTTGTCCCTCGATGGAGATGAAAATTTGCAACGCGAATACCCAACCAAATAACAAAGTAAAATACAACAATAATCCTATAGAGCCACAAAGATATTCTTAAACTAAGCTTCTATAGGAGTTAGGATGCTTCCCTTTGCAAGAAGTGCATTGAACCAGTGACGCGGGAGTGTGAACCACGCAACGGCGCAACGGTGCTCTCGTGAACTTTGGCGAGAGAGTGGGTGCGCAATTTGATCGATGCTCTCTTAGGTGTAGAAGTAAGCTTGGAGAGCAAGAGCTTTCTTCTATTTGATCTTCTTCTTCTTTTTGACACAAAAGAGTGGAAAGTATGTTGCTTGGTGTCTCTTGGTGTGGCAAAGGTTCTCCTCTATTTATAGAGAACCTAGGAAGGCTTTGGAAGGCCTTGTAAGGCTTCCATAGTCGTTGGGTACAACCTCCAAGAGAATCAGGCCAAAATCAGGATTAATCATTACACTGACAGGGTTATTAGACGTCTGATCCTGGCATCGGATGTCTGGAAAACCAGTTTAAGACGTCTGGGAACAAAGTCAGATGTCTGATTTTAGGCGAGTTTCCTCCCTGACTTGAATCAGATCTAAACAGAGTTCTAATGAATTGTCATCAGACGACATACAGGACGTCTGGAATGATGTCTGGACATCTGGAAACCTACTTTTCTGCGGAAATGGATTCCCAAGGGAGTGCAACAGCTATAAAATCTCTGAGAAGAGATTTTAGGTCAGCCGAGGCAAAACGGTCATGTATCAGACATCTGGTGTCCTCTACGGACGTCTAATACTAGGCTAACAGTCATTTCCTTTAGTGTTTGCTAAGGCAGCCAACGGTCCACTAATTGGACGTCTGGCAAAATCATCAGACGTCTTCTAAGATGTCTGAACTAAGGTCTGGACATCTGATTTCATCGGACAGAACTAAGTCCAGCCTAAATATAATCAGACGTCTGAGTCAACAGTCAGACATCTTAAAAGTCATTATCAGATGTCAGATTTTCAGATTAGACAACTGATAAGGTTGTCTGAACTCTATTTTGATTTTCTAAGTCTTCTACAGAAAGCCTAAGTATCCTAGGGTTGTGCAAGTGTTCCTAGGACTACTGATAGGGTACTTTGAGGCTCTTTAACATGAATCTAAGTAACAAAATAAAGAGCAACAAAAGAAACAAAAAATACATAGAGTGCAAGGAAAGGAAATCTATCCTATTCTTCATCTCCTTTCTTCTTCAAGCCATCGCTCCTAGTGAAGCTCTTCTGTTCTCCGTCAAGCTCCTCCAATCTTCCATGGATGCGAGCTCGAACTCCGTCTAACCACGTCTCCATTTACAATTGACCTAAAATCTAAGGCTTCAAGTGCAAATGTTAAATGACACGTATTTTGTTATCATCAAAATAAACGATCATGGTGCTCTAGCACCAACACTAATTTCCAAGCAAATCGAGCTCCTTTCCTTATTTAGAGCTCAGGTTTGAGCTCTATATAAGCTCACGCATCTTCAATCGTCCTCCTTAGCAAGGTTTGAGGCCAAAATTCCTCTTCAACTCCTTCCCTGGACTTCTCCAACCTAGCTCCTGCGAGCCTCAACAACCTCCATCTAGCCACTAGACGGACAAATCAAGTAGCCCTCCTTCTTCCTCGCCTTTCTTCGCTCCTCACCAACCACACCAGGAGCCACCTTCCTCATTGTCGCCGATGTCCTCCCTCAACGGAGACTTCATCCTCTCCGGCGCCGGCCAATCAAAGCTGGTGCCAAATCTCCTCCCTTTCGTCCACTAATTAGGTGTCTTCACACACTCTCTCCCTAGTTTAGATTAGGACTCTTATCTCCTCAATTCGATCACCGTACACCTACCTCCCCCAGCATCTTCTCCAACGACGGCCATGCCTCCGGCGAGGCTGCCACGCCACTACACCACACCAATCACCTCGCTATCACTTCCTACACCTTCGCCACATTCACCCGAGCAAAAGCCCTCTCTTTATTGAGGCATTCATCCACCATACACCCCCATCAAACACCACACCTCCGATGCATCCTCTCCGACCTCTGCCACCCACCACAAGCTGCCATTCACCAAATGAACCCCACCATCACACTCCCCATGCTCTGGCGACGCTCATGAACTCGCTAATTGGGGCCTAGAGCCTGTATTCAAGTTTTTCAATGCTTGTCGAATCTCACCTCCGTCGTCACCTTCTCCATCAATGACCACCATGCTCCGACCATCTCCGACTACCATTCAACTCCCAGTTGCTATGGAAACATCATAGGGGCTCAATTGCGACTTCCAATCAGACAATGCAACAATGACAGCAACTCAATTCGAGGATATCACCTCATACATCTGTGCGAAGGAGTAGGAGACAGTCCCACAGCGTGAGTTTAGAGCTAATTGACAACCTATAAGTGGTTTTTGTGATCCCGACCCCTCGCCCAAGACACGAGTGTCGGGTCCCTTTCCCACATGCCCTTCCACACCTCATCGGTAGCCACTGCCATGCGAGTCTGGTCTCCTGCTTGGTACTATACAACCCAATTAATGCCTGGTTCTGGCATAGAGAAGAGAAGAAATTGTGAGGAGGAGAGGGGAGGGTTTTGCACTATTGACCTTGGGATTCGTGCCCCTCCTCTCCTCACTCAACACTTAGCCATTCTCTGCTTGGGTTGAGGTATTGGCTCTGAGGTTGTTGATTGAAACGCTTCGTAGGCAACCGGGTTTTATTGTTATAGCGTTGTAGTATAGCCAGTTATTGCCAACATTTCAAATATAAATTTTTTTTACTCGGAAAATAAAAGAGTTCCCGAGGTCGAACTCAGGGAGCAAGTTGTATTCTAGAGATATACATGTTTCTTTTACAAAAATAAAGAAAGAGAGAGAGAAAGAATTTATTGGCTTCTTTTCTCTTTGTTTTCTCCTCGTCTCAGATCTTCTTCTTCTTTGTCTGCAGAGGTGATGTTCTTCTTCTGCAGTGGTGATGCTCTTCTTCTTCTTTCAGCTGTTCTTGCTTCTTCTTTTTTTTCTTCTGTCTTTCTTCAGATCTTCTTCTTTCTTCTTTGTTTTTCTTCTTTCAGTTCTTCCCTTGTTCTTTTGTGTTCTCCTCTACCTCGCCTTCTTCTGTTGTTCTTCAGATCTTCTTCTTTCTTCTTTTCCTTTTCCAGTCAGGACGTCGCCCCTCCTTCTTTCTTCTTTTCCCTTCAGGACGTCGTCTGATTTCCAAATCAGACGACTTAAACTGCCTGTTGCTACAGTGTCTCCCTCAGCTTCCTTCTTCTTCCGCGGTTCTTCTTCTTCACCTGTGCCTGCACACTTCAGAGCTTACGTCAGAGGACAAAACCTACTCTACCCTCTCCCCCCGCGTCTCTCTCTCTCTGAAACCACTCTTGGGAAAGCTCTCCCAGAGCTGCCGGGTAATCGGGTTCGGGTCACGCCCGGGTCCAGGCCCACCGGCGTGCGTGGTGGGCGAGGAGTGCAGGTCAGTCTAAGTCGGGTCGGGTTAGGTCCGCGGGGCGTGAGTGCGGACGAGACCGGGTAACCGGGCGGGTGAAGGGGACCTCACCCCGTGTGCTGAGGCAGTAAGGCTAGTGCACAAAATCAATTTAAACAGTGGAAAGGTTGTGAGGCTTACCGATGTGGGACTAAACGCAGACCTCTCCTCGCGTGCGCCTGCTGGGAGACCGCGGCCTAGCTTCTGCAGCTGCGGCTTCGATTTGCGTAGGTTGCTGGCTGGCTGCCTTCGCAAGACTCCCCGTAATCCGCAGCAGCTGGAGACCTGGAGTCCTCAAGCCTGGAGCGCAGGAGAAGCTGCTTCAATGTGCGTTTATGGCGGTCGAACCTCAAAACCTGTCGGACACGAATATGGCCTCTCGGCCTGATCAAACCACTGGGGAACCTTCGCCGTGGCACGGCGAAGGTGAGGAGCTGCGCGGCAAGCCGCAAGGTGGTGTCTGGCGGCAGCCCTAGGTTGGACTGCAACCGGAGGAATGGGTTTGTTCGGGGGAGCGTTACGGAGGTGTGGAGTGGCAGTGGAGGGGTGGGGGGTGCTCAGTGTGATGAGGCGGAGGTTCGGTGAGGGTCGGCGAGGTGTGTGAGGCTGTGGAGCGATGGGAACATCTCGTCGGAGGGTGGCCGGAAACGAAGGGGGTGACGATGGTCAGGGTCGGTCGAGGGCTTAATTGAACAAATTGAAACCAGGGAAAGAAAGAGGAGAGGAAGGGAAGTAGTTCTAACTTACTTGCAGGGACGAAGGGGGAGCAGTAGGGCGACAGTCGTATCGACTGTCGCTGGAGAAGAAGATGCTCAGGGAAAGGGGCGGCGGCGAGCAGAGAGCCGGAGAGGCGCCAGCTGGGTGCGGCGTGGTGCGGGAAGAGCAGGGGAGGAAGTCTCTGCTGCTGGTATTGCGGCAGAGCGAAGAGGAGGAGGGGGAGGAACCGCCGGAGCTGGTGAGCGTCTGCCGGAGAGAGAAGAGAGGAAAGTTGGGGGTTTTCTCCGTCAGATCCGAGCTGCCCCGGCCTGTGGAGCAACGGGGGGTATTTATAGGGATCAAAACAGGGAGGGAGGCGGAGGGAGACGACGTGTCTCCCTCGCAGGAGGATGGCCGGAGACGAAAACCCATACCGTCCGTGCGTTCGCACGGCCGGTATGGTGGGCTACAGCGACCAGGGGGGTGTCCCTGCGACGGCTGACAACGCAGGGCACCCCTGGTTTACTTGCCAGGCTTTCCCCCTCACCCTGCGCGGCGCCATGCTCCGCGCAAGGTCGCCGGAGCATGGTGTTGGCCGGTTTTGCAGGGGGGGACCTGAATGCAAAGAACGAAGGAGAGTTAGGGGCCAAAATGCGACGGTTCAAAAGTTGAGGGCCAAAAAGTAAATATATGAGGACCAAAGTGTAAAGTCGGTCAAGGAGGTTTCTTCTTAGGCTCAAGTTTTTATACATGATTAATTAGGACCTAAGGAATCTGATGGTGAATTTTATTTCTATATTAAACCTTGTTTGACCGGTCAATTTATGCGAAAACCCAGATTAAGTTATTAATTGGGCATGGTTCTCAATGTAGGTCAACATGGGTTCTGAAGGCCAAATTGAAGGTTCTAAACCTTAGAGATTATTTTTCTATGAATTTTAGAGGGTTTATTCTATTTTTACTTTGCCTCGAACCTCGTGAATTGAAGTGGGTTATTTTAGGGTTAGAGATTATCATTTAGTTCCTTGGAATTGCTGTAGCCCTTGCTAGATCATCTCATCCCACTTTTATTCTTATTAAGTTGCTTTGACCTATGTTTGGACCCTGAATTACCCTGTATGCAGATTATACTGGTAAAATTGTATTTTTACCCCTTATGACTTGTTTTCTCCTTAAACTCAGAATTCTCTGAGTTAAGCCTTTCCTTGAGTTATGTAGGAGCTTTTATCCTTTGTATTGGGTCAAAATGAGCAAGTTATGGCTCATGATGAGGTTCTCATCATACCCCCATGCCTAGCTTTTGCTAGTCCCTTAGCAAAAACTTAAGGTTTCAACCCTTGTTCTAGCCATGAAGTTCTTAATAGCTTTAGATAAGTGTTTTTTTATTTGAGCTTAGATTAGGTTAGAATGCTGACCATAGGCCTAAAAGGTACTCTAGTACCAATCAAGATCCAAATCTGTCTAGCCTTAGCCTCAGTCTCTAGCAAAGGTTTTTAAGGTCCACAAGAACTAACCTAAGGTTTATTGGACTTTGTGGTTAAAGCACCCGTGCTTGAAATGATTTTAGCCCTGGCTCAGTTCGCAGTGCGTTTGTAAGAGAGAGATAGAAAGTTTTTCTGTTTGGAGAGTTTTCTCTCTCTTTTTCTTTTTAGTTCTAGCCTAGGATTGGCTTTTCAACACGGTCTGTATCAGATTCCTTGCTCCCATCATCAATCCTCAAGGGTTCCTGGCGATCGATGCTTCGAGATAGCACCGCCCATGGCAACCCCCGGAACCCTGGCTATTGAGATTTCGAGATAATCCCACCCATGGTGTTCCGTGGCCGAATCCAGACCCTGGCAATTGACACTTCGAGATAATGCCATCCATGGAATCTGAACCTGCAGAGTGCTTACATGCCCCCAGTAGGATATGTAAATATCCTAAGAAACAAGCACCGAGGAGATGATATTTTGTTACGCATCTTCGAGGGGATTTCCCGCCTCTCCGCGCTGGGAACTCGTCCGAATCAACTTGTGTTGATCGGCCGCTCCTATTCTAGGTGTTCTTTTCAGAATTTTGCGATGCTTCTGCGTGATTCTGATTTTTACGCTTACTGAACCAGGATGTGTGTGAGGTTAGGGTGCTTAGGTTACTGAGTCCCGTAAACCAAAAATTAGTTAACGAGGCCAAATACTCCCTAAGCCTTAGACCTAATACTTCAGCTTTTCATTTTCCTCAACCTCTTGAGGAGTGTCTAGATCTTAATGGGTACTAAGAGTCTATTCAAGAATGCCTAAGGTTTGCGTTCTTACTAATCTCATTATGCACTTTTCAGTTATTTTCTTGAATGAGGTCTAGAACTTAGGTTAATTCCTTAGTTCCTTACTAATGACTATCACCTTTTCTCATAATTTTTGTGCTCCTTTTTCATTTTGTTTCTTTTCTCCTTCACAAAATTTCCTTCTCCTCTTTTCCTCTTATTCTTTTTCGAAAAAATTTTTTAATTTTTATGGTGTTTTTGTCATATGTGAATTTTTTTGTTTGAAACCTTTTCTTACAAGTTTTGCACTTCCATACCCCCCCATGCCTAAGATTTGCAATGTCCTCATTGTAACCTAGGGGGTTTTTATTTAACTTAGTTCATTCCTTAAGACAGAAATTTGGATGAGTGGATGGGTTGGGTTGAATTTTTGCGGACGATTTCTAATCCCAGATGCAAGCATCTGAGGTGGGGTCGGCTGTCTACAAGGGTGAACTTTGAGTGCAAAAAGGTGTCAGAATAAGTTTCAGGTTTTCAAAGAGAATGACGGGCTGCCTCCCGTTAAGCGCTGAGTTTTACGCCATCGGCTGGGCGCAATAAGCTCAAGGGGAAAGGAGGATATAAGATGCCTCAGCCAAATCAGTAGAAGTTACATCAATGAACGGCTTGAGTCTCTGACCGTTCACGATGAAAGGTTCAGAATCGTGGCTGAGTGGACTGATTTCGATTGCTCCATTTCCAAAAACCTGTCGGACCAAAAATGGTCCGACCCACTTGGATCTCAGTTTTCCTGGGAAGAGTTTTAGTCGGGCATCAAAGAGTAGGACCTTTTGACCAGGATGAAAGATCTTTCTCGAGATGTGTTTGTCGTGGAAGGCTTTAACCCGCTCCTTGTAGATTTGCGAGTTCTCGTACGCGTCTAGGCGTAATTCATCGATCTCGCTGATTTGGAGTCTTCTGTGGGTCCCAGCCTTGGAAAGATCTAGATTACAGTTCCGTACTGCCCAATAGGCTTTATGCTCCAGTTCTACGAGAAGGTGGCATGCCTTTCCGTACACCAGTCTAAAGGGAGACATGCCCAATTGGGTCTTGTGGGCGGTCCTATAGGCCCACAATGCTTCCGGAAGTCGGGACGACCAGTCCTTCCTGTCAGGTCGAACAGTGACTTGCAGGATTTTCTTGATCTCCCGATTAGACAGCTCAGCTAGACCATTAGTTTGGGGGTGGTAAGGAGTAGAGATTCGGTGAGACACCCCGTATTTGGTCATCAGTGACCTAAACTGAGCATTTGTGAAATGGGTCCCTCCATCAGAGATTATTGCACGAGGAATCCCGAACCTTGAGAAAATGTGTTGATGAATGAATTTGAGAACGATTTTGTGATCACAGGTTCGGGTCGGTATGGCTTCGATCCATTTGGACACGTAGTCCACAGCCAACAGAATGTATTCGAAACCATCCGAAACAGGAAAGGGGCCCATAAAATCAATCCCCCAAACATCAAAGATTTCGCATACTAGAATCGGTTGCATAGGCATCATGTCGCGATGACTCATGTTGCCCAAAGTCTGGCAACGACTGCATGCCTTGCAGTGATTGTATGCGTCTTTGAACAGTGTGGGCCAGTAAAAGCCGCACTGGAGGACTTTTGATGCGGTTTTATGCCCGGCGAAATGGCCACCGCATGCCTGGTCATGGCAGAAAGAGAGGATATTGTTGAATTCCCCTTCCGGGACGCATCTCCGGATGATCTGATCGGCACCTATGCGGAAGAGGTACGGGTCTTCCCAAATGTAATACTTGGCATCGGAGCGTAATTTGTCTTTCTTGGCCTTCGGCCAATCGGAGGGGATCTGATGAGATGCCAAGTAATTTACTACATTAGCAAACCATGGAAGGCTAGTACCAATAGTCAGCAGGTGCTCATCGGGAAAATGCTCAGTGATGGGTCCGGAAGGGTCAATTATTTCAAAAGGAAGACGGGACAAGTGATCAGCTACCACATTTTGCTTTCCCGCTTTGTCGCGAATCTCAAGGTCAAATTCTTGCAACAGCAAGATCCATCGGATTAATCGAGGTTTCGCATCCTTCTTTGCAAGGAGATGCCTCACAGCTGTGTGATCCGAGTATATGATGACACGGGAACCCAGAAGGTACGATCTGAACTTTTCTAGGGCAAATACTACAGCTAGCAGCTCTTTCTCAGTAACCGTATAGTTACGCTGAGCCTCATCGAGTGTTTTGCTGGCGTAGTAAATGGCTACCGGTTTCCTGTCAATTTTCTGCCCCAAAACTGCTCCTACAGCGAAGTCGGATGCATCGCACATGATCTCAAAGGGTTGAGACCAATCAGGGGACTGTAGGATCGGGGCTCGGGTGACTCGGTCACGCAGGATTTCAAATGCTTGAGTGCATTCCTTGGAAATTTCAAAAGGAACATCCTTGGAGAGAAGAGTGGTCAGGGGGCGCGCGATTTTTGAAAAATCAGGGATAAATCGTCGATAAAAACCGACATGCCCTAAAAAGGAACGGATGTCCCTGATCGAGCTAGGCATAGGAAGGTGAGAAATCAGATTAACCTTAGCTCGATCCACTTGGATACCTTTCTCCGAAATTGAGTGTCCCAGGACAATTCCCTCAGGCACCATGAAATGGCTCTTTTCCCAAGAAAGAACCAAATTCACATCGATGCACCGCCTGAGTATCTGGACCAAGTGTTGGAGGCAATCGTCGAATGATGCTCCGAAAACTGAAAAGTCATCCATGAAGACTTCCAGATAATCACCTACCATATCTGAGAATATGGCAAGAATGCATCGCTGAAAAGTAGCGAGTGCATTGCAAAGACCGAAAGGCATCCTTCGGAAAGCGTATGTTCCGAAGGGGCAGGTGAACGTGGTCTTTTCTTGGTCCTCAGGATGGATTGCCACCTGGTTATAACCGGAGTACCCGTCAAGAAAGCAGAAGAACCTATTTCCCGCAAGTTTTTCGAGAATTTGATCAATGAAGGGTAGTGGGAAATGATCCTTCTTTGTGGAGGAATTTAGTCGGCGGTAATCTATACAGACTCTCCACGAGTTGGCTAATCGGGTAGGAATGATTTCTCCGGTCTCAGTCGTTATAGTGGTGAGTCCTGCCTTCTTGGGCACGACCTGAATTGGGCTCACCCAACGACTATCGGAGATCGGGTAGATGATCCCGGCATCTAACCACTTGATGATCTCCTTTTTCACGACCTCCTGCAGATTGGGGTTTAAGCGTCTCTGCATTTCACGAGAAGGTCGTGTGCCCTCTTCTGAATAGATATGATGAGTACAATAAGAGGGACTTATTCCAGTCAAATCATCGAGAGTCCATCCGATGGCTCTGCGATGTTGCTGGAGGACAACAATCAGACGGGATTCCTGTTCAGGACTGAGGTTGGAATTGATAATCACAGGAAGGGTCTGATTAGAACCCAAAAAGACGTATTTCAAGTGAGCAGGAAGGGGTTTCAGTTCGAGGATGGGGTTTTTAGCAGCAGCGGGTGGTTCAGTATAGATGTGAGGTTCAAGGGTGGGAGTTACTGAGTTGTTCATATCTGGATTCGACTCCTCTGTTTGCGGGTCAAGATCCTTCTGTGGTTGATGAGGCATACTCGAGTCATTCTGGAGGTGTGATTCATCAACCAAAGTCTTGATGTCACAAATTTGTTCGATGACGCCGCAATTAATTCCTTGTTGGGCCTTAAATATATCAATTTTCAGTGTTTGATCTCCAAACTTAAGCTCTATTTGGCCCTCCTCACAGCTGATGTTGGCTCTAGCAGTAGCCAAGAAAGGTCTCCCTAGAATGATTGGTGTATCCCTAGGGTTCTCAGGTGCATCCATATCTAAGACTATAAAGTCCACTGGAAAATAGAAATCCCGCACTCTTACAATAACATCCTCGAGAATCCCTTTTGGTGACTTTATAGATCGATCTGCTAATTGTAATGTCACCTCGGTTGGTTTTAGCTCAGATTCTTCTAGATGGTCAAGTAAGGATGTGGGTATCAGGTTTATGGATGCACCCAAGTCTAACAATGCTCTATCAAATTGGGTACCACCTATCTTACAGGAAATCAGGGGAGTCCCAGGATCTTTTGCCTTGGGTGGGAGTCTACTAAGGATTACAGAGCTGGCTTGCTCTGACAGAACAATTGGGCTCCCTCCCTTGGTTCGCGGCTTACGCTGGGGTGTACATATATTCTTTAGAAATCGTGCGTAAGCTGGTACGTGGCGGATTGCATCCATCAAGGGGATGTTTATGTGGACCTGCTCAAAGAGCTTGACCAGGTCCTCCTCAGGGGCCACGGGTTTGGTGGTCTTCTTTCCCTTGGTCAAGGCCTCGAGAAACGGGATCTTGGTTGGTTCTTCTAGGATATGTTCAGGTTGTGGATCCGGAACAGCGGTATCTTGGACAACTATCCTAGGGTCATGGTTATCAGGCTTGGAGTGATTTGGATAATGCGGGTCTTGAGTTGTTTTACCACTACGTGTTGTTACAGAATTTAATCCGGCCTGATTCTGGTTTGGGTTTGGTAAGAGGGGTGGCTGCTGCTGAAATCCCGCATAAGAAGTTGAGGCTTCCATCTCGTCTGGAGATGGAGCAGTAGGGGCCTGATAAATCCATTGAGCGTGGCCTAAATTTGGATTCATAACGCGCTTCTGGGTTGGCACGTTATTTGGGTTAGGAAGAGGTTGGGAAGGGAGTGTGCCTGGCTGGCGAGAATTTGCCAACTGGGCCAGTTGAGTTTTAACTTCAGTAAGCTCGTCCTTGTGCTGTTTTTGAATAGCCGCATTCATTTTTTGAATGTCAGCCAGAGTCTGAAGGATTAGGGACATTTGATCCTGATTTGGCCCTGATGGATAAGTAGGGTTGGGCCGAGGCTGAGGCGGCTGGTAATGACGAGAGGGCTGTGGGCGCGACTGAAAAGGTGGTCTTTGGGAATTTCCCGCCCACTGAAAATTGGGATGGTTTCGCCATCCAGGGTTGTAAGTGTTGGAGAATGGGTCGTTCTGGATGGCGTTGAGGTCCTCGCAGGTCTGAGGAACCTCCTGAGAATCAGGGAAAGGGGGAATGGAGTTCCCCCGGCTGGTGTAGAAAGGATCGGATGATCCTCCGATCCAAGAATCAGATGGGGATGGATATGGATCCATCCCAGGGGAAGGTCAGTGGAGGATGTTTTGCACAGTTTCCTGTGTGGAGGGAGGTTGTGCAAAGGAGTTACGCACGGAGGTAGCTCGCTGCAAGTGCTGAGTCAGCTCATCCACGTTCTTTTCAATGATTGAGACCTTGTCCAATCGACTGGCCATTAATTCCAGGTCGACTGATGCGGACAGGCCTTGCGTCTCATGTGCTCCCTTAAGATTCGTCGCTGCGCGGGTATTCGTCCTGTCGAATAATCCCATGGAGTCATTGTTGATGGAGTTCTCGCACATATTTTCGAGAATCTCCCATACGGTGTCTTCATGTTGACCCATGATGTTTCCTCCGCAAGTTGCATTGACGAAAAGGCGGATGTCCTCACGGAGTCCCTGGTAAAAAGATTGGACTTGTTCCCATTTAGGAACTCCGTGATGGGGGCACTTTCTCATGAGATCCTGAAAGCGATCCCATGCCTCATGGAGAGGTTCTCTTGATTGTTGAGTGAAGTGTGTAATCTGATGGCGCAAGGCGTTGGTCCGACCAACGGGAAAAAACTTTTTCAAAAATTCGGATTGAAGTTCTTCCCAAGTGTTGATCGGCCGGGTCTGAGTTTGATACCAATGGGCGGCCTTGTCCATAAGAGAAAAGGAGAACATCTTCATGAGAAGAATATCCCGATTTTGCGCATCTGATCCAAAAGTGTGGGCCAGATGCTTTAGCTGTTTGATGTGCTGGAAGGGATCTTCAGAATTAAGCCCATGGAATTTAGGTATAGCATGAATCATGTTGGGCTTTAATTCGGAATCAGGTCCTCCAGTCGGGATTCTGACTCGAGGCTCAATGGCCACCGCAGCAGGATTGTAGTGGTCCCGCATCATAGGACGCTGTGGTGGGTGCACGAAGTTTTGGAAGAGGTCATTGAGTCGCTGGAGCTGGTGTTCCAGATTATTTTCTTCCTCAACTGGCTGAGCCATGATGGGGGAAGAAGAACTTGGTTCTGAATCAGAAGAGAGAATAATGTGAGGGTGTTGCTGCACAAACACGGGCGTCGAGGCTTGGCCTTGACGAGAGCGAATTTCTAAAGGAGGTCTTAAGGGTGGTCTTAGGGACCTCCTTCCGTACATGCACTGTTGGAAGAGGTAAGTTTAGAAGGTGCTGGACCCAATCAAGACACCCAAAAATGTGTTGGGTGACTATAGAGGTGCGGGGCAGATGGACCCCTTGATCAGAAAGATCGTCCACCTGAGAATTACCTGGGCAGCCAGAGAGGGAGAGTCCCGCGAAGACCCCTACACGGTAGAGCGTCCCCACGGGTTACAGGGTTTCCCCCACCCGACCTCTCTTGTCACTGCGGTTCCAGGTAGACCAGAATGGGGATCTTGACCTCTTAAGTCTACCAATTTTAAGATCAGGGTGCTTAAGGTTTCACTTGAACTTTAGTCTTTTTAAGTGCAAAGAGTGACCTAATTTAAGGTTGGTTGACCCAAGGGGTCAACTTTACCTCTTGTTTTCTTTGAGAGCTTTCAGGTCTTGTCTTTTAGGGTTCAAGTGTTTAGAGAGCCAATTGTTTTAGGTTTTCTTTTGAATAGGTATTTTCAATCAATGGTTTAGGCACACTTCTTTTGGATTTTCTCCATTCTTGATTTAAGTAGTGTGTCTCTAAAACCCTAATGTTGAATCTTATGTTGGCTCTACTTGGTCCAGTTAGTTCTTTGTTGGGTAATTAGGGCTCAAGCAAGAATGTGTTAGCCCTTAAATACCCTTAATAGTGTGCAGGACTAATGAGTTGAAAACATGCAACTCTTTATGGTTACTAAGTATGGAAGACAGGTTAGCCCTATATTGCTTGTTCTTTTCTTTTCTTCCTCTTTAGAGTTTAGGGGTTAATAGCGAGAGGAAAAATTTACCTGTCCTCGGAGTGGTTGTCGTGCGGTTGCTTGTATTCTTGATTTCCTGTAGTTTTCTGCACAAAAGAGAGGAGATTATCAGAAATTAAAAAGAAACAGGAATGTTTACCTCTAGAATAGCCGTTGCTCCCCGGCAGCGGCGCCAAAAATGAAACGCTTCGTAGGCAACCGGGTTTTATTGTTATAGCGTTGTAGTATAGCCAGTTATTGCCAACATTTCAAATATAAATTTTTTTTACTCGGAAAATAAAAGAGTTCCCGAGGTCGAACTCAGGGAGCAAGTTGTATTCTAGAGATATACATGTTTCTTTTACAAAAATAAAGAAAGAGAGAGAGAAAGAATTTATTGTCTTCTTTTCTCTTTGTTTTCTCCTCGTCTCAGATCTTCTTCTTCTTTGTCTGCAGAGGTGATGTTCTTCTTCTGCAGTGGTGATGCTCTTCTTCTTCTTTCAGCTGTTCTTGCTTCTTCTTTTTTTTCTTCTGTCTTTCTTCAGATCTTCTTCTTTCTTCTTTGTTTTTCTTCTTTCAGTTCTTCCCTTGTTCTTTTGTGTTCTCCTCTGCCTCTCCTTCTTCTGTTGTTCTTCAGATCTTCTTCTTTCTTCTTTTCCTTTTCCAGTCAGGACGTCGCCCCTCCTTCTTTCTTCTTTTCCCTTCAGGACGTCGTCTGATTTCCAAATCAGACGACTTAAACTGCCTGTTGCTACAGTGTCTCCCTCAGCTTCCTTCTTCTTCCGCGGTTCTTCTTCTTCACCTGTGCCTGCACACTTCAGAGCTTACGTCAGAGGACAAAACCTACTCTACCCTCTCCCCCCGCGTCTCTCTCTCTCTGAAACCACTCTTGGGAAAGCTCTCCCAGAGCTGCCGGGTAATCGGGTTCGGGTCACGCCCGGGTCCAGGCCCACCGGCGTGCGTGGTGGGCGAGGAGTACAGGTCAGTCTAAGTCGGGTCGGGTCAGGTCCGCGGGGCGTGAGCGCGGACGAGACCGGGTAACCGGGCGGGTGAAGGGGACCTCACCCCGTGTGCTGAGGCAGTAAGGCTAGTGCACAAAATCAATTTAAACAGTGGAAAGGTTGTGAGGCTTACCGATGTGGGACTAAACGCAGACCTCTCCTCGCGTGCGCCTGCTGGGAGACCGCGGCCTAGCTTCTGCAGCTGCGGCTTCGATTTGCGTAGGTTGCTGGCTGGCTGCCTTCGCAAGACTCCCCGTAATCCGCAGCAGCTGGAGACCTGGAGTCCTCAAGCCTGGAGCGCGGGAGAAGCTGCTTCAATGTGTGTTTATGGCGGTCGAACCTCAAAACCTGTCGGACACGAATATGGCCTCTCGGCCTGATCAAACCACTGGGGAACCTTCGCCGTGGCACGGCGAAGGTGAGGAGCTGCGCGGCAAGCCGCAAGGTGGTGTCTGGCGGCAGCCCTAGGTTGGACTGCAACCGGAGGAATAGGTTTGTTCGGGGGAGCGTTACGGAGGTGTGGAGTGGCAGTGGAGGGGTGGGGGGTGCTCAGTGTGATGAGGTGGAGGTTCGGTGAGGGTCGGCGAGGTGTGTGAGGCTGTGGAGCGATGGGAACATCTCGCCGGAGGGTGGCCGGAAACGAAGGGGGTGACGATGGTCAGGGTCGGTCGAGGGCTTAATTGAACAAATTGAAACCGGGGAAAGAAAGAGGAGAGGAAGGGAAGTAGTTCTAACTTACTTGCAGGGACGAAGGGGGAGCAGTAGGGCGACAGTCGTATCGACTGTCGCCGGAGAAGAAGATGCTCAGGGAAAGGGGCGGCGGCGAGCAGAGAGCCGGAGAGGCGCCAGCTGGGTGCGGCGTGGCGCGGGAAGAGCAGGGGAGGAAGTCTCTGCTGCTGGTATTGCGGCAGAGCGAAGAGGAGGAGGGGGAGGAACCGCCGGAGCTGGTGAGCGTCTGCCGGAGAGAGAAGAGAGGAAAGTTGGGGGTTTTCTCCGTCAGATCCGAGCTGCCCCGGCCTGTGGAGCAACGGGGGGTATTTATAGGGATCAAAACAGGGAGGGAGGCGGAGGGAGACGACGTGTCTCCCTCGCAGGAGGATGGCCGGAGACGAAAACCCATACCGTCCGTGCGTTCGCACGGCCGGTATGGTGGGCTACAGCGACCAGGGGGGTGTCCCTACGACGGCTGACAACGCAGGGCACCCCTGGTTTACTTGCCAGGCTTTCCCCCTCACCCTGCGCGGCGCCATGCTCCGCGCAAGGTCGCCGGAGCATGGTGTTGGCCGGTTTTGCAGGGGGGGACCTGAATGCAAAGAACGAAGGAGAGTTAGGGGCCAAAATGCGACGGTTCAAAAGTTGAGGGCCAAAAAGTAAATATATGAGGACCAAAGTGTAAAGTCGGTCAAGGAGGTTTCTTCTTAGGCTCAAGTTTTTATACATGATTAATTAGGACCTAAGGAATCTGATGGTGAATTTTATTTCTATATTAAACCTTGTTTGACCGGTCAATTTATGCGAAAACCCAGATTAAGTTATTAATTGGGCATGGTTCTCAATGTAGGTCAACATGGGTTCTGAAGGCCAAATTGAAGGTTCTAAACCTTAGAGATTATTTTTCTATGAATTTTAGAGGGTTTATTCTATTTTTACTTTGCCTCGAACCTCGTGAATTGAAGTGGGTTATTTTAGGGTTAGAGATTATCATTTAGTTCCTTGGAATTGCTGTAGCCCTTGCTAGATCATCTCATCCCACTTTTATTCTTATTAAGTTGCTTTGACCTATGTTTGGACCCTGAATTACCCTGTATGCAGATTATACTGGTAAAATTGTATTTTTACCCCTTATGACTTGTTTTCTCCTTAAACTCAGAATTCTCTGAGTTAAGCCTTTCCTTGAGTTATGTAGGAGCTTTTATCCTTTGTATTGGGTCAAAATGAGCAAGTTATGGCTCATGATGAGGTTCTCATCATACCCCCATGCCTAGCTTTTGCTAGTCCCTTAGCAAAAACTTAAGGTTTCAACCCTTGTTCTAGCCATGAAGTTCTTAATAGCTTTAGATAAGTGTTTTTTTATTTGAGCTTAGATTAGGTTAGAATGCTGACCATAGGCCTAAAAGGTACTCTAGTACCAATCAAGATCCAAATCTGTCTAGCCTTAGCCTCAGTCTCTAGCAAAGGTTTTTAAGGTCCACAAGAACTAACCTAAGGTTTATTGGACTTTGTGGTTAAAGCACCCGTGCTTGAAATGATTTTAGCCCTGGCTCAGTTCGCAGTGCGTTTATAAGAGAGAGATAGAAAGTTTTTCTGTTTGGAGAGTTTTCTCTCTCTTTTTCTTTTTAGTTCTAGCCTAGGATTGGCTTTTCAACACGGTCTGTATCAGATTCCTTGCTCCCATCATCAATCCTCAAGGGTTCCTGGCGATCGATGCTTCGAGATAGCACCGCCCATGGCAACCCCCGGAACCCTGGCTATTGAGATTTCGAGATAATCCCACCCATGGTGTTCCGTGGCCGAATCCAGACCCTGGCAATTGACACTTCGAGATAATGCCATCCATGGAATCTGAACCTGCAGAGTGCTTACATGCCCCCAGTAGGATATGTAAATATCCTAAGAAACAAGCACCGAGGAGATGATATTTTGTTACGCATCTTCGAGGGGATTTCCCGCCTCTCCGCGCTGGGAACTCGTCCGAATCAACTTGTGTTGATCGGCCGCTCCTATTCTAGGTGTTCTTTTCAGAATTTTGCGATGCTTCTGCGTGATTCTGATTTTTACGCTTACTGAACCAGGATGTGTGTGAGGTTAGGGTGCTTAGGTTACTGAGTCCCGTAAACCAAAAATTAGTTAACGAGGCCAAATACTCCCTAAGCCTTAGACCTAATACTTCAGCTTTTCATTTTCCTCAACCTCTTGAGGAGTGTCTAGATCTTAATGGGTACTAAGAGTCTATTCAAGAATGCCTAAGGTTTGCGTTCTTACTAATCTCATTATGCACTTTTCAGTTATTTTCTTGAATGAGGTCTAGAACTTAGGTTAATTCCTTAGTTCCTTACTAATGACTATCACCTTTTCTCATAATTTTTGTGCTCCTTTTTCATTTTGTTTCTTTTCTCCTTCACAAAATTTCCTTCTCCTCTTTTCCTCTTATTCTTTTTCGAAAAAATTTTTTAATTTTTATGGTGTTTTTGTCATATGTGAATTTTTTTGTTTGAAACCTTTTCTTACAAGTTTTGCACTTCCATACCCCCCCATGCCTAAGATTTGCAATGTCCTCATTGTAACCTAGGGGGTTTTTATTTAACTTAGTTCATTCCTTAAGACAGAAATTTGGATGAGTGGATGGGTTGGGTTGAATTTTTGCGGACGATTTCTAATCCCAGATGCAAGCATCTGAGGTGGGGTCGGCTGTCTACAAGGGTGAACTTTGAGTGCAAAAAGGTGTCAGAATAAGTTTCAGGTTTTCAAAGAGAATGACGGGCTGCCTCCCGTTAAGCGCTGAGTTTTACGCCATCGGCTGGGCGCAATAAGCTCAAGGGGAAAGGAGGATATAAGATGCCTCAGCCAAATCAGTAGAAGTTACATCAATGAACGGCTTGAGTCTCTGACCGTTCACGATGAAAGGTTCAGAATCGTGGCTGAGTGGACTGATTTCGATTGCTCCATTTCCAAAAACCTGTCGGACCAAAAATGGTCCGACCCACTTGGATCTCAGTTTTCCTGGGAAGAGTTTTAGTCGGGCATCAAAGAGTAGGACCTTTTGACCAGGATGAAAGATCTTTCTCGAGATGTGTTTGTCGTGGAAGGCTTTAACCCGCTCCTTGTAGATTTGCGAGTTCTCGTACGCGTCTAGGCGTAATTCATCGATCTCGCTGATTTGGAGTCTTCTGTGGGTCCCAGCCTTGGAAAGATCTAGATTACAGTTCCGTACTGCCCAATAGGCTTTATGCTCCAGTTCTACGAGAAGGTGGCATGCCTTTCCGTACACCAGTCTAAAGGGAGACATGCCCAATTGGGTCTTGTGGGCGGTCCTATAGGCCCACAATGCTTCCGGAAGTCGGGACGACCAGTCCTTCCTGTCAGGTCGAACAGTGACTTGCAGGATTTTCTTGATCTCCCGATTAGACAGCTCAGCTAGACCATTAGTTTGGGGGTGGTAAGGAGTAGAGATTCGGTGAGACACCCCGTATTTGGTCATCAGTGACCTAAACTGAGCATTTGTGAAATGGGTCCCTCCATCAGAGATTATTGCACGAGGAATCCCGAACCTTGAGAAAATGTGTTGATGAATGAATTTGAGAACGATTTTGTGATCACAGGTTCGGGTCGGTATGGCTTCGATCCATTTGGACACGTAGTCCACAGCCAACAGAATGTATTCGAAACCATCCGAAACAGGAAAGGGGCCCATAAAATCAATCCCCCAAACATCAAAGATTTCGCATACTAGAATCGGTTGCATAGGCATCATGTCGCGATGACTCATGTTGCCCAAAGTCTGGCAACGACTGCATGCCTTGCAGTGATTGTATGCGTCTTTGAACAGTGTGGGCCAGTAAAAGCCGCACTGGAGGACTTTTGATGCGGTTTTATGCCCGGCGAAATGGCCACCGCATGCCTGGTCATGGCAGAAAGAGAGGATATTGTTGAATTCCCCTTCCGGGACGCATCTCCGGATGATCTGATCGGCACCTATGCGGAAGAGGTACGGGTCTTCCCAAATGTAATACTTGGCATCGGAGCGTAATTTGTCTTTCTTGGCCTTCGGCCAATCGGAGGGGATCTGATGAGATGCCAAGTAATTTACTACATTAGCAAACCATGGAAGGCTAGTACCAATAGTCAGCAGGTGCTCATCGGGAAAATGCTCAGTGATGGGTCCGGAAGGGTCAATTATTTCAAAAGGAAGACGGGACAAGTGATCAGCTACCACATTTTGCTTTCCCGCTTTGTCGCGAATCTCAAGGTCAAATTCTTGCAACAGCAAGATCCATCGGATTAATCGAGGTTTCGCATCCTTCTTTGCAAGGAGATGCCTCACAGCTGTGTGATCCGAGTATATGATGACACGGGAACCCAGAAGGTACGATCTGAACTTTTCTAGGGCAAATACTACAGCTAGCAGCTCTTTCTCAGTAACCGTATAGTTACGCTGAGCCTCATCGAGTGTTTTGCTGGCGTAGTAAATGGCTACCGGTTTCCTGTCAATTTTCTGCCCCAAAACTGCTCCTACAGCGAAGTCGGATGCATCGCACATGATCTCAAAGGGTTGAGACCAATCAGGGGACTGTAGGATCGGGGCTCGGGTGACTCGGTCACGCAGGATTTCAAATGCTTGAGTGCATTCCTTGGAAATTTCAAAAGGAACATCCTTGGAGAGAAGAGTGGTCAGGGGGCGCGCGATTTTTGAAAAATCAGGGATAAATCGTCGATAAAAACCGACATGCCCTAAAAAGGAACGGATGTCCCTGATCGAGCTAGGCATAGGAAGGTGAGAAATCAGATTAACCTTAGCTCGATCCACTTGGATACCTTTCTCCGAAATTGAGTGTCCCAGGACAATTCCCTCAGGCACCATGAAATGGCTCTTTTCCCAAGAAAGAACCAAATTCACATCGATGCACCGCCTGAGTATCTGGACCAAGTGTTGGAGGCAATCGTCGAATGATGCTCCGAAAACTGAAAAGTCATCCATGAAGACTTCCAGATAATCACCTACCATATCTGAGAATATGGCAAGAATGCATCGCTGAAAAGTAGCGAGTGCATTGCAAAGACCGAAAGGCATCCTTCGGAAAGCGTATGTTCCGAAGGGGCAGGTGAACGTGGTCTTTTCTTGGTCCTCAGGATGGATTGCCACCTGGTTATAACCGGAGTACCCGTCAAGAAAGCAGAAGAACCTATTTCCCGCAAGTTTTTCGAGAATTTGATCAATGAAGGGTAGTGGGAAATGATCCTTCTTTGTGGAGGAATTTAGTCGGCGGTAATCTATACAGACTCTCCACGAGTTGGCTAATCGGGTAGGAATGATTTCTCCGGTCTCAGTCGTTATAGTGGTGAGTCCTGCCTTCTTGGGCACGACCTGAATTGGGCTCACCCAACGACTATCGGAGATCGGGTAGATGATCCCGGCATCTAACCACTTGATGATCTCCTTTTTCACGACCTCCTGCAGATTGGGGTTTAAGCGTCTCTGCATTTCACGAGAAGGTCGTGTGCCCTCTTCTGAATAGATATGATGAGTACAATAAGAGGGACTTATTCCAGTCAAATCATCGAGAGTCCATCCGATGGCTCTGCGATGTTGCTGGAGGACAACAATCAGACGGGATTCCTGTTCAGGACTGAGGTTGGAATTGATAATCACAGGAAGGGTCTGATTAGAACCCAAAAAGACGTATTTCAAGTGAGCAGGAAGGGGTTTCAGTTCGAGGATGGGGTTTTTAGCAGCAGCGGGTGGTTCAGTATAGATGTGAGGTTCAAGGGTGGGAGTTACTGAGTTGTTCATATCTGGATTCGACTCCTCTGTTTGCGGGTCAAGATCCTTCTGTGGTTGATGAGGCATACTCGAGTCATTCTGGAGGTGTGATTCATCAACCAAAGTCTTGATGTCACAAATTTGTTCGATGACGCCGCAATTAATTCCTTGTTGGGCCTTAAATATATCAATTTTCAGTGTTTGATCTCCAAACTTAAGCTCTATTTGGCCCTCCTCACAGCTGATGTTGGCTCTAGCAGTAGCCAAGAAAGGTCTCCCTAGAATGATTGGTGTATCCCTAGGGTTCTCAGGTGCATCCATATCTAAGACTATAAAGTCCACTGGAAAATAGAAATCCCGCACTCTTACAATAACATCCTCGAGAATCCCTTTTGGTGACTTTATAGATCGATCTGCTAATTGTAATGTCACCTCGGTTGGTTTTAGCTCAGATTCTTCTAGATGGTCAAGTAAGGATGTGGGTATCAGGTTTATGGATGCACCCAAGTCTAACAATGCTCTATCAAATTGGGTACCACCTATCTTACAGGAAATCAGGGGAGTCCCAGGATCTTTTGCCTTGGGTGGGAGTCTACTAAGGATTACAGAGCTGGCTTGCTCTGACAGAACAATTGGGCTCCCTCCCTTGGTTCGCGGCTTACGCTGGGGTGTACATATATTCTTTAGAAATCGTGCGTAAGCTGGTACGTGGCGGATTGCATCCATCAAGGGGATGTTTATGTGGACCTGCTCAAAGAGCTTGACCAGGTCCTCCTCAGGGGCCACGGGTTTGGTGGTCTTCTTTCCCTTGGTCAAGGCCTCGAGAAACGGGATCTTGGTTGGTTCTTCTAGGATATGTTCAGGTTGTGGATCCGGAACAGCGGTATCTTGGACAACTATCCTAGGGTCATGGTTATCAGGCTTGGAGTGATTTGGATAATGCGGGTCTTGAGTTGTTTTACCACTACGTGTTGTTACAGAATTTAATCCGGCCTGATTCTGGTTTGGGTTTGGTAAGAGGGGTGGCTGCTGCTGAAATCCCGCATAAGAAGTTGAGGCTTCCATCTCGTCTGGAGATGGAGCAGTAGGGGCCTGATAAATCCATTGAGCGTGGCCTAAATTTGGATTCATAACGCGCTTCTGGGTTGGCACGTTATTTGGGTTAGGAAGAGGTTGGGAAGGGAGTGTGCCTGGCTGGCGAGAATTTGCCAACTGGGCCAGTTGAGTTTTAACTTCAGTAAGCTCGTCCTTGTGCTGTTTTTGAATAGCCGCATTCATTTTTTGAATGTCAGCCAGAGTCTGAAGGATTAGGGACATTTGATCCTGATTTGGCCCTGATGGATAAGTAGGGTTGGGCCGAGGCTGAGGCGGCTGGTAATGACGAGAGGGCTGTGGGCGCGACTGAAAAGGTGGTCTTTGGGAATTTCCCGCCCACTGAAAATTGGGATGGTTTCGCCATCCAGGGTTGTAAGTGTTGGAGAATGGGTCGTTCTGGATGGCGTTGAGGTCCTCGCAGGTCTGAGGAACCTCCTGAGAATCAGGGAAAGGGGGAATGGAGTTCCCCCGGCTGGTGTAGAAAGGATCGGATGATCCTCCGATCCAAGAATCAGATGGGGATGGATATGGATCCATCCCAGGGGAAGGTCAGTGGAGGATGTTTTGCACAGTTTCCTGTGTGGAGGGAGGTTGTGCAAAGGAGTTACGCACGGAGGTAGCTCGCTGCAAGTGCTGAGTCAGCTCATCCACGTTCTTTTCAATGATTGAGACCTTGTCCAATCGACTGGCCATTAATTCCAGGTCGACTGATGCGGACAGGCCTTGCGTCTCATGTGCTCCCTTAAGATTCGTCGCTGCGCGGGTATTCGTCCTGTCGAATAATCCCATGGAGTCATTGTTGATGGAGTTCTCGCACATATTTTCGAGAATCTCCCATACGGTGTCTTCATGTTGACCCATGATGTTTCCTCCGCAAGTTGCATTGACGAAAAGGCGGATGTCCTCACGGAGTCCCTGGTAAAAAGATTGGACTTGTTCCCATTTAGGAACTCCGTGATGGGGGCACTTTCTCATGAGATCCTGAAAGCGATCCCATGCCTCATGGAGAGGTTCTCTTGATTGTTGAGTGAAGTGTGTAATCTGATGGCGCAAGGCGTTGGTCCGACCAACGGGAAAAAACTTTTTCAAAAATTCGGATTGAAGTTCTTCCCAAGTGTTGATCGGCCGGGTCTGAGTTTGATACCAATGGGCGGCCTTGTCCATAAGAGAAAAGGAGAACATCTTCATGAGAAGAATATCCCGATTTTGCGCATCTGATCCAAAAGTGTGGGCCAGATGCTTTAGCTGTTTGATGTGCTGGAAGGGATCTTCAGAATTAAGCCCATGGAATTTAGGTATAGCATGAATCATGTTGGGCTTTAATTCGGAATCAGGTCCTCCAGTCGGGATTCTGACTCGAGGCTCAATGGCCACCGCAGCAGGATTGTAGTGGTCCCGCATCATAGGACGCTGTGGTGGGTGCACGAAGTTTTGGAAGAGGTCATTGAGTCGCTGGAGCTGGTGTTCCAGATTATTTTCTTCCTCAACTGGCTGAGCCATGATGGGGGAAGAAGAACTTGGTTCTGAATCAGAAGAGAGAATAATGTGAGGGTGTTGCTGCACAAACACGGGCGTCGAGGCTTGGCCTTGACGAGAGCGAATTTCTAAAGGAGGTCTTAAGGGTGGTCTTAGGGACCTCCTTCCGTACATGCACTGTTGGAAGAGGTAAGTTTAGAAGGTGCTGGACCCAATCAAGACACCCAAAAATGTGTTGGGTGACTATAGAGGTGCGGGGCAGATGGACCCCTTGATCAGAAAGATCGTCCACCTGAGAATTACCTGGGCAGCCAGAGAGGGAGAGTCCCGCGAAGACCCCTACACGGTAGAGCGTCCCCACGGGTTACAGGGTTTCCCCCACCCGACCTCTCTTGTCACTGCGGTTCCAGGTAGACCAGAATGGGGATCTTGACCTCTTAAGTCTACCAATTTTAAGATCAGGGTGCTTAAGGTTTCACTTGAACTTTAGTCTTTTTAAGTGCAAAGAGTGACCTAATTTAAGGTTGGTTGACCCAAGGGGTCAACTTTACCTCTTGTTTTCTTTGAGAGCTTTCAGGTCTTGTCTTTTAGGGTTCAAGTGTTTAGAGAGCCAATTGTTTTAGGTTTTCTTTTGAATAGGTATTTTCAATCAATGGTTTAGGCACACTTCTTTTGGATTTTCTCCATTCTTGATTTAAGTAGTGTGTCTCTAAAACCCTAATGTTGAATCTTATGTTGGCTCTACTTGGTCCAGTTAGTTCTTTGTTGGGTAATTAGGGCTCAAGCAAGAATGTGTTAGCCCTTAAATACCCTTAATAGTGTGCAGGACTAATGAGTTGAAAACATGCAACTCTTTATGGTTACTAAGTATGGAAGACAGGTTAGCCCTATATTGCTTGTTCTTTTCTTTTCTTCCTCTTTAGAGTTTAGGGGTTAATAGCGAGAGGAAAAATTTACCTGTCCTCGGAGTGGTTGTCGTGCGGTTGCTTGTATTCTTGATTTCCTGTAGTTTTCTGCACAAAAGAGAGGAGATTATCAGAAATTAAAAAGAAACAGGAATGTTTACCTCTAGAATAGCCGTTGCTCCCCGGCAGCGGCGCCAAAAATGAAACGCTTCGTAGGCAACCGGGTTTTATTGTTATAGCGTTGTAGTATAGCCAGTTATTGCCAACATTTCAAATATAAATTTTTTTTACTCGGAAAATAAAAGAGTTCCCGAGGTCGAACTCAGGGAGCAAGTTGTATTCTAGAGATATACATGTTTCTTTTACAAAAATAAAGAAAGAGAGAGAGAAAGAATTTATTGTCTTCTTTTCTCTTTGTTTTCTCCTCGTCTCAGATCTTCTTCTTCTTTGTCTGCAGAGGTGATGTTCTTCTTCTGCAGTGGTGATGCTCTTCTTCTTCTTTCAGCTGTTCTTGCTTCTTCTTTTTTTTCTTCTGTCTTTCTTCAGATCTTCTTCTTTCTTCTTTGTTTTTCTTCTTTCAGTTCTTCCCTTGTTCTTTTGTGTTCTCCTCTGCCTCTCCTTCTTCTGTTGTTCTTCAGATCTTCTTCTTTCTTCTTTTCCTTTTCCAGTCAGGACGTCGCCCCTCCTTCTTTCTTCTTTTCCCTTCAGGACGTCGTCTGATTTCCAAATCAGACGACTTAAACTGCCTGTTGCTACAGTGTCTCCCTCAGCTTCCTTCTTCTTCCGCGGTTCTTCTTCTTCACCTGTGCCTGCACACTTCAGAGCTTACGTCAGAGGACAAAACCTACTCTACCCTCTCCCCCCGCGTCTCTCTCTCTCTGAAACCACTCTTGGGAAAGCTCTCCCAGAGCTGCCGGGTAATCGGGTTCGGGTCACGCCCGGGTCCAGGCCCACCGGCGTGCGTGGTGGGCGAGGAGTACAGGTCAGTCTAAGTCGGGTCGGGTCAGGTCCGCGGGGCGTGAGCGCGGACGAGACCGGGTAACCGGGCGGGTGAAGGGGACCTCACCCCGTGTGCTGAGGCAGTAAGGCTAGTGCACAAAATCAATTTAAACAGTGGAAAGGTTGTGAGGCTTACCGATGTGGGACTAAACGCAGACCTCTCCTCGCGTGCGCCTGCTGGGAGACCGCGGCCTAGCTTCTGCAGCTGCGGCTTCGATTTGCGTAGGTTGCTGGCTGGCTGCCTTCGCAAGACTCCCCGTAATCCGCAGCAGCTGGAGACCTGGAGTCCTCAAGCCTGGAGCGCGGGAGAAGCTGCTTCAATGTGTGTTTATGGCGGTCGAACCTCAAAACCTGTCGGACACGAATATGGCCTCTCGGCCTGATCAAACCACTGGGGAACCTTCGCCGTGGCACGGCGAAGGTGAGGAGCTGCGCGGCAAGCCGCAAGGTGGTGTCTGGCGGCAGCCCTAGGTTGGACTGCAACCGGAGGAATAGGTTTGTTCGGGGGAGCGTTACGGAGGTGTGGAGTGGCAGTGGAGGGGTGGGGGGTGCTCAGTGTGATGAGGTGGAGGTTCGGTGAGGGTCGGCGAGGTGTGTGAGGCTGTGGAGCGATGGGAACATCTCGCCGGAGGGTGGCCGGAAACGAAGGGGGTGACGATGGTCAGGGTCGGTCGAGGGCTTAATTGAACAAATTGAAACCGGGGAAAGAAAGAGGAGAGGAAGGGAAGTAGTTCTAACTTACTTGCAGGGACGAAGGGGGAGCAGTAGGGCGACAGTCGTATCGACTGTCGCCGGAGAAGAAGATGCTCAGGGAAAGGGGCGGCGGCGAGCAGAGAGCCGGAGAGGCGCCAGCTGGGTGCGGCGTGGCGCGGGAAGAGCAGGGGAGGAAGTCTCTGCTGCTGGTATTGCGGCAGAGCGAAGAGGAGGAGGGGGAGGAACCGCCGGAGCTGGTGAGCGTCTGCCGGAGAGAGAAGAGAGGAAAGTTGGGGGTTTTCTCCGTCAGATCCGAGCTGCCCCGGCCTGTGGAGCAACGGGGGGTATTTATAGGGATCAAAACAGGGAGGGAGGCGGAGGGAGACGACGTGTCTCCCTCGCCAGAGGATGGCCGGAGACGAAAACCCATACCATCCGTGCGTTCGCACGGCCGGTATGGTGGGCTACAGCGACCAGGGGGGTGTCCCTGCGACGGCTGACAACGCAGGGCACCCCTGGTTTACTTGCCAGGCTTTCCCCCTCACCCTGCGCGGCGCCATGCTCCGCGCAAGGTCGCCGGAGCATGGTGCTGGCCGGTTTTGCAGGGGGGACCTGAATGCAAAGAACGAAGGAGAGTTAGGGGCCAAAATGCGACGGTTCAAAAGTTGAGGGCCAAAAAGTAAATATATGAGGACCAAAGTGTAAAGTCGGTCAAGGAGGTTTCTTCTTAGGCTCAAGTTTTTATACATGATTAATTAGGACCTAAGGAATCTGATGGTGAATTTTATTTCTATATTAAACCTTGTTTGACCGGTCAATTTATGCGAAAACCCAGATTAAGTTATTAATTGGGCATGGTTCTCAATGTAGGTCAACATGGGTTCTGAAGGCCAAATTGAAGGTTCTAAACCCTAAAGATTATTTTTCTATGAATTTTAGAGGGTTTATTCTATTTTTAATTTGCCTCGAACCTCGTGAATTGAAGTGGGTTGTTTTAGGGTTACAGATTATCATTTAGTTCCTTGGAATTGCTGTAGCCCTTGCTAGATCATCTCATCCCACTTTTATTCTTATTAAGTTGCTTTGACCTATGTTTGGACCCTGAATTACCCTGTATGCAGATTATACTGGTAAAATTGCATTTTTACCCCTTATGACTTGTTTTCTCCTTAAACTCAGAATTCTCTGAGTTAAGCCTTTCCTTGAGTTATGTAGGAGCTTTTATCCTTTGTATTGGGTCAAAATGAGCTAGTTATGGCTCATGATGAGGTTCTCATCATTGATTCTTTGTGCTTAAGCCTTAGCAACTTAAGTCGTCTGACCTTAAGATTCGACATCTCTTGTGCCTTATGCATGTGTTGGGCAATGACTTTGGCTACTATGGAAATATTGATGTGGAATTTGACAGTAAGTGGTTGAGAATACTATTGGGAAATTTGAGCTATGGGATATATGCTTAATTTGAAGGAGTTAATTGGTGATTTAAATGATCATTTTTAGAGCTTTTATTCTTATTTTTATCCCATTAATTACTTGAGATACTATTGATTATTATTGAATACATTATTTGAGTTGATTATTCATTGAATATCTTCAATTGTGATTAATTAATGTGCTCATCTATTTCTAAATTGTGATTAGTGCGTGAATTCCATATTTACTCCCTGTGAACGACCTCGGACTCAATTTCTATTTTCGAGCACTCTTACAAATTTAAATGTTGTAAAGCGATTTTGTTGACTATATTACAACACAAGCATTTCTTTCCTAAAACTCGATGAATTTGCCCTACAACATTGGCCAAGTCCGCATTAGGTGCCACGGGTTTTGGGTTTCCTATTTCCTTTGTTCAAGGCCTCTGGAAATGGAATATCTCTAGGTTTTTCTAAGACAAGTCCAGGTTTTGGGTTTGGAGTGAGTGTGTCCTCAACTTCCATCCTAGGCTTAGGATTAGAGCTACTCGGACCAGGTCGACTAGGGTAGGGTGGGTCCTAAACAGTCTTGCCACTACGGGTAGTGACGACATTCAAACCTACCTAATTAGGGTTTGGGGTTGAACGGATAGGAGGTTGCTGCTGATAACTTGAATATGAAGTAGAAGCTTCCAAGCCATCAGGAGGCGGAGGTGCATAAGGGGCCTGATAAAAATAATGTGCTTGGCCCTGGTTTGGGTTCACAACGCGCCTCTGGTTTGAGATGTTGTTCGAGTTAAGCAGAGGTTGGGAAGGAAGTGCACCAAGCTGGCATGTCCCAACCATCTGTGCTAGCTGATTACGCATTTCTACCATCTTTGCATTATGCGGCCTCTGCATAGCAACATTAGTCTTCTGCATGTCAACTAGGGTCTGCAGAATCATGCTTATCTTATCTTCCCTGTTAGACCAGGATTGAAATTTTGGGTTGGGCCTAGAATGAGCAGGCTGATATGAGTGCAGATTCTGTGGTTGGGGCAGCTATTGGGGTTTGGAGTTTTGAGTATTCCTCGACCAGGAAAAATTAGGATGATTACGCCATCCAGGATTGTAAGGGGTGGAATAAGGATCACTCTGGATGGCGTGGAGCTCCTCATAGGGTTGAGCAACTCTGGAATAATCAGGAAACAGGGGTTCATAGATCCCCCAACTAGAGTAAGAGGGTTCGGAGTTTCCTCCAAAACCCAGATCAAAAGTGGATGGATAAGCATCCATCCTAGAGTAAGATTAGTGGTGAATATTATGCATGGCCTCCCTCCCTTTAGGCAGACATGCATACGTGTTGTGTTTGTGTTGAGAAGAAGTGACATTCTGAAGCTAATGAGTCAATTCATCCAACTTCTCAATTATGGAGGCCTTATCCAATCGACTGGCCACCAAATCCTTGTCAACGGAAGAGGATAGGTCTTGAGCTTCATGTGCTCCTCATGTGGTTGTCAATGCGTGGGTAGTCATCTCATCGAACACACCCAAAGACTCATTGTTTATGGAGTTCTTGCTCATGTTTTTGAGAATCTCCCAAATGGTGTCCTCTTCTTTACCCATGAAGTTACCTCCACATGCCACATTAACAAAAAGTTGATTATCCTCACAGAGTCTCCGGTAAAAAGATTGAACTTGTTCCCATTTAGGAACTCCATGATGAGGGCATTTCTGCATGAGATCTTGAAATCGATCCCATACCTCATGAAGAGGTTCCCCCTCATTTTGCGTGAAATGCATGATTTACTGCCTGAAGGCATTTGTATGCCCTATTGGGAAGAACTTCTTGAGGAATTTAGCTTGAAGTTCATCCCATGTATTGATCGGTCAAGTACCAAGGAATAGCCTTATCCTTCAGGGAGAAGGAACATCTTCATAAGTAGGGTGTTCTGGTTCTGAACACTTGGCTTGAGGGTCTAAGCCAGATGTTCAATTCCTAAATATGTTGGAAAGGGTCATCAGAATCCAATCCATGGAAATGGGGGATTAAGTCAATAATATTTGGCTTCAACTCGGTATCAGGTCCCCCAGCTGGAATTCGCACCTTGGGCTCAATAGGAACAACTACGGGATTATAGTGATCTCGCAATTGTGGGTGCATTAATCAAATCAGTAAGAGTCTACAACTGGTTCTAGAGATGTTGAATATCACCCCCCTCTTCTTGACCTAGGTTCTCCATAGAATCAGAAGACAGACAATCGGGTTCAGATATAGAAGGATCTGAAGAGATGATGATTAGATCAGAAGAAGACCCAGACAAGTTTGTCGAAGCTTGATCCCGACAAGAATGAATAGCTAATGGAAGCCTTAAGTCTATCTTAAGGAACTCCTCCCGTGCATAAACTAAAGAATCAAATGAGAGAGACTAGATATGTCTTGGACCCAATCAAGGCATCCAATTCAATTGGATGACTATGGTAGGTTCGAGGCAGATGGACCTCTAGATCAGAAATTCACCCGCTTGAGAATTACTGTGGTAGCCAAGAAAGGAGAGTCCTGTAAAGACCCCTACACAGTAAGCATCCCTACGGGTTACAAGGTTTCCCCTACCCGACTTTCCTTGTCACTGCAGTTCCAAGTAGACCAAAGCATGTGAATTAGGCCCTAAGTCTACCAATTTTAGATCTAATTATGCTTGTGCCATGGGTTGTCACTTGATTTAGAAATTAATTTCAATTGTGACCTAATTTCTAGGTTAGCTGATTCACAATATGAACCAACTTCACCTAACCTGTCCTATGGTTCAAGGATGAAATCTGAGTTACTCACCCAAACCACCCTATTTCGATTTACAAATAGGTTATTAGGTCTCAATTTTAGGGTTCAATTGATCTTAGAGCCTGATTTTAGGGTTAAGTAATTAGATCAATTCAAAGAAGGGCTTAGGTTGCACACAATGCAGGATATGTTTCTTTATAATTGGGAAGTGTGTTCCAGTGGTCCAAAAACCCTAAATTTTCAAAATCCTAATTGGCTCTAGATGGAGTCCAATTTAAATTAAATCGCAACTTGGACTCAATCAAGAAGGTGTTAGTCCAAGTCCACTAAAATTAAACACATGTCCCTATTAGGCACAAGAATCTAGGATTGGGTGTATCTAATCAACAATCAAAATCTCTTAAATCACATTTAATCAAGAAATTCTTGCCACAATTGATGGTATCTAAGAAAATAAGGCAAGGTTACAATCCTATTTTTTTCATTTTTTTTTATATACACAAGGAAAGGAGAGGATGGGAAGAAGAAATAAATTTTATCTGTCCTTCAAGTGGTTGAACTGTTGATGAAGTGACTGGCTCGGATGGTGTTACTCCGTGATAATCAGATTCGATCCAGAAGCAAATGCGCAATCAAATCAGAGACAAGCGAGTCAGAAAAATAAAAGAGAATAAATGAAATATATATATAGAATAAAATATACAAAAATTGATAGTGGTAAGCATGCGTTACTCTCTGGCAATGGCACCAAAAAGTGACATGTGCGAAACGAGATTCAATAAAATGCGTGTCGTAGTATAGTCGATTCGCACAAATTAGCTTTTAAATTTATAATTCTCGAAACTTTAATTCCAAGGTCATTTCTAGGAGCAATTAAAGTGCACCACTTATCACTATCATGGAATTTTGAATCTTGGGAACTAGATGCGAGTTATCAACTTTCTTTAGTCACAGACTATTGTAAGAAAAGGCAAGGTACAGAAAACCTAAGTGCTTAACATGTTCAATTTATCTCCACTTGAAATTTTCGGAAATCCTCTTCAAATATTTTTTTTTTGAAGGTCAAATGGGAGCCTATTCGTAGTAGTAAACCCGCACCAATCCTTTGCAATCCCAAGAGATGGGGCAAAAGTTGTAAGGCAAATTTGAGAGGAGTTAATTTTGTAATTAATTCTAATAATCAAAAAAGGGGAGGGGTGCTATTTAGTGCTTAATTTAAGATAATCAAGAAATGATGCGATTAAAATTAAGCACTAAATAAACCAAGTTAATAATGTTTGGATATTACAATAAAATGGTTAAAGATTCAATAATCAAGAAGGAGATCTAAAAGTTGCAATTCAATCCCTGAGAGCAAAGTTCCTTTCTGTGATCTGGTCCTTGAAACTTTACGACTAAGTCACTGCAGGTTCTACAATTTGGTCCTTCCCAGCTTCTTTTCTTCTCACATATGCTCCTGCCAGCAGTAGGAGCTCATCTCCTTCATCATTGCAGAGGTTGGGAAGGTAGTCAAGGAAGGCTTGATGATGCACGAGATCCTCTGCTGAAGGTCACTAGATGCTCCTATGCCACTATGAAGCTTCTAGCGAAGCTTGGAGGCTCAAAGCTGGTCGGTGAAGGCTGCCTGCGTCGAAAAAGATGGGTGCGGTGACAGTGGTTGGTCGACGGGTAGAGACCTTAGAGCTCACAAACAAAGAGTCAAGAAACTCCTCCTGAGCTTGCTGAAGGTGCTCGTGGTGGTGATCTTTCGCATGGAGGCTGGAGGAAAGCAACCGAACTCGAGGAAGGTGGCGGCGACAGTGGGAGTCTAATGGGGTTTTGAAGGTGTGGAACCCCTCAATAAGTTGAAAGGCTTGTTCGTGGAGGTATGGTGAAGGTCTTGAGATCATCGGAGAAGAGAGAGGAGGCATGGGTGGGCTCTTGGAGGTTGCCAGAGTTCCCGCCGGAGGTAAGGATAGAGGTAAATGGAGTCAAAACCTACATCTAAGGAGCCTATTATAATCTATAGGAAGAAAGGGAGAGAAGGTGTACCTGAGAGACATCGAGGAAGCAAGGAGACGCTTAGCGTTGGCCAGCTAGACTTAGAGGGGATGAAGTCGTCAGTGAAGGAGTTTGGAGCGAAGAAGAGGATAAGAGGTCGACTTCGATGGAAAGAAGCACAGCGATGACGAGGGGAGATGGACTGCAGCTTCTATTGATGACGAGCCATGGTGAAGAAATGAGGCCGAGGAGCTCCAAGGTCAACGTTAATGGAGAGTTTGGGGAGGTGGAAGAGGAGGTTGAACTTGCGCCAAAACTCAACGAAAATTCTCATGGAAGCTCGGCAAGGCTTTATAGGAAACTGGCACAGAGGATTAGGGCCAATTCATGGCCTCTATAAGGGAGGTGCGCATGAGATCCGGTGAAAACTTTGACCGTGAATTGAGGCCACCGTAGATGGCAAGAACAGTTGGTTCTTGAGTCAAAAGATGCGGGAATGATCGAGGAATAATCCTACCAAATTTGATGGGATTCCACCGTAAGATCTTGGAGAACATGATCCCTAAAATCACGTCGGAGAGCACGGTGTGAGGCTTATTGCCGTTGGCTAAGGAAGAAGACACTGATGTCATCATGACGTCAGCGAGGGACTTGGAAGAGAGGATTTTGGATCAAATTGAAAGAAATTCAAAAATTAAGGATTAATATGCAAAGTAGGTCAAGATGATATCCAATTAGTCTCAAATTTTTAAGGTAGCCTAATTTGGACCCAAGAAATATATTGGTGACTTCCACTGTGGGTTTTGATGAAGATTGATTGGTCAATTTATGTTTCAACCTAAAATATATTGAATATTCATGTAGGTTTCTGTTTTAGGTCAAAATAGGTTCATTTTGTCAAATTGACTGTTCTAAATCTTATAGAATATTTTTTAATGATTTTTAAAAGGTTTAGATTACATTTATTTTCATCAGAAATCTTTGAATTTAAGTGAGGCTAAAATTGGGATTTTTTTAATATATATTAACTTTCAATTTTCATAAAAATCCTAAATCAGTCCATGCAAGCCAACTTATTTGAAATTTAGGCTTAATTGACCTTTAATTAAGTGTAGGTTTACACTTTGGTTAATTTGCACTTGGATTGGCTTGTTAAAACAACATAATTAACCTATTTTACATTAATTTTTTTTCATTCAACCCAGATTAAGTTATACCCTTTAATGTAATAATTAAGTGAAATTAGCTTGGAAAATTAGTCAAATTAAGTTAGAAATAGAGAATGGTGGTGTTACCATCATGACCTTTTCATGTATAAGCAAGAGTCAAGCTATAAAAGCCTAATTTTTGACTACAAATCCTAATGTATAGTAACACGTGGTCATACAAGAGACTATGTGCCTACAAGTAAACATCTTTTGACTGTAAAGTAGCTTGCTTTTGGTCAAGTTCTTTAAAATGTAGCCTAAACGAGAGACAACAATCATCCCATACTGATGGGAACACCATCATGAGCCCTAAATAGCTCATTTTGACCTAATAAAGAGAACAAAAGCTCCTACATAACCAACTGGAGGTCCTAATTCACTGAATAATCATTCTGAGATAAAAGTAAGAAACAAGGGTAAAACTGCAATTATACCATTGCAGTACAACAACAGGTTTTCTCAAGGGCTAAACACAGGTCAAATGGTCTTAACAAGACAATAAGTGGGTTAAATCAGACAGAAAAGGGTTCGTGTAAATTCTGGGAATTAAATGACTTCTTGTAACCCTGAAACAAACCCACTTGATTAAACAAGGTTCTGGTCAAGATAAAATTCACTTAAATCCTCTAAAAATCATATAAAAATATTCTCTTGGGTTTAGGACTCTCAATTTGTCCATTGGAACCCATTTTGACCTAGAATGGGATCTCAGACAAATATTTGCCCTAAATTTGGTTTTTACGTAAATTACCTAGTCAAACGTGGTCAAACCCAAAATCCAACCTCACCATTGGATTTCTTAGGTCCAAATTAGGTTTGTACCAAAATTTGGACCTAAGGGGAACTCATCTTGAACCACTCTGCAAATAGGTCCAACCTGATTACATTTCTACCCCTATCTTTCAAAAACCCTTGCATTTGACCCCTTAGCTTCTTCATCGTTCTTTGAAATTAGGTCCCTCTGCCATTATAGCAGAGGGAATCCTACTTCGGCGAGCTCTAGAAGGATATTTCTCCCTGATTTCTCAGAGAATCCCCTTCAAAATTGGAAGGGAGATTCTCTGAGAAATCCCCTCTAATGTGAACCCAATTTGAGGCCCTATTTGGTACCCAATCTCTCATGTGAACGCATGAGAGATTTGGGTCTCTTTCGATTTACCATCACCGGCGACCTTACCTTGCTTGGAAGCTTGGATTCCAAGCACAAAATCAATCTCCAGGGTCTATTTAAGACACCCCAGTTCACCCCGCATCTCCTAAGCTTAAAATCAGCCGGAGAACCCCCTTAATTTTATCTCTTCTCCTCCGGCTGACTCGCTCATCAAGCTCCGACGACCTCTCCTACTCTCCCTTGTCGCCTAGCCACAATACCGATGGCAGGTTCCTCTTCCACACACTCGTCCGCGTTGCACAGCACCCGCCGACGCCCATGCATCCCCTTCGTCCTCGCTGACCATCCTCACTAAGCACCTTCGTCTCCGACGTCGACAATACGAGCTAGATGCTATCTCCATCTCCCCCTTTGTCTCTTCACCGCTAGATAAGTTCCTCTCACCCTCTACTCCCTTTCCCCCTTCTTTATTTCCTCAACCGACTACTACCACACTCCACCACCATCATCCCCTTCACCTCGGGCCACCAACTCTGGCAAGTTCGCTCCACCTCCACAGACCACATCCCTCCTCTCCAACTGGTCCATAAGCATCACCTCGACTCACTGATCATAATCCCCCACTCATATTACTCTGCCACTCACCCAAACACACCCCCTAACACACCCACACACACGGCCACAGTGTGCCCTAGGTACACTCCCTCAGGCGTTCTCACACCACACCGACCACCTCTACACACTCGCCGCACCTTAGCGAAGCTCTTTGAGCTTTTTAACGCCGCCGCGAGGCCGTTGTGATGATTTCAGGTCCAAGAGCTCTCCGCCATTGACGTCGAGCTTGAAGCTTGCTTGCAAGCTGCTCCAGGCCGTGCCCGCTCCAGGACACAGTCCCAGGTTGCGCGGAAAGTCTTCGCGAACAAAGGAATGCCTCTGCTACAGGCGTGCACGAATGGGGTGGGAAGATAGTCCCACGTCGAAAAGTTTTGGAGCGTCGTGCCCACATAAGTTGAATTCTTGCCATAGGCTCTTCACCTCCAACTCACGGGATGAGGTCCCTCTCTCACCCGACCCGACCGCCTCATCCGCGAACACTCCCCACGAACCTGGTGACCTGACCTGACTAGCACACCTCACCCACCACCACACGCCAGTGCGCCTGGTCTCAGGCGCATACCCAACCCGATTACCCGAGAAGTGTGGCTCTGGGAGAGCGAAACCCAAGAGAGAAGAGAGAAGAGAGCTCGCGCGAGTAGGGGATAGGTTTTGCTCTACATAGGAAGAGAAGCGAAGCCAAAGGAGGAGGAAGGAGAAGACAAGGCTGAAGAGAAGCTAAGGAAGAAGAAGGAGGGAAGAAGCCAAAGCCAAAGAAAGGAAGGCAAGGAAAGCAGAGAAAGAAGAAGCTGAAGGCAGCAAGGCAAAAGCTAAAGAAGGAAACCAACAGAGAGAGAGAAAGAAGAAAGCCAAGGAAGAGAAGGCAAAGGAAGCCAACCGAAAGGCTAAGCTAAGGAAAAGAGAAGCCAAGAAGAAAATCAGAAAGGAGAAGACAAAGGAAGGAAGAGCTCGCCAAGGCAAACTCAGAAGGAGAAGAAAATCAGAGAGAGAGAAGAAATTCTCATATTTTTTTATTCATAATTGAGTTCTTGAATATTTTGTGCTACACATCTACACCTATATTTTTGCAATGTTACATTGATATGATTGCATATTCTTTTAAATTCTAAGTTGTGATCTTGATTTCTAAACCCTAATTTTCTCCCTATGTTCGACCTCGAACTTTAAAATTCGAGTAATAAAATTGTATTTGTTTTGAACGCTTTTTCAGCTATACTACAACGCGACCTTTTTAAACCCGATCAAGCACGACAAACATTTTGGTGTCGTTGCCAGGGAGTAACGGGCGATTTAGAAATCTTGATTACAAACTCTGATTTGGTACGAACTTGCTATATCTATTTTGTTGTGGTTGTTTCAGGGGAAAAGATTCAAAGAAAAACAGCCACACATCTAACACACCTGGGGCAGGTAATTTCTGATTAATCTCTTTCTCTTAAGCCCCTCATTCTAAAAAGGAAGAAAAAGATAAAATCAATTAGGGCTACTTGCTCTACATTCCTAGTTAATTCACCAAGTTGCCTGATTTGATTTCAACAACAATACTGATTTGTGCACCCATTTAAGGTAACTAGGGCTACCACATTCTTGATTGAGTCCTAGATACCACATTGGACAAACTAAATTGGACCAAAGATTAGAGCCAAATTAAGGATTTCAATCTAGGTTTTTAGAGACACACCTTCATAAGCAAGAATCAACTCTCCAAAAAGAGGTGTGCCTAAGCCTTGGTTGAAGAGATTTATTCAAGGAAACCCTAAAATTCAAGCTCTTAATCTCACTTGAATCCTAAAAGAAAGAACCTAAAACTTCTCAAAGGACAAATAGGTGAAGTTGACCCACTTTGTTAGGTCAAACAACGTTGAAATTAGGTCACTTTTTGCACACAATACATCTAAAGTTCAAGTGAAATCTTAAGCACCCTTGCTCTTAATTAAAACTAGTAGACTTAAGAGGTCAAAGTCCCCATTCTGGTCTACCTGGAACATCAGTGCGGGAAACCCTGTAACTCGTGGGGGCGCTCTACCGTGTAGGGGTCTTTGCAGGACTCTCCCTCTCTGGTTGCCCAAGTATTTCCCAGGTGGATGGCTTTCTGACTAAGGGTATCATCCGCCCTGAACCTCTATAGTCATCCAAATTTTTGGGTGTCTTGATTGGGTTCGTCACATTCTACTCTCATCCAAACCATCAGTGTATTCGGTAGGAGGTCCTTAAGACCATCCTTGAGGCCTCCTTTAGTGATTCACTCCCGTCGAGGCCAGTCCTCGACTTCCGTGTTTGTGCAGCAACCCCATCACATAGACATCTCCTCTGATTCATCTGAACCAAATTCTCCTTCTTCCATCATCATGGCACAACCCGTAGAAGAAGAGAATAACCTTGAGAACCAACATCAGCACCTTAATGATTTATTTCAAGCCTTTATAAACCCACCGCAGTGTCCTATGTTGCGAGATCACTACAATCCGTTATGGTGGCGATCGAACCTCAAGTCCAAATCCCGGCTGGAGGTCCTGATTCTGAACTCAAGCCCAACATGATTCATGCTATTCCTAAGTTTCATGGGCTTAATTTCGAGGATCCCTTCCAGCACATCAAACAACTCAAACACGCCCAGACCTTTGGGTCAGATGTCCAAAATCGGGATATTCTTCTCATGAAGATGTTCTCCTTCTCTCTCATGGACAAAGCAGCTCACTAGTATCAGACTCAAATGCATCTAAGCAACACATGGGTCGAACTACAATCTGAGTTTTTGAAAATTTTCTTCCCAATTGGTTGGACGAATGCCTTACGACACCAGATCACACACTTCACCTAGCAATTTGGAGAACCCCTTCATGAAGCATGGGACCGTTTCCTGGATCTCATGCAAAAGTGCCCCCATCACGGAGTTCCTAAATGGGAACAAGTCCAGTCTTTTTACCAGGTGACGGAGAGAGTTTCGCTTATTTATGATAACACTAGAAGGATATGTCGTTGTAATTAATGTGGTGGAAATCTCTCAATCAAAACTAAAAATCAATTTTAACCACAGTAAAGATGTCATATCCACAGGGAGGAATAGACCAATAAATTCACAAAAAGAGGAATATAATGTTCGCAGACACTTTCGTAACTTTAATGCGAGGAATATGCTATTTTAAATTGAGCTTGCAATATCTTTAAAAGTTCAGGGTTAGTTATGCAATTTTCACATAAAAAATTAAGCTCCAAAAATATGCATATGATGCATGTGTAATGGCATATCATATAAATTCAACTTGCATGCAAATTTCATTTGAAATTCAATGTAGAATCATGAACATAACACAAGTAACATAATTTCAGAAAAGTTTGAGTGCATCAATGCAATGTGGCCTGAATAAAATATGAATATATAATTGGAAATGGCATTGAATGTAATTATTAATTGAAACAAAAATAGAGGATTTCTCCTCTCTCTTCCTCGCATGGGCAGCTGTGCACGATTGGTGGCGAGAGTCGACGGGGAGGTGCACCTAGACAAGGGCTACGCAACGGCTGTGACACGGCGGCCGGACGGAGGAGGATGGCCGCCGGCCTGTTGGAGGAGGAGGCCGCTGCTGCAGCCCACGTGGCTGCGCGCGCACACAAGGCGTGCAGGGCGAGCGCGGGAGTGGCGCCTGCTGGCGCGGGCGTTTGCTGCTTGCGGTGCAACACCTGCGGGCGCTTGGCATGCTGCCGCCTGCGGGCACTTGGCGTAGGGGCGCCTGCGGGGCAGAAGGCACAAGGGCGGTCTGCAGAGGGTACACACGGGCGCAGGTGAGGGCGCGCAGCGCCTGTGGGCGCTGTAGTAGTTGCAGGATGGTGCAGCTAAAGAGGGCGCTTGGTGCAATGCACAATGAGGTAGGTGCAAGAGCGGAGATGGCACTGGAGGGGGCGCGCCTATAGTGGTGCGCCTGTGGGGGTGAGGGCCGGATGGGGTGCTGAAGGGGTGCGGCGCCTACAAAGGGCGTGCAAGGGCAGGCGGAGGGTGATGGCATGGCACGGCGCTTGCTGCTGGCTGCTGTGCAGCACCTGCGGGCGCTGGTTGGAGGGCGCGGTGGGCGGTGTGCGCCTGCAGGCACTTGGTGCGGCGTCTGTGGGCGCTGCAAGGGTGTGCGCATGCTGTGGACAGGATGGTGGAAGTTGGTGCGCAAAGACACAGGGTGCGCTTGTTCCACAGTGGTGAGAGGGAGAAGATCCCCGCTAGGGGAGGAAGATCCGCCCGAAGATCCTGTGCAAGTCCCTCTTTTATCTCCTCTCTCCGCCTCTCAAGGGATTTTCAAAAATCCTTTTCTTATTTTGGCTGGCGGCTGTTGGGGGTGTTGAGGCCGCCGAAGATTGGGTGAGGCGGTTGTTGGGGTAAATTTCTTTCACCCCCTCCTGCTCTTTTCCAACTTTATACCTGCAACAACAAAACATAAAATCATTACATATTAAGTTATAGAATGTGATAAAATAGATGTAAATTTAAATAATGATGCATGCAAACATTTTATAACTTAATGTAGTTATTAACAAACCTAAAAGGTAAGATTAAAGTTAACTTAGGCGTAATAATAGTCCATTAAAATAGACTCATCAAATGCCCCCATACCTAAGATTTGCTAATCCCTAGCAAAAATAAAAAATAATAGAAGTAATCAGAAGATTCCTTCTTTTCTTATTTCAAAACTTTAGAGATCCAGACAAATGTGACGTGATAATAGCCTAAGTAACAGATCCAAGAGCCAATTCGCATTGGGAGTTCATACTTCACCCTTGGTAAATATTACTGTCAGGATAGGCAACTACTTTCCTCGGGGATAAAGCAGAAGATAATCTATAATTTGACCTCGGCGTTTGGCCTAGGTAGGAGATATCGAGTTGAATGGATTTGTATTTAGTGGCACACACTCATCTAGTGCTACACGTAATCTAGTACTACAAACTCTAGATCTCTAGACTATTAGACAAGTCAACTCAAAGAGAGGCTAAACAACTATGCTCTCTTGATGTTCCTGGATGCTCACTCTTTTCTTTCTGAGATCACAAATCTCTCCAGATTTAGTAATTGTACTCACTGTTTGGTGGCCTCACATGGCATCCACACTCTATTAAAGTTCTAATAACTCTACAACTAAGTTAGAGTCCTTAACCAGTATTCAGGCGATCAGAAATACTGAAAGGTAGGTATGGATCATATTTGGTGAATCGCAATAGGTGTTCTGTTGCCTCAGAAACAATGTTACATTAAAAAATTGGACTTTTTTTTTAATATAATTGTTTCTTCTTTTTCTTCTTTTTGTTTCTTCTTTTTCTTCTTCTTTTCTTCTCTCTTTTTTTTTTTTATAAATCAATATAATACGACACAAACTTTTATTTATGAGGCATTATTAGGGATGATGATGGTCAAGAGGATATTGTGTGGCTTATTTGGTGGAAGTGCCTATTCTCGGCACCGGGAAGGAATGGATAGGACAGGCGTATTTTTGACCTTTGACACTATTACCATCCTTCAGCCGAGGACTCTATGAAGGACGGTCGTAACCATCCACCATAGTCATAGCTTTATTAAGACTCAATCTCTGTGTATCTGCCTTATTCAGTGACTCTCAGGAATTCACACAAAGTACACACACAGGAATAGAGAGTGAAAACTACGCCTAACTCTGAAGTATCATCATCTAATTATTCAAAACTTAAGAGTCCTTACACTAGACTTAGCGCACCAGTAATCGGTCTACTTTCTTCTCACAAATATGAGGTGGATCTACTAGAAGATAGTATGCCTGACTCCCTATGAACTGTCCAAGGGTTCAGTAGACTACAAATGCTTATTGATTTTCCTCAAGGATCCATTACCAAGTCTACGTGCACGTGAAATAAATGTACTGGATTCTAAACTTAAGAAATAATTCAAGAAGAAAAACCTCCAATGACAAAGATATTTTGCTACGGACTAACCCATTCAACTCAAGAAAAGAAATTTTTTTTTTTATATGCTAGCCTAAATGCATGAATACTTCCTAAAATGCAAATACACCCCCCATGCCTAAATCCTACAATGTCCCCATTGTAAAATTAAAACAGGAGGAGAAAGGAAAGAAATCACCTGATGACGGTGTTATTCAAACCGCTGGGTTGCCTCCCAACAAGCACTGCATTTTCTGTCAGCAGCCAGACTTAGAAGGAACCTGCAAGTCTGGTTCCAGACAGAAAAGGTTAGGCCCTAAAAATATGTGTAACAGTGCGGGCCTAGAAAATAGGCAGCCGCGGATGTTGGCGAGCTGATGATGCAACGTAATACCAAATGCTCACCAGAAGATATGAAAGTGAAGAACCTCGTTGGCTACCTTGGGAGATCCAGGAATAATGAAAGGAATATGAAAAGGGACCTCCCGAAACGGAATAAGTGGAGGATAACAAGGATCCTCCAAAGCAGGACGGGTTTTAAAAGATATAAACATTAATATTTGAAACCCTTGAATGACAAGACTAAAAGTACAAGCATCAATCCACACTTGCCATTCTACCCGAGGATGTACTGGCCTGATATGTTCTCCAGAAAGAATGTACATGAGCAGAGATCTGATCCAAGGATCGGTTAGGGAGTATAAAGGTTGTTTGTAGTGTTGGAAGGTAATGCTTAAGTCCAATAAGGGCTTAGTCGATGTCAAGTCCAATTCCAACAATGATTCAGATTGTGTACACTTCTTAACAGTTGTAGACAATTGCACGTTACCCTGCCTAGCATTAATGATCGAAGTCATATTTGAATCAAGGGTAGACTCCAAATTACAACTCTTTGATGACAGGGTCAAAACGACAAAATCATTATCATTCAGCTCATCCCCAGATTCGTTTGGTTCACTCAAATTTTTGTCGGGGTGCATATGTGATTCATTAGGAGTTGGATCAGTATCCTCAATTATTCCTAAAGGAGGATCAGTCTTAATGTTTTGGAGCAAGGCTATATCACTGAATTCGTTATTCTTCTCAGGGTATAAATCCTTAATTGACGTGTTTTGTCCCCGAGAGTCTCCCCTAGGCTTCTCATTATTTTGTTTGTCCTCCTCTAATATCAACTCCTATTTTGATGGAGGATGACTCTCAAAAGAAGGGAGGAATCTGGATTTCACCATATTGTTTATATCCTCTGGAGGTAAATCCTCAAATAATAAATAATTCCCCTGTAATTCACTCCAGATTTTCAGTCCAGGTTCCTCTATTGGGGCATCCTCATCCTCTGAAATAGACTCTTCATATCCCTGAGACCAAAATTGTAACGAACGCGTGCCCCAGACGTCTTTTAAGACGTCTGGGAGGTGGCCCAGACGTCGGACAAGACGTCTGGGATCACATCCAGACGTCTTACCAAACGTCTGGGATCATTTCCAGACGTCTGGAAATCCATTAATTTCGACACGCGCGAGTCGTCTGCGCGCCTGAGCGCGCAGATCGGATATTCGCTTATTCCCTCTTTCTCTGCGGCTGCAGACACCTGCCGCATCCTCTCTCTCCTCCTCGCGCGGCCTTAAAAGGCCACGCTCTCCCTCCCGTCGTCTCCACCGTCTCCTCCCTCTTCTCCTTCAGCCAGTGAGCGTGAGCGCGAGCGTGAGGGCGGCAGCGGCGGCCGCAGTGAGCACGGAGGAGGTGCGGCGTGCAAGAGCGGAGCTCTGCCGTGAGGGCGAGCTCGCCGGGGCTGCTAGGGCCGGCCGGCGGAGGGCGCGGGGGGCACGGAGTGACGCGGAGGGGGGACTGCTGCGGTCTGAGCAGCAGGCGCGCGAGGTGCGACGCGGGCGGCGTCGCGAGCGGAGGCCGAGTGGTGCCCTGATTCTGGAAAAATTTCCAGAATCAGACGTCTGGGTTGATAGCCAGACGGCGAGGGAGACGTCTGGAAGACCATACAGACGTCTGAAAGGTGAGTTTTCCGTCTCCTTCTTCCTTCCTGTCGACTGACTGTACTGAGGGAGGGAGATGGGTGTGCGCGGCTTGGGGATTCGCCATCCAACACGAATCAGACGTATGGCTGTTGTACCAGACGGCGAGAGCGACCTCCAGACGTCCTGGGTGACCATCGGACGTCTGGGAGCTAGGCCAGACGTCCCCTCAGACTTCTGGGCGTCTGGGAAACCATGCTGAACAGGTAATTCTCTGATCCACTTTTTAAGCCGTCTGGAGGAAGTTCCAGACGTCTGATTTTGCACAGTGTCGTCGTTTTCGACCTGTTTAGGGCCTGTTCGGGTTCCGTTTTCCGCGATTCGAGTTGCGTTCTTTTCAGAATTAATTCCTCTACCCGTCTACAGTAGCTATACACTATTTTGAGACACTCCTTGTGTTTGATCCTTGTGATAGGACCTCCTTCAGTTGCAGTCTTGGGAGTCGCGGAGGCACGCGGGATTCCCGATCATGCCCCCATTACTCCCGTTGTACCTGGTAGAGTGGTTTTAAGTTATTAATAAAATCTGTTAAAGTATGGAACCATAACTAGAACCTAGGACGTTGCATGAATCCTAGGAATGAGAAATATATGATAGCTCCTAGGTGTTGCATGAATCCTAGGGCTGGAAAACTAGATTGTATGATAGATCCTAGGATATGGCATGAATCCTAGGATGGGAAAAACTAGTGGAATGTATAATACTGCAGTCTTGGAAAATGGAAAGAGATATAAAGCTGCCTGTGATTTGAATTAACAGCTGCCTGTTGTGAATAAATAACGTGGTTGAGAACATGGATTGTAAGAATGTGAAACTGGAAAGTGAAACCTGGATGTTTGAGTAAAAAGGATGGAACCCTACGGGGAAGTAGGAGTAGAACTCCTGGAAGGTGAATGGAATAGTATTGGGGAAGTGAGATGGCCCTTGAGTACGGAGTACCAAGGAGAGCGACTATCCCCTTGTTTAGTGCAGATCAGAGCCAGCTGCCCCAGAGGCCCAGGGTTAGGACTGGTCACTCTGCACCGACTTGCTGGCCCTCGTGTACGTAGTACCGAGGAGAGCTACTAGTGTAGGGAGGTACTAGCTACCCCACGGGCCCTGGGGTTCTGCTAGCCTCCCACACGGACTTGTTAGGCCCGCTGGGGCAAACCAGGGTAGTCAGGCGAGGGTGCGCGGACTGTGGAGGGGCAAGGCCCCAGTTTGGTTACTGTGGAGGGGTTGGACCCCTGTTACTGAGAGGGCTCTGCCCTGGACTGGTTCCGTGCTGTGCTTTGGGCGCACCCGTTAACGGAAACGACTGACCGCGTGCCAGTACGGGTTAGCTACCTGTGCGTTTATCGCGTGTGCCGTAGTCACCGTTACGTCTGTCAGTGACCTTGGGGTGGTTGACTGAGGGTAGGATCACCATGGGGGACTCTCCCGACCAGGAGAGCACCACGTGCTACTTCTACTTTTTGGAAAAGACTGCAATCAAGATCGTTCCCACGAGGAACATTCGAGATCAAGAAAAAGATCTGGGGAATAAATGAAATAGTGAGACAATTGAAAGATGTGAATAAAGAAAGTAATAGAACATAACAACTACTGTACACTCTACTGTTGTCTTTAGTTTTAGTTTCCACTCTACTCAGCATTTTGCTGATGTGTTACACTCGCTACCTTTTTCAGGACCAGGTGTTGAGCAGCCAGGGTCAGCGGCTGCAGAGGACGCTGGGCCGAGTAGGGTCCAGTAGAGTTACCACTGTCTTTTGTACCTCCTTGTTTAGGTTATAGTGAGTAGTTCTTGTTTCCGCTGTACTTTTCTTTACCTGCAGTTCATGTTATATGATAAATGTTGTTCTACTGTTGTGGTGGTATATACTGTAGTAGTTTCTTTCCTTACTGCTGTACTTTCTTACTGTTAGTTATATTCATGCTGAATGTGGTTTATTTTTACTGCTCTTTTGGTTACTTCCTCGTTGGACGACTAGGTCTTGGGATTAGTTGAGTCGGTCCGGTTCTCGTGTCTCGTAGGGACTCGGGAACCGGGTCGTTACAAGATGGTATCAGAGCAAGGTCGTCCCGAGAAGTGAATCAACTGACTGGAAAATAACCAATTCACATGTTTATAGCTAGAGTAGCCACCACAACATATCTCTTGACATGAGCTCTTAGAAGTTTTGTTAGGTACCGTCTGTTTTGACGTTTCCGTTTTGCTTCGCGTCTCCTTGCAGGAGATGCCTCGTCGCGGGACTGGCGAGACTGGCCGCGAGCGCGGCCGAGGGCGAGGTCGGCGAGGTGGACGTGCCGTTTTTGACGTCTCGGTGGACCAGCCACCACTCCCGGGCATCCAGGCCCAGGACCTCGCCAGACTGATACGAGATATTGTACGAGAGGAGCTCCACCCATCGCCTCGAGCACCTCCTCCTGGGGCTGCAGAGGGGGAGTCCTCTGTGGGACCACGCGACGGACACGGCGCTGGACACGAGGGAGGGGATGGGCCGTTGCCGCCCCCACCTTCCTCCGACACTTCTGTACACGAGGCACCTTCGCCTGTAGGTGCACCAGCACCTCCCCTACAGCGCCACTTCGAGCTTTTCGGATAGTTCCGGAAGCTGAAGCCCCCCTCCTTCAAGGGGGATGAGGACCCAACCGAGGCAGAGGACTGGCTTGAGCAGCTGGAGAAGATCTTCGACACCCTTCGCCCCCCGGTGGAGTGCTGCGTGGCCTTTGCCACATACCAGCTGGAGAGTGCGGCACACCGGTGGTGGAGGGCGGTCCGGGGACAGGAGAGGGACGAGCCAACGTGGGACCAGTTCGTCACCCTCTTCTGCTAGCAGTACTTTCCCCAGACGTGGCAGGACCAGAGGAGGCGGGAGTTCCACACTCTCCGCCAAGGGACGATGACTGTGAGCGCGTACCGCACGCGTTTCTTGGAGCTGTCCCGCTTTGCAGCGACAGCGGTAGCCACTGAGGAGGACCGCCTCTGGAGGTTCACCGAGGGGCTCCGGCCTGCGATCTGGGGGTATGTCAAACCCCTGAAGCTGCCTACGTTTTCGAGGGTGGTAGAGGCAGCTATGACTTACGAGGAGACCAACCCGTCCGCGCGAGACACCGACGGCGGGCGTAAGAGGCCCTTTCAGCCAGACTTCTCACAGGGCCGGCGAGAACGGAGACACGTGGCATCCGCAGGAGAGCCGTCACGTTGTGCAGGGCCATCAGTGGCCTTTGGGGGCCCTCGACAGGGGCCAGTCGCCAGCACCGGACCCCCACCTAGTCGACAGCAGGGACCCACTGAGGGCAGGAGTCGGGTTCCCCTCTGCTACCAGTGTGGCCAACCGGGCCACGTCAGGAGGGACTGCCCATGTAGGGCAAGAGGTCAGCAGATACTCCCCGCGCAGAGCACTGGAGGGCGCGCAGGAGGCCGCGGTTCCCAGGCACGAGGAGGAGGACAGCAGTCGCGAGGAGGGTACCGGCCAGCACCTACCCGTCCGACGCAGAGTGTGGCTACTTCGTCCGCACCTAGAGCTGAGGGACGTATCAATGCCTTAACACACAGGGACTCCAGAGCTTCGGGATCTGTGGTAGCAGGTATGGTTTCAGTTTCTGGCAGACTCGTTTACACGCTTTTCGATTCCGGCGCTACGCGCTCGTTTGTCGCAGCCAGTTTCGCAGTTAGTTTGGACCAGGATTATACACTGTTAGAGAATCCGTTCGTAATCAGAGGTCCGAGTGGTCAGCTGTTTGTAGCTGAGGAGGTGTACACGGATTGCGAGGTCAGCGTCGGAGGACATAGCCTGCCAGCTGACCTGATTATGATCCAGATGGAGGACTTTGGAGTGATTCTGGGGATGGATTGGCTATCCGCTTACCACGCCTTGGTGGACTGTTTTGAGAGGAAGATTGTCTTCTCCATTCCGGAGTTGCCTTCTTTCGAGTTTCACGGACAACCAGTGGACAAAGGTTTCAGGTGCATTTCGGCACTTCGGGCGGCGAGACTTTTGAGCCAGGGGTGTGAGGGCTTCCTAGCTTGTGTGGTGGCAGAGCCCAGCCCTGTGGCAGACTTCCAGAGCATCCCGGTGGTCAGAGAGTACCCTGATGTGTTTCCAGACGAGTTACCAGGACTACCGCCCGAGCGTGAGATCGAGTTTGAGATCTCACTAGTACCAGGGACCAGTCCCATCTCCAACGCGCCATACAGGATGGCACCGCTTGAGCTGCGAGAGCTCAAGTCTCAGTTGCAGGACCTTCTGGAGAAAGGTTTCGTGAGGCCCAGTGCGTCTCCATGGGGAGCCCCGGTACTGTTTGTGAAGAAGAAGGATGGGACCCTACGTCTTTGTTTGGACTACCGACAGCTGAACAGGGTCACCATCAAGAACAGATATCCGCTGCCGAGGATCGACGATTTGTTTGACCAGTTGCGGGGTGCCACGGTGTTTTCCAAGATAGACTTGAGGTCTGGATACCACCAGTTGAGGATCAGGGAGACCGACGTCTCCAAGACAGCTTTCCGCACCCGGTACGGACACTACGAGTTTTTGGTCATGCTGTTTGGGCTGACCAATGCCCCCGCTGCTTTCATGGACCTGATGAACCGGGTGTTTAGACCGTACTTGGACCAGTTCGTGGTGGTTTTCATAGATGATGTACTCATCTATTCTAAGGATCGGACGCAGCACGGACAGCACTTGCAGATGGTTTTGGACACTCTGAGGCGACGCAGGCTGTACGCCAAATACAGCAAGTGCGAGTTCTGGTTGAGGGAGGTGACCTTCCTAGGTCATGTGATCTTTGGAGAGGGCCTGGCGGTGGACCCAGCCAAGGTCGAGGCAGTGCTCAGGTGGGAGAGACCGCGTTCAGTCATTGAGATCTGCAGTTTCCTGGGACTAGCTAGCTACTACAGACGGTTCATCAGAGGATTTTCGCAGATTGCACGTCCTATGACACAGTTGACCCGGAAGGACGTGCCTTTCGCTTGGACAGACGCCTGTGAGGCGTGTTTTCTGGAGCTGAAGGAGAGGTTGACCTCGGCTCCCGTGCTCACCATCCCTGACAGTAGTGGCAGGTTCGTTGTGTACACGGATGCCTCCTTGCAGGGGTTAGAAGGTGTGCTCATGCAGAGGGGTCACGTTGTCGCTTACGCTTCGCGGCAACTGAAGCCCCATGAGCATACCTACCCTACCCACGACCTAGAGTTGGCAGCGGTTGTCTTCGCGCTGAAGACCTGGAGGCACTACTTATACGATGAGACCTTCGAGATTTTTACAGATCACAAGAGCCTCAGATACCTTTTTGATCAGAAGGAGTTCAACATGAGACAGAGACGTTGGTTGGAGCTCCTGAAGGACTACGACTGCAGCATCTCCTACCACCCGGGAAAGGCCAATGTGGTGGCTGACGCCTTGAGCTGTAAGGCACCCGCACGCTTGGCCAGTCTACAGTTACAGAGTTGGAGCCTTTTGGAGGAGGTGGGCAGTTGGCGACCTCTAGAGTTACGAGGGTACTGTGGGGCAGTGACGGTGACACAGTAGACTAGGCCAGAGCTGATGGACCGCATCATCACAGGACAGATGGCCGATCCGTACTTGCAGTCTTTGCGCGACAGAGTACTGTCAGGAGATCCAGGTGACTTCTCTTTCACAGACCAGGTGCTACGTTTGAGGGGACGGTTGTGCGTTCCCAGAGACGAGGACCTGTTGAGAGAGCTCCAGACTGAGGCACACGGTTCCAGATTGTAACGACCCGGTTCCCGAGTCCCTACGAGACACGAGAACCGGACCGACTCGACTAATCCCAAGACCTAGTCGTCCAACGAGGAAGTAACCAAAAGAGCAGTAAAAATAAACCACATTCAGCATGAATATAACTAACAGTAAGAAAGTACAGCAGTAAGGAAAGAAACTACTACAGTATATACCACCACAACAGTAGAACAACATTTATCATATAACATGAACTGCAGGTAAAGAAAAGTACAGCGGAAACAAGAACTACTCACTATAACGGAAACAAAGAGGTACAAAAGACAGTGGTAACTCTACTGGACCCTACTCGGCCCAGCGTCCTCTGCAGCCGCTGACCCTGGCTACTCAACACCTAGTCCTGAAAAAGGTAGCGAGTGCAACACGTCAGCAAAATGCTGAGTAGAGTGGCAACTAAAACTAAAGACAACAGTAGAGTGTACAGTAGCTGTTATGTTCTATTACTTTCTTTATTCACATCTTTCAATTGTCTCACTATTTCATTTATTCCCCAGATCTTTTTCTTGATCTCGAATGTTCCTCGTGGGAACGATCTTGATTGCAGTCTTTTCCAAAAAGTAGAAGTAGCACGTGGTGCTCTCCTGGCCGGGAGAGTCCCCCATGGTGATCCTACCCTCAATCAACCACCCCAAGGTCACTGACAGACGTAACGGTGACTACGGCACACGCGATAAACGCACAGGTAGCTAACCCGTACTGGCACGCGGTCAGTCGTTTCCGTTAACGGTTGCGCCCAAAGCACAGCACGGAACCAGTCCAGGGCAGAGCCCTCTCAGTAACAGGGGTCCAACCCCTCCACAGTAACCAAACTGGGGCCTTGCCCCTCCACAGTCCGCGCACCCTCGCCTGACTACCCTGGTTTGCCCCAGCGGGCCTAACAAGTCGGTGTGGGAGGCTAGCAGAACCCCGGGGCCCGTGGGGTAGCTAGTACCTCCCTACACTAGTAGCTCTCCTCGGTACTACGTACGCGAGGGCCAGCAAGTCGGTACAGAGTGGCCAGTCCTAACCCTGGGTCCCTGGGGCGGCTGGCTCCGCTCTGCACTAAACAGGGGAACAGTCGCTCTCCTTGGTACTCCGTACTCAAGGGCCAGCTCACTTCCCCAATACTATTCCATTCACTTTCCAGGAGTTCTACTCCTACTTCCCCGTAGGGTTCCATCCTTTTTACTCAAACATCCAGGTTTCACTTTCCAGTTTCACATTCTTACAATCCATGTTCTCAACCACGTTATTTATTCACAACAGGCAGCTGTTAATTCAAATCACAGGCAGCTTTATATCTCTTTCCATTTTCCAAGACTGCAGTATTATACATTCCACTAGTTTTTCCCATCCTAGGATTCATGCCATATCCTAGGATCTATCATACAATCTAGTTTTCCAGCCCTAGGATTCATGCAACACCTAGGAGCTATCATATATTTCTCATTCCTAGGATTCATGCAATGTCCTAGGTTCTAGTTATGGTTCCATACTTTAACACATTTTATTAATAACTTAAAACCACTCTACCAGGTACAACGGGAGTAATGGGGGCGTGATCGGGAATCCCACGTGCCTCCGCGACTCCCAAGAGTGCAACTGAAGGAGGTCCTATCACAAGGATCAAACACAAGGAGTGTCTCAAAACAGTGTATAGCTACTGTAGATGGGTAGAGGAATTAATTCTGAAAAGAACGCAACTCGAATCGCGGAAAATGGAACCCGAATGGGCCCTAAACAGGTCGAAAACGACGACACTGTGCAAAATCAGACGTCTGGAACTTCCTCCAGACGTCTTAAAAGGTGGATCAGAGAATTACCTGTTCAGCGTGGTTTCCCAGACGCCCAGAAGTCTGAGGGGACGTCTGGCCTAGCTCCCAGACGTCCGATGGTCACCCAGGAAGTCTGGAGGTCGCTCCCGCCGTCTGGTACAACAGCCAGACGTCTGATTCGCGTTGGATGGCGAATCCCCAAGCCTGCGCACACCCATCTCCCTCCCTCAGTACGGTCAGTCGACAGGAAGGAAGAAGGAGACGGAAAACTCACCTTTCAGACGTCTGTATGGTCTTCCAGACGTCTCCCTCGTCGTCTAGCTATCAACCCAGACATCTGATTCTGGAAATTTTTCCAGAATCAGGGCACCACTCGGCCTTCTCTCGCGACGCCGCCCGCGTCGCACCTCGCGCGCCTGCTGCTCAGACCACAGCAGTCCCCCCTCCGCGTCACTCCGTGCCCCCCGCGCCCTCCACCGGCCGGCCCTACAGCCTCGGCAAGCTCGCCCTCACGATAGAGCTCCGCTCTCGCACGCCGCACCTCCTCTGCGCTCACTGCGGCCGCCGCTGCCACCCTCGCGCTCGCGCTCACGCTCACTGGCTGGAGGAGAAGAGGGAGGAGACGATGGAGATGACGGGAGGGAGCGCGTGGCCTTTTAAGGCCGCGCGAGGAGGAGAGAGAGGACGTGGCAGGTGTCTGCAGCCGCAGAGAAAGAGGGAATAAGCGAATATCCGGTCTGCGCGCTCAGGCGCGCAGACGACCCGCAGGTGTCGAAATTAAAGGATTTCCAGACGTCTGGAAACGATCCCAGACGTCTGGTAAGACGTCTGGATGTGATCCCAGATGTGTTGTCCGACGTCTGGGCCACCTCCTAGACGTCTTAAAAGACGTCTGGGGCACGCGTTCGTTACACAGATTCACCATACATCCCGGGAACACGAAAATGTACCACGACTTGAGACGCGAGTTTTGGTGGAGAGGGATGAAGCGGGATGTGGGTGAGTTCGTGCAACAGTGCTTAGTGTGCCAGCAGGTGAAAGCCGAGCATCAGACGCCTGCAGGGCCGCTTCCAGTGCCAGAGTGGAAGTGGGAGAGCATCACCATGGACTTGGTGGTGGGCTTACCTGTTACCCAGCGGGGACACGACGCAGTCTGGGTAATAGTGGATAGACTGACGAAGACGGCGTGATTCTTGCCGATCTGAGTCACTTTGGGACCAGCACAGTTGGCAGAGAGGTATATCCGTGATGTGGTACGACTACACGGAGTTCCGTGGGAGATCGTATCCGACCGGGATACCTGCTTTACGTCCCAGTTTTGGGCTGAGTTTCAGCAGGCTTTGGGGATGATTTTGAGGTTTAGCACGGCTTACCACCCCCAGACGGACGGACAGTCTGAGCGTACGATACAGACACTTGAGGACCTTTTGCGTGCCTGTGTACTGGACTGGAGGGGCTCTTGGGAGGAGCACCTGCCCCTGGCAGAGTTTGCATACAACAACAGTTATCACTCGAGCATCGGCATGGCTCCCTACGAGGCTCTGTACGGACGGAAGTGTACGGCACCCTTGAGTTGGGTTGAGGTGGGGACCAAGTGGGAGGTTGGCCCCAGGTTGATCCGGCAGAGTCAGGAGGTAGTTGAGCAGATCCACAGATGACTCCGCACTGTCAGGAGCAGACAAAAGAGCTACGCGGATCGGAGACGCAGAGAGGTGCAATCTGAGGTTGGGGACCACGTCTTCCTTCGTGTTTCGCCCATGAAGGGCTTGCAGCAGTTTGGGGTGAGAGGGAATCTCGCGTCGAGGTTCGTGGGGCCCTTTGAGGTCTTGGAGCAGGTTGGACCCGTTGCTTACAGACTTGCCCTTCCCCCGCAGCTTTCTGGTGTGCACGACGTATTCCACGTGTCCAACCTCAGGAAGTACATAGCCGATTCCAGTCACGTACTGAGTCACGAGAGCGTCGAGGTGAGCGACGACCTGACCTACCCCGAGCGGCCAGTGCAGATTCTAGACCGAGCCGTCCGCAGTTTGAGACGAAAGCAAGTACCCCTGGTAAAGGTTTTGTGGAGGAGCCAGCGGTACGAGGAGGCTTCCTGGGAGCCTGAGGCGGCAATGCGGGAGCGGTACCCGGAGCTTTTCGCGGGTACGTCTTTTCGGACCGGCTTCGGTCCTCTTTGAGTTTGTTATGGTTATTTGGACGTCTTTTCCCGCACCCTAGTTGGCGCAAGTTTCGGGGATGAAACTTCCTTTGAGTTTGTTATATTGTAACGAACGCGTGCCCCAGACATCTTTTAAGACGTCTGGGAGGTGGCCCAGACGTCGGACAAGACATCTGGGATCACATCCAGACGTCTTACCAGACGTCTAGGATCGTTTCCAGACGTCTGGAAATCCGTTAATTTCGACACGCGCGGGTCGTCTGCGCGCCTGAGCACGCAGACCGGATATTCGCTTATTCCCTCTTTCTCTGCGACTGCAGACACCTACCGCATCCTCTCTCTCCTCCTCGTGCGGCCTTAAAAGGCCACGCGCTCCCTCCCGTCGTCTCCACCGTCTCCTCCCTCTTCTCCTTCAGCCAATGAGCATGAGCGCGAGAGCGAGGGCAGCAGCGGCTGCCGCAGTGAGCGCGTAGGAGGTGCGGCGTGCGAGAGCCGAGCTCTGCCGTGAGGGCGAGCTCGCCGGGGCTGCTAGGGCCGGCCGACGGAGGGCGCGGGGGGCACGGAGTGACGTGGAGGGGGGACTGCTGCGGTCTGAGCAGCAGTCGCGCGAGGTGCGATGCGGGCGTCGTCGCGAGCGGAGGCCGAGTGGTGCCCTGATTCTGGAAAATTTTCCAGAATCAGACGTCTGGGTTGATAGCCAGACGGTGAGGGAGACGTCTGAAAGACCATACAGATGTCTGAAAGGTGAGTTTTCCGTCTCCTTCTTCCTTCCTGTCGACTGACCGTACTGAGGGAGGGAGATGGGTGTGCGCAGGCTTGGGGATTCGCCATCCAACGTGAATCAGACGTCTGACTGTTGTACCAGACGGCGAGAGCGACCTCCAGACGTCCTGGGTGACCATCGGACGTCTGGGAGCTAGGCCAGACGTCCCCTCAGACTTCTGGGTGTCTAGGAAACCACGCTGAACAGGTAATTCTCTGATCCACTTTTTAAGACGTCTGGAGGAAGTTCCAGACGTCTGATTTTGCACAGTGTCGTCGTTTTCGACCCGTTTAGGGCCCGTTCGGATTCCATTTTCCACGATTCGAGTTGCGTTCTTTTCAGAATTAATTCCTCTACCCGTCTACAGTAGCTATACACTATTTTGAGACACTCCTTGTGTTTGATCCTTGTGATAGGACCTCCTTCAGTTGCAGTCTTGGGAGTCGCGGAGGCACGCGGGATTCCCGATCACGCCCCCATTACTCCCGTTGTACCTGGTAGAGTGGTTTTAAGTTATTAATAAAATGTGTTAAAGTATGGAACCATAACTAGAACCTAGGACATTGCATGAATCCTAGGAATGAGAAATATATGATAGCTCCTAGGTGTTGCATGAATCCTAGGGCTGGAAAACTAGATTGTATGATAGATCCTATAATATGGCATGAATCCTAGGATGGGAAAAACTAGTGGAATGTATAATACTGCAGTCTTGGAAAATGGAAAGAGATATAAAGCTGCCTGTGATTTGAATTAACAGCTTCCTGTTGTGAATAAATAACGTGGTTGAGAACATGGATTGTAAGAATGTGAAACTAAAAAGTGAAACCTGGATGTTTGAGTAAAAAGGATGGAACCCTACGGGGAAGTAGGAGTAGAACTCCTGGAAAGTGAATGGAATAGTATTGGGGAAGTGAGCTGGCCCTTGAGTACGGAGTACCAAGGAGAGCGACTGTCCCCCTGTTTAGTGCAGAGCGGAGCCAGCCGCCCCAGGGACCCGGGGTTAGGACTGGCCACTCTGTACCGACTTGCTGGCCCTCGCGTACGTAGTACCGAGGAGAGCTACTAGTGTAGGGAGGTACTAGCTACCCCACGGGCCCCGGGGTTCTGCTAGCCTCCCACACCGACTTGTTAGGCCCACTGGGGCAAACCAGGGTAGTCAGGCGAGGGTGCGCGGACTGTGGAGGGGCAAGGCCCCGGTTTTGTTACTGTGGAGGGGTTGGACCCCTGTTACTGAGAGGGCTCTGCCCTGGACTGGTTCCGTGTTGTGCTTTGGGCGCACCCGTTAACGGAAACGACTGACCGCGTGCCAGTACGGGTTAACTACCTCTGCGTTTATCGCGCGTGCCGTAGTCACCGTTACGTCTGTCAGTGACCTTGGGGTGGTTGACTGAGGGTAGGATCACCACGGGGGACTCTCCCGGCCAGGAGAGCACCACGTGCTACTTCTACTTTTTGGAAAAGATTGCAATCAAGATCGTTCCCACGAGGAACATTCGAGATCAAGAAAAAGATCTGGGGAATAAATGAAATAGTGAGACAATTGAAAGATGTGAATAAAGAAAGTAATAGAACATAACAGCTACTGTACACTCTACTGTTGTCTTTAGTTTTAGTTGCCACTCTACTCAGCATTTTGCTGACGTGTTACACTTGCTACCTTTTTCAGGACCAGGTGTTGAGCAGCCAGGGTCAGCTGCTGCAGAGGACGCTGGGCCGAGTAGGGTCCAGTAGAGTTACCACTGTCTTTTGTACCTCTTTGTTTCCGTTATAGTGAGTAGTTCTTGTTTCCGCTGTACTTTTCTTTACTTGCAGTTCATGTTATATGATAAATGTTGTTCTACTGTTGTGGTGGTATATACTGTAGTAGTTTCTTTCCTTACTGCTGTACTTTCTTACTGTTAGTTATATTCATGCTGAATGTGGTTTATTTTTACTACTCTTTTGGTTACTTCCTCGTTGGACGACTAGGTCTTGGGATTAGTCGAGTCGGTCCTGTTCTCGTGTCTCGTAGGGACTCGGGAATAGGGTCGTTACAAAAATTGATCTAATTCATCCTCCATTCCCTTAGGGTCACCTTCATTGGGTGCATTTAAATCCTCAGGATACTGAATGGTAGGTGTTGATTCCCTAAGTGGAGGGTCAGGAGTAGGCTCACTAAGGGTAGAATGTGATTTCACCAAATAATCAATAGGGGAAGTGATAGGAGCAATACAACCTTGACCCGGGTTGGTAGGGGTAAGGAGAATACTGTCATTGGGGTCAAGGTCCTCAAAAGGTATCATCTTCCCTTGCTTTTGACTCCAATATAGCTCGGGTGGATAATCATTATGATCGTTCTCCTCTAGTGGCTGTGTCTCATTGGGAGAGTCTAAGTGATAGCTACATAAAACTGGATCCCTATTGTCATTGGGTTCCTCAGAATTATTTTCGTGATCATGGTCGTATGGGTAGGGTTCAGAATTACTGGGAAGCGTGTAGCTGAGCTATCTTATTTCTTCATTTAAATGTTGACTTCCTCAACATCTCTCCCATGGATTCCATCATTTCCTTTTGCTGTTTTTGCATTTCTATCATAAAAGAGGAGAAGCTACTACTATCAGGTTGGGGAGGATAGTCAATTTTAAGCTCTGGTTGCCTAGGGGTATCAGTCCAACCTCAATACGAAAAATCGTGAAGGGTGGGAGGGTTAGGTGTTTGCATGGAAGTAGGGATTTCAGGGTTGGAAAATCCCACTCCTAGGCTCTGCTCAAAAGTGGGAGTTATCAAGCCAGTGCTCCCAGGATAGGAATATGAATGATCCCATGAATTGTCAATGTACCCATCAAAGGATGGATATGCTCGGGGCATGGGATCCTGGTTAAAAGATGGGAAGTATTGACTCTAATAATCAAAATGATAGGAATAAGGGTGATCCATTTCTTTAAGCAAAATAGTTTTAACTCACTTAGGATTTAAAAGAATTCAGAACACAAGTAGAAACTTCCTAGAGAGTTCTACTGTCAAAGAAAACGCAAATTCAATGGGATCTGTTTTTAGTAGATTGTAGGTCTTAGAATTAAATGTTCAGTTGGTGGCCAAACAAGTTTTGCACAAATTACGCTTCCTAGGCCAACCTTCGTTGGTGCCTATAACCTACTCGCAAGGGATGGAAGTCTCAAATTGAGCCCACACACGAGGAACTGAAGTAACTTGGTGGATAGGCTTGTTGATTTCCAACTAACTTCCCTTGTGGTGTAAAAGTGGAGAGGTAGAAATTTATCTAGTGACCTTATGTGTGAGGTGCACAGTGTCTCAGGTGTGCAAACATACGATCGTGTTTTGAGTTTTAAAATTTCGCAAACAAGATCCTTTTGCACACAATTTTTAGTCACAGATTTTAAAGTCCAACCTCTTAGCAATCCCAATTTTTAAAGTGACCACTGAATTAATTTGATTCAAGCACTTTAGTGGTCTTAGATTTAGGTTCAATGCAGATGTATGATAGGTGATTGATGCTCAAGAGAAGACGCACCTTACTCCAGCTTTCTTCATGCAATAATGAATGCAGTGCAGTAAAAATAAACTAGATGCTGCTCATGCAGTCCTAGATGGTCGTCCTATAGATATGCAACCTCTAGCAGGCAGTTCGATTTTTTTTTAATAATAATAATAAGCAAATAGACCTAATCTAACTAACTAACAAACATGCAGTTCAAATAATTCGAATAGTCCTATAATCTAAATAAATGGGAACACAATCCCGAAAATACGCTCCCGCATACAAGAGCGATAAGAAATAAAGAGGCACTGGGAACACGTTCCCAAAAATACCAGACAAGGGTCCAAAAGAAAGAAATTAAATTATAATGTCTATCTAAACTAAATCTAACTAAGATCTACTGAATAAATCAAAAATAGGCTTCTCCGTAAGCCTATGCGTGTGGGATCAAGGCCCACATGCTCCTGTTGCTGGCCTTTAGGTGGCGTCAAGGTCCACCAAAAAGATCATCTCCGGCATGCGTGTCATTCAGGGTCAATGTCGTCGCTTTGCTGTGCCTGTCGCCTTATCAGATTCCTCGCACAATAAAAAAAATTGATCAGATAACTGCGCAACTCAGAATATTCAAAAATAATGAGTAAATCTATTGCGTTTGTTGCCTCCCCAGCAACGGCGCCAATTTGACGGAAAGAGTTTCTCTTATTTATGATAACACTAGAAGGATATGTCGTTGTAATTAATGTGGTGGAAATCTCTCAATCAAAACTAAATATCAATTTTAACCACAGTAAAGATGTCGTATCCACAGGGAGGAATAGACCAATAAATTCACAAAAAGAGGAATATAATGTTCACAGACACTTTCGTGACTTTAATGCAAGGAATATGCTATTTTAAATGGAGCTTGCAATATCTTTAAAAGTTCAGGGTTAGTTATGCAATTTTCACATCAGGAATTAAGCTCCAAAAATATGCATATGATGCATGTGTAATGTCATATCATATAAATTCAACTTGCATGCAAATTTCATTTGAAATTCAATGTAGAATCATGCACATACCACAAGTAACATAATTTCAGGAAAGTCTGAGTGCATCAATGCAATGTGGCCTGAATAAAATATGAATATATAATTGGCAATGGCATTGAATGTAGTTATTAATTGAGACAAAAACAAAGGATTTCTCCTCTCTCTTCCTCGCGTGGGCGGCCGTGCACGGTTGGCGGCAAGAGTCGACGGGGAGGTGCACCTCGATGAGGGCTACGCAACGGCGGTGACACGGCGGCGGCCAAACGGAGGAGGATGGCCGCCGGTCTATTGGAGGAGGAGGTTGCTGCTGCAACTCGTGCGGCTACGTGCTGGCGTGCAAGGCATGAAGGGCGAGCACGGGAGTGGCGCCTGTTGGCTTGGGCATCTACTGCCTGTGGTGCAACGCCTGCGGGCGCTTGCCGTGCTGCCGCCTACAAGCACTTGGCGTGGGGCGCCTGCGGGGCAAAAGGTGCAAGGGCAGTCTGCAGAGGGCGTGCACGGGCGCGGGTGAGGGCGCATAGCGCCTGCAGGCGCTGTAGCAATTGCAGGATAGTGCGGCTGGAGAGGACACTTGGTGCAGCGCGCGGTGAGGCAGGTGCAGGAGTGGAGATGGCGTTGGAGGGGGCACGCCGTAGCGGTGCACCTATGGGGGTGAGGGCTGGATGGGGTGCTGAAGGGGCGCGGTGCCTGCAGAGGGCGCGCAAGGGCAAGCGGAGGGTGATGGCGTGGCACGGCGCTTGCTGCTGCCTACTGTACAGTGCCTGCGGGCACTAGTTGGACAGCGCGGTGGGTGGTGTGTGCCTACAGGCACTTGGTGTGGCGTCTGTGGGTGATACAAGGGTGCGCGCATGCGGTGGACAGGGTGGTGGAAGTTGATGCGTAGAGACCAAGGTGCAAGCTTGAAACACAGGGTGCGCATGTTCCACAGTGGTGAGAGGGAGAAGATCCCCGCTAGGGGAGGAAGATCCGCCTAAAGATCCTGTGCAAGTCCCTCTTTTATCTCCGCTCTCCGCCTCTCAAGGGATTTTCAAAAATCCTTTTCTAATTTTGGCCGGCAGCTGTTGGGGGTGTTGAGGCTGCCGGAGATTGGGTGAGGCGGTTGTTGGGATAAATTTCTTTCACCCCCTCCTATTCTTTTCCAACTTTATACCTGCAACAACAAAACATAAAATCATTACATATTAAGTTATAGAATGCGATAAAATAGATGTAAATTTAAATAATGATGCATGCAAACATTTTATAACTTAATGTAGTTATTAACAAACCAAAAAGATAAGATTAAAGTTAACTTAGGTGTAACAATAGTCCATTAAAAAGGACTCATCACCAGGGACTCCGTGAAGATATCCACTTATTCGTTAATGCAACCTGTGGAGGAAATATCATGAGTCAACACGAAGACACTGTGTGGGAGATTCTCAAGAATATGTGCGAGAACTCCATCAATAATGACTTCATGGGCTTATTTGACCAAACGAATGCCCGCGCATCAACGAATCCAAGGGGAGCACATAAGACACTGGGCCTGTCCTCATCTATCGACTTGGAATTGATGGCCAATTGGTTGGACAAAGTCTCTATCATTGAGAAGAAGGTGGATGAGATGACTCGGCATCTACAGCAAGCCACCTCTACGCAAAACCCGTTTGCACAGCTGCCTTCTTGGAGGAAAGCTATGCATAACATCTATCACCAATCTTCTCAAGGGATGGACCTGTATCCACCCCCGTCTGACTCTAGGACCGGAGGAAACTCCGATCCTACCTACTCTAGTTGGGGGAACTCCGAACCCTCGTACTCTGACTTTTCTGAGGTTCCTCAGACCTACAAGGACCTCAACGCCATCCAAAATGACTCATTCTCTAACACTTATAACCCTGGATGGCGGAATCATCCCAATTTTCTGTGGGCGGGAAATAATCAGAATCAAAGACCACCATATCAACCCCGTCCACAAGCTCCTCGTCCATATCAGCCACCTCAACCTCAGCCCAACCTCACCTAAAAATCTGGGCCAACTCAGACAGATAAAATGACTCTCATTCTTCAGATTCTGGCTGACGTTCAGAAGATGAATGCAGCTATGCAGAAACAGCACAAGGACGAGATCACAGAGGTTCGCAATCAACTCGCCCAGATGGCGAATTCCCGCCAACCTAGCACACTCCCTTCGCAACCTCTACCAAATCCGAATAATGTGTCGAACCAGAGGTGCGTTATGAACCCAAATCCGGGCCAAGCCCACATGATTTATCAGGCCCCTTCTATTCCATCACCTGATGGGATGGAAGCTTTGACACCATATGCGGGGTATCGGCAGCAACCACTTATTTTACCAACACCAAACCAAAACCAAGCAGGATTGAATTATGTTACAACCCGTAGTGGCAAAGCAACACAAGATCCACCCTACCCAAGACACTTTCAACCAGGTAGTGCTAACCCAACCCCTAGGATAGTTATCCAGGACACCCCTGTCCCAGATCAAGAACCTAGCCCTATTCTAGAGGAACCATCCAAGGTTCCATTTCCCGAGCCCTTGACCAAGGGAAAGAGGACTACCAAACCCATGGCTCTTGAGGAGGATCTGGTCAAGCTCTTTGAACAGGTCCATATAAACATCCCATTGCTGGATGCGATCCACCACGTACCGGCTTACGCATGATTTCTGAAAGACGTGTGTACACCTAAGCGTAAGCCGCGAACCAAAAGTGGGAGTCTAATCGTACTGTCAAAGCAAGCCAGCTCTGTAATTTTGAGCAAACTCCCACCTAAGGCAAAAGACTCAGGTACTCCCCTAATTTCCTGTACCATTGGTGATACCCAATTTGACAGAGCTTTATTAGATCTAGGAGCCTCCATAAACCTAATACCTGCATCCCTACTTAACCACCTTGAGGAATCTGAGCTTAAACCGACAGAGGTGACATTACAGTTGGCTGATCGATCTATTAAGTCACCTAAAGGAGTTCTTGAGGATGTCATTATTAGGGTGCGGGATTTCTATTTCCCGGTGGACTTTATAGTCTTGGATATGGATGCTCCAAAAAACCCGAGGGATACACCAATTATACTAGGGAGACCCTTTTTGGCCACTGCTAGGGCCAACATAAATTGTGAGGAGGGCCAAATTGACTGAAATTCGGGAACTAAACATTAAAAATTGACATCTTTAAGGCCCAACAAGGATTAATTACAATGTTATAGAACAGATATGTGATATCAAAGCTGTGGTTGACGATCCGTATATTGAAAAAAACCTGACTACTTCTGATCAACCACAAGAGGATCAAAACCCGCAATCAGAAGAATCCGAACTTGACCTAGATACACCCATAACTCCCTCCCTTGTTCCTAATACACACCCTGAACCACCCACTGCTGCTGATAACCCTATTTTGGAACTCAAGCCTCTTCCCGATCATCTCAAGTATGTCTTTTTGGGTTCTAATTAGACATTTCCTGTGATTATCAACTCTAGACTCACACCTGATCAGGAATCTCGTCTAATTACTATTCTCCAGCAACATCAAAGAGCCATTGGATGGACTCTCGATGATTTGACTGGTATCAGCCCCTCCTGCTGCACACACCGTATCTACACCGAAGAGGGCACACGACCTTCCCGTGAAATGTAGAGACGTCTAAACCCTAATCTACAGGAGGTCGTGAAAAGGGAGATCATCAAGTGGTTAGATGCAGGGATCATCTACTCGATCTCCAACAGTCGGTGGGTAAGTCCAATCCAGGTTGTGCCTAGGAAGGTAGGACTCACCGTGATCACAACTGAAACCGGAGAAATCATACCAACCCGTGTGGCGGAGAGTCTGCATTGATTACAGAAGACTCAATACCTCCACAAAGAAGGATCATTTCCCACTACCGTTTATTGATTAGATCCTTGAGAAACTAGCAAGAAATAGGTTCTGCTTTTTGGACGGGTACTCCGGTTATAACCAGGTTGCAATCCATCCTGAGGACCAAGAAAAGACCACTTTCACTTGCCCCTTCAGGACGTATGCGTTTCGAAGGATGCCGTTCGGTCTCTGCAATGCACCCGTTACTTTTCAACGGTGCATGCTTGCCATATTCTCAGATATGGTAGGTGATTATCTGGAAGTCTTCATGGATGACTTTTCAATATTCGGAGAATCATTTGATGATTGCCTCCTACACTTGGTCTAGATCCTCAGGCGGTGCATTGACGTGAATTTAGTTCTTTCCTAGGAAAAGAGCCATTTCATGGTGCTTGAAGGAATTGTCCTGGGACATCTCATATCAGAAAAGGGCATCCAGGTCGATCGAGCCAAGGTGAATTTGATTTCCAAACTCCCTATGCCTACCTCGATCAAGGACATCCGATCTTTTCTGGGGCACGTCAATTTTTACCGTCGATTCATTCTTGATTTCCTAAAGATCGTGCACCCCCTACCCACTCTGCTATCTAAGGATGTTCCTTTTGAAATCTCCAAGGAATGCACTCAAGCATTTGAAATCCTCCATGATCGAGTTATGTAACGAGCGCGTACCCCAGACGTCTTTTAAGACGTCTGGGAGGTGGCCCAGACGTCTGTCAAGACGTCTGGGATCACATCCAGACGTCTGACCAGACGTCCGGGATAGTTTACAGACGTCTGACGAACAGTTATACTCGCACGGGATATTCGTCTGCGCGCCTGTGCGCGCAGACCTGAGATCCGCATCTTCTCTGCGGCTGCAGGCGACTGCGGGCGTCTCTCTCTCCTCTCCGCGCGGCGTTAAAAGGGGGAGGGGGCGCGCCTCCCCTCCCGTCTCCACCATCTTCCTCCTCTCCTGCTGCGGGCGGAGCGAGCGGACGCGAGGGCGCAGCGGCAGCGGCGCAGCGAAGGCGCGGAGGAGCTGCGACGTGCGAGGGCGGGACTCTGCCGTGAGGGCGAGCTCGCCGGGAGCGGCTTGGCCGGCCGGCGGAGGGCGCAGGGGGCGCAGAGCGTCGCGAAGAGGGACCTGCTGCGGGCGGAGCAGCGGACGCGCGAGGTGCGACGCGGGCGGCGTCGCGAGCGGAGGCCGAGCGAGGTTCTGATTCTGGAAAAATCTCCAGAATCAGACGTCTGGACTGATATCCAGACGGCAAGGGCGACGTCTGTGTGATCATACAGACGTCTGAAAGGTGAGTTCCGCTTTCTCCTTCTTCTTTTGTCGACTGACCGTACTGAAGGAGGAGGGTTGGCTGTGCGCAGGTGTTCGGATTCGTCATCCTTTGCGAACCCGACGTCTGGAAGTTGTACCAGACGGCGGGAGTGACCTCCAGACGTCCGGAGAGACCATCGGACGTCTGGGATCTAGGGGAGACGTCGCCACAGACTTCTGGACGTCCGGGGAACCCCGCCGAACAGGTAATTCTCTGATCCACCGTTTAAGACGTCTGGAAGGAGTTCCAGACGTCTGATTTTGCACAGTATTGTCTTTCTCGACCCGTTTAGGGCCCGTTTGGGCTCCGTTTTCCGCGATTCGAGTTGCGTTCGTTTCCGAATTTATTCCTCTACCCGCCTACAGTAGCTATACACTGTTTTGAGACACTCCTTGTGTTTGATCCTTGTGATAGGACCTCGTTCGGTTGCCGTCTTGAGAGTCGCGGAGGCGCGCGGGATTCCCGACCACGCCCCCACTACTTCCGTTGTACCTGGTAGAGTGGTTTTAAGCATTAATAAAATCTGTTAAAGTATGGAACCATAACTAGAACCTAGGGCATTGCATGAACCCTAGGAATGAGAAATGTATGGAATGATAGCTCCTAGGTGTTGCATGAATCCTAGGGCCGGAAAACTAGATTGTACGATAGATCCTAGGATATGGCATGAATCCTAGGATGGAAAAACTAGTGGAATGTATATTACTGCAGTCTTGGAAAAATGGAAAGGAATATATAAGCTGCCTGTGAAATTAATTAACAGCTGCCTGTTATGAACAAGGAAACATGTTGAGATCATGGAATGTGAGAACGTGAATCTGGAAAGTGAAACATATGATGTTCTGAGATAAAGAGCTGGAACCCTACGGGGAATTAGGAGTGGAACTCCTGGAAAGAAAAGGAATGGAACTGAGATGTAGTTGTACTGTCTCTTGGGTACGCAGTACCAAGGGAAGTACCTGTACCTGTTTTAGTGCAGAGTGGGGCCAGCCGCCCCAGGGACCCGGGGTTAGGCTTGGCCGCTCTGTACCGACTTGTTGGCCCTCGTGTACGTAGTACCGAGGAGAGCTAGTAGTGTTAGGAGAGTACTAGCTACCCCACGGGCCCCGGGGTTCTGCTAGCCTCCTTCACCGACTTGTTAGGCCCACTAGGGCAAACCAGGGTAGTCAGACGAGGGTGCGCGGACTGTGGAGGGGCAAGGCCCCGGTTTGGTTACTGTGGAGGGGTTGGACCCCTGTTACTGAGAGGGCTCTGCCCTGGTTCCGTGCTGTGCTTTGGGCGCACCCGTTAACGGAAACGACTGACCGCGTGCCAGTACGGGCTAGCTACCTGTGCGTTTATCGCGCGTGCCGTAGTCACCGTTACGTCTGTCAGTGACCTTGGGGTGGTTGACTGAGGGTAGGATCACCACGGGGGACTCTCCCGGCCAGGAGAGCACCACGTGCTACTTCTACTGTTGGAAAAGACTGCAATCAAGATCGTCCCACGAGGACATTCGAGATCAAGTAAAGGATCTGAGAAGTAAATGAAATAGTGAGAAAAATTGAAAGATGCAAATAAAGGAAGTAATAGAACATAACAGCTACTGTACACTCTACTGTTGCCTTTAGTTAGTTTGCCACTCTACTCAGCGTTTTGCTGACGTGTTACACTCGTTACCTTTTTCAGGACCAGGTGTTGAGCAGCCAGGGTCGGCGGCTGCAGAGGACGCTGGGCCGAGTAGGGTCCAGTAGAGTTGCCACAGTTTTGTACCTTCTTTTGTTTCTGTTCTAGTGAGTAGTTTGTTTCCGCTGTACCTTCTTTACCTGCAGTTTTTGTTATATGATAAATGTTGTTTTACTGTTGTGGTGGTGCCTACTGTAGTAGTTCTTTCCTTACTGCTGTACTTTTTACTGTTAGTTATATTCATGCTGAATGTGGTTTATTTTACTGTCTTTTGGTTACTTCCTCGTTGGACGACTGGGTCTTGGGATTAGTCGAGTCGGTCCGGTTCTCGTGTCTCGTAGGGACTCGGGAACCGGGTCGTCACAAGATGGTATCAGAGCAAGGTCGTCCCGAGAAGTGAATCAACTGACTGGAAAGTAACCAATTCACATGTTTATAGCTAGAGTAGCCACCACAACATATCTCTTGACATGAGCTCTTAGAAGTGTTGTTAGGTACCGTCTGTTTTGACGTTTCCGTTTTGTTTCGCGTCTCCTTGCAGGAGATGCCTCGTCGTGGGACTGGCGAGACTGGCCGCGGGCGCGGCCGAGGGCGAGGTCGGCGAGGTGGACGTGCTGTCGTTGACGTCTCGGTGGACCAGCCACCACTCCCTGGCATCCAGGCCCAGGACCTCGCCAGACTGATACGGGATATTGTGCGAGAGGAGCTCCACCCACCGCCCCGAGCACCTCCTCCTGGGGTTGCAGAGGGGGAGTCCTCTGTGGGACCACGCGACGGACGCGGCGCCGGACACGAGGGAGGGGATGGGCCCCTGCCGCCCCCACCTTCCTCCGACACTTCTGTACACGAGGCACCTTCGCCTGGAGGTGCACCAGCACCTCCCCTACAGCACCACTTCGAGCTTTTCGGGCAGTTCCGGAAGCTGAAGCCCCCCTCCTTCAAGGGGGATGAGGACCCGACCGAGGCAGAGGACTGGCTTGAGCAGCTGGAGAAGATCTTCGACACCCTTCGCCCCCCGGTGGAGTGCCGCGTGGCCTTTGCCACGTAGCAGCTGGAGAGTGCGGCACACCGGTGGTGGAGGGCGGTCCGGGGACAGGAGAGGGACGAGCCGACGTGGGACCAGTTCGTCACCCTCTTCTGCGAGCAGTACTTTCCCCAGACGTGGCAGGACCAGAGGAGGCGGGAGTTCCACACTCTCCGCCAAGGGACGATGACCGTGAGCGCGTACCGCACGCGTTTCTTGGAGCTGTCCCGCTTTGCAGCGACAGCGGTAGCCACTGAGGAGGAGCGCCTTTGGAGGTTCACCGAGGGGCTCCGGCCTGCGATCCGGGGGTACGTCAAACCCCTGAAGCTGCCGACGTTTTCGAGGGTGGTAGAGGCAGCCATGACTTACGAGGAGACCAACCCGTCCGCGCGAGAGACCGACGGCGGGCGGAAGAGGCCCTTTCAGCCAGACTTCTCACAGGGCCGGCGAGAACGGAGACACGTGGCGTCCGCAGGAGAGCCGTCACGTTGTGCAGGGCCATCAGTGGCCTTTGGGGGCCCTCGACAGGGGCCAGTCGCCAGCACCGGACCCCCGCCTAGCCGACAGCAGGGACTCACTGAGGGCGGGAGTCGGGTTCCCCTCTGCTACCAGTGTGGCCAGCCGGGCCACGTCAGGAGGGACTGCCCATCTAGGGCAGGAGGTCAGCAGATACTTCCCGCGCAGAGCACTGGAGGGCGCGCAGGAGGCCGCGGTTTCCAGGCGCGAGGAGGAGGACCGCAGTCGCGAGGAGGGTACCGGCCAGCACCTACCCGTCCGACGCAGAGTGTGGCTGCTTCGTCCGCACCTAGAGCTGAGGGGCGTATCAACGCCCTAACACACAGGGACGCCAGAGCTTCGGGATCCGTGGTAGCAGGTATGGTTTCAGTTTCTGGCAGACTCGTTTACACGCTTTTCGATTCCGGCGCTACGCACTCGTTTGTCGCAGACAGATTCGCAGTTTCCTGGGACTGGCAGGTTACTACAGACGGTTCATCAGAGGGTTTTCGCAGATTGCACGTCCTATGACACAGTTGACTCGGAAGGATGTGCCTTTCACTTGGACAGACGCCTGTGAGGCGTGTTTTCTGGAGCTGAAGGAGAGGTTGACCTCGGCTCCCGTGCTCACCATTCCTGACAGTAGTGGCGGGTTCGTTGTGTACACGGACGCTTCCTTGCAGGGGTTAGGAGGTGTGCTCATGCAGAGGGGTCACGTGGTCGCTTACGCTTCGCGGCAACTGAAGCCCCATGAGCATACCTACCCTACCCACGACCTAGAGTTGGCAGCTGTTGTCTTCGCGCTGAAGACATGGAGGCACTACTTGTACGGTGAGACCTTCGAGATTTTTACAGATCACAAGAGCCTCAGATATCTTTTTGACCAGAAGGAGCTCAACATGAGACAGAGACGTTGGCTGGAGCTCCTGAAGGACTACGACTGCAGCATCTCCTACCACCCGGGAAAGGCCAATGTGGTGGCTGACGCCTTGAGCCGTAAGGCGCCCGCACGCTTGGCCAGTCTACAGTTACAGAGTTGGAGCCTTTTGGAGGAGGTGGGCAGTTGGCGACCTCTAGAGTTACGAGGATACTGTGGGGCAGTGACGGTGACACGGCAGACCAGACCAGAGTTGATAGACCGCATCATCACGGGACAGATGGCCGATCCGTACTTGCAGTCTTTGCGCGACAGAGTACTGTCAGGGGACCCAGGGGACTTCTCTTTCACAGACCAGGTGTTACGCTTGAGGGGACGGCTGTGCGTCCCCAGAGACGAGGAGCTGTTGAGAGAGCTCCTGACTGAGGCACACGGTTCCAGATTCACCATACATCCCGGAAACACGAAAATGTACCATGACTTGAGACGCGAGTTCTGGTGGAGAGGGATGAAGCGGGATGTGGGTGAGTTCGTGCAGCAGTGCTTAGTGTGCCAGCAGGTGAAAGCCGAGCATCAGAGGCCTGCAGGGCCGCTTCAGCCGCTTCCAGTGCCAGAGTGGAAGTGGGAGAGCATCACCATGGACTTGGTGGTGGGTTTACCTGTTACCCAGCGAGGACACGACGCGGTCTGGGTAATAGTGGATAGGTTGACGAAGACGGCACGATTCTTGCCGATCCGAGTCACTTTGGGACCAGCACAGTTGGCAGAGAGGTACATCCGTGATGTGGTGCGACTACACGGAGTTCCGCGGGAGATCGTATCCGACCGGGATACCCGCTTTACGTCCCAGTTTTGGGCTGAGTTTCAGCAGGCTTTGGGGACGAGGTTGAGGTTTAGCACGGCTTACCACCCCCAGACGGACGGACAGTCGGAACGCACGATACAGACACTTGAGGATCTTTTGCGTGCCTGTGTACTAGACTGGAGGGGCTCTTGGGAGGAACACCTGCCCCTGGCAGAGTTTGCATACAACAACAGTTATCACTCGAGCATCGGCATGGCTCCCTACGAGGCTCTGTACGGACGGAAATGCACGGCACCCTTGAGTTGGGTTGAGGTGGGGACCAAGTGGGAGGTTGGCCCCAGGTTGATCCGGCAGAGTCAGGAGGTAGTTGAACAGATCCACAGACGACTCCGCACTGTCAGGAGCAGACAGAAGAGCTACGCAGATCGCAGACGCAGAGAGGTGCAGTTCGAGGTTGGGGACCACGTCTTTCTTCGTGTTTCGCCCATGAAGGGCTTACAGCGGTTTGGGGTGAGAGGGAAGCTCGCGCCGAGGTTCGTGGGGCCCTTCGAGGTCCTGGAGCGGGTTGGACCCGTTGCTTACAGACTTGCCCTTCCCCCGCAGCTTTCTGGTGTGCACGACGTGTTCCACGTGTCCAACCTCAGGAAGTACGTAGCCGATCCCAGCCACGTACTGAGTCACGAGAGCGTCGAGGTGAGCGACGACCTGACCTACCCCGAGCGGCCAGTGCAGATCCTAGACCGAGCCATCCGCAGGTTGAGACGAAAGCAAGTACCCCTGGTAAAGGTTTTGTGGAGGAGCCAGCGGTACGAGGAGGCTACCTGGGAGCCTGAGGCGGCAATGCGGGAGCGGTACCCAGAGCTTTTCGCGGGTACGTCTTTTCGGACCGGCTTCGGTCCTCTTTGAGTTTGTTATGGTTATTTGGACATCCTTTTTCCGCACCCTAGTTGGCGCAAGTTTCGGGGACGAAACTTCCTTTGAGTTTGTTATATTGTAACGAGCGCGTACCCCAGACGTCTTTTAAGACGTCTGGGAGGTGGCCCAGACGTCTGTCAAGACGTCTGGGATCACATCCAGACGTCTGACCAGACGTCCGGGATAGTTTACAGACGTCTGACGAACAGTTATACTCGCACGGGATATTCGTCTGCGCGCCTGTGCGCGCAGACCTGAGATCCGCATCTTCTCTGCGGCTGCAGGCGACTGCGGGCGTCTCTCTCTCCTCTCCGCGCGGCGTTAAAAGGGGGAGGGGGCGCGCCTCCCCTCCCGTCTCCACCATCTTCCTCCTCTCCTGCTGCGGGCGGAGCGAGCGGACGCGAGGGCGCAGCGGCAGCGGCGCAGCGAAGGCGCGGAGGAGCTGCGGCGTGCGAGGGCGGGACTCTGCCGTGAGGGCGAGCTCGCCGGGAGCGGCTTGGCCGGCCGGCGGAGGGCGCAGGGGGCGCAGAGCGTCGCGAAGAGGGACCTGCTGCGGGCGGAGCAGCGGACGCGCGAGGTGCGACGCGGGCGGCGTCGCGAGCGGAGGCCGAGCGAGGTTCTGATTCTGGAAAAATCTCCAGAATCAGACGTCTGGACTGATATCCAGACGGCAAGGGCGACGTCTGTGTGATCATACAGACGTCTGAAAGGTGAGTTCCGCTTTCTCCTTCTTCTTTTGTCGACTGACCGTACTGAAGGAGGAGGGTTGGCTGTGCGCAGGTGTTCGGATTCGTCATCCTTTGCGAACCCGACGTCTGGAAGTTGTACCAGACGGCGGGAGTGACCTCCAGACGTCCGGAGAGACCATCGGACGTCTGGGATCTAGGGGAGACGTCGCCACAGACTTCTGGACGTCCGGGGAACCCCGCCGAACAGGTAATTCTCTGATCCACCGTTTAAGACGTCTGGAAGGAGTTCCAGACGTCTGATTTTGCACAGTATTGTCTTTCTCGACCCGTTTAGGGCCCGTTTGGGCTCCGTTTTCCGCGATTCGAGTTGCGTTCGTTTCCGAATTTATTCCTCTACCCGCCTACAGTAGCTATACACTGTTTTGAGACACTCCTTGTGTTTGATCCTTGTGATAGGACCTCGTTCGGTTGCCGTCTTGAGAGTCGCGGAGGCGCGCGGGATTCCCGACCACGCCCCCACTACTTCCGTTGTACCTGGTAGAGTGGTTTTAAGCATTAATAAAATCTGTTAAAGTATGGAACCATAACTAGAACCTAGGGCATTGCATGAACCCTAGGAATGAGAAATGTATGGAATGATAGCTCCTAGGTGTTGCATGAATCCTAGGGCCGGAAAACTAGATTGTACGATAGATCCTAGGATATGGCATGAATCCTAGGATGGAAAAACTAGTGGAATGTATATTACTGCAGTCTTGGAAAAATGGAAAGGAATATATAAGCTGCCTGTGAAATTAATTAACAGCTGCCTGTTATGAACAAGGAAACATGTTGAGATCATGGAATGTGAGAACGTGAATCTGGAAAGTGAAACATATGATGTTCTGAGATAAAGAGCTGGAACCCTACGGGGAATTAGGAGTGGAACTCCTGGAAAGAAAAGGAATGGAACTGAGATGTAGTTGTACTGTCTCTTGGGTACGCAGTACCAAGGGAAGTACCTGTACCTGTTTTAGTGCAGAGTGGGGCCAGCCGCCCCAGGGACCCGGGGTTAGGCTTGGCCGCTCTGTACCGACTTGTTGGCCCTCGTGTACGTAGTACCGAGGAGAGCTAGTAGTGTTAGGAGAGTACTAGCTACCCCACGGGCCCCGGGGTTCTGCTAGCCTCCTTCACCGACTTGTTAGGCCCACTAGGGCAAACCAGGGTAGTCAGACGAGGGTGCGCGGACTGTGGAGGGGCAAGGCCCCGGTTTGGTTACTGTGGAGGGGTTGGACCCCTGTTACTGAGAGGGCTCTGCCCTGGTTCCGTGCTGTGCTTTGGGCGCACCCGTTAACGGAAACGACTGACCGCGTGCCAGTACGGGCTAGCTACCTGTGCGTTTATCGCGCGTGCCGTAGTCACCGTTACGTCTGTCAGTGACCTTGGGGTGGTTGACTGAGGGTAGGATCACCACGGGGGACTCTCCCGGCCAGGAGAGCACCACGTGCTACTTCTACTGTTGGAAAAGACTGCAATCAAGATCGTCCCACGAGGACATTCGAGATCAAGTAAAGGATCTGAGAAGTAAATGAAATAGTGAGAAAAATTGAAAGATGCAAATAAAGGAAGTAATAGAACATAACAGCTACTGTACACTCTACTGTTGCCTTTAGTTAGTTTGCCACTCTACTCAGCGTTTTGCTGACGTGTTACACTCGTTACCTTTTTCAGGACCAGGTGTTGAGCAGCCAGGGTCGGCGGCTGCAGAGGACGCTGGGCCGAGTAGGGTCCAGTAGAGTTGCCACAGTTTTGTACCTTCTTTTGTTTCTGTTCTAGTGAGTAGTTTGTTTCCGCTGTACCTTCTTTACCTGCAGTTTTTGTTATATGATAAATGTTGTTTTACTGTTGTGGTGGTGCCTACTGTAGTAGTTCTTTCCTTACTGCTGTACTTTTTACTGTTAGTTATATTCATGCTGAACGTGGTTTATTTTACTGTCTTTTGGTTACTTCCTCGTTGGACGACTGGGTCTTGGGATTAGTCGAGTCGGTCCGGTTCTCGTGTCTCGTAGGGACTCGGGAACCGGGTCGTCACAAGTTACCCAAGCTCCGATCCTACAGTCCCCTGATTGGTCTCAATCCTTTGAAATCATGTGCGATGCATCCGATTTCACTGTAGGAGCGGTACTTGGGCAAAAAATTGACAGGAAACCCGTGATCATGTACTACGCTAGCAAGACACTTGACGAGGCCCACCATAACTACATGGTTACGGAGAAAAACCTGCTAGCCGTAGTATTTGCCCTGGAAAAGTTCAGATCATATCTCCTGGGTTCCCGTGTTATCATTTACTCAAATCACACAGCTGTGAGGCATCTCCTTGCTAAGAAGGACGCAAAACCTCGATTAATCCATTGGATCTTGCTGTTGCAAGAATTTGACCTCGAGATTCACGACAAAGCTGGAAAACAGAACGTGGTAGCTGACCACTTGTCCTGCCTTCCTTCTAAGATTATCGACCCTTCCGGACCCATTACGGAACATTTTCCTGATGAGCACCTCCTGACTATCAGTATAGGGCTTCTATGGTTTGCTGATATAGTAAACTACCTGGCATCACATCAAATCCCGTCCGATTGGTCGAAGGCCAAGTAGGACAAATTGCTTTCCGATGCCAAGTATTACTTTTAGGAAGACCCGTATCTTTTCCACATCAGTGCTGATCAAATCATTCGGCGATGTGTCACAGGAGCGGAAATTCAGGACATCTTGTCCTTCTACCATGACCAGGCATGCGGTGGACACTTCTCAGGTCATAAAACTGCAGCAAAAGTCCTCCAGTGCAGCTTCTATTAGTCCACGATCTTCAAAGACGCATACAATCACTATAAGGCATGCACTCGTTGCCAGACCTTAGGCAACATGAGCCACTGTGATATGATGCCCTTACAACCATTTCTTGTATGCGAAATCTTTAACGTGTGAGGGATTGATTTTATGGGCCCCTTTCCTGTTTTGGATGACTTCGAGTACATTCTACTTGCTATTGACTACGTGTCCAAATGGATCGAAGCCATTTCGACCCGAACCAATGATCATAAGGTGGTTATCAAATTCATTCATCAGAACATCTTTTCATAGTTCGGGATTCCACGTGCCATAATCTCTGAAGGAGGGACCCATTTCACTAACGCTCAGTTCAGGTCACTGATGACCAAATACGGGGTGTCACACCGAATCTCTACTCCTTACCACCCCCAAACTAATGGTCTAGCTGAGCTATCAAATCGGGAGATCAAGAAATTCCTCCAGGTTACTGTTCGACCTAACAAAAAAGACTGGTCATCCTAACTTCTGGAAGCTTTGTGGGCTTATAGGACCGCCCTTAAAACCCAATTAGGTATGTCTCCCTTCAGATTAGTGTACAGGAAGGCATGTCACCTCCCCGTCGAATTGGACCAGAAAGCCTGTTGGGCAGTACGGAACTGCAATCTAGATCTTTCTAAGGTAGGAACCCACAGAAAGCTTCAAATCAGCTAGATCGATGAATTACGCCATGATGCGTATGAGAAGTCACGAATGTACAAAGAGTGAATTAAGGCCTTTCACGACAAGCACATATCCAGGAAGATCTTCCACCCTGGTCAAAAAGTCCTACTCTTTGATGCCAAACTTAAACTGTTCCCAGGAAAACTAAGATCGAAATGGATCGGACCTTACCTCGTCCGACGAATCTTCGAAAATGGAGCCATCAAGATCAGTCCACTCAGCCACTATTCAGAACCTTTCGTAGTGAATAGTTAGAGACTCAAACCGTTCATTGACCCTACCGATACAAATTTGTCTAAGATATCCTTTACCCTCCATTCTCCCTAAGCTCATTACGCCTAGCTGATGGCGTAAAACTCAGTGCTTAACGGGAGGCAACCCGTCATTTTTGAAAAACCTGAAACCTTTCTTGACAATCCTATGCTGAATTCATATTGCACTTTAGGGTCCATCCAATAGAACAGTTGACCCCACCTAAGGTACCCGTACCCGAGTTTGAAATCGTCCGCAATCGTCACCTCAACCCGTTCGCCCACCCAAAACCTGTTCTAATGAATGATCTAAGCTGAACTCGAACCCACCTAATTTACAATGGGGACATTGCAAATCATATGCATGGGGGGTATGAAAGTGTAAAATGCCGTGAAAATCATCCCACAAGAAAAGGTTTCATCAAAAAAATCACATATCCCAAAAATACAAAAAAAATGAAAAAATTCTTGAAAAAGAACAAAAAAATTCCAAGGGGAGAGAAAATTTTGAGGCCATACAAATCTTAAGGAGAAAAAGGGGAAAAGTGAAAAATGTCAAAAAAGGAGCACAAAATGAAAAGAAAAAAAAGAGATAGTCATTAGTAAGAAATTAAGGGATTAACTGAGTTCTAAACCATATCAAGAAAAAGAAAATGAAAGGAAAAAAAAAAGTGCTAATGAAACATAGAAGAGATTAGTAGGAACGCTGATCTTAGGCCTCTTGGGCTAGACTCCTAGGCTTAAAAATTCAAGTATCCACTAAGATCTGGATAGTCCTCAAAAGGTTGGGGAAAATGCGAAGCTTAAGTATTAGGTCTAAGGCTTAGGGAGTATTCAGCCTCGTTAACTGACCTCTGGTTTGCAGGACTCGGTAACCTAAGCACCCCAATCCACACACAGTCTGGTTCAGTGCGCATAAGTATCAAAATCATGCAAATGCATTTAATTGTTCTGAAAAAAGTTGCCTAGATTAGGAGCGGCCAATCAACACAAGTTGATTTAGACAAGTTCCCAGCACGGAGAGGCAGGAAATTCCCCTCGAAGATGCGTAATAACATATCATCTCCTCGGTGCTTGTCTCCTAGGATATTTACATATCCTACTAGGGGCATGTAAGCACCCTACACTGGTTCAGATACCATGGGCAACATTATCACGAAATGTTGATTGCCAAGGTCTGGATTTAGCTACAGAACGCCATGGGCGGGATTATCTCGAAATCTTGAAAGCCAGGGTTTTGGGGGTTGCCATGGGCAAAACTATCACAAAGCATCGATTGCCAGGGACCCTTCGAGGATTGATGATGGGGACTAGGAATCCGATACAGACTGCGTTGAGAAGCCAATCTGAAGCTAGAAATAAAAAGAAAAAGTGAGAGAAAACTCTCCAAACAAAGAAAAGTCCTCTGTCTCTCTTACAAAAATGCACTGCAAACTGAACCGAGGCTAAAATATGTTGCAAGCACGGGTGCTTTAACCGCGAAGTCCAACGAACCTTAGGATAGTTCCTGTGGGCCTTAAAAACCTTTGTGGCGGACTAAGGCTAGAGCTGGTCAGGTTTGGATCTTGGTTGGTACTTGAGTACCTCTAGACCTATTATCGGCATTCTAACCTAATCCACAGAGGAAAGCACTCATCATAGTTTTTGAACATCAAGGAACTTATGATCTAGAATCGAACTTAAAACCTTAAAATTTTGCTAAAGGACTGGCAAAAAGCTAGGCATGGGGGTATGATGAGAACACCACCATGAGCCCTAACTAGCTCATTTTGACCTAATAAAGAGAACAAAAGCTCCTACATAACCAACTAGAGGTCCTAATTCACTGAATAAACATTCTGAGATAAAAGCAAGAAATAAGGGGTAAAACTATAATTTTACCATTGCAGTACAACAACGAGTTTTCTCAAGGGCTAAACACAGGTCAAATGATCTTAACAAGATAACAAGTGGGTTGAATCAGACAGAAAAAGGTTCGTGTGAATTCTGGGAATTAAATGACTTCTTGTAACCTTTAAACAAACCCACTTGATTAAATAAGATTCTGTTCAGGATAAAATTCACCTAAACCCTCTAAAAATCATATAAAAATATTCTCTAGGGTTTAGGACTCTCAATTTGGCCATTGGAACCCATTTTGACCTAGAATGGGGTCTCAGACAAATATTTACCCTAAATTAGGTTTTTACATAAATTGCCTAATCAAACGTGGTCAAACCAAAAATCCAACCTTACCATTAGATTCCTTAGGTCCAAATTAGGTTTTTACCAAAATTTGGACCTAAGGGGAACTCATCTTGACCCACTTTAAAAATAGGTCCAACCTGATTACATTTCTACCCCTATCTTTCAAAAAACCTTACATTTGACCCCCTAGTTTCTTCATCATTCTTTGCAATTAGGTCCCTCCACCATTATAGCGGAGGGAATCCTACTTCGGTGAGCTCTAGAAGGAGATTTCTCCCTGATTTCTCAGAGAATCCCCTACAAAATTGGAAGGGAGATTCTTTGAGAAATCCCCTCCAATGTGAACCCAATTTGAGGCCCTATTTGGTACCCAATCTCTCATGCAAACGTATGAGAGATTTGGGTCTCTTTCGATTTACCATCGCCAGCGACCTTACCATGCTTGGAATCTTGGCTTTCAAGCACGAAACCGACCTCCAGGGTCTATTTAAGACACCCCAGTTCACCCCGCATCTCCTAAGCTTGAAATCAGCCAGAGAAACCCCTTAATTTCTTCTCTTCTCCTCCGGCCGACTCGCTCATCAAGCTCCGGCAACCTCTCCTACTCTCCCTCGTCGCCTAGCCACAATATCGATGGTAGGTTCCTCTTCCTCACACTCGTCCACGTCATGCAACGCCCGCCAATGCCCCTACATCCCCTTCGTCCTTGCTGACCATCCTCACTGAGCACCTTCGTCTCCAGCATCAGCAATACGAGCCATACGCCATCTCCATCTCCCCCTTCGTCTCTTTACCACTAGATAAGTTCCTCTCACCCTCTACTCCCTTTCCCCCTTCTTTATTTCCTCAACCGACTACTGCCACACTCCACCACCATCATCCCCTTCACCTCCGGCCACTGACTCCGACGAGTTCGCTCCACCTCCACAGACCACCTCCCTCCTCGCCGATCGGTCCATAAGCACCGCCTCAACTCACTGATCATAACCCCCCACTCATATTACTCTGCTACTCACCAAAACACACCCCCGAACACACCCACACACACGGCCATAGTGTGCCCTAGGTATGCTCCCTCAGGCATTCTCACGCCATGCAGACCACCTTTGCACACTCGCCGCACCTTGGCGAAGCTCCCTAAGCTTTTTAACGCGACCTCAAGGCCGTTGTGGTGATTTCAGGTCCAGGAGCTCTCTGCCATTGACGTTGGGCTTGAAGCTTGCTTGCAAGCTGCTCCAGGTCGCGCTCGCTCTAGGACACAGTCCCAGGTTGCGTGGAAAGTCTTCGCAAACATCTCCAGGTAGCCAATTGGTGTCGAGGGCCGTAGCTGCAGCTGCAATCGAAGGAACGCCTCTGCTGCAGGCACGCATGAAGGGGTGGGAAGATAGTCCCACCTCGGAAAGTTTTGGACCGCCATGGCCACATAAGTTGAATTCTTGCCATAGGTTCTTCACCTCCAACTCACGGGGTGAGGTCCCTCTCTCACCCGACCCAACCGCCTTGTCCACGAACATGCCCCACAGACCTGGTGACCCGACCCGACTAGCACACCTCGCCCACCACCGCAAGCCGATGGACCTGGTCCCGGGCGCGTACCCGACCCGATTACCCAAGAAGCGTGGCTGTAGGAGAGCGAAACCCAAGAGAGAAGAGAGAAGAGAGCTCGCGCAGGTAGGGGATAGGTTTTGCTCTGCAAAGGAAGAGAAGCGAAGCCAAAGGAGGAGGAAGGAGAAGACAAGGCTGAAGAGAAGCTAAGGAAGAAGAAGGCGAAGGGCTGCAGCAGAAGGAAGAAGCCAAAGCCAAAGAGAGGAAGGCAAGGAAAGCAGAGAAAGAAGAAGCTGAAGGTAGCAAGGCAAAAGCCAAAGAAGACGGCAACCGGCAGAGAGAGAAAGAAGAAAGCCAAGGAAGTGAAGAAGGCAGAGGAAGCCAACCGAAAGGCTAAGTTGAGGAAAAGAGAAGCCAAGAAGAAAATCAGAAAGGAGAAGACAAAGGAAGGAAGAGCTTGCCAAGACAAACTCAGAAGGAGAAGAAAATCAAAGAGAGAAAAGAAATTCTCATATTTTTTTATTCATAATTGAGTTCTTGAATATTTTGTGCTACACATCTACTCCTATATTTTTGCATTGTGACATTGATATGATTGCATATTCTTTTAAATTCTAAGTTGTGATCTTGATTTCTAAACCCTAATTTGCTCCCTGTGTTCGACCTCAGACTTTAAAATTCGAGTAATAAAATTGTATTTGTTTTGAATGCTTTTTCAGTTGTACTACAACGTGACCTTTTTAAACTCGATCAAGCACGACAAACACATACACCTCAATGACTACTTTCATTTGTTGCATTTTTCTTTTCTTTTCTACTTTCATCTTTATACCAAATTTAGCTATAATCCTTACAACGACTCTCAAGGAAAGAATTGAAGGTGGCAATTATAGATGAAAACTCCTCGAGGAGTGCAATCCCCAAGGAATCCTAAGATCTTCCAAAAATCTGAGGTCATGATCTCTCCTAATTCATGGAGCAAAATTCTTATGGAATTAGGATTTTAGAGAGTTATAAAATAGCATAAGGAGGTTGTGAAAGAATCATGCATTTCCTTAGCATTCTATTGTCTTTTCTAATCACTCGTATTAAGAGAGTCTAAGAGCCCTCTTATATTCAATTCTCTTTATCTTAATAGAAGTTGAGGGTTAGATCTTCTCCCTAGACAGGCATCTTCATTGGTAGAACCAATTTAGTTACTAATCTTATTGTGTTCTTATGATTGTCTTAATGCAATTCTTTGTGTTACATTCACCTACATTATCGACCACTCCTCCATTTGGACTTAGGAGGAACTTGAGGCCCCATTTGGTAGAGGTTTAAAGGGAGGCTATATCCTATGTGTCAGGGGTAAAGTAAATAGTGCATGAATAGTGAAAAAGTTTTATTCCTCACCTATCACATTACCATCATCCATCACATTTACCTCTCACCAATCATATCTATCCTCACTAACTCACTCTTACCCATCACATCCACCTATCACATCTATCCTATTAACCCACTCCCAATACAAATAAAAACAAAAACCAATAATAACATATCAAGTCAACTATCACATCCACACCCACTAACCTTCCTCTTACCCATCTACTTATCTTTCCTTAAGACTTCCTAAACTTTACCTAGTCTTAAACTTTAAACCTCTACCAAACAGGGCTTGAGGGTTCTCATTCAGTCACTTTGGGTAGCCAAGGAGAAAGGTCCAAAGCTATAAGTCATCAACTTGGAGCCTTTGTGAATCTTGTGTAATTCCCTTCGGGAGGGGGTGAGATATGCATGACATACAAAATGCAGAATTAAAATAAACAATCTCAGAAAAATAAGCAAACACACAAAGGCACAGGAGATTTTTAGGTGGAAATCCAAACCGGGTAAAAACCACCACCTAACCCTTTCGAGTTAGGATTTCCTGATCGATAAAGTTGATCAAATCCACTAAACAAGTCACTTAAAACGAGGGTGACTTAACCTCTTACAACCACACTACCATGAACAAGGGTAGTGTACCTCAAAACCCCTTCTCTTCACAAGAAGGATTTTGTCTCGCGAAGGAGACAGGAATTCGCAATGCGAATACCAAATCAATGACAAAATAAAATTACAACACGAACCTATAGAGCCAACAAAGTATATAAAAGAACCTAGCTACTATAAGTGAAGAATCTTCCCTTAAGTGGGAGTGTGTCGGCGTGATGACGCAGGTGCGTGAACCACGCTTTGTCACAACGCTCTCGTAATGTCAACGGGAGAGTGAGTGCACAGTAAGATGAAGCTCTCAGGTGTAGAACGAATGCTTGGAGAGCTAGAGCTTTTTCTCAAGATCAATTTGACACAATATGGTAAGAAAGTGTGTTGCTTGGTGTATATTCACAAGGCAAGGGTCCTCCTATATTTATAGAGGGCCTAGGAAGGCTTTGGAAGGCCTCAAAAGGCTTCCATAGCCGTTGGGGTTGAACCCAAGGCAAAACAGGCCATAATTAGAATCATTTATGATTCTGACAGGGTCATTAGACGTCTAGTCTAGGCATTAAACGTTTGAAAAACTAGTTTAAGACATCTAGGAACTAAGTTAGATGTCTAATTCAAGGTGGGTTTCCTTCCTGACTTTGATCAGACCTAAATAGGGTTCTAGTGTAAGGCCATCAGACGACGTACAGGACATCTAGCACTAGGTCTGGATGTCTGGAAACCTATTGTACTATGGGAATGGATTCCCAAGATAGGTTAACGGCTAGAAAATCTTACAAAGGTAATTTTGGGTCAGTCGAGGCAGAACGGTCACATATCAGACGTCTGATAGAAGCCTAACGATTTTATTCATAACGTTTATTTTGTTGGCCGATGTTCTACTAGTTGGATGTCTGGCACAACCATCAGACGTCTTCTAAGACGTCTGGACTAAGGTCTGATTGTCTGATTTCATTAAACAAAACCTACTAAGTCCAGCCTAAGTTATTAGACGTCTGAGTCAACAGTCAGACATCTTAAAAGTCACTGTCAGACGTCTAATTAGGCTGTCAGAACCCTATTTTGGTTTTCTAAGTTCTCTACAGAAAACCTAAGTATCCTAGTGTTGTGCAAGTGTTCCTAGGACTACTTTAAGGGTTCTTTGAGGCTCTTTAACATGTAATCTAAGAAAGAAAAAGAGCAACAAAAGAAATAGACAAATTTACAATGAACAAAAAGGGAAATCTATCATATTCTTCATCTCCTTCTTTCTTCAAGCTTTCACTTCTCGCGAAGCTCCTCCTCCTCCGTCAAGCTCCTCTAATCCGCCATGGATGCGATCTCGAACTCCATCTCTACACTTGTATCCATTTGCAATTTGACCTGAAAACTAGGACTCAAAAGCAAATGTTAAATAATAAGTGTTTTGTTATTATCAAAATAAATGATCGTGGTGCTCTAGCACCAACATCTTGATCTCCAATTAAGAGCGGCTCAAACTTGAAGCTGCATTTCATGATCTTTTACACTCCACCACGATGGCCTCATCTCTTCCAACTCACTCATTACTATTGGTACTTGTTCCTCTTCTTTGATTGAATTGAGAAGATATGAGTTCAAGTTGATCTCATGTCATAACTTATTATTCATTACCTTTATGGTGGGTTGGGTTAGGGTGAGTTGTGCGTATAAGGGAGTGGTACACCTTAATGGTAGAAAGAAAATGGATCCAATTTTATAGAGTTTGATATTTAATTATCATTTATCAAAGAATGACTCTAGTTTTTAAAATAATTGAATGAACAAAATCCATTCACTTATGATACACTATTGGCATTCCTAACAAGTACTTGATAGATTATGAATTCCACCAAAAGGTGGATGTTTCTTGCTTATGACTAGAGAATCACTTTGCATGGTTGTCTGAGATGGTGTGTAAGAAATTAGAGTTCAATATGAATCCTGGTTGTAATTCATTTATGTGAATATTTGCCTATCCAAGTGGATCCCGTTGATTACCCTCCAAATAAATTTTCCACCACAAAAGTACAAGGATTTCGATGATGATTGGAGAATAGACATATATATATTGATTATTTGAAAAGATTATAAAAAATGATAGCAATCATTTTTTTTCAATTAAGAATATCCAACTTTTTTTGGAAATTAATTTTCCTTTTCATGCATACAGGAAAATGACTAACGCTTTGACAATTGTTGCACCAACAGTTCCTTTCCTCTATCTTCTCATCTCAATATGTATCCACACAAGTAATTATTTGATCAATACTAGTTAAATGTTATATTCTATTTCTTTCTTTTGTTCTTTGTTCTCCTTCTTAAATTTAATTCATGTGTTAATCATTGTCACTTTAGGATATCAACATACACCTTCAAATATTAGGATTGCTCTTCCATTTTTGGAGGGTGGATTCAGTTCATGTATTGCTCAGAAAAGGGCCAACCAGCCAAAATCAAGTGCAAGCACCCATAAACAGTATGTGTAGCAAATATAGGAGGATCCCCTTCGATACAGAGACAACATTGTTGGTGCAAGAGCACCTCGATCGTTGATTTTGATGATAGCAAAACACTTGTTATTGAATATTTGAATTTGAGTTATAGTTTCAAGAATAATACAAATGGATTCAAGTGTGAAGAAGCTCAAGCTCGCGTCCATGGAAGATTGGAGGAGCTTGATGGAGAGGAACAGAACATGGAGCCTCGCATGGAGCGAGATCTTGAAGAAGCAAGAAGAATAATAGGATAGATTTTTCTTTGTCTTTGTATTTGTCTTTATGTACTTTGCTATTTTATTTTCCTAGATAAATGTTAAAGAGCCCAAAGTAACATACCTGTAGTCCTAGGAACACTTACACTATCCTAGAATACTTAGACAATCCTAGAAATCACTTAGAAAACCAAAATAGTAATCAAACAGCACGATCAGACGTCCAATTTGGACCTCAGATGACTGATCCTGGACTTTAAGACATCTGACTGTTTGACCAGACGTCCAAACACCTAGGCTAGAATCAGAGCTTCTGTCCCTTTACTTCCAAACGTCCAACCCATAGTCCAAGCATCTTAGAAGATGTCTAAAGATCTTGTCAGACATCCAACTAGAGGATCGTTTGCTTCTCATACATAATCTTAGAAGATTAACCTATGATTATATTAACAACTCTTTCCAGTCGTCCATAGAACATCCCAAATGTCTGATAAATAGATGTTAGGCTAAGATCCGACTAAAATCACTTTTGTCAGATGATTATAGCCATTTAATCTTCGGGAAATCAATTTCCCCGGTGAATTATATTTGCAAACGTCCAGACATATCGCCAGACGTCCTACTTGTCATCTGAGCAACTAGACCCTAGAACCCTGTTTCGATCTAGTGAAAACAGGAAGTCATCTAGAATTAGACGTCGGATAATATTCCTAGACATCTTATAATTAACTTCTTAGATGTCCATTTTGATCCAACACTGTCCAGATGATCAACCCTTCTAGATCAAACGACCGACCTTTAGATCAAACGAAGATCCAGATGTCTGACCTTAAATCCAAACATCTAATAACCCTATCAGCATCATAAATGACCTTGATTTTGTTGGGATTTTGGCTTGATCTCTTGTGATTCATTCTCAACGACTCTAGAAGCCTTCTAAAGCCTTCTAAACCCTTCTTAGGGACCTTATAAATAGAGGAGCACCCTTCCTAAGAACTACACACCTTAAGAATACTACTTCCACTCATATTATGTCCAAGAAGAGATAGAAAAGTGATCTTGCTCTCAAAGCCCTATTCAACAAATCTGAGAGCACCGACACTCTGCCCAGATCACACCTACATACTTCCAACTAAGGGAAGTTCCTTTTGCCTATAGACACTAGATTTTATATATGCTTATTTGGGCTCTATAAGACTGTTGTAATTTTGCTTTTGGTTGGGTATTCGCTTTATGAGTTCCCATCTCCATCGCAAGACAAAATACTCCTCTTGAAGAGGAGGGGATTTAAGGTATGCTACCCTCGTCTAAGTAGCATGGTTGTAAGAGGTTAAGTCACCCTCTTTTAAGTGACTTGGTTAGTGGATTTGATGTACTAGGTAGATTAGGAAATCCTAAACCGAGAGGTTTAGATGGTGGTTTTTACCTGGGTTTGGGTTTCCACCTAAAAATCATTGTGTCTTGTGTGAGATTGTCCCTCCATATGCCTAGAGAGAGGAATATGCCCATCCTACTAGGAATGCATCTAGGAAGGAAGACCCTACTTTTCCCTACATTCAATCTCAAACCAGATAACTGTGCAAAAGCTTCAAGGACATTACACACCCCCTCAGTGGATTTGGCATCCACTCTACAACAAATGAGAACGTCATCTGAAACTAGGAGGTAAGACGGGAAGGCCTTCTTTTGATGGAGGCCAATCTGATTCTACCTTCCCTTACCTGAATATGTATAAGAGAGGATAATACATTCATAATAATATTGAATAATAGTGGGGAGATGGGATCACCTTGCCTAAGGTTACGGGAGGTGTGGAGCATATTAGCAGAGATCTCGTTGACGAAGGGCGAGTAGGAGGGGGCCCCAATGTAAAACTTAATCCAATTCACCAATATGTCACAAAAACCCATGCAGGAGGGGATTTTTAGAATAAAATCTCTATTAACAGTGTCGAAGGCTTCGAAGATGTCCACCTTGATGCACATTCGGGGGGTGCATCCAGCTAAATGAAAACCTTGCATAAATTCTTGGACAAGGAGAGCACAGTCAAAGATGTTTCTCCCACGAATGAATGCACCTTAGGAAACATGCACATTCTTTGTCATAACTTGTCTCAAGCGGCTAGCAAGAATCGTTGTAATGACCTTGTATAATGTGTTGCAACATGCTATCGATTTGCTGTCCTTTAGGGATGAGACATTGGCCTGCTTGGGGATGAGAGTGAGGAAGGTGTGGTTGAGCTCCTTGATGAGCCCACCCCTATCCAAGAAGAAAAACTTGACTTCTTCAATGACATTCTTCCTAACAATATTCCAGGCATTACGGAAGAAGTGAGCAATGAAACCATCAAGGTTGGGGGCTTTGTCAAGCTCGATCTCCCAAAGGGCGACCTTGATCTTCGCATCAGAGGGGACGACAATGAGGAAGATATTATCTTCAGGGGTGATCTTTCTCTCTTCGGGGAGCTACCCCAATAAGGGGGAAGGCCTGTCTTCAAGGGAAAAAAGTGGGGAGAAAAAGGCCATGGCCTCCTTCTTAAGATCTTCCTCTTTATCAACAATTCTCCCATCGGGCTTGAAGATTTTGGTGAGGTCATTGATATTCTGTCTCACCCTTGTGGTAGTGGCAATGAAGTGGGTATTGTGGTCACCCAATTTCATCCAATCAAGCCTACTATGCTGGATCCAAAAATCCTCCTCTTCCCTGTGCAAGGTGGAAACTTGACTTCCCAGGGCAGCCTCTTGATCATGTAAAGCATTGTTTCGATGGTCAGCAGCAAGGGAGCTATGCAGCCCCCTTCGAAGTTGTGGTGAGTTCTTGAATGAGAGAGCCTCTAGAGAGATCCTCCTCCCACTCCTCGAGGGTGCGCTTGATCTTTTGAGTTTTGAGATGCATCGAAAGAGGGGCTTGCCAAACACCTCCTCCTTCCAAATTTTCTCAATCAGCCCAAGGAACTGTGGTCTCTCTGTCAAGTAGTTATAGAAGTGGAATGGGCTTTACCGTCAGGGGAATAGGGCGAGGGGGAGCACTATGCACGCATGATCACTAAGGTTTAAGGGGAGATACTCAACCCTAAAGAGCGACAAAAGTTCGGCCCAAGCAGGATTGACTAGCCTACGATCAAGTCTATAGGCTATATGAGCCTCCCTTGAAGATAAGTTGCTATAGGAGAGAAGGTTCTCACACGTAGAGACTTCAAAGAGGCCACAATCTTCAATGTAATTATTGAAAGCTCCCCTACTTGATCTAGAAGGAAGATCTCCCCCCACATTTTTCTTTATGGAGCCCGGTGGCATTGAAGTCACCAATCGCCATCCCCTCCCCTTCAACTAGAGACCAGTGAAGGCGAAGAGCATCCCAAAGGGTGGCTCACTGGGCATGAGTGTTCCACACATATATGAAGGAGAGCTTAAGGTCCCCCCTGTTGGTGCAATAGGCTAGCATAGCTTGGTCCATGGAATGAATAATTTCCATATCCCAGAGAGAGGCACTCCAAAGAATGACAATCTGAGCATTGTAACCATGGGTGAGGTTGTTTGCAATGGACCATTGCCTAAGTATCTTCCTTTAATCTTATCACAATAGCAGGTTGAGATAAAGCTTTCCAATAAGGTTGCAATATGAACATCATTTTTTCTAAGGAGGTGCGCTACCTTCGTAAGCTTCCACAGAGCGTTCAACCCTCAGGTGTTCTAGACGCTTAGAGACATGGGGGATGTGTGGCATCTCGCAATGCCAAATTGCTGGTCCCCTTCAGAGAGGCTTTGGCTTTCTTTTTGCTCTTCTTTTCTTTGGGAACTTTCCATTCCCCATCCTCATCCCCAAAGCCTGCAGTAAGAACATCTTGAATGGAGGGGTTAGGTTGGGGGGGAGAGGGGGGGTTCTGACCTATACCCTTGCCAACCGTAGACGTGGATTCCATGAATACTAAGGGTGACTCATTCAAGTTGAGATTTGCATGACTGGTTGCAGTAACAGCCACATCCCTAGGAGAAGCCTCTACATGGGAAGTCTACGTACCATCATTTCGATGCCCTACCCCCTAGACATGGAGAATTAGTTGTCTCTAGGGCTGTCAAAAAATTTTTAGGTTCAATATTCGTTTAGGCTTGATTCATCAAAGATTCGATTTAGATTCGATTCGTAAATAAATGAATCGAATCTAAACTTAATTTTAGGCTCATTTAAATAAATGAACCAAACCTAAACAAGGTAGGTTCAATTAGGTTTGCTTTGTTAAAAATTTGTTAAACTAAATATATATATACACACAGTTTCCGATTTGGCACCATTTATGCACCAGCATGAAGTTTGACGTTAAATTTTTGATTTGGCATTTAGACCACACTACTACCCAATGCTCCCTTATTTTCCAATTCTCCCCCAACACGGCAACTTCCCTACCTTGGTCCCTGCTAGCTGCTGCAATGCTCACAGCTCACCTCACTATTGTGCTTGCAATGATCACCTCACCTTCAACCTACAAGGCAACAGCTACTTACGGTACATCCCACCCCCACCCCCAACACAATCTCCTCCTCCATTCTCTCCCCCAACAACCCCAATGTCCCGCCCCTATGGTTGCAACCTTCATCTTCTCCACCTTGATCGTGTTGGTTGCTGCAATGCTCACGACTCACCTCACCATTGCACTTGCAACAATCACCTTACCTTCAACCTACAAGGCAACAACTACTTACAGTACGTCCTATGCCTACCCTCAACACGATCTTCGTCTCCTTCGTTCTCTCCCCCAACACCCTCAGTGCCCCACCCTTGCAGTGCAACCTTCATCTTCTCTTATCATCCTCTACCACTCTCTAGTGCAAGCTTTCCAGCACCCAAAAACACTTCATCTCTCCGCCTCTAGTCACTGGCTCCATCTCTCCATCTGCTTCACTCTCCAACCTCCATCTTCATCTAAACAAGACTTCTTTTCTTCCGAAAAGGTAAATAGAACAATTGTCACCTATGGAAAACGTAAAAACAGAGATCAGATGCTTAGGTGTATGTCTAGGTACATGATGGGAACATCATCATGAGCCCTAACTAGCTCATTTTGACCTAGAAAAGAGAATAAAAGCTCCTACATAACCAAGTAAAGGGCCTAATTCAAGGAATAACTGTTCTGAGAAGAAAATAAGAAACAAAGGGTAAAACTATAATTTTACCATTGCAGTACAACAACAGGATTTCTCAGGGGTTAAACATAGGTCAAATGATCTTAGCAAGATAAAAAGTGAGTTGGTTCAATCAAGAAAAGGGTTAATGTGCAACCTGGGAATTAAATGACTTCTTGTAACCCTAAAATAGACCCACTTAATCTAACAAGGTTCTGGTCAAGATAAAATTTAATTAAACCCTCTAAAATTCATGGAAAAATATCCCCTAGGATTTAGAACCTTCAATTTGGCCTTTAGAACCTATTTTGACCTAAATAGGGGTCCAAGCTAATTATTTACCCTAAATTGGGTTTTTGTGTAAAATACCCAGTCAAACGTGGTCAAAACTAAAATCCAACTTCACCATTGGATTCTTTAGGTCTAAATTAGGTTTATACCAAAATTTGAACCTAAGGGGAGTTCACCTTGACTTACATTGCAAAACAGTCCAACCCAATTACTTTTATACCCCTAGCTTTTGAAAACCTTGAAGATACCCCCTAGCTTCCTCGCCATTCTTTGCAATTAGGTCCCTCTGCCATTACAGCGTAGGAGTCCTACTCCAGCGAGGATTTAAAGGGGAAGTTCTCCCCGATTCCTCAGAGATTCCCTCTTAAATTTGAAAGGGAGATTCTCTAAGGAATTCCCGATCGTATGAATGCAATTTCAAGCCTTGATTCCCACCCAATCTCTCATGCGAACGCATGAGAGATTTGGGTATTTCTAGCTTTCCAACTCCGGTGGGGATGCCCGTGCTTGGAAGCTTGCCTTCCAAGCACAAGGCCCTCCACCAGAGACTATAAAAGAAGCCCCAAGCCCGGCAGTCCATTCCCAGCTTGGTTTGGCCAGAGACAACCCTCCAACTTTGTCTCTTCTCTTCCGGCCAAATATCCAGCGAGCTCCGGGGACATATCCTCCCTCTTCTCATTGCTCTGCCACAATACCTATGGTAGAGACATCTCCACCTCCTTCGTCCACGTCGCGCCCTACCTGCGCACATGCCAACTACCCCCATGTCGTCGCCGTCACCCCTCTACTGGATCTTCGTCTCTAGCGGTGGCAAGTACGTGCTAGCCTCCATCCTCTCTCCCTTCATCCATAAAATAGGTTAAATATCTTCCCCTCTCTCCTCTCTTTATCTTCCCCCACCTTATTTCCCAACACACCCCTCAGCAACCGCAAACCACCACCATCTTCTCCACCTCCGGTAGACCACCGGCGAAGGCGCATCCACCACTCCACACACCCACACGCCTTGCCAAACCCCTCAGAAGCTCCGCCACCTTCTACTGATCACTTCCCCCATCTCTATCAACCACCACATCCTCCACAATCTTCCCCCAAACAAACACATCACCACGGCCACAGACCGACCTAGGCACACACGCCTAGGCCGCCCTGCGCCACGCCACCCACCAAGGCACCTTTGCCATGTCACAGCGAAGCCCCCTGCGTGTTCTAATGAGGCCACAAGGCTGTGCTGTTTGAGAACAGGTTTCGACCTCCGCTGCCATTTGGAGCAGAAGTGAAGGAGCTCGCAACCTTCGTTCCAGGCTATCGCGCTCCAAGTCCCAGGTCCAGGCGATGCGGATTCACATCACGCACGCATTTAGCCAAGTAATTGGCTTTGTGAGGCATTGCAGCTACAGTAATTAGAAGACATCCCCTACGGGGGTGCACACGAAGCGGGTGGGACTTTTAGTCCCACCTCAGGCGTTTTGGAGCAAGTGAAGCAATATAACATGAATTTGTGTCATAGGCTCTTCTCCTCCTGACACGGGGTGAGGTCCCCTCGCCCACTTGCCTCGTCCACGACTCACCACTCCACGGACTTGGTTGCCTGACCTATTTACCCAGCACTCCTCGCGCATCACCCATGCCGGTGTGCTTGGACCTGGGCGCGTAACCCGACCCGTTTAGCCGAGAAAGGCTCTAGGAGAGCAAGCCTAAGAGAGAAAAGAGAGAGAGAGCATTTACGGGGGAGGGTAGGGGTAGGTTTTGCACTTGTGTGCAGGGAAAGGAAGAAGGAAGAGGAAGCTAAGGAGGAGGAAGCTGAAGAAGCTAAGGAGAAGAAGGAGGAGGAGGAAGCTGAGGAAGCTAAAGAAGAAAGAACCGCAGAAAAAGGCTAAGGAAGGAGAAGGCACTGTTGCAGAGAAGGCAGAAAGGAGAAAGAAGCCAAGGAAGGAGGAAGAAGGCAGGAGAAGTCAGAGAAAGAAGAGAAGGAAAGAAGCCAACGACAAAGGAAGAACCAAAGCCAAAGAAAGAAGAAAAAGGAAGGAGAAGTTAGAGAAATGAAGAAGAAGAAGGAAGGAAGAAGAAGACAAAGGAAAAAGAAGCCACCACCAAGGCAGAAAGAAGAAGAAGGAAAGAAGAGCCAGAGAAAGAAGAAAGAACAGTGAAGAAAGAAAAGAAAGAGCCAAAGGAAGAAGCAACAGAGAGAAAAATCTAACACTTTTATCCAATTCTTCCCAATTTCTCTTTTATGATGCATTTTAGTATTCATATACTCTTGCATTCTGATTAGATTTTGAGTAATTTTAAGTGTTCAAATTGCATTTATTATTGACATTAGTGTATGAACTCCATTTGCTCCCTGTGTTCGACCTCGAACTTAACATTCAAGTAGTAAAATTTATTTTGTTTTGAACGCTTTTTCGACTGTACTACAACGCGACCTTTTTAAAACCTGATCAAGAGCTCTAACAGTACATGTCAAAATAGCAAATATCGTCAAAGGTATCTTAACCCAAATCCAAGAATCTCCTAAGAGAAAGATATTGTCTTGGATTTTTTAGATTCTTAGCCTAAAAAATAATTCATCTAGGTAAACATGTATTTTTTTTCTCATGAGATGAAGCCTCAAATTTGTAATAGTTCTACAAATGTTGTGAACATCTACCCAATCCATCTACATCTTAGATGCATAGGTTCAAAGCATTAAGGACAAAAAAGCAACTTTCGCCTCCATCTTCCCACAATTGTACATCGAGTTTATCTCTCTTCTATTGTAACAAAATATATCTTCCATCAGTTCTTTTTCCACCCACATGTACACTCATATCACATTGCAAATAGAGGGAACTTCCATGGGTTCTTTTTTTTTTACCCTTTTCACTACAAAAAAAAAAGTCTTTAGTGACCTGTAATATTGGCCACTATAGGCCTTATATTTGTCGTTATATGTAATTAGCGACACTTAAAATAATTGTCGCTTAGTTGTCGACTTTGTTGGCGTCACTAAAAGGTTAGCGGCAATTACATAATTGTCACTAAATCATCAATATTAGTAGCACTTTAATTGCCTCAATTGCCGTCACTAATGATCTTCTTTAATGACAATTTATTTGTCACTATTTCGCAACTATTGATTTATATTAGTGGCAATTTAATTGGCGCTACTAGTGTCACTATATAGTTCATTTAATGGCTTTTTTTTATGTCACTAAATTGCCACTATTGATTTACTTTAGTAACAATTTATTTTTCCATTTAATTGCCTCTATTATTATTATTTAGCAGCAATTATTTGTATCTCTAAATCGCCACTATTAATGTGCTTTAATGACGTTTTCTTATGCTACTAAATCATCACTAATTATTTATTTTAATAATGCTTTCTTTTGTCATTTAATTGCCACCGTTGACTTACTTTAATGATGTCTTGTTATGTCACTTAATTATATTCTTTATTAAGAAATAATTTTTTTTAACAAGCCTAGAACATAAGAGCCCAAGTAACCCCAAATTTATTGATCCTCAAATAATAATGTACAATAAGAGTTCTCTTTATTGACTTTCCAGATCATCAAAGTACATATTCCCCTCTTAAGGGTAATACAAGAGAAGAAAAGAAAAATGTAGAAAAAATAAAAATATAATGAGGATCAATTCTAGCATATCAAACTAAAATATGAAGCACTTCAACAACCTTCAACCCAACTGAAATCATCTGTAACTTCAACCTTCTTCAAAGTATCAGTAGCAATAGCACCAATATCCACTATCCAATCTAGCAACAGCTTAACTCCTGACAATAATGAATATCTGCTGAAATTTTCAACAACAAATTTGAAACTGATCCTACAAAGACCATAATTTCTAGCAACACCCAACTCTGATAAAAATCTTAGGTTTCAATCCAATCCTTATTGCCCAATTCTGATCAACCCATTGGCTTTGAAAATCCACAAGCCAAACATATTTATCTAGTGAAGATCTTCAACATCTCCAAACAGTAAAGCCTTCAACTGTAGCACCTGCAAAGAATTTTCAAGTATCATAGACACAAGTTATTTAATTACATGTTTGAATAAGAAAAAACATTACTTACAGAAGGAAGGCATTCCCATTCCACCAACTTATGTGTTGTCTTACAAAAGTATTATCTTGAACATAATGAACTCTATAAGGATCTGCAAACCCAAAAAGAATTCATATCAATTTTAAGGTGAATATAGATGATTTATTTCTATTCTATATGACATACCAGTAGGAAATTCATAACCTAAAGATAGTTTCATTCTCCCAGGACTTCCATTCATAAATTTGTAGTAGCATGAGACCTCAATAATCATATTTGCATATTATACATCATTGCATAAACACCTGTACTGTACACACTTGTACTCTTCCCAAGGACATGGTCAGGGCACTTGATGTCACATGGAAAACAATGAAGAAAAACATAAAAAATGTGTGTAAATTGTATTGAAAATTAGTGCAGGTACTACCATTAAAAACTATATTTAAAATTAGTGCAATTGCTTGATGGTATACACAAATCACATTTCAAATAAAAATTACTTGATTTGCTGAGCTGAGGTTCATAAAGCCTCCGAAACTTTTGAATGGTAGATATGCTGGGAACATAACCTAAACCTTCTAACTTACTAGAAAAATTACTTGCTTTTTTTAACATGCACCACATTTCTGCAAGTATGATACAAACCTAAAACACAACAAAAATCCAAAGATCCAATTCCTTAAAGAACTAGATAAACAATGATACTTGACAATATACAGGACAAAGGGCTATCTTATGAAACAAACCTGAGATGCCAGTGCCCTCCCTTTCTTTTCCTCCTGATAAGATTGAAGAGAGTTCAATATCTGCTCAAGTTCCTACCATTCCTTTTGTAGCTGGAGATAAGCAAGGTAGTAACTAAAGGAGATAAGATAATTAAATATTTTCCCTTAGGAGCTCTCGACAATTCCTGTAGTTAAATCATGTATCATTCCAAGTCTTTGCTAAGCAAATGCCAATTTTCCATCCTGAAATGAATCGATAATATGTATACATAGCAATTCAGCTTCTCAAGAAACAAAAAGATGCTACCTCCTAAGACAGCTTTGACAAGTTCAAAAATTGATGACGGAACATTAGGATCATTGCATTTTTGGCTCAAGCATCTTATAATTACAAGAGCCTCAATCCTCCTAAGCATCCTCGCAATAGATGGAACCACACTATTTTTCAAGTCCTCATTTACTAAACACATGAAAGGTTGTTGAAACACTTCAATTAGAGTACAAGAAGGCCTCTCTTTTGCATTCAGAACTTCGTTAATGCACATATCAAGAAAAATTGGTTGTAGGAGATAAGAAAAATAGTGTCCAATAAAAATATATCTTTTGTCCTCTATGTTCATTTTCATAGACTTCTTTATTTTTTATGTACCTATTTTGTTGGAATGTTTGCATAAATATATATTTAATTTACTTTGATGGACTATTGATGATGGTGGTGGGTTAGAGAGGGGGGAGATGGAGATTGGATGGATGAATCATGTGATTGGAAGGGGCTCGTTATTGGAAGGAGTAATAATGATGTAGAAGATCAGGTTGGAGATGCTTACAGATAAGAGAAATAAGCTTCATAATAAAGAAGACTAGCAATGCCAGTTTTTTGACTCTTCAAAAACATAAGCATGGATATTTAATGCACTCCAGGTTCAGGAGGTGAAAACATCTGTCTGAATTTTTATATATGGGTGTCCATATAAAATGTTCAACTAATTATGAGAAGCTGCAATAATATATGATAACATGACAGTGCAAAAATAAATTCAAGATATCCCTTCCTACAACCCTTTTCACTTGCTCGATCATGAAGATGGCCAAGTCATGCTTTCTCCATCTCTAGCCATTAGTTCCATAATCAAAAGCTATGGAAATATAAAAGATAAATAATTCTATTTCAAAAGGAATTTGGTATAAAAATCAAGGCAAAACTTTAGCAAGTCAATCAAGCAAACCACAGCTATAGAGTAGCCTATGTACATAATAAAAGTGTAATAGGTATTGGCATACAAGAAAGTGTCCATAACTTATATATTTTTAAAGAGTCTTGTCTACTACTATTATTTAGAATGTTAATGGCAAGCAAAGTTGTCACGGAAGGATGTATTAATTCAATGCCTACTTTCCATACAAATAAAAAAGTACCTACTTACAAATAGCACACACACTAATAGTAGGCATTAGATAGTGATAAATGCCCTATAATGAGCCTCTCTACTATCCTATAACAGACTCATCTTATAGAGAATTTGCATTAGATTTGCAAACTATTGCAAAATGGGTAGAAAATGGCAGAGGAATAGCGTGTTTGCTCACATATCCAATGCCCCAAAGGTGGCTGAACAGGACTTAGATGAAGATTCATTATTAAAACAAGTGCAGATTTGGTTGTCCAAGCAAAATGATTGGAGAACAAACCTATTTCCAAATTCATTTGTGGCTATAGTTAAGAAGCAAAAATGCAACAGTGCTCCTGGTTGTGAAAAACAAAAGTGTAGTTCTACTATTCACAAAAAACAAATATGCAACAATATCGTTTCTTACGTAAAGTCATGTCCCATTGATTCTATTAAGGATCATGTTTGCACCACTACTAAAGTTGAACCAATTCAAGATTCGAGTATTAGAACTAATGGACTATCTTGCAATGGTAATGCCATTGATGTATTCAGTAGCCATGAATTTGTAAATTTTAAATACAGGAGTATTCAGTAGCTGTTCACGTAGGAGTATTAATCACAACAGGAAATAACACCACCAGAAACAAAAAAAAGAAGCAAAAATAAAACCACTAAGAACAAACGTAAAAGTGGCTTTCTCATTCAAATGAAACAAAACTCTATGAATCATCTAAAGATTTTGATATTTACCTCCAAATTGATATGAATGGCCAATGGCATGGAAGGAGGACGGCATAAGAGAACAACTGGAGATGCTGCAAATGTTTCCTGAGAGTGATTGTTCTTGTGCAAGGATGCTATCCTGTGGATCTAAGTATGTTGGTGGACAATAGCAATGTCATTGTGCACATCATGATGAAGAGAGAACAACAGGTTACTCTTTCTAATCAAGACTCAAAATTATGGAGATGGCATTCCTTTGAATTTCCGACCTCAACCCTTGATGCCTACATTAAATAAGAAGGATCCCAACTTGTTCTAATCCAAAGAGTTCTTGCTAGGGACCTTGACCTAAGTGACTTGAATCCCTGTTAATCCCCTCCCTACTGCTCTGACTCATTTGTCAACATCATTAAGGACCTCCACTAGCTCCCCTAACTTGAGAGGTTTGTCTCTGTGATTAGTGACAACTACCATGAAGATTATATTTAGTGAAGGGATACCAGATTCTAATTAAGAAATGGCTTGCTATCTTTTCTTTCTTGAAGATGGCCACAAGGAAGAAAGTTGGTAACTTCTAGATGCATTATAATAGAATATCAGAATTTTTATGAAATGAAGCAAAGCTTGTTGACTAAAAAAAAGGTGGTCAAATCTAATTCTACCAACATAAAGATACCAGAGTAGACTTTCAGATACCTCTAGAAGCTCAGCCTGACACTTGATGCACTATGGAAGGCATACTACTGCAAGCTACGGATGAGTTGCGGTCCCTTCAAAAAGAATGGAAGAAGGTGGATCCAAAAACTACATTAGCCATTGATCAATTCTGAAAAAATTGCAATCATTTGCTAGAGGAAATTGTTCCTTCAGTTTTATTCTAAATGATCCAACTAGCAATAGCCTCACTAAGAATTAGAAAAAAAATGTCAATTATAACAAGCTAATGATAACATGGTGATTTGATGGGCATTGATTTTTTGTACTGCAGGGTGATAGAAATAATAGTTATCCAAATTTGACCACTCTAGTTGAAAATAAACATGGTAGTAAAAGTAATATAATTCATTTTCCCTTAGTTTCATTGTTACCAGAAAGGACTATACTCTACCTTTCCATAAGCAAATGCACACTATCCTTATATCAGTATCTAAAAAAATCCCTCATACACACTAAGATAAATTATTCCTTAAATCAGGGGCACTTGCCATTTCTAAAGAAATGGTAACTGCTCGAAAAGTAATCACCACCTCAAGGGTACAGCTAAAAGATAACTTAAGGACTGCAAACTTTTCTTTTCGAAAAGGAAATGGATTGCAAACTTATATATTGAATACTCACACTAAATATTAATGCCCTTAGCTGTTGATGCAAAAATCATGAAATTCAGGCATGAATGTTAATATACATTCATAGTTACAGTAAAGCACATTTAATGCAAATTCAGAATTAACAAGAAAATCACCTGATAATTAATCTTTTGAAACCGTACTACGAAGTTGGGCAAATTGAAACATCAACAAAATTCCTTAGTCAAAAGTCAAGAAAAAAACTTGGTTCCTCAATTGGGCAAAATGGCTAGTTAGCCAGGTCTAGTCCAGTTAAAGACAAAGGTGGTTTCTGAAATATCTAAAAGGTGCTTTTAGTGAATGAGGTCAAAAGTCAAGAAATACTATTATCATGTAAGATGGAAATTCATTATTGCTTTCTCATTTTCAGTTGCTCCATCAACTTTGAACTTAGGCCACGAGAGCATTGGTAATTATGTGGCAGGCATATTTCTTTAATTTCTATGCATAAGTGAGGCAATAGTTTCTTGTTACCATTGAACCACGAGGGAATACATTGGCTAGATTTCTTGCCAAAACAAAAGCACATTAAAGAATAATATCAGTAACAAGTCTCCTCAGAATTAATAGAATAGCATTCCATTCCTGTAGAGACATCAGTTCGTCATTTCTAATTTCAATGACAGTAGCAATATTGTCACCACATGTTTTTGTACTCAGGAACTATGCTATCATTTATCTTTCAAGGGATATATATGCTCAACATAATCACATGATTGAAAATATCTAGGCACTGTGACATGTAGAATCATAGATTATAAGATGTTGGTGACTTCATGTTGAAAAGATGTAGATTAGTAATATAATGGTAAGATAACATCAAATTAACCCACACAAGCAGTCTAGAGGAGGCAGTTAGCGGTCAACCATCAATGACAAGTATAATAATCATACCCTTCAATAATATCATTGACTAGAAGAAACAATTAGATCAAGTTATTAACCAACATGGCAAACACAAGCCAACGATTGGAAAGAAACCAACTTCATAAGACATGGCATCCTCAAATAGAAAACTAGATGGATCAAAAATAACATCTTTAGAGGGGGAAAACAGTCTAAGAACATTCTATGATGTACACTACATGTAACATGAATCTTTCAGAAAGAACATATAGTGTATTTTCCAATGAGACCATGCTCATCTAAAATAGTGGTAGCTGGTTGACTTGATCCATTGTTATCAGATTATTGTCATCAAGTAATATGACCAACTCAGTGGTTAGAGCACATCACAGTGGTTAGAGCACATTGCATTAAGCCAACCACTATTCTTGCATAATGTCAAGTTCCATTTTCAAAAGCATTTCCATATAATGCAGAAACTGTTATGGGAAAGTCCACCAATCATTGTACAAGGGATTTGATTATTTCTAAAGCTGTTGGGTTGTCACACTTTATGTCTCAAAAAACAAGTCAACAGAAAATCAAGATGCCAACAAAAGACATCACAAGGATGAGCACATTATGGAAAGATAGAGTGTAACAAATAGCTTATAGGAAAAACAAGGATTACAGCCAATCTTGGTACTATATGCATAACAAATTCCAATAAATACCACAAAAACCACACCTTAGGGAAGAGAAGGCCAAGACCACTTTGTGAGTTAATCATCAGAACCTCAATAGTCTTATCAGGTTCAACTCCATTGTTATCTTTGTACCGAAATGGGACACACCTGTTCAACATTAGAAAAGCATTAGAAACAAAAAAATACTTGAAACCTATAGTCTTTTCTAAGTGGACATCTCCACATTTCCATATTCTCATTACATAAGCTAGGATTAATGATGTCACTCAAAATGCTATCATCTGTCTAAAAATTACTTGTACATGCTATTTTATTACAATTTCAGTCATAGTGGAGCTACTTAAAATAAAATAGACAGTGAAGGAATTGCATCTAACAATTGAAAGAAACATGCAATCAATCATGTGTTGGTGTTAATTCCCTAAACCCTTAGGGGCTTAATTGAAATTAACCCACCTCTGACTTAAGATGGACTATTAAAATATCATGTCTCAATTGGACTTCACACTGACTAGATCCCGGTACTAGTAGACCACTACCGGTACCCATGACTTACTATCATGGGTTCCATATTCAATGGGTATCGGTACTGATGCCAAGTACCGGTACCTATGAGATACTGTTTAGAACTCAAGTCCAAATGAGTACTCGTCCAGTACTCACCATGTACCGGTACTCATGATGAGTACCGATACTTAGTGACTACGGGTATCCCTCCAGGAGCTAATTGATCTCAATGAGTACCGGTACTCATGAGGAGTACCGGTATTTGTTGAGTACTGGCAATACCACCTGTAGCCTACTAGTACCAGTACTTGTAAGCTACAGGTCCTAATAACTTCAAGTCCAGAACCTGATCTGGGACTCGCTTGTACCGGTACTCATGATGAGTATCGGTACATGTAAGCATCAATATTGGACTTAAGATGTCCTGGAGTCGATCTGGAGCTGGCACTCATGAAGAGTACCCGTACAAGGTAGCTACAGTTCACTTTATTGCATATAAACAGTATGTTGCCTGTACCGGTACTCATCATGAGTACCGGTACTAGCGACGGTTACAGATTGTATTTTGAGTTTTGCAGGAATACGAAAAGGGCTATTAGACTCAAGTTAATCTGTGATCTAATCTAGGAAAAAATATATGATCATATAAAAGAAACATATCAGTGTTTAAAGCTAAAAACATTTGTATGGAAACACATTAGGTTGTCTTGGTTTCCAGCATCATGCACATGCATTTAAACTGAGTTTTACCTGTAGGAGAACATACCTTGCTCATCCTTGAGATAAGTCAATAGGGATTGCGGTTAGAGGTCTTCCAAAAAATCCCACCCTGGATTCTCATGGACTTCGCTAGAAGAAGATGATCTACTTCTTCTCCAGCCGTCCTCCTTACTCCTCCTTAGAGGTCTCTCACACTTCTTCTCTAGGTCACGATGGGGGTGATCGGAGATTAGGGTTGGTGGGTCTGATGGGGACCATAACCCCAAAGAAAAATGCAATTAGTCTCACTAATTGCATGGGTGATTTACACTTCCACCCATCGAGGAAGTGTTAATCACAAAATAAGTCTCTGCACATGTGTTTAATACACCACACTAATCCTTTTGCATTTTAGCCCATATAAAACCATTAAATTTATTTGATCACTTTAAATTATGGGCTTAAGATGATAGTCACTTTACTTATTATTATTTGATTATATCTATATATAAATTTACATATACAAGTCCATATGTTGGATTTTAATCCAACAATCTCCCACTTGGACTCTGTGTGTAACCTGTTAATTAAACAACATATGAAACTGAATTTGAGCTCAACTTTGCTGTCATATCTTTAATGCATATCTAAAATCAATCCGATATACCAGTTGATAACGTTGTGGTTTTCGACCGGTTTCGGTTATATCGTTGTAGTAAAGCCGGTTGTTACCAACGTTTTCATATAAAATTTTTTTTACTCGGAAAAATAAAAGAGTTCCCGAGGTCGAACTCAGGGAGCAAGTTGTATTCTAGAGATATACAAGTTCTATTACAAAAATAAAGAGAGAGAGAGAGAGATGAGAATTTGGCTTCTTCTTCTTTTCTTCTTTCTTCCTCTTTGTCTTTGGTTCTTCCTGTTCTTTGTTCTTCTTCTTCTTCTTCTTCTGCTTTCTTCAGATCTTCCCCTCGTGCTCTTCTTCTGTTCTTCCTTGTTTCCTTTCTTTCTTTTTCGTCAGATCGTCTTCTTCTTTTCTTGCTTCTTGCTTCTCTTCATTCCTTCTTCTTCTTTGTCTTCACCTGCCTTGACCTCTCTTTTTCTTCTTTCGCGATGGCCGTTGCTCTTCCTTTTTCTTCAGCGGGTCTTCTTCTTCTTTGGCTGCTGACCTTCCGTCGTCTGCGCCAGTGCTGAGACGACTTAACAATGCCTTCGCTACAGTGCAGCAGCTCCTTCTTCTTCAGCGGGTCTGCTTCTTCTTCTTTGGCCTGCACACTTCAGAGTTTATTCGTCAAGGCAAAAACCTACTCTACCCCCCTCCCCCGCGTATCTCTCTCTCTGAAATCACTCTTCGGAAGCTCTCCCAGAGCGCTACCGGGTAATCGGGTTCGGGTCAGGCCCGGGTCCAGGCCCACCGGCGTGCGTGGTGGGCGAGGAGTGCAGGTCAGTCTAATCGGGTCGGGCCAGGTCCGCGGAGCGTGGTCACGGACGAGGCCGAGTCGGGTTGGGTCGGGTGAGAGGGACCTCACCCCGTGGTAACTGAGGCAAACAGCATAAGGCAGTTTTTGCCTTTATGCATCCGCGTGCCTTCGAGAGATTCCGAGGTGGGACTAAATGTCCCACCCCAATTCTCTCACGCCTGCAGCAGGGATGGTGCTCCCAATTGCATCGGCTGTTGAGGCGCACAGCTCCAATTGAGGGCCAGGGTGTGTGCGCGAGACTCTTTCGCGCTGGCCGTGGCTTTTCAACCTGGGATATCTCGGCTTGGAGCAACCTCGAGCAGGCTTCGAGCTTCCTCGCCAATGGCGGTCAAGGCCTGGAACCTGAAACCAATGGCACGGCCTCTCGGCCAGATCAGACAGGCGGGGGACCTTCGCCGTGGCACGGCGAAGGTGGTCAGGGGGTCTGCAGGGGGCGAGATGGAGCTGTCAGGTCGTCCTAGGTCAAACTGTGAGCGAGGGAGTGGGTGTGTTCGGTGGGTCTGCAGAGGGTGTTTGGTGGGAAGTGGAGGGGCGGAAGAGGATCAGGGTGAGGAGGCGGAGGTTCTGCGGTAGTCGGCGAGCCGTGTGGGTCGCTGAGGTGATGGGAGCGGCTCGCCGGAGGGTGGTCGGAGGCGGAGAGGATGAGGGTGAACAGGGTCGGTAGAGGGCTTAATTGACTAAATCGAAAGCGGGGAAAGAAAGAGGAGAAGAAGGGGAGTAAGTCTAACTTAACTGCAGGGACGAAGGGGGAGGAACAGGGCGACAGTCGTATCGACTGTCGCCGGAGAAGACGATGCTCAGGGAGAGGGGCGGCGGCGAGCAGAAGGCTGGAGAGGCGCCAGCTGGGTGCGGCGTGGCGCGGGAAGAGCAGGGGAGGAGGTCTCTGCTGCTGGTATTGCGGCAGAGCGAAGAGGTGGAGGGGGAGGAAGTCGCCGGAGCTGGTGAGCGTCTGCCGGAGAAAGAAGAGAAGAAAGCTGGGGGTTTTCTCCGTCAGATCCAGGCTGCCTTCGTCGGTGGAGCGGCGGGGGGTATTTATAGGGTTGAAGCAGGGAGGAAGGCGGAGGGAGACGACGTGTCTCCCTCGCCGGAGAATGGTCGGAATACGACCCATACCGTCCGTGCGTTCGCACGGCCGGTATGGGGGGCTACAGTGACCATGGGGGTGCTCCTGCGACGGCTGACGACGCAGGGCACCCCCGGTACACTTGCCAGGTCCCCCACCTCACCCTGCGCGGCGCCATGCTCCGCGCAAGGTCACCGGAGCATGGTGCTGGCAGGGTTTTGCAGGAGGGACCTGTTTGCAAAGAACGAAGAAGAGTTAGGGGCCAAAATGCGAGGGTTCAAAAGTTGAGGGCCAAAGAGTAAATATATGAGGACCAAAGTGTGAAGTCGGTCAAGGAGGTTTCTTCTTAGGCTCAAGTTTTTATACATGACTAATTAGGACCTAAGGAATCTGATGGTGAATTTTATTTTCATATTAAACCTTGTTTGACCGGTCAATTTGCGCAAAAACCCAAATTAAGTTATTAATTGGGCATGGTTCTCAATGTAGGTCAAAATGGGTTCTAAAGGCCAAATTGATGGTTCTAAACCCCAGAGATTATTTTTCTATGAATTTTAGAGGGTTTATTCTATTTTTACTTTGCCTCGAACCTTGTGAATTGAAGTGGGTTGTTTTAGGGTTACAGATTATCATTTGGTTCCTTGGAAGTGCTGTAGCCCTTGCTAGATCATCTCATCCCACTTTTATTCTTATTAAGCTGTTTTGACCTATGTTTGGGCCCTGAATTACCCTGTATGCAGATTATACTGGTAAAATTGCACTTTTACCCCTTATGACTTGTTTTCTTCTCAAACTCAGAATTCTCTGAGTTAAGCTTTTCCTTGAGATATGTAGGAGCTTTTATCCTTTGTATTGGGTCAAAATGAGCTAGTTATGGCTCATGATGAGGTTCTCATCATACCCCCATGCCTAGCTTTTGCTAGTCCCTTAGCAAAAAAAAACTTAAGGTTTCAACCCTTGTTCTAGACCATGAAGTTTTCAATGGTTTTAGATAAGTGCCTTTTTATTTGAGCATAGATTAGGTTAGAATGCTGACCATAGGCCTAAAAGATACTCTAGTACCAATCAAGATCCAAATCTGTCTAGCCTTAGCCTCAGTCTTTTAGCAAAGGTTTTTAAGGCCCACAAGAACTAACCTAAGGTTTATTGGACTTCGTGGTTAAAGCACCCGTGCTTGAAATGATTTTAGCCCTGGCTCAGTTCGCAGTGCGTTTTGTAAGAGAGAGATAGAAAGTTTTTTCTGTTTGGAGAGTTTTCTCTCTCTTTTTCTTTTTAGTTCTAGTCTAGGATTGGCTTTTCAACACGGTCTGTATCAGATTCCTTGCTCCCATCATCAATCCTCAAGGGTTCCTGGCAATCGATGCTTCGAGATAGCACCGCCCATGGCAACCCCCGGAACCCTGGCTATTGAGATTTCGAGATAATCCCATCCATGGTATTCCGTGGCCGAATCCAGACCCTGGCAATTGACATTTCGAGATAATGCCATCCATGGAATCTGAACCAGCAGAGTGCTTACATGCCCCCCGTAGGATATGTAAATATCCTAAGAGACAAGCACCGAGGAGATGATATTTTGTTACGTATCTTCGAGGGGATTTCCCGCCTCTCCGCGCTGGGAACTCGTCCAAATCAACTTGTGTTGATCGGCCATTCCTATTCTAGGTGTTCTTTTCAGATTTTTGCGACGCTTCTGCGTGATTCTGATTTTTATGCTTACTGAACCAGGCTGTGTGTGAGATTAGGGTGCTTAGGTTACTGAGTCCCGTAAACCAAAAATTAGTTAACGAGGCCGAATACTCCCTAAGCCTTAGACCTAATACTTCAGCTTTTCATTTTCCTCAACCTCTTGAGGAGTGTCCAGATCTTAATGAGTACTAAGAGTCTATTCAAGAATGCCTAAGGTTTGCATTCTTACTAATCTCATTGTGCACTTTTCAGTTATTTTCTTGAATGAGGTCTAGAACTTAGGTTAATTCCTTAGTTCCTTACTAATGACTATCAACTTTTCTTATAATTTTGTGCTCCTTTTTCATTTTGTTTCTTCTCTCCTTCACAAAATTCTCCTCTTTTCCTCTTATTCTTTTTCGAAAATTTTTTTTTTTTTTTTTTTTTAATTTTTATGGTATTTTTGGCATATGTGAATTTTTTGTTTGAAACCTTTTCTTACGAGTTTTTGCACTTTCATACCCCCCCATGCCTAAGATTTGCAATGTCCTCATTGTAACCTAGGGGTTTTTATTCAACTAAGTTCATACATTAGGATAGCTGTTTTGATGAGTGAATGGGTCGGGGTGACTGTTGCGGACGATTTCTAATCTCAGATGCAAGCACCTGAGGTGGAGTCGGCTGTCCTAAAGTGTGAACTTCAAGTGCAAAAAGCTGTCAGAACAAGTTTCAGGTTTTCAAAGAGAATGACGGGCTGCCTCCCGTTGAGCGCTAAATTTGATGCCTTCAGCCAAGCGGGAAATGCGATGGAGAGGGGATGGTCAACTCAGCAGAGTTTTGTAAGACAAGCACTTTGATTAAGAGCCTGGTTGGTCCAACCAGGTGCTTGTTCAGATCAACAGGCTGATGATGCAGCCCAAACCCAATCAATCTGGTGGGTTGATAGATGTGGATAAAAAGGTGTGGAGCCCACCAGAAATTATGAAGCTCAGATAGATGTGGAAGTGTAAACGCAGGGTTTGGCTGTGCCGAATCAGCCTGGTCAGAGTAGGGACCCGTAGGATAATCAGTGGTTGATACAGGAACCCTACAGGGGTGATCAGAGAATGATAGAGCATGGTATGTAGTCTGATCAATGTTCGAAACCCGATGTGGAAATGCAATCGGCTCGGTGAGAGGTGAATCAGCATAGAAATTGAGTCCGGTTGCGGGTCGGGGTTTGGAAGAGGTTTTGATCCGTTCTGTGTGTGCGGATGAGGTGGCCATTGTGTACGAGGGCTCTTCTAGAGACGGATGATAGGTGGTTTCCTGTAGAGAGTCCTCTGGGTAACTATCAAATGCCGGAAGAGTGTTTGTAGGATGAAAGAAATCGGATTCGAGAAAAAATTTGGATTCTGGGTTGCAATCACTCTTGGCATTTTCTGTTTTTGGTTCCTGAGGATCGAAAAGGAATGATTCTGTGTTATCAGTGATCTCGGGAATCAGGACCTCAGAGTCAGAGTCAAAGTCAGAGTCATGTGAACTGAGGTCGTAGATAGGCCTGGCGTGTTCAGGAAGGGGAATCTCTCCGCAATTATAGTCAGATCTGAAATTGTCGGAGAGTTGGCGAAAATGATCATGAATTCCACCACAGCAGAAATTATCAGATGTGGAATCAGCAGCCTGATTGGGTTCTAGCCTATATGTCAATTCTGGGCTCAAAAAGGTGTTCTGTTCAAGCTCGAAGCTGGTAGGATAGAGCCCATTAAAACCTTGCTCATCCAACTCCTCAGTTTCTGTATCATAAATTGGCATGTTTCCTGAAAAATCGATCAGATTTCCTGAGGATGTTGGAGAGGGATATTCATTAAATAGAGGCCCGGAATCATATTCTGTAAAAATTTGATCTTTCTCATAAAGGGCCTCATAATCTTCCCAATAAGTTTCAGATCTAGGTTCTAGGCTTAGGGTGTGGGTAGAATTATTAGAACCTAAGTCCGAATAACCTTCGAGGGTCACCTTATCAAAACAAGGGGTGGAATTTATACCCTCGAGGGGTTCAATTCTAATCTTGTCATTGCAGGAGTCTTGGAGTTCTAAGCTTGGTGATTTGTGGCCTAGGGTTGGCTCAGCATTGTGTTCTCCTGCAATATCCCAACCTAATTCAACATTGTCTTCTATCTGGGTTGGGATTTTACAACCACTTTGTGCCTCAATCCCGAGATCTGGGAAACTGAATTGTTCCTTAATACTGTTCCAAGATGGTTCATCCTCTGTTTCTGGTTTATACGGGTATTTCTGGTTGATAATTTGTTCTACTGATTTCATCATTTCTACCCGTTTTATAAGGGCATCTTGGTGTTGTTCCCAAAGTACAGGATTTGTCAAGCATTGAAGGTATTCAGATTGGTGTAATTTTTCCATCTCAATGTATCCTGTCATGAGCATATCTCGGGTTGATCCTTTTGAAATTCCAGTCAATAGAATTTGGGCACAGTTTATGATGAAGGATGTGGTTGTTGGGACATCAACCTGAATATCTCCTCTTGGTGTTGAGGTTTTTTCTTCTTTTTCATAGAATTTTATGGCATCCTCGATCATTTTATCTTTCATAGATCTCCGATATTCAGGTTTCTTGAATGGTAGTCTTGCTAGGTAATTAGGCTGCATAATTGGATCAGGTGGTGGAATCAAAGTTTGAATCAAGATGGAAGAAGGGGATTTTGTTCAGAATCAGAGGAAAGAGGGGTTATGTGAATGATTTCTGCAAAAACAAAGGAGCCGAGGCTTAGCCTCGGGGAGAGTGAATTTCTATAGGAGGTTTCAAGGACCTCCTGAAAAATACTGAAGGGTTGGATGAGATAAGCAGGTGCTGGACCCAATCAAGACACCCAAAAATTGTCGGGTGACTATAGAGGTTCGGGGCAGATGGACCCCTTGATCAGAAAGATCGTCCACCTGAGAATTACCTGGGCAGCCAGAGAGGGAGAGTCCCGCGAAGACCCCTACACGGTAGAGCGTCCCCACGGGTTACAGGGTTTCCCCCACCCGACCTCTCTTGTCACTGCGGTTCCAGGTAGACCAGAATGGGGATCTTGACCTCTTAAGTCTACCAATTTTAAGATCAGGGTGCTTAAGGTTTTCACTTGAACTTTAGTCTTTTAAGTGCAAAGAGTGACCTAATTTAAGGTTGGTTGACCCAAGGGGTCAACTTTACCTCTTGTTTTCTTTGAGAGCTTTTAGGTCCTGTCTTTTAGGGTTCAAGTGTTTAGAGAGCCAATTGTTTTAGATTTTCTTTGAATAGGTATTTTCAGACAAGGGCTTGGGCACACTTCATTTGGTTTTCTCAATTCTTGCTTAAGGAGTGTGTCTCTAAATCCCTAGTGTTGGATCCTAGGTTGGCTCTACTTGGTCCAGTTAATTCTTTGTTGGGTAATTAGGGCTCAAGCAAGAATGTGTTAGCCCTTAAATACCCTTAATAGTGTGCAGAAATAATGAGTTGAAAACATGCAACTTTTATGGTTACTAAGTATGGAAGACAGGTTAGCCCTATATTGCTTTGTTCTTTTCTTTTCTTTCTCTTTAGAGTGTAGGGGTTAATAGTGAGAGAAAAGATTTACCTGTCTTCGGAGTGGTTGTCGTGTGGTTGCTTGTCTTCTTGAGTTCCTTTAGCTGCACAAAAGAGAGGAGATTATCAGAAATTAAAAGATACAGGAATGTTTACCTCTAGAATAGCCGTTGCTCCCCGGCAACGGCGCCAAAATGATAACGTTGTGGTTTTCGACCGGTTTCAGTTATATCGTTGTAGTAAAGCCGGTTGTTACCAACGTTTTCATATAAAATTTTTTTTACTCGGAAAAATAAAAGAGTTCCCGAGGTCGAACTCAGGGAGCAAGTTGTATTCTAGAGATATACAAGTTCTATTACAAAAATAAAGAGAGAGAGAGAGAGATGAGAATTTGGCTTCTTCTTCTTTTCTTCTTTCTTCCTCTTTGTCTTTGGTTCTTCCTGTTCTTTGTTCTTCTTCTTCTTCTTCTTCTGCTTTCTTCAGATCTTCCCCTCGTGCTCTTCTTCTGTTCTTCCTTGTTTCCTTTCTTTCTTTTTCGTCAGATCGTCTTCTTCTTTTCTTGCTTCTTGCTTCTCTTCATTCCTTCTTCTTCTTTGTCTTCACCTGCCTTGACCTCTCTTTTTCTTCTTTCGCGATGGCCGTTGCTCTTCCTTTTTCTTCAGCGGGTCTTCTTCTTCTTTGGCTGCTGACCTTCCGTCGTCTGCGCCAGTGCTGAGACGACTTAACAATGCCTTCGCTACAGTGCAGCAGCTCCTTCTTCTTCAGCGGGTCTGCTTCTTCTTCTTTGGCCTGCACACTTCAGAGTTTATTCGTCAAGGCAAAAACCTACTCTACCCCCCTCCCCCGCGTATCTCTCTCTCTGAAATCACTCTTCGGAAGCTCTCCCAGAGCGCTACCGGGTAATCGGGTTCGGGTCAGGCCCGGGTCCAGGCCCACCGGCGTGCGTGGTGGGCGAGGAGTGCAGGTCAGTCTAATCGGGTCGGGCCAGGTCCGCGGAGCGTGGTCACGGATGAGGCCGAGTCGGGTTGGGTCGGGTGAGAGGGACCTCACCCCGTGGTAACTGAGGCAAACAGCATAAGGCAGTTTTTGCCTTTATGCATCCGCGTGCCTTCGAGAGATTCCGAGGTGGGACTAAATGTCCCACCCCAATTCTCTCACGCCTGCAGCAGGGATGGTGCTCCCAATTGCATCGGCTGTTGAGGCGCACAGCTCCAATTGAGGGCCAGGGTGTGTGCGCGAGACTCTTTCGCGCTGGCCGTGGCTTTTCAACCTGGGATATCTCGGCTTGGAGCAACCTCGAGCAGGCTTCGAGCTTCCTCGCCAATGGCGGTCAAGGCCTGGAACCTGAAACCAATGGCACGGCCTCTCGGCCAGATCAGACAGGCGGGGGACCTTCGCCGTGGCACGGCGAAGGTGGTCAGGGGGTCTGCAGGGGGCGAGATGGAGCTGTCAGGTCGTCCTAGGTCAAACTGTGAGCGAGGGAGTGGGTGTGTTCGGTGGGTCTGCAGAGGGTGTTTGGTGGGAAGTGGAGGGGCGGAAGAGGATCAGGGTGAGGAGGCGGAGGTTCTGCGGTAGTCGGCGAGCCGTGTGGGTCGCTGAGGTGATGGGAGCGGCTCGCCGGAGGGTGGTCGGAGGCGGAGAGGATGAGGGTGAACAGGGTCGGTAGAGGGCTTAATTGACTAAATCGAAAGCGGGGAAAGAAAGAGGAGAAGAAGGGGAGTAAGTCTAACTTAACTGCAGGGACGAAGGGGGAGGAACAGGGCGACAGTCGTATCGACTGTCGCCGGAGAAGACGATGCTCAGGGAGAGGGGCGGCGGCGAGCAGAAGGCTGGAGAGGCGCCAGCTGGGTGCGGCGTGGCGCGGGAAGAGCAGGGGAGGAGGTCTCTGCTGCTGGTATTGCGGCAGAGCGAAGAGGTGGAGGGGGAGGAAGTCGCCGGAGCTGGTGAGCGTCTGCCGGAGAAAGAAGAGAAGAAAGCTGGGGGTTTTCTCCGTCAGATCCAGGCTGCCTTCGTCGGTGGAGCGGCGGGGGGTATTTATAGGGTTGAAGCAGGGAGGAAGGCGGAGGGAGACGACGTGTCTCCCTCGCCGGAGAATGGTCGGAATACGACCCATACCGTCCGTGCGTTCGCACGGCCGGTATGGGGGGCTACAGTGACCATGGGGGTGCTCCTGCGACGGCTGACGACGCAGGGCACCCCCGGTACACTTGCCAGGTCCCCCACCTCACCCTGCGCGGCGCCATGCTCCGCGCAAGGTCGCCGGAGCATGGTGCTGGCAGGGTTTTGCAGGAGGGACCTGTTTGCAAAGAACGAAGAAGAGTTAGGGGCCAAAATGCGAGGGTTCAAAAGTTGAGGGCCAAAGAGTAAATATATGAGGACCAAAGTGTGAAGTCGGTCAAGGAGGTTTCTTCTTAGGCTCAAGTTTTTATACATGACTAATTAGGACCTAAGGAATCTGATGGTGAATTTTATTTTCATATTAAACCTTGTTTGACCGGTCAATTTGCGCAAAAACCCAAATTAAGTTATTAATTGGGCATGGTTCTCAATGTAGGTCAAAATGGGTTCTAAAGGCCAAATTGATGGTTCTAAACCCCAGAGATTATTTTTCTATGAATTTTAGAGGGTTTATTCTATTTTTACTTTGCCTCGAACCTTGTGAATTGAAGTGGGTTGTTTTAGGGTTACAGATTATCATTTGGTTCCTTGGAAGTGCTGTAGCCCTTGCTAGATCATCTCATCCCACTTTTATTCTTATTAAGCTGTTTTGACCTATGTTTGGGCCCTGAATTACCCTGTATGCAGATTATACTGGTAAAATTACACTTTTACCCCTTATGACTTGTTTTCTTCTCAAACTCAGAATTCTCTGAGTTAAGCTTTTCCTTGAGATATGTAGGAGCTTTTATCCTTTGTATTGGGTCAAAATGAGCTAGTTATGGCTCATGATGAGGTTCTCATCACCAGTTACACTAATAATAGAGCCAAGGTGGCTTTTGCTACATCCCAGTAGCTAAACCAACAATGACCACGAACACTAATGCAAAAGGTAACCAGAAACGTGTGGATGCACAGCGTGGAAATTACATGCTAATGTGATCAATGCATACCTATTCCCAACTGGTCCTCCGAATAGAGATCACTTCTAAAACAACAACCAAATTACTTCTCAGAATGGACAATCACTGAACCGAAAACTTTAAGCTTTGTTTATTTCATAACAGAAATGAAGCTTTACAAAACTTTATACATAACTAAATGTCTGAACAACCGAAAACTGAATAACTGAAAATGTCTATTACAAATGAGCACTATATAAATTACAAACTCCCACTAAAGCTGAAATTCTATAAGAACATAAGACCCATAGAAGCTACATGTTCATGGAACATCTTGGGTATTATTCCTTTAGTAAGCGGATTCGCAACCATGGAGTCTGTATCAATGTGCTCTATAGATAGTTGTCCATTCTGTATCCTTTCTTTAACAACCAGGAACTTGATCTCAATGTGCTTTGATTTGAAGGAGCTCCTGTTGTTATTAGAGTAGAGGACTGCAGACTGATTATCACAAAATAATTGCAATGGCCTGTCAATGCCATCTACTATGCATAGCCCAATATAAAATTCTGCAGCCACACTCCAAGATTGGATGCCTCATAACATGCTATGAATTCTGCTGCCATAGTGGAAGATGCAATAAGAGACTGTTTTGCACTCTTCCAAGAGAAGGCACCATTGGCAAGCAAAAATACATATCCTGAAGACTTTCTATTATCTTGGCACCTAGCAAAATCTGAGTCAGTATAACCAAAAACCTGAAGCTTTTCTGACCTCTTGAAGGTGAACATATAATCTCTTGTCTTTTGCAAATATCTCAATACTCTCTTGGCTGCTCTCCAATGGTCTTTTCCTAGGTTTACCAGGTATCTACCCAAAATGCCTGTAATGTACTCCAAGTCCGATCTAGTACAGACTTGGGCATACATTATACTGCCAACGGCAGATGCATAAGGAATTGTTTGCATCTCCCGTTTGTCCAAATCACTTAAGGGGCACTGATTGAGACTAAACTTGTCTCCCTTAGCCACAGAAGTGTCCAGTGGCTTGCAATCTTGCATGCCATACTGTTTGAGTATCTTATCTATATAGCTTCTTTGGGATAAACTAAGAATATGACAAGAACGGTCCCGACATATTTCAATCCCTAACACAAATGAAGCATCTCCAAGATCTTTCATGTCAAAGTGTTTGGCAAGAAATTTCTTGGTGTCTAAAAGAATACTCATATCATTTGTAGCAAGCAATATATCATCAACATACAGGACTAAGAAGATATACCTGCTCCCACAGAACTTATGATATATACATTCATCAGTGAGATTCGCCTCAAAACCAAAAGAGAGAATCACCTGATGAAACTTAAAATACCATTGTCTGGATGCCTGCTTGAGCCCATAGATGGATTTTCTTAATTTGCAAACCATACTCTTTGGATCACCCTTAACAAAATGTTTAGGCTGAGCCATATAAATGGTTTCCTTAATGTCACCATTAAGGAATGCAGTCTTTACATCCATTTGATGCAACTCAAGATCAAAGTGGGCCACAAGTGCCATTATAACCCTTAATGAATCCTTAGAAGAAATAGGAGAGAATGTCTCCTTATAGTCAATGCCCTCCCTTTGGGTAGAACCCTTAGAAACAAGACGTGCTTTGTATCGCTCCACTTTCCCTTTTGAATCTCATTTGGTTTTAAAAATCCATTTGCAACCAATGATTTTTGCACCTTCTGGTAGTGGAACAATATCCCAAGCGTCATTGTCTTTCATTGACTTCATTTCTTCTTCCATAGCCTCAATCCAGTTTTCATGATTTGGACTTTCCATTGCTTGACGAAAGCTGATAGGATCATCTTCCATCACCTCAATGTCCGTCTCGTGTTCTTGAAAGAACACCATATAATCATTCGAAATGGCACTCCTTTCTCTAGTGGATCTCCTTAATGGCACATTTTTTGTATGTGTCTAAGGTTGCTCTACAGGGGTTAAAACCGCACCATTGTCTTCATTAGAGTTGTCTTGAGGTATGTCAAAGACATGCTCCTCATCAACTAGAGTAACTCCAGAAGGAATAACTATGTTTTCCTCTTCAAAGACAAAGTCTTTAACCCTGTCAGCTTGGGTAGACTCAACACATTCAAAGAATTTGGCATTACCAGACTCAAAAATTACCTTAGTTGTGGGATCATAAAATTTATATCCTCTTGACCTTTCAAAATATCCAACAGAATAGCAATTAACAGTCCTTGTGTCCAGTTTCTTTTCATTTGGCCTATAAGGCCTAGCCTCACCTGGTCATCCCCACACATGAAAATGCTTAAGATTGAGTGTCCACCCAGTCCATAGTTCATATGGGGTTTTGTTAGTTGCTTTAGTTGGGACTCTATTCAATATATAAGTTGCAATCTTTAAAGCCTCTCCCCAGAGTGAATCTGGTAAGGAAGAATGAGCAATCATACTCCTTACCATGTCCTTAAGTGTCTTGTTTCGTCTCTCAGCAACACCATCCATAGTAGGTGAGCCCAGCATGGTGTACTCAGGAACAATACCGCATTCCTCTAGGAACCTGCCAAACGGTCCTGGATGTTGTTCACCTAATCCGTCATATCTACCATAGTATTCTCCACCATAATCAGATCTGACAAATTTAATCCTTCTGTCGAGTTGATTCTCAACCTCGACTTCAAAATTTTTAAACTTGTCCAAGGACTGTGCCTTTTCATGAATTAGGTAGATGAAGCCATATCTTAAGTGGTCGTCTATGAATGTGATAAAATACTGTTGGCCATTCCACGCAGGCGTAGGAAATGTCCCACAGATGTCCGTATGAATCACATCCAAGACACCATTTGACCTGTTGGCTTCAAACTTCCTATTATTGGTTTGTTTCCCCTTAATACACTCTACACAGATCAAAATCAGAAAAGTCTAAGGGGTCCAAAATCCCATTTGACACAAGTCTCTCTATTCTTCTTCTAGAGATGTGACCTAATCTCTTGTGCCATAGTGTAGCTGAGGATTCATTATCTAGTTTTCTTTTCACTCCCCGTGTATCCAGAAAGGAAGACTCTTATAAGAAGTTACACTATCCAGGCAATATAAATTATCATGACATGAAAGAAGACCAGTACTAATAATTTTGGAATCATGAAACAATGATACTTTTCCATCACCAAAACTACAAGTGAATCCACACTTATCCAACGCGTAAACAGAAACTAGATTACGTCTAAAAGATGGTACAATAAAAGTTTCATTCAATTCCAAATACATTCCAGTTTTCATCAATAATTTAAAATAGCCTACAGCATGAACTTCCACTGCCTTCCCATCCCCAACATAGATAAATCTCTCAGCTTCAGTTGGCCTTCGGCAACTCAGGCAACCCTGCATAGACAAACTTATGTGAGTGGTAACACTTGAATCCATCCGCCAAGTGTACCTAGGAACTGAAACCAAATTTATTTCTGAACAAACCAAGCTATGAGCCGTACCTTTCTTAGCATGCCAAGCGTGGTAGTTGGTACAGTGCTTCTTCTGATGCCCCTTAGCTCCACAAAAGAAGCATCCTAATTTGGAAGACTCTGCAGCCTTCCCCTTCTGCTTCTTTTGTGAAGCTATATCTGCAACTTCCACAGTTCTCTTCTTAGCCTTGCCTTTTCCTTCAAAGGAAGTGGTAACATTAGCACTCTCTGTCCTATCTTGCTTCATTCTCTCCTCTTGAACACAGTGCGAGATGAGCTCATTCAGAGACCAAGTCTCTTTCTGACAGTTATAGCTCACCTTGAACTGGTTAAAGGCAGGAGGGAGAGATATCAAGATCAAATGCACCAATAGATCTTCAGAAAGATCTAGTTTGAGTGATTTTAACTTTGAAGCAACATGGGACATCTCCAAAATATATTCTCTAATGTTGCCCTTTCCCTTATACTTCATTGAAATTAGGTTAGCCAAGAGTGTACCGATTTCTACCTCTTCATTCTTGGCAAACCTCTTTTCAATTTCAGCTAAAAAATCCTTGGTAGCCAAGAGTGTACCTTAGATATGGCCCTCTTCATGATCATCAGCGAAATTCAGTTAGATCTCTCCCACCTTTCCTTTTCTCTCTTTTGATCGAGAGTACTAGTGTCCGTAAGGATAGGAGAGGCTTCCCTAATTGCTAGATCAAGGTCCATCACCCCTAAGACTATCGGTAGGTTTTCTTTCTAGGACTTAAAGTTAGAGCCACTCAACATGGGTATGGAATTGAGGGTGATGGTAATGTTGGAAAAAGACATTTCTGAAAATAAATGCAGATAAACATAAGATTAAACTCCTTTAAAACATAATGTGTCTAATTAATTCATTAATCCCATCACATGTCTTAGTTAACTCCATCAAGGGTCTCATCTTTGGATGAGAGGTTGACATGTAATTAAAGACATAGTGTGGTATGAAATGACTGTTGATTCAAATCCAAGTTAGTCATGAACTTTCCTTTAAGATGATTCAATGACTACCTAGAAATCCTAACAAGCAATACCTTATTACTCCCGCGCAAATGAGTGAAAGTAGATCGAATATGCACTTTCCTTTAGGCCAGTGCACACCCATCTACTAACACACATTCATCCATTCATTACTCGTGGACAATCCCAGTACTCACAAGAGAGCTCACTTTGGCGAGATGCTGCTTCAACTAGGTTATCCTAGAGTAATGTACCTTATTAATTAGACCAAACTTAATAAACACTAAGCAGAGAGTGGATTGGCTCCGATACCACTTGTTGGCGTTAATTCCTTAAAACCTTAGAGGCTTAACTGAAATTAACCCACCTCTGACTTAGGATGGACTATTACAATGTCATGTCTCAATTGGACTTCATATTGACTGGGTACCGACACTAGTAGACCACTACCGATACCCATGACTTACTATCATGGGTTCCATATTCAATGGGTACCGGTACTGATGCCAAGTACCGGTACGTATGAGATATTGTTTGGAACTCAAGTCTAAATGAGTACTTGTCCAGTACTCACCATGTATAGGTACTCATGATGAGTACCAGTACTCAGTGAGTACGGGTATCCCTCCAGGAGCCAACTGATCTCAACGAGTACTGGTACTCATGAAAAGTACCGGTATTTGTTAAGTACTGGCAATACCACCTGTAGCCTACTAGTACCAGTACTCGTGATTAATACCAGTACTTGTAAGCTACAATTCATGATAACTTCAAGTCCAGAACCTGATCTAGGACTCGCTTGTATCGGTACTCATGATGAGTATTGGTACCAGTAAGCACTAGTATTGGACTTAAGATGTCCTGGAGCCGATCTGGAGCCAGCAGTACAGGTACTCATGAAGAGTATAGATACAAGGTAGCCACAGTTCACTTTATTGCATATAAACAGTATGCTGCCTGTACTGGTACTCACATGAGTACCGGTAGTAGCGATGGTTATAGATTGTATTTTGAGTTTTGCATGAATACGAAAAGGGCTATTAGACTCACGTTAATTTGTGATCTAATCTAGGAAAAAATATATGATCATATAAAAGAAACATATCGGTGTTTAAAGCTGAAAACATTTGTATGTAAACACATTAGGTTACCTTGATTTCCAACATCATGCACATGCATTTAAACTGAGTTTTACCTATAGGAGAAGAACATACCAGTGCTCATCCTTGAGATAAGTCAATAGGGATTGCGATTAGAGGTCTTCCAACATATCCCACCCTGGATTCTCATGGACTTCGCTAGAAGAAGATGATCTACTTCTTCTCCAGCTGTCCTCCTTACTCCTCCTTAGAGGTCTCTCACACTTCTTCTCTAGGTCACGATGGGGGTGATCAGAGATTAGGGTTGGTGGGTCTAATGGGGACCATAACCCCTAAGAAAAATGCAATTAGTCTCACTAATTGCATGGATGATTTACACTTCCGCCCATCGAGGAAGTGTTAATCACAAAATAAGTCTCTGCACATGTGTTTAATACACCACACTAATCCTTTTGCATTTTAGCCCATATAAAACCATTAAGCTTATTTGATCACTTTAAATTATGGGCTTAAAATGACCGTCACTTTACTTATTGTTATTTGATTATATCTATATATAAATTTACATATACAAGTTCATATGTTGGATTTTAATCCAACATCATAATCATGAAGAAAAGACTAAATAAATTGATTCCCTTCACTCATGTCCCTCCCCATCCTTTTCGAAATTCTAGTTATTAATATCATAAAATCGTAGCTTCGATAACACCCCCAGGTTCCTGGACTTGGATTTCCTCCGTCTCCCAACACACGCTCACATCCAGTGGGGCAAAGCCAGAACCACAAGTCATTCCCTAACAACTTCACACCTTGCAACCTTAGCCCCACTGTTCCTCCTAGCAACACCACATGCCACTTCGCACCGCCACTATCCATTGATACTTACCTAATAGTGTACATAACCAAATCAAAAAAATCTATCATACACACTATCCCCACAAGTATAACATGGAGGAATGGAAAACAATGATGCACTCCTTACCTCTTTTTTCCACCAATTCTCGAGCTCCACATATGCTCCCATTACCTTCAGAGTAATGAAACTTGTTTTCTATCTTTAAAGTTCTGTATGGTAATTGAAGCACCAAATTGAGAAATGAAAACTTTAAGTCAAATTAAAATATGCTCAATGCAGTCATTGATTATGTTTGTGACGAAACATTACCAAAAAAAAAAATGCAAGTGATATCCAATTTATGTACAGGAATAACTTTAGAGGCAATCCAAATTAGAATGGCCTATCTTCATCTTCCAACTTTCCAAACCACAGGTTGCAAATTGGATATAATACTATGAACCTCTTACTACTATTACTACTCTCATTCCAAAGGTCACAACCTCTAGGAATGGAATGGGCACAGCACACATGTGGAATAATGAGTAAAAAAGGGACAATAGCAACTACTTTGAAAACAAAGTAAAAAACGTGCAAATGTTTAAGTCCAAAAATAAGTCTCAAAAAGGGACAATATCAACAACTACATGTACTCTAATTAACACATTGTACTGAAAATATCATTAGCAACCACCATCCAAAATCATTCCTTAATAACAAACAATATCTTCCTGAATGTTGTCTCCTATTATAAAGCAATCTCCAATAATCATTCCACCAGTAAAATAGAAGTTAGAAAATATCTAAACTAAGAAAAATATCATTCCACCATAATCATTCTTTAGAGTTCAAGGCTAAACAACTAACATAACAATCAAGAAAAATAAAAAAGGTTTATTCAAAATTCAAAGCTAGGACACCAAAACCCAAGACCCTAAACTCAAATTAGAGTTTGGAAAATAGATACTTTTCATGATTCTAAATAATAAAGAGTCATTGCCAATTAATAGTCTTCATCCAATCTTCATGATGAAGAGAGCTAAATTATTTAGATGGGAACTTTGGATTCCTAAACCTCCCAAATGTTTGGGAAGGATAATTTTATTCCATGAGACTCTGTGAACCTTCTTTCTTGTTCACTCCCATTCCCTATATCTAACTTAATTTGGCTAAGTTCTAAGGTTAAATTTACCTAATTAACACATTAAAAGGGTATAACTCAATCAGGTATGAGGAAAGAGGAATTAATAGAAAAATGGGTTAATTCTGCAATATTCATGAACAATTATAAATGCAGAATGGCTAAGGGGTGAACTATGATTAATCAAAAGTCAATTGAGCTTAAATTTCCTAAAAGTGGGTTGATATTGAGTAATTTAGGATTTTCATTCAAATTGAATGTTAATTCTTAATAAAAAATCTTAACTTCAACCCCACTTCAATTAAAATAGTTCTGATGAAAATAAATGTAATCTAAACCTTTTAAAAATCAATTAAAAATATTTTATACGGTTTGGAATGGTCAATTTGGTAATTGGAACTCATTTTGACCTAAAATAGAAACGTAGCAGGTATTTAGGATATTTTGGGTCAAATTGTAAATTTACTATGCAAACGACATCAAAACCAAAAATTGAAGGCACCATTAAATTCCTTAGGCCTAAATTAGGCTACCATAAAAAATTGGGCTCATTTAGACTTCATCTGGACCTAGTTTGTAGTTGGAACCTTGAAACTTCAAAGACCCCCCAGCTTCTCGTCTTCTTCATGATAAGGTCCCTTGACCTTCACGCATCCATGGAATGCTAGAAGACCAGATTTGATCTCGTATTCCCGCTGACTCACTCCACCTCTCTCCGTGAAACTTGGAGGAACAACTCTCCTCTCCTCCCCGCATAGAACGGAGGTGATCATTTCACCAATGGTCATTTCTCCACCCCAGTTTCCGTGGTCAAAACCACCGTGCGCAACTCGTGTTTTACATAGCTCTTCTCGCAAGCTTTGAAACCACTTCGCACAGCCGCTGGGTTATTGTTTGCAAGGCGAAATCGGGTTTTAAAGTAAAGCGTTGTAATATAGTTGAAATCGCTTTGAAAACAAATAGATTTTATTACTCGAAGTTTAAGTTCAAGGTCGAACACAGGGAGCAAATTAGGGTTTAGAAATCTTGAGCACAACTTGAGAAATTGAATATAATATGCAATACAAACCAGAGTTATAGTGCAAAAATGTAAGCACAAAAGAGTAAAGAAATGTAGGTAAACAAGCATAAAATTGGACGCCTGATTGGTGAATCAGACGTCTTAAATATGTGATGCTACAGTGCTAAATTTTCTTTGTTCTCTTTCTCTTCTCTTCTCTGTTCTAATCTCTTCTCTGTCTCTGGCTGCTCTCTTTCTTCTTCTTTCTTTCTCTTCTTCTGATGTCTTGCCTTAGCCTTTCTTTGCCTTTGATTCCTTGCCTTAAGTCTTTCTCTGGCGACTCCTTCTTCTTCTGCCTTCAGTCCTTCTCCTTCTCTTTCTTTCTCTTTCTTCTTCAGCTCTTTAGCCTCTAACTTCAGCTTATTCCTCTTCGGCCTTCACCTTCTTCTTCCTTGGTTTCCTCTTCAGCCTCTTCTTCTCTTTTTGGCTTCAACCCTTGGCTTCTTCTTCTCCTTTCCCTGCAAAGCAAAACCTACCCCTACCTATGCGCGCTCTCTTCTCCTCTTTCTCTCTTAGGTTCGCTCTCCCAGAGCCACCGTCTCGGGTAATCGGGTCGGGTACGCGCTCGGGACCAGGCCACCGGCGTGCGGTGGCGGGCGAGGTGTGCTGGATCGAGTAAACGGGTCACGCCAAGTCCATGGAGGCAAGATCACGGACGAGGCGGGTGAAGGGTGAGTGGGACTTCACCCCGTGGTACTGAGGTGATAAAGCCTATGCAACTTTTCCTTTTATGGAGGTGCAGGTGCTCGCCCACTTCTGAGGTGGGACTATCTTCCCACCTCCCTTGTGTGTTCTTGCAGCAGGGAACCTCATTCAATCGCGGCTGCTGCTTCGACCTTCAGCACCAATTAGATTCCTGGAGTATTCGCGGAAGTATTCCGCGCCACCTGGGACTATTGACCTGGAGCAGGGGAACCTGAAGAGAGCTTGCAAGCAAGCTTCTTGCTATCGTCAATGGCGGTGACCCTCCTGTACCTGCTATCATGAAAATGACCTCTCGACCATGTCAGAATGCTCAGGAGGCTTCGCCAAGGCACAGCGAGTGTCCTGCGGGGGTCGACGTGGCGTGGGACTGTAGGAGTACACATGCCTAGGGCAACCTGTGGTTGTGTGTGTGGGTGTGTTAGGGGGGTGGTTTGGGTGCGTGGCGCGGTAAGTGAAGTGAGGGGTTACGTTCAGTGAGGTGTTGCGGAGCTTATAGGGTGGTTGGTGAGGCGAATGGAGGTGTGGATTGACGGGGACACCTCGCCGAAGGTCTGGCCGAAGGTGAAAGGGATGATGGTGGTGGAGTGAGTCGAAGGGTGTTTTTCAGAGATAAAGAGGGAAAAAGGTTTAGAAGGGAAAAGGGAACTTATCTGGGCATACAAAGATGAAGGGAACTTATCGTATTTCCGTCGCCAGAGACGAAAGTGCTCAGTGGGGGAGGACGACGAGGACGAAGGGGCTGCAGAGGCGTCGGCGAGTGATGCACAACGCGAACGAGAGGGAGGAAGAGAAACCTGCCATAGGTATTGTGGCTAGGCGACGAGGGAGAGAGAGGGAAGTCGTCGAAGCTTGCTGAGTCAACTAGCCGAAGGAGAGATGACTTTGAGGGGTGTTTCTGGCCAATTTTAAGCTTGGGAGATGTGGGGTGAGTTGGGTTTGCTTAAATAGGCCCTAGAGGATGGATTTGTACTTGGAAGCCAAGCTTCCAAGCAAGGGAAGTTTGTCAGAGATGGCAACTTGAAAAGGACCCAAATCTCTCATGTGTTCGCATAAGAGATTGGGTACCAAACAGGGCCTCAAATTAGGTTCATACTGGAGGAGATTTCTCAGAGAATCTCCTTTTAAATTTTGAAGGGGATTCTCTGAGAGATCAGGGAGTTCTTGCCTTTGCAATCTCACCGGAGTAAGATTCCCTCTGCTATAATGGAAAAGGGACCTAATTGCAAAGAATGAAGAAGAAGCTAGGAGGGTTTCTACAGAGGTTTTCAAAAGATAGGGGTAGAAACGTAATTGGGCTGGACCTATTTGCAAAGTAAGTCAAGATGAATTCCTCTTAGGTCAAAATTTTGGTAGAAACATAATTTGAACCTAAGGAATCCAATGGTGAAGTTGGATTTTGGGTTTGACCATGTTTGACTGGGAAATTTACGTAAAAACATAATTTAGGGCAAATAATTGTCTGAGACCCCATTCTAGGTCAAAATAGGTTCCAAGGGTCAAATCGAAGGTTCTAAACCCTAGAGAGTAGTTTTCCATGATTTTTAGAGGGTTTAGGTGAATTTTATCCTAACGAAAACCTTGTTAAATCAAGCGGGTCTATTTTAGAGTTACAAGAAGTCATTTAATTCCCAGAATTCACATGAACCCTTTTATGTCTGATTCAACCCATTTTTTATCTTGTTAAGTCCATTTGACCTATGTTTAGCTCATGAGAAAACTTGTTGTTGTACTACAATGGTAAAATTGCAGTTTTATCTCTTATTTCTTGCTTTTAGCTCAGAATGGTTATTCAGTGAATTAGGACCTCCAGTTGGTTATGTAGGAGCTTTTGTTCCTTTTTTTGGGTCAAAATGAGCTAGTTAGGGCTTATGATGGTGTTCCCATTATACCCCCATGCCTAGCTTTTGCTAGTCCCTTAGCAAAATTTTAAGGTTTTAACTTTTGTTCTAGACCATGAGTTCCTTGATGTTCAGAGATTATGATGAGTGCATTTTTTCTTTTTGATTAGGTTAAAATGCCAATAGTAGGCCTAGAGGTATTCAAGTACTAACCAAGATCTGGACTTGACCAGCTCTAGCCTCAGTTCTCCGCGAAGGTTTTTAAGGCCCATAGGAACTATCCTAAGGTTCGTTGGATTCCGCAGTTAAGGTACCCGTGCTTGTAACATATTTTAGCCTCGGTTCAGTTTGCAGTGCATTTTTTGTAAGAGAGAGACAGAGGATTTTCTTTGTTTGGAGAGTTTTCTCTCTCTTTTCTTTTTATTTCTACCTTTGAATTGGCTTCTCAACATGGTCTGTATCGGATTCCTCGTCCCCATCATCAATCCTCGAAGGGTCCTTGGCAATCGATGCTTCGTGATAGCACCGCCCATGGCAATCCCCAAAACCCTGGCTTTCGAGATTTCGAGATAATCCCGCCCATGGTATTCTGCAGCTAAATCCAGACCCTGGCTATCAACATTTTGTGATAATGCAGCCCATGGCATCTGAACTAGCACAGGGTGCTTACATGCCCCCAATAGGATATGTAAATATCCTAGGAGACAAGCACCGAGGAGACGATATGTTATTGCGCATCTTCGAGGGGAATTTCCTGCCTCTCCGTGCTGGGAACTCGTCCAAATCAACTTTTGTTGATCGGCCGCTCCTAATCTAGGCGACTTTTTCGGAACACTTAAATGCTTTTGCGTGATTTTGATAATTAGGTGCACTGAACCAGATTGTGTGTGGGTTGGGGTGCTTAGGTTACCGAGTCCCGCAAACCAAAGGTCAGCTAACGAGGTCGAATACTCCCTAAGTCTTAGACCTAATACTTAAGCTTCGCATTTTTCCCAACCTCTTGAGGACTATCCAGATCTTAGCGGATACTTGAATTTTTAAGCCTAGGAGTCTAGCCCAAGAGGCCTAAGATCATCATTCCTACTAATCTCTTTTGTGTCTCATTAGCACATTTTTCCTTTCTTTTTCTTTTTCTTGATATGGTCTAGAACGTAGTTAATCCCTTAATTTCTTACTAATGACTATCTCTTCTTTTTGCTTTTCATTTTGTGCTCCTTTTTTGACATTTTTTACTTTTCCCCCTTTTTCTCATGATTTTTATGGCATCAAAATTTTCTCTCCCCTCAGAGTTTTTTAGTTCTTCAAGAATTTTTTCATCATTTTTTTGGTGTTTTTGTGGTATGTGATTTTTTTGTTGAAACCTTTTCTTGTGAGATGAGTTTTCACGGTGTTTTGCACTTTCATACCCCCCATGCCTATGATTTGCAATGTCCCCATTGTAAATTAGGTGAGTTCGAGTTCAGCTTAGATCATTCATTAGAACAGGTTTTGGGTGGGTGAACGGGTCAAGGTGACTGTTGTGAATGATTTCAAAACTTAGATACGGGTACCTGAGGTGGGGTCGGCTGTTCTAATGGATGAACACTAAAGTCCAATATGAATTCAACATAGGAATGTCAAGAAAGGTTTCGGGTTTTCCAAAAATGACGGGTTGCCTCTCATTAAGCGCTGAGTTTTACGCCATCGGTTGGGCACAATGAGCTCAGGGAGAATGAAGGGAAAGGATATCTCAGCCAAATTTGTATCGGTCAAGTCAATGAATGGTTTGAGTCTCTGACCATTCACGATGAAGGTTCTAAATTGTGGCTGAGTGGACTAATCTCAATGGCTCCATTTCCAAAGATTCGTCGGACGAGGTAGGGTCTAATCCATTTTGATCGTAGTTTTCCTGGGAACAGTTTAAGCTTGGCATCAAAGAGTAGGACTTTTTGACCAGGATGGAAAATCTTTCTGGATATGTGCTTGTCGTGAAAGACCTTAACCCGCTCTTTGTAAATTTGCGAGTTCTCATACGCGTCGTGGTGTAATTCATTGATCTTGCTCATTTGAAGCTTTCTGTGGGTTTCTGCCTTAGAAAGATCTACGTTGCAGTTCCGTACTGCCCAATAGGCTTTATGCTCCAATTCGACAGGGAGTTAACATGCCTTCTCATACACCAATCTAAAGGGCGACATACCTAGTTGAGTTTTGTGGGTGGTCCTATAAGCCCACAAAGCTTCCGGAAGTCGGGATGACCAGTCCTTCCTGTCAGGTCGAACAGTAACCTAGAGGATTTTCTTGATCTCCCGATTTGATAGCTTAGCTAGACCATTAGTTTGGGGGTGGTAAGGAGTAGAGATTCAGTGTGACGTCCCATATTTGGTCATCAGTGACCTAAACTGAGCGTTAGTGAAATGGGTCCCTCCATTAGAGATTATAGCATGTGGAATCCCGAACCGCGAAAAGATGTTCTGATGAATGAATTTGATGACCGCTTTATGATCATTGGTTCGGGTTGGAATGGCTTTGATCCATTTAGACAAGTAGTCAACAGCGAGTAGGGTCCCATAAAATCAATCCCCCACACATCGAAGATTTCTCATACAAGGATCGGCTGTAAGGGCATCATATCACGATGGCTCATGTTGCTTAAGGTCTGGCAACGAGTGCATGCCCTACAGTGATTGTATGCGGGCTAATAGAAGCTGCATTGGAGGACTTTCGCGGTGGTTTTATGACCTAAGAAGTGTCCACCACATGCCTGGTCATGGCAGAAGGACAGTATGTCTTGAATTTCCGCTTCTGCGACACATCTTCGAATGATCTGATCAGCATCGATGCGGAAAAGATACGGGTCATCCCAGAAGTAATACTTGGCATCAGAAAGCAATTTGTCCTTCTTAGCCTTCGGCCAATCAGACGGGATCTGATGTGATGCCAGGTAGTTTACTATATCAGCAAACCATGGAAGCCCTGTATTGATAGTCAAGAGGTGCTCATCAGGAAAATGTTCCATGATAGGTCCAGAAGGGTCGATGATCTCGGAAGGAAGGCAAGATAAGTGATCAGCTACCACATTCTATTTTCCCACTTTGTCGCGAATCTCGAGGTCAAACTCTTGCAACAGTAAGATCCAGTGGATTAATCGAGGTTTCTCATCCTTCTTTGCAAGGAGATGCCTCACAGTAGTGTGATCTGAGTAAATGATAACACAGGAACCCAGGAGATATGATCTGAATTTTTCCAGGGCAAATACTATGACTAGCAGCTCTTTCTCTGTAACTGTGTAGTTACACTGAGCCTTGTCAAGTGTCTTGCTAGCGTAGTAGATGACCACGGGTTTTCCATCAACTTTCTGCCCAAGTACCGCTCCTATAGCGAAATCAGATGCATCGCACATGATCTCAAAGGGTTGAGACCAATCAGGGGACTGTAGGATCGGAGCTTGGGTAACTTGATCACGGAGGATTTCAAATGCTTGAGTGCATTCCTTAGAGATTTCGAAAGGTACATCCTTAGAAAGCAGAATGGTCAAGGGGCGTGCGATCTTTGAGAAATCAGGAATGAATCAACGATAAAAACCGACGTGCCCCAGAAAAGATCAGATGTCCTTAATCGAGCTAGGCATAGGGAGTTTGGAAATCAAGTTCACCTTGGCTCGATTGACCTGGATGCCTTTTTCTGATATGAGATGTCCTAGGACAATTCCTTCAGGCACCATGAAATGGCTCTTTTCCCAGGAAAGAACCAGATTCACGTCAATGCACTGCTTGAGGATTTGGATCAAGTGTAGGAGGCAATCGTCAAATGATTCTCCGAATACTGAAAAGTCATCCATGAAGACTTCCAGATAATCACCTACCATATCTAAGAATATGGCAAGCATGCACCGCTGAAAAGTAGTGGGTGCATTGCAGAGACCGAACGACATCCTTCGGAATGCGTATGTCCCAAAGGGGCAGGTGAAAGTGGTCTTTTCTTAGTTCTCAGGATAGATTGTCACCTGGTTATAACCGGAGTACCCATCCAAAAGTAGAATAACCTATTTCCAGCTAGTTTCTCGAGGATTTGATCAATAAATGGTAGTGGGAAATTATCCTTCTTCGTAGAGGAATTGAGTCTTCTGTAATCAATGCAGACTCTCCATGAGTTCGTCACACGGGTCGGTATGATTTCTCCGATTTCAGTCATGATCACGGTGAGTCCTGCCTTTTTAGGCACAACCTGGATTGGACTCACCCACCAACTGTCAGAGATAGGGTAGATGATCCCTGCATCTAACCACTTGATGATCTCCTTTTTCACGGCCTCCTGCAGATTAGGATTCAAACGTCTCTGCATTTCACGGTAAGGTTGTGTGCCCTCTTTGGAGTAGATATGGTGTGCGCTGTAAGAGGGGCCAATACCAATCAAATCATCGAGAGTCCATCCAATGGCTTTACGATGTTGCTGGAGAACAGTAATCAGATGACATTCCTGGTCAGGTGTGAGTTTGGAGTTTATAATCGCAGGAAACATCTGATTGGAACCCAAAAAGACGTACTTCAGATGGTTGGGAAGAGACTTGAGTTCCAGAATAGGGTTATCAGCAGCAGCGGGTGGTTCGGGGTGTGTGTCAGGAGCAAGGGAAGGAGTTATGGGTGTATCTAGGTCAGGTTCGGACTCCTCTACTTGCGGGTTTTGATCCTCTTGTGGTTGATCGGAAGTAATCAGGTTGTCTTCAATATACGGTTCATCAACCACAGTTGATATCACATATCTGTTCTATAACACTGCAATTAATCCCTTGTTGGGCCTTAAAGATGTCAATCTTTAGTGTTTGGTTCCCGAATTTTAGTTCAATTTGGCCCTCCTCACAATTTATGTTGGCCCTAGCAGTGGTCAGAAAGGGTCTCCCTAGTATAATTGGTGTATCCCTTGGGTTTTCTGGAGAATCCATATCCAAGACTACAAAGTCCACCGGGAAATAGAAATCCTGCACCCTAACGATGACATCCTCGAGTACTCCTTTAGGTGACTTAATAGATCGGTCAGCCAACTGCAATGTCACCTCTATCGGTTTAAGCTCAGATTCCTCAAGGTGGTCAAGGAGGGATGTAGGTATTAGGTTTATGGAGGCTCCTAGATCTAATAAAGCTCTGTCAAATTGGATATCACCAATGGTACATGAAATCAAGAGAGTACCTGGGTCTTTTGCCTTAGGTGGGAGTTTGCTCAAAATTACAGAGCTGGCTTGCTCTGACAATACGATCGGACTCCCACTTTTGGTTCACGGCTTACGCTTGGGTGTACACACGTCTTTTAGAAATCATGAGTAGGCCGGTATGTGGCAGATTGCATCCATCAAGGGAATGTTTATATGGACTTGTTCAAAGAGCTTGACCAGATCCTCCTCAGGTGCCACGGGTTTGTTTGTCCTCTTTCCCTTGGTCAAGGCCTTGGGAAATGGAACCTTGGATGGTGCCTCTAGAATAGGTCCAGGTTCTTGATCTAGGATAGGGGTATCCTGGATAACTATCCTAGGGCTTGGGTTACTACCAGGCTGAAAGTGGCTTGGATAAGGTGGGTCTTGTGTTGCTTTGCCACTACGGGTTGTTACAGAATTTAGTCCTACTTGGTTTTGGTTCGGGGTTGGTAAAATAGGTGGATGCTACTGAAATCCTGCATACGATGTCGAAGCTTCCATCCCGTCGAGTGATGGAACAGAAGGGGCCTGATAAATCATGTGGGCTTGGCCCGGATTTGGGTTCAAAAGGCACCTCTGGTTCGGCTCGTTATTTGGATTCGACAGAGGTTGCGAAGGGAGTGTGCCAGGTTGGCGGGAATTTGCAATCTAGGTGAGTTGATTGCGAATCTCTGTGATCTCATCCTTATGCTATTTTTTCATAGCCGCATTCGTCTTTTGAATGTCATCCAAAGTCTGAAGGATAAGAGTCATTTGATCTGTTTGGGTTGGCCCAGATTGATAGGCAGGGTTGGGCCAAGGCTGAGTCGGCTGATATGGATGAGGAGCTTGTGGACGAGGTTGATATGGTGGTCTTTGATTCTGATTATTTCCCGCCCACAAGAAGTTGGGATGATTCCGCCATCCAGGGTTATAGGTATTAGAAAATGGGTCATTCTGGATGGCGTTGAGGTCCTCGCAGGTCTAAGAAACCTCAGGAAAGTCATAGTACGAGGGTTCAGAGTTCCCCCAACTAGAGTAGGTCAAAAATTCAGAGTATGGTCCTAGAGTCAGACGGGGGTGGATACGGGTCCATCCCCTGAGAAGATCGGTGATAGATGTTATGCATAGCTTCCCTCCTAGAAGGCGACTGTGCAAACAGGTTTTGCGTAGAGGTGGCTCGCTACAAATGTCGAGTCAGCTCATCCACCTTCTTCTCAATGATAGAGACCTTATCCTACCGACTGGCCATCAATTCCAAGTCGATAGATGCGGACAGGCCCTACGTCTCATGTGCTTCCCTTGGATTTGTCGATGCGCTGGCATTCGTTCGGTCGAATAAGCCCATAGAGTCATTATTGATGGAGTTCTCTCACATATTCTTGAGAATCTCTCACACAGTGTCTTCGTATTGACCCATGATATTTCCTCCGCAGGTTGCATTGACGAATAAGCGGATGTCTTCACGGAGTCCCTGGTAAATAGATTGGACTTGTTCCCATTTAGGAACTCTGTGATGGGGGCACTTTCGCATGAGATCCAAGAAATGGTCCCATGCTTCATGAAGAGGTTCTATAGTTTGCTGGGTGAAGTGTGTGATCTGGTGTCGTAAGGCATTCGTCCGACCAACTGAGAACTTTTTCAAGAATTCGGATTGTAGTTCAACCCATGTGTTGATTGGACACATTTGAGTCTGATACCAGTGAGCTATTTTGTCCATAAGGGAGAAGGAGAACATCTTCATGAGAAGAATATCCCGATTTTGGACATCTGACCCAAAGGTCTGGGCCAGATGTTTGAGTTGTTTGATGTGCTGGAATGGATCCTTGAAATTAAGCCCATGAAACTTTGGAATAGCATGAATCATGTTGGGCTTGAGTTCAGAATTAGGACCTCTAGTCGGGATTTGGACTCGAGGTTCGATCTCCATCGCAGCGGGATTGTAGTGATCTCGCATCATAGGATGATGCAGCGAGTTTACAAAGGCTTGAAATAAATCATTTAGGCGCTGGAGTTGGTTCTCAAGATTATTCTCTTCTACTAGTTGTGCCATGATGATGGAAGAAGGAGAATTTGGTTCTGATGAATCAGAGGAGATGTCATGTGGTGAGGTTGCTGCACAAACATGGACGTTGAGGCTTTGCCTCTGCGGGAGTGAATCGCTAAAGGAGGTCTTAAGGACCTCCTACCGAACATGCACCGATGGTTTGGATGAGAGTAGAATGTGCTGGACCCAATCAAGACACCCAAAAATTTGGATGACTATAGAGGTTCAAGGCGGATGATACCCCTTAGTCAGAAAACCGTCCACCTGAGAAATACCTGGGCAACCAGAAAGGGAGAGTCTTGCAAAGACCCCTACATGGGTAGAGTGTCCTCACAAGTTACAGGGTTTCCCTCGCTCGACCTCTCTTGTCACTAATGTTCCAGGTAGACCAAAATGGGAACTTTGACCTCTTAAGTCTACCACTTTTACTTAAGAGCAAAGGTGCTTAAGATTTCACTTGAACTTTAGATGTATTGAGTGTAAAAGTGACCTAATTTCAAGGTTGGTTGACCCAACAAGGGGGTCAACTTCACTTATTTGTCCTTTAAGAAGTTTTAGGTCCTTTCTTTTAGGATTCAAGTGAGATTAAGAGCCTGAATTTTAGGGTTTTCTTGAATTGGTCTCTTCAACCAAGGCTTAGGCACACCACTTTTTGGAGAGTTGATTCTTGCTTATGAAGGTGTGTCTCTAAATCCTAAATTGGAATCCTTAATTTGGCTCTAATTTTGGTCCAATTTAGTTGCCAAAATATGGTATCTAGGGCTCAATCAAGAAGGTGGTAGCCCTAGTTACCTTAAATGGGTGCACAAATCAGTATTTGTTGTTGAAATCAAATTAGGCAACTTTGGTGAATTAGCTAAAGATGGAAAGCAGGTAGCCCTAATTGATTTTATCTTGTTTTTTCCTTTTTAGAATGAGGGGCTTAAGAGAAGGGACTAATAAGAAATTACCTGCCTTGGGTGTGTTTGCTGTGTGGCCGTCTTCCTTTGAATCTTCTCCCCTGAAACAATCACAACAAAATAGATATATCAAGTTAGTACCAAATCAGCAATTGTAATCAAGATTTCTAAATCGCCCGTTGCTCCCCGGCAATGGCGCCAACATGTTTGCAAGGCGAAATCGGGTTTTAAAGTAAAGCGTTGTAATATAGTTAAAATCGCTTTGAAAATAAATAGATTTTATTACTCGAAGTTTAAGTCCGAGGTCGAACACAGGGAGCAAATTAGGGTTTAGAAATCTTGAGCACAACTTGAAAAATTGAATATAATATGCAATAAAAACCAGAGTTATAGTGCAAAAATGTAAGCACAAAAGAGTAAAGAAATGTAGGTAAACAAGCATAAAATTGGACGTCTGATTGGTGAATCAGACGTCTTAAATATGTGATGCTACGGTGCTGAATTTTCTTTGTTCTCTTTCTCTTCTCTTCTCTTTTCTGATCTCTTCTCTATCTCTGGCTGCTCTCTTTCTTCTTCTTTCTTTCTCTTCTTCTGATGTCTTGCCTTAGCCTTTCTCTGCCTCTGATTCCTTGCCTTAAGTCTTTCTCTGGCGACTCCTTCTTCTGCCTTCAATCATTCTCCTTCTCTTTCTTTCTCTTTCTTCTTCAGCTCTTTAGCCTCTGACTTTAGCTTCTTCCTCTTCGGCCTTCACCTTCTTCTTCCTTGGCTTCCTCTTCAGCCTCTTCTCTTTCTGGCTTCAACCCTTGGCTTCTTCTTCTTCTCCTTTCCCTGCAAAGCAAAACCTACCCCTACCTACACGCGCTCTCTTCCCCTCTTTCTCTCTTAGGTTCGCTCTCCCAGAGCCATCATCTTGGGTAATCAGGTCGAGTACACGCCCGAGACCAGGCCCATCGATGTGGGGTGGTGGGCGAGGTGTGCTGGATCGAGTAAACAGGTCACGCCAGGTCCGCGGAGGCAAGGTCAAGGATGAGGCAGGTGAAGGGTGAGTGGGACTTCACCCCATGGCACTGAGGCGATAATGCCTATGCAACTTTTCCTTTTATGCAGGTGCGGGTGCTCGCCCACTTCCGAGGTGGGACTATTTTCCCACCTCCCTTGTGCATTCCTGCAACAGGGAACCTCATTCAATCACGGCTGCTTCTTCGACCTTCAGCACCAATTAGATTCCTGGAGTGTTCGCGAAAGTATTCCGCGCCACCTGGGACTATTGGCTTAGAGTGGGGGAACCTGAAGAGAGCTTGCAAGCAAGCTTCTTGCTGTCGTCAATGGCAGCGACCCTCCTGTACCTGCTATCATGAAAACGGCCTCTCGACCATGTCAGAATGCTTAGGAGGCTTCGCCGATGCACAGCAAGTGTACTGCGGGGTCAGCGTGGCGTGGGACTGTAGGAGTGCGCGTGCCTAGGGCAACCTGTGGCTGTGTGTGTGGGTGTGTTCGAGGGGTGGTTTGGGTGCGTGGTGTGGTGAGTGAAGTGAGAGGTTACGTTCAATGAGGTGTTGCGGAGCTTATGGGGTGGTTGGCGAGGCAAATGGAGGTGCGGATTGACGGGGATGCCTCGCCGGAGGTCTGGCTAGAGGTGAAAGGGATGATGGTGGTGGAGTGCGTCGAAGGGTGTTTTTGAGAGATAAAGAGGGAAAAAGGGTTAGAAGGGAAAAGGGAACTTATCTGGGCATAAAGAGACGAAGGGGGAGGCTAGGATGGCGGCCATCTCATATTGCTGTCGCCGGAGACGAAAGCGCTCAGTGGGGGAGGATGGCGAGGACGAAAGGGCTGCAGAGGCATCGGCGGGTGTGGCGCGACGCAGACGAGCGGGAGGAAGAGAAACCTGCCACAGGTATTGTGGCTAGGCGACGAGGGAGAGAGAGGGAAGTTGTTGAAGCTTGCTAAGTCAACTGGCCGGAGGAGGAGAGACGATTTTGAGGGGTGTTTCCGGCCAATTTCAAGCTTGGGAGATGCGGGGTGAGTTGGGTTTGCTTAAATAGGCTCTGGAGGATGGATTTGTGCTTGGAAGGCAAGCTTCCAAGCAAGGGAAGTTCACCGAAGATGGCAACTTGAAAGGGGCCCTAATTTCTCATGCGTTCGCATGGGAGATTGGGTACTAAATAAGGCCTCAAATTAAGTTCATACTGAAGGAGATTTATCAGAGAATCTCCCTTTAAATTTTGAAGGGGATTCTCTTAAAGATCAGGGAGGTCTTGCCTTTGCAATCTCGCCGAAGTAGGATTCCCTCTGCTATAATGGTGGAGGGACCTAATTGCAAAGAATGAAGAATAAGATAGGGGGTTTCTGCAGAGGTTTTCAAAAGATAAGGGTATGAATGCAATTGGGCTGGACCTATTTGCAAAGTGAGTCAAGATGAATTCCTCTTAGGTCTAAATTTTGGAAAAAACCTAATTTGGACCTAAGGAATCCAATGGTGAAGTTGGATTTTGGGTTTGACCATGTTTGATTGGATAATTTACGTAGAAACCCAATTTAGGGTAAATAATTGTCTGAGACCCCATTCTAGGTCAAAATAGGTTCCAAGGGCCAAATGAAAGGTTATAAACCCTAGATAATATTTTTCCATGATTTTTAGAGGGTTTAGGTGAATTTTATCCTAACCAAAACCTTGTTAAATCAAGTGGGTCTATTTTAGGGTTACAAGAAGCCATTTAATTCCCAGAATTCACATGAACCCTTTTATGTCTGATTCAACCCATTTTTTATCTTGTTAAGTCCATTTGACCTATGTTTTGCTCATGAGAAAACTTGTTGTTGTACTACAATGGTAAAATTACAATTTTATCCCTTGTTTCTTATTTTTAGCTCAGAATGGTTATTCAGTGAATTAGGACCTCCAGTTGATTATGTAGGAGCTTTTGTTCTTTTCTTTGGGTCAAAATGAGCTAGTTAGGACTCATGATGGTGTTCCCATAAGTTATAAAGCCTCAAGCTTCTCGTCCAGAAATCGCGCCCTTTCCTCCTCTCTTTCTTCCTTGGGTGACACCATTGATAGACCTTGGAGCCTTCTTCGACTCACCTCTTCGCCGGTCCTTGTAGCCAAACAAGGTCACGGTTCTCTTCCTTGCTTCCGTGTTGTGCTCCTCGCCACAGGACACGGTTGCTTAGACTTGTCCTCAGCTCCAAACGCCCTTGCTGAACTCCTTCCCCACATCCGGCGACCTCCTCCTACGCCATCCTCCCGTCCTCATCCAATCTTAGGTAGATCTCTTTCTTCTCCCCTCGTAGAGTATCTTAGACCTCCTAAGAATTAGATTTGATCCCAACTCTTCCCTCCTTCTCGTCGTCTTCTCTGTGGTTGGCTACGCTCCGGCAAGCCACACCGCCTCGCTCCAGCCACTCTCGCCACCTTCGACCAATCCTCGAGAACCGCCTCAACGAGATGAGAAAAAGCCCTCTCTCAATCCATAGATTCTAGCTTCATTGACCTCCATCGAACAAACCCACTAACCGTCGGCCCATCCTCAACCTCCTCGCACCAATCCATGCCACTGTGGTTTCTTCCCTACCAGGAGGGGGTGACGTAATAAAATGTGGAATAGAATATAAACAATCTCACAAAATTCAAACACACAAGATACACAATTATTTTTAGGTGAAAACCCAAACCGAGTGAAAACCACCACCTAACCCTCTCGAGTTAGGATTTTCCGATCAACCAAGTTGATCAAATCCACTAAACGAATCACTTAAACGAGGGTGATTCAACCTCAATTACAACCACGCTACAAGTGCGAGGGTAGCGTTCCTCAACCCCTTCTCTTCACGAGAAGGATTTTGTCCCACGAAGGAGACGGGAATTCGCAAAGCGAATACCCAACCAAATAACAAAGATAAAATAACAAGTATAGTCCTATAGAGCCAACAAAGATTTAAACCTAGCTTCTATAGGAATTAGGGAACTCTCCTTTGCAAGGAGTGCATCGAATCGATGACGCGGGTGCGTGAGCCACGCGACGGCTCAATGTTGCTCTCGTGAACTACGACGGGAGAGCGGGTGCGCAAAGGCTTAATGCTCTCAAGATGAAGAACTTGAGCTTGGAGAGCAAGAGCTTTTCTTCTTGGGATCAAGAGACACAAAATGGTGTGAAAGTGTGTTGCTTGGGTGTGTCTTGTGTATCTTGGTATCTCTAGGTGTATCTAGGTGTGCAAGAGGCTCCTCTCTATTTATAGAGGCCTTAGGAAAGCTTTGGAAGGCTTAGGAAAGCTTCTATAGCCGTTGGGTGCAAAGCCTAAGAGAATCAGGCCGAAATCAGGAACAATGATTGCACTGACAGGGTTATCAGACGTCTGATCCTGGCATCAGACGTCTGGGAAGCCAGTTTAGGACGTTTGAAAATAAGGTCAGACGTCTGATTTTATGCGGGTTTCTTCCTGTTTTGAATCAGATCTAAACAGGGTTCTAGTGCAAGTCCATCAGACAACATACAGGACGTTTGGCACTATGTCTGGACGTCTGGAAACCTACTTTTTTGTGGGAATGGATTTCCAAGAGTTGCAACGGCTAGAAAATCTCTGAGAAGAGATTTTGGGTCAGTAGAGGCAAAACGATCATCTATCAGACGTCTGGAAGGGCTTAAGGACGTCTGATAAGGCTCTAACGGTCATATCCTTGAGTGTTTGCTAAGCCAGCCAACGGTCCACTAATTGGACGTCTGGCAAATTCATCAGAAGTCTAGACAGAGGTCTGGACATCTGATTTCATCAGATAGAACTAACAAGTCCAGCCTAAATGTTATCAGACGTCTGAATCAACAGTTAGACATCTTAAAACACATTATCAGACGTCTGATTTTGGAATTAGACGCCTGAAAAAGCTGTTTGAACCCTATATTGGTTTTCTAAGTTTTCTACAGAAAATCAAGTATCCTAGGGTTGTGCTGATGTTCCTAGGACTACTGTTAGGGTACTTTGAGACTCTTTAACATGAATCTAAGTAACAAAAATAAAGAGCAGCAAAAGAAACGAAAAATACAAAGAGTATAAGAGAAGGAAATCTATCCTATTCTTCATCTCCTTCCTTCTTCAAGCCATCGCTCCTCGCGAATCTTCTCTGTTTTCCATCAAGCTCCTCCAATCCATCCTAGATGCGAGCTCGAACTCCGTCTGGTCACGTCTCCATTTGCAATTTGCCTGAAATCTAAGACTCCAAGTGCAAATGTTAAATGACACGTGTTTTGTTATCATCAAAACAAACGATCGCGGTGCTTTAGCACCAACAATCTCCCCCTTTTTGATGATGACAAAATCATAAATAATAATGCAAAAAATCCTCCCCCTTTATGACATTATTAAAAAGGTTTGATTAATTTTAAATTTCCTATAAATCTCCCTTAAAACATGCTCTTCTATGAATTTCAAAAGTAATGTTCTCCCTCTTTCTGTAACAACAAGATAGCTATTATTTTCTCCCCCTAACTAAAGGAAATTTAGCTAACTTGCATCTCCCCCTTAAAAATTGACAATTAGCTCATAATTTTTTAACTCCCCCTATCTAAATGCTTATGATAAAAAGATAGGGTAAAAAATTTTTACCTCACCTACCATGGCCAATAAAATGGCCCAAATGGTGATGGCGGATGCCACATCGGATGAGGCTCCCATCCATAGCTTGGAGGTCCGGGCATTAGTGACGGTCTTCAGTCTGGTGGTCGACGTGCGGCAGGTCCATCGTTTGTTCGCCATCTTGTCGGTCTTCTCGTTCTCCTCCTTGGTCTACTCCTTGGTTCTCCCAACTCGAGTTGACCAGCCTTGAGTTTGTAGGTCAAGTCCTTTGTGTTGTAGTTATCCCTGAAACCTACAAAACAAGATTCTAATTCTTTCTTCGGTATCTAAGTGGGCTTGGATCCGGATCTATTAGCGGGTCTCCTTGATGGAGATCCTTTCTCAACCTTAGGGCTATATAGGTTATCTACCCTATTTATCAATTTATTTGATTTCTCCCTAAGACATGCAAGTTCATTTTCTATAATATTCATCTTAGTGTTTAAATCAGAAATTTCTAATTTTAGACTAGCATTTTCCTCAATCAATTTAGTATTTTCATTGATTAAATCTTTATTTTCTAATAACAGGTTATTATCCTTAGGACTAGAGCTACTTTCTAGGTCCTTAAGTTTTATTTCTAACCTATCATTTTCACTTCTAAGAAAACTAAGATTCTTTTTCATGCTATTGTTTTCTCTTTTTAGTGATTTACTAACTTCAAAAAGCTCATTAAAAGCGTCTTGTAAATCCGGGTTTACCTCATTGTCGGAATCGCTTTCGCTGTCGATGTCGCTTTCTCTGATTGCCATGAAACCCATGCTAGCGGTTTCATTCTTTTTCTCTGATTCTTCTTCTTCCTCCGAGCTCATCTCTTCATGAGTGTCTTCTAACTTCCTCCATATCTCATGGGCGGTAGTGCACTCTTGGATTTGCTCGAACTCTTTCAGACTCAACGCGCAATACAGGACATTCATTGCCTTTGCGTTGAGTGAAAGCTCTCGAATCTGCAGCTGCGAGTAGCCTCCTTGGGGTCGCTTCGGGATCTCGTATGGGGTTTCGCAACATCCCCATATCTCGAACTCAGTGGCTTGGAGCCACGTCTTCATCCTCAACTTCCAATATTCGAAGTCCCTCCCGTCGAAATAGGGTGGTCGGACGGTGGACTGCCCTTCGGAGATTCTGATTGCAGCTATGCTCCCCTCCATGATCTTCTTGCCAGGTGTTACTCCGATCTAGAAAGAACCTGCTCTGATACCAATTGTGGTTTCTTCCCTACCAGGAGGGGGTGATGTAATAAAATGCGTAATAGAATATAAACAATCTCACAAAATTCAAACACACAAGATACACAATTATTTTTAGGTAGAAACCCAAACCGGGTGAAAACCACCACCTAACCCTCTCGAGTTAGGATTTTTCGATCAACCAAGTTGATCAAATCCACTAAACGAATCACTTAAATGAGGGTGATTCAACCTCAATTACAACCACGCTACAAGTGTGAGGGTAGCGTTCCTCAACCCCTTCTCTTCACGAGAAGGATTTTGTCCTACGAAGGAGACGGGAATTCGCAAAGAGAATACCCAACCAAATAACAAAGATAAAATAACAAGTATAGTCCTATAGAGCCAACAAAGATTTAAACCTAGCTTCTATAGGAATTAGGAAACTCCCCTTTGCAAGGAGTGCGTCGAATCGATGACGCGGGTGCGTGAGCCATGCAACGGCGCAACGTTGCTCTCGTGAACTACGGCGGGAGAGCGGGTGCGCAAAGGCTTAATGCTCTCAAGATGAAGAACTTGAGCTTAGAGAGCAAGAGCTTTTCTTCTTGGGATCAAGAGACACAAAATGGTGTGAAAGTGTATTGCTTGGGTGTGTCTTGTGTATCTTGGTGTCTCTAGGTGTATCTAGGTGTGCAAGAGGTTCCTCTCTATTTATAGAGGCCTTAGGAAAGCTTTGGAAGGCTTAGGAAAGCTTCCATAGCCGTTGGGTGAAAAGTCCAAGAGAATCAGGCCGAAATCAGGAACAATGATTGCACTGAGAGCGTTATCAGACGTCTGATCCTGGCATCAGACGTCTGGGAAGCCAGTTTAAGACGTATGAAAATAAGGTCAGACGTCTGATTTTATGCGGGTTTCTTCCTGTCTTGAATCAAATCTAAACAGGGTTCTAGCGCAAGTCCATCAGATGACATACAGGATGTCTGGCACTATGTCTGGACGTCTGGAAACCTACTTTTTCATGGGAATGGATTTCCAAGAGTTGCAACGGCTAGAAAATCTCTGAGAAGAGATTTTGGGTCAGTAGAGGCAAAACGATCATCTATCAGACGTCTGGAAGGGCTTAAGGACGTCTGATAAGGCTCTAACGGTCATATCCTTGAGTGTTTGCTAAGCCAGCCAACGGTCCACTAATTGGACGTCTGGCAAATTCATCAGACATCTTCTAAAACGTTTGGACAGAGGTCTGGACGTCTGATTTCATCAAACAGAACTAACAAGTCCATCCTAAATGTTATCAGACGTCTGAATCAACAGTCAAACGTCTTAAAACACATTATCAGACGTCTGATTTTGGAATTAGACGTCTGAAAAAGCTGTTTGAACCCTATATTGGTTTTCTAAGTTTTCTACAGAAAACCTAAGTATCCTAGGGTTGTGCTGATGTTCCTAGGACTACTGTTAGGGTACTTTGAGGCTCTTTAACATGAATCTAAGTAACAAAAATAAAGAGCAACAAAAGAAACGAAAAATACAAAGAGTACAAGAAAAGGAAATCTATCCTATTCTTCATCTCCTTCCTTCTTCAAGCCATCGCTCCTCGCGAATCTCCTCTGTTTTCTATCAAGCTCCTCCAATCCATCCTGGATGCGAGCTCGAACTCCGTCTGGTTACGTCTCCATTTGCAATTTGCTTGAAATCTAAGACTCCAAGTGCAAATGTTAAATGACACGTGTTTTGTTATCATCAAAACAAACGGTCGCAGTGCTCTAGCACCAACAGCCACCACCACCTTCAGTGCATCGAGGCAGAATTTCTCAACCCCTTGGTTGAGAACTTCCATGCCTGTAACGACCCGATTCCCGAGTCCCTACGAGACACGAGAATCGGACCGACTCGACTAATCCCAAGACCTAGTCGTCCAACGAGGAAGTAACCAAAAGAGCAGTAAAATAAACCACATTCAGCATGAATATAATTAGCAGTAACAAAATACAGCAGTAAGAAAAGGAACTACTACAGTATACACCACCACCACAATAGTAGAATAATGAATATGTACATAGCGTAAAGCTTACAATAAAGAAGTACAAGGAGTAACAAGGAAACTACTCACTACAGTGGAAGAAAAGTACAAAAAGAACTGCGGCAACTCTACTGGACCCTACTAGGCCCAGCGTCCTCTGCAGCCACTAACCCTGGCTGCTCAACACCTGGTCCTGAAAAGTAACGAGTGTAACACGTCAGCAAAACGCTGAGTAGAGTGACAGCTAAAAGCTAAAGAAACAGTAGAGTGTACAGTAGCGGTTATATTTTTACTTTCTTTAATTACGTCTTTCTATTATTTCATGATTTATTTATTCCTCAGATCCTTCACTTGATCTCGAATGTTCTTCGTGGGAACGATTTTGATTGCAGTCTTTTCCGAAAAGTAGAAGTAACACGTGGTGCTCCCCTGGCCGGGAGAGTCCCCCGTGGTGGTCCTACCCCCAGTCAACCACCCCAAGGTCGCTGACAGACGTAACGGTGACTACGGCACGCGCGATAAGCGCACGGGTAGCTACCCCGGACTAGCACGCGGTCAGTCGTTTCCGTTAACGGGTGTGCTCAAAACACAGCACGGAACCAGTATAGGGCAGAGCCCTCTCAGTAACAGGGGTCCAACCCCTCCACAGTCCGCGCACCCTCACCTGACTACCCTGGTTTGCCCAGTGGGCCTAACAAGTCGGTGTAGGAGGCTAGCAGAACCCCAGGGCCCGTGGGGTAGCTAGTGCTCTCCCTACACTAGTAGCTCTTCTCGGTACTACGTACGCGAGGGCCAGCAAGTCGGTGTACAGTGGCCAAACCCACCCCGGTCTCAACCTGAGGGCGGCAAGCTCCCCTCTACACTAAGAGGTAATGTGTGCTCTCTTTGGTACCACGTACCCAAGAGACAACACACTTCCACGTTTCACTTTCTCAGTTCCATTCTATTCTCTTTCTAGGAGTTCTACTCCTAATTCCCCGTAGGGTTCGTATTCTTTTTGTTTGGCCATTGTAGGTTTCACTGTTCCAGTCTTACGTTCATACAACCCATATTCTTAATCATATTTATTCATTCATAACAGGCAGCTATTATTTCCTTTCCACTTTTCCAAGACTGCAATATATATATTCCACTAGTTTTCCAGTCTTAGGATTCATGCCGTACCCTAGGATCTATCATTCAATCTAGTTTTCCAGTCCTAGGATTCATGCAATACCCTAGGATCTATCATTCAATCTAGTTTCTCAGTCCTAGGGTTCATGCAATACCCTAGACTCTATTAATTGTTCTACAATTGTAACAAATTATGCTAATTAAATTAAAAGCCACTCTACCAGCTACAACGGGAGTACTGGGGGCGGGGTCGGCAATCCTGCGCGCCTCCGTAACCCCCAAGACTACAATGGTACGGGGTCCTAACACAAGGATCAAACATAAGGAGTTTCTCAGAACGGTATACAATTACTGTAAACAGGTAGAGGATTTTATTCTGGAAAGAACGCAACTCGAAACGCGGAAAACAGACTCCGAATGGGCCCTAAACGGGTCGAAAACGATGAAACTATCCAAAATCAGACGTCTGGAACCTCTTCCAGACATCTTAAAAGGTGGGTCAGATTGTATCTTCGCTCTGTGTAGTCCTTCAGACGTCCAGAAGCCTGCTGGAACGTCTGACCTCGGTTCCCAGACGTCCGATGGTCACCCCGGACGTCTGGAAGTCCTCTCCGTCGTCTGGCACTGCGGCCAGAAGTCCGATTCACGTAGGATGACGAGTCCTCGCGCCCTCCCGAGCAGAACCTGCACACACCCACACCTGCTCTCAGCACGACGGATCGCAGACGAAGGCGCGGCGGACGGCTGCATGGCCGTAGACGCGAAAAAGGAAGAAGATAGAAATATCTTACCTGCCAGACGTCTGGACAGTCCTCCAGACGTCTTCACCGTCGTCTGGTCATAAGCCCAGACGTCTGATTCTGGAAAATTTTCCAGAATCAGAGCCCGACTCACTCTCCACCCGCGACGCACGGCCGCGCCGTGCCCCATCCGCCTGCTGCCCGAGCTGCAGCAGCCCCTCTGCGACACCCTACGCCCGCCACTCCCCCACTCGCTCGTGCTCTCGCACTGGCAGGGAGAAGGAGAAGAGAAGGGCGAAGGAGATGAAGGTGAGGGAGAGGGTGAGAGTTTATATAGGCAGTGAGGGGAGAGAGAAAAGAGGGAGATGGAGTGTCTGCAGGAGGAGAGAGAGAAAAAGAGGGGCGAGAGCGACGGGTATAGTCTGCGTGTGCAGGCACGCAGATGCAACCCCGTACGCCACAAAAATTGATTACCAGACGTCTGGAAAGGGTTCCAGATGTCTGGCTAGACGTCTGAGACAGTTCCCAGACATCTTAAAAGCCCGTCTGATGCCTCGTTCTTAACAATGCCTCTACTCATCGGTCAACCCTCACCGTTGCCGCCGTCTTCCTCAACCTCGCCGACCCACCTCCGACTACCCTTGAAGCTTGAAGCTTCTCGAAAGCTTCGTGAGGGCATGAGCTTCGGATTGCAACCCCCGTCCAATGCTGGCATGATCTGAAGCCCTCGCCGAACCTCCCTCTATTCCACCCTACAGGCTTATTGAGAAGGAGCTTGAGCTTCTGATGATGGTAGGGGGTCAATTGAGAAGAAAGGAAAAGTTTAGGGACCCATTAGCAAGTCATAGGGACCTGACCATAAAGCTCCAGGGACCTGAGTGTGAGACAATCAAATTTCTAGGGACTAAATTGAATATGTGTTTGAATGATTAACTGCCTAACTTGATTATTAATTATTGCTAATTGATATTGAGATTTCATGCCCAATTATTAGTGATTTGATATATTAGTGTTTGATTGCATCATATCTTGCTTATTTTTAATTAAGCACTAGTTAAAATAGAATTTCCTCAAATACGTATTGATAATTAACTCTCTGGAACTAGGATGCATGTGTAGACAATCAAATTAGTTGTAACTAGTTCTTGAGTTCGACTCTCTCAATGTGGTATTCGTGCAAATTTTGTTGCTCCTAGCAAACAAGCTCGGAATACACTTTGTTTTTCAAGCTATAAATTTTAAATGTTAAATTTGCTTTGGTCATCTATACTACGACGCATGATTTTAAAACTTGATTGAAGCGTTTCAACAAATGCCTAGAAATTAAACACTAAGCTGAAAGTACAGGGGTGTAGGGCCAAAAGGGTTGGTATCACTCTCCACTTTCTTCATATTTAATAAAACTAACATTGCATTGAGAGTACCTAAATGTGGGTTTCCTTATTATGGTTACTCCCTTAATTATCCAAAATTACTCTTTATTAGACAAGCCAACATTGGATATATCAACTACATAGAGGTTGATATGAAAAAACATCTATTTGGAATCATTACTCAGTTTTTTCTATTGAAATTTAACTGACATATGTTTTCTCAAGAGGCACACTCCATAAAAAAAATTAGAGAGATTATTTCAGCTGCCCTTTGTAGCGGTCTGATTTACCTAAATAATTTTCTATAACCTCACAATTAGAGACAATTTTAGTACTAAGAGCTAACAACACATTGGAAAGACCAAAGGAAAAAAAGAGATGACACCATCAACAAGTTGAATCAACAAGAAAAGGTACTGAAAGTGCACAAAGTCTACCAATTTAAATGTAATATGACAATCTCTCATATGCGGAATCTGCCCCATGGATTCTCTACACTTTTATAGATAACAACTAACGAGTCAACATGCACCTCAATAAAAGATGTAGATATCCAACGCCAAAGGCATCCAAATCAATGTGCCCTACATCTGTCATTATTTTTGAACTAAAATTCAAGGACTACCACACTTCCATGGTGCATGCACATCAGGGGTGAAATCTTACCTTCTATCGCAGCAAGTGTTATGTGGCCAATGTTGACGGTGATTGGGGGAAGGAGCAAAGTGCAGGCTTGGGCTGATGGTAGAGGAGCAGACGACAGAGGAGGCTATAGGGTCACTGGCCTGCGACCGAGAGAGAGTGGCAGAGGGTGAAGGGTGGAGGAGCGGACGATAGAAGATTGAGAGAGAGTGGTGGCACTGCGACTAAGAGACTAACGACCGATTGAGGGGGGAGAGGAGATGATTGAGAGGGGTTGCAATTGCAACTGAGTGAGTGGCGATTGATTGAGAGATGAGCGGTGACCGATGGAGGCGCTACGACTGTGATTGAGATTGAGAGAGTGGCGATGCTTCTAAGATAGCGGCGACGATTGAGAGGGAAGCGGCTACAATCGGAGATTGAGGTGCCGTTGCGAGGGGAACCGTCGAGGGGGAGTTTGAGAGGGGAATTGTCAAAGGGGAATAGGAGATTGAGAGGGAGGCATGCGATTTCTTTGAGGGGACCAACTAAGGGTTAATTAGGGTGCCGAGGTGAAATTTTTTTGTGTGGAGTTTGCGATGGGGGAGGGTTGGGTGGGTGTGAATTTTTTTAAGGGGAGGGATGGGTCTTAATTAATTTAAGATGATTTAATTTATTCGTCTCAAATTAGCGTCTTTAAAGAGTCATTGTGTTGTAGTGGGATGTCATGGTGATTTCATAATAGGAATTGGTAACTCATCTAAAAGATTCGAAAGAATAAAAATGATGCTGTAGTATCTTACATGAAGGAAACCAGCACAAAATCTAATGGCATAACTGAAGAATTTCTTCGATTTGCTACAAATTTATGTTTATGTTGAATCTCTTGATTATATGGTACTAAAATTTTAATTTTTAGTTGACTAAAAATTTCTAGTTGCTTAGATTTTTGCCTCTAAATTAAGTTTAAAAATTATAATGAAAGCATGCTATACACATATAGCAGTATATATATTTGTCATTAATATCAATTGTCAGTTATCAAAATATTTTTAGTGGTATATATTTTTATTGTCACTAAGTTACTTTATGTTATTAAAAAAAAATATTGAAGATAAAATAGTGACCTCATTTCATCTATACCAATTTGATGTTAAAAAAATATCATAGTTGCATAAACAAAAATTACCATTAAATTAAAAATTATAGAGGCAAATATATTTACCACTAATGCTAATTATCATTTGATAAAAATATTATACTATCATAAGTAACAATTACTACTAAATTAAAGGTAATAGTGACAAATATATTTTTCATTAATATTAATTGTCAATTAACAAAATATTATGGTGTCATATCACTATAACAAAAAATATCAAAGGTGATGTTTAATTAAATCTAATGTCACAATTTTTTATGATATTAATAAATTAATGTAATAAAAATAATAAAAATAACATGATCTTAACCTATATTGACATCTTTTTAATAAAATATCATTTTAAAAAATTAAATGAAAACATAAAATAAAATCCATCCGTAAACTATGTTAACAACGTCACTTGCAGTAATCCCACGCCCTCCATTCCCAAAAAAAAACAAAAAATTGCCCCCACACCTTTTCGCTTCCCTCCCTTGACCAAAACGAAAACCCTTTTCCCTTCCTTAATCCCTTCCCCGACACCCCCCTCCTCTTCTCCTCCTCTAAACATCGTCCTCCACGCCTCATCAACTTCCTCATCCGCCTTGTCATCAGCACCCTCGCTCTCTTCCGCATCACCTGCGCTTGCCCTCCTTCGCCTCGTCGTCGCGGTCGGCCCCCTTCGCCTTGTCGTTGCGGTCGGCCCCCTCCGCCTCATCGGCATCCTCGTCCGCGTCATCGTCGACACGCTTGCCCTACTTCACCTCGCCCTGCTACCTCTCCGGCCATTGGCCACTTCCACCACCCTCCTCAAAGGTGAGCTCTCTCAAAACAAGACTGATTTGAATGTGTCGCCCCCACGTTCTTCAAAAACCACCAAAAGGTTTCTTATTGGTTGTAGCCAGGACCGAGGTACATGGTACCTGATTACCAAAATCACAGTTTTAATCGCAGAAATAGAGGGCCCAAATTGACATTACAGAAAAGAGGGTCCACAAACCCTGAAGAATGATTAGACATCCATCCATGAGAACATTAGCGACATAAGACCTTCCACCCCCTAAAATTGACACTGTGTCTTTGTACCCAGATCGCCCTCAAGACGGCCAATGGTACCTACCATTGAAACTTTTGTTCTGAAAGAAATTGGTTCATGTTGCTCACTTCCTAGAGGGTGAAAAATTAATGACAGTAGTCTAAGATGTAATTCCTACTCTTTCCAGAAATAGACCATGAAGCTTCTGAACATCACAGTGAGGTGCTATCAATTGAAATGAACCGGTATGGCAGCAGTGTTTCAAGTACATTTAAATCAAAAGTTGGTGACTGATCGGATCATTGGAAGAGTGATGCAGTTATCGAAAAACCTAAACTATTAATGACCAGTTTAGTGGAAATTGTTCAGTTTGGACTCAGCCTATTTTTTCTCTCTGGATTCAGTATAATTTACTATTTCTTGGTCTGTTCTCTCTGGCTGTGAAAGGGAGTTGAGGTTGCAGATGGAATCATATGAGCATGTTAGTACTAGCCTGGGAGTCCTATGCAAGAAATAAATCAGAAAAAAATATACCCTTATTTATTGAGAACATATCTTTTAGATACTCCTTGGTACCCTTTCTTTCCATGGTACTATAATTTCTTATTCTTATTCCTTTACACCCTTTTTATTTGGTTCAATAAAATGGACAGACAGTGAACATCCTGTAAAAATGACCTATCTTAAGTATATCTAACACATCCTGTAAAAACGACCTATCTTAAGTATATCTAACAATGATCAAGTGTTAAGAGTGAAACAAAGCTTAATGAATTCTTCAGTATAGGTCCTTTATCCAGGTACCTTTCAGGGGGGAAAAAGGGAAGTCGGTCAAGGTACAAGGTAAGAGGAATGCAGAGGTTAAGTGCTACATCTGTTGAACAGTTCTACATTGTGCCTGTAAGAGATCAAATTCAAGTGGCATTGTCAATTGTTTCAAGTAAAACATAAGTTACTAGCATCATTAAAAAAAACTGAGAATAGAATTTCTCAAAGGATCACAATATTGCTAGCATCATTAAAAAATGCCCACAAAATTCCTCAGAAGATCATATTAAATGTAGAAAGAAGTTGTGGAGAAAAGGCTAGTGATTCTTGTTGCATGAGGAGGTTATTGTGGTCATGAAGGATGAGCTTGCAACAGACTACCTCAATAGGAATGTGCAGAATGTTATGGTTTTTCATTCCTTAGAACTAGGCTGCATGGATATAGATTTTTTGGGGCCAGATACTTTTCAATTTCCTTTATCGTACTCCCTGATTACAAAACCACTCTCAAAGTACAGACTTTTTTTCTTCTTGTTTTTGTAACTTTTGGAAAGAATCCTCTTTTTAGTCTTACCCCTATCAAGTAGTGATTTACCTATATAGTTATATCACAGAAGACTTTCCAGCAGCAACATTCAGGGAAAAAAAAGAAGCAATCAGCATTTTGTCCAATCCAATCAAACAAAAGCTCCAGAAACAATTCCTATGAGAGGTTGATTTGTTATTTCCAAGCTAACCATATCTCAACATAAAGAAGACTTTGTGATGTGATAGCTAATGCATTGTATGTTGTGGCTCACTCCAGAATAAGTCCCTTATTTTTTGAGGGAGTAGGATAACTCTGTTATGATCTCAAATGAGTATGCCACCTAGGAATGGAGGAAGCAAACATCAAGGAAAATGCATGGAGCTTGTGCATATGATGCCCAAGTACATGCATAGACCTGATTGGATCATTAAATCAAAATTGTTAAGAGTACGAATTCCATCATCATGTCTCTTTAGGGATGAAGGCTGATATTGAAGAACTGGATCTTTCAATACTAAGGTTTTCAGTGTCGATTTCAATGTTGTTTCACCAAACCAAAATGCAACACGATGGCAAACTGATGAGATGCCAAAAGAATACTGCAAAAGCATAAAGTGGCTCAGGTGGAGTTCAAATCTCACGAATTTTTGAGTCTAATAATTACATAAATTTAGATCTACTAAACTCATATACACACTAAGAATAATCTAAAGAGAAATACATTACCACCATAGAAAAAAATAAACCTCTAAGAAGCCGTAATGCTAATTTTAAAAATATAAGTACCTAAAACTGAAAGAAATCACTTCAATTATATAAATAAAACTTTCATACTAATTTTTTGGTGTACAATTACCATGTTGATAATATCTGTACTTATAGCAAGGTCTTCATCTCAATGAATCTACTCTGTTGTGAAAGCATAGAGTATGTACAGTTCAACACAAATTAAGCAAATCCAGATCTTTTTGTCACTGTGCTTCTGCACAGAAGTTAATTTCATGGCATTTATAAGAACAAATGATTACATAATTCTTTATTTTTATTCAAAGGATACAAGGTAAATATTGTAAAACATGAGTTGCTAGTTCAAGATACACAAGAAAGGCATTCACTTCATTCATATACATGGCACAATATATCTAGAGGGCAAACTTTCTAAATGCATACCATAGAAATAGGGGGTTTACATTGGTGAATTTCATGATTTTACATGTAAATCCCTTTTCAGTCTTAGGCAGGGGCTACATTTTGTTATAACAAAGGACCATGGCAATCCTAGAAAATATAATGGTGGTCATTGCTCCCATACTAGATAAACTCTTGCTAATGAGCAAAGCTCGCTGAACACCAGCTTATAAGGTTGTGGATCGCCCCAACTTGCAAGTTCAATTTCAGCTAAATGGTTCGTTAAACTTACATTGGAGCTTTTAAGCAACCACCAAGGGTGTGTAAGGTAGGTAGGGTTGTTAGGAGCCTCACATCAAATGGCTTAGCGGAAGAAGGGATCCACTCTTTCCCAACTCCAATAAAAACCCTCTTGAAAAAACCCATGAAAACTTACTAGGCAACAATTGTTGGTAGGAATAAATCCCATATTCTGACAGGCTTATCCTGGTACAAAGTTTAAGCGAGTTAGGCAAGGAGATCAGCTTATCCCTTGATAAGACTTAAACCCTGTTTCTTCCTTGAATTTATCTATTCAATGAGACATGGAATTTAATTTACAATACCAGTCTAATTTTTATTTCTTAGTTTCAAAACTTGTGCTTTGATTTAACATGGCAGTGGCATCTCTTTCAAATAAACATAATATTTACTTTTATACGTCCATAAAGATCTTAATGGAATGGAATATTCCATTAAGTCTAACAAATGTTAATTCTAAAAATTACATCCATACGTCCGTCATGCTTTTCTTCTTTTTTCCCCCTCTTCTTTCTTCTTCCTCATTCCTCTTAGCGACCACCTCCTCCACCCTCCTCCCCCGACCACCACCATCCTCACTCCCACCACCACCTCCTTCACCATCCTCTGACCACGACCTCGACCCTCCTCCCCAACCACCTCCTCCACCATCCTCACTCCCACCACAACCTGCATCCCCACCACCTCCTCCACCATCATCCCCCAACTACCACCTCCACCCTCTCCTTCCCGACCACCACCTCCACCATCCTCGCTCCCAACCACCACCTCCACCATCCTTACTCCCACCACCACCTGCACCCCGCCACCACCTCCACCTCCTTCCTCCCTCAACCACCTCCTTCACCATCCAACTGCACTAATTGTGTTGCGTGTTGTTAAAATAACTATATTGGTAAAGTTTAGATCTATGCCTTTTACATGATTAGGGAATGCCTATCATGAACTAGGATGATTTTGAAGGTATGTATTGAGCATTTCTTATGTTGTGAAAGGTATGTACTGATCATGTTTGCTTCTTATAAATGAGTTATGTTCTAACTATTTTTTGTTTGCCCCTCGGCTAGGGGACACTTTTTAATTGTATGTGATTTATTTTTAATGTGAGGTGTGTCCACTTGTATTTGTTTTATTATTTTGCTATGCAGGTTTATAGAAAAACTTCGAATTTGAAGGAAAACCTCTGTCGACTCTTTTAAAATTTTTTTAATATTCAAATTAGTTATTATTTAGATACACACACTTGCTAAAGAAAATAAATGCACGCGAGGTCAAACATTAGGTATTCTAACCTCTAGGGTAAAAGTTATCCAAGTTAAATTGTGTCAAATTACTCACCTGTCAAGACTTATGATCATGTTATATGGACAATGCAGTCGTGTATGCATACCTCATTTACATGCACGATGTGTTATTTTTGTAGCATGTCATAAGTCTTGATCGACTTTAGTTCAGTGAAGTGTCGAACTAAAGAAGGTCCTTGAAGATTTGATCACAACTTAGGTTTACTTGTCACATGTAACCTTGTGCAGTGAAATTTTGGTTGCTTCTTCCTTATCTTCTTTGGTATACCAACTAATCTTATCTAGTTTCCTGCGATACCCTTAATTGGGCGTTAAAGGAAATTCAGTTAAGGTTAGTGTTTGAGGGTATACTGGAGAAGTGAGGAAAGATGTTGCCAAAATTTCACCATACAAAGGTTACATGTAACAAGTAAACTTAAGTTGTGATCAAATCTTCAAGGATGGGTTATAAAGTAAAAACTTTAATCAACATGCACAGATATATCTTTCTAACAATTATGATGTGTGGTTGACTATGCGCATACTATATGAAAAAATACTTATAGTCATCTTAGAAACGATTACATTGAAGATGCAATAACTGCATGATGAATAATTGTTCATTTGAAAAGAAACATAGACTATGTACAATGTACTTGCATTAGTTTGATAGGAAGAAGTTTTCCTTAATACTTTTCACTTTTAATTTTTAAAATGATAGTCACTCACCTGCTTAAAAAATACTTAATTTTGCTACTATAAATCATTATATTAATTGTCTTATGTGAAATATTGAAAAGTGTTACATTTAATTGAACCACTTTGATAAATTACATATGATCATTTATTTTCCTTCATTTCATCCTTTTATTTACATCTACATTTGGTATTTAATTTAATTTAACATCTTCTAGAAAAATAGACCAATGGATTGATATGCTTGGATGAATGAAGATAAGAGAATAGATGCATATAAAGTTGGGGTTGATATATTCATGACACATGTAAGGGAGATATACGGTAGGGAGAAAATCATACAATGTCCTTGCAAGAATTGTGCAAATGTGTTTATGCACCCGCAGCATTTAGTATATAGATATTTAATTGTGGATGGTATTGACAAGTCATATAAACCTTGGATACTTCATGGAGATAAGCCTCGATTTACCTGGTGTCGAAATCCTGAAGCATTACAAGTCGATGATGCAAAGGATATTATTAATGAAGATGTGAATGATTCAGATACAGATTCCGTTCGCAACATACTTGAGGACATTGGTTGTTATCATGATGGGATAAATGCTGGTCCTTCTATTGAACATGATTACAATGTATCTAATGCGTGGTACGATACATTGCAACAAGATGCACAAGAGTACCTTTTCCTGGAGAAAACAAGTATACGAAGTTCTCATTTCTTGTAAATCTCCACTTAAAAGTATATGGAAAATTTACTAAAAATACCTTGAATGGGATTCTATCATTACTAAGAGATGTAGTGCATAGTTTAGAAGTATTACCTAAGGACTCTTATGAAGCTTGTAAGTATTTGAAGGAGATAGGAATGGATCAGTAAAAGATTGATGTCTGCAAGTATGATTGCATGTTGTTTTGGAAGGAGAATGATAAAGCGGTTGTATGCTCAAAATGTAGAACATCGAGGTATAAGATAAATGATGGGGTGGATAAGCCATTGTCACATAAAGTTATGCAATATTTTTCGTTGAAGCCAATGTTGCAACGTCTATTCTTATTTTCTAAGATAGCTATCTATATGGATTGGCACAAAAAAATTGATCCAGTTGATGACAAGTTTATCTTCCATCCTAGAGATTCAGAAACATGGAAGAAGTTCAATAAAGATTACCCGTGGTTTGCAAAGGATGGTAGAAATGTATATCTTGCACTGACACCTGATGGGTTCAATCCGTTTAGTACATTGAGTTAATCATATAGCATGTGGCACGTGATATTATTAATGTACAACCTTCTACCATGGATGTCCATGAAGCCTGAGTATTATATGATGTCTCTATTGATACCAGGATCAGAAGCACCTGGTATGGATATAGATGTATTCTTACAGCCTCTTATCGAGGAGTTGAGGGAATTATGGGATAATGGAATACAAATATTTGATGCTGCGAAGAAAGATTGGTTCACCATGCATGCAGTTCTATTGTGGACAATTAATGATTTTCGAGCTTATGAGATCTTGTTAGGTTGGCAGACCAAGGGATACAAGGCATGTCCAGTATGTATGACCAAACTCCTTCAAAGAGACTTTGTTCAAAAATTGGATACGCAGGTTGTTTCCTCCCGATTGACCATCATTGAAGAAAATGTAAGAAGTTTGATGGCAAAACTGAAAATCGAACAATAACTGTAGACATTACAGTTGAAGGGCTTCTACAACAGGTAGATAATTTGCCAGATGTTCAACATGGAAAGCATCCTTCGATGAGAAGGAGTCGATGGCCAAATGAAGATCACAATTGAATGAAGACATCAATTTTCTTTGAACTTCCATATTGATATACATTAGCATAGAGACATAAACCTGGATGTTATACATGTGGAGAAGAATATCTTAGAAAATGTTCTGTGGACAATTTTAGATGTTGATGGGAAATCAAAAGACACATTGAAAGCAAGGCTCGACCTTCATGACATGAACATAAGGAAGGAGTTACATCTAAAGAAACGAAGTGATGAGAAATTTGATGTTCCAACTACCTGTTACGTAATGAACCCTTCTGAAAGGAAAAATTCTGTGAATTCCTAAAAGCAGTTCGGATGTCAGATGATTATGCTTCTCACATAGGTAGATGTGTAAATGTTATGGACGAAAGGATTATCGATCTAAAGAGTCATAATTGTCACATGTTATTGCAACGTCTTCTTGGAGTTGGATTGCGTGGATTACTTCCCAATGATGTAGTCTTTGCAATTTTAGAACTCAGCTTAATATTCTCTAAGCTTTGTAGGCAGAAGGTTAGCGTTGACGAGATGAGAAAAATGCAGAGAGAGATGATTTTATTAATGTGTAAACTTGAGATGAGTTTCCCACCAACATTCTTCGATATAATAGTACATCTTACGATCTACCTACTAAGAGAGATACTACTTGCTGGATTGGTAGTATTCCGCTGGATGCATCCTATCGAAAGGTAACATAATTACATTCTCTAAGTCGAATGCTTTTTCTGTTGCATTTATAGTAACTTAATAGTATTTAAATTTATTTTCATAGGTTCCTGTTTACTTTAAAACAATTCGTACGTAATAGAGCTCGTCCTGAAGGCTCAATTGCTGAAGCATACACGAATGCTTGACATGGTGTTTTATGCATATTGGAGACATGGAGACAAGGTTTAATCGACAAGAAAGGAACTTTGATGTGGAAACAATTGACCCTTTATATATATTCAATCACAAGATAAGGGTCATTGGGGCAACAAATTATAATGTGTAATTAACGGATGTAGAGAAGCACTCTGCCATATGGTTCGTACTAAGTAATTCCGAAGAAGTACAAGAATATATGGAGTGAGTTTAACAAAAATTCGTGCTTATATTAGCTCAATTACGTAAGTTGTAATCACTTACTCCTAATTAAAATAAGGAGCATTAAGGCATTCTTCAACAACAAACTACTTCGAACATTGATGCTTGTCAAAAGCAACAATTTGTCGAATGGTTTAAGTCCAAGGTAATTTAAGTCACATTATTTTGCAGTTTGTATATATATATTATTAATAACTGAATGCAATGTGTATTGTAGATAAAATTGATACATAATGCGTCAAGTGGTGAAGCAAGCGATGCAATAAAATCATTGTATGCATTAGCTTGTGGTCCAGATATATGCATTAAGAGTTACATTGATTGCATTGTCAATGGAGTAAGATATCACACAGAGTTACATGATCACAGACGAAAGTGTCAGAATAGTTCAATCATGTGTTAGGGCAATCATGAAGGTCGCATGATCGAGTTTTATGGTGTCCTTGTTGAGATTCTTGAATTTCAATACATTTTTGACAATTAGATATATTTCTTTAAATGCAAATGGTGGGATTTAGGTCATCGCTTGTCAAATGTCAAGATTGAAGGTCACCTCACGTCGATTAAGGTGAATGCAACCTGGTACAAGGATGATCCATTTGTATTAGCTTCACAAGTGCAACAAGCCTACTATCTTGAAGACAGGAAGAATGGTTTGCAGTGGCGTGTGGTACAGAAACATGAACACCATCATATATATGATGTTCCCATCCAACTTGTAGAGCTAAGTGAGTTATGAAATGATGTAACACAAGCATCGAATGAAGAATTCGATTATGATGAAGATGAACTAATTTTAGAAATTGGTGAAGACGAGATTCGCAATTTGAATCGAGATGTTGTTCAGCCCAAGTTCGTTGATGGCGATGAGGTTGATGACAATGCATTTGAGATAGTTGAAGCAAATGAAAGTGAAGGAAAGGGTGAAACTTTACTTGAATACATCAGTTCCAGTAATGAATAACCCTTAAGCAAAAATATCAGATATGAAACTGGACAGATATTTTTTTGTAACTAATTGCATGGCATTAAGATACATTGTTAGTCATGGTTATTCAATTAATTTATATTTTTGTGTATGTACTTTCACCAATATTATTAATTTAAATACTTCTCATGCACGTGTTCATTTTCATAGAAAAAAATAGCGAACGACCATAAATTATGCTTAGGTGTTTGATTACATACGCAAAGAGGATTGGTATCGGCTTGATTCATCATTGTACAGTGATATGATTTACATGGCAGGGAAGAATAAATTAGTTGATATTGCAGAAGCACTATTAAACACTTTTGATTCAGCCACGCTTCATAGAATTGGGTAGATGCTGGGGCTTGTAAATTGTCAAACGCCAACGGCATTGAGTCTAATCTCCTCCAATTGTGGTATAAGGCCACCGTTGCTCCAGTCAACAGGTGATGAGGACCCTGATGACCCAGATGATGAGCCCCAACCTGTGAATATTCCCAGAGATGATGGAGTTGCAAGTGAAGATGTTGGCCAGATGGCCTGCCACTACTCCACGAACTGCCACTCCGTCCTGCAGCATCAACCTCCAATGGAGATGAAATGAATGAATGCCAGTTATGATCTAGATGAAGGAATGGTTGACTGTTAGGGTTTAGAAGGCTGCTAGTGCTTTGGTTCATATTTGGGTATCTCTGTGCTGACCCTCCATTTGTGATCTTAATAGTGTCTGTTAGGGACAACCTGTTAGACTCTCATTCGGTGGTGACTGGCGGCGGCATACTGAGACCTGCACTAGCAGAAGGCTGTTGATGTTTGACATTCATTGATTGGGGCCGCTGCATTACAATTACTGGCTCTCTAATTGTCCCTGGTTGCAGGCCAAGCCTGCTGACTTCACCACCAAGCACCCCATGCCGTGCCTCAGCCTTAGGAGGAGGTGCAACAGCCTGCAGCGATGATGATGCCATAGTGTATGAGAATGGACCAGATGTTGCATTTGGCTGTCTCCTATCAATTTGTACGGTGACTTGATTCTTTGCCCAATCCTGACTTGGGTTGTGCCTTCAGGGAAGGCTGCAACACTACATTCCTTGGAAACAGAATTCTTTGCCCAATCATTCTTTGCTTCTTCTTCTGTTCTGCCCATGCTCCTCCTTAAAACAGCCATGAAACAGAATCCTCAACCCTCCCCTCATTCAAAATGAGGGCTCTTGTGGCTTGTTCCACAGGGAAGCCCATTGCAACAAACTGTTGAGTGAGCATATCCAATTTCCTTGACATCAGAATACTAGTGCAGCGCTCTTGAAGCTCCTGGGCCCGTCTCTCCTGACATTGGTGCTTCCTCTCATTTTTCTGCCGTATTTTGTCTCTCTTATCATTGACCCCCCCAGGAATGGTTTCAGGTTGTGGTGCAGTGCCTGCTGGTGCCTTCTCTTTCTGGTTTTCAGACTCACCAGAGCAACTACCATTATTTGACACTGAGTCATACTCAGTTTTACTGCCTATGGAACAGTTAATTTGCTCTTCTGTCTCAGCCATGACCAGCAGCCTGCCAGTATGGGCAGTAGCTAGTTGTGCTGTTTCCAAGGAAGGGGAAGCAGCTAAACTAGGACCAGATGTAGTTGCTTGAGCATTCCCACCAGTGGAGGGGGCAGATGAAGAAGCCTTCTGGTGTTCTTTTGCCATCTTTGCAGATGACTTAGCTTTTGATTTTGGAGTTGGAGACATTATTCAGAAAATAGGTTACAAAAATGCTCCCGCAACATAACATGAGATATTAAGTACTTTGTTTAACCTTTCTGTTTAGTAAAAAAGTAGTTCTAAGGACATAAAACATGCCATTGTTCTCTCGTCAAAAAAACAAAAAAAAAATCAGCATTCTCAGAATAGTTGAATGTCTACATCATTAATGTTAATATAAAGCCAGAGATAATGGATTTGTCAGTAAACTTTCCACACAGAAAAATAGCAAAGAAAGCATTACATCATAATCCAATAAAAAGTTCACCTTGCATTTTTCCCTCCCCAAAAATGGTCATCACATTTGCCAAAACTCAAAAATTGCCAACAAAACAATCACTCAACCAAGCACACCCAACAGACCTCAGACCCCACCTCAAAGGATTACTTATGTATTTCTATAGCCATATATAATAGAGATAAAAAGAACCCTAGATTAGATTGTCATGCTCTTTCTTCCATATTATAGTCAAAACTCTGTGTGCGGACACTTTATTGATTTGAACTCTTGGGAAAAGGGCATGCTAAGAGGAAGGAAAATTTGAAGAAACAGTCATCAATGATGAGGTAGAGAGGTAATCACCTGCATTTGGCATCCTATGATCATGGGATAAATCCTATGGCTTGTGATGCCTTTAGACCTACCATTACTTTATTTAAGGATTGCACAGGAAAATGATGGAAAATGCTTGATCAAAGGGAAAATGGTTCCCTTTCCTTTATTTTCCTTTATTTTCCTTCATTTTTCAAGTGCACAAACCTCCTAGTGAACTGTATTTGAACAAATCTATTCTTTGTATTTTTCTGAATAGGAGCTCTAGTATTTTTCAAAAGGAAAAAGAGGTCCCGGTAAATTCCTTACTAGAGTTGAATGTTGCTAATTAGTGATTCTTTCTTACAAAATGTTGTCCAAATATGGAGGCAAATTGATTCCTTGTTCTTCTCATCATTGCTTTAAAATAAATATAATTTGTGTTTGTAATTTATGAAGCAACGTTGCAACAAGGACTGGTATGTGAGACATATAATCCCACCCAACTGCAATTTGCATATAAATGAGCTATTCTAACCTAGAGTATTCCCTGACCTGTGTACCTACATGTAGGCACCATGTCAGGCCTCTCTCATGTATTCAAATGATTGAATGGGTCATGGGATGTCAAAAATCTGCCAGCTATAATGGGAATCTGATGATCTTATATTTTGATACAATTTTGCAAATTTGGAACTATTTTTATTGGCCTTTGTTTTGCAATTTTTTGTCAAATTCTATGGGTACATTCTTTCATATCTTAGCATTTATCTCTATACACTAATATTAATTGGAAATTATGCCTTAGGTGTTTGATTACAACCGCAAAGAGGATTGGTATCAGCCTAATTCATCATTGTTCAGTGATATGATTTACATGGCAGGAAAGAATAAATTAGTTGATATTGTAGAAGCACTATTTTCCGAGATAAAGAAGGATGATCTTGTAAAGAGATAATATAAGTATGATATATAACAATAAAATTTTGTTTCTTCCTCATTTCTAAAAGCTTCTAAACTCCAATAACATAAAATATAAGTTTAGTACGAATATTATTTTTATGGCATTCTTTCTTCTCCCTATTTTTGTTAACATGATAAAGAATAGAGAAAAAGTATATTAAACAAAAACGTAATATTCATAGATTTGAATTGAACATAAAGGTGCATCCTTAGCTTACTTGACTATTATAAACGGATAAAGTTCAAACTAGAAATAGACTACCGAGTTTGAACTTAGTACAAACCAAACTCATGAAAACCTGGAACTTCAAACCTAAAAACAAAAAAAAACAATAAAGAAAACTTAAACATCCAATCTATCTTTATATTCATTTTTTCTTTTCCTTTTTGAGTTCCTTAAGATTTTTCTTGATGCGAACATCTTAGTTTCTGTTTTTCGTTGTTTTTTTCGTGTTTTTACTGTTCGTCGTGGTGGGGTGTACCCACTTGTTTTGTTGTTCTGGTTTCATCCTATTGTGTTGGTGGTGGGGTGTACCCACTTGTTTTGTTGTTCTGGTTTCATCCTATTGTGTTGGTGGTGGGGTGTGTCCATTGTATATGTATATATATTTTTCTGGTATACATACACAGTTTTTTGTTGTAGGTACAAGAATTTGAAAAATGTCCCATAAATAGGGAAAATTTTGTCGAATTTTTGGTAAAATTAAACCTTTGATTCAATAGAACTTGTTATCTAGGGGCTGTACGAAACTAATGTTTATCTAAAAAAAATTAAATAGATGGAACAACTAGAAAACGATCATCTCTTCAGAAATTTATCCTGAAACACTTAGACCATCTAACTCCTTAATCCCTTAATATAAATTGCAAATATTAACCTCACGGATATCATCATCACATCTTATTAAAAATATAGAACAACCGTCCTCTTGTCAAAAAGATCACACACTACTCATAACCTGCATATCTTTTTTGTTTCAAATTATTTAATAGATTATTATGTTTATTTTAAATAATGTAAATATGTAAGGTATCATGAACTTAGGCGTAAAATGTGTAGACATTAGTAGTTTAACTTTATAGCTATTATTTTTTGTTATATATTTTATCTACAGTTGCGATGACAATGATATGTATGGTTGGTGGTGTCTTTCCTTTCTTGACAAATAAAGGGAAAAGAGGCAAAAAGGGGTCTATTAGCTCCCAACGGCATTCGCCTCAAGTTGTAACAAATATGATGAATCATGTCTCAAACTCAGGAAGTAGGTAATTTTAAATTTATATTTATTAATTGTAAATTAAACAAGACAATTGCATTATTTTTTAATCGTGTAATGTTTTTTGCATAGGAACATCACTCATGATTCCAACCCATTGCAGAGGTCCTACAAGACTATTTCCTTTAGAGAAGAGGATTTCAGTAGTGAGTCAGAATATGCTTAACATGATCAGAGTTATTCGAGCAGCAATTACATTGAATATTACTCTACTAGTTACCCCCAAAGAACAAGAGGTTGCAACAAATATACTTGATAACATCTTACAAACTCATGAACCAGGTAATTTGAAACTTATATTAACTTAAAATATAATAAGATAGCTTTATTAATTTTTATTCGTCAGCTTTTTTTAATAGGGTTACTAGTGGTGGCTTCAACTCATTACAGAGGTCCCAGTAGGCTGTTAAATTTAGAAAAGAGGACTTTAACGATGAATCAAAAGATGTCAATCAATATCGACAAAAGCGTAGGAGATCCAACTATAAGAGAGCAAGCTACGAGTCTTGCCTCTGTTTCTGGTGTCGTTGCAGGGTACAATGCCCCATATGTCTTTGATGCTAGTAAGATGGCTTCATCTGATATTCAAATATGTTTAGATTGCATTCAAGTAATTTGCATTATAATGTATCAATTTTATTTTAAATGTTTAATGTATAAATTTTATTTGTAATTCAATATTTCATTTCCGTGTAAAGGTCACGTAATTGGATTTGATTTAGATCATGAAAAGGTTAATCAGGTCATGTCAGAAGTTAAAAGGAAAATGAGAAATCATAAATATAAGGTAAGGAAGGTCTATTGTTTAAAAGGGAATGATGCCAAGCCTTCTAAGTAGACTAATGCAGAATGAGAGAAGGTAACGACAGATTGAAATGATCCTGTGTATTTGGTAATATCATCTAGTAAAAAACATCACAAATAGATATTTTTCCTTTTCATATATATATATATATTTATGTATATAATGACTTCTTTTTTTACTTTTACAAAAAGTGTGCGAAGAATATAGACTTGGAGAAATGCTGTGAAAAATCTCCATAGTAGTGAGTCGATATCTTTCCAAGTGTGGAGAACTGAGTTAGTAAGTTTATATTCTTATATTTTATATTGGTCATATAAATGATTCAAATAAGGGTATAGAAAATAATATTTATATTTTCTTGTAGGGTACGCAACACTTAGATGGTGTAGAGTGCGGGAGGATATTTTTTCGTGAGATCCACTTTTGACTTACTCTAATGAGTGCGGTTGATCTAGATCTGATTACAGGATTGGTTGGTAAATGGTCTAGTGAAATAATTAAGGTAAGTTATGTAAGTATTATTAATTTATAGAAAGAAACAAATGTAATTATATGTTTGTGTTATAGTTATTTTTTTGATATTTCTAGTGTGAGATGGTATGAGAGCGTGACGAGGACATTCAAAATGACCACCCTGTAGATGAGAATGATATTTGTAATATCATATTAAAAAGTAAATACCAATTAGATTATATAATTGGATTTGAATATGGGCCAAAGCTTATTCACACTTCTCAAGGAAGTAAAACAAGGCATCAGTTGGAAGATAATGAAATCTAATCATAATTGAGGAGGATTGAAGAGTAATGTAAAAAGGATGCAGAGGAGAGTAAAAGATAAGCAGATGCATATAAAAGGGAAGTAGAAGAATATAGTAGATTTATGGAGGAAATGATGAAAAAGTTTGAGTCAATAATTAATTCTCTGATTCACTTGATTTGGATTCAGGTAATTATTAATTATGACTATTGTTTAAATTTTATTTATAAATTACATTATTAATTTGGTAATTTTTTTGCGAATAGTGTTATTTGTAACACAATCTTAGTTTCATCAGAAGAAGGGATCTGTAGGCTTAGATGACGAAACAGAAGAGTTGTGATTGTAATAGTTTTAAGTTAGGTCAGTATAGTGTTAGATTAAGAAAATTTTTGGTATTAAATAAATATATTTATGGTGATCTTATATAGTGTTCTTTTTTACATTAATAATTTTTTTGTTTTGTAAGTTTTTTTTATGTAAAAAGATAATTTTAATATTTTTTTTAAATTTTGAGTGGCAAATATTAGATGTGATTTTATTAAAAAATGTATTTTTTTTTATGTGTTATGATTTATTAAATATAAATGTATTAATGAAAAATAAAGAATATTTTATAGGTTCTAAGATGATGGTTAAGTTTCTTTTAAAGTAAGTTAAAGTAACATTTAAATATTATATAAAGCATATTAGGTGTTATTTAAACGTCATTTAAAACAATATAAATTAACAATAAAAAATCACAATAATTACATATTTTTAATATCCTTAAATTAAGGTCATATTTTAGTGTATTAAAAGAGATATAAAATGATGTTTAAATGTTTTCACAAAGTTACGTAAGGTAACATTTAAATGTCAATATATAATACATAAGAGACGTTTAAACGTTGTTAAAAGTTACATAAGGTAATGTTATGCATTGGTGATAGTTACCTAAAATGATGGTTAAACGTCATATTATAATAAATAAGGTAACATTTAAACATAATTAAAAGGGATATAACATAATATTTAAATGCCTTCAAAAGGTATGTAAAATAACATTTAAACGTAAGTATAAAATATATAAGAAGATATTTAAATGTTGTTACAAGTTACATAAGGTGACATTTAAGTATCGGTGAAAGTTACCTAAAATGATGCTTAAACATCATAATATGAAAACTAAGCTAATGTTTTAACGTCACTACAAGGGATATAATATGATGTTTGAATATCTTTAAAAATTATCTAAGGTAACATTTAAACGTTAATATAACATATGTAAGAGGATGTTTAAAGGTTATTAAAAGTTATATAAGATGACGTTCAAATGTCGATGAAAGTTATCTAAAATGACGCTTAAACATCATAGTAGGATAAATAAGATAATGTTTTAATGTTATTAAAAAGAATATAACATGATATTTAAATGGTTTCGAAAGGTACATAAAGTAACATTTAAACGTCAATATAAAATTCATAAGAGGACATTTAAATGTTGTTAAAAGTTAAATAATGTGACATTTAAGTGTCGGTAAAAGTTATCTAAAATGACACTTAAACATCATAATATGATAACTAAAGTGACGCTTTAGCGTCACTAAAAGGGATCTAACATGACGTTTAAATGTCTTCAAAAATTACGTAAGATAACATTTAAACGTCAATAAGGAATAAGAGGATGTTTAGACGTTATTAAAAGTTACATAAGATGACGTTTAAGTGTTGGTGAACGTTATCTAAAATGACGCTTAAATGTCATAATAGGATAAATAAGGTAATGTTTTAGTGTCACTAAAATGGATATAAAATGACGTTTTATTATTTTCAAAAGGTGCATGAGGTAACATTTAAACGTCAATATAGAATACATAAGAAGGCGTTTAAATGTTGTTAAAAGTCATATAAGTTGATGTTTAAACGTCTTTAAAAGCAATGTAAAGTAATATTTAAACATCACAGTATGATATGAAAGGAGATATTTAAATATCGCTAAAGATTTTGTAGAAACTTAAGGAAAAGTTAAAGTGACGTTTAAACGTCTTCAAAATTACTTAATGTGATGTTTAAATGTTATCTTACGTAAGATATGATGACGTTTAAACGTTTTCGTAGTTATGTTTTGGTGATGTTTTAACGTTGCTGAAAAATATCTAAGACAATGTTTGTATAGGTTCAGTTATGTGGTAAGACTTTTAAGAGACATTTAAATTCACGTTAAATGTTATAGGCGATAATTATTTAACGTTAGTAGAATTATTTTAGGTGACATTTGATTTTCGACGTCGATATAGATCTAAGACGACGTACTTAAGGAGACGTTTATGGTGACATTTTTTTAATATATACAAAAACTTATGGTGATGTTTATTTCACTTATGGTGACATTAAATAAACATCACCTTAAATCTTTTTTGTTGTAATGTATATAAAAAATTTGCTACTAAATTAAAGGAATTAGTGACAAATGTATTATAAATCATTATCTAATTTGCTACTAAAGGTTATTTTTTTTTGTAGTGTTTACACAACCAAAAATTGGAAAAGATGCCACCTTTTCCTAAGAAATTGGGATGTGACACCATTCACACCAACAAAGATCAAATTTTTGGCAATACCCATTTAATAGAATTCAATAAGGATCAAAGACCCCAACCCTTTTCCCAAGAAATCGTGAATAGTAATACTATTCATCCTTGCTTGTATTTTTATTTTCTTCATGAACTTTTTCTATATTCTCGTTTAACCTTGCTCTTATTTTTATTTTCTTCATGATTTTTTTCTATATTCCTGTTCATCCCCCTCATTTTTTTTTTTAATCTTTTCCTACATTCTTCGTGATTATATGTATCATAGCATTTCTCTGCTTTGATTAAAATGTTAAATAGCATGCCCTATATATAATTGCTTAACTTCATGTTCATTTTTTTTTCTTTAGTTGGCTATTATATCTAATAAGAATAATATATTTATTTGGATAGATATGTTTTTGCAGGAATCTCTATCTTATGTTGATAAATACCTTGTACTTATAGAGGAGAATGAGTAGAATGTTGATGCGGTGAATTATGAATCTAATGGGCATGAAGATGAAGACGATAACATGGAAGTAAATGATGACGAAAATGTTATAAAGTGATCCAAGATAACAAGGAAAAGATCAAGAAAAAAAAATATCTTTTGTGTGAGCTTATTTTGGAGATGTTGAGGTTAAAGTCCGAATAAAAAGCAAGGGAAGGGACAATAGTGAGGGAAATGACAAAGATAGCTTCGAGATAGTCATAAAAAATAAATGCAAGTGCTGTGGAGAAATATTGTCAAAGCCTTCTAGCGGAACAACACACACATGAAAAGACGCTTGTTGGAAAGTTGCCCTTATTATAATAGGAATTAATCAAAGAAATAATCCACACTTTCTATTGCTTCTAGTTCAAAAGGTGAGAATGGAGAGATACATGACTTTTCTATGAGTGGTGGCTCTGATAAAAAAAAAAAAAAGAAAAAGTTAGAGAAGCCCTTGCAAAAAATATCATTATGCATGAATATTTATTTAAGATGGCTGAACAAATTGGCATTAACATCTACTCCAAAACTCTCAATCCCAAATATAAGAAAGTGTCAAGAAATACCATTAAAAATGAATGCATGAAGGTGTGTGAATCCAAGGAGAAGGTGAAGAAAACTTTCAAGTCTATGAATCACATCTCCCTTCTGATTGTTGGAGATCTAATCAAGTAATCAAATATATGTGCTTGATTGTACACTACATTGATTCTGATTGGAAATTATGTAAGTGTATCATTAACTTTTGTGATCTAGAGCCACCATATACTGGAGTCGTAATCAGTGATTTCATTGCTAAATGTATTTAAGAGTGGGGAAGTCAAGATAAAATTCAGACAATTACATTAGATAATGCATCAAACAATACAGTTGTGGCTAAGTCATTAAGGGTAAATTTTGAGTTAAGAAACAAACTTCATTTAAAGGGAAAGATTTTTCACATTTGACGTATAGCTCAAATCTTGAATTTGATGGTTCAAGAAAGCCTTAAATGAATTGAAAATGCCATCAATTGTATAAGAGAAAGTGTCAAGTACATAAAGAAGTCTCCTTATCGTTTGTTTAAATTTGGGCAAGTTGTAAAACAACTTGACATTTCCACATTCAAGGGCTTGTGCATTGATTGCCCAACAAGATGGAATTTTACGTATTTAATGTTGGAACATGCTTTGACTTTTAAGCTTACATTTAGCCAATATGCCCTTAGAGATGCTAATTACAAGTGATTCCCGATTTCTAATGAATGGATAAATGTTGAAAAGATTTGTAAGTTCTTGGAAGTACTTAATCATGTCACAACTATTTTTTCTGGGACAAAGTATTCAATAGCAAATTTTTTCTTTCCAGAGATGTGTCAAGTAAGAAACTTATTGAATGCCCAACTTATATAAGATCAAGAGGATGTTTTTATCATAGACATGGCCTCAGTGATGTGGGAGAAAATGGAGAAGTATTGGAATGATTGCAATTTAGTGTTGGCAATTGCAATAATCTTGGATCCACGAAATAAAATGAATTTTATTGACTTTACTTTCCCTTTGATTTATCTAGAACATGAGGTTGAACGTAACATTCAAATTGTGACATGTGTTTCATGAGCTCTACCAATTTTATGTAAAAGAACCTACACAAAGTTCAAGTAGTTTGCCTCCAAAACCTACTGATGTGTCAAAGAAGTCAGGTTTGAAAGGAAGACAAATGTTTGACATGCTTGTTAGAAAAGATAGAGAGCAACCATCTAAAACAAATATTACTATATATTTAGAAGGTCTTTATGCGACTGAAGATGACAATGATGAGTGTAACTTTGATGTTTTGGAATGGTGGAGGTTGAATTCTATTAAGTATCATTTTTTGTCCAAGATGGCTTGTGATATTTTGAGCATTCCCATCACTATTGTGGTTTTAGAGTCAGCTTTTAGTGTTGAAGGTCATGTTTTGGATCCATATAGAAGTTCTTTAGCTCCAAAAACTATTGAAGCATTAGTTTGTGCAAGGAATTGGATTAGAGAAGGCACGAAAGACACTCCAAGTACAATCGTACGTCTTTTCATTAAGTTATACTTTCTAAATTAATAATCTGAGAGCTTCATCTTTGGATTGCTATTAAATTTTGAATTCTGATATTGTAGGGAGATTACATAGAAGAAGAGTTGCATATTTCTTTTTCTAGTGAGTTGAAATCTTCTAGTTAAGCTACAATTTGATGTACTAAATCACAATCTATAAAAAAATTGATCCTTTTCGTAATGTTTGACTTTCCTTAATTATTCTGATATTGTAGGAGATTATTTCACAGAAGAAGAGTTGCATGTTTCTTTTCTAGTGAATTGAAATTTTTTATTTGAGTTATGATTTGATGTGCTAAACCACAATCTATAAAAAAAATTGAATTTTCTTTTCTCAATGTTTGACTTTTGTTAACTCGCCTTGATCGTCTTTCAAAAACACGCGTTGTGATATAGTTGATTAAAGTGAGATTAACAATTAAAATTTCTGCTGCTCGAATTAAAAAAGTAATCCGAGGTCATTCGTAAGGAACAAAAATGCATACTATCACTATTTGAAATGTTCACAAATTACTTGAGTGAACTTGTTATATGGAATCAAGTTTTAAAAATCAAACAAGTTCACAGTTGCATTCTATTATGCAATTTAAATATATGAAATCAAATGCGACATATGTTATGGCCAATGCTCAATAAAAATGATTAAATAAATAATCATCAAATATTTCTCTACTTAGGCACAAATGAGCATCAACAAGAATGTTTGGCAAAATATACCATTAAAAATCACTTAGAAATAAGTTTTAAACCAAATCTAAGAAGATTCGTAAAGTTGCCCTTATATTGTTGCAAAGAGGTCCCTGTGGCCTTACAAAATGGTCCCTGTGGATTTATTTCTCTTTCATTCAGGTCCCTACCAGTAGACCTCTTCTCTTCTCTAGCGAGGGTTGCTGGAGATGGGATCCATGTGGTAGATGGGGATGGTGAAGGGCTTGGGGAAGAGACCTATTGCTCGCCGAGGTGATAGGGGAGTTTGATCGATAATTCGCGGTGAAGACGATGACAAACGAGGATACCGGAGATGGAGAAGAAGCTCAGCACTGGCATCCTCTCCGATGAGGCCCTATACTCAAAATACAAGGTCTTTTGACCTCAATTAGTCTCAAAAGACTCGGGAGACCTTCCTGAATCAAAGCCTTCTCGTTATTGCGAGAGGGTGTGTGTGCATGAGTGGGGCGGTGAGCTTCGAAGAATCTTGTCGTCAGTGATGGTGGGTGGAGGTGAGTTATCGAATGAACAAATCAAGGTGTGTAGAAGATAGAGAGGAAGGTAGTGAAGAAAAGCCCTAAGGAAATTGGAGAGGAGGGGAGCATATCGGCGGTAGTGGTGGGTCATCAGCGATAAGTTCGAGAACGAAATCGAAGTGGAGGGGATGGGAAGCTCCGAAACTTCGCGTGAAGCTTCGTGTGAGGTTGGGGAAGAGAAACCATCTCCCAATTTTGGTGGAAGAGTGGCAGACGAAGGGGTTGAGTGAAGCTTCAAGGTGCTCTAATGGCGTGCATGGGAGAGAAGAGGGAGGAGGTGTTTCACGTCCAAATGAGCACGAAATTTGTCCTTAGGAGATGAGGAACCTAAAAAAAGGGAGGGTTGTGTGAAGAAACGCGAGGAAGAGTAGCAACGAACGTCACAAAACTCGTGAGACTGCGGGTCCTTTGACCGCAGATTGCGTGCTCCATACACAGTCAATTGCGGCAATCTCGCCTTCGTTTGATGCGAGATTGACCGAGGACCAATTCCTCTTTAGAGCTCGTGGCCAACCGAGGTCTGGATTGGCCGGAGATCGAGCTCGAAGCTCGATGAGGAGGTCATTCATGGCTTGTTGCTGGTAGGGACCATTACGTGAAGAAGATGATGAAGTTAGGGGGATATTTTGCAAGAAAACTTGAAAGATAGGGGTGTCTTTGCATGAAGTTGGGTTTTCGAGGGTTAAAATGCAAACTAGATCAAGATAAAGTTCAAATGAGCTCAAATTTTTATGATATCCTAATTTAAGTCTGAGAACTTTAATGGTGACTTCAATTTTGTGTTTTGATGTTGTTTGCATTGGCAATTTACACTTTGACCCAAAAATGTACTACATACCCACCTATATTTCTGTTTTAGGTCGAAACGAGTTCCAATTGTAAAATAGACTGTGTTAATTCTTATAAAATATTTTTAAATTTTTTTTAGAAGGTTTATATTGCATTTATTTCCATTGAAATTACTTTAATTGAAGTGGGGTCGAAATCTGCCAATTTAATTAAGGATTAACACTCAATTTGAATGAAAATCCTAAATTACATAGTATCAACTCACTTTTAAGAGATTTAAGCTCAATTGACCTTTGATTAATCATTGTTCACCCTTTACCATTCTGTATTGTTCGTGAAAATTGGAGAATTAACCCCTATTTTTATCAATTCCTCTCTCGCCAGCCCTTACTGAGTTATACCCCTTTAATATGCTAATTAAGTGAATTTAACCTTAGAATTTAGCCAAATTAGCTTAGATATAGCAAATGATGGTGATGCCATCAACTTTCATAATGATTTCTTTCATTATGGTGCAATGATATGGAGCTAGAAAGAACTGATTTATTGTTTAGTGATCTTTTTTCTGAGGTGGTGTTCATCAAACATTTGTTGGGTTCTTTCTTTTTGTGTGATCCTCTATCTAATGTGGTGTCATGCAACTTTACATTTATTAGTTGATTTAGAAACTTGTCTGCAATCTTGTGTTTTAATTAGAACTATATAGTTATCATGGATATTAGTACTATGCAATTATTTTTTTCTGTGTTTAGAGTGAGACCATGTTTTAATATGTTTGTTCTTCATTTATTGTTTAAAATTATATGATATTTGTTTGTTTTATAAGATATAAGTTAATGTAGGTGAAAGATTACTTTATCTATTAGATATCACTATAGTGGCTTGATAACTCCATACATGACAAGTTCTCTCTCCTCCCAAAATATATATAAAGGTATATATTGAATGTTTTGATTTTTTCCTTGCTTTTCATCTCAAGATGTTCTTGAAATATTTATAACTTTCCTTTTAGTTGTAGGTTTTATCAACGACTGATGTGAATTTTTTAATAGGTTGTTGCCGATTTAGCATGTTTTATGCCATCCATGATACATGCATTGACTTGTGGACTTTAGATGTATTGTTTTTTATTTATATTTTTTCTTTTGAGAAGCAATACTTGAAATGCTTACGATATAATTTGTATGTTTTTTAATTTTCTACTTTACGTTTATTTTTTTAAATTATGATTTATCATGCTTACATTTAGAACAAAATAGTAATAAACAAACCTTTAAATAAACCCTTAAACAAATCGAACCTAAGTTAACAGCATTTCAAACTTTACACTTAAACTAACTATAAATGAACCAAATTAAACCTTAATAACAAAAACGAACCAAACAGAACCTTTATTTTTGTTATCGAACCTGAACTTCGAAAAACTGTTATTGAATCGAATCGAACCTAGGTAGGTTCTCTCAGGTTCGATTCGTTCACACTCCTAGTTATCCATTGGAATCACAACCTAGATCTTGTGGAATTGATTCCACTTGTTTTTGCATACAACGCTTCGCAGGGGTGTGTCTCTTCATGTGCCTGAGATCGAGGCACCTATTCACCTCCCTGGCTGTCCAACCCTAAGGTCGGGCCCCAACTCCTCTCCAACGTTGGCGCGAGGGCATGAGACAACAAAGTGTCTGGATACCCCATAAGAGGCGCATCCTGGAGGGATCCAATCATAGTTAAGATTGACAGTTTCCACTCTCCCTCCAGCATAGGAGAATGACACCTCCATAGGGAGGTCTTTGGATGCATCCACTTCCATGCACACTCTTACATGGTCGAGGAAGTCATTGGATAAAGTCCTCCGATCTCTTCCAAAAGGGACTCCTATTGCACTAGCCAACTTGCTAATGGTCATTCTTGAATGAAGATGGATCCTTAAGTTTAAGAAGCGCACCCACACAGGTGCAGTTCTCGACTCCACCCTCTCCATGGTAGCACATGGAGACCATTTTTTAACTACAAGCCACGCCCTAGAGATGAACCAAGGACCCCTCTCCAATGCGTTGATGCAATCATCCCTCAGCAAATTTGACGATAAACATCCCATCATCATAAGAGTGAAGATAGAAGTTACCTTTAGGTCTCCAAAAGTTTGAAATGAAGTTCTTGAGGTAGCCATGGAAAGGCCTCTCATCTGAGTAAACCAAGAGGGCATTCTCTCATCTCTGAAGGCCCTCCTTCACATCCTTGGTTTCACAAGGTATAGGCTGTCTCGCAGTTGGGGGTAGGTAGTCTAGGTGGTTGGCGAGAGGTGAGGCAGCGTCAAGGGCTGAAGAGCCTCCCAAGTTGGGATTCTTTCCCATCCTTGGATCAAAGGTAGGATTTTGTTCATGACTTAAGAAATAAATAATAAACCATGAGCCTTGATGCACTTGTACATATGGCATATGGGTTTGATTTTTTTTTCTTTTCCTTTTTAAGGTAACTATGCAGCCCCTACAAGGTTGAAGCCATTGTTGGTTGCTACAAGGATCATTCTTGCCTATGTAGATTATCATGTCAATTCCATGAGAACAAAGTTCATGGGTATGGATCAATTCATTAACTAATAAGTGGTAGTTTAAGGTTTCTAAGAAACCTAATTTTATATATTAAAAGCATGCAAACTTGTGTCAACCTTATTATCTCCCTAAGGGAATGATTCATTAAGCTAGTGGGTCTTCTAACTCCTTATAAGATCTCCAAGAGAATACTCTTGATTTATTAGCACTCCATCAAACTCTAGTTGACTATAAGTTAAAGGCAATCACCTCCCAAGGGTGAGCTATCACACACTAGGATATTTTATGCTTGTTATAATTTAATTCTAATCTTCGGGATATGACTTAATTAGCTAAGCATATGGAAATTCAATCTAGTACTTTGCTTTCTCTTTGTACTCAGCTAGTTTCAAATGATGATTTAGTAGGTTATTATGACCTTGTCATGATTTCACCATAATTGTTAACCTTTGGCTTAAGGTTCACTTTAAGCTTATTCTATTTCTCTAGTCATAATACATTATTAGATTTTATGACCAATCCATTGGTTGACATGAAGGAGAGAATCAAAGTAAACTCGTTTTGAACCATGGAAAGTAATGGAGTTCATGGATTTCACATCAAATTGATCTGTTTGAATAAGAAAAAAGATAGGAATTATTCTATTTTCATATGACTATTGGTATAAATTATTCTATTAGAATAGTATAATAGAACTCATTAATCATACTTTCAACAAATTACTAGTTTTCACTATGATGTAGATAATGGAAACCTTATACTAATGAATTACAAACCATGCCTTCTAATCAACTGAAAATTTTATTATGTCTTTGATTTAATTTTTTTATGAGTTAACAAACCCATTATTTCGTTTGCTAGCAGACTATGAGAACCTTCATTTTCGATGATTTAACTTCATTATTCTTTTATTTTGGTGAAGAACGTTGAGTTTCTTAACTAGTCCGCTAGTCATGCGTCTAGTTAATTGGATCTTACTCCATGTTTTCTTCAACCTTATGACTAGCTGAGTTAATTTATTAGCAAGTAAGCCTCAAGGTTCTGCATTTAGAGCTTTTATACTTTAGATCCATGTCCATATGATTAGATTTTTGTTGAATCATGCTAGACACATTTAATGATCTATTATAACATTCCAAGCTTCTTTTCAAAAAAAAGAAAAAAATACATTCCAAACTTCTAATACAGTTAAAGCATAGATTAAAATGGGAAGGTTCCATGAAAAGCGTAAAATGACTATAAATTTAAGAAATCAGTATTCTTCTCACTAAAAGATAATGATTTCTACTTCCCAACGCTTTGAAACACTTCAAAGAGTTTTTGAGAATCACTTGGATGCACAAGCACCTTAGTGGAATGTCCAATAAGCTCAAATTTTAAGGATAAATTGTTACATTCCTTGTTCCTAACAAGACCTTGGCTTCCCTCTTTGCCTAGGTACCTTCCAATCATCTTTCGATTGCTTGTATTCTTTGTTTTTGATAATAAATTTAGCTAACCAAGCAAGCTTAGTTGATTAAACTTACAATACAGTTATTCTCCACTTTTCGTTCATAATCCATCTAAAAGGCCTTTATCTTGGCCATGTGGGCCGCGATTGGCTCAGAGCTTATAGTACTACGAAGGGTGACTTCACATGTTCCATCCTTTGAGATTTTTACATGCAAATGTTGCCGAATTAATTAGCTGCTTGGCTAGTCAAGTAAATGCCTAGCCAACTAAATATCCTTAGACTGAATAAAGGGTGGTTTGGCAATTTTTTTCTTACTCTCTTGTAACCCACTTTCTTCCCGTTCCCCTCTTAATTACCTCTTTCATTAATACTTCTCTTTTTCTACTACTGATAGAAGAACCTTTCTCACTTAATGAAATTAATGATTATTTACATGGGTAGTGTAAGAACCCTTCCTTTAATCAAATCATTTTTTTTCTTGAAAGTGTCCCCAATTGCCTCCTTTCTCGTACAACTTATAAAAAATGTTAAGTCATACTCGATCTTAACCAACTCCGGTCAATCACCCTCCCACCTTCTCCAACGCTGAATAGAAGTTGACAATGTGTCAAAAAAAATGACACATAGTAATAAAAGTATGAGCATATACTAAATAGAGAGGAAAAAAAAAACACAGAAAGTAACCCATCTAAAGTTCTGATACTTGAGCAATTGACCTTCCATTAATAAATAAGATACTTTTCAAATGACTCCTTTAAAAAAAGAAAAGGAATAATGATTAATAATCATCAAAAGTTATCATCCATTATCACTATGATTTCCTTACCCTTTCATCCTCTACTTTACTCTTTCCATCGCTTCCCTTACTGCTTTACCTTTCCCCACCTTTGGAGCTTCGACCACCCTTACAAGTAATTAGAAGAGTATTGCGTTTTTAATTTAGTATCACGGCTTAGAAATTCTCTTTGCAATACGGGGGTGAGTACCATGTGCACCCGATTCATACTTAGGTGGGTCCCACCGCAAGACTATGGTATTTTATCTGTATTCAACACAAATAGTAAATCTATTAAAAATTAAGATATTATCGATGATTTTATATTTAATTAAAAATTATCAATAATATTTAATTTAAAATAAAAAATCATCGATGATTTTTATATATATCTAAACTTAATGTGTGATATTTAATTAAGAATTAAAAGTCATCAATAATATTTAATTTAAAATCAATCATTACCGAAAATTTTCGTTCAAGGATGGATAGATGCATGATCCCTAATGAGTAATTAGTTGCGAGATTAACTGCAATGATATTACATTTAAAAGTAAATATTAATGGTGATTTTTCATTCGGTGAGAGATGGATGTAAAGTCCCATGAGTTTGGTTACATAACTGAGTCTTTACACTTTAAATTAATAAATGCTGAGCATCATAAATCTAATCGGATGGATCATGGATGTTGTTATGATTTATGAATTAACAATGTACCAAGTATTGTAACGATTTGACAAGATAACACCATAACTAATGAAATTCGTGCAGAATGGTTAAACAAGGACACTGCCTATATATCCATTTATCTTGGTATACAATGATGACTTATAAGAACAACACAAATATGGAATGGGAATGGAAGTGATTGGAGAAGTCGGAGCCCACTGGAGAGCGAAGTAATGAGCCGTTGGGTTATCCAACGGGGCTGTTCACGGGAGGGAGGGGAAGTATCGGAATCCACCGTCATATTTGGCAGGGGAGGAGAGATCAAAGATCGAAGAGGAATTTTCGAATCAAAAGGTATGGAGCCACAACTCACAAGCAAGCACCGATTTCACTCACTCTGGTTGAGCTTCTTTTCTCGGGGGATTTATATCCAAGAATGAGGAATTCCCAAATGTTACACATTGTCAAACATGAAAGCCAACAAGAACACGAGCATTTGAAAAGGTCAACCGCCAACAACATATTCTTCAACAAATATGTAACATTATGCATCCATCTTAGTATTTTAGGACTAATTTACTTACCGGTGGATAGCTCTTTTGTGGGGGCTTACTCATTTAGTTGAAAGATTAATCTATATAATCTTAATATCAATTTTAAAGGATTAATACTCATTTTATTAATATAAATTTTAAGAGATATTAGTGAAATATATGGTAAGTTCGTAATTCTCCTCTATCAAAATTTCACTCTTAAAAAGATTAGCATTAATATTAATACAAGTAAATGCTATGAAAGTTTTCATTGTAACTTAACAATAATTTAAATAAATAAAATATGATATTAATATCATTCTATAAAAAAAATTAAAATAATAATTAACAACAATTTTATATTTTTTAATATTAATTCGATAACCTTTGAAATAAATTAACCCTTGTCGTTTGGATCGACAAGTTAAGATAAAAAAGGACCGCAGTTGGGCCGAACCTGTTTCATTTAAATAGGTCCGGTTATATATGGCTCTTCCCACGCACTCTACTCTCCACTCCTCGCTCTCTCTTTCCCTCACCACTCTCCACCACCGTCTTTCTCCTCCGCGTCCTCCACCACCACATGAAGCCTCCTCTCTTCCACCGCTTCCTCCTCACCACCCTCCTCCTTCTCCCCCACTTCTCCCTCTCCTCCTACATCAAGCTCCCCATCTTCTCCTCCACCACCACCATCTCTTCCTCCCCAAACTCCACCCACTTCCTCGTCTCGCTCCCCCTCGGCTCCCCTCCACAACCCCTCCCCCTCCTCCTCCTCACCTCCTCCGACCTCCTCTGGTCCCTCTGCTCCCTCCACGACCCCAACCCTCACTACCACCACCACCACCCTCACCCCAACCACCACGGCCACCCACCCACCTTCCACCCACTCCTCTCCTCCTCCTTCCTCCGCCTCCCTTGTTCCCACCCCCTCTGCCACCCCTCCTGCAACCTCTCCACCCCGACTCATCCCCATCCCTGCCCCTTCCTCTCCTCCCCCTCCACCTCTTCCTCCCCCTCCGCCTCCCTCCTCCTCTCCCTCGACTCCACCCACTTCCCCAACTCCACCACCATCGCCTTCGGCTGCGCCCTCCACTCTCCTGTCCCCTCCTCCCCCGCCGCCGCCGGCGTCCTCCCCCTCGGCCGCGGCCCCACCTCCCTCCCCTCCCAGCTCTCCCCCCACCTCGGCTCCCCCTCCTTCTCCTACTGCCTCCTCCCCTCCCCCGGCGGCCACCCACGTCGTCGACCCACCACCTACCTCGTCCTCGGCCGACACCGCCGCCACCTCCGCCACCACCTCAGCTTCACCCCCCTCTTCCGCAACCCCCTCTCCCCCTCCCTCTACTACATCTCCATCGTCGGCGTCGAGATCGACGGTACCGAGCTCGCCGTCGACCCCGACGTCTTCTCCCTCGACGCCGCCAGCGGCGCTGGCGGCACCGTCGTCGACACCGGCACCGCCCTCTCCCTCCTCCCGGAAGAGGCCTACCGCCGGGTGCTCGCCGGGATGGAGAGGCGGTTGAGGCTACCGCGGGTGACCACACCGGGGTTCGACCTTTGCGTCAACGCGAGCGGCATTGGGGGCAGGGAGCTCCCGAGGCTGGGCCTCAGGATGCGGGGCGGCGCGCTACTCTCACCGCCCCCGAGGAACTACTTCGTGGGGGTTGGGGGTGGGGTGAGGTGCCTCGCGTTGCAGCCCGCGGTGGGTCCCGCTGGGGCCGGGTTGGTGGGCAGCCTCATGCAGAGAGGGTTCCTGATGGCGTTCGACCGCGAGCGCGAGCGGCTCGGGTTCTCGCGGTCCGGGTGCGCGGCGGCCTGACCCGGTGAACCAATCGCATCCACTCGCCTTGTATCTAGGCCCTTCTATGAATGGGTTATTGATATTTGGTGTTGTTTCTTGTTTTTCTTTTCTTGCTGGATCTGAGGGCGAGTTGACGAGGAGGGCAACGATGATGATGGTAAATTGGTGATCGCCATTGTTTTGTAAATTTTTGCTCGGCAAGTGTTGATGTAATCAAATGCTAGTTACCTGTGTGTTGTCTGTGCATCTTAGCTCTGGGGGTAAGGAACCCTTGCGGATGCTTTAACTTAGTAGATTTTCCCATCTTCTTTCGTTAATTTTTAAGATTTCCCTTTTTTTTTATAAATTTGAGCAAAATAAGATTGAGCCTTTGATGTGTGTTGTTAAAGTTATTCTCGATCACTTTTGGCGGTTCGGAGCTTTTCTTTGTTTTTTTTTTAAACTTGCGATAATTGTTTATTGAGCAGTAGATTTGCAAGGAGGCCTGCCTACGTGTTCTTGCATGGGCGAGGATCGCAAATTAATAATTGCCATTGTTCTTAAATCCTGCTTTTTATGTGTGCTTGTGGCGTGTGTAGCATTATAAAATGTTGCTTGCCATATGTCCAACTGAAAGCCCAACGTGGTCAGCCGTTACTTTTCTGTTTACTTGTTTCATAAGTACCTCATGCTATTACAAAGTTATGTTGCAGTTTCACATCGGAGCAGTTTGATATAGTTACACCAAAGTGGATAATCATGGATATACGATTACATATGACATCGTTGGATTACATGATCTCATTTTCTATTTGATTACATGATCTCATTTTTTTATTTGGTTATAGATGTTATGTGGGTACATTTGTTTGTAGCTGTTTAATTACTAGTTAATTAAATTTATGTCAAGTTAATTATTTAATTTATCATTTAACTTACTCTCTAATTGGATTAAGTAAGATTTAATCTAATATAAAACTATTTCACTCTTTTTATAAAATAATTTTAATCGATAAAAATATCTAAATAAATTAACTTACTTATTCTATCGGTCATTTAACTCCTTTCCTGTTTGTCTGTTTACTCTGCCCATCAACGAAGCATTTTCCCGTTAGATAAAAATAGTCCGTCCTTTGCGTAAGACGGAAAACATTGGCAGTCCCGAGGGATAAACTCGTCTTTTCAACAGATTCGTCCGTTGCGGATTCTTCGGTCTCGGATTCCAACGGTCGTTCCCATTGTCCGCGAGAAGAGACGAGAGATAGAAAAGTGCACGAGACTCTAAATTGATCAAAATATAAGGGTCCAATCGAAACAAAACCTTCCTTTTATCGGTCATGTTGGACCGAAGAGAACTAACTGGTTGGTATAGTCCACTAACTAGTTCGATGACTCCTGGCTGAGGTCCCACTCCTTGGGCCCAATGCCCCTCCGATGCATGACATGCTCCATGTGGATCTGGATTAGATTTTTAATACAATGCCTCCCCTAAAGTACAATCTTACCTTGCCGATCAAGGCATGGGCGAATGGTGAAAACATCTGACTTTGGTACGAGTGATTTAGGTTTGATTGCTCATCCTTGCGTTACCTAAGAATCGATGTGTACGAGATACCTAATTTCTTCTAGGATTTTGGATCATTAAAAAAAATATATATAATCTTGAATTAGGAATCGACTTGCGTTGGGAATCCACCTTAGTTGTAACCTGTTCCTAATATTTCAACTTCTAGGAACTATTTTCAAACTTGTATTATAGAACTCATTTATGTTATATGTATTATGATAATGATAGGAAGTTAAAAATAAATGTTAATGTATTTTTTAGTTTTAGTTTAATTAAGAGGTTAAGAAATTAGTATTAAAAAATGTAAAAGTAATGTTAAGTTGTAATTGTGTTTATTTGTATAGTAATATTAATATTAATTATGTTTCTTTAAATTTGTATTAAGTTGTGATGTTAACTCTTATGTTATTTACTTGGTATTAGTGTTAGAAATATGAAATATGAGGAATATCAGATGTGTAAGTGATGTAAAATTTTAACATAAATTTAACTAACATTAATGAAAATTAATGTTACATAAATTTATATTAAATTGATCAAACTTAAATTATCAGATAAATGATTAAGCATTCAAGTAAATAAAAATTAATCTAGAAGTTAAAAATGTTATCAACTGCCACTTTACCATTTCTCGAATAAAGAAAATAAGGTTCCTATTCAGTCCTTGATATAACTGAAGCAACATGGATGTTGCTGCTGTTTATAACATTGTAGCAATATTTTATTTTATTTTTCATTATGTTTAGCGTGTGATTTCACTTGGGTGAGTCGTTTGCCTTTCTTTTTTTTGTCTGCTACGGTGTCTCTATTTAGTTTTCTTGTTTATCTTTTGTTTTATTTTTCTTTTGTAATGTTTAGCACATGCATCTATTTTAAATTTTATCTCTATTATTGACTTTCTCATTTTGTATTCTTCTATTAAATATTAATATTAAGTATGTTTTCATAAAAATATAAAGTAATATATATACATAATCTAAGATGTTCATTGGAAATCAAAATATATCAAGTAATATATTTTACAGTATACAGTATATTTTGATTTCCGATCAATATTTTTTATTTTTATTGATCGAAAATCAAGACATACCAGATAATACATTTGTTAACATGTGACATGTTATTTTCCCACAAATCAAAAATAAAGATACACAAATTGAAAATGATATTAAACTTTTATATAACTTTTACACTCCTACAGTAACGCACGGCTAAAATCTAATTTAAAACTTAAGGAACTTCATCAACTATGATTGATCCTTAACTAAGGATTTTGGTTGAATTAAAAAATTACAATGCAATTTGGCCAAATAACATCCAACCTCACCCTTGCGTGCCCCTATTCACAATATAAATGGATCCTCGTCAAGATTTTTTTCCTCGTCACTTAGTAATACATCGATGTCGTTACATTTAGTAGCATTAATTACAGTATAGCATGACCAAGATAATTTTCTAAATGCAAGAAATGCATTTAACATTGCCTATACGATTTATAATCCATATGAGATGTGCGGTAAGTATCTAAGATTACCCTTGAAGCAGCTACACCTTTGGGGTAAAGCCAGAAATTTATTTTGGGGGAATAAAAATAAAAGAGGTCACGTTTATCAACTGGAAACATTCTGTTTAATTAGAAGAGATGAAACATAAAATGATTAATTAAAACTAAATATTGTGATCACAATTTCTAAAAGTGTTAAAATATTGAAGGGGTAATCACCTCTTGCCTTCCCCTCCATTGGTTGCACCAGCTTCCATTTAAATATATACACATTAGTGATAGTATTTAAGCGTGGCTTAAACCCTCATCCATCGTAACATTTAATTTCAATCTCTCATCCTTCCTCACTTGACCTACATATGCCATTGTATTCAACAAGGATACAATAAACGTTATATCCACATCTGCAAACATCATCAAAACGATAAACACCTGTAATTATCGGTTAATTCTCGAGTAAAGCCAAGCCACAAAAGTTTTTTCTTAAGTTGGGTGGGGGACAAGGACAAGGGGTGGCATCTTCTTTGAGAAGTTGCAGGCCATCACGTGGATTCGCTGTGGGCAATTTTTCCCCGACCGGATTCCCTTTATCCGGATCCTTTTTGCTGGCAAAGAAAAAGGTTACGGTTTCTTTGCTCAAGTAACAGTGAGTAGTTGGCTTCACGCCATATCATGCCATGCCTTCTTTAATTAATTCCTCCAAACAATTACATGGCTAGCTGCTTCTAAGCTATGAACCCTCTGTTAGGTAGTAGGAGAGTAAATTAGGGTAGTGGTTTATTTCAACTCAGTTAATTAAGTTAATTTTACTTAATTATGAGTAGAGAAAAACCACTTAGGTTAACTTGAAATTATCTCATTTAGTAGTATAAGGTAGAATTAACATAACATTTTAAAATTTTTTAATTAGTTGAGTTCAGGTCGTTCGTTGGGAGGTATAATTCATTCTAAATTCACTAATTAAATTTTATTTTATTTTATAAGTATAAGAGTTATAGTTAAATTAATTATAAAAATATGAATTTTGCAAAAATTAATTTAATTTAAAGTACATGCAAAATCCCATATGAAATTTCATTTACGACATTTATTTCAAATAATTAAAGGTAAATAATAATTTATACATTCAACATATGTCTTATTACAATTAAAATTAAGAAAAATTAAAAAGATAACAAAAGAAATTCCTAATTTTCTCTTCTTCAGCCTTTCTTCCTTCTTTCTTTTATCTCCTAGCTTCTTCTGTTATCTTTTTTTCCTTTTTATTTTACTCTTTCTCTCTTTTTTCTCTCGAGCTCTTTCTTTCTTTTCCTGCCTTCTTCTCCCTTCTTTTGTATTTCCTTAGCGCCTGCCTGCTCTTCTCCCTTATCCCTTTACCTTCTCAGCTTCTGCTTCCTTCAGCCCTTACTTTCTCCTTCAACATTTGGCCTCCTCAGCTTCTTCATTCTTTCATCTTTCCTTTCAGCTGAACCGGGTTTATCCTTCAACCAAAAATTGTTTAAGGTTTGCAGAGAGGTCCTTTCGAGGATACATAACATCCTTGTGAGGGTGGGACCAAACCCTACTCGGTCCTCGCCTACTTTGATTATGGTTCATTTTTTGGTTTTTTTCTTTCTCGAGCCAAACTGGCCCTCTCTCGAGCTGAATCGGCTCAACTGCTTCCCAGGCCTCGCACATTAAGATGTCTAGACTGTCAGTCAGATGTCTGGATCCCTTCCCAGATGTCTGGAAATTGAAAAATTTGTATGCAGGGTCGGGTCTGTGCACTGGCTACGCGTAGACAGCCTTCCTCTCTTCTCTCTCTTCTTTCCTCCTTCCCAAGCCCTAACACCACTCCCTATATAAGACCCCTCTCCCCCCTTCCTCTCTTCTCCACTCCACCACCACCACCTTCTTCCTCTCCACTGCCGTGAGAGGAACGAGCAAGAGAGAGGGAGCGAGAACGAGAACGAGAGCGAGAAGCACGAAGGAGGAGTGGTGTGAAGAGAGGAGGAGGTTGAGCTCACGCGTTTGTGGGATCTCGCCGGAGGGTGCACGGCTGGAGTGGCACGTACGGGAGGAGCGTGTCGGGGGAGTCATCCCCGACTTTCTGCTGCAGCTGGAGCTGCAACGAGAGGGAGGAGCTGCGGCTGCGCGTGGCGAGAGGAGCAGGAGCTCGCTCTAGTTCTGGGATTTTCCCAGAATCAGACGCTTGAAGCGCCGTCCAGCTGACGGGTTGGACGTCTGGTGACGACACTGGATGTCTGAAAGTAAGGTTTCACGAAGGTACGTTCCTCTTGCGGTTACGACTATGCAGGCTACACCGCAGAATCGATATGTGTGGTTAAAAGTGGGAGATTTGGTCTGTCACGCATAGGAATAGCTTTGGGAAGGCGTGGGGTACACTCTCCCACGCGTTTCGGATGTCTGGACAGCTTACCAGATGTCCGGAAGCACTCCCAGACGACTGGAGGAGAGGTTAGACGACTGGAGCTGAGTCCAGACGGTCAAGTGAGGGTCCTGGATGTTTGAGGTCGACATAGGAACTTGAGGTGAGACTCTGGTGACTTTTAAGACAACTGGACCTTGTGCCAGATGTCTGATTTGGTTCTACAGTTCTATTTTTGACATGTTTAGGGTTCGTTTGGAGTCCGTTTTACGCAAACAAGATATTTGTGGTTTCCTTGTGAGTTCCACTACATGTTAGAAATACTTATATACTGTTTTGAACTTTCCATTGTGGTCTGTTCCTTGGTATAAGACTTCAATCTGTTGTGTGTTCGGGGCTTGCAGAGGCACGTGAGTCTGCCATTCGAGCCCCCAGTACTCCCAGATTGTCTGGTAGAGTGGTTTCCCCCTGTTTTAATTATAAAACATGAATGCATATGTGAAATTAGATAACTAGAAACCTAGTATGTGGCATGAATCCTAGGATGAAAAATACTTGCATTGTTTGTATGCGTGTTTGAGATTGCAGTCATAAATGAATGAATAGATTGTAGACAATTGCCTGTTAATAAATACGAGCTGCCTATGGAATATGAAGTGCCTGTGCTAGTTAAATAGTTACCTGTGACATTACTTGTTGTATATGTTAAATTATGGAAATACGAGCTGCATGTGTATAATACGAGAATGGAATCGTGAATGATGAAACTTGGTATTGAATAATATGGTGACTATGAGCATGAACCCTACGGGGAGTTGGAGTAGAGCTCTTATGGATGAATGGAAAGGATCTAGAAATGTGAGTGGGAAGTGTGCTAGCCCTTGAGTACGTGGTACCAAGGAGAGCGACTATCTCCTGTTTAGTGTAGAGCGGAGTTAGCCGCCCTTGGGTTGGGACCCGAAGTTAGGATTGACCACTCTACATCGACTTCTGTTGGCCCTCACATACACTGTACCGAGGAGAGCTACTAGTGTAGGGAGAGAGCTAGCCACCCCACGGGACCCGGGGTTCAGCTAGCCACCCTACATCGACTTGTTAGGCCCACTGGGCAAATCGGGGTAGTCAGACGAGGGTGCATGGAGTGTGGAGGGGCGAGACCCCTGTTTGGTTCTGAGGGGCTAGACCCCTATTACTGAGAGGGCTAGGCCCTATACTGTTCTGTGTTGTACTTTGGGCGTACCCGCTAGCGGAAACGACTGACCGCGTGCTAGTGCGGGGTAGCTACCTGTGCAGTTATCGCACGTGTTGAAGTCACCGCTATGTCTGTCCGTGATCTTGGGGTGGTTGGCTAGGTGTAAGATCACCATGGGGGACTCTCTCGGCCAGGAGAGCACCACGTGTGCCTTCTACTCTTCGGAAAAGACTGCAATCAAGATCGTTCCCACGAGGAACATACGAGATCAAGAAAGAGATCTGAAAGTAAACCAATGGGGGAAAAGAAATGACTTAAAATAAAATAATTGGAAAAGATAAATTTACCTGTTATCCTTTACTGCTTTAGTTAGTTTGGTTACCACTCTACTTAGCATTCGCTGACTCTGTTTACTCATAACCCTTTTCAGGTCCAGGAGTTGAGCAGGCTGAGTTACCGACTGCAGAGGGTGCTAGGCCCAGTCGAGCCTAGCAGTAGTTCTTACTGTTGTTGTACTTCCTTTTTGTTAGTGAGTTCAGACTTTGTTACTGTTACTATTCTATACTTTTGTTTTGCTTTTCTGTTGTGGTGGTGATATGTAGCAGCTTTTACTTCCTTTATTGCTTGTACTCTTTTACTATTAGTTACTTTGCATAGTGAATGTGGTTTACCTTCTTACTTTTTGGTTATTTCTTGTTGGACGACTGGGTCTTGGGATTAGTCGAGTCGAGCCGATCTCAGGTCCTGTAGGGATTCGGGAACCTGGTCGTAACAATAAGTGGTTGAGATAAGTCAGAGGAGGATTGCGATGATAAATACTTAGTTAATTTAAGGTTTTTACTACTCCTGAGCCACCATTGACAGCGAGCTCAAAAGCTTTAATAGAATTAGGTTTTTAAGTTATGTATAGTATTTAATCAAATTAAAATGATAATTAGGATCCTTAGATGATGAGTAAATGATGGAGGATCCATGAGTGTGAATCTAAGCTCAATTACTGCCACCATGGACAGTGACAGTAGCTGTTGGAGGTGATTATGATTTAAGCTAATTAGTGATAGAATTAGTGTTTTAATGGATTAGACATGAGTGATAGAGGAAGGTGAACAGTGATTGCACAGCAAAATTACACTTACAATTGTGCCATCTTGTGCTATTTCCTAGCATTGCCAATACATATTAGGTATCCATAGTCTCATTGTAAAAATACATGCATGCATGCATTTAATTGAGAGGGTAGGAGAGTGAAATAAATGGCCTTGTAATTTACATTTCTTCAAGTGCTGCTTCGCAAAATTTCCATCTTTATTTTTTTATTTTATTTGATTTTGAATTTCTTCTCCGCGGCTGCAATGCATGGCAGCCTCTTCCTTATGCCATGTCCTGCTCACATGCTCTACAAGCCACTCCCTGCAGCCGCATGCACAGCCATGCATAGCCAGGGCATGGCTGTGCATGCCTTCTTCCTCTATAAAACAGGTGCGGCTACCTTCTTTGCATGCCTTCTTCTCCAGGCCACCTCCTCCCCTCTCCCTCCATATGCAGCCTCTCCTCCTCTGAGGAGCCACGCTGTGGGTAGGAGCAACTCACAGTGGTGCACAACCACCACTGTGAGTCCACCACCGCCCAACTCATCAAAGAGCCGGTGGGCGTGGTGGTCTTCTCTGTTTAGCCACAATTCCGCCATTGCACAAAACTTCAAGCTTTGAAGCTCAACCGGCCACCACAAGCTCCACAGTAGTAGCAGCAAGGCGGCAGCAGCACACGCAGGCCACCGCGCGCGCCTGTAGGCTACCCTCGCCTTCTGCTTCTTCACGTACACCTGCCTCTCCGTGTGCCCTGTCACGAGTTCCGCCCGCAGCCCAGCCGGCGCAGACCTTCCGCGCGCGCCCCAGCTCGCGCAGCGGCTCCCCGCACTCACGGAACCAGGCACACCCGGTCGCGCGGCTTGCCCCAGCACTGTAGCCGTTGTTCATGCGTTTTAGCGGAACACTATGGCTACAGTGCGGTGACCGGTAAGTTTCTCACTTATCCGATCACCCGGCGTGCCGCAACCGCTGCTAGCCCGTGCCCGCGTCTAGCCCAGCGCCCGCCCGCGCGTCTGCCAACACCCGCCTGCTTCAGCGCCCGCTCTTCACGCAGCGCGGTGCGCTGCGGTCCTTCTCCCGCGCGCTCACTCCCTCCAGCGCGCGTCTTCGCGGCCCTTCGCGCAGCGCGGTGCGCTGTGGTCATCAGACGACTCCTTGAGCGCGCGGACGACTTAACTCTCCAGCCTCTTCACACAGCAGGCGCTCTCTCTCTCTCTCTCTCTCACAGCACTCTCTCACACTCTCTGCACACACATACACACACACACTCACACTCTCGTACACACACCTATACACTAATATATACTTATATATATACATACATATATATATATTTATATATTTATATACATAGATATATACATACATACATATATCTATACATATATTAGTACTTATATAACTATGTATTAATTTATATACATACATATATATATATACATCTATATACTTACATATATATATATATATATATATATATATATATATACACACATATATATTTACATATATACATATATTTATATACGTATAAATATATATATATATATATATATATATACATATATATATCTATATATATAGATTATTATCTATATAACTAAGTATAAGTATAGATACATATAGATATATATATACATATACATACACACACACACACACACATATATATATATCTATACATATATCTATCTATACATATATTTACATATCTATATACATATACATATACATATATATATATTTACATATATACATATATATATATTTTCATATCACCTACCAAACGTTGTATCGTGGAATATCTGCACCAGTTGCTGATATTTCCCGATACACGCGTACAGAAACGTGTTTGCACTCATCTTCCACCAATCCACCTTACACGCGGCACTTCGTCCTATTGGTTGTGTCTTCCTAGACGATGACCGACTCGACACTGTACTACACTCCATCTCCGCCTCCATCCCCACCCCTTTATACATATATAATATATACATATATATATATATACTATATTTACTTTATTTCTGTTTCTCTTTCATGCCAGTAAAAAGATAAAAAAAATATATAAAAGAGAAAAGATAATTCTTGACTTGCAGGTATTCAGTCTTGCGAATAGCAAGATCAGTTTTGAAACCCTGATTTGGCTCAAAGCCAAGAACCTGATTTTGAGGGTGTGCCTCAAGGACAAGAATTATCAGAAAAAAATCTTAAACAGAAAAACACCAAAAAACACAATAAACGAACGGAAGAGATTCATTATAGGAAAGGCGTAGAAACTGATTCACTTCTAATCCCATTTCCTTGAGTTCGACCCTAGACCTAAAAGTGACCAAGATAAAATCAAGTAGGCTAGGTAAACAATTTTGTAAAGAGATGGTTAGGCTCGAATTAGGTTAACCACTATACGCATTTCAACGATAAAATCACCATATTAACACACCTATCCGAGTCTACGCCACAATCTTTCTGGTGCCGTTGCCGGGGAAGTGCGCATTCAAGTAAGTTTTTACTCCATTCCTTTAATTTTTCTCTTCTCACACCCTTCTCTTCACGGGTGTTTTTGTTTGTTGGTGTGCAGGTGAACCTATTGCAAGGAGAAGACAGGTAGACGAAGTCGGAGATGTGGGTAGATCCAAGGCGGGAACGAGAGCATGAAGACGCTGACACCGCACTGGAACTTTGCACATGTTGCTGCACAAGTAGGTCATTCTTTCTTAGCAACCTAAGTTAACTTGTAACTTTAATAAAAAAAAAACTAAAAAAAAACTAGAAAAACTTCTTGGGATCTCTTGGGGCAAGTGGATTAAAATTCACTTGTTTGATTGATTGCCTTTACTCCCACCGCCCTGGGATTTCCCGCCAAACTTCGCATAGCGAAGATCCAAGAATCTTGATTCTTGAATTTTTCGCTGTGTGAAGTATTCTTTGAGGAAATAAAAAGGTTGATTGCACCCCTCTTTGCCTCATTTATCTGCAAATTCGGGATCACCTTTTTGGTGGGGAGACTTTGAATTGAGTTGATTCCAACCCCACGATGACCTTTCACGTGCCTAAGATTCGATCCTGAATATTTCAACCCCAACAATTTGATTTTCTTTATCTTATGGTTGAGCCTTGTGTGTGGAACAACATTTTGGTGATTGGGAGCACTTGAATTGAAGTGCTTTGGCTCCCTTTCACACTAATATAAAATTGACTCATGCATCCACACATAGAAATCTCCATCTAGGGAAGCCCATTGCATTTTAGCATGCATTAACCAATTGACATTGAAGAAGGGTTTGTTGGGCTTAGAAGAAAACTTGTATTCTCTCAAAACCCGAAGATTGGTTGAATTGGTAATTCAGAGAAATCCTAAAATCCATACTACTTAAGGCTGAAACTCTAAAAAATCATTCACCAATTAAAACTTCAATTCGGGGAGATTTCCCCGTTGCATGCTTGGTTTACACACTTTGTAAAATCAATCACTTGGGCGTTACCCGTAAATAACGCCCTTCACATTCCAGAAGCACTTGATCCTAAGCCTCTAACTAAAATTAGTAGCAACTTGACCCTTATTAAGGATCGGAGGTCTAACTACCTGCGTGTAGTGCCTACGTGCTGGTAAGGGTTCCCGCGTGCTATCGGGTGTCTAAGACTGGGGCAAACGGCCTTTTAATCTGGCCCGGTGGTTCCGCGGTGCTTGCATTCGATTTCGTAGTTCATGATAGTAGGTAACTTAGATCTTTAGGTATAAGGGCACACTGTAGAGGTTAGGAATTTGATTGTAATGATTTGTCATCAAGTGTACCTTTGCAGCGTCATTTCTCTCATCTCTTTTCCCTTCGTATCCCCCCAATTCTTCCTGCGGTAGTGCATGTTTGGGAGGAGGTCACAAAACCCTGAATTGTTTGAATTGTCTGATAAATCTAGAGAAGCCGACTCGTCCTCCTCCTCCACAAACATGGCTGCACGCCCACCCCGAAATCCCTAGGGAGGAAACCGCCCTCAAAACCCACCAGGTGGTGGAGCCTTAGATCTCATAACCTGCCTCCAAGCCCAAATGGAAATATATAATGAACAAATTGAGGCCATTAGGGAAACTTTGGAGGAAATGCAAAACCCTCCCGAACGGAAGAAGCCTAGGTCTCTCAGCTCCCATCAGAATCCCGCTGCTACAGAGACCATAGGACAAATTCGGGTCCCCATGGGCGGGGACGACTTTGAACTAAAACCTAACATAATTGGTCTGATAAATTTTCACTTCCATGGTCTTGCAAGTGAAGATCCTTTTCTCCACTTGGAAGACCTAACCCGATTAGCTGAAACTATTAAACCAAGAAATATCAGGTTACCTATAGTCCTCATGAAAATGTTCCCGTTTTCATTGCGGGATAAAGCGTCGCAGTGGTTATGCACCCTTGGGAGAACCATCCATTCTTGGGAAGAGATGCGAATAGCATTTCTCAAGAAGTTCTTCCCAATTGGGCGAACCAATGCGCTTCGCCGTGCTATCACTTCATTTACACAACAAAACGGTGAACAATTTCATGAGGCATGGGAGAGATATAATGACCTCCTCAGGAAGTGTCCGCACCATGGTCTGCCTAAGTGGCATATAGCCCAGATTTTCTACTATGGGCTAAACGAGACTTTGAAGTAGATTGCAGACGCTTCCTGTAGAGGAAATTTCATGAATAAAGACGAGAATGGAGCATTCGAATTGTTTGAAAATATGAGCGAAAACTCAATGAACAATGCCTCCATTGTTGCCTTTAATCATACCAGCCTGCCCTGAAATGTTCACGAAGTTGACATGGGACCCTCCCATTCATCCACTGATCTCAGCCTTATCGCACAGAAATTGGATGAAGTCTCCGTCGTGCATAAGAAGCTAGACGAGCTTCTAGCCAACCCCGCCCGTTCTATGGCAAACACCCCCACCTCACCAATTCGTCACAATTCCAATTCTTCCAACACCAGGCTTATCCCGAGAAACCCCGTAAGACCTTTACCGAGTATCGCGCCGAGCGACTCGGTAAGTCATGTGGATCTGGCTTCTGCGAGCCAGTATTTTGACATGGAGGACCAAGCCTCCATGTGCTCGGACGCATATTTACATGCGGACGTGTCTTCTGGCACAGAAGACGCTTGCGCCCTAGGGAACCCGTTCTCTGCCACTTATAACCCAGGGTGGAGAAATCATCCGAACTTCGCATGGTCCAACAACTCGCAGCGCCAAAACCCCGCTGGTGGACCAATGCGACCGTCCGCACCCGTCATCCTAAGGGCCCAGTCTAATCCTATGGCGAATCCGCCATCGGGTCCTTGCGTACCGCCAACAGAGCACGCATAAAGTCCTCTTGATAAATTGATGTGAATGATGACGAAAATGTCAAAGCGCCATGAAGAGAACATGACCTCTCTTCAGCACCAATTGGCACAGCAGAATGCTGAGATCAGTCAACTACGCATGGCGACTCGATCTCAGGGCACTTTTCCAGGCCAACCTGTTCCAAACCCGTGAAATTTCGTACCCCGTGGTCCTCAACCACAGGTACGACCTTCTCAGGGGCAGGTACATCAAATTCTGCAGGCTCCGAGCATTCCACCAGGATTTCAGGCTAATCCCGCTGCAGCACCTCACTCTTATGTCCCTATTGCGAACCCTCCTCCGCCTTATGATCCCACTGGACCTTCATCGTCCAATGCGATCACTACGAGGAGTGGTAAGTAGACCGTCGATCCGCCTCGACCTGATCCTGGCCTGTCTTCTTCATCGCCCTCTCATTCAGGATGCACACTGCATTCGCGAGAGGACGATACACCCAAATTGGTGCTAGAATCAGTCCCATTCCCTGAGGCTCTACTGAGGGAGGCAAAAGGCAAGAAGAAAGATACGCAGGCCTTTGATAACCTGCGTAATTTGTTCAGGGATGTTGAAATCAAGGTACCCCTACTAGAGGCTATCGATCACATACCTACTGTCGCCCGATTTTTCAAAGACTACACAACACCCAGGCGATAGTCAAAGAAAACTAAGAATCCAGTGGTTCTCTCGCCTCATGCGAGTTGTGCTATACTGTCAAACCTACCACTGAAGCAGAAAGATCCGGGCACACTGCTTATTTCCTGTAGCATCCAAGGCTGCAGTTTTAACCATGCCCAGCTTGATCTAGGATCTTCCATCAATCTTATACCAACCATCATGCTCGAAAAATTTTCTTTGGGAAATCTGAAACCCACCCCTGTCACGTTACAGTTGGCAGATCGTTCTGTCAAAATTCCGAAGGGTGTGGTGGAAGACGTGGTGGTTAGGATCAACAGTCTCTGTTTTCCTGTTGACTTTCTTGTTTTAGATATGGAAGTTCCTAGCTCACTTTCTGATTGTCCGATCATCCTTGGTCGACCTTTCTTGGCCACAGCCCGCGCCTATATCGACTGCGAGTCGGGCTATATTAAGATTACCGTTGGATTTGAAAAGCTCAAGCTTAGCATCTTCAAGGTAGCCAAGAATTTTGATTGCGATTGTATCGAGGATGACACGTCTGATGAGGACATGGCCGTCAACGCGTGTATCGGACTAATTGGGACCTATTCTGACTGCTGCGGATTACCTGTAAACACTGACGATTGCCTGACCAACACATATTGTGACGTTCCCCCATCCCTCCCTAGTCCCGTACCTTCTCTTGACCAGACTTCTGACGAGGTTTTCTCCGCTTCCCATACCTCATGGTCTGAGTCATATCCGGGCTACTCACCGCTGGTCCACACTCTTGAAGACCGGATTGCCCTTTCTTTCCCGCCAAATCAGGTGGAGTTGCAACTCCACACTGGGACCTTGAGCCCACATACTACTCACTGGGGCTACTCCTTTTTGGATCCATCTATCCAAGAAGCCCCTCTTCTTGGCCAATCTGAGGGCCAACTTCTTCCTCTTGACTTGTTTTTCGATCCTCCTAGGACACTCTCGTCCCAAGAAATGCCAGACCTTTCACCATCCACTCCCAAGCCGAAAGAGCTGCCTAGTACACTTAAGTATGTTTTCTTGGGACCAAATGAAACACTCCCCATAATCATCAGTTCAAAATTGACCAGGGAGTAAGAGTGCAAACTAACAAAGGTCCTCATAGAACACAAGGCAGCCATTGGATGGTCTTTATCAGACTTATCTGGCATTAGCCCCTCCTACTGCACTCACCGTATATATACGGAGGAGGAGGCTCGACCTTCCCGTGAGATGCAGCGACGTCTCAATCCTAACATGCGGGAGGTCATTAAGAAGGAAATCATTAAGTGGCTGGATGAGGGTATAATCTACCCGATCAGTGATAGCCCTTGGGTGAGTCCGATTCACGTCGTGCCCAAAAAGGCAGGACTCACCATCCGTGTCAATGACAGGGGCGAATCCATCCCTACACGCATTCTTACATCTTGGAGAGTGTGTGTAGATTATAGGAAACTCAATGCTGCAACTAAGAAAGATCACTTTCCGCTACCTTTCATTGACCAAATCCTGGAGCGGTTAGCGGGAAATAAATTTTTCTGTTTCCTGGATGGATTCTCAGGATATAACCAGGTGGGAATTGACCTTCGAGACCAAGAGAAAATCACTTTTACCTGCCCCTTCGGCACCTTTGCATTTAGAAGGATGCCGTTTGGACTTTGTAACACGCCAGCAACTTTCCAGAGATGTATGCTGGCAATATTCCATGACATGGTGGGTGACTTTCTCGAGGTCTTCATGGATGACTTTTCGATCTTTGGACCATCTTTTGATGACTGTCTTGCCAACCTGACCCGAATCCTTAGGAGATGTATTGATGTAAACCTCGTGCTTTCTTGGGAAAAAAGTCATTTTATGGTACACGAGGGAATTGTTCTCGGGCATATCATCTCCGATAGGGGTATAGAGGTTGACAGAGCTAAGCTTGATGTAATTGCTGGTTTACCGGTGCTTGGCTCTGTCAAACAAATCCGCTCTTTCCTGGGACACGTCGATTTCTATAGGAGATTCATCAAAGATTTCTCCAAGATTTCCTGACCTTTAACTCATCTCCTATCGACCGACGTACCCTTCGATATGGGCCCCGACTGCATACGAGTATTCGTGCAGCTGCGTAATGTTATCACCAAGGCCCCTGTTCTCTAGCCACCTGATTGGTCCCTCGACTTTGAACTCATGTGTGACGCTTCCAACCTTGCAGTCAGAGCCATCCTGGGACAAAGACGCGATAGACACCCCTTCGTGGTGTACTACGCCAGTAAGACGTTGGACGAGGCCCAACGTAATTATACTACCACTGAGAAAGAACTACTTGCGGTCGTCTTTGGGCTGGAGAAATTCCGCTCTTACCTTCTGGGCTCACATGTTATTGTTTTCATTGATCACGCGGCCGTTCGCCATCTCATGCACAAGAAGGATGCCAAGCCTAAACTGATTCGTTAGATCCTTCTGCTCCAAGAATTTGACATTGAGATCCGCGATAAGGTCGGAGCCTAGAATGTTGTGGCTGATCATCTTTCCAGACTGGACCCTGACCATATTGGACTCACTCTGCCGATTAATGAGATTTTTCCTGATGAGCACCTATTGGAAATTAATGTGGCAAGTGGACCTTGGTATGCCGACATTGCTATTTACCTTGCTTCTAGATCCCTTCCATGTGGCTGGCCTAAAAACCAGCGCAAGTGTCTCATGGCAGAAGCAAAGTATTATTTCTGGGATAATCCACTTCTTTTTCGAATAGGTGCTGATCAAATCATCCATCGCTGTATTCCTGACAACGAATTCCCCAGTGTGCTATCCTTCTGCCACGATCAGGCCTGCGGAGGCCATTTCTCTGGGAGGAAAACTGCAGCCAAGGTGTTGTAGTGCGGTTTCTTTTGGCCCTCCCTTTACAAGGATGCACACAATTATGCCAAACATTACACTAGGTGCTAGTCGTTAGGGTCAATGTCACGCCTTGACATGATGCCCTTACAACCCATCCTAGCTGCAGAAATCTTCGACATTTGGGGAATTGATTTCATGGGTCCCTTTCCTCCTTCTAATGGCTTCGAATTCATTCTCGTGGCTATTGATTATGTTTCGAAATGGATCGAGGCTATTCCCACGCACTGTGCTGACCATGTTATATCCACTCGATTTGTCAAAGACCACATTTTTGCGCGCTTTGGGATCCTTCGAGCCATTATCTCGGATGGAGGAAGCCACTTTACCCATGCTTCTTTTCGGACACTTCTGAGGAAATACAGAGTCCACCATTGGATCGCATCCCCGTATCATCCTTAGACGAACGGCCAGGCAGAGGTGTCGAACCGGCAAATCAAGCAAACTCTCCAGAAAATGGTTCGGCCTGACCGAAAGGACTGGTCCGACAAGCTGATTGACGCACTTTGGGCGTATCGGACCGCCTTCAAGGCTCCCCTTGGTATGTCTCCTTATAGAATCATTTATGGGAAGCCTTGTCATTTGCCCGTGGAGTTGGACACCGCGCTTATTAGGCGGTTCGCTAATGTAACCTCGACCCAGACCTGTGTGGTCGAGAAAGGAAACTCCAACTCCAGGAGCTGGAAGAGCTCCGTCGTGAAGCCTACGATTCTACCTTAACTTTCAAGCAATGCATTAAGGCTTTTCACGATAGCCATATTCGGTGGAAAGAGTTTGAGCCATCTCAGCAAGTTTGGCTCTACAATGCCCGGCTCAAATTCTTTCCTGGGAAATTGAAGTCCAAATGGACTGGTCCTTTTCTGGTATCAAGACCATTTCCTAAAGGGGCCGTTGAAATTGAAGATCCCAAATCTGGGCATAAGTTTACGGTCAATGGGCAGCGTTTGAAACCCTATCTTACTCATGAACCTGCTCTCGTTGGAGAAACTGTTGCCCTGCTAGAGGGTAACTAATTTTGTGCCTCATTCTGAGTCTAGCTAGGGACATTAAATTCAGCGCTCGTTGGGAGGCACCCCAACAACACTCACCATCCACCATCACTTTTCACGCCACTGTCACGATCACTTCACTTTTCACTTTACTGCCCACCATCCACCCACCCTACCGCCCTGCTGTATACCCTTCACCTCAGCTCTCGTTACCCGATCTTTCATCCTTCCTCTACCCTTCCCTGCATGCATATGAGGACATAGCATCGTTTGGCATGGGGGGGTGGATAGGCATCCTTAGGATCTGGGTATTTTAGGGTATCATGCAGTTTCCACCCATATATATATATATATAAATGGTGTTTAGTAATAATCTGAAGGATGAAATAAAAATACAATAAGTGTTTATGGATATTCAACCGCTGTTTTGAAGACTTTCCAGGCCACAGAAGCTTGATTCGCTCAGGCTCGGCTTAATTCACTTGAGCATTGACAAGATAGATCGGAATCCCTCCTAACTAAGGACATATTCTTGTACCTGAGACATCAGTACAGGATTTGTTGGTTTGCCTCTACTCGAGAGCCTAAGTGATCTTGGTTTACACTACACATATCAAGAAAGACCAGGTGAACATAAGATCCAACCCTAGTGTTCATTAGGGAAGGTAGAGTCCTTACCTGTGCGCGCAGGTAGACATTTTATCCCAGGCTTTAGTCTTGTGTTTAGGAGATACTCTTTCCACCAAAAAGAAACTCCCCCACCAAAAAGAAAAGTGTGCTCCTCCAAATAATGTTGTAAGAGATATACTGACACGTGTTTCAAAAAAAAAAGATGCAAACAAGTCAGTATATCTCACAAATATCTGTAAAGTCTTCCCCCTACAAAAGTTCTTCAGGGCAAATACCCTGTTTTCTTTGAGCCACAAATGTCAGAAAATGGGAGTTGAGTTTTCTGTCATCTTTTTAAGGGTCAATCCGAAGACACGAGTTGAAACTGGGACTAACCTATACTTAAAAATTTATGAAACCCTGGGCTTGAGTCTTAATGTTCATCTGGTCAGTCTTGATCCTTTACTAAGCACAAGCCATAATCTCTTGAGCTCTCGAGTACGACAAAGACTCCTGGGTCCTGGAAATCGTACTTAAGGTTTAAATATCAAGAGTCCTAGTTAGTCGAGAGATGATCTATGTCATGTGAGACTTAAAGTACTGGTAGTCTTCTCTGCAATTGGTTCTCACAATATCCAACAATAAACACACCTATGTCGCCTCAGAAGAAAATCTTCAGCTTAAGATCATTTCTAAATACAATACAAAAAAAATGTTTTGCTAGGGACTAGCAAAAGATAGGCATGGGGGTATGATTGCACAGCAAAAATACACCTACAATTGTGCCATATTATGTTATTTCCTAGCATTGCCAGTACATATTAGGTATCCATAGTCGCATTGTAAAAATACACGCAAGCATGCATTTAATTGAGAGGGGAGGAGAGTGAAATAAATGGCCTTGTAATTTATATTTTCTTCAAGTGCTGCTTCACAAAATTTCCATCTTTATTTTTTTATTTTATTTGATTTTGAATTTCTTCTCCGCGGCTGCAATGCATGGCAGCCTCTTCCTCGCGCCATGTCCTGCTCAGCATGCTCTGCAAGCCACTCCCTGCAGCTACATGCACAGCCATGCACAGCCAGGGCATGGCTGTGCATGCCTTCTTCCTCTATAAAACAGGCGTGGCTACCTTCTTTGCACGGGGAGCCTGGTCCACCCACACGAACAACACCTTCTTCTCCAGGCCACCTCCTCCCCTCTCCCTCCATACGCAGCCTCTCCTCCTCTGAGGAGCCACGCTGTGGGTAGGAGCAACTCACAGTGGTGCACAACCACCACTGTGAGTCCACCACCGCCCAGCTCATCAAAGATCCGGTGGGCGTGGTGGTCTTCTCTGTTTAGCCACAATTCCGCCATTGCACAAAACTTCAAGCTTTGAAGCTCAACCGGCCACCACAAGCTCCACAGTAGCAGCAGTGCACGCAGGCCACTGCGCGCACCTGTAGGCTGCCCTCGCCTTCTGCTTCTTCGCGTACACCCGCCTCTCCGAGCGCCCTGTCGCGAGTTCCGCCCGCAGCCCAGCTGGCGCAGACCTTCCGCACGTGCGCCAGTTTGCGTAGCGGCTCCCCGCACTCACGGAACCGGGCACACCCGATCGCGCGGCTCGCCCCGGCACTGTAGCCACTGTTCACGCGTTTCAGCGGAACACTGTGGCTACAGTGTGGTGACCGGTAAGTTTCTCACTTATCCGGTCACCCGGCGTGCTGCAACCACTGCTAGCCCGCGCCCGCGTCTAGCCCTGCACCCGCTCTAATGCTCGCCCGCGCGTCTGCGTGCGCCCGCGTCTGCCAACGCTAGCCCGCTTCAGGGCCCGCTCTTCACACAACGCGTGCGCTGCGTTCCTTCTCCAGCGCGCGTCTTTGGGCGCCTTCGCGCAACGCGGTGCGCTGTGGCCATCAGACGATGCCCTGAGCGTGCGGACGACTTAACTCTCCAGCCTTTTCACACAGCAGGCGCTCTCTCTCTCTCTCTCTCCCTCTCTCTCTCTCTCTCACAACACTCTCTCACACTCTCTGCACACACATACACACACACCCACTCACACTCTCGTACACACACCTATACACTAATATATACTTATATATATATACATACATATATATATTTATATATATATATTTATATATATATATATATATATATATATACACATATATCTATACATATATTAGTACTTATATAACTATGTATTAATCTATATACATACATACATATATATATACATCTATATACTTACATATATATATATATATATATACACATATATATTTACATATATACATATATTTATATACGTATAAATATATATATATATATACATATATATATCTATATATATAGATTATTATCTATATAACTAAGTATAAGTATAGATACATATAGATATATATATACATATACATACACACACACACACACACACATATATATATATCTATACATATATCTATCTATACATATATTTACATATCTATATACATATACATATACATATATATATATATTTACATATATACATATATATATATTTTCATATCACCTACCATACGTTGTATCGTGGAATATCTGCACCAGTTGCTGATATTTCCCGATACACGCGTACAGAAACGTGTTTGCACTCATCTTCCACCAATCCACCTTACACGCGGCACTTCGTCCTATTGGTTGTGTCTTCCTAGACGATGACCAACTCGACACTGTGCTACACTCCATCTCCGCCTCCATCCCCACCCCTTTATACATATATAATATATACATATATATATATATACTATATTTACTTTATTTCTGTTTCTCTTTCATGCCAGTAAAAAGATAAAAAAAATATATAAAAGAGAAAAGATAATTCTTGACTTGCAGGTATTCAGTCTTGTGAATAGCAAGATCAGTTTTGAAACCTTGATTTGGCTCAAAGCCAAGAACCTGATTTTGAGGGTGTGCCTCAAGGACAAGAATTATCAGAAAAAAATCTTAAACAGAAAAACACCAAAAAACACAATAAACGAACGGAAGAGATTCATTATAGGAAAGGCGTAGAAACTGATTCACTTCTAATCCCATTTCCTTGAGTTCGACCCTAGACCTAAAAGTGACCAAGATAAAATCAAGTAGGCTAGGTAAAAAATTTTGTAAAGAGATGGTTAGGCTCGAATTAGGTTAACCACTATACGCATTTCAACGATAAAATCACCATATTAACACACCTATCTTAGTCTACGCCAAATAGCAAATTCAAAAAACAAAACAAGAGCTCCAGTAAGCTCAAGGAGCTCGCCGGAGTCGAAGAAAACGATCTCAGAAATCTGACATTAAGCTAAACTAACTAACTACCTAGACTACTCCTACTCCTACTCCTACTCCTACCTACTGTTACCTAGACGAAGGGGTCAAAGGGACTCCGTCGACGGCTCATGATGGAGGACGAAATCAGAGGGTATGAGGAAGATCTCCAGTGGGAAAATTTGGATGGAGCAGAGGATCTCCTTGGTTGTTGCCTTTGTCCAAAGACGTGGCAGACCTCGACGAAGTTCCTAAGCTGATCAGGATGGATGGAGGAAGTCAGAGAATGATGTGGAAGATCGCTGGAGTTGCAGACGAATAGCCTATTGGGTTGGCTCAGTGATAGAAGAGGGAAGGGAACCAACTTACAGAAATCGAGGGGGTAGGGGTCTATTTATAGTTGACGGTGATGAAGAGGGCGGCGGAGTCTTGATGAAGGAGAAGCTAGGGGAGGTTAACCATCGGTGTCGTCTCCGACGACGGTGAGGTTAACTCCCACCTAAAATTAGGATTAAAGAATCATCCAGACCGATGGATGAGAATGGAATGGTGAGCACAAGCTCCAGGAGCTTGGAGAAGGTGGAATGACGTCGGATGTGCGGTGATCAAGTGGTGGAAACACCCTCTGTCGTCAGCCGTCCAACCAGCTGAAGGAAGAAGAAGAAGAAGAAGATAGGGACCTTTGTGCGATGAAAACTAAGGACCTATATGAAAATTAAGGACCCGATTGAAATGAGTAGTAAGGACCTAAATGTAAACTCAGGTTTTAAAGGTTTATTTTAACTTAGATCTTTTTCAACATTTTCTATATGATTATAAATAACATAATTATTATGTTTATACCTTGAATTTACATTTTTGACCTTTTTAGGTTAATTTATTAAATTAGGTAAAGTTACTTAAGTTATTATATCTTAGGTACACATTATGTTTAAGTTAATTAACTTATTAATTAAAGGAATGATTGATAAGATCTTGAGTCCAATTATTAATTAAATTGTTAATAATATTAATTGAATGATAAAATATCATTTTTAACTTATTTTAAGGTCATTTACTATATATCCCTTATTTTATAATTAACCCATATATGTTTATATCCTTAGCTAATTAACTAGGAAGACTAGTTAATTAGGGGTAATTAGAGATCATGATGAGTCTCTCATCAATCCTAAACTTCTAAAATTTACAAAATGGGCTCCAAAGTATTGTACATGTGATGAAGGGAGTCATCCTCAGATTGAATGCAAACTTTTGTCCCAAATACCCCTAGCCATGCACCTTCCTTGCTACATCAACAACTCAAAACTATAACCTCAATCCCAACTATATACCATTATCATCCACGCCCCTACGTCTATCCTCTCTCATTCATCCATTGCCAAACACATGTGTTTCTTAAATGGTGTCACATCAATTAATTGAGTTTTGGTGATGGGTGAAATGCATGCTCATGTTGCATTTTAATGCAATGTATGGATTTATATATGCGTTAAGTAATCATATAATCAATCAGCATATAAAGGACTGTCATATCACTAAAGTGATCAAATCAGATTTTATTGAGGGCATGGGCATAGAATGCAAAGGGATTGTTGTGGTTATGTTATATATGTGCAGAGATCGATTTTGCAATTACAATTCCTTGATGGCTGGATTTGTAATTTGCCAATAGTAATTAGTTTTGTTTAAGTACTAATATGGAGAGGTTAAGTCCCCAAGGGTTTCACACCTTAATTCTGTTCACCTCCCCATCGAGTGCTGAGAGAGAAAAGAGAGACATGGGTGGTTGGGCGGCTGCAAGTTTAGGAGATGGTTTTCTCCTAATTACACTCGATCTTAGGAAGGTGTGAACACCCTTGGAAGAGTCTAACTCATGGGATATTGTCTTGTTAACAATATGAACCCAGGTATGTCTTTCATACTCAATACATGTGAATAGATTCTGAATAGATTAGAGAAGCATGTTAGATTCTGAATAGATTAGAGAAGCATGTTTATATTTTGTTTATATGAATCATGCTTATACATGAATGCATCTATTCATTTGTTATTCAGTCATACAATTGTTAGATGTATGCATGTTTAGATTTGGTCATTGGCATTATCAGAAATGCATAAAAATAATTTGTAACCGTTGAAAATACTAGTACTATTGCAATACTATTTTTGAACCATTAAGTGAACTATAGGTTGCTTGTACCGGTACTCTTCATGAGTACTGGTACATGCAAGCTCCAGATCGACTCCAAGATGACTTAAGTCCAAAATTGGGACTTACATGTGCCGGTACTCATCATGAGTACTGGTACACATGAGTCGCAGATCAGGTTATGGGCTTGAAGTCACCAGAACCTGTAGCTTACAAGTACCGGTACTAGTAGGCTACAGGTGGTATGTCCAGTACTCAACAAATACCGGTACTTTTTATGACTACCGATACTCATTGAGATCAGTTCTTTCCTGGAGTGATACCAGTACTCTATGAGTATCAGTACTCAACACGACTACTGGTACATAGTAAGTACTGGACAAGTACTCATCTGGATATGGGTTCTAAACAGTAACCCATAGGTATCGGTACTTGGCATCAGTACCAGTACCCATTGGGATATGGAACCCATAACTGTAAATCAAGGATATCAGTACTGGTCTACTAGTACCGGTACCTAGTTGGTATGAAGTCCAGTTGAGATAAATTGTTGCATAGGTCCATCCTAAGTTAAAGGTGGGTTATTTACAATTAAGCCCTTAAGGGTTTAAGGTATTTTTCAACAAGTGGTATCAGAGCCAACCCACTTTCTCCTCAGTGTAATTAAGCCTAGTCTAATTAATAAAGTACACTATTCTAGGGTAACCTAGTTGAAGCAGTACCTCACTAGAGTGAGCTCTCCCACGAATACTGAGTTTATCCATGAATAGTGAAAGGACGAATGGGTGTTAGTGGGTGGGTGTGCACTGGCCCAAAGAAAAGTGCATATTCATTGTACTTTCACTCATTTGTGTGGGAGTAATGGTGTGTTGGTTATTAGGTTTTCTGGGTAGTCATTGAATCGACCCAAAGGAAGGTTCATGACTAACCTAAATTTGAACCAACAATACCACACTATGTCTTTAATTACAAGCCAACCTCTCGTCTAAAGATGAGATCCTTGATGGAGTTAATTAAGACATGTGATGGGACTATTAGATTAATTAGACGGCTTATGTTTTAAAGGATCTAATTTCATGTTTATCTGCATTTATTTTTCAGAAATGTCTTCTACCAATATAGCTTCCACCTTAAATTCCATACTCATGTTAAGTGGTTCGAACTTTAAGTCCTAGAAGAAAAATCTGTTGATTGTCCTCAGGGTTATAGATTTAGATTTGGCGATTAGGGAACCCTTTCCCATTCTTATAGACTCGAGTACTTTTGAGCAAAAGAAGGAGAAGAAAAATTGGGAGAGGCTAATCGCATTTCCATGATAATTATGAAAAAGGCCATACTTGAGACTTTTAGGGTCACAATGTCGAATGACATTGGTACAGCTAAGGATTTTCTTGCTGATATTGAGAAATGGTTTGCCAAGAATGAAAATGCTAAAATTGGTACACTCTTGGTTAGCTTTATCTCAAAGAAGTATAAGGGGAAGGGTAATATACGTGAGTATATTATGGAGATGTCCCACATTGCTTCTAAGTTGAAAGCACTAAAACTTGACCTCTCAAAGGACTTGTTAGTGCATCTAGTTTTAATCTCTCTTCCACCCTCCTTTAACCAGTTCAAGGTGAGCTATAACTATTAGAAAGAGACTTGGTCTCTGAATGAGCTCATCTCACACTATGTGCTAGAGGAAGAGAGAATGAAGCATGATGGGACAGAAAGTGCTCACATTGCCACTTCCTTTAACAATAAGGGAAAGAAAAGGACCATCGAAGCTGCAGATACAGCTTCACAGAAGAAGCAAAAGGGGAAGGCTGCAAAGTTTTCCAAGTTAGGATGCTTCTTCTGTGGAGCTGAGGGATACCAAAAGAAGCACTTACTAACTACCACGCTTGGCGTGTGTTCCTTCAACTATTGGTTCGTACAAAAAGGGATCATAATTGTAGTATATGTCACAAATACAAATCATTGTCACGTCAATTTTATTTAATTACTTAATTTTTACTGGTTTATTCCAGGTCATTTACTAGGAGGCAGTTATTGATATACATCACTTTCTAAGTCCAATATTATTCTTTAATTCCAAAAAGATTGATTTTATGTACAATAATGAATGAATGAATCAAAGAATGAATAATTATTTATAAAAGAATGAATTACAAATAAATATAATACTTGAAAACAACTATGTACAAAGAAGCATCAAAAACTATAAATGAATACTCTATACTATCTATTTATATCTTATATTAATAATACTTACCTAGATGTACAATAATAAGTAATAATATATACTATACTAACTTAAGTTAACATACTAACATTTACAGTAGCATATAATCTATGTACAACAACTTATATAAGCGTCACTAAACTTAAAAAAAAAATTATATACATAAGCTAAGGTAAAAACTAGGGTCTATACTGACATTTATTCTATATACAGTGACATATAAGTCTGTCAGTAAAGCTCACATGTTATTATATACAAATATGAGCTCAAACACTCTATACTACATGACAAAATTAGGTTTGTTATTGGTAGGCGACCTTTTTGAGGGATACACCGCACCCTCAACAGGTGGAACTTGACATCTACTAAAGTCACCCTGATGATTAATTAGCCCATTTAATCCAGTTAATAGCTCATAATTGGGTCCATAATAGGCTCGTAAGGGATAAGAGGAGATAGGCTTCTTGCGCTAGGCACTGACGACTGAATAGCCACATGCAGAAAAGTAACTTAAAGCGCTACGCACCTAACACCAACGATGTGGCGCTTTGTTAGCTCCTCCTCAGGTGCTGCTGCTCTTGCATGCCAACGTCTGATTTGGTGATTTTGGCCCTCGATTTGAGGGTCATATATTGTTATAATTTAAAATTAAATTATATGGTTTTTAAGTATTTACATAGGGCTCCATGATTATACAATTTATTTACAAAATTAATTACATTTACTATAAAAATAAATTAGTCAAAATTGGGAATTTATACATACTGTTAAGTGTATTTATTTCTTAATTATAGGTTAAATTAGTTAGATAATCTTCTAATTAACTTAATACAGAGTTAATACATATAATAAAGTATTTTATACATATTTTTATTGTATTTTACACAATTTTTTTTAATTTATTTACATTTAAATAAGTGTATTCAGGGAGTTATTCATATAAATTAAGTATAAATAATATAATACATTATAAATATAGTTAAATTAGTTTAATTTACTTAGAATACTATAATACAACTATACAGTATAAATTATCTCAATTATAACTTAATTTACTAATTTATTTTAATTTAACTTAATAAGTCAGCTTGTAACTTAATAAATAAATTATTTATTATATATACATAATTAAATTATGATACAGGATTTATAATATACATAATACATATATAAATATGTATATACAGTATCATTATTAAATATAGTTATTTATAGAGTTTTATATATTTACTTAAGTTATAGTGCTTATAAGTTAATATAAATAATAAAATAGTTATACAATTAAATTATATACAGTTTAAATAATCTTAAATATTTAATTTACATTATACAATATATATACAAGTTATTTATACATATTATACACCTATTTTACAATATATATACATATAGCTTACTATATAGCTTATATTTACAAGTATATATATAATATACATGGTATTTTTGTGTATTTTTGGACTTTTTCTTCTTTTTATGGGTTTTAGGTGTTTCATGGAGGTAGGGGATGAGAAAGAAAGAAATGGATGAGAGAGAGTGTGTCTTTTTATATTTTTTTAATTTTAAAGTCTTTTATTGAGTTAAGAGGTATACTGAACCGTCAGCTAGTATGTTCTACCAAGTTGGAGGTTCAGATGACCTTGAAACTTTGTACACAGCTAAAAATATATCTAATCCTACTCACTATAGGTTTATTGTATTTTTTTTATTTTTTTATAGGAATTTTATTTATGTACAAGTTAAGCACATTTTAGGATCTTTTAAGTGTTTTTAAAAGAACCAAGATCCTAAATCTCAAATGGGCAGCTGAAATGGTAGTGGATTGCTCAGATAAGCTCTAAACACTAACTAAAGGATGTGTAATCATATAATCAGATTTTTTAACTCTATTTCCATATATTACTCAACGTGGATAGTTAAGCATACATAGTTAACTGACAAAGAAGGATTTAAACAAGGTTACAAGCAATCCAGATGAGATTTAAAATCATAAAATAGTACATGGAAGCTTGTATACATAAAATACAACATTTACAACGTGTCAGCTATTTTAAATAGCTAAAACCTAATCCTATTGTCCTTAATTTCAAATCATCTAGCAAGAGCAGTAGCTGCAGCAGCAGTTGCAGCTCAAAGCCGTCCAAAGCATTGCTCAGACGTCTTAAAATGTTCAAAATGGTTGCTGCAGTGCATCAATAATTTCAGTGATTCTGATTGCAAATTTCAGGAGGATCAGTACCATTTTAGCAACTCTTAATGGGGGTTTTAGTGGTTGTTACATCGACCAAATCTAATCCTTTATCTTTGTCGTAGACAACAAAGATAATGGAATTAGATTGGAATTTAATCCAACAAAAATGTAGCTGTTATGCAGCATTTTAATATTTGAAATTTGGGATTCAAAACTCACAATGACCAACTCAAAAATCTGATAGAATTTGAATTAGCTTAGAAATCATTTGAAAACATTGTGTCCTTACTCAAAAACCTTCTAACCTTGATTCCCATATCAAATCAGAGAGAGAACACTGATTTGATCTCTCCCTTATGCTATAGATAGCATGAAGGGAGAGTTCAACTCAGCCCATTAAATCTGTTTGACTTGAATCCCAAATGTTTAAACCTTAAGGGATATTGAGAATCCCTTAGGTAAGAAATCCAAATTCAAACATATCAATTTACACACAAATACATGTATCTCAAATCAACAAAGTTGATTGACCTTGGCACTCCTACACCTTGAAAATCATAAAAAGACTAAATTCAAGCCCAATTCCACCATGGCTCATCTAAGGAAAAGTTCGCCAACAAAATCATCTTTGATTCACAGCCATGGACTGATATATTAAAAAACATATCGATTCACTTGATCAACAACTCTTTAAAGCCCAATTTAATCAAAATCTCATGATTTCGCATTGAAAACCAAATTAAAATCAGATAAAGTAAATCAATTCTTTTCAAATCAGATCAGGGGTCTTTGTGAACAAAATAACATGAGTGAAGAGACCCCTAGGTGATTTTTGAGTGCAAATCTTCATCTCAAAGCTAGAGAGCAATGAGATGAGCATTTAACTCTAAAGAATGGGGGGAATTGCGAATTAAAACACGAGGGAAATTCAGAGCATGAAATGGTGCTGTGAGGGGGAAGATCAGTGATCAGTGGGGTGATATGAATTCATCTCCTCTGATCTAAATTGATCAGAGGAGGTGGGTGTATGGATTCTACACTACACTACTCCTAAGCTATCTACAATCACACAATCAGATTAGAGCAAGTCTACATCTAATTTCTACTTCTAGATTACTCTAATTATCACTACAACTACTCTAGAAAATAGTAAATCCTAGTCTAATCAGAGGAATGGGACCTTTAGATCTAGAGCTGGCGGCTAAGGAGGAGGAATGGAGGGGGATCTCCAGCGAGTGAAAAGCCCACGAGAGGAGCTTTAGGGTCATCCTCAAGCATACGTCATCCCTAGCGGCGAGGAAGAATTGGAGGTGAAAAACCACACCACTGTCATTGATGTGGCGAGTGAAATGGTTAGAAGAGTTGAAGAGGATGAAGGGATCAGCCTCAAGGAAGTAGGAGAGCAGGTCAATCCCTTGCGCGTGAGGCTAGTGAGGTGCTTAAGTAGAATGATCAGTGAATCAGGGCATTGTAGTGGTGTGATTAGCCACCTGGGGCACCTACGATTGGATGGAGAGGAGAGAGCATGCGCGAGGTTTAAATCAAATTCTAGCCATTAGATCAAATCTGGGGGAAGAGGCGATTGCACGTGCAGATTCGCATAAAGGTTCAATTAATGGAGAGACACATATCAAGTGGGTCTAGAGGAGATGGCCTCAGTTCTTCTCGGCTACAGTGATTGCGAGGAGCTTTAGGTGTTGGGTTTTGTTTTGGTGAAATTGCACAAGAGGCCGCTTAGCGAAGGGGTAGAGAATTTTCAATGAGGCCCAAAAGTGGTACAAAAGTATATTAGAGCAGTCCTTCAATTGTTGCAGATGGGTCCCTAAGCCTACAAATGGGTCCCTGGAGTTTTTCTCATGAATGAATTAAGGACCTAAGTGAGAATCTTTAAATGCAAGGCCTTAATGATGTCCAAATGCAACCAGGTTTTTAATGAAGCTTAATTGAACATCTTAGAAGTTAATTTTACTTTTGATTTAGAGTTTTGAGCTCATTAGTCTGTTCAACTTGCAATTGGATCACTATTTCAAATTTATTAATAGAATATCTCAATAATTGACCTAATTATACATTTTTAGCACAAAATTGATGTTTTAGGTCTTTTCTATTATTTCCCACACTTAACCCTTTTTATGTGTTAATTCCATAGTGTTTAACCTAGTTTCTAGCTTAACTTAGGTGATTTAATATGATGAGTTGTAATTCATCAGCGTGTTAAGAAAGGTACGACTCTCAGTTTGGCTTGTACAGAGAGTAATTTGGTTTCAGTACCAAGTTATACTTGGTGGATGGATTCAGGGGCCACTACTCACATTAGTGTGTCTTTACAGGGATGCCTAAACTACAAAAAACCAAATGAGGCTGAGCAGTTCATCTATGTGGGAGACGGGAAGCTAGTTACTATGGAAGCAATAGGAACTTTTAGATTATTAATGAAAATTAGAATGTACTTGAATTTAGAGAATACTTTTGTTGTACCGTATTTCAGACATAATTTAGTTTCAGTTTATGTTCTTGATAGACTAAACTACTTTTGTAATTTTGGAGATGGAAAAGTGAATATTTTCTTTAATTCAAGATTAGTTGGTTCTGGTTTTCTTTCGACTGTTGATAATCTATATTGTTTGGATATTGTTGCTTCTGATGAGATCACATTTGTGGGCTAATCGAATGCATAAATACCTAGATATTAGAATGATGTCTACATGTACATAGCATACTTAGCTTTATAAAAATGCTTGCATGCATATTTTATACATGGCATTGACATATAATAGAAGATAATATGCATTATAATGACATGCATGCATTACATGCATTATTTTAGATTATCTTTGTAAATAAACCAATTTTTTTTTTATATATCTTCTTCCCTGCAAAGTCTACGACTTCGTCGTGTGCACACTAGCCACCGCACCCTCGCCGCCAGACTTCTCGCAACATCATGGCTTCAACGCAATGCCTCCCCAATGGATCAAATTTACTCGTCGAGTTGTTGGTTGAGATTTGCTGCGGGAGAAACAAATGGGAGAGGCGTTTAAAAGAAGAGGCGCGGCGACCATTGGAGAGCTCTTCCTCACTCTCCACGGTGGACCTCTCGCCTGCACCGTGAACTCCAAGCATGCACGGTGGCCCCAGCCTCCTCCACCAATGTCCGTGTGCACCACCCTTGCGTGCGGCCCGCCTTCTCACCGCACGCAACAGGCACACGCAAGCCTCCGGCCACTAGCCATCGTGCATAGGTTCCTCGCGAGGCCACGCTCGTGCGCAGTAGGTACCTTGCGCACACCCTCGTGCGTGCATGCGCGCTTAACCCCCTTGCGCGCGCCAACAACCAGCCACATCTCCTCCACCTAAACATAGCCACTGGCTTCCTCTTCTTCCTCATCTTCTTCTTCTCCACCAACACAAAAGAGGAAAAGAACCCAAACAACCACAGCTTCCTCTGCTCGCAGCCACCTCCATGGACTGTCATTCTCCATGCTGTTGCCTCTGTTGAGCTCGCCATGCGCTAACGAGCTTGGCCACGCCCTCAGACGCACCCACCACGACCCACGCTCACGCGTGGAGTAACCCACTGTCGGCGAGCTCTTCCTCGCCATTCGATGAGCTTCGACCGTCGTTTGTCGAGCCACCACCGCCATCGGATTCCTCTCCGCATCCTTGACCACCTCCAAACACGGCAGGGCCAATCAGGGATCCTCCCTCGCACACAAGCAGCCGCAAACAATCCTCTATTTTGGTTGACATTAAAAATTACTTTCAATGCCATTGCCTTAAGAAGATTTTTGTTTTATTGAATATTTTATTGTGGCATATTTATGAGCATATCCCTCTTGTTTTGCCTAAATACTATTTCAGCATATCATATCATTGATTGTTAGTTGAAAGGGAATTTTAACTTGATTTTTTAGGGAAACAAATAGTGAACCTTGAATTTTCATTATAACGTGTTTTAATAGGCCATTGCCTCCTTGTGGACACGACCTAATTATTTTTGTGGTTAGATTTTGAATAATAAAATATTTTGAAAAGTGATTTTCTACCATGCATGAACTATAACGACACAACATTTATGTTAAGATTTTTATCGAAAACAAGGATCGCTCTTTCAAATGGCGCCGTTGCCGGGGAGGCAATAGATGTAATAAATTCACCTGACTTTATTTCTGATTATTCTGAGTTGCGCATTTATCTGATCATTCTTTATCTTTTTTGTGCGAGGAATCTGACGAGGCGACAGGTGTAGCTGAGAGACGGCATCAACCTTGAGCGACGTCCACATGCGGATATAATCACAGGTGTAGCTAAGGACTAACCCATTCAGCTCAAGAAAAGAGAGATTTTTTTTTTATATGCTAACCTAAATGCATGAATACTTCGTAAAATGCCAAATGCATCCCCCCATGCCTAAATCCTACAATGTCCTCATTGTAAAAATTAAAATAGGGGGAGAAAGGAAGGAAATCACCTGATGACGGTGTTATTCAGAATGCTGTGTTGCCTCCTAATAAGCGCTGCATTTTCTGTCGGCAGCCAGACTTATAAGGAACCTGTAAGTCTGGTTCCAGATAGAAAAAGTTAGGCCCTAAAAATATGCGCAACAGAGTGGGCCTAGAAAACAGATAACCACGGATGTTGGCGAGCTGATGATGCAACGTAATCCCAAAATCTTGCCAGAAGGTATGAAAGTAGAAAACCTCGTTGGCTGCCTGGGGAGGTCTAGGAATAACAAAAGGAATATGAAAAGGAACCTCCCGAAACGAAATAAGTGGAGGATAACAAGGATCCTCCAAAGCAGTACGAGTTTTAAAAGATATAAACATTATTATTTCAAACCCTTGAATGGCAAGACTAAAAATACAAGCATCAATCCACACTCACCATTCTACCCGAGGATGTACTAGCCTAATATGTTCTCCAGAAAGAATGTACATGAGTAGAGATCTGAGCCAAGGATTGGTTAGGGAATGTAAGGGTTGTTTGTAGTGTTGGAAGGTAATGATTAAGTCCAATGAGGGCTTAGTTGGTGTTAAGTCCAATTCCAACAACAATTTAGATTGTGTATTCTCCCTAACAATTGTAGACAACTTCACGTTACCCTGCCTAGCATTAATGATCGGAGTCATATTTTCACCTTCCAGTATTTGTGAATCAATGGTGGACTCCAAATTATATTCCTTTGATTGCAGGGTCAAAACAACAGAATCAATATCATTAATCTCATCCCCAAATTCTTTTGGTTCACTCAAATTTTTGTCGAGGTGTGAATGTGATTCATTAGTAAAGAAAGGAGTTGCTTGAGTATCATCAATTATTTCTGACGGAGGACCCATCTTAATGTTTTGGAGTAAGCCTATATCACGCAATTCTTTATTCTTCTCGGGGCATAAATCCTCAATTGACGTGTTTTGTCCTCGAGAGTCTCCCCTAGGCTTCTCACTATTTTGTTTGTCCTCCTCTAATATCAACTCCTGGTTAGATGGAGGATGACTCTCAAAAGAAGGGAGGAATCTGGATTTCACCATATTATTTATATCCTCTGGAGGTAAATCCTCAAATAATAAATAATTCCCCTGTGATTCACTCTAGATTTTCAGTCCAAGTTCCTCCATTGGGGCATCCTCATCCTCTGAAATAGTCTCTTTATATCCCTGAGACCAAAATTGATCTAATTCATCCTCCATTCCCTTAGGGTCACCTTCATTGGGTGCATTTAAATCCTCAGGATGCTGAATGGTAGGTGTTGATTCCCTAAGTGGAGGGTCAGGAGTAGGCTCACTAAGGGTAGAATGGGATTCCACCAGATAATCAATAGGGGAAGTGATAGGAACAATACAACCTTGACCCAGGTTAGTAGGGGTAAGGAGAATACTATCATTGGGGTCAAGGTCCTCAAGAGTACCATCTTCCCTTGCTTTTGACTCCAATATAGCTCGGGTGGATAATCACTAGGATCGTTCTCCTCTGGTGGTCGTGTCTCGTTGGGAGAGTCTAAGTGATAGATACATAAAACTGGATCCCTATTGTCATTGGTTTCCTCAGAATTATTTTCATGATCACGGTCATATGGGTAGGGATTAGAATTACTGGAAAGAGCGTAGCTAAGCTATCTTATTTCTTTGTTTAATTGTTGACTATTCCTCAACATCTCTCCCATAGATTGCATCATTTCCTTTTGCTATTTTTGCATTTCTATCATAAAAGAGGAGAGGCTACTACTATTAGGTTGGGGAGGATAGTCAATTTCAGGTTCTGGTTGCCTAGGGTTATCGGTCCAACCTCGATACGGAAAATCATGAAGGGTGGGAGGGTTGGGTGTTTGCATAGAAGTAGGGATTCTAGGGTTGGAAAATCTCGCTCCTAGGCTCTGCTCAAAAGTGGGAGTTATCAGGCCAGTACTCCTAGGATAGGAATATGAATGATCCCATGAATTGTCAATGTACCCATCAAAGGATGGATACGCTCGGGGCATGGGATCATGGTTAAAATGATAGGAGTAAGGATAGTCCATTTCTTTCAATTAAACAGGTTAAACTCTCTTAGGTTTTAAAAGACTTCAGAACACAAGCAGAAACTTCCTGGAGAGTTCTATCGTTGTCAAAACAAACGCAAATCCAGTGGGATCTATTTTTAGTAGATTCTAGGTCTTAGAATTAAATGTTTAGTTGGTGGCCAAACAAGTTTTGCAAGAATTACGCTTCCTAGGCCAACCTTCGTTGGTGCCTATAACCTACTCGTAAGGGATGGAAGTCTCGAATCGAGCCCACACACGAGGAACCGAAATAACTTGGTGGATAGGCTTGTTGATTTTTGACTAACTTCTCTTATGGTGCAAAGAGGAGAGGTAGAAATTTATCTATTGACCTTTATGTGTGAGGTGCACAGTGTCTCAGGTGTGCAATCGTACGTTCATGTTTTTGAGTTTTGAAATCTTCGTAAACAAGATCCTTTTGCACACAATTTTAAGTCACAGATTTTAAGGTCTAACCTCTTAGTAGTCCCAATTTTTAAAGTTACCACTAAATTAATTCGATTCAAGCACTTTAGTGGCCTTATATTTAGGTTCAATGCAGATGCATGACAGGTAATTGATGCTCAAGAGAAGACGTACCTTACTCCAGCTTTCCTTGCGCAAGAATGTATGCAATACAGTAAAGATAAACTAGATGCTGCTCATTCAGTCCTAGATGGTCGTCCTATAGATATGCAGCTTCTAGTAGGTAGTTCGAATATATATATATTTTAATAATGAGAAAACAAACTTAATCTAACTAACTAACCAACATGCAGTTCAAATAATTCGAATAATCCTATAATCTAAATAAATGGGAACATGCTCCTGAAAATACGCTCCCGCATATAAGAGTGATAAGAAATAAAGAAACACTGGGAACACGTTCCCAAAAATACCCAACAAGGGTCCAAAAGATAGAAATTAAGTTCTAATGTCTATCTAAACTAAATCTAAACTAAGATCTAATGACTAAATCAGAAACAGGCTCCTCCGTAAGCTTACGTGCGTGGGATCAAGGCCCACGTGCTCCTGTTGTTGGCCTCTAGGTGGCATCAAGGTCCACCAAAAAGATCATCTCCGCCGTGCATGCCCGCCATGTTCATCATTCGAGGTCAATGTCGTCGCTCTGCTATGCCTGTCGCCTCGTCAGATTTCTCGCACAATAAGATAAAGAATGATCAGATAATTGCGCAACTCAGAATACTCAAAAAAAATAAAGTGAATCTATTGCGTCTGTTGCCTCCCCGGCAACGACGTCATTTGACGGATAGATTTTCTCTTATTTATGAAGATGATAGCAATAAATTGATATGTCGTTGTGTTTTGTGTGGTGGAAAATCTCTCAATCAAAAATTAAAGTAAATATCAAATTTAACCACAATAAAAATGTCGCATCCACAGGGAGGAGTAGAACCAATAAATTCATGAGTAGAGGATTATAATGTTTGCAGACAACTTCGTGACTTCAATGCGAGGAATATGCTAGTCTAAATGGAGCTTGCAATTTCATTAAAGGTTCAAGGCTATTTATGCAATTTTCATGTCAGGAATCAAGCTCCCAAAAATATGTATATGATGCATGTGTAGTGGCATATCATGTAAATTTGACTTGCATGCAAATCTGATTTGAATTTCAATGTTGAATGATGCACATAACACTAATTAAGTAAATTCATGAAACTATAAGTGCATCCATGCAATGTGGCCTGAATAAAATAATAATATTAAAGTGTCAATGGCATGCAATGTAAATTTTAATTGAAGCAAAAATAGAAGATTTCTCCTCTCTCTTCCTCGCTTGAACGGTCGTGCGTGGTTGGCGGCGAGAGTCAATGGGAAGGTGCACCTTGACGAGTTCTTCGTGATGGTGGTGACGCGGCAGCCGGACGGTGGAGGAGAAGAACTCTATTGTTGGGTTCTGTCGGAGGAGATGAACCATGTGTGGAGAGGAGGAAGAGCTGCTCGATGGGTGCGTGCACAAGGGTGCGCGAGGGCAGCACAAAAGCGGGCGAGGGCGCTGCACTACCTGCGGGCGGCTGCACTGCCTGTAGGCGTGCTTGGCCTCACGGGTGGGTGCGGTGAGGGCGCTGTACAGTGATCTGCACGGAGGGGGGTGTGGCAGTGCTGCATCAGAGGTTGCGGTGACTACTAGAGCGCACTTGCAAGGGCACGGCTATAGGAGATGAAGCGCGCGCTTGGAGGCGCGTGGTGGCAGGTTGGAGTGCACTTGTAAGGGCGCACTTGCAGGGTGCACGATGGGAGCACTACAACTTTGGGTGCGTGGAGAAAGCTGTGGCAGTGGCATTGGAGAGGTTAGAGCATGCTTGCAGGTAGGCTGGATCCATCGTGCACGCCTTCTCCACAGTGCATGCTCTCTCCACGGTGGGGAAGGTGGAGATGATCCCCACCTGGGGGAGAAGATAGCCCTCCTCTCACCAAGAGCCTCCTTTTTTTTTATCTCCTCCCCCCCCCCCCCCCCCATCTACAAGTTAAGGGATTTTCAAATCCCTTACTAAACTTGGCCGGCGGTTGTTGAATTTGTTGAGGCCGACAGCTATTGGGGGAGGTGTTATTGAGGCCGGCCGGCTATTGGGGGAGGAGAAATTGCTTTTACGACCCTTTTCTTTGCAAAATTATTCCTACAATAATGAAACATAAAATAATTACATACTAAGTTATAGAATGTGATAGAATAGATGAAAACTTAAATAATGATGCATGCAATCATTCTATAACCTAATGTAGTTATTAACAAACATAAAATGTAAGAATAGAGTTAACTTAGGCGTAACAATAGTCCATTAAAATAAACTCATCAATGCACACTTCCTGCACTAAGCAGGCACTATAGGCACTGCACTAGGACTTGGATCCTTAAGGCTATAGGCATCGATCTCTTTATCGGTGCAAACCTCTTATCTCACTTTGAAATAGTGGTATTAACATTTGCCTGAGTGATTTGATACTCTAAGGAGGGGGACACCCCTTAAAGGAATTCAGGGGTAGTTAAGAGGCACCGCTGACGCATCACCTCAAAGGAAGGGTTAGCCCTACTTGCATCCCTTGGTTCCATCCTTAGAGTACCTTTTTACTTGAGCATCTGAGAATATCATTGCAGCAAAGTGTACGTCTCTCGGGCACTCGAAGGTCTATTTTAGGGTGCGTAATTGATTGACAACTTGACTGGTCACCCAAAAGAACTAAAGTAACCTCAACCTCCTTAATAGCCTTTGACCTGGAATCTCAAGTGCCTCACTTCTCTTATACCACTCACGTGGGATTAGAGAAATACTGCCTTGACTCTATTTGGTCAAACTAGAAAGGTTGGAAGAGGGCTTAAAGTGCTTTAACTCAACAAAAGACCTCTTGCCTTGTGTTTTCTTGGTGTATGCTTGGTAGGCTCTCTCTTAGAAATAGTCTTCTTTTCAACCCTAAGCCTGAGAGAATTATTAGGAAAGCCAACCAAGAAAGAAGAAAAATGGCTAAAGAAAGACCCGAAAGAGAGATTAAGGTTGGTGAAAATCAAAGAACCTTGAGAGACTACTTCTTCCCTACAACCCACCAAGCGCTACCTATCTGTGGACCTGGGGTGGATAATCCTTATGAAATCAAGAGTAGCACCATATCTTTGCTTCCCTCTTTTTATGGTACTGCTAGGGAGGATCCCTGCAGGCATCTTGAGGAATTCACCGAGGTTTGTTCCACGGTGAAGCTCCAGGGCTTTACCGATGAAGCCCTGATGAGAACTCTATTTTCATTCTCCCCTAAGGATAAGGCCAAGCATTGGTATCATACCCTTGATGCAAGGGTAAATGACTGGGCCACCCTTAAGGGAGAATTCTTGAAAAAGTATTTCCCTATGAGTAAGACCAACCAATACAGAAGAGAGATTATGGGTTTTACTCAACAGGAAGGGGAGCATTTTCATGAGACTTAGGAGAGCTTTAATGACCTTCTTAGGTTATGCCCCCACCATCAGGTGCCAAGAGGGCAGTTGGTTGAAAGGTTCTATAACAGATTATCTGAAAGGCACAGGAAAACTATCAATGCAGCCTGTGCAAGAAACTTCATGACCAAAACTGAGGATGAAACCTGGGCATTATTTGAAACATTAAGTGATAATTCCATACATATGTCCTCTACCTATCAAGAAAGAAAACGATCAATTTTGTAGAGGAAGATAGAGGCCCATGAAGTCGGGGCTACTCAGGATTTGGCTTATCAGATTCAATTGTTGAACAAAAACTTTGATAACCTTTTAGCAAACCCCGGCATGAACCTACAAGCAACCTCTATCTTTCAAGCTTTAAGTGAATGCACCATTTGCTAAAGCATAAAGCATGCCACTGTGGAGTGCCTCCAAGCAAATCAATTCCCTAAGTTGATTTAGGCCGACCTGAACGTGGCCCAAGGTTTCCACCCACCTCCTCGCAATAACTCTTATTCCAATACCTATAATGCGGGGTGGCAGAACCATCCAAACTTCTCATGGAAGCAAGGTGACGCTTCTAACTTAGGGAATACAAGACCCCTACCTCCCCAACCCATCTACCAACCATCCTATGCAAACCCTCTTCAGAATAAGCCTTTTGAGATGGATGAACATAAAGCCACGATAAAAGCGATGCAAGAGCATCAGAATATGGTCATCCAATCTCAGAATAAGATGATTACTGATATGTAATCCCAAATTGGTCATCTTACTGAGGCAGTTAGGCAGCGAGATCTGGGGAAGTTGCCTAGCTCTTCTGAGGATAACCCAAAGGGTAAGGGGGTCATATTCAGGGAGCACACCCAAGCTGTGACCGTGCTGAGGAGTGGAAAGAAAATTGATAAGCCTGATAGCACTCTTACAGTCACCTCTCAGGATTCCCCTCCTACATCAGACTTGACTTCCATCTCCACTGAGGAAGAGCCACGCTGCTCTCCCTTGCCTGAAATCACCCACCCTGAAAATGTCGTCATTCCACCACCCCTTTCCTGCCATGATGACCCCTCTACCCAGAAGCTGAGGGTGCCCTATCCAGAACGCCTATCGACTCTTGGGGAATCTTTTGTTGGCTCGTTTGGAGCCAAGGATAAGACGGAGGAGATTATGGACACTTTTAGGCAAGTCTAGGTCAACTTGCCTCTGTTGGAAGCTATCAAACAGATCCCGTCCTATGCCAAGTTTCTAAAGGGCTTGTGTACCGAGAAGCACTAATCTAGGAGACAGGTCCAAACTAAGGTCATCCTGCCTGACTATGTTAGCTCGGTTCTCCAATATGGAACACCCTCCAAAATGAAAGACCTAGGGGCCTCGTATATTTCAGTGGTTTTTGGAAACTGTTGATAAGGCGAAATCGGGTTTTAAAATAAAGCATTGTAATATAGCCAAGATTGCTTTGAAAACAAATGAATTTTATTACTCGAAAAATGTAAATTCGAGGTCAAACATAGGGAGCAAATTGGAGTCTAAAAATCAAGAGCACAACTTTCAAATTTGATATAATATGCAATGAAGAATAAAAGTTATAATGCAAGAGATATAATGTCAATGTATATAAAAGCACAAAAAATAATATGGTCGTCTAATTTTGAAAATTAGATGTCTTAAATATTAAGTGCTACAGTGCTGCTCTTCTTTGTCTTCTATCTGATCTCTTTCTTCTCCTTTCTTTTCTTTCTTCTGTTGACGACCTTCTTTCTTCTTGGCTCTTTGTTCTTCTTCCTCTTCCCTGATTTCTTCTTTCTTTGCTCTGGCCTTTGTCTTCTTTCTCTTCTCCTTCTGTCTCTGACTTCAGCTCTTCTTCAGCCTTGCTCCTCTTTAGCCGTGCCTTCACCTTCCTTAGCTTCTCTGGCTGCCTCTTCTTCTCCCTTGGCTCCCTCTTCTTCTTCTTTCTTTGGCTTCCTCTTCTTCTCTTGAGAGCAAAACCTACCCCTACCCTCCCCGCGATCTCTCTCCTTCCTTCTTTCTTAGGCTCACTCTCCTAGAGCCTTCTCGGGTTATCGGGTTGGGTATGTGCGCCCGAGACCAGGCCCACCGGCGTGTGTGGTGGGCGAGGAGTGCACGGGTTAGTAGGGTATACGGGTCAGAACCAGGTCAGCATGGCGTGGGGTCATAGATGAGGTGGTGGGTGAGTGGGACCTCACCCCGTGGTCAGGAGGCGATAAGCCCCTAACACTTTTTCACTTTATATCACAGCACCTGCTCCTAATCTTCCGAGGTGGGACTAAATGTCCCACCTTCCTCGCAGGCGCCTGCAGCAGACGTTCACCTCAAATTGCAGCAGTTGCGTGGATGTTCGCTGCCAATAGCTGGGCTGGAGATGTGCGTGAAGGAAGTCCGCGCGACTTGGAACCTAGAACCTGGGGCCTGGAGTCATGGAACAAGCTTGCAAGCAAGCTTCGTCCTCCATCAATGGCGGTGAAGGCCTGAACCTTGCCAACAAGAAAATGGCCTTGCGGCCTCGTCAAAACACATAGGAAGCTTCGCCTGAGCAAGGCGAAGGTGGTATGGTGGTTGGTGTGGTGTGGGGTGACTTGAGCGTGCATGCCTAGGTTACCCTGTGTATGCAAATATGGGTGTGTTCGGGGAGTGTTCTGGGGGCAAGTGGAGATGAATGGAAAGAGGGGTTTGTGTCAGTGAGGTGTGGCGGAGCTCATGAGGTGGTTGGCGAGGTGGATGGAGGCGTGGAGAGACAGGAACACCTCGCCGGTGGTCTGATCGGAGGTAAAGAAGGTGGAGGTGGTTTACGAGCGTCGAGGCGTAATAGCAGAAATAAATGAGAGAAAAAGGATGAGAAGAGAGAGAGAGAACTTATCTGAGGGTTGTTAGACGAAGGGAGATGCGGAGGAGGCGGCCAGCTCGTATTACCGTCGCTGGAGATGAAGGTCCTAGTAGGAGGAGGACGGTGACGACGAGAGGGTAGTAGGAGAGTCAGCTGGTGTGGCGCGACGTGGACGAAGGAGATAAAGGGAACTCTACCACTGGTATTGTGGCAGAGCGACGAGAGAGAGGGAAAAGAGTCACCGGAGCTTGCTGGGTGTTTGACCGAAGGGGAAGAGAGGAATTTGGGGGGTATCTCAGGCAAATTCAAGCTTGGGAGGAGCGGAATGATCTGGGCACCCTTTTATAGCCCTTGGCAGAAGGTCTTGTGCTTGGAAGCCAAGCCTCCAAGCACGGAAACCTCATCGGAGATGGAAGGTTAAAAAGACCCAAATCTCTCATGCGTTCGCATGAGAGATTGGGTACAAATTAGGTTCACATGAGAGGAGATTTCTTAGAGAATCTCCCTTTCAAATTTGAAAGGGATTCTCTGAGGAATCAGGGAGTTCTTTCCCTCGAATCCTCGCCGGGGTAGGATTTCCTCCACTGTAATGGTGGAGGGACCTAATTGCAAAGAACGACGAGGAAGTTAGGGGAGCTTCTGTAAATGTTTTCAAAAGTTAGGGGTAGAAATGTAATTAGGTTGGACTAGTTTGCGAAGTAGGTCAAGGTGAATTCCCCTTAGGTCCAAATTTTGGTACAAACCTAATTTGGACCTAAGGAATCCAATGGTGAAGTTGTATTTTAGGTTTGACCATATTTGACTGGGCAATTTACACAAAAACCCAATTTAGGGTAAACATTTGACTGAGACCGCTATTTAGGTCAAAATAGGTTCTAAAGAAAAATTGAAGGTTCTAAACCCTAGAGAATATTGTTCCATGAATTTTAGAAGGTTTAGGTGAATTTTATCCTAACCAGAACCTTGTTAAATTAAGTGGATCTTTTTTAGGGTTACAAGAAGGCATTTAATTCTCAGATTTCACATGAACCCTTTTCTATTTGAACCAACCCACTTTTTATCTTGTTAGGACCATTTGACCTATGTTTAGCCCATGAGAAATCTCGTTGATGCACTACAATGGTAAAATTACAATTTTACCCCTTGTTTCTTGCTTTTCTTTCAGAAGGGTTATTCTGAGTTAGGACCTCCAGTTGGTTATGTAGGAGCTTTTGTTCTCTTTCCTGGGTCAAAATGAGCTAGTTAGGGCTCATGATGGTGTTCCCATCATACCCCCATGCCTAGCTTTTGCTAGTCCCTTAGCAAAATTTTAAGGTTTTAACTTCTGTTCTAGACCATGAGTTCCTTGATGTTCAGAAATTATGATGAGTGCTTTTTCTTTTTGATTAGGTTAGAATGCTGACAGTAGGCCTAGAGGTACTTAAGTACCAACCAAGATCCGGACCTGACCAGCTCTAGCCTCGGTCCTCTGCGAAGGTTTCAAGGCCTGCAGGAACTATCCTAAGGTTAGGTGGACTCCGCGATTAAAGCACCCGTGCTTGCAACGTATTTTAGCCTTAGTTTAGTTTGCAGTGCATTTTTTGTAAGAGAGAGACAGAGGATTTATTTGTTTGGAGAGTTTTCTCTCTCTTTTCTTTTTATTTCTAGCTTTGGATTGGCTTCTCAACACGGTCTGTGTAGGATTCCTCGTCACCATCATCAATCCTCGAAGGGTCCCTGGCAATCGATGCTTCGTGATAGCATCGCCCATGGCAACCCCCATAACCCTGGCTTTCGAGATTTCGAGATAATCCCGCCCATGGCTTTCTGTAGCTAAATCTAGACCCTGGAAATTGACATTTTGTGATAATGCCGCCCATGGCATCTGAACCAGCATAGGGTGCTTATGTGCCCCCAGTACGTTATGTAAATATCCTAGGAGACGAGCATCGATGAGACGATATGTTATTACTCATCTTCGAGGGGAATTTCCCGCCTCTTCACGTTGGGAACACGTCTAAATCAACTTGTGTTGATCGGCCGCTCCTAATCTAGGCGACTTTTTCAGAACATTTAAACACTTTTGCGTGATTTTGATAGTTATGCGCACTGAACCAGACTGTGTGTGGATTGGGGTGCTTAGCTTACCAAGTCCTGCAAACCAAAGGTCAGTTAACAAGGTCGAATACTTCCTAAGCCCTAGACCTAATACTTAAGCTTCACATTTTCCCCAACCTCTTGCGAACTATCTAGATCTTAGTGGATACTTGAATTTTTAAGCCTAAGAGTCTTGCCCAAGAGGCTTAAGATCAGCGTTCCTACTAATCTCTTTTGTGTCTCATTAGCACTTTTTCCTTCATTTTTCTTTTTCTTGATCTAGTCCAGAACTTCGATTAATCCCTTAATTTCTTACCAATGACTATTTCTTTTTTCTTTTTCATTTTGTGCTCCTTTTTTGTCATTTTGCTCTTTTCCTCCTCATTTTCTCCTCATGATTTGTATGGCCTCAAAATTTTCTCTCCCCTCAGTTTTTTTGTTGTTTCAAGATTTTTTTCATTTTTTTTTGGTGTTTTTTTGTGATGTGTGATTTTTTTGTTGAAACCTTTTCTTGTGAGATGAGTTTTCATGGTGTTTTGCACTTTCATCCCCCTGCCTATGATTTGTAATGTCCCCATTGTAAATTAGGTGGGTTTGAATTTAGCTTAGATCATTCATTAGAATAGGTTTTGGGTGGGCGAACGGGTCGAGGTGACTGTTGCGAACGATTTCTAGACTCGGGTATGGGGACCTGAGGTGGGGTCAGCTGTTCTAATGGATGAACCCTAAAGTGCAATATGAATTTAACATAGGAATGTTAATAAAGGTTTCGAGTTTTCAAGAATGACGGGTTGCCTCTCGCTAAGTACTGAGTTTTACGCCATTGGCTGGGTGCAATGAGTTCAGGGAGAATGGTGGGTGTAAAGACCCATCCCACTTTTAGCCTTTTAAGATATTTGAAGTGTCAGTCAGACGTCTGTCCAGACGTCTAGATCCTTTCCTGGATGTTTGGAAATTTAATTTTTGTACGCACTCTGCGTTCTGTGCACAGGCAGCACACAGAACTCTGTCACACTCTCTCTCCTTTCTCCTCCTCCCCCTGCCAAACCCTACACCCTCCCCTCTTCTCCTCTCCACACCACACACCACCATCTCCACCTTCAGAGTGCGGTGGAGGGGTGGGAGGAGGTGAGTGAGGGAGCGCGTGAGAGTGAGGAGGAGGAGAGTGCGTGAGAAGGAGGAAGCCGAGGTCGGGAGCTTTGGTGGAAGCTCGTCGGAGCTTGCACGGCCATTGCGGCACGTGTGGGGGGAGGGAGTCTAGATCGACATCCTCGACCACCTGCTACGGTGGAGCGCGGCGAGGAGCGCTGGGTTTGATATTAGAAGTTTTTCCAGTATCAGACGTCTGGAGTGCAGTCCGGACAACTGCTGAGCTTCTAGACGTCTGGAGTCAAGACCAGACATCTGAAAACACCTTTATTGCGAAGGTACGTTCTTTTCGTGGTTACGGCCATGTAGGCCGCACCGTAGAAGATTTGTTGGTCTAATATTGGGGCGGCTGCTCTGTCGTACGGGGGAGCAGCCTTGGGAAGGTGTGTGGAATGCCCTCCCATGCACTTTCGAATGTCTGATCAGCTCACCAAATGACCGGAGGTGCTTCCAGACGACTGAAGGAGTGGTCCAACATCTGGAATTGCTTTCAGACGATCACAGGGGAGTCGTAGACATCTGAGGGCACTGCAGGAGCTTGAGGTGAGATTTTGTAACTTTTAAGACGTCTGGACTTGTTTCCAGACGTCTGATTTTGGTCAGTAGACACGTTTTTGACCCGTTTGGGGTTCGATCGGGATCCGTTTTACGCAAACGAAGTATCTGTGGTTTCTTTGTGAGTTGCTCTACATACTAGAAACCTTTATACACTGTTCTAAATCTTCTTTTGCGATGTATTTTCTGGTATAGGGTTTCGACTTGCTACGTGTTTAGGGCTCGCAGAGATGCCTGGGTTTGCGGTTCAAGCCCCCATTACTCCCGAATTATCTGGTAGAGTGGTCTACCCCTGTTAATCTTATTAAATAAGAATGTATCTGTGGAATTACCCAACTGAAAACCTAGGATGTGGCATGAACCCTAGGACAAAGAAATGAATAAACCAAATTATTCTGCATGATTGCATTTGTATACATGAATAAGTTAAACTGCGAGCTATTGCCTGTAATAAAGTATGAGCTGCTTGTTAGAATATGAGCTACCTGAGATAAATGAACCGTTACCTGTGAAATCATCAGTTGCATGTATTAAATTGTAGAAACACGAGCTGCCTGTATATAAACGAGAACTGAATTGTGAATGATGGAATCTAGATCGGAATAATGTGGTGAACATGAGCATGAACCCTACGGGGAGTTAGGAGTAGAGCTCCTGTGGTTAGATGGAAGGTCTGGATTGTGGACGGGAAGTGTGCTGGCCCTTGAATACATGGTACCAAGGAGAGCGACTACCCCCTTTTTGTGTAGAGTGGAGCTAGCCGCCCTTGGGTTGGAACCCAGGGTTAGGATTGGCCACTCTACACCGACTTCTGTTGGCCCTCGTGTACACGGTACCGAGGCGAGCTACTAGTGTAGGGAGGGAGCTAGCCACCCCACAGGACCCGGGGTTCTGCTAGCCACCCTACACCGACTTGTTAGGCCCTCTAGGCAAACCGGGGTAATCAGACGAGGGTGAGCGGACTGTGGAGGGGCGAGACCCTTGTTTGGTTCTGAGGGGCTAGACCCCTGTTTCTGAGAGGGCTAGGCCCTATACTGTTCCGTGTTGTACTTTGGGCGTACCTGCTAGCGGAAACGACTGATCGCGTGTCAGTGCGGGTTAGCTACCCATTCACTTATCGTGCATGTCATAGTCACCGCTACATTTGACAATGACCTCGGGGTGGTTGACTAGGTGTAGGACTACCACAGGGGACTCTCCCGGCCAGGAGAGCGCCATGTGTACCTTCTACTCTTTGGAAAAGACTGCAATTAAGATCGTTCCCACGAGGAACTTGCAAGATCAAGAAAATTTGAAAGTTTGAGGAAAAGGGGTGAAAAGGAAATTCATGTAAAATAAAATAACTAAGAAAGATAATTAAACCTGTTACTTTTACTGCTTTAGATAGTATAGTTACAACTCTACTCAGCATTCGCTGACTCTGTCCTTTTTGATAACACTATTCAGGTCCAAGAGTTGAGTAGCCTAGGCTTCCGGCTGCAGAGGGTGCTGGGCCCAGTCGAGCCCAGCCATAGTTTCTGTACTCTTTGTTGTACCCCCTTTATTGTTGTAGTGAGTTTCAGACTTTTAGCTACTGTTGTTGTTACTGTTGCTTTCGCTTCCGTTGTTCCTATTGTTGTGGTGGTATGTATTGGAATAACAGCTTTTACTTTCCTTTACTGCTTGTATGTTTTTTTACTTCTTAGTTATATTGCATATGTGAATGTGATTTATTTTCCTACTTTTTGGTTATTTCTTGTTGGACTACTAGGTCTTGGGATTAGTCGAGGCAAGCCGATTTCGGGTCCTATAGGGATTCGGGAATCGGGTCGTAGTAGAGGATAAAGGATATCTCAGCCAAATTTATATCGGTCAAGTTAATGAACTGTTTGAGTCTCTGACCATTCACGATGAAAGGTTCGGAATCATGGCTGACTGGACTGATCTCAATGGCTCCATTTCCAAAGATTCGTCAGACAAGGTAGCGTCCGATCCATTTTGATGGTAGCTTTCCTGGGAACAGTTTAAGCTTGGTATCGAAGAGTAGGACCTTTTGACCAGGATGGAAGATCTTTCTAGATATGTTCTTGTCGTGAAAGGTCTTAACCCGCTCTTTGTAAATTTGTGAGTTCTCATACGTGTCATGGCATAATTCATCAATCTCACTCATTTGAAGCTTTCTATGGGTTTCTACCTTAGAAAGATCTAGATTGCAGTTCCGTACTGCCTAATAGGCTTTGTGCTCCAACTCGACAGGGAGGTGACATGTCTTCCCATACACCAATCTGAAGGGAGACATACCTAATTGGGTTTTGTGGGCGATCCTATAAGCCCACAAAGCTTCCGGAAGTCAGGATGACCAATCCTTCCTGTCAGGTCAAACAGTAACCTGGAGGATTTTCTTGATCTCCCGATTTGATAGCTCAGCTAGACCATTAGTTTGGGGGTGGTAAGGAGTAGAGATTCGGTGTGACACCTCGTATTTGGTCATCAGTGACCTGAACTGAGCGTTAGTGAAATGGGTCCCTCCATTAGAATTTATAGCACGTGGAATCCCGAACCGTGAAAAGATGTTTTGATGAATGAATTTGATAACTACCTTATGATCATTGGTTCGGGTCAGAATGGATTCGATCCATTTGGACACGTAGTCAACAACGAGTAACATGTACTCGAAGCCATCCGAGACAGGGAAGGGTCCCATGAAATCAATTCCCCATATGTTGAAGATTTCGCATACCAAAATCGGTTGTAAAGGCATCATATTACGATGGCTCATATTGCCCAAGGTCTGGCAATGAATAGATGCCTTACAGTGATTGTACGCATCTTTGAAAATTGTGGGCCAATAGAAGTCGCATTGGAGGACTTTCACTGCGGTTTTATGACTTGAAAAATGTCCACCGCATGGCTGGTCATGGCAGAAAGACAATATACCTTGAATTTCTGCTTTCGTGACACATCGTCAAATTATCTAATCAGCACTTATGCGGAAAAGATACGGGTCTTCCCAGAAGTATACTTGGCATCGGAAAGCAATTTGTCCTTTGATGAGAACCTCATCATGAGCCATAACTAGCTCATTTTGACCCAATACAAAGGATAAAAGCTCCTATATATCTCAAGGAAAGGCTTAACTCAGAGAATTCTGAGTTTGAGAAGAAAACCAGTCACAAGGGGTAAAAGTGCAATTTTACCAGTATAATCTGCATACAGGGTAATTCTGGGCCCAAACACAGGTCAAAACAGCTTAATAAGAATAAAAGTGGGATGAGATGATCTAGCAAGGGCTACAGCACTTCCAAGGAACCAAATGATAATCTGTAACCCTAAAACAACCCACTTCAATTCACAAGGTTCGAGGCAAAGTAAAAATAGAATAAACCCTCTAAAATTCATAGAAAAATAATCTCTAGGGTTTAGAACCTTCAATTTGGCCTTTAGAACCCATTTTGACCTACATTGAGAACCATGCCCAATTAATAACTTAATTTGGGTTTTTGCGCAAATTGACCGGTCAAACAAGGTTTAATATGAAAATAAAATTCACCATCAGATTCCTTAGGTCCTAATTAGTCATGTATAAAAACTTGAGCCTAAGAAGAAACCTCCTTGACCGAATTTACACTTTGGTCCTCATATATTTACTCTTTGGCCCTCAACTTTTGAACCCTCGCATTTAGGCCCCTAACTCTCCTTCGTTCTTTGCAAACAGGTCCCTCCTGCAAAACCCTGCCAGCACCATGCTCCGGCGACCTTGCGCGGAGCATGGCGCCGCGCAGGGTGAGGTGGAGGACCTGGCAAGTGTACCGGGGGTGCCCTGCGTCGTCAGCCGTCGCAGGAGCACCCCCATGGTCACTGTAGCCCCCCATACCGGCCGTGCGAACGCACGGACGGTATGGGTTCGAATTCCGACCATGCTCCGGCGAGGGAGACACGTCGTCTCCCTCCGCCTTCCTCCCTGCTTCAACCCTATAAATACCCCCCGCCGCTCCACCGACCAAGGCAGCCTGGATCTGACGGAGAAAACCCCCAATTTTCCTCTCTTCTTCCTCCGGCAGACGCTCACCAGCTCCGGCGACTTCCTCCCCCTCCACCTCGTCGCTCTGCCGCACTACCAGCAGCGGAGACCTCCTCCCCTGTTCTTCCCGCGCCACGCCGCACCCAGCTGGCGCCTCTCCAGCCCTCTGCTCGCCGCCGCCCCTCTCTCTGAGCATCATCTTCTCCGGCGACAGTCGATACGACTGTCGCCCTGTTCCTCCCCCTTCGTCCCTGCAGTTAAGTTAGACTTACTCCCCTTCTTCTCCTCTTTCTTTCCCCGCTTTCGATTTAGTCAATTAAGCCCTCTACCGACCCTGTTCACCCTCGTCCTCTCCGCCTCCGACCACCCTCCGGCGAGCCGCTCCCATCACCTCAGCGACCCACACGGCTCGCCGACCACCGCAGAACCTCCGCCTCCTCACCCTGATCCTCTTCCGCCCCTCCACTTCCCACCAAACACCCTCTGCAGACCCACCGAACACACCCACTCCCTCGCTCACAGTCTGACCTAGGACGACCTAACAGCTCCATCTCGCCCCCTGCAGACCCCCTGACCACCTTCGCCGTGCCACGGCGAAGGTCCCCCGCCTGTCTGATTTGGCCGAGAGGCCGTGCCATTGGTTTCAGGTTCCAGGCCTTGACCGCCATTGGCGAGGAAGCTCGAAGCCTGCTCGAGGTTGCTCCAAGCCGAGATATCCCAGATTGAATAGCCACGGCCAGCGCGGAAGAGTCTCACGCACACACCCTGGCCCTCGATTGGAGCTGTACGCCTCAACAGCCGATGCAATTGGGAGCACCATCCCTGCTGCAGGCGTGAGAGAAACGGGTGCGCGGATAGTCCCACCTCGGAACCTTCTGAAGCCACGCACCCACATAAATTGAAAAACTGCCACCATCTGTTTGCCTCAGTTACCACGGGGTGAGGTCCCTCTCACCCGACCCGACCCGACTCGGCCTCGTCCGTGACCACGCTCCGCGGACCTGACCCGACCCGATTAGACTGACCTGCACTCCTCGCCCACCACGCACGCCGGTGGGCCTGGACCCGGGCCTGACCCGAACCCGATTACCCGATAGCGCTCTGGGAGAGCTTCCGAAGAGTGATTTCAGAGAGAGAGATACGCGGGGGAGGGGGGTAGCATAGGTTTTTGCCTCTTGACGAATGAGCTCTGAAGTGTGCAGGCCAAAGAAGAAGAAGCAGACCCGCTGAAGAAGAAGGAGCTGCTGCACTGTAGCGAAGGCATTGTTAAGTCGTCTCAGCACCGGGGCAGACGACGGAAGGTCAGCAGCCAAAGAAGAAGAAGACCCGCTGAAGAAGAAGGAAGAGCAACGGCCATCGCCAAAGAAGAAAAAGAGAGGTCAAGGCAGGTGAAGACAAAGAAGAAGAAGGAATGAAGAGAAGCAAGAAGCAAGAAGCAAGAAAAGAAGAAGACGATCTGACGAAAAAAAAAAAAAGAAAGAAAGGAAACAGGGAAGATCTGAAGAAAGCAGAAGAAGAAGAAGAAGAAGAAGAAGAAGAAGGAGAACAGGAAGAACCAAAGACAAAGAGGAAGAAAGAAGAAAAGAAGAAGAAGCCAAATTTTCATCTCTCTCTCTCTCTCTCTCTCTTTATTTTTGTAATAAAACTTGTATATCTCTAGAATACAACTTGCTCCCTGAGTTCGACCTCGGGAACTCTTTTATTTTTCCGAGTAAAAAAATTTTTATGAAACGTTGGTAACAACCGGCTTTACTACAACGAATTAACAACGGAAACCGACGTCCCATCATTTTGGCGCCGCTGCCGGGGAGCAACGGCTATTCTAGAGGTAAACATTCCTGTATTCTTTTATTATTTCTGATAATCTCCTCTCTTTTGTGCAGCTACAGGAACTCAAGAAGACAAGCAACCACACCAAAGACAGGTAAATTTTTCCTCTCACTATTAACCCCTACACTCTAAAGAGGAAGAAAAGAAAAGAACAAGCAATATAGGGCTAACCTGTCTTCCATATTTAGTAACCATAAAAGTTGCATGTTTTCAACTCATTATTTCTGCACACTATTAAGGGTATTTAAGGGCTAACACATTCTTGCTTGAGCCCTAATTACCCAACAAAGAATTAACTGGACCAAGTAGAGCCAACCTAGGATCCAACACTAGGGATTTAGAGACACACTCCTTAAGCAAGAATTGAGAAAACCAAATGAAGTGTGCCCAAGCCCTTGTCTGAAAATACCTATACAAGAAAAATCCTAAACAATTGGCTCTCTAAACACTTGAACCCTAAAAGACAGGACCTAAAAGCTCTTAAAGAAAACAATAGGTAAAGTTGACCCCTTGGGTTAACCAACCTTAAATTAGGTCACTCTTTGCACTTAAAAAGACTAAAGTTCAAGTGAAACCTTAAGCACCCTGATCTTAAAATTGGTAGACTTAAGAGGTCAAGATCCCCATTCTGGTCTACCTGGAACCGCAGTGACAAGAGAGGTCGGGTGGGGGAAACCCTGTAACCCGTGGGGACGCTCTACCGTGTAGGGGTCTTCGCGGGACTCTCCCTCTCTGGCTGCCCAGGTAATTCTCAGGTGGACGATCTTTCTGATCAAGGGGTCCATCTGCCCCGAACCTCTATAGTCACCCAACAATTTTTGGGTGTCTTGATTGGGTCCAGCACCTGCTTATCTCATCCAGCCCTTCAGTATTTTTCAGGAGGTCCTTGAAACCTCCTATAGAAATTCACTCTTCCCGAGGCTAAGCCTCGGTTCCTTTGTTTTTGCAGAAATCATTCACATAGCCCCTCTTTCCTCTGATTCTGAACAAAATCCCCTTCTTCCATCTTAATTCAAACTTTGATTCCACCACCAGATCCAATTATGCAGCCTAATCACCTAGCAAGACTACCATTCAAGAAACCTGAATATCGGAGATCTATGAAAGATAAAATGATCAAGGATGCCATAAGATTCTATGAAAAAGAAGAAAAAACCTCAATAGGAGATATTCAGGTTGATGTCCCAACAACCACATCCTTCATCATAAACTGTGCCCAAATTCTATTAACTGGAATTTCAAAAGGATCAACCCGAGATATGCTCATGACAGGATACATTGAGATGGAAAAATTACACCAATCTGAATACCTTCAATGCTTGACAAATCCTGTACTTTGGGAACAACACCAAGATGCCCTTATAAAACGGGTAGAAATGATGAAATCAGTAGAACAAATTATCAACCAGAAATACCCGTATAAACCAGAAACAGAGGATGAACCATCTTGGAACAGTATTAAGGAACAATTCAGTTTCCCAGATCTCGGGATTGAGGCACAAAGTGGTTGTAAAATCCCAACCCAGATAGAAGACAATGTTGAAATAGGTTGGGAAGTTGCAGGAGAACACAATGCTGAGCCAACCCTAGGCCATAAATCACCAAGCTTAGAACTCCAAGACTCCTGCAATAACAAGATTAGAATTGAACCTCTGGAGGGTATAAATTCCACCCCTTGTTTTGATAAGGTGACCCTCGAAGGTTATTCGGACTTAGGTTCTAATAATTCTACCCACATCCTAAGCCTAGAACCTAGATCTGAAACTTATTGGGAAGATTATGAGGCCCTTTATGAGGAAGATCAAATTTTTACAGGATATGATTCCGGGCCTCTATTTAATGAGTATCCCTCTCCAACATCCTCAGGAAATCTGATCGATTTCTCAGAAAACATGCCAATTTATGATACAGAAACTGAGGAGTTGGATGAGCAAGGTTTTAATAGGGTCTATCCTACCAGCTTAGAGCTTGAACAGAACATCTTTTTGAGCCCAGAAGTGATATATAGGCTAGAACCCAATCAGGCTGCTGATTCCACATCTGATGATTTCTGCTGTGGTGGAATTCATGATCATTTTCGCCAACTCTCCGACAATTTCAGATCTGACTATAATTGCGGAGAGATTCCCCGTCCTGAACGTGCCAGGCCTATCTACGACCTCAGTTCACATGATTCTGACTCTGACTCTGACTCTGAGGTCCTGATTCCCGAGATCACCGATAACACAGAATCATTCCTTTTCGATCCTCAGGAACCAAAAACAGAAAATGCCAAGAGTGATTGCAACCCAGAATCCAAATTTTTTCTCGAATCCGATTTCTTTCATCCTACAAACACTCTTCCGGCATTTGATAGTTACCCAGAGGACTCTCTACAGAAAATCACCTATCATCTGTTTCTAGAAGAGCCCTCGTACACAATGGCCACCTCATCCGCACACACAGAACGGATCAAAACCTCTTCCAAACCCCGACCCGCAACCGGACTCAATTTCTATGCTGATTCACCTCTCACCGAGCCGATTGCATTTCCACATCGGGTTTCGAACATTGATCAGACTACATACCATGCTCTATCATTCTCTGATCACCCCTGTAGGGTTCCTGCATCAACCACTGATTATCCTACGGGTCCCTACTCTGACCAGGCTGATTCGGCACAGCCAAACCCTGCGTTTACACTTCCACATCCATCTGAGCTTCATAATTTCTGGTGGGCTCCACACCTTTTTATCCACATCTATCAACCCACCAGATTGATTGGGTTTGGGCTGCATCATCAGCCTGTTGATCTGAACAAGCACCTGGTTGGACCAACCAGGCTCTTAATCAAGGTGCTTGTCTTACAAAACTCTGCTGAGTTGACCATCCCCTCTCCATCGCATTTCTCGCTTGGCTGAAGGCATCAAATTTAGCGCTCAACGGGAGGCAGCCCGTCATTCTCTTTGAAAACCTGAAACTTGTTCTGACAGCTTTTTGCACTTGAAGTTCACACTTTAGGACAGCCGACTCCACCTCAGGTGCTTGCATCTGAGATTAGAAATCGTCCGCAACAGTCACCCCGACCCATTCACTCATCAAAACAGCTATCCTAATGTATGAACTTAGTCGAATAGAAACCCCTAGGTTACAATGAGGACATTGCAAATCTTAGGCATGGGGGGGTATGAAAGTGCAAAAACTCGTAAGAAAAGGTTTCAAACAAAAAAATTCACATATGCCAAAAATACCATAAAAATTAAAAAATTTTCGAAAAAGAATAAGAGGAAAAGAGGAGAAGGAAAATTTTGTGAAGGAGAGAAGAAACAAAATGAAAAAGGAGCACAAAATTATAAGAAAAGTTGATAGTCATTAGTAAGGAACTAAGGAATTAACCTAAGTTCTAGACCTCATTCAAGAAAATAACTGAAAAGTGCACAATGAGATTAGTAAGAATGCAAACCTTAGGCATTCTTGAATAGACTCTTAGTACTCATTAAGATCTGGACACTCCTCAAGAGGTTGAGGAAAATGAAAAGCTGAAGTATTAGGTCTAAGGCTTAGGGAGTATTCGGCCTCGTTAACTAATTTTTGGTTTACGGGACTCAGTAACCTAAGCACCCTAATCTCACACACAGCCTGGTTCAGTAAGCGTAAAAATCAGAATCACGCAGAAGCGTCGCAAAAATCTGAAAAGAACACCTAGAATAGGAGCGGCCGATCAACACAAGTTGATTTGGACGAGTTCCCAGCGCGGAGAGGCGGAAAATCCCCTCGAAGATGCGTAACAAAATATCATCTCCTCGGTGCTTGTCTCTTAGGATATTTACATATCCTACGGGGGGCATGTAAGCACTCTGCTGGTTCAGATTCCATGGATGGCATTATCTCGAAGTGTCAATTGCCAGGGTCTGGATTCGGCCACGGAATACCATGGATGGGATTATCTCGAAATCTCAATAGCCAGGGTTCCGGGGGTTGCCATGGGCGGTGCTATCTCGAAGCATCGATCGCCAGGAACCCTTGAGGATTGATGATGGGAGCAAGGAATCTGATACAGACCGTGTTGAAAAGCCAATCCTAGACTAGAACTAAAAAAAAAAAAGAGAGAGAAAACTCTCCAAACAGAAAAAACTTTCTATCTCTCTCTCTTACAAAACGCACTGCGAACTGAGCCAGGGCTAAAATCATTTCAAGCACGGGTGCTTTAACCACGAAGTCCAATGAACCTTAGGTTAGTTCTTGTGGGCCTTAAAAACCTTTGCTAAAAGACTGAGGCTAAGGCTAGACAGATTTGGATCTTGATTGGTACTAGAGTATCTTTTAGGCCTATGGTCAGCATTCTAACCTAATCTATGCTCAAATAAAAAAGCACTTATCTAAAACCATTGAAAACTTCATGGTCTAGAACAAGGGTTGAAACCTTAAGTTTTTTTTGCTAAGGGACTAGCAAAAGCTAGGCATGGGGGTATGATGAGAACCTCATCATGAGCCATAACTAGCTCATTTTGACCCAATACAAAGGATAAAAGCTCCTATATATCTCAAGGAAAGGCTTAACTCAGAGAATTCTGAGTTTGAGAAGAAAACCAGTCACAAGGGGTAAAAGTGCAATTTTACCAGTATAATCTGCATACAGGGTAATTCTGGGCCCAAACACAGGTCAAAACAGCTTAATAAGAATAAAAGTGGGATGAGATGATCTAGCAAGGGCTACAGCACTTCCAAGGAACCAAATGATAATCTGTAACCCTAAAACAACCCACTTCAATTCACAAGGTTCGAGGCAAAGTAAAAATAGAATAAACCCTCTAAAATTCATAGAAAAATAATCTCTAGGGTTTAGAACCTTCAATTTGGCCTTTAGAACCCATTTTGACCTACATTGAGAACCATGCCCAATTAATAACTTAATTTGGGTTTTTGCGCAAATTGACCGGTCAAACAAGGTTTAATATGAAAATAAAATTCACCATCAGATTCCTTAGGTCCTAATTAGTCATGTATAAAAACTTGAGCCTAAGAAGAAACCTCCTTGACCGAATTTACACTTTGGTCCTCATATATTTACTCTTTGGCCCTCAACTTTTGAACCCTCGCATTTAGGCCCCTAACTCTCCTTCGTTCTTTGCAAACAGGTCCCTCCTGCAAAACCCTGCCAGCACCATGCTCCGGCGACCTTGCGCGGAGCATGGCGCCGCGCAGGGTGAGGTGGAGGACCTGGCAAGTGTACCGGGGGTGCCCTGCGTCGTCAGCCGTCGCAGGAGCACCCCCATGGTCACTGTAGCCCCCCATACCGGCCGTGCGAACGCACGGACGGTATGGGTTCGAATTCCGACCATGCTCCGGCGAGGGAGACACGTCGTCTCCCTCCGCCTTCCTCCCTGCTTCAACCCTATAAATACCCCCCGCCGCTCCACCGACCAAGGCAGCCTGGATCTGACGGAGAAAACCCCCAATTTTCCTCTCTTCTTCCTCCGGCAGACGCTCACCAGCTCCGGCGACTTCCTCCCCCTCCACCTCGTCGCTCTGCCGCACTACCAGCAGCGGAGACCTCCTCCCCTGTTCTTCCCGCGCCACGCCGCACCCAGCTGGCGCCTCTCCAGCCCTCTGCTCGCCGCCGCCCCTCTCTCTGAGCATCATCTTCTCCGGCGACAGTCGATACGACTGTCGCCCTGTTCCTCCCCCTTCGTCCCTGCAGTTAAGTTAGACTTACTCCCCTTCTTCTCCTCTTTCTTTCCCCGCTTTCGATTTAGTCAATTAAGCCCTCTACCGACCCTGTTCACCCTCGTCCTCTCCGCCTCCGACCACCCTCCGGCGAGCCGCTCCCATCACCTCAGCGACCCACACGGCTCGCCGACCACCGCAGAACCTCCGCCTCCTCACCCTGATCCTCTTCCGCCCCTCCACTTCCCACCAAACACCCTCTGCAGACCCACCGAACACACCCACTCCCTCGCTCACAGTCTGACCTAGGACGACCTAACAGCTCCATCTCGCCCCCTGCAGACCCCCTGACCACCTTCGCCGTGCCACGGCGAAGGTCCCCCGCCTGTCTGATTTGGCCGAGAGGCCGTGCCATTGGTTTCAGGTTCCAGGCCTTGACCGCCATTGGCGAGGAAGCTCGAAGCCTGCTCGAGGTTGCTCCAAGCCGAGATATCCCAGATTGAATAGCCACGGCCAGCGCGGAAGAGTCTCACGCACACACCCTGGCCCTCGATTGGAGCTGTACGCCTCAACAGCCGATGCAATTGGGAGCACCATCCCTGCTGCAGGCGTGAGAGAAACGGGTGCGCGGATAGTCCCACCTCGGAACCTTCTGAAGCCACGCACCCACATAAATTGAAAAACTGCCACCATCTGTTTGCCTCAGTTACCACGGGGTGAGGTCCCTCTCACCCGACCCGACCCGACTCGGCCTCGTCCGTGACCACGCTCCGCGGACCTGACCCGACCCGATTAGACTGACCTGCACTCCTCGCCCACCACGCACGCCGGTGGGCCTGGACCCGGGCCTGACCCGAACCCGATTACCCGATAGCGCTCTGGGAGAGCTTCCGAAGAGTGATTTCAGAGAGAGAGATACGCGGGGGAGGGGGGTAGCATAGGTTTTTGCCTCTTGACGAATGAGCTCTGAAGTGTGCAGGCCAAAGAAGAAGAAGCAGACCCGCTGAAGAAGAAGGAGCTGCTGCATTGTAGCGAAGGCATTGTTAAGTCGTCTCAGCACCGGGGCAGACGACGGAAGGTCAGCAGCCAAAGAAGAAGAAGACCCGCTGAAGAAGAAGGAAGAGCAACGGCCATCGCCAAAGAAGAAAAAGAGAGGTCAAGGCAGGTGAAGACAAAGAAGAAGAAGGAATGAAGAGAAGCAAGAAGCAAGAAGCAAGAAAAGAAGAAGACGATCTGACGAAAAAAAAAAAAAGAAAGAAAGGAAACAGGGAAGATCTGAAGAAAGCAGAAGAAGAAGAAGAAGAAGAAGAAGGAGAACAGGAAGAACCAAAGACAAAGAGGAAGAAAGAAGAAAAGAAGAAGAAGCCAAATTTTCATCTCTCTCTCTCTCTCTCTCTCTCTTTATTTTTGTAATAAAACTTGTATATCTCTAGAATACAACTTGCTCCCTGAGTTCGACCTCGGGAACTCTTTTATTTTTCCGAGTAAAAAAATTTTTATGAAACGTTGGTAACAACCGGCTTTACTACAACGAATTAACAACGGAAACCGACGTTCCATCATCCTTCTTGGCACTCGGCTAATCGTACGGGATTCGATGTGATGCCAGGTAGTTTACTATATCAGCAAACCTTGGAAGCCTTGTATTGATAGTCAGAAGGTGCTCATTAGGAAAATGTTCCATGATGGGTTTGGAAGGGTTGATGATCTCAGAAGGAAGGCGGACAAGTGATCAGCTACCACGTTCTGTTTTCCCGCTTTGTCTCGAGTCTCAAGGTCAAATTCTTGTAACAGCAAGATGCAATGGATTAATCGAGGTTTTGCATCCTTCTTCACAAGGAGATGCCTCACAGCTGTGTGATCTGAGTAAATGATAACATGGGAACCCGGGAGATAAGATATGAATTTTGCCAGGGCAAATACTATGGCTAGCAGCTCTTTCTCAATAACTGTGTAGTTACGTTGAGCTTCGTCTAGTGTCTTGCTAGTGTAGTAGATGACCACGAGTTTCCCTTCAATTTTCTGCCCCAGTACCGCTCCGACAGTGAAATTAGATGCATCGCACATGATCACAAAGGGTTGAGACCAATTAGGGGACTGTAGGATCGAGGCTTGGGTAACTTGGTCACGGAGGATCTCAAATGCTTGAGTGCATTCCTTGGAGATTTTGAAAGGTACATCCTTAGAGAGTAGAGAGGTCAGGGGGCACGCGATTTTCGAGAAATCAAGAATAAATCGATGGTGAAAATAAACATGCCCCAGAAAAGATCAGATGTCCTTGATTGAGCTAGGCATAGGGAATTTGGAAATCAAGTTCACCTTGGCTCGATCGACTTGGATGCCTTTTTCTGAAATAAGAAGTCCTAGAACAATTCCTTCAGGCACCATGAAATGGCTCTTTTCCCAGGAAAGAACCAGATTCACGTCAATGCATTGCCTGAGGATTTGGACCAAGTGCAGGAGACAATTGTCAAATGATTCTCCGAATACTGAAAAGTCATCCATGAAGACTTCCAGATAATCACCTACCATATCTGAGAATATGGCAAGTATGCACTGCTGAAAAGTCGCAGGTGCATTGCAGAGACCGAACAGCATCCTTCGGAACACGTAAGTTCCAAAGAGGCAGGTGAAAGTGGTCTTTTCTTGGTCCTCAGGATGGATTGCCACTTGGTTATAACCGGAGTACTCTTCCAGAAAATAGAAGAACCTATTTCCCGCTAGTTTCTCGAGGATCTAATTAATAAACGGTAGTGGGAAATGATCCCTCTTCGTGGAGGAATTGAGTCTTCTATAATCAATGCAGACTTTCCACGAGTTTGCCACCTGGGTTGGTATGACTTCTCCGGTTTCAGTCATGATAACGGTGAGTCCTACCTTCTTAGGCACAACCTAGATTGGACTCACCCACTGACTATCGGAGATCGGGTAGATGATTCCTGCATCTAACCACTTAATGATCTCCTTTTTCACGACCTCCTGCAGATTAGGATTTAAACATCTCTGCATTTTACGGGAAGGTCGTGTGCCCTCTTCGGTGTAGATCCAGTGTGTGCAGTAAGAAGGGATGATTCCAGTTAAATCATCGAGAGTCCATCCAATGGCTCTACGATGTTGCTAGCGAACAGTAATCAGACGGGATTCTTGGTTAGGTGTGAGTTTGGAGCTGATAATCACAGGAAACGTCTGATTGGAACCCAAAAGGACGTACTTCAGATGGTCGAGAAGAGGCTTGAGTTCTAGAATGGGGTTATCAGCAGCAGCGGGCGGTTCCGGGTTTGTGTCAGGAGTAAGGGAAGGAGTTATGGGTGTATCTAGATTAGGGTCAGACTCCTCTGATTGCGGGTTTTGATCTTCTTGTGGTTGATCGAGAGTAATCAGGTTGTCCTCGATATACGGTTCATCAACCACCGCCTTGATATCACATATTTGTTCTATAACACCGTAATTAATCCCTTGTTGGGCCTTAAAGATGTCAATTTTCTGTGTTTGGTTCCCGAATTTCAGTTCTATTTGACCCTCCTCACAGTTTATATTGGCCCTAGCAGTGGCCAGAAAGGGTCTCCCTAGTATAATTGCTGCATCCCTTGGATTTTTAGGTGCATCCATATCCAAGACTATAAAATCCACTGGGAAATAAAAATCCCGAACCCTAACGATGACATCCTAGAGTACTCCTTTAGGTGACTTAATAGATCAATCAACTAACTGTAATGTCACCTCTATCGGTTTAAGCTCAGATTCCTCAAGGTGGTCGAGGAGGGATGTAGGTATTAGGTTTATGGAGGCACCTAAATCTAATAAGGCTCTATCGAATTGGGTATCACCAATGGTACATGAAATCAGGGGAGTACTTGGGTCTTTTGCCTTGGTGGGAGTTTGCTCAAAATTACAGAGCTGGCTTGCTTCAACAGTACGATCAGACTCCCACTTTTGGTTTATGGCTTACACTTGGGTGTACACACGTCCTTCAGAAATCGTGTGTAAGTCGGTACATGGCATATTGCATCGATCAAGGGGATGTTTATATGAACCTGTTCAAAGAGCTTGACCAGATCCTCCTCAGGAGCCACGGGTTTGGTTATCCTCTTTCCCTTGGTCAAGGCCTCGGGAAATGGAACCTTGGTTGGTTCCTCTAGAATAGGTCCAGGTTCTTGATCTGGGATAGGGGTGTCCTAGATAACTACCCTAGGGCTTGGGTTACTACCAGGCTTAGAGTGGCTTGGATAAGGTAGGTCTTGAGTTGCTTTACCTCTACGGGTTGTTACAGAGTTTAGTCCTACCTTGTTTTGGTTTGGAGTTGGTAAAATAGGTGGCTGCTGTTGAAATCCCACATAAGATGTCAAAGCTTCCATCCCGTCGAGTGGTGGAATAGAAGGGGCCTGATAAATCATGTGGGCTTGGCCTAGATTTGGGTTCATAGCACGCCTCTGGTTTGGCACGTTATTTAGATTTGGCAGAGGTTGCGGAGGGAGTGTGCCAGGTTGGCGGGAATTCGCCATCTGGGCGAGTTGATTGTGAACCTCTGTGATCTCATCCTTACGCTGTTTTTGCATTGCCGCATTCGTCTTCTGAATGTCAGCCAGATTCTGAAGGATGAGAGTCATTTGATCTGCTTGGGTTGGCCCAGATTGATAGGTGGGGTTGGGCCAAGGCTGAGGCAGTTGATATGGATGAGGAGCTTGTGGATGGGGTTGATGAGGTTGTCTTTGATTCTGAGTATTTCCCGCCCACAGGAAGTTGGGATGATTCCGCCATCCAGGGTTATAATGGATCATTCTGGATGGCGTTGAGGTCCTTACAGGTCTGAGGAACCTCAGGAAAATTAGAGTACGAGGGTTTAGACTTCCCCCAACTAGAGTAGATCGGATCAGAGTTTCCTTCGGTCCTGGAATCAGATGGGCGTGGATACGGGTCCATCCTCTGAGAAGATCGGTTATAGATGTTCTGCACAGTTTCCCTCCCAAGAGGTGGCTGTGCGAACGGGTTTTGCGTAGAGGTGGCTCTCTATAGATGTTGAGTCAGCTCTTCCACCTTCTTGATGATAGAGACATTGTCCAACTGACTGGCCATTAGTTCCAAGTCGACGGATGCGGACATGCCCTACGTCTCATGTGCTCCCCTTGGATTCGTCGATGCATGGGCATTCGTCCGGTTGAATAAGCCCATGGAGTCATTATTGATGGAGTTCTCGCACATATTCTCGAGAATCTCCCACACAGTGTCTTCGTGTTGACCCATGATATTTCCTCCGCAGGTTGCATTGACGAATAAGCGAATGTCTTCACGGAGTTCCTGGTAAAAAGATTGGACTTGTTCCCATTTAGGAACTCCGTGATGGGGGCACTTTTGCATGAGATGCAAGAAACGGTTCCATGCCTCATGAAGAGGTTCTCTAGATTGCTGAGTGAAGTGTGTGATCTGGTGGCACAAGGCATTCGTCCGACCAATAGGGAAGAACTTTTTCAAAAATTCGGACTGTAGTTCAACCCACGTGTTGATTGGACACATCTGAGTCTGATACCAATGAGCTGCCTTGTTCATGAGAGAGAAGGAAAACATCTTCATAAGAAGAATATCCCGATTTTGTACATCTAACCCGAAGGTCTGGGCCAGATGTTTGAGTTGTTTGATGTGATGGAAGGGATCCTCGGAGTTAAGCCCATGAAACTTTAGAATGGCATGAATCATGTTGGGCTTGAGTTCAGAATCAGGACCTCCAGCTGGGATTTGGACTTGAGGTTCGATTGCCACTATAGTGAGACTATAGTGATCTTGCACCATGGGATGCTGCGGCGGGTTTACAAAGTTCTGAAATAGATCATTCAGGCACTGGAGTTGGTGTTCAAGATTGTTCTCTTCTTCAATTGGTTGTGCCATGATGATGGAAGGAGAATTTGGTTCTGATGAATAAGAGGAGAGGTCTATGTGGTGGGGTTGCTGCACAAACATGGACGTCGAGGCTTGGCCTCGGCGGGAGTGGATTGCTAAAGGAGGTCTTAAGGATGGTCTCAAGGACATCCTACTAAACATGCACTGATGGTTTAGACGAAATGTGCTGGACCCAATCAAGATACCCAAAAAATTTGGATGACTATAGAGGTTCGGGGCGGATGATACCCCTTAGTTAGAAAAGCTGTCCACCTGAGAAATACCTAGGCAGCCAGAGAGGGAGAGTCCCGCAAAGACCCTTACACGGTAGAGTGTCCCCACAAGTTACAAGGTTTCCCCCACCCGACCTCTCTTGTCACTGAGATTCCAGGTAGACTAGAATGGGGACCTTGACCTCTTAAGTCTACCGCTTTTATTCAAGATCAAAGGTGCTTAGGATTCCACTTGAACATTAGATATTTTGAGTGCAAAAGTGACCTAATTTCAAGGTTGGTTGACCCAACAAGAGGTCAACTTCACCTATTTGTCTTTTGAGAGCTTTAGGTCCTTTCTTTTTAGGGTTCAAGTGAAATTAAGAGCTTGATTTTTAGGGTTTCTCTTGAATAAGTCTTTTCAATCAAGGCTTAGGCACACCTCTTTTTGGAAAATTGATTCTTGCTTAAAAAGATGTGTCTCTAAAATCCTAATTTGGAATCCTTAATTTGGCTCTAATTTTGGTTCAATTTAGTTGCCACAGATATGGTATTTAGGGCTCAATCAAGAAGGTGGTAGCCCTAGTTACCTTAAATGGATGCACAATTCAAAATTTGTTTAAATCAAAATCACGCAACTTTGGTGAATTAGCTAAATATGGAAAGTAGGTAGCCCTAAATTGATTTTTTCTTTGTTTTTCCTTTTTAGAATGAGGGGATTAAGAGAAAGGGCTAATCAGAGATTACCTTCCCCAGGTGTGGTTGTTGTGCGGCTGTTTCCTTTCGAATCTTCTCCCCCGAAACAATCACAACAAAAGAGAGATCAAGTTAGTATTGAATCAGAAGTTGTGATCAAGATTTCTAAGTCGCTCGTTGCTCCCCGGCAACGGTGCCAAAATGTTGACAAGGTGAAATCGGGTTTTAAAATAAAACGTTGTAATATAGCCAAGGTCTCTTTGAAAACAGATGAATTTTATTACTCGAAAAATGTAAATCAGAGGTCAAACACAGGGAGCAAATTGGGGTCTAAAAATTAAGAGCACAACTTTCAAATTTGATATAATATGCAATGAAGAATCAAAGTTATAATGCAAGAGATATAATGTCAATGTATATAGAAGCACAAAAAATAATATGGACGTTTGATTTTGAAAATCAGACGTCTTAAATATCAAGTGCTACAGTGCTGCTCTTCTTTGTCTTCTGTCTGATCTTTTTCTTCTCCTTTCTTTTCTTTCTTCTGTTGACGGCCTTCTTTCTTCTTGGCTCTTTCTTCTTCTTCCTCTTCCTTGATTTCTTCTTTCTTTGCTCTGGCCCTTGTCTTCTTCTTTCTCTTCTTTCTTTTCTCCTTCTGTCTCTGACTTCATCTCTTCTTTAGCCTTGCTCTTCTTCAGCCGTGCCTTCACCTTCCTTAGCTTCTCTGGATGCCTCTTCTTCTTCCTTGGCTCCCTCTTCTTCTTCTTTCTTTGGCTTCCTCTTCTTCTCTTGAGATCAAAACCTACCCCTACCCTCCCCGTGATCTCTCTCCTTCCTTCTCTCTTAGGCTCGCTCTCCTAGAGCTTTCTCGGGTTATCGGGTCGGGTATGCACGTTCGAGACCAGGCCCACCAGCGTGAATGGTGGGCAAGGAGTGCACAGGTTAGTTGGGTATACAGGTCAGAACCAGGTCCACATGGCGTGGGGTCATGGACGAGGTGGTGGGTGAGTGGGACCTCACCCCATGGTCAGGAGGCAATACGCCCTTAACACTTTTTCACTTTATATCACCGCACCCGCTCCTGATCTTCTGAGGTGGGAGTAAATGTCCCACCTTCCTATGGCACCTGCAGCAGATGTTCACCTCAAATTGCAGCAGCTGCGTGGATGTTCGCTGCCAATAGTTGGGTTGGAGATGTGCGCGAAGGAAGTCCACGCGACCTGGAACCTGGGGCCTGAAGTCCTGGAACATGCTTGCAAGAAAGCTTCGTCCTCCGTCAATGGCTGTGAAGGCCTGAACCCTACCAATAAGAAAATGGCCTTGTGGCCTTGTCAAAATACGCAGGAATCTTCGCCTGAGCATGGTGAAGGTGGTACGGTGGTTGGCGTGGCATGGGGTGGCCTGAGCGTGCGTGCCTATGTCACCCTGTGCGTGCGAATATGGGTGTGTTTGGGGGGTGTTCTGGGGGCAAGTGGCGATGAATGGAAAGAGGGGTTTATGTCAGTAAGGTGTGGCAGAGCTCGTGAGGTGGTTGGCGAGGTGGATGGAGGCGTGGAGCGGCGGGAACACCTCACCGGTGGTCTGACCGGAGGTGGAGAAGGTGGAGGTGGTTTACGAGCATCGAGGCGTAATAGTAGAAATAATGAGAGAAAAAGGATGAGAAGAGAGAGAGAGAACTTATCTGAGGGTTGTTAGACGAAGGGAGATGCAGAGGAGGTGGACGACTCGTATTGCTGTCGCCGAAGACGAAGTTCCCAGTAGGAGGAGGACGGCGACGACGGGAGGGTAGCAGGAGTGTCGGCTGGTGCGACGCGATGCGGACGAAGGAGATAAAGGGAACTCTGCCACTGGTATTGTGGCAGAGCGATGAGAGAGAGGGAAAAGAGTTGCCAGAGCTTGCTAGGTCTTTGACTGGAGGGGAAGAGAGGAATTTGGGGGGTATCTCAGGTAAATTCAATTTTGGGAGGAGTGGAATGATCTAGGCACCCTTTTATAGCCCTTGGTAGAAGGTCTTGTGCTTGGAAGCCAAGCTTTCAAGCACGACAACCTCGCCGGAGATGGAAGGTTAAAAAGACCCAAATCTCTCATGCGTTCGCATGAGAGATTGGGTACAAATTAGGTTCACATGAGAGGAGATTTCTTAGAGAATCTCCCTTTCAAATTTGAAAGGGATTCTCTGAGGAATCAGGGAGTTCTTTCCCTCGAATCCTCACCGAAGTAGGATTTTCTTCGCTGTAATGGTGGAGGGACCTAATTGCAAAGAACGATGAGGAAGTTAGGGGAGCTTCTGTAAATGTTTTCAAAAGTTAGGGGTAGAAATGTAATTTGGCTGGACTAGTTTGCAAAGTAGGTCAAGGTGAATTCCCCTTAGGTTCAGATTTTGGTAAAAACCTAATTTGGACATAAGGAATCCAATGGTGAAGTTGGATTTTAGGTTTGACCACGTTTGACTAGGAAATTTACACAAAAACCTAATTTAGGGCAAACATTTGATTGGGACCCCTATTTAGGTCAAAATAGGTTCTAAAGGCCAAATTGAAGGTTCTAAATCCTAGAGGATATTTTTCCATAAATTTTATAGAGTTTAGGTGAATTTTATCCTGATCAGAACCTTATTAAATTAAGTGGGTCTATTTTAGGGTTACAACCCAGATTTCACATGAACCCTTTTCTGTTTGAACCAACCCACTTTTTATCTTGTTAGGACCATTTGACCTATGTTTAGCCTATGGGAAATCCCGTTGTTGCATTGCAATGGTAAAATTATAGTTTTACCCCTTGTTTCTTGCTTTTCTTTCAGAAGGGTTATTCCTTGAGTTTGGACCTCTAGTTGGTTATATAGGAGCTTTTGTTCCTTTCCTGGGTCAAAATGAGCTAGTTAGGACTTATGATGGTGTTCCCATCAGAAACCAACACATTGACGAGGCTCTGCTCGATCTAGGTGCAGGGGTGAACATTTTACTGAGCTCTGTCTACGACCTTTTGGGAGGAGGTGATTTAAAGTCTAGTCTAGTCATCCTCCAGGTCACAGATAGATCACTTAAGACACCACGGGGATTACTGGAAGATGTCTTGGTGAGAGTGGAGGACTTCTTCCCTGTTGACTTTCTTGTGCTAGATACTGACCCATCTAATAAGCCCACCAAACCGTCTATTATTTTGGGACACCCCTTCCTGGCCACAGCCAATGTCTCTATCAATTGTAGATCAAGGGCACTTAAAATGGGCTTTGAAAACAAGAAGATTCGGTTGAATGTTTTTGATACCTACAAGCAATCCGGATTGGAAGATTGTTCTCAGATTGAGGTGGTTGATGAAATAATTGAGGAGACTACTCCAGCACTCTTATGTGGAGATCCCCTTCAAATGGTCATATCTAAGGACCATCCTCCAATTGTTGAAGAAATTGAAGGAGATATACCTGAATTAGAAGAGTTACTGGGGGTACACATAGAGTCTCTATCCCCACCTTGGATCGTGAAGGTAGATCCGCTACCTGAGGTGGGGACATCTCAACTTAACCCCTCAATCCAAAAGGCTCCTGAGTTGGAGCTGAAACCCCTCCCAAGCACATTGAAGTATGCTTTCATTGGCCCTAATGACACGCTCCCATTATTATCTCATTTGCATTATTTGAATCGTAGGAGGGAGCTCTGCTTGAGTGTTTACAAAGGCACAAGGAAGCAATTGCTTGGTCGATAGCTAATATTAAGAGTGTTGATCCCTCCATTTGCATGCATCATATATACACGGATGAGTTCGTGAAACCCTTCCGAGACACGCAGAGAAGGCTCAACCCTAATATGCGGGAGGTTGTTGAAAAGGAGATTCTGAAATGGCTAGATGAAGGAATTATCTATCCCATTTCAGACAGTAAATGAGTCAGTCCTATACATGTGGTGCCCAAAAAGGTTGGAATCACTGTGGAAGAGAATGACCAAGGAGAGTTGGTAACCACTAGACCCTCAACTAGTTGGAGGGTCTGCATTGATTACTGCCATTTGAACTTGGCTACCTAGAAAGACCATTTCCCCTTACCATTTATTGATAAGATTTTGGAACGACTGGTGGGGAACAAGTACTTCTGTTTCCTTGACAGGTGCTCTGGGTATAATTAGATAGCCGTCTTTCCTGACGATCAGGAGCGTACCACCTTCACGAGTCTGTATGGCACTTTTGCACTCTGCCGAATGCCATTTGGGTTATGTAATGCTCCTGCCACTTTCCAACGTTGTATGATAGCTATCTTTTTTGATATGATCGACCAGTTTGTTGAGATTTTCATGGATGATTTCTTCATTTATGGCTCGTCGTTTGACCTATGCCTTTCGCACCTTGATAAAGTCTTAACCTATTGCGAAGAGGCAAAGCTGGTGCTTAGCTGGGAGAAAAGCCACTTTATGGTCCAGCAGGGCATTGTGTTGGGACATGTAGTTTCCAAGAGAGGATTAGAGGTGGATACCGTAAAAGTTGATTCCATCTCTAAGCTTCCATCTCCCACCAATGTTCATCAGGTTAGATCTTTCCTTGGCCATGCCGGGTTCTATAGGCACTTCGTTAGAGATTTTAATAAAATCTCTAAGCCACTTTGTGACTTGTTAGAGAAGGATGCTTCCTTCGATTTTGATGATAGATGTGGCGAGGCTTTCCAAGTCTTGAAGAAAGCCCTTATTACCATGACAATTCTCCAAGCACTAGATTAGACCCTCCCGTTTGAGCTAATGTGCGATGCTTCTAATTTCGCAGTGGGAGCAATCTTAGGTCAAAGGGTTGATGGCAAACCTCATGTGTTGCATTATGCCAGCAAGACCTTTATAGATCCTCAGCAAAACTACAGTCACTGAAAAGGAACTTCTTGCTGTAGTATTTGCTTTGGAAAAATTTTGATCTTATCTTTTGGGATCCAAGGTTGTGGTGTTCACTGATCATTCTGCTTTAAAGCATCTTCTTGCTAAAAAGGACACCAAACCTCGCTTAATTCGTTGGATTCTGCTACTCCAGGAGTTTAACCTGGAAATTAAAGACAAGAAAGGAGTTGAGAATATGGTAGCAGATCATCTATCTAGGATCCCTATTGGGGCATCAACCCCGGCTGGCGTTATTCAATAGACTTTTCCTGATGAGTCGCTGATGGCTGTGGAGGCCAAAACTCCTCGGTTCGCTGACATAGTGAACTATTTGGTCATGGGCATTACCCTCAGTACTTGGGACAAGCAGAAGCGAGATACGTTTCTTGCTGGCACTAAATTTTATCACTGGGAAGAACCTGAGCTATTTAGAATAGGCCCTGATCAGCTTTTTTGTCGTTGCATCCCTGACGAAGAACAAAGGAGTGTTTTGAGTTTTTGCCATGACCTCCACTGTGGAAGGCATTTTAGTGGAAAAAAGACTGACCATAAGGTTCTTCAGTCTGGCTTTTGGTGGCCCACATTATTCCTAGATGCACATACATATGTGGGTGCATGTCTACGTTGCCAGGAGACGGGAACCATCAGAAAAAGGGATGAGATGTCCCATCAACCTATTCTCCTCGTTGAGATCTTTGACATTTGGGGCATCGACTTCATGGGTCCATTTCCTGTGTCCTTCGGATATGAGTACATCCTTGTGGCTGTGGACTATATATCAAAATGGATAGAAGCCACACCCACGCAGACCAATGACCATTCCGTGGTCTTGGATTTTGTTAAGGCTAATATCATTTTCCGGTATGGGTGCCCAAGGACGATCATAAGTGGAGGACCTCACTTCAAGAACGTGCACTTCACAAGACTACTCCAAAATTTGGGAGTCAACCACATGTTAGCTACACCTTACCATTCCCAAATGAGTGGACAAGTTGAAGTGTCTAACAGGGAGATTAAGTAAATTTTAGAAAAAACTGTCAGGCCCGACAGTAAGGATTGATCTAAAAAACTAAACGATGCTCTTTAGGCCTACAGAACAGCATATAAGACTCCCTTGGGCATGTCTCCTTTTCGTCTTATCTATGGAAAGGCATGCCATCTTCCCGTTGAAATCCAACACAATGCCTATTTGGCTATTAAAAACATTAACTTAAATCTGGATAAAGTGGGAAAGGCAGGTATGCTAGAGTTAAATGAGCGTGAGGAGCTTCGTAATGAAGCCTACGAAACCTCTCAAGCTTACAAGCAACGTACAAAGGTCTTCCATGATAAGCACATCATTAGAAAGATCTTTGAGCCTAACCAGTGAGTCTGACTTTTCAATTCTAGACTTAAATTATTTCCAGGAAAGCTCAAGTCCTACTGGGATGGGCCATACGTTGTTATCAATACCTTTCCTCATGGAGCAGTAGAAATTCGGAGCCCTACTTCTGGTGCGAGCTTTAAGGTAAACAACCAATGACTTAAACCTTATGTTACTCTTTCAGATGGCCAGGTTTTGGATGCACTTTAGCTTGAGGAGCCTTAGCTCATTCCACTCTCCTCCTTAGGTGATATTCTTCTATGTCTTTATTTTTCCAATGAGGACATTGTCAGTCTTAGGCATGGAGGGGGTATAACCTGAGGATGTTTATAGCATGTATAAACATTTGCATGTATTTAGGATAGGTGCATTAGCCAAAAAAAAAATCTTTTAAGCTGAATTGGTTAATCCCTAGTAGAAAATTTTTTATCAAGGAGGTGTCATTAAAGCTTTTCTTAAATTGTTTCTTAAGTTTAGAATCCAGTACATTTACTTCACTTGCATGTAAACTGAGTAATGGATATTTTTAAGAAAATCAATAATCATTTTTAGTCTATTGAACCCTTGGATAGTTAATAGGGAGACAGGCAAACGATCTTCTATTAGATCCGCTTAATATTTATGAGAAGAAAGTAGAGAGATTATTGGTGTGTTAAGTCTAGTGCGAGGACTCTTAAGTTCTGTATAATTAGATGATGATACCTCAGAGTTAGGCATAATTTTCGCTCTCTGTTCCTATGTGCAAATAGTGTGTGAATTCCCGAGAGTCACCAAATAAGGCAGATACATAAAGATTAAGTCCTAATAAAACTATAACTATGGTGGATGGTTACGACCGTCCCTCATAGAGTCTTCGGCTAAAGGAGGGTAATAGTGTCAAAGGTCAGAAATATGCCTGTCCTATCCATTCCTTTCCGGTGTCGAGAGTAGGCACTTCCACCAAACAAGCCACACAATATCTTCTTGACCATCATCGTCCCTAATAATGCCTCATAAATAAAATTATGAGTCGTTAGTAGTTGCAAAAAAAAAAAAAAGAATCAACAAAAGAAAGAAACATTTATATTTAGAAGAAAAAAGAGAAAAAGAAAAAGTTCAAGTTTATAGTTTTATTTTCGTGTCATATTTTATTATGTGTTAATGTTTTTGAGGTAACAAAAATACTCATTGCGATCCACTCAATATAACCCATACCTACTTTCCAGTATTTCTAATCGCCCGAATACTGGCTGAGGACTTCTAACTTAGTTGTGGGGTTATTAGAACTTTAGTTGAAGTGTGAATGTCAAGTGAGGCCACCAAACATTGAGTACATGTACAAAATCTGGTAAGTTATGTGATCTCAGAAAAGGAAGAAGAAAAAAAAAAAAGAAAAGAGAGTGAGTGAGCACAAAGGAATGCAAAGAGAGCATAGTATTTAGCCTTTCTTTGGGTTGACTTGTTTGATAGTCTAGAGATCTAGAGTTTGTAGTACTAGACTACATGTAGCACTAGATGAGTGTGAGCCATCAAATATAAATCCATTCAACTTAGTATCTCCTACCTAAGCCAAAAAGCTAGGATCAAAATACAGATTATTTTCTGCTTTATCCCTGAGAGAAGAAGTTGCCTATCCTAATAGAAGTTTTATCAAAGGTTAAGTACAAACTGTAAATGTAAGTTGGCTTTTTTTTTGAATTCATTACCTAGGCTACTATCACTTCACATTTGTTTGGATCTCTAAATTTCTGGAATAAGGAATGAGGAAATATTTTGGTCACTTCCATTACTTTCCACTTTTGCTAGGGACTAGCAAAAACTAGGCATGAGGGCATTTAGTGAGATCATATTTGTGGGCTAATCGAATGCATAAATACCTAGATATTAGAATGTCTACATGTACATTGCATAATTAGATTTATAAATAGATTAGTTTATAAAAATGCTTGCATGTATATTTTATACATTGCATTCACATATAATAGAAGATAATATGCATTATAGTGACATGCATGCATTATATGCATTTTTTTGGATTATTTTGTAAATAACCCAATTTTTTTTTATATCTTCTTCCCTGCAGAGTCCACGGCTTCGTCACGCGCACACCAGTGTTGATCGAGTGAAATTGAGGTTATAAAAGTTGCATCATAGTATAAGTCGAAATTGCTTGAAAACAAATAAAATTTATACTCAGATGAAAGTCCGAGGTCGAACACAGGGAGCAAATAGGAATTCACACACTAATCTCAAATAATATTTAATTGAGCACAAGAACATAAACCACATAATGATATTCAATAAATGCTAATCTGTCACATTAGATAGTCAATGAATTCTCATGTATCTTGAGAAAATAAAAAATAGAGAAGCTAAAAAAATGGTGATTTAAATCACAAATTACTCTCTAAGCATATATATATCATGCGTTCAACCAATTTAAATATCTCAACAATAATTCTAAATCAATCATTCAAAGTATCAAGCCTCAAATCAGACGTCGAGTTTGATGACCAGATGGCTTAACCAACAGGTGCTACAGTGTTAGGGAAGCACTGTTCTTCTTCTTCCTCTTCTTTTTTCTTCAGGCCTGCTTCTTCTCAAGTCCTTCTCCTTCTTCTTCTTCCTTCTCTTCTCGCATTAAGTGTCGCATAAGGAAATTGTCATAGAGACCAAAACCCCCCTGCACCCTCTTTCTCTTTCTTTCTCTCTCTGGGATCCTCTTCCTCGCCTTCTCAAGGCCCTTCACAGCATCAGGTTATCGGGTTAATGGGCACACGTGCACCTCAGACCAGGCTCATCGGCAGTGGGTGGTGAGTAAGGTGTTATTAGCTTAGGCGGGTAATTGGGTGAGCACCAGGCCCATGTGTAGGTGTCACGGGCGAGGCAGGTGAAGGGGCGCAGGGACCTCACCCCCTGTGTGTTACTTGAGGCAAATAGCTCATGTGACAAAAATAATTTATGCGGCCTCACTTGCTCCTCTCCCACCGATGTGGGACTAAACTCCCACTTCTCTTCGCATGCGTTTGCTGTAGGTACTCTTTCCTCAATTGGAGCTTGAGTGCACCATGGCAGCTTCAATTGGATGCTTGGAAGGCTTCCTGAGGCTAAACCGCATCCCTCGAGGCGTATCCCTGGAGCTGGGACCTCACAGGCACTGCTGGAACTCGCTCGAAGCAGCTCCATTCATAGCGCGGAGGGTCGTGAACTTGAAACCAAAAGCACGGTCTTTCAACCTCGTTAAAGCCGTTTAGAAGCATCGTCGATCGACGACGAATTTGGTGGTGGTCGTGGTATGTTGCAAGAAGGTGTGTAGTGGTCGGTCGTGGTAGGGTATAGCGTGTGAAGGTGGGTTTGGTCGTCAGGGTGTTTGGATGGGCAATAGGGTAGAATAGGATAGGGGTTTTGTAGGGTGTGAGCTGGCAGAGCTTGTGGACTAGTTGGTGAGGGGGATGGTTGTGTGTAGCGGGTAGGAACCCTTGTCGGAGTGGTCGTCGGAGGTGGAGGAGATGAAGCCATTCGGTGTCGTCGGTGATCGGATTTGGAGAATAAAGAGTAGGAGATAGAGTAGGAGAGAGAAGGGTGTTAACCTAACTAAAGGATGATGGGGATGAGGAATTGGTGCCGGCTTTGATTGGCTGGCACCGGAGATGAAGGTGACTCCAGTGGGGGAGACGGCGGCGAAGAAAGGGGTTTGGACGCCTTCGCTTTGGCTGGCGAGAGGCGGAGGAAGATAAGGAAGAAGATGGGCCACTTGATTTGATCATCTGAGGGCTAGAAGAATGAGGTCGAGGAAGCTCGCCAGAGCATAGGTCGGAGTCGACCGTGGGAGAGGAAGAAGAGGGTTTCGTGGCCTTAAACCTAGCTGAAGAGTACGACCATGCATTGGGCGTGCTTATATAGGGCTTAGGAGAGGGTTCCAAGCTTGGAAACAGGCTTGGGAACCTTGGAGCTTATGTAAAAGTAGGATACCCATTCCTTCAAAACATTCGCATGAGCTTTTGGGAAGCAGTTGGGATCCAAGGTTGGTCCCATTGGAAAGTGGATTTCCTAAAGAGTCCCCGGTTCGATTTTGGGGAAGTTTCATCAATCAATCAAGGAGAACTCTTCAAATGAAGCTCGCTAGAGTAGGATTCTTGAGTGATAATGGTGGAGGAACTCATTTGTGATGAAGACGACAAAATTGGGGGGCTATTTGTAAGAAATTCAAAAGTTAAGGGCATGAGTGTGAGATAAAAGAGTCATACAGGACTAAATTATAAACTAGGTCAAGATGGTCTCAAATTGGGCCCAAATTTTGGTACAAACCTAATTTGGACATAAGGAATCCAATGGTGAAGTTGGATTTAAGTTTTGATCAATTTTGATTGGAGAAATTGCACAATTATCCAAATTAGGGTAAATGTTTGGCTGTGGCTTTGTTTTAGGTCAAGACGGGTTCTGATGGTCAAATTGAAGTACCAAACCCTAGAGAATATTTTTATATGATTTTTAGAGGGTTTAAGTGAATTTTATCCTGATCAGAACCTCAGTTATTTAAGCGGATCTATTTTTAGGGTTTTAGAAGTCATTTAATTCTCAAAACACGCGAAAACCCATTTCTATCTAGACTAACCAACTTGTTAGACTTTTAAGACCATTTGACCTTTGATTAACCCCTGGAGAAAACCCATGAGTGTACTGCAATTGAGATATACTGTTAAAACTGCAGTTTTACCCTTGTTTTACTGTACTTCCCTCAAAATGGATTTGCAGTGAATTACGTCTCTTTGGCGGTTATGTAGGAGCATTTAATGATTTAATTAGATCAAATTGAGTTTGTTATGGCTCATGATGGTGTTCCCATCATACCCCCATGCATAGCTTTTGCTAATCCCTTAGCAAAATCTCATGGAATTAACTCAAATTCTAGACCATGCCTTTTTATGTTCAGATTTCTGATGTGTGATTTCTTTTGCAGATTAGGTCAGAATGCCAATAGTAGGCCTAGAGGTATTTAAGTACCAACCAAGATCCGGACCTGACCAGCTCTAGCCTCAGTCCATCATGAAGGTTTCTAAGGCCCACAGGAACTAATCTAAGGATCGTTGAACTCCGCGATTAAAGCACCCATGCTTAAAACATGTTTAGTCCCGGTTCAGCTTGTAGTGTGTTTTTGTAAGAGAGAGACGGAAGAAATTTTTTTTTTTTGGGAGTTTTCTCTCTCTTTTTCTTTTCTTTATTTCTAGCTTCAGATTGGCTTTACAATGCGATTTGTATCAGATTCTTAGCTCCCACCATCAATCCTCACAGGGTCCTTAGCAATCGATGCTTCGAGATAGCAACTCCCATGGCAACCCCTAGAACCCTGGCTTTTGACACTTTGAGATAGTGCCACCCATGGCATTCTGTAGCTAAATTCAGGCCCTAGCAATCGACATTTCGGGATAATCTCTCCCATGGCACTTGAATCAGCACAAGGTGCTTACATGCCCCCAGTAAGATATTTAGATATCCTAAGAGAAAAGCACTGAGGAGACGGTATGTTATTACGCATCTTTAAGGGGAATTTCCCACCTCTCCGAGTAGGGAACTCATCTAAATCAACTTGTGCTGATTAGCTGCTCCTAATCTAGGTGGCTTTTTCAGAATAGATTTAACGCATTTGCGTGATTTTGATAATTAAGTGCACTGAACTAGACTGTGTGTAGATTAGGGTGTTTAGGTTATTGAGTCCCGCAAACTAGAGGTCAGTTAACGAGGCTAAATAATCCCTAAGCCTTAGACCTAATACTTAAGCTTCACATTTTCCTCAACCTCTTGAGGACTATCTAGATCTTAACGGATACTTGAATTTTTAAGCCTAAACACAAGCCCAAAAGGCCTAAGATTAGCACTCATACTAATCTCTTTTGTCTCTTAGCACTTTTTTGACTTTCATTTTCTTCTTTAGATTTGGTTTAGAACTAAGTAGATTCCTTAATCTTTTACTAATGACTAACTCTTTTTGTTTCAAATTGTTGCTCCTTTTTGACATTCAAATCACCTCCCCTTTTTCCTCTTAAGAATGATATGCAATTAATTCTTTCAAAATTTCCTCCCTTCTCCATTTTTTTTCTTTTTCATTTTTTTTTTGGTTTTTTGGACTCTGTATTTTTTTGTGAGAAGCCTTCAGAACTTTGAATTTTTGTATGTTTGCACTTTAACATCTCCCACGCCTAAGTTTTGTAATGTACTCATTGTAAACGGAGGGTATGAAATAGTTTTAGGTTTAGGAATTAGAACAGGATTATCGGGTGGGTGAACAGATCAGGATGACTGTTGCGGACGATTTCAAGTTCTAATAGGAGTACCAGAAATGGGATCAACTGTTCTAAAACTGAACTTAGAGTGCAATAGATGTGAAGTATGACAGGATAATCAAAAGGATCTCGGGTTTTTGGATTGACGGGTTGCCTCCCGTTAAGCACTAAATTTAATGCCTTCAGCTGAGCAGAAAATGGTATGGAGTGGTCAAATCAGATGAATTTTGTAGAACAAGCACCTTGATTAATAGCCTGGTTGGTCCAACTAGGTGCTTGTTCAAGTCAGCAGGCTGATGATGTAGCCCAAACCTAATCAATCTGGTGGGTTAATAGATGTGGATCAGAAGATGTGATGCCCACCAGATACTGTAGAGCTTAAAAGGATGCGGAAGTGAATAGATTAAAGAAGCATGTTTATATTTCGTTTATATGAATCATGCTTGTACATGAATGCATCTATTCGTTTGTTATTTAGTCATACAATTGCTAGATCATATGCATGTTTAGATTTGGTCATTGGTATTCTTAGAAATGCATAAACACAATTTGTAACCGTCGTAAGGTCTGGATGTCTGAGGATACCGTAGGAGACACAAGGTAAGATCTGACGCCTTTTAAGACGTCTAGGATTATTCCCAGACGTCTGATTTTGAACAGTAGGCACGTTTTTGACCTGTTTAGGGTTCGATCGGGATCCGTTTTACGCAAATGAAATACTTGCACTTTCCTCTCGAGTTCCTCTATGTACTAGAGTCTGTTATACACTATTCTGAACTCTCCTTTTATGATGTATTCCCTGGTATAGGGTTTCAGCTTGCTGTGTGTTTAAGGCTCCCAGAGACATCTGGGTCTGCGGTTCAAGCCCCCATTACTCCCGCGTTTCCTGGTAGAGTGGTTTAATTCCATTATTAATATTTAAATAAGAATGTACTTGTGGAAATAGCTGAATGGAACCCTAGGACGTGGAATGAACCCTAGGGTAGAGAGAATGAATGAGCCTGTTTGTACTATATGGTTTACTTGCATACGTGATTAAGATAAATTGCTAGCAAATACCTATAATATAATTACGAGTTTCCTGTTAAAATATGAGCTGCCTATATTTAGGGAACAATTACCTGTGAAATCACCAGCTACATGTTATTGAGAATTGAATTATGAAAACATGAGCTGCCTGAATATGGATGAGAAATGAATTATGAAAAATGAAATTTGGATCTGGATAAATGAGGTGAACATGAGCACGAACCTTACGGGGAGTTAGGAGTAGAACTCCTGTGGATAGATGGAAATTTGGAAGGTAGACGAGAAGTGTGCTAGCCCTTGAGTACTTGGTACCAAGGAGAGCAACTGTCCCCTTTTGTGTAGAGTGGAGCTAGCCTCCCTTGGGTTGAGACTCGGGGTTAGGATTGGTCACTCTACAACAACTCCTGTTGGCCCTCGTGTACGTGATACTGGGGGGATCTACTATTGTAGGGAGGGAGCTAGCCACCCCACGGGGCCCGGGGTTCAGCTAGCCACCCTACACCGACTTGTTAGGCCCTCTGGGCAAACTGGGGTAGTCAGATGAGGGAGTGTGAACTGTGGAGGGGCGAGACCCCTATTCTGAGAGGGAAAGACCCTATATTGTTCCGTGCTATACTTTGAGCATGCCTACTAGCGGAAACAACTGATTAGGTGTTAGTGCAAGGTAGCTACCCGTGCGCTTATCACACATGTCGTAGTCACCGCTGCGTCTTGACTGTGACCTCGGGGTGGTTGACTGGGTATAGGACTACCACAGGGGACTCTCCCAGCCAAGAGAGCACCACGTATACCTTCTACTCTACGGAAAAAACTGCAATCAAGATCGTTCCCACGAGGAACATGCAAGATCAAGAAATATTTGGATACTTTGAGAAATGGGTGAAACGGAAACATATAAAATAGATACATAGAAATGAGAATTAAACCTGATATTTTTACTATTTTGTACTTAGATAATATAGACACCACTCTACTCAGCATTCGCTGACTCTGTCTTTTCCTAACACTGTTCAAGACCAGGGGTTGAGCAGCCTGAGTTTCCGACTGCGGAGGGTGCTGGGCCCAGTCGAGTCCAGCTGTAGTCTTTCTTCAGCACTTCTTTTTTCTCTACTGTTGTAGTAAGTAATGGACACTTAGTTATTATTCTGCTACTTCTGTTTTCTTTCTGCTTTCCGTGTTGTTATTGTTGTTGTGGTGGTATGTACTGAGACAGCTGTTCTCATTTCTTTACTGCTTTGTATGTTTCTTCTACTTAGTTATATTGCATGTGTGAATATGGTTTATTTTCCTACTTTTGGTTATTTCTTGTTGGACGACTAGGTCTTGGGATTAGTCGAGGTAAGTTGGTCTCGAGTCTTGTAGAGATCCGGGAACTGGGTCATAACAAGATGGTATCAGAACAAGGTCGTCCCGAGAACTGAACCAATTGGCTTGAGAATAACCGCTCACGTGCATATAACTAAGATAGCCACCACAACATACCGTTTGATTTTCGTTCTGAGTCTTTTCTCGATGTAATTCGGTATCGTTGACCCTCTTGTTCTATCTTTCGCGTCTCCTTACAGGAGATGCCTTGTCAGGGAGTTCTCGAGGCAGGCCATGGTCACGGCCATGGACGAGGTCGGAGGGGCGAACGTGTCAGGCCTGAGGTACTAGCTGACCCACCTCTTCTCCTGGGCATTCAGGCCTAGGATCTCGCGCAGCTGATCAGAGACATCGTGTGAGAGGAGCTCCACCAGCCTCCACAGGCACCTCTCCCTAAGGACGTGGAGGGGGAGTCCTTGGTGGGGCAGAGAGACCGTTGCAGCACCGGACGAGCAAGAGAGGGAGGGGGTGGTCCTCCACTGCCCCAACTGCACTCTGACACTTCCGAGCACGAGCCCTCCTTGCCTGGAGGCGTGCCTATTCCCCCACAGCAGTTGCACCACGAGCTTTTCGGACTGTTTCGGAAGTTGAAGCCCCCTCCTTCAAGGGGGATGAGGACCCGTCTGAGGTAGAGGACTGGTTGGAGTAGATAGAGAAGGTGTTCAACACCCTTCGCCCTCTCGCGGAGTGCCGCGTGGCCTTTGCCACATACCAGCTAGAGAGCACAGCATACAGGTGGTGGAGGGCAGTCAGAGGACAGGAGGGGAGAGAGCCGACGTGGGACCAGTTCGTGACTCTCTTCTATGAGCAGTACTTTCCGCAGACCTAGTAGGACCAGAGGAGGAGGAAGTTCCACACTCTCCAATAGGGGACGATGATTGCTAGCGCGTACCACACACATTTCCTGGAGCTATCCCGTTTTGCCTCGACAGCTGTGCCTACGGAGGAGGAGCGCCTGTGGAGGTTTACTGAAGGGCTCCGGCCTGCTATTCGGGAGTATGTCAAACCCCTAAAGCTGTCCACTTTCTCACGAGTGGTTGAGGTGGCCATGACCTACAAGGAGACCAACCCGACCGCACAAGACATTGATAGCTGACAGAAGAGGCCCTACTAGCCAGAGTACTCTCAAGGCTGTCGAGAGAGGAGGCACACGACACCCGCAGGAGAGCTGTCTCATTTTGCAGGGACATCAGTGGCCTTTGGGGCCCCCAGATAGGGGCCAGTTGCCAACACCGGATCCCTGCCCAGCCGTCACCAGGGACCTATTGAGGGAGGAGGTCGTTTTCCCCTCTGTTACCAGTGTGGCCAGCTGGGCCACATCTGGAGGGACTACCTCTCTAGGGCCGGAGCACAGCAAATGCTCCTCGCACCGAGCACTGGAGGCTGAGCTGGTGGTCGTAGTCACCAAGCGCGTGGGGGAGGGCAGCAATCACGAGGAGGGTACTGGCCAGCGGTTGCTCGCCCGACCCAGAGTGTAGCTGCTTCGTCTGCACTGAGGACTGAGGGGTGTATGAACGCCCTGACACACAGAGACGGTAGGGCTTCAGGTTCAGTGGTGGCAGGTATGGTTACTGTTTCTGGCATATTAGTGTACGTACTTTTTGATTCCGGCACCACGCACTCTTTCGTCGCTACGAGTTTTGCCGTTAGTTTGGGGCAGGGCAGTGTACTGTTGGAGGATCTATTTGTGATCAGAGGCCCAGGTGGTCAGTTGTTTATAGCTGAGGAGGTCTACATGGACTACGAGGTCAGTATAAGGGGGACATAGCCTCCCCGCTGACCTGATTGTGATACAGATAGATGATTTTTACATGATCCTAGGGATGGACTGGCTGTCCTCCTATCACGCCCTGGTGAACTATTTCGAGAGGAGGATCGTCTTCTTCATACCGGAGTTGCCTCCCTTTGAGTTTCACGGACAGTTGGTGGACGGAGGTTTCAGATGCATCTCCGCGATTCGGGCAGCGAGGCTTTTGAGACTAGGATGTGAGGACTTTTTGGCCTGTGTAGTGGCAGAGCCTAGCCCCGTGGTTGACTTTTAGAGTATTCCGGTTGTTTGCGAGTACCTCGACATTTTTCCAGAGGAGCTGCCAGGACTATCGGCTGAGCGTGAGATCGAGTTTGAGATCTCACTGGTACAGAGGACAACCCCATTTCTACTGCACCATACTTGATGGCATCGCTTGAGCTACGAGAGCTCAAGCCACAGTTGTAAGACCTATTGGAGAAGGGCTTTGCGAGGTCCAGTGCATCCCCGTGGGGAGCCCTTGTGCTATTTGTGAAGAAGAAGGATGGTACACTATGACTTTGTGTTGACTACCGACAGCTGAATAGGGTCACCATCAAGAATAAGTATCCGCTACCGAGGATTGACAACCTCTTTGACCAGTTGCGAGATGCCACAGTATTCTCCAAGATAGATCTGAGGTCGGGCTATCACCAGTTGAGGATCAGGGAGACTGATGTCTCCAAGATAGCTTTCCGTACTTGGTATGGGCACTACGAGTTCTTGGAATGCCGTTTGGGTTGACCAATGCCCCCGTTGCTTTTATGGATTTGATGAACTGGGTTTTCAGGCTGTACTTGGACAAGTTTGTGGTGGCGTTTATCGGCGACATGCTCGTTTACTCACGGGATTAGGCGCAGCATGGACAACATTTACGCCTGATCCTGGACACTTTGAGGCGACGCAGGCTGTATGCCACGTACAACAAGTGTGAGTTTTGGTTGAGGCAAGGAGCTTTATTGGGCCACTTGATTTCAAGGGATGGTTTGGCTGTGGATCCAGCCAAGGTTAAGGCCGTACTCAGGTGGGAGAGGCCACGCACAGTGACAGAGATACGCAGCTTTTTAGGACTGGCAGGTTACTATCGGCGGTTTATTAGGGGATTCTCTTAGATTTCATGTCCTATGACCCAGCTGACTCGAAAGGACGTGCCCTTTGCCTGGACAGATGAGTGCGAGGCATGTTTTCAGGAGTTGAAGGAGAGACTGACTTTAGCTCCTATGCTTACCATCCCAGACACTAGTGGCGGTTTTGTGGTTTATACAAACGCTTCGTTGTAGGGATTAGGGGATGTGCTCATGCAGCAGGGTCACGTTGTCGCTTATGCTTTGCGGCAACTGAAGCCCCATGAACATAGCTACCCTACCCATGACTTAGAGCTGGCAGCTGTTGTCTTCGCGCTGAAGACATGGAGGCACTACCTTTACGGTGAGACTTTCGAGATTTTCATGGATGATAAGAGCCTCAAGTACTTGTTTGATCAGAAGGAGATCAACATGAGACAGAGACGTTGGTTAGAACTCTTGAAGGGCTATGACTGCAGCATCTCCTACCACCCAGGGAAGGCCAATGTGGTGGCTGACGCCTTGAGTTGGAAGGCGCTCGCCCACTTGGCCAGTTTACAGGTATAGAGTTGGAGACTTATGGAGGAGTTGGCCAGTTGGTGACCCTGGGAGTCACAGGAGTACTGTGGGACAGTGATAGTGACGTGGCAGACGCGGCCAGAGCTGATAGACCGCATCATCGCATGGCAAATGACAGATCCATACTTACAGACACTGCGAGACAGGGTGTTGATAGGGGACCCTGGAGACTTTTCCATTACAGACGAGATACTACGCATGAGGGGACGCTTATGAGTTCCTAGGGACGAGGAGTTGTTTAGAGAGCTCTTGGCTAAGGCGCACAAGTCCAGGTTCACCATACACCTCGGGAACACAAAGATGTGTCATGATTTAAGATGCGACTTTTGGTGAGAGGGATGAAGCGGGATGTTGGTGAGTTTGTGCAATAGTGTTTGGTGTGTCAGCAGGTGAAGGCCGAGCATCAGAGGCCTGCAGGGCCGTTGCAGCCACTTCCTATGCCAGAGTGGAAGTGGGAGAGCATCACCATGGACTTGGTGGTGGGTCTATCGGTTACCCAGTGAGGGCACGACACAGTCTGGGTGATGGTAGACAGGTTGACGAAGATGACACGTTTCCTGCTGATACGAGTCACCTTGGGACCAGCACAGTTGGCAGAGAGATACATCTGAGATGTGGTACGCCTGCACGGAGTTCTGCGTAGGGATACCTGTTTTACTTCCTAGTTCTGGGCAGGGTTTCAGCTGTCTTTGGGGACACGTTTGAGGTTCAGTACTGCTTATCACTCCCAGACGGGCGGATAGTCAGAGCGCACCATACAGACACTTGAGGACCTTTTTTCGCGCTTGTGTACTAGACTGGAGAGGCTCCTGGGAGGAGCATTTACCCTTGGCAAAGTTTGCATATAATAACAGTTACCACTCGAGCATCGGCATGGCACCTTACGAGGCTCTATACAGACGGAGGTGTACCGCACCCTTGAGTTTGGTCGAGGTGGGGACCAAGTGGGAGGTTGGCCCCAGGCTGATCCGGCAGAGTTAGGAGGTGATAGAGCAGATTCACAGACAACTCTGCACTGTCAGGAGTAGGCAGAAGAGTTATGCTGACCGGAATCGTAGAGAGGTGCAGTTCGAGGTTGAGGATCATGTCTTTCTCCGTGTTTCGCCAATGAAGGGCTTGCAGCATTTTGTGGTGAAAGGGAAGCTTGCGTCGAGGTTTGTGGGACCCTTTTAGGTCCTGGAGCGGGTAGGACCTGTTGCTTACCGGCTTGCCCTTCCTCCCCAGCTTTCTGGATTGCACGACGTGTTCCATATGTCCAACCTCAGGAAGTACGTCGCTGATCCTAGTCACGTTCTGAGCCACGGGAGCGTCGAGGTGGGTGATGACTTGACCTACCCCGAGAGACTAATACAGATACTAGATAGAGCCGTCCAGAGTCTGAGGCGGAAGCATGTACCACTGGTGAAGGTCCTATGGAGAAGCTAGCGGTACGAGGAGACGACCTGGGAGCCTGAGGCGGCGATGCGAGAGTGGTACTTGGAGCTTTTTGAGGGTACGTCTTTTTGGACCTACTTCGGTCCTCTTTAAGTTTGTTATGCGATTTTACATTCCTTTTTTACGCACCCTAGCTAGCTCAAGTTTCGGGGATGAAACTTCCTTTATGTTTGTTATGATTTAATGACCCATTACACTTATAGCCATTTAAGACGTCTGGAGTTTCAGTCGGACGTCTGTCCAGACATTTGGACCCGTTCCCGGACGTCTGAAAGTGGAATTTTCATACTGCGCTTTGCACTTTGCGCGCGGGCAGCGCGTAGAGACTATTTCTCTCTCTCTCTTCCTCATCTCCCTCGAACCCTAAACCCTACACCCTCCTATATATAAACCCCTCCCTTCCCCTCTCTCCTCCTCACACCCCAGCCAGCACCACCTTCGGATCTCCAGTGAGGCGAGTGGAGGGCGAGAGAGGGAGAGAGAGAGGGAGGAAGGAGGAGAGCATGAGAAGAGGAGGCGCAAGGTCGGTGGACCTTCAGCAGAGCTCCGGTGGAGGTCCGGTGGGACTTGGAGGGGCTCGGGGAGGCGGCTTCCGACCCCCTGCAGCCGCGGGAGGGACTACGGAAGCTCCTGCGGGCAAGCTCTCGAAGGAGACAGCTTGCGGGAGAGGTTCTGATTTTGGAATTTTTCCAATGTTAGACGTCTGGAGAGTCGACCGGACAACCGTGGCGATAGCAGGACGTTCGAGTCTGGGGTCGGACGTCTGAAAGCACGCGTAGTACTGAGGTACATGCTTTTGTGCAGTTACAACCATGCAGGCCTCACCGCAGAAGGTTTGTTCGGCCTGATTTGGACCTGTGGATTTTGTACGCGGGTAAAGGTCCTTGGGAAGGCATGTGGGACACTTTTCCACGAGTTTTTGGACATCTGATCACATCTCCAGACGTCCGGAGGTGCTTTCAGACGACCAGAGACATTGTCCGACGTCTGGAACTGTCTTCAGATGATCGCAGAGAAGGTCTGGATGTCTGAGGATACTGCAGGAGACATAGGGTAAGGTCTGACACCTTTTAAGATGTCTGGGATTATTCTCAGATTTCTGATTTTGAACAGTAGGACGTTTTTGACCTGTTTAAGGTTCGATCGGGGTCCGTTTTACATAAACAAAATACCGGCACTTTCCTCTCGAGTTTCTCTATGTATTAGAATCTGTTATACACTGTTCTGAACTCTCCTTTTGTGATGTATTCCCTGGTATAGGGTTTCAGCCTGCTGTACTTTTGGGGCTCGCAGAGACATCTGGGTTTGCGATTCAAGCCCCCATTGCTCTCGTATTTTCTGGTAGAGTGGTTTAATTCCATTCTTAATATTTAAATAAGAATGTGCTTGTGGAAATAGCCGAATGGAACCCTAGGACATGGAATGAGCCTTAAGGTAGAGAGAATGAATGAGCCTGTTTGTACTATATGGTTTACTTGCATGCGTGATTAAGATAAATTGCTAGCAAATACCTGTATTATAATTACGAGTTGCCTGTTAAAATATGAGCTACCTGTATTTAAGGAACAATTACCTGTGAAATCACCAGCTGCAAGTTATTGAGAATTGAATTATGAAAACACATGCTACCTGAATATGGATGAGAAATGAATTATGAAAAATGAGATCTGGATCTGGATACATGAGTTGAACATGAGCACGAACCCTACGGGGAGTTACGAGTAGAACTCCTGTGGATAGACGGAAATCTGGAATGTAGACGGGAAGTGTGCTGGCCCTTAAGTATGTGGTACCAAGGAGAACAACTATCCCCTTTTGTGTAGAGCGGCGCTAGCCTTCCTTGGGTTGAGACCCGGGATTAGGATTGACCACTCTACATCGACTCCTGTTGGCCCTCACATACGTGGTACCGAGGCGAGCTACTAGTGTAGGGAGAGAGCTAGCCACTCCACGGGGTCCGAGGTTCAGCTAGCCACCCTACATCGACTTGTTAGGACCTCTAGGCAAATCAGGGTAGCTAGACGAGGGTGTACGGACTGTGGAGGGGCGAGACCCCTGTTCTGAGAGGGCAAGGCCATATGCTATTATGTGCTGTACTTTGAGAGTACCCGTTAGCGGAAACGACTGACTGCATGTCAGTGCGGGGTAGCTACCCGTGCGCTTATTAGGACTGACATAGTCACCACTACGTTTTGACTATGACCTCGAGGTGGTTGACTGAGTGTAGGACTATCACGGGGGACTCTCCCGGCCAGAAGAGCATCACGTGTACCTTCTACTCTATAGAAAAGACTGCAATTAAGATCGTTCCCACGAAGAACATGCAAGATCAATAAATATTTGGATACTTTGAGAAATGGGTGAAAGGGAAACATATAAAATAGACAAATAGAAATGAGAATTAAACCTATTATTTTTATTGTTTTGTTACTTAGATAATATAGACACCACTCTACTCAGCGTTTGCTGACTCTATCTTTTCGTAACACTGTTCAGGACCAGGAGTTGAGCAGCCCGAGTTTCCGGCTGGGGAGGGTGCTGGGCCCAGTCGTGGTCAGCCGTAATCTTTCTTTAGTATTTTATTTTTTCTCTACTGTTGTAGTAAGTAATGGACACTTAGTTACTGTTCTGCTACTTCTGTTTTCTTTCCGCTTTCCGTGTTGTTGTTGTAGTGGTATGTAATGAAACAGCTGTTTTAATTTATTTACTGTTTTGTACGTTTCTTATACTTAGTTATAGTGTATGTGTGAATGTGATTTATTTTCCTACTGTTACGACCCAATTCCCGAATCCCTACGAGACACGAGAATCGGATCGACTCGACTGATCCCAAGACCCAGTCATCCAACGAAAAAGTAACCAAGAGAGCAGTAAAATAACCACATTTATCATGTATATAACTAGCAATAACAAAATACAGCAGTAAAGAAAAGAACTACTATAATATACACCACCACAACAGTAAAGAAATAAACAGGTACATAAACATAATACTTACAATAAAAGAGTACAGTTGTAACAGAAACTACTCACTACAACATAAGGAAAGGTACAGTGGGTACTACACAAGTAAAAACTATTGGACTCTAGTAGGCCCAGCACCCTCTGCAGCCACCGGCTTTGGCTGCTCAACACCTGGTCCTGAAAAGGTGACACGTTAGCGAAACGCGGAGTAGTGTGGCAACCAAAAACTAAGAAAATAGTAAGGTGGACAGTAGCTGTTATATTTTTAATCTCTTTCTTTATTTTTCGTTTACTCATTATTGAGTTATTCCTTAGATCTTTCTCTTGATCTCGAATGTTCCTTGTGGGAACGATCTTGATTGCAGTCTTTCCCGAAAAGTAGAAGTAACACGTGGTGCTCTCCTGGCCGGGAGAGTCCCTCGTGGTGGTCCTACCCTCAGTCAACCACCCCAAGGTCACTGACAGACGTAACGGTGACTACAGCACGCGCGATAAACGCACGGGTAAAAACTTCTAAACTCAATTTACTTTCACAAGAATTTGAGGCTTTTTCTATGAAAACTAACGAAACTTTAAGTGAGATGAACACTAGGTTTACTTTCATAGTAAATAACTTGAAAGCTTTAGGGAAGACTTTCATCAAGGGGGAGCTTCAAGGGAAGCTTCTTCGTTCCCTTGGACCAGAATGGGAACAGAAAGTCACCGCCATCGAAGAGGCGAACGAAATGGAGGAGCTCAACATGGAAGATCTCCTAGGCAATCTGATGGCCTACGAGACTAAGTTGAAGCAGAAGAAGAAGGATACACCGGAGCCTAAACTAAAGAAGACTCTCGCCTTCAGAGCCGCGTCAGATAGCGAGGTAAGTTCCGACGACGAAGACTTTAGAATTTTACTTAAAAATTTTCCCAAGTTTTGTAGGGAATTAAAGAAAGAGAAAAAGGAGAAGAAGGAAAGCCCAAGACGTTGCTATCACTGCAACGGGAAAGGGCATCTGCGACCAGAATGCCCTCTTCTCAAAAAGGAGAAGAAGAAGGAAAAGAAGAAGAAATCTAAGAAGAAGGCGTTCCAAGCCACTTGGGACGATTCTAGTTCAGAGGAAGAAGAAGAAAAGACCATAGAAGAAGAAACCGCTTGCTTCACCTTCATGGCCAGAGGAAGCGACAGCGAAAGCGAAAGCGACTCAGACAACGAGGTAAATCTTGATCTTCAAGAAGCTTTTAATGAACTTTTTGAGATTTGTAAATCACTTAGGATAGAAAATAAAAGCATTAAAAAGAACCTTAGTTTTCTTAAAAATGAAAATGATAGGTTAGAAATAAAACTTAAGGATCTAGAAACTTGTCCTAAAAATGATAACCTATTATTAGAAAATCATAACCTCATCAATGAAAATAATAAGTTGATTGAGGAAAATGATAGTCTAAAGTTAGAAATCTATGATTTAAAGACTAAGATGCAAACTATAGAAAAAGAAATTGCATGTCTTAGGGAAAATTCTAACAAATTAATCAACAAAGTTGATAATTTTTATAGCCCTAAGGTTGAGAAAGGATCTCCATCAAGGAGACCTTCTAACAAATCCGGATCCAAGCCCACTTGGATACCGAAAAAAGAATTAGAATCTTGTTTTGTAGGGTTCAGGGATAATTACAACATAAGGGACTGGACCTACAAGCTCAAGGCTGGTCAACTCAAGTTAGGGGAACCAAGGAGTAGACCAAGGAGGAGAACAAGAAGACCGACGAGACAGCGAACAAACGACGGACCCGCCGCACGTCGACCACCAGCTTGGAGACCGGCGCCAATGCCCGGGCCTCCAAGCTACGGATGGGAGCCCCATCCGATGTGGCATCCACCACCACCATTCGGGCCATTTTATTGGCCATGGTAGGTGAGGTAAAATTTTTAACCCTATCTTTTTATAAGCATTTAGATAGGGGGAGTTAAAAATTAATGAGCTAATTGTCAATTTTTACGGGGGAGATATAAGGTAGCTAAATTTCCTTTAGAAAGGGGGAGAAAAATAATAGCTATCTCATTGTTACAAAAAGGGGGAGGACATTACCTTTGTCAAAAGAAACTCATAGAAGAGCATGTTTTAAGGGGGAGTTATAGGAATTTTAAACCAATCAAACCTTTTTGATAATGTCAAAAAGGGGGAGGATTTTTATGTATTATTATTTACGGTTTTGTCATCATCAAAAAGGGGGAGATTGTTGGTGCTAGAGCACCACGATCATTTGTTTTGATGATAACAAAACACGTGTTATTTAACATTTGCAATTTGAGTCCTAGATTTCAGGTCAATTGCAAATGTGGACGTGTTTAGACGGAGTTCGAGCTCGCATCCAGGACGGATTGGAGGAGCTTGACGGAAAACAGAGGAGGTTCGCGTGGAGCGACAGATTAATGATAGAAGACAAGAAGAATAGGATAGATTCTTTTTAATCCTTTCATGTACTTTTATCTTTATTTTTCTTGCTCTTTATTTCCTTAGATATTTCATGTTAAAGAGCCTCAAAGAACCCTAACAGTTGTCCTAGGAACACCGGCACAACCCTAGGATACTTAGGTTTTCTGTAGAATACTTAGAAAACCAATATAGGGTTCAAACAGACTTTCCAGACGTCTAATTCCCAAATCAGACGTCTGATAATGTATTTTAAGACGTCTGATAACTATTAGGCTGGACATAGTTAGTTCTGTCTGATGAAATCAGACGTCCAGACCTTAGACCAGACGTCTCAGGAGACGTCTGATGACTTTGCCAGACGTCCAATTAGTGGACCGTTGGCTGGCTTCGCAAACACTCCAGATATGACCGTTAGAGCCTTATCAGACGTCCATAGGACTGTCCAGACGTCTGATAAATGACCGTTTTGCCTCGGCTGACCCAAAATCTCTTCTCAGAGATTTTCTAGCCGTTGCAACGTTTGGAAATCAATTCCCACAGTAAAAGTAGGTTTCCAGACGTCCAGACTTAGTGCCAGACGTCCTGTATGTCGTCTGATGGACTTGCACAAAAACCCTGTTTAGATCTGATTCAAGTCAGGGAGAAACCCGTATAGAATCAGACGTCTGACCTTGAAATCAGACGTCTTAAAGTGGCCTTCCAGACGTCTGATGCCGGAGTTAGACGTCTGATAACCCTGTCAAATGTAATCATTGTCCTGATTTCGGCCTGATTCTCTTGGACTTTGTTCCCAACGGCTATGGAAGCTTTTCTAAGCCTTCCAAAGCCTTCCTAAGGCCTCTATAAATAGAGGGGAGCCTTTACACACCAAGATACAACAAGAGAAACACAAGAAACACTTTGCAATACACTAAGATCAAGTATTTCCACTCTCTTGTGTCCAAGAAGCTCTTACTCTCTAAGCTCAAGTTCTACATCTTGAGAGCATCATTCCCTTCGCGCACCCGCTCTCCCGCCGTTGTCTACGAGAGCGACATTGCGCCGTCGCGTGGCTCACGCACCGCGTCATTGTCGACGCACTCCTTGCAAAGGGGAGTTTCCTAAATCCTATAGAAGCTTAGGTTTATTACTTTGTTGGCTCTATAGGTTTGTTGTTTATTTTACCTTTGTCTTTTGGTTGGGTATTCGCTTTGCGAATTCCCGTCTCCTTCGTGAGACAAAATCCTTCTCGTGGAGAGAAGGGGTTGAGGAACGCTACCCTCGTACTTGTAGCGTGATTGTACTGAGGTTGAATCACCCTCATTTTAAAGTGATTCGGTTAGTGGATTTGATCAACTAGGTTGATCGGAAAATCCTAACTCGAGAGGGTTTGGTGGTGGTTTTCACTCGGTTTGGGTTTCCACCTAAAAATACTTGTGTACATTTTGTGATTGCTTATTTTGTGAGATTGTTTATATTTTCAATTCCGCATTTTTTTTCGTCACGCTGATCTCACCCCTCCAGGTAGGGAAATCACACCGTGGTGGTCCTACCCTCAGTCAACCACCCCAAGGTCACTGACAGACGTAACGGTGACTACAGCACGCGCGATAAATGCACGGGTAGCTACCCCGCACTAGCACGCGGTCAGTCCTTTCCATTAACAGGTGCGCCCAAAGAACAACACGGAACCAGTATAGGGCAGAGCCCTCTCAGTAACAGGGGTTTAGCCCCTCCACGGTAACCAAACAAGGGTCTTGCCCCTACACAGTCCGCACACCCTCGCCTGACTACCCTGGTTTGCCCAGTGGGCCTAACAAGTCTGTGTAGGGGGACTAGCAAAACCCCGGGGCCCGTGGGGTGACTAGTGCTCTCCCTACACTAGTAGCTCCTCGGTACTGTGTACACGAGGGCCAAAAGTCGGAACAAAGTGGCCAAACCTAACCCCGGGTCCCTGGGGCGGGTAGCTCTGCTCTGCACTAATTTGGGGGACAGTCGCTCTCCTTGGTACTCCGTACTCAAGGGCCAGCTCACTTCCCCAAATTCTATTCCATTCACTCCTCAGGAGCTCTACTCTTAATTCCCCGTAGGGTTCATGCTCATTTTTCCTTAACTCAGCCAGTTTTAGGTTTCACCATTTCAGCTTTAATTTTTTATATAGCCCATGATTTCAACAGTAATTATCCATTCATAAACAGGCAACTGTTAACCAATTACAGGCAGTTATCATTTTCCTTTCTACTTTTCCATGACTGCAATATATATATTCAATCTAGTTTTCCAGTCCTAGGATTCATGCCATATCTTGGGATCTATCATTCAGTTTAGTTTTCCAATCCTAGGATTCATGCAATATCCTAGGATCTATCATTCAATCTAATTTTTCAGTCCTAAGATTCATGTTATACCCTAGATTCTATTAATTATTTCACAAGTACATAATTGTTGATAAATAATTAAAGGGGCCACTCTACCCGCAAAATCGGGAGTACTGGAGGCGTGATCGGCAAGCCCACATGCCTCCGCAACCCCCAGAGCCGCAACGGAACGGGGTCCTAACATAAGGATTAATTACAAGGGGCTACTCAGAACATGATACAATTACTATAAATAGGTAGAGGAACTAAATCTGAGAAGAACGAAACTTGAAACGCGGAAAACGAACTTCGAACCGACCCTAAACGGGTCAAAAACGACAAGTCTGCCCAAAATCAGACGTCTGGAACCTCTTCCAGACGTCTTAAATGATGACTCAGGTCATACCTTGATCCTGCGCGGTCCTTCAAACGTCCAGAATCCCGCTGAACCGTCTGGACTTAGTTTCCAGACGTCCGACTGTCACTCCGAATGTCTGGAGACCCTCTCTGTCGTCTAGTGCTGTGCCCAGACGTCCGATCTGTGTGGGAGGGCATGCCCTTGCGCCTTCCCGAACGAGACCTGCACGCACACGCGATCGTCCTCAACACAAAATGAGGCAAAACTCTTTGGCGGGACGGCTGCATGGCCGTACACGCGAAAGAAGAAGGGAAGAAAAATATCGTACCTTTCAGACGTCTGGACCTTCCTCCAGACGTCTCCTGCGTCGTCTGGACGTATGTCCAGACGTCTGATTCTGGGAATTTTTCCCAGAATCAGGATCTCCTCGCCCTCCGCCTGTAGCACACGGCCGTGCCGTGCCGCGCTCGCCTGCTGCTTGAGCTGCAGCAGCTCCTCCCCAACACTATGCTTCTGCTGCGCACCCGCCGGTCGGTCCTGGCTGCTCCGGCGAGCTCGCACCCTCGCGGTCTAGCTCTCTCCCTCTCGTAGCAGCCCCTCCTCCCCACGCACTCACAGCAGCTGCTGCTGCCCTTGCCCGCTCACTCTCTCGCTGATAGGAAGAAGAAGAAGGCGGTAGAGTGAGGGTGAGGGAGAGGAGAGGGGGATATTTGAAGGCTGCCGTGGGGAGAGAGAGAAAAAGGTGGTTGCGCCTGCAGGGAGGAAGGAAAGAGAAGAAGGAGGGCAGTGGTTCAGTTTACGCGCGCACGCACGCAGACGCGAATCTGTACGTCGAAAAAATTAAATTTCAGACATCTGGGAAGACCTTCAGACATCTTAAATGACGTTTGATGTCAGGGTTATAACACTTAGTTTTAATTATTTCTTATTAGACGACTAGATCTTAAGATTAATCGAGGCAAACTGATTTTAAATCCGATAGAGATCTAAGAATTGGATCGTAACACAGTAAATATTTGTGATATTTGAAAAGAAACAGAATCTCCATGCATAAATTATTCAAGGAGTTTATTTATGACTATGACGGGGAGGCAGAGTTTGACTTGGAAATGACAAGAGATGATGAAATTTCGTAATCTCGAGGAGCATAAATGGCTAACTGACTGTTAAGAGGTAAAGCTGGCAAGAACAACTTCGGATAACTCCAATGCTGACTTTAACAACTCCATCGCCAACTCCAACGTGGTCCACACCGAGTCCAACATAGTCCTGAATATTAGGAAGCTAAAAATAGCATTTTATAGTAACCCATTCCACTCTTTTAGGTTGGATCGTTTTATCAAGTAAATGTATAAAAGCACACAACGTGTACAACGAATGATTAAGAAGAAATCTTCTCATTCTACCATCTTCATCTTCTTCCTCGAGTTCTAACATGGTATCAGGGTAAAGGGGGGTCTGGTATCTCACCCAACCCTCCGATCCCTCGCGCTCTCGCTTACTGCGTGTTCCCAGTGATCCATCTCGGGCACCAGAACTCTGAGCTATTTCTCCGAACGAGTTCGTCCTCCTCCTCCCACTGTGCCCTGCAATCGTACAGAAGTACAATTACACCCAAACTAATGAGTTTGCGAACGATCGGTCACATCCGATCATCGTCGTGGTCTCCACAGCACTCCCTGCTCCTCCATCCGCTCATCTTCATCAGGCGTCGCCCTCCGTCTCGTCCCCCGAACTTCAACCACCATCGTCGCCAGCCCGTCATTCTCGGGTTGCCATCAACCAAAGCGCTCTTGTCAACTTCCCTCCCCTGTGCGCATCCTCCGCTGGATCCTCCGTACGACCCCTCGACGACGCCTGGCTTCGCTGCTTCGACGATGCACTGCTGCATGTCTATCGGCGAGACCACCCTCCTCGGCTTTTCTCCGTCGACGCCTTCGGTCACGCCAATCAAGAAGATCGTGCGGACCCCTTTCCCACGCCAGAGACTCGGCGTACGCCCCTGCGCCCAACCAGTCTATCCAAGGGTTCTTCCACGAGCCTTATTCCTCAACTTTCCCCCCCTTTTATCGTCACCCCCTTGTATCTCTCCTATTTCTACCGGAGCTTCTCACATCTCTCCAGAATATACCCCCACAACCCCACTTCCAAACCCGGGTAACACGCCCCCATCGGGCTTGTGTCGATTCACATCTAGCGAATATTACCGCCTATTTCAGCGATAGGATCAATGGTCACACTGGTCCTACTAGCGCTTCCCTCGACAACCATTCATCAATTTCTCTCCATAAAGCTCAGATATGGAAAAGTCAGATAATTCTCCATCTTCGAGCACATGGCCTACTTGGTATTGTCGATGGTTCTGACCCACGTCCATCCATGACACCCTCCACTATAGAATCATCGACCTCGGTTACTTTTTGGAGATAAAGTGTGGCTCATCATAACTAAAATGTCCAAATTAAGTTAAAAATTATATTAAAACACTATCAGTTAACATAAGAAATAGGTTAAGTGTGGAAGAATTATAGAAAAAGACATAAAACACTGAATTTATTCTAAAAATATATAATTAGGTCACTTTTAAGATATTCTGTACTTATAATACACTTGGATATTTTAAATGCCAATTAAACACAATTTAAGTTTAAAAGTACAAATCAAAGGTTGGAATATATTCTAGTACGTTCAATTCACATACCAAAAAAATCTCATTGCATTCTGACATCATTAGAGCCTTGAAATCATTGCATTGCACTTAGGTCCTTCATATTTAACTTTTTTTTCACATTTCATTAAGTAAAATACTACAGGGACCATTTTGTAAGCATTCAGGGACTTGTTTGTAACACTTCTCGACACTTATGGGGTCTTACATGAAATCTTTACTGCTTCACTTATTTAGGCTTCCTTTGTAAAAAGCCCAACACACCTGCATCTCACTCCTTGGGCACTGTTCATTGGCGATGAACACGAGCTATAGCAACCGTCCGTTCATCTGCACCTTCATTCAACGGGTGATCCTCATCCAATTGACTAGCGCTAGTGCACACACGATGGTGCCTTCGTCTAGATCACACCTAGCGACTGTGATTCATTCTGAAAATTTCCCGAGCACCTTATCTCCCTCCACAGCCGTTGACACCCTATGGCTTCCACCTCTACTACCCAATCCTCTCAAGCCCCATTGCTTATATAAACACCTTCCCTATGGCCTTGGCAAAGGATCGGCTCCCCTTCTACATTTCCTGGGTTGATCTTCTTCCTCTCTAGCTTCTTCTTTCTCTTCACTCTTGTTACCTATGATAGAGGCAGCATTGCTCTTCCTTCATTCGATCCTCGTCGCTACAAATATCCTAACACCTGAAGGTGACTCAGAAGATTCACTAGAAGGTTTTTCTTCAGTTGGAGATCTCCCTCCATTCTTTGCCATTAGCCACCAGCTACGGCTATCCTTAGGTCTTGTTCCTCTCTTAGATTAGGTTTTAATGCTTTCTAGATAGATTTAATTGCTTTCTAGATTAGATAGTAGTGTTAGATGGTTAGATCACAAATTATCTATTCAATTTTCTTAAAATAGATTAGATAGAGTCTTTTGCCAAACCACTTCCTCCAATCAATTCGAATCAAAGGAGAGGAATTCACATTCTCACCTTGTCCATTTTATCTCCCTCTTCACTCCACGATTCACATTCACTCA